>JAWDJD010000011.1:105000-1305000 GCA_035047305.1 Bradypodion pumilum | reverse complement strand
GGTCCCTGCACCCTTTTTTAGGGGGAGAGTGGTTTTTAAGCAGTTTTTAATCATGTTTTATTATGATTTTGAACCACCCTGAGTTGGCCTTGGCCAAGTAGGTGGTATAGAAATCGAAATAATAAATAAACAAATAAACAGACAGTGTTACGCAAGTTACTCGTGAATAACAGAGCTTGCATCATTTCCAGAGGCCCCTCTCCGACCAGTTATAGTGCACCCTTCCCATAGCTCAGGGGTGCCCAAAATATGGTCCAGGGGCCAGATCTGGCCCCCAATGCCAATTCATCTGGCCCACGAAGCCCTCGTTGCTCCCGGGAGTGGAGGCAAAACGTGCCCATATGGGAGCAACGAGGGCTTTGCGGGCCAGATGAATCGGCATTGGGGGCCAGATCCGGCCCCCAGGCCATAGTGGCTCAAAAAGTTTGGGTGCCCCTTCCATAGCTAGAGAAAAGCAGCAGTACGCATGCGCAAGGATGC
This sequence comes from Bradypodion pumilum, assembly GCA_035047305.1. Lineage (NCBI taxonomy): Eukaryota > Metazoa > Chordata > Lepidosauria > Squamata > Chamaeleonidae > Bradypodion > Bradypodion pumilum. The sequence goes on along the minus strand of JAWDJD010000011.1, from coordinate 1,304,520 downwards.
CACCACGCCCGCCTTGTTCTCTTCCCTGACGTTTTCCAGGCAGAGGAAGAACCTGCCTCAAGCCCGGGACCATGGATGCCACCTCACCTTATGCGGGCCACAGACGGCACAGTATTGCGCCACCCAGATTCCAGGGCAGGCAGCGTCTCCCAACCCCGCAACATGGATAACTCACCCACGAGCGCCGCCCCGAAAAGGCGGGGCTTATTTCAATGCGCGTTGCGGGGCCCTGGGCGCTTCGCCGCCCGGGACCCTGGATAACCGCTGGAGTTATGCGGGGCGGAAGCGACGCCGCGTTTCTCCGCCCAGGTTCCGGGGCGGCGCCATGTATTGCGGCGCTTCTGAGGCGGCGGCGGCGGCGGCGAGAGTGGCGGTTTCCGCTGAGGCGGCTCTGACTCTTTCTTCTTCTTCCTCGCGGCCCCGCCATGTCTGAACCGACGGTGGCCGACACGCGTCGCCTCAACTCCAAGCCGCAGGACCTGACCGACGCCTACGGGCCGCCCAGCAACTTCCTGGAGATCGACATCTTCAACCCGCAGACCGTGGGCGTCGGGCGGGCCCGATACACAAGCTACGAGCTCCGCATGAGGGTGGGTGAGCGTGAGGCGAGGGAGGGAGGGGCTGGGCAGGAGGGGCGAATGGGGAGGGGCGGGGCTTCGGCAGTGCCCCTCCCTCCCCACCGTTTTCATTTTTATGGTTTCAAGATGGTCTTCTTCTTCCAAACCCACTCGGGCGGGCGAACCTCGTTGGGGTTGTTTTTTTCCAGCTGGGGGTGATGGGAGTGGAAAACGGGGTTCGTTCAGCGAAGTGGGGGTTCGAGCCTCGTCTGTCTCCCTGCCACACCCAGGAGGAAGGACTGGGGCAGGGAGAGACTTCCAGCTCTGTAAAAAAAAAGGGGCTTCCCCCACCCCTCTTTATCTGTTTCCTTGTTGCATTTATATTTATACTAGCATGGGTTGCCCGGCGATGCCGGGCTTTTTTCCCCCTGTGCTTTATATAAAACGATGCATGCTTAATTTAATGTAATGTAATATTATTTATTTTAAAAAATTTTTTTTGTTTTTTTAAATATTTTTTTTAATTTATTTTTGTTTTGGTTTTTCAGAGTGAAAAGGGGTTTTATTTTGTTAATTTTTGAGAGTAGTGTTTTTTTTGAATGTTTGTATAATTTATTATTATTAAATTTATTATTATTATTATTTGTGAAATGTTAAATATATTTGAATGTTGTTTCTGTTTTGGCCACTGGGTGGTGGTGTTGAGCTTTTGAGGCTGTCTCTCTGTCCTCGTGGTTTCGCTTTGGTAAGTTTACTCTTTCTCATTTGAGTTCCTGTTCTCATAGGAGGAACGTGTATTTTGGTAAGTTCTGTGTTGGGGGTTTGGGGGAGAGGGGTTGGGGTTTGTGTTTTTTTTTGGGGGGGGTGTTTGTGTGTGTTTTCCTTGCTTATTTTTGGCTGTTTGCGTGTAAATTTATTGCATTTTGCTGTGTTTTTGAATGTTTTTTATAGTGTGTGTGTGTGTGGGGGGGGCTTTCTTTCCCACGGGCCGTACTTGCTGGCCCATGGGAAGGAAGGGCAGTTCCGGGGGGGGGGGGGGTTGGTTGCTTTAGTTTTTTTTGCTGTGGCTGGCCCTTCGAAGAGAAAGGCAGCGGCGGCCGGGGGTGTTTTTTTTTTTGTTTGTTTTTCGTCTGAGGGGTGTTCATTCTTTTTTCCCGCGGGCCATACTGGCTGGCCCGGTGGGAAAGAAGGGCAGTTGCGGGGGGTTGGTGGGTGGGTTGTTTGCTTTAAGTTTTGGTGCTCTGGCTGGCCCTTCGAAGAGAAGGGCAGCGGCGGCCGGGGGTGCTTTTTTTTTATTTTTGTTTGTCTTTTTTTTGGCCCGCCGGCTGGCCCTTCGATCGGAAGGGCCATGGTGGCGGTGGGGGGGGGGGTTTCCCCACGGGCCATGCTGGCTCGTTCATGGGGAAGTATGGCTGCGGCGGTGGACTGTTTTTAAACTTTTATTTTTCGTGCGCCGGCCCTTCGAACGGAAGAGTACCGGCGGCGGGTTCTTTTTTTTTTTCCCCCACGGGCCATGCTGGCTCGCCCGTGGGGTTGAATGGTTGCAGAGGCGGCTTTTTAAAGTGTTTTTTTCGCGCGCCTGCTGCCTCCTCGTTCTGCTCGCACATTGCGCGCAGGACGCTGGGGGTTGTAGTAATGTGTTGGTGCTTCTTGTTTATGCTGCGTTTTTTTAAAATCCTTTTGTTTTGATTGGCTGCGACGCGTGTTCGAACGCTGCTCCGTGCGAGAGCCTCTCAGCCTGATTGGCTCTTGCGCGGCGTGGCGCACGGACTTTTGGGGGTTGAAGTTCTTTCCCTTTCTTGCCGTTTGTGGGGCTGAGGCCCCCGTGCCGGATTTTTAAATCTTTCGTTGACCTGCGTAGGGAATTCGCCCGTGCTCTCGAAGGGAGGGAACGGGTAAGTAGGGCGACGTATAGCCACCTATAGCCAATTCCAACGGTGAACACTTGGTTTTATAGGTTAAGATTGATTTAATTTCATTTATTATAAGCCACTAAGGGCTGGAAAGAACTGCCAGTGGCTCAAGTGGCTAAGATGCAGACTGGGAGGCGGAAGGTCAGCAGTTTGATTCCCGAGTACTGCAGGACGGAGTGAGCTCCCGCCTTTGTCTCAGCTCCTGCCAACCTAACAGTTCGAAAGCAAGAAATTGCAAGCAGATAAATAGGGGCCACTTCGGTGGGAAGGTAACAGCGTTCCGTGTCTAGTCATGCCTGCCACATGACCACAGAAACGTCTGCAGAAGCAGACAGCGCTGGCTCTTCGGCTTTGAAACAGATGAGCACTGAACCCTAGAGTCGGATACGGCTGGCTTTCGAGCCAGGGAAACCTTTACTAATTGCATTTATAGGCCACTATGGGCTGGAGCCATTCAGGGGTTGTGTGTGAACATAACCTTTCTAAAAGGAAGCCGCCAAGAGTAGGAAAATCCCCTTAGATGGGTGGGGTATAAAAAGGTAAATGTTTCCCTTGCTCAAAAACCAGTCGTATCCGACTCTAGGGTGCAGTGCTCATCTCTGTTTCAAAGCCGAAGAGCCAGCGCTGTCTGCTTCTGCAGATGTTTCCGTGGTCATGTGGCAGGCATGACTGTGAACCGCCCTGAGTTGGCATTGGCCAAGTGGGCGGTATAGAAACTGAAATAAATAAATAGACACCGGAGCACATGGAACGCTGTTTATCTTCCCACCAAAGTGGTCCCTGTTTATCTACTTGCAATTTCTTGCTTTCGAACTGCTAGGTTGGCAGGAGCTGGGACAAAGGCGGGAGCTCATTCTGTCCTGCAGTACTCGGGAAACAAACTGCTGCCCTTCCACCTCCCAGTCAGCGTCTTAGCCACTTGAGCCACTGCAGTCCCTTTAGGGTGGGGTATAGACTATAATAAATAAATAAATTCCTAAAACCAACGCAAGGCATAGGGCAATAAAACAGTTGGGAAACAGGGATTCTCAACCTGTGGCCTGTGGGCCAGATGCAGCCCGTAACACCATTTCATGTGGCCCACCTCCACCACACCAGGAAGTGCAAAGTGGTGGAGGATGGACAAAATGGCCATCCGGACTCCCAAAGCTGAGAGTTCCTATGCATTGCAGAAACAACCATTACTGGAAAGATTGGTGAGTTTTAAGTTTAAAATTGCCTCGATAGAGTCTCTCACCAAATATCAAGGGAGGTGTCACAGAGGGCTAGAACGGTGTTTTCCTGTCTGTTTCACGCACCATATTTTTTTCTGATTGCCACATGAAGACTGTTGATTCTAAAAAGAAGAAAAATAAGTTTCATGTCAGAAATTACTCTGGTTTGGAAGGATTTTTGCTGGAGAAACTCCACTCAGAGGTGGCCCAAGCGAGGCTCCTTTCATGTCCCCAAGATCTGTCATGCAGCACTCGGGGATCGAACCCTGACCTTCCAGTCTCCAAGCTCAGCATCCTAACCACTAAGCCACCGCTGTGCTGGTTCTAAGGCAAAGCCCAGAGACCTTCTCTGGAGGCTGAAGAGCTGACATGATAGGGAATTTCTTTTTGAGTGCAACTGCAGAGGGATTTAACAGGTTAGGCTTCAGACATTTCTAGTCTGGAAACAGACCTTCCGCTCGAGTCAGAGGACCTGGTCCTTAAGCCTGCTGGGACTTGCGCCCTGCAGGCTATCAAGAGCTGATGCACTGAACCTCAGCTTCTGGGGTCTTGGAACAGTCCGATGGAAAGTGAGCCTTTGAAAGCCTCCGTCTTCTAGGTTTGCAAAAGCTTTGGCACTGCCCAAGGGATGCTCTGTTGTACAGGGTGGGCTTCTCAGGCAGCTGCACAGTAACGGCTTCTCTCCTTTTAGACAAACCTGCCTATCTTCAAGCTGAAAGAGTCCTGTGTGAGGCGGCGATATAGTGACTTTGAATGGCTGAAAAATGAGCTGGAGCGTGATAGTAAGGTGGGTGAGAACGCATGGTTACCCTCTTCGGTTGCGGCTTCTTAACAATCATAGCATGGTAGATGGGCCTGTTCTTTGCGTCTGTGGCAGAGATATCTTCTCAGCCAGACTTATTTAAAGGTGCTAGAGAGGCGAGCCTCTCTAGCCGTTGGTACCATTAGGGAGCCCCTCCGGTCTGCTCTGCTGGGACGCTGCTGATATCCTTGGGGTGACGCGGTCTCTTAGGTAACCTGGTCCACTACCATGTAGGGCTTTAAAGGTAATAGCCAGCACCTTGAATTGCATCTGGAGGCACACCGGCAGCCAATTCAACTCCTGCAACAAGGGTGAGGCATGGGCATAATGCCCGCACCCCATCACCACGTGGGCAGCTGCAGATGATAGGCACTGCCATATATTAAGGAGTCCTGTAGGCGCAAGGGTTAAACTGCTGACCTGCAGCCAGAACATTGTTAGTTCGATCCTGACTGGACTCGTGGTTGACTCAGCCCATTCTCTCGAGGTCTGTAAAATGAGCCCCCAGCATGTTGGGGGCAAAATGTGAATGAACTTGTGAACGGCACTAAGCGCAGATATGGGCCTAGATAGAAGTGTGATTGCTTTGCTTTATATAACAGGGCCCAGATGGATACCTTTTGCCCATTCAAAATCTTTCTTGTTGTATGGGATTGGGACGGGGGGCGGCAGTAGGAGAAAGACTACTGTGGTCCTCATTCAAGCTGTGCTCTCTGCTTCCAGATTGTAGTGCCTCCACTGCCCGGGAAAGCCTTGAAACGCCAGCTTCCTTTCCGAGGAGATGAGGGCATCTTTGAAGAGTCCTTCATAGAAGAAAGAAGACAGGGCTTAGAACAGTTCATAAACAAGTACGATGGGTGTTGGTCTCTGCTGCTTAAGGGAAGGGGTGGGGGGAATCTAGGCGGGAGGAGATACATCATACTATAGCAGTGGTGGCGAACCTATGGCATGCATGCCAGTGGGGGCACTCAGAGCCCTTCTGTGGGCATGTGCACCGTTGCCCCAGCACAGAGTTCGCTCTGCCCAGCAGCCCAATGGGAACGCTTCCTCCCTCCCCCCCCCCACCCTTCTGAATTTCCCCACCCTTCTGCGGTGCTGATGGAAGCCTGTTGAGTTTGGGCACTTAGTCTCTAAAAGGTTTGCCATCACTGTACCATAGCATGGGTGAACAACCCCATTGAACAGGTAGAGAGCAGGTAAATAATGCATCCGTTCTGCATTGTCTAAAGCAGTGGTTCCCAATCTTTGGTCTTTGGACTTCAATCCCCCAAAGCACTGATCAGCCAATGGACTGACTGAGGCTTCTGGGAACTGAAGTCCCCCAGTGTTCTGCAGAACATAGTTTAGAAAACGGAGCTCTAGCATGCCTGTATGTATTTTAAGTTCTGTCCATATGGTGGGTGGGTGACTAAAGATGATGGCTTCTGCGTAGCATTGATAAACGTGTCTCTCCCATCCCTTCCCATAGAGAGCCCTTTCCCCCACCACTATCAACAATCCTAAGCATTATCTGCGCCAGGCTTAAACTGGCTATTTCCTCTTTCTCTGGAAGAAAATGAAAGGGTGGATGATGGAATCCTCAGTGTCATTACCATTTGGGTGGCCTTTATGACTGAAAAGTCAGCAGGTCAGAGGTTCGAGACCCGAGTGCTGCATGACGGGGTGAGCTCCCATCGTCTGCCCCAGCTCCTTCCAACCTAACAGTTCGAAAACAAGAAATTGCAAGTAGATAAATAGGTACCACTTTGGCAGGAAAGGTAAACAGTGTTCCGTGCACTCCAATGTCTAGTCAAGCCTGCCACGTGACAATGGAAACATTCACAGACAGTGAATCCACACCAATGGGTTCACACCTGTGATTCCACACCAATGGGTTTACTGTGCATACTTAGGACTTGGGCTTCTGGGAATTGAAGTCCAAGAACAGCTGGAGTGCCAAGGTTCGCCATTACTGCCCTATGGCATGTATAAAACAGGCTTGCTTGTGGCATGAATATTCCTAAGGATTTAAACATACGGCTATCATGGAAACCACTCTGCCCTGGCAGACCCTGGTATTTGTCTCTTCCATGTTCCTGGCTCTTGCGTTGCATTGTGGGAGCAGCTGAAACCTCCATTGCATGCCATAGGTTCAGGGAGGAGAGAGCCTTGCAAAGCTTGCTTCTTGGACAAAATGCAGGTGCACTCTCCGATTTCATGCAATATTTAATGTCCAAAGTCCAGGAGGAAATGTTGTCCCTTCCTTAGACCCTTCAGGACGCTTTCTTTCTAATCTTCTGATATTCTTCTAGTCCTCTATAAGACACACACCTATCAACTTTTTAACAAACTGCATATCCCACCTGTTTTTCTAAAAAAATATTTTTTTTACATCAGTCCATTCTACAGAATGTAGCTAATTCTGTCAGTCTGCTAGAATCTATTTAGATCCACTTGCTTTCCATCCCATTTCCGGCTGTGCCACAATGGGTGAGACCACACAGCAGGACAAATATAAGTAGATCTGCTGTGAAGTTGGGTTTCCCCAGGCTAATTCACTTCAGCCAACTGTAATTGAGAGAGAGGTGGGGAAATCAGCTTTATTTCAAGCTTATTAATCATTTGAGTCCTTTCCTCCCCACACATGTATGTACCGTATTTGCTAGCGTATAAGACCCACTTTCCCCCCTTTAAAATACACTGGAAAATAGAGTGCGTCTTGTACTGTATATAGTGGACTATTTTGGTAATAACGGTGTGTCTTATACTCTGATGTGTCTTATACACCGACAGATAGGGTATTTAATGTTGTACAGGAAAACCCTGACTTACATATGCCTCGAATTACATAAAATTCGACTTACATAATGATTTTGTGCTAAAACCATGTCCCAATTTACACGATTTCCTATGGGTTTATTTCGAGTTACATAAAGATTCTTTTTCCTATGGGTTTGCTTCGAGTTATGTAAAAATTCATTTCTCTACAGGTTTGCTTTGGTTTACATAAAAATTTAATTTTTCCTATGGATTTGTTTCGAGTTAAGTAAAAAATTATTTTTCCTATAGGTTTGCTTCGAGTTACATAAAAAAACAATTTAAGCAAAAGCCTACGGAATGGACTTTTTTCATAAGTAGGGGTTTTACTGTATCTCTTCATGTTGTATTTTAATGCTGTACATCTCCCAGAGTGAATTGACTACTCAGATGAGTGGTATGTAGAGTGAGTGTGTGAATGAATGAATGAATGAATAAGATACTGGAGAAGCAGAGTGGTTGGCAAACACAAATATCGGTTGTCTGCTCAGGCTATTTAAAACCTGTATCAGCCATGAGGAAGTGGTCTGCTAACTTGATTATTTCTGCTTGTTCCTGGCAGAATCGCTGGACACCCGTTGGCACAGAATGAGCGCTGCTTACACATGTTCTTGCAAGAGGAGGTCATTGACAGGAATTACGTCCCAGGGAAAGTCCGCCAGTAGGGGAGCCTGGGAGCCTCCATTTTTCTCTCTTTCCCTGCAAAAATGACATTTATTTTTACACTGTCCCTTCCAAACCAGCTTTTTTCTCTCTGAACTTATCTACGTGTCCAGTGTCTCCCACCACGCAGTCCCACCCCTCCCCTCCCTCGTCAGGCAGCAGTGTTGAGTTCTCTTGGTCTTTGGCCTCTGCGCAGGAAGTGAGAAACAGTGAAGAAATGCAACCCCCCTCAGTCAAAGGGAAGCGGGGTAAGGATTGCAGGCTGCCCCTGTCTTTGGTCGCCTGCCTCGGCTACGGAAATGTACATTCACATTTGTGTCCTTCATCTCAGATTGGTGAAAAGTGAGGTTGGGAATTTACCAGTCTCAGCTCTACCACCTGATGTACCTGCTGGAGCAGAAATAGCTTGAAAATATGTTCCTCTGTGGGGATTCACAAGTGGTTGTTGGGCTTGGCTTCAGATGGTTAAACAGGTTTTAGCTGCTATTCTATCCTAAGGATCTTTTAAATGTCTGGAGTGGTGGAAGCAGGTTGGAGGGGGTGGGGGGATCCTACTTGAGAAATGTGTCACCTGTTTGTTAGCTGCTGCTCCCACAAGCTAGGAGGCTTCTCAAATTAACAGGCAAAACCATTGGGTTTCTTATTGCGTGCTGGCCATTGGAATCCTCCCCCAGATTCCTTGTTTGGTTTTTGCTTGCAAAGGCTTCAGGGCAGCGTCTCTTCAGGCAGGTGGAGAATTTAGAACCATGTAAGGGTGTAACAAATAACTCAAACTTCAAGGTGTTCAGCGGCTCACTTTTGTGATGGAGAGAAGCCCTCGTCCACTCTGTGTCCACCTAAGCTCCTGTGCAAAGTCCTCTGTGGTTTGTTTAATGTTTAACCTCTTGGAAAGTCTAACAAGGGGCAGGAAAGGGTGGGTTCGAAGGTGAAAGGGGAGGGGAAGCAATTCGGTTGATCTGAAAGAAGGACTGCCTTTGGTCCTCGGAATGTGTTTTGCATGTACAGGTGAAACTCGGAAATTTAGAATATTGTGCAAATATTCATTCATTTCACTTAAAAGGTGAAACAAATATATAAGATAGACTCACTACTTGCAAAGCGAGAGACGTCATGCCTTAATGCGTTATAATTGTGATGATCATGGCACACAGCGTACATGAGATGTGATGATTATGGGGTACATGAGATGGGGGGGTTGGGGTTTTCATAAACTGTAAGCCATAAGCATCAATATTATAACAAAGTAAGGCTTGAACTATCACTTTGCATGTAATGAGTCTATCTCATATATTTGTTTCACCTATTATGTTGCATTACTGAAATGAATGAACATTTGCACGATATTCTAATTTTCCGAGTTTCACCTGTATGTCTCCATGGGAAGGATGTCGAGCAACTTCAGAGTTTTCCGTTTTGCACTTTCCAGGACTTGGTGTGGTTCGGAAAAATCACGCCCTGCAGGGCAGAGAGAACCTGTACATGTGACCCGGCATCTTTTAGGGTGGAGGAGGTAACAGATTATTATGCACTACACATCTATGGGGTAATGGGATAGTAGGACATTTTCTCCTGGGCTGCCAAACTAGTTATTTTGAAGAAGTCATCTTTGCCCAGAGAACTTTTCATCCACTGCTTGGAGAGGTAATAACCTTCCAATTTGAAGTCATCTGCTGCTGTCTGATGAATCTCCCTTAGCTGTGGATTTTTAAATCCCCTTTATTTGGCGCACAGCTCTGAAGATCAAAGGCTCTTGCTGCTGTACATATATGTATTCTGATGTGGGGCTTATAATTCAGCAAACTGCATCTTCAGTTGACTGTCTAACGTAATGTCTGAGACTTGTTCATATTAAACCACTGTGAAGCCAATGTTGTCTTGTGCTTTGAGCCATCTCATCTGCTGCTCTGGTTATGTTTGCATGAATTGTAGAAAGAAGTCGGGGCTCTCTTAACGCATCATATGTGTGATGCTTTGAACATGGGTTTACAACATCCTTCTTCTAAAATAGTCTTCTTTTGCTAATTCATTCTCTGTAGCTACTCATTTCCTGACTGAGAGCTTAGGCTGGTCTGGTCTGGTGGTCTTTCTTTTCCTTTCCCAGCAGTGTTCTTATAGCTGAAATCCAGTAGTAAATCATAACTAGAGTAGGCCTATTAAATCAATGGAATTTGTATAAAGGTTTATGCACCCAATGCCGAGTGATTCAGTGGCTTGCTTTGCTTGTGATTTGTTCCTAGATTTCAGCCACATGGCCATATGTTTATTATTTCTTTATACTGTTGAGCAGCTAAAACTCAACTGATGAGGCTACTTTCTAGGCAAATGAATAAATCAAGTTCTCACAACATTTTCCCAAAATGTGTGGGGATACTTAAATCTTTGGGAACAACACAGCTTCACCCTCAGTTGCATAAAGAACTGGAAAGCCAAGAGTTATGTGTAATAGATGATCAAAAGGTTCCACTCATTTCCTTTAGCTTGAACAAAGGTTTCTTGTATTATGTGAACCAACTTAATCATTGCAAGGATATGTGTGAATTGCCAAATTTCACAGTGCAATAAAGTGAACCGTACAATAATTAACAAGCCTAACTGGTAAAGACTTAATGACATGAAAGGACTAATTAAAGGCCTACAAGAGATGCTTGTGACCAAACTGTCTGAGATTGTATATTTCACCACCCACCAGCTTCCCACAAGTGGTATAAGCCTTCCTCTGTGTCTTGATTGGTTGGTAACTTGCCCACTCTTCTTTCCCAGCCTATATTTAGGTGCTGCCTCCGACTTAGAGCGACTGCTTGAATGAGAGATTTCCAAAATATCCTGCCCTCAACATGCCCTGCTCAGCTCCTGCAATTTATATCCTGTGGTTTCCTTAAAGTGTTAATCCATCTCACGTTGGGCATTCCTCATTTCCTGCTGCCTTCCTCATTTTCCCAGCATTTTTGCTCTTTCTAGAGTCTTTCCTCCTGATGTGCCTGAAGGATGACAACTTAATCCTTTTGGCAGTGGCTCAAGTGGTTAAGACGCTGACTGGTAGCATACCTGTCAAGTTTTGGGAAATTCCTGTCAAATAAGGGAAATTTCCCAGCCAAAACAGGAAACTGGACAGCTTTGCTTATCCTGTGCTGGCCTCCAGTCTAATTGGAGTCTAACTAATATGGGATGATGGTGGAAAAGAGTGTAAAATACGGGTTTGACAGAAATTTCCTGAAACCTGACAGGTATGCTGGAAGGCGGGAGGTCAGCAGTTCAATTCCCGAGTGCTGCAGGACGGAATGAGCTCCTGCCTTTGTCCCAGCTCCTGCCAACTGAGTTCGAAAGCAAGAAATTGCAAGTAGATCAATAGGGACCACTTGGGTGGGGAAGGTCAACAGTGTTCCGTGCACTCCAGTGTCTAGTCATGCATGCCACATGTCTGTGGAATGGAGACAGCGCTGGCTCTTGGGCTTTGAAACAGATGCGCACTGAACCCTAGAGTCGGATAGGTAAAGGTTTCCCTTGCTCGAAAGCCAGTCGTATCCGACTCTAGGGTGAAGCAGTGCTCATCTCTGTTTCAAAGCCCAAGAGCCAGCGCTGTCTGCTTCTGCAGACGTTTCAGTGGTCATGCGGCAGGCATGACAAGACACACATGGAACGCTGTCCCCTTTCCCACCGAAGTGGTCCCTATTGATCTACTTGCAGTGTCTTGCTTTCGAACTGCTAGGTTGGCAGGAGCTGGGGCAAAGACGGGAGCTCACTCCGTCCTGCAGTACTCGGGAATCGAACTGCTGACCTTCCGCCTCCCAGTCAGCGTCTTCTTAGCCACTTGAGCCACTGCAGTCGGATACGACTGGCTTTTTCCCCCCGGGCAAGGGAAACCTTTTACCCAACAACGCGCCCCCATTCCAAACCAATCGATGTTTTCCACAATCAGCTTGCTTCCCTGGCTCAGGCTACCTCAATCGCCCGCGCCGTGCGTAGGGGTGGGGATGGGTGGGTGACTAATACTAATAAGCCAGGTCTTGGAGGAGGGGGCGTGGCCCGGCTCTCCACCACCGCGCAGGCGCGCCGGTGAGCGCGGGCGGGCGCCCTGATTGGGCCGGCGTCCCGCACGTGACTCCGCGCGCGCCGCGCCAGGCAGGAAGCCTCGGCGCTGATTGGGCGTCGCCGCGCTCGCTCCGCCCCGAGCCTGGGCCAATGGCAGGAGGGGGCGCGGAAATAGAAACGCGAGACAGCGGACATGGCCGCCGCGGCGTCTGCCAAGATGGCGGCTTCTTCGGCCTGGCGCGAGGCGGCTGAGGCGGCGGCGGCGGAGCCCCCTCAGGAGGAAGAGGAGCGCCTCCTCCTCAGCCCCGGCCGGCCCGCAGTAGTCCTAGGGCCCGACCAGGCCTCGCCCTTCCTGGCCACTCCGAGCGCCTTCTACCGCAGCGCCTTCGCCGGGGAATGCGAGGCCATCGCGCTCCAGCTGAGGGGGGAGGGCGGCCGGGAGCGGAGGCCGCGGCAGCAGCGAGAAGGCCTGCCGCCGCCCTCCTCCGCCTCCCGGTACCCGTCGACCCTGGAGGGCGAGGCGCTGACGCCGCTGGGCGCCCCCTCCTGGTCCTTCCTCTGCGAGGCCTTCCAGACGCCGGCGGGCCTCCCCCCGCGGCCAGCCAGGCCTCCTCCGGAGCAGGCCTCCGCCTCTCCGCCCCCCGGGACTCCCAACCGCACCTACGACTGCGAGGAGGCCGACAGCTGCGCCACCTACCTCTGCCAGGAAAGCTGGGAGGAGCTCTCGGGGGCCGCCCCGGGGGGGGGCTCCTCCTTCGCCTCGGGCGGCCTGCCTGTCAGGGACGACGGCGGCGGCGACGCCCCCCAACGGCGCGAGACCTTCGAGCTGCCCGCCGCCCTGGACGACCCCCCGGCGGGGCGGCCCTTGGTCACCTCGACGCCGCTTTTGGCCGAGGGGTCGGAGCCGCCCTGTGGCCAAAGGAGGAGCAGCGCCCTTGGGTTGGAGGAGGTCGGTGATGGAGGAGGAGGAAGGCTGGGACTTGGCCCTGAGACGGAATCATCATCATCATCATCATCATCATCCCGCAGCCAGACACGGACGGCCAGACCCAGGCCCACCACGGTCCGAGGAGGAGGAGGCGAGGCTGCCCGGAAAGGCCCCCTTGCTGCCAGGAAGAGCCTGGCCCTGCTGGACCCTAGTGCGGCCAAAGGGACTCGGAGGTCTCTGGCGGCAGCAGGTGCAGCGGGGGCTGCTTCCCTTCTCCCGCCTAAGGGGAAAGGAGGGGTGGAAAGGGCGATCCCGCAGCGGACCCCCGGCTCCGGGATGCCCGTCCACTCGGCCCTGCCAGGAAAGCGGCCCGGATGTGCCCAGCAAAGCCAGCCCCGGGTGCAGGTAAATGGCCCAGAGGAGGACATCGTTGCCCTTTTGGAGGACAAGCCCCAGATTAGTCCTGGGCCAGCTTCACCAGACCCCCACCCCACCCCCCAGTAGCCACCAGAATCGGCCCTCCATGTTCTGAGGGTGACCGTCTGCCTGAGGCCATAGAAGCAGCATCGCCTCTCTTGGATTAGGGATTGATTTCATGCGGTTATGGTTCATATTTTCAGCTTAAAAGCCACCTGGATGAAGTACAAGGGGCTTGTTGTACGAAAAGATTGTTGCACAAAAAAAGTTGCTATACGATGGTTAGCAATTTTCCCTATGGCAGTGGTGGCGAACCTATGGTACGTGTGCCACAGGTGGCACTCAGAGCCCTCTCTGTGAGCACCCATGCAGTCACCTCAGCACAGAGTTCGGCCGGTCCCTCTGCCCAGCAACCCAATGGGAGCACTTCCTCCTTCCCCCAACACAGAATTCACCCCACCCCTCTGCTCAGCAGCCCAATGGGAATGCTTCCTCCCTGTCCCCCAGCACAGAGTTCACTGCCCAGCAGCCCAATGGGAGAGCTTCCTCCCTCTCCCCAGCACAGAGTTTGCCCTGTCCCTCTGCCCAGCAGCCCAATGGGAGCGTTTACTTCCTCCCCTGTTGCTGTGTTGGCACTTTGCGATAAATAAGTGTTTTCTGGGTTGCAGTTTGAAACAGATGAGCACTGAACCTTAGAGTCAGATACGACTGGCTTTCGAGCAAGGGAAACCTTTAGGAACTGTAGTACAATGTCGATCAACATCTTGCGTCATGAGTACTGTATGCAAATGTGAGCAATGCATTTATTGTTGGGGACCCCAGTACTTGTGACACCAACAAAATGTTCAGGTAGAGAGAAAGTGTGGCTATTAAAGTGCCCCTGTTGTTAAGACTCGTGGCACACTGCCTTAAAACAAAAGATGGAAGTACTAACTGCAGCTAGACTTTTAATTACCTTGTAGAAACAGCTACCTGATGAGATGAAGAAGCCCCTCTCAAAGCTGCCCAGCTACAAGAACACTTCTGGCCCAACTCAAGTACCTGCCAGTCTTGCCAGAGGCGCTGGAGCTGATGGTTTTTTGACTTGTGTGGGTCTGGAGCCCAATGTTTGTGCAGAGAATGGGACAAGAGGAACAAGGCTCCCGGTTCGTACAGGTGAGCTTGCTTTGTATGTGGGCTGCGCATTCTGGTAAATGTAACTTGTGCATCTTCTAGACCAGGGGTACCCAAACTATGGCCCAGTGACCAGATCTGGCCCCTGATGCCAATTCATCTGGCCTCCGAAGTCCTCATCGCTCCTGGAAGTGGAAGTAAAACGCGCCCGTATGGGCGCGTTTTACTTCTACTTCCAGGAGTGATAAGGGCTTCGTGGGCTGTATTAATTGGCATTGGGGGCCAGATGTGGGCCATAGTGACTGGCTCCCTGAACCACGTCACCGGCCCGAAAAGTTTGGGCACCCCTGTTCTAGACCAGCGATTCTCAATGTTTTCAAACCGCAGGCCTGACCACGCCTCCTGGGCAGCTGATTCGCCTGGTCACATGGTTCCTCCCACCTGGAAGCAGAAGTGCCACTCGTGTGCAGAACATTCTGTGCATGTGCAGAATGTTTTACTTCCGCTTCTGGGAGCAATGAGGGCATTGGAGGCTGCGTCTGACTGTAGGTTGTGAATGCCTGTTCTAGACTGTAGGTTTAAAAGTCATATTTTAACTAGATGGCAATAAGTTTGAAAACTAAATATTAGGTTATAGTGGGTGAAGAGAAAAGGTATTGGACAGGTATTATAAGAACATAAGAACAGCCTTGCTGGAAGAGGCCACAGGAGCCCATGATCCAGTCCAGCATTCTGTCTCACACAGTGGCTCACCACTTCCTTCAGGGTATTATTCCCAAGCAGATGCCTTCACCTGCTTAGGATTCCCTGGAAATGGCATTGAGAGATATCCTGCCTATCTCTCCAACCCCAAGGTTGTCCTAAGTATCCATAATTATAGCCATTGATACTCTTGTCCTCCATGAACTTGTCTAATCCTTTCTTAAAGCTGTCAAGACTGACAGCTGTCACCACTTCTTCTGGCAGGGAGTTCCATAGACCAGTAATCCTCTGAGTGAAAAAGTACTTTCTCTTATTTGTTTGAGAACTAGTACCCAAAAGTTTCATGGAGTGTCCCCTAGTTCTAGTATTATGCGATAGGGAAAACAGTTTTTCCTTATGATTTATGTCAGTAATGTGTTTACTATTCATTTATCTAAAATATTTATATCTTACCTTGTCAAAGGCAGCTTATGATAGTAAAATAATATTCAATCATACATAGCGGGAATGAACATGTATGTACAGTTTATAGCACTGAGCTTTCGTCAGGCCATAAATGGATGGGGGTCAGATTTTGGAGCTCAAGTTGATTTTGTTCTTACTTCTGCTTTTACAGCTGGAGACAAAAGAAGTAAAGTGGGAGTTCAAAAGCGCCCTCCAGAGAAACTGGCTGATTCTTCGACATCCCTGAAGCAACCTCTTCCCAAGCGGCCTTGCCAAGGCAGAGGTAAATTTAGAATAGTTCTTCAATAACTGTGGTAGTGTATCCTCTAGGTTAGAGTCGGGTTCCGAGCTAGAGCCATTGATGAAGTGGGCCTAGAGAATGAACAGTTGTGGCCAACACACTGAAACCAGTGCATTGGCCACCATGTTCAGTGGTTGCTTAATGGTTCAGGGTGGTGTTTCACCAGTAGAGGGAGACAACAGTAAAGACATTCCTCCCTTTTGCACAAGCTGCATTTCCTACTTAGAAGAGCACTGAGGCACCTGGTGCTGCTTATGAGGAGGGAGAGTCCGAGGTTTGGGTTGGAGGAAAATGTGTGGTTGGTTGCAAAGATACCTCAGCCCTGGGCAGCACGAAATAAAGATGGGAAATCATTTGTCTTGTGTTTAGGTCTCATGGAGAAACGGACAGGGGGACCACCTCTGCTGGCAGCGGGACAAATCCCCAGGGGTGCTACCGGGAACGGCCTTGTTGCCCCTTGCTTGCAGGTAAGGCGGTGCAAAAGAAGATGAAGGACAGAATTAGTCAATGCAGTTTTAACTAGTGGGGAAAGATCCACTAGAAACATGACTTTTTAATTTGTGTGTTTTTCTTGAACAAGTGTACGTTTTTAAAACTATGTATGAATGTTTTACACATTTAAGAGTCCTGATGTTGGCAAAAAAAGGTTGTGTCGAAATTTTTGATACAAACCAATCAGTTGCTGTGATAGCTAAATAATGTATTTGTAGATAAAAGCATAAAGGAAGGTGAGTGGCCACATGTTTGGCATTATAGAGCCTGCCTGGAGAAATTGTTGTGAAACTAAGGAAACATTCTGTGAAAGTGTAAGTTCTAAAACCCCGTCTCCTCTGACCCTGAGCATGACGCGCCCTTTGCTTTGAATGCTGGGGAAGAAGGTGCTTGTGAAGAACAGCATAGCTGCTGTTTTCCCAGGAAAAGAGAAGTCAAAAGTCAGGACCAACTGTTAAAGTTTAGATTAAATAAAGTTAATATCTGAGGGAACTGGGATGGAGAAAGAAGGGACTAAAGTTCAGAGAGTGTCTTATATTGCTTCATTAATTTAGGAACTTCCGTAACTTGTGCTGTTAACTCTTCATTCTCAACTTTCTCTTTAATATATTTGTAATTTGGCCAGAATCTTATTAGGCCTGCTTATGGTTATTTCCATTAATATGAACTTTCGGCAGCATATTGGCACAAGAATGTTTGGCATAGGCAACTTGGTGTGTGGTAGGAAGCGCCAGTGTTTCGGGGAACCTGGGGCACACCAGAATGTGACCAGGAACCAGAGTCTTTGGGAGTTAGAAACAGATAATTATGACGGTGTCAGAACTGAATATCCATGGGGTAAAAGAAGAAGGAAGGTGAAAGAATTGCCCTGAAGAAAGATAAGATAGCAGTCTTCAAATATCTGGAGGGTGGGACTGAGGAAAACAGAGCAGCCAAGAATAAGTGTGCTTAAAGACAGCAGGGCTGAAAGCAAATCAAGTGTTCAATTTTCACTCAGAAATAAAAACACAACATTTTAAAACATTATAAAAATATTAAATTTGGGAAAAAACATATACTTACACATTTTTAAAAATATCCAAGGTACAATTACTATAAAAAATTAACATAGTAAAACATTATTTGGTTAATTAAAATAATTTTTAAAAATTATATCACCCTTTCCTCTTTTTTAATCCTAAAAAACAAACCACAAAAGCAGATCACAGTTTATAACAGCCCGTGCGTATAAATAAACATTTTAAAAATCACAATTAAAGACTAACCTCATTTGCATAAACATAAAACAAAAACCTTCAAACACCATTTAAAACACCCCGGCAATGCCGGGCAACCTCAGCTAGTACTCTTTATTATCATTGGATAAAAATTAGAGGGGGGAAATTTCCTATAGCTCTTGGGAGCTATACTAGTGATGGCGAACCTTGGCACTCAAGGTGTTCTTGAACTTCAATTCCCAGAAGTTCAAGTCTCATGTGGATTCAGAGAGACTTGGACTTTTGAGAATTGAAGTTCAAGAATACCAGGAGTGCCAAGGTTCACCATCACGGCGCTATACCATCTTCATGGTTGATACTTAAGACACAGGATTGCGGGGGGACGACACCTTTATCTGATACACGTAGCTGCCTTGCACTGAACAGGGGCTGAACTAGATCAGGGGTGCCCAAACTACAGCCCACAGGCCGGATCTGGCCCCCGACGCCAATTCATCTGGCCCACACAGCCCTCGTTGCTCCTGGAAGTGGAAGTAAAATCCATGGTGATGTGTGGGAACCTCCTGCGTAGCTTCTTAGTAGGGAGGTGGTCTGAACTACTCAGTACTGTAGCCGTTTCATTTTACACACACTTTTATTCCAACATCAGTGCCAGCGCTTGTCTGAGGAAAATCAACGGTTGACTGAGGAAAATCAACAACTAAAGGCCATGCTGGACAACTTGTCACGTAAAGGTACTCTCTTTGAATCCCTTCTACTTATACAAAAGAAGGAGGTTTTGCTTTCATATAAGGTTGGTGGCTCATGTGCCCTTGTGGGGAAAGTGGCTAGCCTAGGTAGGATTGGACCCTACTAAGGGATTGTGCTGCAAACCATGCAGCTTCTTTCTAGGGACTGTAGTATTCTGATTGCGTGTCCCCTAGAGCAGGGGTCTGCAATCCTGGCTCTCCCAGATGTTCTTGGACTTCAATTCCCAGAAGCCCTGATTGGCAGTTCCTGCTGACCAGGGCTTCTGGGAATTGAAGTCCAAGAATATCCTCAGAGTCAGGTTTGTAGACCCACCCACCCCCTGCCCTAGAGGCACTGTGGCATTGCTTGCATGATCTGCAGGAAACCTTGGCAGAAGGCAGACTGGCAGACTAGGCTACTGGTACAGTGTGGGCTGGGGGTGGTGGTGCATGTGGTTGGATTTTTGACCCTGGTTAGTCTTTTCTTGAAGAAAAATAATGATATAATGCCTGCCAGGTGACCATTTTAAGTCTGACCTCATTCTCTCTCACCCTCTTCTTACTCAGCAGCAGACAAGTAATGAAGATGTAGGTGGGTTTGAATCGCGAGAAGCTGTTTAGAGGGAATAAAGACTCAGGTGGGCATTGGATTTAATTGTTTATGTCAAGATATTTAGATACTGTACTGTATGTTTGTATTTATGGATTTAATTAAAATCTTTTTTGCATCCACATTCTGTGAACAGTGCCTCATAAAAAGCTTGTGGGATGCATGGTAGAAGTAACTTTAAGGGGGCATGGTTTGGCTTAGCACTTGTCTAGTAAGACGCTGAACTTGATGATCGGAAGGTCGGCAGGTTAGCAGTTCGAGACCTGAGTGCTCCACGATGGAGTGAGCTCCCATCTCTGTCCCAGCTTCTGCCAACTTGGCCGTTCGAAAGCAATAAATTGCAACTCGATAAATAAGTGGGAAGGTAAATGGCATTCCATGCACTCCAGTTTCTCGGCATGCCTGCCACATGTCCACGGAAACAACTGCAGATGCAGACAGTGCTGGCTTTTGGGCTATAAACAGAGATGAGCACTGAACCCAGGAGTCAGATCCGACTGGCTTTCGAGCAAGGGCACCCTTAACCTTTAACTTCATATCACATCTTCCTATTGTAATTTTAGGCATACATGTGGGCATCCCACAAGCTTCTGTGAAACCTTTTCCCCCTCAAATCCTTGAGCCATGATGGCGAACCTTAGCACTCCATATGTTCTTGGACTTTAATTCCCAGAAGCCCAAGCCCCCGTGAATCCACACGAATGGGTCTACAATGACTCATCCGGCCCGCACCGCCCTCATCGCTCCTGGAAGCGGAAGTAAAACGTGCCTGTATGGGGCCGGGCCGGATGAATTGCAGTAAACCCATTCATGTGGATTCACGGGGGCTTCTGGGAATTGAAGACCAAGAACATCTGGAGTGCCAAGGTTCACCATCACAGTCCTAGTGTTTTAGGTGGAAATGAACAACAGACTGCTGCTATATAGCCATCTGCCTGTCTCCTAATATTGTGGAAGGTGCGTTCGCTCCTTAAGAAGTACTACATACAAAGTTTCCCCCCTATATGATCAATAAGGCAACATCTGATTCATTTACATTTTCATATAGAAATAAAACTCTTAGCTATCTATCATATATTTTTATAACACTCAAAGAACTGTTTCTTAAATGTCTTTGCATTTCATATATAATTTTGAATGGATACTCAAAGACATATGTCACGTGCATGTTGAGAAATGTTGAATGCTGCTTTGGGGGGACTGAAATTACCAAAATAATAATAATAATTGGACATTTCAGGAAAGAAATGTTTTGAATCCTGACAGCTTATTTCTAAAAGGTGTAAGTAATCAATACCTTGAATATTTGTCCTTTTGGATGATCTTCCCAAAGCAGCTTGTTCTGAACTTCACTGTTTCAATGACTGTGTTTACTTTTCTGTATGAATCTTCTCCTGTATCCATATCCGAATATTGGCGATCAGCCGTGAAGATTGTCCCGAGAATATAATCCAGTGGCCTTTTTCATCTGCCTTCCGCATCATAGCGTGACACTCATAGTACCACTGGTCCAGTTCTACATGAGTCACTTTCTGGTCCTGAGCCCTTTTGGCACGCAAAGTCCTCTCATCATCATCCCCAGGCCAGGATGGATGAAGCTGCGGCCTTCCATCAAGAGGGATTCAAGTGGGATTTAATACACTTGGGGACCATTATCACCCCTCCTTCCCTGTGGACTTCACCACCCAAGGCCGCTAGTCCTCAGGGTGGTCAGGTTAGTTAACTGCTGCCTGAAACCCAGTGTGGAGTCGCAGGCAGTAAGGTCTACTCTATTACCATAGCAGGATAATTTGGCCAGATACTTGTGTATGAATAGTAAGAATTGTTCCTAAACAAATAAGGAAACATACTGTATGGGACACTAATAGCTCTTTAGATGTAATGGTGTATTCCATGCACGAAAGCAATCAAGGTGGTCATTCTTGGTCTACCTATTTCAGAAAAGAGAAAGCCCAAAGAAAGCGCATCTTTGCACATTTGCTAATACCTTTGTGTCTTTATCTGCAGCATTTAATCCTTATGAATTTTTATATAATAAAAATTATTTTATTCCTGGAAAAACTTGCATATAAATTAACACGTTAATACAGTTTTGTGGCACCTTAAAGACTAACAAATGTACGACGACAGCAGCCGTTTATTATTGCACAAACCTATTAACTGCGTGAATCAGTATTGTCAAACTTATGAATGTTTATTGTGTAACTTAAAGGTTAATAAAAAATACACTTCAAGCGGTATTTATTTCTTATTTAGTAGTTGCTAAATGCCATGTTACTTTAAAAAAACATTTTAAATTTATTTTAAAATATGTGTATCTTTTCATGCATTCTTAACCTTTAAAGAAAGATTGACCCGTTGAGTGGTGTTCACCTCTTTTCTCTCGATGCTTTTCATCTTTTGTTTATTCCTAGTATGGTTTCCATGAGCAGGATTTGACTTGTCCTATTGTATATGCTTAGCTGAGTCTGAGACTATCCCAATATGCATGACAGGTTAGCAGTCTCCATTTGTCCTAAGAAACTCCCTTTCCCATTTCTTGTGGGAACCACTCATGCTACAGCAATACTCTGACGGGCTGCAGTGGTGGCTCACTGGCTAAGAAGCTCGCCTTGTTAGCTGGAAGGCTGGCAAGTCGGCAGTTCAAGATCCTGGTGTTTGGTGCACAGACCACAAAGGCCATGAGAGATGCAATCTCACATTTTATTTGGTCCAACATGTTTATCAAATCACCACGCGTCACATTCAAGTTACACAGCTGGTACTCACGCACAAGTGTTCAAAGAAAACAGCAGTCAACTCCCAGGCTTATATTCTGTGTGGGGTGCCTAACTGCTGATAGGCACTTTAGCTAACTGAAGCTTCAATAGTATTAAAATAGGTTTAATGTCTATACATTCCAAGAAATAGTCCATAATCTCTATGCTTTTGGGTTGTGGTTTTTTAATGAGCAGATTGAGGCCAAAAGCCTGGGCCAGAGCTCTGTTAACAGGCTTCAGAAGTCTTGCGTGTTATGGAGCTTGGCACTAGTTTAATCTTTAAAGAGTCTTGGCTTGCCACAACCTCATTGTTGTGATCCAGCCCTCCTCCAACTCCGAAGATGAACTGGATTCAGGGGGCACTTCCTATGCCCAGCCCGGTTCTGCCTGCACCCGAGCCAGAGGGTGCCCTGAGCCAGGGATCTCAGCCTGCGCCTGGCCCAAGTCAGAGGTCTCAGCCTGCGCCTGGCCCCGGCAGCTGACCTGTCAGATCAGGAGTCTGGCTCTGACAGGGATCAGCCCTGATACACCTGAGATGCAGGCAGGCCAGGGCAAGGCACCAAAGAAGCCTCCCAGCTGATACCGATTAGCTGGGAGGCTTATAAGCGAGCCTCTTGCAGCCTGCCAGCGTCGGTACAACTCTTGTGCGAAAACCGATGTCCTGCTCGACTCCAGACTGCCTGCCGTGACCCTGACTACTCTGCCAGCCCTGACGATGCTCCTGGACACCCTTTGGATTTGACTACTGGCTTGGACTACCGGTAAACAGACCTTGGTTTGCCTTTTGGACTTTGGTATCTGGACTATCCTTGAACAAGACTCGCTGTAGAGTGCCACCGTGCAGTGACGGTGCTTGCCCGGATGGGTCACCACACTCAACTTGGAACTGGGCACAAACATGTGAACATCAGAATTGTCATTGGTGAGATTTCTCTGGAATTCCTAGGATGATTTTCCTAGTGAAAAGGATTTTAAGGAACACATTTCCCCGCTATGTTCGCCAGTTGTGAGCATGTCCAATTATGTACCGTACTTTAGCTTGGCATAACGTGGTCTTCAAAATACTCAGCATATTCTGATTTGGGAGCACCAAAACAGCAAATGAAAGAAGTTACTAGCAGGAAAGCCTTTAAAAAGCTTGCTCTTATATGGCATTTCATTTTCAATGGGTGGGCTGAAGCATTTGCCTCCTATAACTGTGATGGCGAACCTTGACACTTCAGATGTTCTTGGATTTCAATTCCCAGAAGCCCAAGAATGTGAATCCATTAGTGTGGATTTGCAGAGTCTTGGGTATCTGGGACTTGGAAGTCCAAGAACACGTGGAATGCCAAAGTTCACCATCACTTCCCTATAAAGCCTCTAGCCTTCGCCTGGAGCCAGTGGCTTTTCATTAGCTTAATTTTCAATCCGTTCTGTCAAAACTAATGTACAGCAGATAATGATTTAGCGGCCTTTTCCTTATGCGCTGGACGTTGGCCAACTGACAGAAAGAGCTCATTGTCTTCCCCTAAGTCAATTTCCAAGCAGGCAAATCAACTGCACCAAGGGATACCTCCTGAGAACGGTTTATAGGTCTCTAAATTTAGCTTGGGTTTCTCTGTGTCCAGCCATCCACCTGAGAAGCTTGTTGTAGAAATCGGTGGATTCAGGAGTTTGTTTAGGGCAGTGGTGGCGAACCTATGGCACGAGTGCCAAGTGGCACTTGGAGGCCTCTCTGTGGGCACCTGTGCGGTCACCCCAGCACAGAGTTCACCCCACACCTCTGTCCAGCAGCCCAATGGGAGCATTTCCTTCCACCCCTCTTGCTATGTTGGCACTTTGTGATAAATAAGTGGGTTTTGGGTTGCAGTTTGAGCACTCGGTCTCTAAAAGGTTCGCCATCACTGGTTTAGGGGGACTCACAACAGCAGGCGCCTCCAGAGTTGTGGTTTTTGAAAGATACATTTTTAGGGTCTGTTTCTCCATCATCCCAGAGTGCAGGACAACATTCATAATGGGCTTACGTTACAGGGAGCCAGAACTGGGTTGAATATCGGCTGGAAATCCCTAACTATTAGAAACAGTACAAGAGCAGAACCAATTACGTCAGGAGATGGTCTAGAAACCTATTCTTTCTTTCTAATTAGCATCTGCAGAAAATAGGAAATGAGCTCATGTTAATAGGTTTAAAAACTGTTGCAGTTGGGCTTGTTCCTAAGAGAGATGCATAGAAATGAACATTGCTTGGAGGCTTCATGGGTAGTATCCAAAATGGGAAGAATTACTTCTGGCCTCGTTCTACTGCTAGAATGCAGACCCTGGGAGTATCCCAAACTGGAACAGTCTCCTGCCAGTGGAAGATGGTCCTACACACAATTTCCTGACAAGATTTACAGTGGTACCTCGTGCACCAATTTTAATCCATTCCATGGGGCTCGTCGTCGTACGACAACATTACTATGCAATGCATGCATTGTATAGCGATTTTCCCTATGGGGTGCATCATACAACAACAAAATCGTTCGATTTCCCCCCCCCCCCATACAGATGCATTGCATTGTATAACAATTGTTATACGGAGCACAATGTTTTTTTCCAAATCCTCGTTGTACGATTTAATTGCTGTACAAGGCATTTGTTATACGGGGTTCTACTTGTATATGAATGTAAACACAGTCATCTTTTCCTGCTTCTCAGTTACAGTGACTATAAAACTTGGGAGTATCCTGAAAATCCATGCTTGGGGGGAAGAGATATAATCAGTTAATTTGTAGACATGGTATTACCTCTTCATGAGCTAGGCCAGTGGTGGTTATCCTCAGCCCTCCAGATGTTCTGAAACGTCAATTCCCAGACGCCCAAGTCCCTGTGAAGCCACACAAATGGGTTTACTGGGTGTGTACTTGGACTTCAATTCCCAGAAGCCCAAGCCCCTGTCAATCCACACAGATGGGTTTACTGCGCATACGCGCAGTAAACCCATCCGTGTGGATTGACAGGGACTTGGGCTTCTGGGAATTGAAGTCCAAGAACAGCTGGAGTGCCAAGGTTCGCCATCACGGAGCTCACCAAAAGAGCAGTCCCCAACTCATTCTTCAGGAATAACTAGAAAATGTCTCAGATCAGCTGCTGCTACTCAAGAGATTGTGCTAAGCTTAACAACAGACTGAGCAACTACCAAAGCTGGATTTGCCACACCCTTGGTGTACTTTGCACAGCATATATGATAGAAGGAATTATGAGGAAATCATCACCCAGGTGCATGGCTGTCAAGTTTTGGATTTGGAAATAAGGGAAATTTCCTGGCCAAAACGGGATACTTGACAGTTATGCTTATCCTGTGCTGCCCTCCAATGGCGGCAATAGGGCATTGCAGTCTAATTAATAAGGGATGACGGCGGGAAAGAGGGTAAAATAAGGGGTTTTCCCAGCAAATACGGGATACTTGACAGCTATGCTTATCCTGTGCTGCCCTCCAATGGTGGCAATAGGGCATTGCAGTCGAATTAATACAGGATGATGGCAGGGAAGAGGGTAAAATAAGGAGTTTTTCCGGCCAATACGGGATACTTGACAGCTATGCCCAGGTGCATGGCTGTTGAGCAAAATGAGACAATAAACAACAAAACAGCGACAGAGGTCGACATAGGCAAAGCTGACTTTTTAAAAAAAATACCCCAAGAGTTTTGGGAGTTTCAATCAAATAAAACACGCAGCATTTTGCACAACACAGAGACAATAGTTTAAAGAGAAATATCAAAAGACGTACATAAGAGGCTTCGAACATCAGATATTTTCACATACAAGTAGACATAGAAAGGCAACTTCTGTCTAAGTTGGCTAGATAGAACAAACACAGACATTGTTTATTCGCTTCCAGGTGTTAGACCCCCCTTCCTAACCCCCCCCCAGCCAACAAGACCTGGCTGTGCTTTGCCTCTACCCCGCCTTCTGCTCAGTGTTGGCTTTATTTGCCCCCCACCTGCAGGAAGACACGGCCGAGGCAAGGGTATCACAGCACACTAGAGAGACCATATCTAAACACCTAGGATGCAGTTGCGCCCTGCTTTTCACCAGGGATGGGCAGGAGGGGCAGGGTCAAAACTCCAGAGCACCTGTCGTGTACATTGATGGGGAGCAGGGAAACAAGCTGCTGGCGTCATCTCATGTCGCTCTGGCTGGGTATGTGTCGGAGCTTGTGGGGTTCAGAGGTTTGGCTGATGCCGCCTGGGACTTCTGAGCCGCCCGCCCCTCTTCGCTGTGCCAGATCCCGTAGCCAAAATAAATTGCAAAGCCTATAAGAAAAAGAGGGAATCTGTTGTCACATGAGCATCGAGACCAGCGTTTGCCAACTTTTGGGGTTTTGGGACTTCAATTCCCAGAAGCCTCCTAAGCCAATCCCCCAAAGCACTGACCAGCCCGTGGTGACTGAGGCTTCTGGGAATTGAAGTCCGCCTGTGGGGGCCACGTTGGGAACCACTGATCTACACAGTTGACCCCGTAACCTTTCCTCTACTACCAAGACTGTCAATCCAACTGCAACTTCCACGATGGATAACGCATCCTCTCTTGGTAACCAATCCTTGTGCAGAAAGACTCCGCACGTGGAGCACTGCACACTACTTGCCTATGGCCATCCAGATGGCAAAACGGATCCAAGTCCCTGTATCCAGCTGCATCATCAGGTAGATATTCACAAAGATGCTGACTACAGGAAGCAGTGGCAAGGCAGGAACCTGTAAGGCGCAAAATGCATCACATGTACAATCTGGCTACAATCTGGTGACATTCCAATTAAACCACCCAAATGCACTCCACATGGAACTGCCCCTGAAGATGACATAAATTGTGCATGAAGTGCGATATGCCACAGCTAGACTGCTCAGAACTCAGAGGCAGCAGCTCTGGGGGTGGGGAATTACACTGGTTACTTAGATCAGGGGTGTCCAAACCATGGGCCGGATCCGGTCCACGCCACCCTTGTCACTCCCAGAAGCGGAAGTAAAATGTGTGTTTTACTTCCACTTCTGGGAGTGACAAGGGTGGCGTGGGTCGGATGAATTGGCATTGAGGGTCAGATCCGACCCACAGGCCATAGTTTGGGCACCCCTGGTTTAAGGAGAGAAGATGGCAGCTTAAAATCTATCTCCTGTTGCAAAACATTGCAAGGCATGTATTCTTCCGCTTCCGGTGGGAAGAAGCATGTGGCCGGCCCATGGCCCAAAACGTTTGGGCACCCCTGACCTAGACACTGCCAAGATATGTGATAGATGTGTTGATTAGGGTTTTCAACCTCCTGAATATAACAGCATCCCTCCCAGTAAGTGCATACCTGCTCGGTCATTAAGATCTGGAGGACCCTACTCAAAGGTGTGTGTAGAAGAGGGCTTCACAGGTGTGCAAGTGTTCTCAACTTGGACTGGCTTTGTTCTGGTGGCAAGTTAAAGCCTAGCTGTTCACAATAGCAACTGGAAACTAGAGAGAGCAGAGCTTCAAGTGTCTTGAAAATACCTTACATGTTTTAAAGCAGGGGTTCTCCACCTGTGGCCTGCAGGCCAAAGGTGGCCCGTGGCGCCATTTTATGTGGGCCCCCACCCCATACCTGTCAAGCGTGGCTCCGGAGATTACGGGACCTGCGCAGAACGTTTGCGCAGGTCCATTCTACGCATGCGTAAAAGCCTTCTGCGCAGATCATTCTGTGCAGGTTGCTTCTACGCATGTGTAGAAGGCTTCTATGCATCGCCTTCTGCACCACTGCCCCCACCCCTCAAAGGGCATTCAAGAAACAAAATGGCTGCCCCGCTGAAGTTGTTGGGACAAAATGGCCACCCCCATCATGCAGACAGGGCAAAAAAGGCCATCCGGCCCTCGAAGCTAACAGAGAACATGACCCCGGCCCCCAGCTTGAAAAGGTTGGGAACCCCTGTTTAAAGCTACTTATTAGCTTCTTAAAATTGATCCTGTTGATTGTATACCCCCTGAACTCTGTTGTTACAAGGTGCGTTAGAAAGCCTTGAATAAGTAAACCAGGGGTTGTTCCCAACCTTTTCCAAGCCAGGGGCCGGATCATACTCTCTCAGTTAGCTTCAAGGGCCGGATGGCCATTTTGCCCTGCCTGCACGATGCGGGTGGCCACTTTGTCCCCCAACAGCTTCAAGGGGGTGGTCATTTCATTTCTTGAATGCCCATGGAGGGATAAGCGGGCACATGAAATACTGCCACAGGCCAGATCCGGCCCACGGGCCTTAGGTTGGTTTCAGAATGATTTCATCAGGGCATGAAATCACTGGGGCTTTCTAGCAGGCTTACTTTGAAACTGAGGCGCGTGTTGCTTTCTGGCTGCCTCCAGATGACGATGGTGCCGAGAACCAAAGCGCCGAAGAGGAGTGCGGACGCTACGACCCAACCGATGCGCACTTCCATGAGTGCTTCCCAGTTCTGTGCCAGGATGCCACTCAGGACCGTGATAATTATAGCTGCAAAATGAGAGAACCAAAATCAAGTCTTGCTTCGATCTCTTCCAGGGGGGAGTCTCACAACAAGAGAGACCCTGGCATGCTGATCAATCATCCTCTCTAGCTTCCTAGACTCTGGAACAAGATTGGGATTTCTTTAGAGCCCAAAGGGCAAGTTCGGTTTTAGAAATAGTCGTCTCGCTTTCTTTATTCGTGTCAGAGGCACCACAAAAGCATAGACTGTGATAGCATACAAAGGTAAAACCAACATACAGTAGAACCCCGTGTGACGAAAATAATTCGTTCTACGAGGCACTTGGTGATACAATAACTATTTTTCGTTATGCAATGCATGCATCGTACAACGAAAATATCTATGGGGGAAAATTGTACAACGAAAAAAAATTCATTGTACGGGACGATTTTTCCCCCATAGAGATTTTCGTTGTACGGTTTTCCCATAGAGATGCATTGCATCATATAATGAAAATTTTCCATTATACGATGCAACATTTCCATTATATGGGGCACAATGGTTTTTTTAAAATCCTCTTCGTTGTATGAGTTTTCCGCTGTAAGAGGCATCCGTTATACGGGGTTCTACTGTATATAAAACAATCAGGAACTAGATGACATCTGCCCAATATCGGGCCACATCCCCAGCATTTCCTCTTGCCAACATAAGTCAAGTATTGGTATCCAATAGTACAGTGGATCCTTGGTTTACGTAATTAATGCGTTCTCCAGAACGTTTCTTACAGCGAAAATTACTTTAACCGAATTTCCCATAGGAATGCATTGAATCCAATTTCCCAAAACCAAAATACTTTAACCAAAACGCGGTTTCCCATAGGAATGCATTGAAAACCAATTAATCCATTTGGTGGGATGGGAATCTATTTTCTATGGATTTATTTTTGTTATGCTATTTTTTACATTAACCAAGCCACTTGTTAACCGAGGTTCCACTGTATTAGTATCCACATTCTAGTGACTAGCGCGTTTTACTTCCGCTTCCGGGAGCAACGAGGGCTTTGTGGGACAGGTGAATTGGTGTCGGGGCCGGATCCAGCCCATGGGCTGTAGTTTGGGCACCCCTGATTTAAAGCATCTGTGGTCTCAAGAGCAACACCTGTGTACATCCTTAAGTTCCACGTCTCCAGTAACCCAGAACATCCCATTTTTGTGCCGCTGCCACTGATACTTACAGATGAGAGTGCTGCTGATGTAAACAATGCGGCCGGACAGCCAACTTGGTGCATCTCCAGAAGAGCAGAAGAGCCTCTTCCAGGTGAACTTCTCTTTGAGCACCGTCTGGCTATCGCTCGCAGCAAGATTCATGACCACTTTCTCTTCCTCCCTCGCATTCACCTCAAGCATTTCCACATCCCTGGAGCTGGCGCTTGGCTCAGGCTGATACCTGTCAGCAAAGCCAAAGGTGTTCAAGCAGGGAGTTGACACTCCTGGGTCGCTCCTCAGCAAAAGAACATGCATCATCCTAGGACGGTGGCGCGCCAGGGTGGCTTGATGCTTAGATGTAGCTTGGAAAACAGCAATTTGAGGAGCTGCATGGACTACATAAGGTCCCTAAGGCTGTTTTTGTATACTCTAGATTGCCCTACCAAAGGGGGAGGCATGGGGGGGGGATGCCACTCCGGACAGCGTCCAGAAACAGAATTTGTCCTTTCAAATTTCCCTTGTTCATTTCCCACCCTGCCTTCTGAACATTGAAAAGAGCTACCTATATACTCGAGTATAAGTTGGGTTTTTTAGCCTCCAAAATGAGGCCCAAAAATGGGACTCAACCTATACTAGGGTCAATGTAAAGACTCAAATATATACCCACACAAATGTCTAAATTAATTAATTTTACCATATTTTCATGTATTTTAATTTTTGAAACTCACTAACAGCTGTTGCGTTTTCCATGCCCGACTTATACTCGGGTCAATCTATTTTCCTAGTTTTAGAGGCACAAGTTAGGTACCTCGACTTATATTTGGGATGACTTATAGTCAAGTATATAGGGTATATTCAGCTTCTGACCACTTCTGGTATTATTTTGGACTATTTTATTTCAGAGGATCATATTGTGCCCCTTTGCAGCCTCTGGGGGTTGAGACCTGGCCGCTGGACCCCCTTGACTACACACACCCTGGCCTAGAAAACCAGTGACTCCAAAAGACACGCACCTGAGGATGAGCACACAGATCGCAACCAGGGAGTATGCCAACAGAGTACCAATGGACATGAGGTTGACCAGGTCCTTCAACTCAAAAAGAAATGCCATCAGGGCTGAAAGAGAAGAAGCTCCACGTGAAGCCAAATCTTCATCTTCCTCCTCAAAGGAGGAAGAAGAAGACCCACACAGGCATGGGCTGGGCCACTAGGACAGGGGGATTCATCCCGGTGTGCCCTTGCCTCTGGTGCCCTGGGGCACAAATAATAATTTTATTATTATTTTATCCACCCAGCATGCTGCACTCCCTCCTTCAGCTTGGAGCAATGGTTTATTCTAAAGTGCCGCACGCTGGACGGAGCAAGTGAGGGACAGTGACCAAGCAGTTCCCGGGGGCAGCCTTCTCCCCCGTCCCTTGGTCATTGCCCCTGGCCAGCACCCTCCCCTGGTGCCCAGCACACCCCTGAACTCGCAAAGACATCTCATACCAGCAATGACGCCTGACACCACAGTGGCCACCAGAGGGGTTTTGGTCCGGCTGTGCACTCGGTAGAGAAACTTGAAAAGAAGCCCATCTTCAGCCATGGCGTAGATCACGCGCGGCATCGGGAATATGCAGCCCAGCAAGCTGTGTCGGACAGAAGTTAAAAGTCATGACGTCAGAACCTTGCGCACATCTGAAAGCAGCCTCCAAAGAGGGGACATAAGATGCCTTAAAGCCGTGATGGTGAACCTTGGCACTCCAGATGTTCTTGGACTTCAATTCCCAGAAGCCCAAGCACCCTATGAATCCACACGAATGGGTTTACTGCGATTCATCCGCCCTGCGCTGCCCTCGTCGCTCCTGGAAGCAGAAGTAAAACGTACCCATACGGTTAAGCCTCTTCTGGGTTAACCCTTCCTCTGTACGGGCACGTTTTACTTCCGCTTCCGGGAGCGACGAGGGCAGCGCGGGCCGGGTGAATGACCTTTTATGCTGTACCTATCATAGAAGCCGGGTCTGCCTCCTTTTCTATGCCTTACCTTGTGGAGAGGGCACAAAGTGAGCCGATGGCCACCACGTAGCGGGCCGGCTCCCACCCCACAGCCTTGAAGGCATCCGGCAGGGGGCTCTCCTTGTCCACCAGGAAATAGGGCACCATCGAGGTCAAGGAAGCAGAGACTCCAAAGTAGGCCACGAAGCAGATGAGAAGGGAAACGATGATGCCAATGGGGATGGACCGCTGAGGGTTACGTGCTTCTTCGCCTGCAAGAACGAATGAGCACATTGCCGATCGTCTCTCGTGCCACAGTTTTACCTCTCAGGCTCAGATCATCCCTATGGATGAGAGCTTTGCTGTGCAGAGCAGCCAGCCGTGAGACTCACTCACATTTCCAACGACTCATTTCCCAAAACAAACACAGGAAAAAAATTCTGCAAGGAGCACCATTTGATAGAGAAGATTTGCTCTGCCTCTCCCGGCTCCAGGCAGAGATCCTGCATGCAGAACTGTGTTGACAGATGGACCAAGTGTGCGTTTCGCTAAGTGCACATTCGCCTCATGCTCAAGCAGAATGATAGATGGCAAACACAGAGGTGATGTAGTTCACTTCTGCACTCAACACAGACTCCGTAATGGAGGGTAAACGTGCCACATCCGTGGCACGGAACTACCTGGTTTCTCCCTAGACAGGAGAACCCAAAAACATCCCGATGGAGGCTCTCCCAGTGTCAAACAGTTGTTTCCAGTTTCTCCTGAAATTGGTTTCCCTGTTTCACATGGCTTCTAGTCCTCAATAGGGAAGACGACGTTCACTCCCTCTTCTGCATTTCAGCCCGCCGGGTATTTGAAGACAGCTGTCAGGTCTAAAGATCCCCCGCTTTCCCAGTCATTCCTCGTATGATTTAGTTTCCATATCTCTTACCATTCCCTAGTGTTCCAGTGTCTAATCTTGCCTGCCACATGTCCACGGAAAACACATGCATATGGAGACAGCGCTGGCTCTTTGGCTATAAACAGATGAGCACTGAACCCTAGTGTCGGATACGACTGGCTTCTAAGCAAGTGCAACCTTTACCTTTACATTACCCAGAACTAGATGATACTGTAATCCCTAGATACGTTCTGATCGATGAAGAGCCGAATGGGAGTATACTCTTCATTCATAATCTTCATACCAGGCTTCTACTAAGGCAGTCTTAAGACTGCATTTGTTAAAGCACAATCTCTACACAAACGTTAATTGAGCATGGCAGGACGGCCCCATCCCCACACCAAACGCTGCCACTTTACCTGTTGTTGCAATACAATCGAACCCAACGAAGGCATAGAAACACGTGGCCGCTCCTGATAGGATCCCGTCCAAGCCAAAGGGGGAAAAGCCTCCTTGACCAAAGAGCCCGGCTCTGGAAGAGTAAAGGGGGGGGGGGGGTTTGTTGTGGCACGAGAAGAGGAAGGACACATTCAAAAGAATTTCCTAATGGACAACCCCTTTCACAGAGGGAAGCCTCTGCCTCCCTTGAGAACCCCCTTCAGGTCATTAGGGAATGGTCTATCGAGGGATTGATCCTCCCTGCAACATCTGGGCCCCCTTTTCCTTGTGCCCCCTCCCTCCACCAGCATTGCATAAGATTGTAAGGTGGTGATGGCGAACCTTGGCGCTCCAGCTGTTCTTGAACTTCAATTCCCAGAAGCCCAAGTCTCTGTGAATCCACATGGATGGGTTTACTGTGGGTTGGGCAGCTCCTCCAGTGGCTTAGGGGTTTAGATGCCAAGCTAGAGACTGGAAGGTCGGGTTTCGATACCTGAGAGCTGCACTTGGGGACATGAAAGGAGCCTCATTCGGGCGTCCCTTGAGCGGAGTTTCTCCAGCAAAATAATAATAATAATCCTTTTAATCTAGAGTAATCTCTGATGAAATTATTACAGAGACTTGAGCTTCTGGGAATTGAAGTCCAAGAATACCTGGAGCAAACCCATTCTTGTGGATTCACAGGGACTTGGGCTTCTGGGAATTGAAGTCCAAAAACATCTGGAGTGCCAAGGTTCACCATCACGGCTATATACTATCTTTACTTTTTTGCCTACAACTTGAGCTTTCACGCTATCTTATTTTTGTTTACAGTCTTGCAAGCTGCCTTTAGTTACTGCGGTGATCTAGTGGTAAAGACACTGAGCTTGACGACTGGAAGGTCGGCAGTTCAAGACCTGAGTGCTGACACGAGGGAGTGAGCTCCCGTCATCTGTCCCGGTTCACGCCAACCTAGCAGTTTGAAAGGAAGAAGTTGCAAGTAGATAAATAGGTGCCGCTTTGGTGGTAAAGGTGGCAGCGTTCCATGCACTCCAGTGTCTAGTCATGCCTGCCACATGAGCACGGAAATGACGGCAGATGCAGACAGCACTGGCTCTTTGGCCATAAAGAGAGAAGGGGGAAGCAGCATGTAAACAAAAGAGCCCGTACTTGTTTCCGGAATCATGCGTGAGGTTCTTATAATCCTCCTGAGTCAAATTCCAGTTCTTGACGTCTCCTTTGACGCAACCGGCAATGATGACAAAGGTGAGGACGAGCAAGTTGATAGCCGTGAAGATTTTGTTCACCAAGGCGGATTCGCTCACTCCAAATGATAGCAAGGCTGAAAGAGAGAAATGGTTGGTCATTGGGTAATGTATTTTTACATGGGAACATTATAACAGTTGCAGCTACCTCTATGCCTGCTGCTGCCTCAGCCGAATCACGTCCCCTGGTGGCATGCATGTTCCAGCAGTGGCTGAGCATGTCTGGACAAGTCAGTGAGCTGACGTCAGAAATAGGTACATATATCAGACGAGACGGACCAAGGACTTGTCTCTCGTGTGAAACCATCTTATTGGATAGTACAACTGGGCCATAGTGAGTCTGTTTTGAGCTCAAGATGAGTAGGCACAGCTGTGTTAATAAACCAGGCAATTTTTGGCTACCTTTGTAGCGTGCACATAGTAAACCCATTCATGTGGGCTTCACAGAATTGAAGTCGAAGAACAGCTGGAGTGCCAAGGTTTGCCATCACGGCCCAAGATGATCCCTTGAGTTTTACCATCAGCTTGCCACCCGTTTCCTCCACACAATGAATCATTTTCTACAACTCTATCCCGGCCATTAAGACCTCCAGCTGCTCCTGCTGACAGTTTTCATGTTCTTATGATGCGGGATTGCAGTTTTTGTCATTAATTGTGCTATTAAGAGGGAGATGCTCTTTTGAAGCGACCTTGGCAAGCTGCCTAAAGGGTTTCTTTAAGCATAAAAGGTTGTGCAGTTGTTGAGTAAAGCAAACCATTGAAGAACAAGTCCTAAAGTGAACTTGGTCCCAATGGAGACCAGCTCAGATCTTCACCCTAGAAAGCAAAGTCTTCACAGGGTGTTGTTACCCTCCTAGCTTCACACCTGTTGGGCAGCCTCACCTGTAAGAAGCAATACCAGGAAGAGAGCAAAGACATCGGGATACTCAGCCAGCACGTTTTCCACGTGCATGGCAGTCCTGTTGTGGAAGAAATTAGAGATGTGGTCACCAATGATGTGGTCAAAAGTGGAGCTCCAGGCCCGGGCGACGCTTGCAGTGCCTGCCAATCAAAAAATGAGAAGCTTCCGTTAGACCCAAGCTTGATCTCACACCTGTGCCTGCTGCATCCAACCCACATGGAATGGGAAGGTAAAGGGTTCGGTGCTCACCTCTGCTTATAGCCAGTGCTGCCTGCTTCTGCAGACGTTTCCGTGGACATGTGGCAGGCATGCACAGAACGCTGTTTACCTTCCCACCAAAGGAGTCCCTATTTATCTACTTGACATTTCTTGCTTTCGAACAGCTAGGTTGGCAGGAGCTGGGACAGAGAGGGAAGCTCACTCTGTCATGCCACACTCGGGTCTTGAACTGCTGACTTGCCAACCGTCAGCTTCAGCATCTTAACCACTAAGCCACCGCAGTCCCGGGAAAAGCCTTCCTATTGAGCTTGGCCAATGACAAAGCCAAGAAGGTGGCAACATAGGAGGAGGAAGAGACGTTCTTCCTCTTCCTCCTCGCAGCAGTGGGAACATCAATGATGTCTAGAGCTGGAAAATGCACCAAAAGACTGTCCAACCCCTGCAATTGGAACTGCCAGAGCCTTTGGGGCACCTGAGAAAAGTGACTGTGTGAGAAAAATTAAAGGTGTTGGAAGGGACACAGATGGCCCGACTGCTGTGGCTCATGCTCTAATCACGATCCAGACTGGATGACCACGGCAGATGGCTCACCAGACTTCACGGAGAGTCTGGAAAAGTCACTTTATCCAGAATACTTCTACCAGCCACCTGGATAAACCAGAGACAGCGTATATTGCTAGCATTTAGCTTGCCTGTCACCTGTTCTGTTTCCCAGCCTAAACTGTCAGTCAATCCCCCAAAGCACTGATCAGCCACTGCACTGACAGGTTGTGGGGAATTGAAGTCCAAGAACCAAAGTTTGGGGAACACTAAATGATGTTGGGGGGGGGTGTGTTAAATGTGTGTGTGGGGGGGGTCTACCTATCATGTAAGAGAGAATCAGGTTCCATCCGGTGGTGAAAGCCCAGATCTCGCCCACAGTCACGTAGCTGTAGAGGTAAGCAGAGCCAGCTTTGGGCACACGAGCCCCAAACTCGGCGTAGCACAAGCCCGCCAACACGGAAGAGAAGGCGGCAATGAAGAAGCAGATGACAATGGCAGGGCCGGCCAGGTCCTTGGCCACTTCTCCTGACAGTACGTAGACTCCGGCCCCCAGGGTGCTGCCCACGCCCAGAGCAATGAGGTCCAGAGTGGAAAGGCAGCGGGCCAGCTGAGTCTCCTGCGAGCTGAAGTCCACGGTGCGCTGGCGGATCAGCTTCTTGCCAAAGCTTGACATGGTTTTCTTCAACATATTGGCTGGTTGAGTGCAACACCCTCTCGTCTCTCAAGTCCTCTGCAAGAGAAAGCAATGCACCATTAAGGCCGAACACTGCAAACAGAAAGGGGGAGTTTGTGTGTCAAGAAGACGTCTGTGGGAATCTACCCAAGCCAAGCCAACGCCTAGGAGAGTGATGGCCAACCTTGGTTGGCACTCCAGCTGTTCTTGAACTTCAATTCTCAGAAGCCCTGATCAGCGTGGAGTGCTGTCTTGGGCTTCTGGGAATTGAAGTCCATAAACACCTGGAGAACTAAAGGTTGGCTACCATGGACTTAAGGTATGTCACCCAGCAAGTTGAAGCTGTTCCCTCATTTGACATAAGGACCAATCTTGGCCAAGGGCATATTTCGCTCTTACAGCATTTCGAGACCTCCTCCTTCCAACTTTTAAAAGTCTATCTTATGGCCAGTAAAAGTTGGATATCCACAAACTTTTATTGAATAGAAGGAGGCATAAACATCTAGGAAACCTTCAGAGCGTTCCCTAATAATAATAATAATTTTGTATCAGAAATTACTCTGGGTTGAAAGGATTTTTGCTGGAGAAGCTCTGCTCAGGGGATGCCCGAATGAGGCTCCTTTCATGTACCCCAAGATCTTTTCCCCCACCAAAGTCCCTATTTATTTACTTGTAATTTCTTGCTTTTGAACTGCAAGGTTGGCAGGAGCTGGGACAGATGACAGACGCTCAATCCGTCATGCAGTACCTGGGTCTCGAACTGCTGACTAGCCGGCCTTCCAGCTAACAAGGCGAGCTTCTTCACCACTGAGCCACCACCACAGCCCAGAGGGTTCCCTGTGCTTAGCTTGTCGCATCTTGGAAAAGCATCATCTGACTGGCTGTAACCATGAATGGGAAGGGTCACTCCAGTTATGGGGGGGGGGGGGGATTATGCGGAAGCCTTTTGCCATAAATCCCATTTTATCTTTGTAAACTTTTGCCCAATGGCAAAAAAAAATGCTCTCCATCATTGTGTTCTGTATCAGGAGATCAATATAGAAGTTCCATGCGCACTGCCTGACTGATGGTCCTGTCAGAAGGCAAAGCCCAACACGTTTCCTCTTCCTCCGGCTCTGATCTATACAAATGAATGGCTGTCTCTTTTGTCTGTTATGAAAGAAATGCTTCTAGGCATCCAAGCAGAAGTTCATCAATGTAAGGGCAGAATTTGCCAGTGCGCTATCAGATGAGGTGCCCGATGCCTTTAATACAGGGGTGGCCAAACTATGGCCTGCAGGCCGTATGGGCGCATTTTACTTCCGCTTCTGGGAGTGCCGAGGGTGGGGTCGGCCAGATGAATTGGCATCAGGGGCCTGGATCCGGCCCATAGGCCATAGTTTGGGCACCCCTGCTTCAACAGATATGTATGTGATCATCAAAAGGAATCAAGGAAAAATACTGTCTCAAAAGCAGCAATTAACAGAACCAAAAGCTTATTTTAAAAACCAAGTATTGGCATAGGAATGCACTGAAAATCACTGCTGGCGGATAATAGCAATATCGCTCCCTTGTTCTTTTAATCCTTGTAGTGTTTTTACTGTATATACTCAAGTATAAGCCGGCCTGAATATATGCTGAGGTACCTAATTTTGACCCAAAATTGCAGGAAAATATATTGACCTGAGTATAAGCCGAGGATGGGAAATGCAGCAGCTGCTAGTGAGTTCCAATAATCAAAATACATGAAAATATGGTAAAATTAATTAAATTGTTGGCACGCCTCTATCTGACATGGTCTTGGGTTCCTTGTGGTCATTGCCCTGAGTATAAGCCTTTTCCACTTTTGGGGGCTCATTTTTGGGACTAAAAATTAGGCTTATACTCGAATATATACAGTAATTGTTTTTTTTAAAATAGAGTTTTAATGTTTTAGATTGTTATATTGATTTTAGTGATGTGAGCTGCCCAGAGTCGTTTCAAGTTGGGTGGCTATAGAAATTGGACTAATAAATAAATAAATAACATATGTTAACCAAAATACGGTTTCCCATAGGAATGCATTGATAACCAATTAATCTGTTCCGGGGGGAAATTATGTAAACCTAGCCACTATTTTCTATGGATTTCCATTTGTTATGCGATTTTTGGGTTAACTGAGCCATTTGTCAACCGAGGTTCCATTGTACTCGATACCTGAGTCCTGCGCGACAGAGTGAGCTCTCGCCTCTGTCCCAGTTCCTGCCAACCTAGTACTTCGAAAGCAAGTAGATCAATAGGGACCACTTTGGTGGGAAGGTAAACAGCGTTTCATGTGCGCCGATGTCTAGGCATGTCTGCCACATGTCCACGGAAATGTTTGCAAATGCAGACAGCGCTGGCTCTTTCAGATGAGCACTGAACCCTAGAGTCGGATACGACCGGCTTTCGAGCAAGGGTGACCTTTACCTTTACTTTTTGGCAAGGAAAAGCCAGTGCTAAGTTAAAAAGACTAAGCCCTAGTTTAGGGATTATCAACCTGTGGCCCGTGGGCTAGATGATGCAGCCTGCGTGGGCACCATTTATCTCTTCAGTCCAAGAAGGGCTAAATTCAATTTTAAGAGAAGCGAGGGAGGTTTGTATTCTGGTGACAGGTGGAGCCATAAATCCGTCTTAAAGCTCTTCCTGCAAGTTGCTAGAGACCTTGGAGAAGGTTCCCAGGTTTTTATCTGCCGAAAGCATGTACTTACTGTGGCGAGAAATGGTGGTTCCAGATTCTGGGAGTTATGCAAATCCCTGACAAGGCTGTGCCCTATGTTCCGAATAACCAACCGGTAAGGGTGGATCATGGTAATGAGCCCTGGCAGGCAAAGGAATGTACGCGCATGTTTCTAGCCGAGCGGAAGATGGTGGGGGGAAAGGTTCCCTGGGAAGCATAGGTTTTTCACAGCCAGCCGGTGGTGCTGAGCAGGACAGAATTAGTTGTGGGAATGGCACTCAAGGACAATGTGTGCAAGCCGATCCCCGCCCTGGCTCCATGGAAGGTGACTCTAACGCCATCAATTCACAGGGCACGTACAACCGGAGCTAGAAGTTATTCTACCCTTGCCTTGGCACTCCAGGTGTTCTTGGACTTCAGTTCCCAGAAGCCCAAGTCCCTGTGAATCCACACTCATGGGTTTACTGTGTGTGTTCTTGGACTTCAATTCCCAGAAGGCCAATTCTGTCAATCCACACAAATGGGTTTACTGCACATGTTCTTGGACTTCAATTCTCAGAAGCCCAAGTCTCTGAATCCCCATGAATGGGTTTACTGGGCATACAACCTAGGCACTCCAGGTATTCTTGAACTTCAATTCCCAGAAGCCCAAGTCTCTGTTAATCCACATGAATGGATTTACTGCACGTGTTCTTGGACTTCAGTTCCCAGAAGACCAAGTCTCTGTGAATCCACACAGATGGGTTTGCTGCACGTACAACCTGGGCACTCCAGGTGTTCTTGGACTTCAGTTCTCATAAGCTCATGTCTCTGTGAATCCACACAAATGGGTTTACTGTGTGTGTCCTTGGACTTCAGTTCCCAGAAGCCCAAGTCTCTGTGAATCTGCATGAATGGGTTTACTGCACATGTTCTTGGACTTCAATTCCCAGAAGGCCAATTCTCTGTCAATCCACACAAATGAGTTTACTGCACGTGTTCTTGGACTTCAGTTCCCAGAAGCCTAAGTCTCTGTGAATCCACATGAATGGGTTTACTGGGCATATAACCTGGGCACTCCAGGTGTTCTTGGACTTCAATTCCCAGAAGCCCAAGTCTCTGTTAATCCACATGAATAGATTTACTGCACGTGTTCTTGGACTTCAGTTCCCAGAAGACCAAGCCTCTGAATCCACACAAATGGGTTTACTGCGTGTGTTCTTGGACTTCAACTCCCAGAAGCCCAAGTCTCTGTGAATCCTCATGGATGGGTTGACTGGGCATACAACCTGGGCACTCCAGGCGTTCTTGAACTTCAATTCCCAGAAGCCCAAGTCTCTGTGAATCCTCATGGATGGGTTGACTGCGCATATTCTTGGACTTCAATTCCCAGAAGACCAAGTCTCTGTGTATCCACACAGATGGGTTTACTATCCGTGTTCTTGGACTTCAATTCCCAAAAACCCAAGTCTCTGTGAATCCACACGTGTGGCTTTACAGAGATTTGGGCTTCTATGAATTGAAGTCCAAGAACACGAGGAGTGCCAAGGTTCGCCATCACTGTCCTAGCACGGTGAAGGGAGGATCCAGAGACAAAATGTCCACAGCACCAGGGCAGTGATTCCCTGACACCAAGCCCTACAATGTCAACGACTCCAGCACAAGAGAAAAGTTTAAAGCAGACAGTTTACAAAAGCCCGCAGCTTTTGGCTTGTTTTCATTACATAATCCCTCTGCTTTCTTCCATGGCTTTGCATCTGGGACAGTGGGCTGTTTGCAGAGCGACACAAAGAAGAGACAGAAGAGACGCTGTTTTACTCCAGCTTGGGAAATCTCCTGGGGAAACAGTTAAGCATCAGTCCATTGCCTAAGAAAAGGGGGGACTTGCTCTAGTCAGTAATGTTGGAGAAGAGGGAGCCAAGGGTTGTCGCGGGAGCAAGTCTTCTAGGCATGGTTAGAAATCCTTCCCGCTGTCGGTTCCCTGGAACAGAGACACGGCAGCAGGCTGGATAAGCTGCTTAAGGTGCCTTTTAGTACGAGTGGAAACAGATAGAATGACAGATACCAGTGCAGAGAAAAAGTCACATAACATGATGAACGCATCACATGCATTTCCCCAGAAGGAAAGCATCGCAGGATAACCTGGCCAGACTGGGTCAATCATTCTACGTGATGGATATTTTGAAGTTATAGGGAAGCCTGTTTGTGGTTGAAAATGTGTCGTCCATATTAACCTTGCCATGGTTGGTTGCTATCACAGATAATTAGAGATTTTTTTCACCACACAGGACTAGCATAGTTTTACAGCAATATGGGGAAGTGATGGCCTTCCAGGTGTTTTCTTTCTCTGGCGCATCTATCGTTCCAAAACATTATTGGACAGAAGCGCACAAGGAAAGGTCTGCGTTGGCACTCTTATTCTTTGGATACATCTCTCAATCACATGCTATGGCCACATCCAGTCATAACCTCATTTTCAGGACAAGTCATTGCTACGGATGTGATTTTCAGAATTAACCTCCTGGACCAAATTATGAGATTAGGTAAAGGTCTCTCTTGCTCGAAAGCCAGTCGTATCCAACTCTAGGGTTCGGTGCTCACCTCCATTGTAGCTGTCTGTGTCTGCAGACGTTTCCATAGACATGTGGCAGGCATGACTGGACACCTGGAGTGCACGGAACACTTACCTCTCCCGCCCAAGCGGCACCTGTTTATCTACTTGCAATTTCTTGCTTTTCAGCTGCTAGGTTGGCAAGAGCTGGGGCAGACGGCGGGAGCTCACTCCATCCTGCAGCCTTCAGGAATCGAACTGCTGACCTGCCGACCTTCCGGTTGTCCAGTTCAGCGTCTTAACCACTAAGCCACCGCGGTCCCATATTGGGGGTATTACACAAGGAGGAGCCACGTTGAGCTGCAATACAAACTGCACCTGAAGGCGCACCATCCAGAAGGGAGATGCATCTTGGTCCTTCATCCCATGGCAGGCAACTGTAGCCCAACAGGTTGTCAACAACACTCAGAACAATGGGAGTTTTGCCTATTCTACACCAGTCTGGGATGCTTGCACATGAGGAAATTGTAGCACCTCCAAACTCTGGACAAAGAGACAGAAGGGGGTGAGGAGAGCAGCCGACCTGAAAGGCTTGCCATAAAACCCCTCGACAGGCCATGCTGTGACCGGCGGAGAGAGGCAATGCTTGGCAAAGTAAATGATAACTCAACATTTCCTCCTCCAAAGAGCAAAGTTCTTCCTCTTTGGAAGAGCTCCCATTTCGGCAATTAAGAGCCAGGCAGCTGACTGTGTCTTTGAAGCATCATCTGCGCCTAATAATAGATGATAATTTTGCTACAGAAAACGAGAAAGCCCAGCAGAGTCTGCAGAAGAAAAAAAACACACCACGATTTCACGGTCCACTTCACACCAGCAAGCGACTGAAATGCTTTAACCCAGTGGTGCCCAAACTTTTCAGGCCATGGGCCGGTCACGTGGTTCAGCGGGCCGATAGTTCAGGGTCATGTGGTTCCTCCCACCGGAAGCCAAAGTAAAACATACCTTGCCATCTGTTTTGCAACAGGATGAGGTAGATTTTAGACTGCCATTTTCTCTGCTTAAACCAGGGGTGCCCAAACTGTAGCCCGTGGGCCAGATCCGGCCCCAACGCCAATTCGTCGGGCCTGCGCCGCCCTCATCACTCCCGGAAGCAGAAGTAAAATGTTTAGTAAAATGCACCCGGACAGGCACGTTTTACTTCTGCTTGTGGGAGCAACGAGGGCGGCATGGGCCAGATGAATTGGCGTCAGGAGCCAGATCCGACCCATGAGCCATAGTTTGGGCTCCCCTGCTTTAACCTGTACCTGGACTATTCTCAGTTCAGACTGCTAGTGGAGGAAACAGCCCGTTGAAATCCTGCTGTGTTTAAACAATTCTCATTCTATGCCAATTCCTAAGCGCGTCGTGTGCAATTTTCGGAGGGTCGGAAATGAAACAGCATCCTATCACATGAAGCCCTGAACTGGGAAGACATGTGCCACCACTGCAAGAAGGCATTGGCTTAAAGCAGCAGCAGTCACTGCGGCGGCGGCAACCACAATTGGCTACTGCCGCTTTGTCACTTGGAGCCATCCCTTGCATGCCGTAAGCCAAACTTAATTAGTTGCAGAAATTAAGACAATACTTTGCTAGACTTTGAAGAAGAAGAAGAAGCATTTCTTCCCTTCCCACATACATG
Organism: Bradypodion pumilum; assembly: GCA_035047305.1. Taxonomy (NCBI): domain Eukaryota; kingdom Metazoa; phylum Chordata; class Lepidosauria; order Squamata; family Chamaeleonidae; genus Bradypodion; species Bradypodion pumilum. The sequence goes on along the minus strand of JAWDJD010000011.1, from coordinate 1,261,462 downwards.
CTGTTTACCCACCTGAAGTGGTATCTTGGGGTTCCTAAGAATGAAAGGAGCTTCATTGGTCCCAAGGGTGGCTAGGGGAACATTTTGAATTTGCTGGAAACTGGGATGTGCCAAGCACATGGCCCTCAACATACCCTAAAGGGTGCATGTGTGTGTGTGTTTTCGTATCAGAGATTACTCTGGGTTGAAAGGATTTTTGCAGGGGATACCCGAATGAGGCTCCTTTCATGTCCCCCATCCTGCAGCTCTCGGGGAATCGAACCCCCGTCCTTCCGGTCTCCAAGCACAGTGCTTTTACCCACTGAGCCACTGGGGAGCTGCCAGTTGCACCCGGGAGGTGAATAGGGATGGAATTAGTGTTTTTGCGAGCATGCCCTGCTTGTGAGAAACAAGTCTGGAGCACAAAAGGAAGGCTCAGAAAACCCCAGACTGGTTTGGCGCAAACGATGTTACAGCTACTGATTTCAAAACTAATAAACACATATCTGTTGTTTTAAGATGCAAGGCAGACTCTTCTTCTTCATTTTTTTAATTTTACATTTTCCTATTTGTTTCTTCCCATTAAGTTAGCTCGAGTCCGTGCAATGCTGGCCTCTTTCCGAATTGCTCTACCACCTGCTATGCCCATTATGAGCCCCTACAGAGAGAGACAGACATAGAAAAGTGGCCTCTTATGACTGCAGCCATTCATGCGCTAGTGGCCAAACTACTGCCCAGGGGCTGGATCCGGCCCCCGATGCCAATTCATCTGGCCCACTCCTGGAAGCGACGAGGGCTTTGTGGGTCTGGATGAATGGCGTCGGGGACCGGATCCAGCCCCCAGGCCATAGTGACCGGCTCCCTGAACCACATGACTGGCCCATGGCCCAAAACGTTTGGGCACCCCAAAGCGAGAGCTTGCTAGAAAAAGATGCACAATCTGTGAAGACCATGGATAGCAAGAAAGCATTGCAAGAAACGGCCGTTTTGGAGTGGGACGTGTGCCTCAAGGATGCACTGAAAAGTTCTGGTGATTGCCTCCTTCCATTAGACTACTTTCGCCTCTACTATTCCACAAACCACCCTTCAGCCTATACAACAGGGGGTCCCAACCTAAGGCCCGTGGGCCAGATCCAGCCTATGGTGCCATTTCATGCACCCCAACCCCACCCCTACAAGGGCATTCAAGAGACAAAATGGCTACCCCTTTGAAGCTGTTGTGACGAAATGGCTGCCCCATCATGCAGGCAGGGAAAAATGGCTGTCCGGCCCTCCAAGCTGACTGAGGGAGTGTGACCCGGCCCCCGGCTTGAAAAGGTTGGGAACTTCTGCTATACACTTTATGCAGCTGGAAGATACCCTGAAAAGTCATCTGGCCTGGTCCGACCATTGCCATGATAGCAGGGCCGCCATCAGAGGGGGACCATCGGGACTCCCGTCCCGGAGATGACAGGGGCACCGGGAAACCACTGATGTGTGCATGCGCAAACAAGTCATCCCTATTGATCTATTTGCAATTTCGTGCTTTCAAACTGCTAGGTTGGCAGTAGCTGAGACAGAGAGGGGAGCTCACTCCACCACGCAGTACTTGGGTCTCGACCCGCCGACTTGCCGGCCTTCCAGCTAACAAGGCGAGCTTCTTAACCACTGAGCCACCTTCGCAGCCCTGGGACTTGAAGATGCTTGTTGCCTTTCCTCCTATACCAGTGATGGCGAACCTTGGCACGACATCTGTTCTTGGACTTCAATTCCCAGAAGCCCCACGTCCCTGTGAATCCACACGAATGGGTTTACTGCGCTCTTCCTCAGCCTGCAGTTGAGAAGATCCCCGAGCTATTTCTACCACACTGGAGGATCTGTCATCAAGATCCAGAGATTGAATAAAAGGCCTCAAGGAGAATTCATTGGATAAACATCGCTGTTGGGCACACCGTGCGATAGGCTGGGGCACAACCCTGCCAATTCACATGTCCCCGAAGCGAGAGAGAGAAAAGAAATGATTCACTGGGTGGTTATATTTTACTTCCACCTCTTGATGAAAAATGCATAGGGAGCAAAGAGTCATCTAAACAGGAATGGATGGGGGCAAAAGTCCCGGCCCGTGACACACGGAGGCAGCGAAGAGAGACAACAAGCCCATCTGTCGCAACCATGCGCCACCCATGCGTCTCACCACCCAGCTCATTTATTTTGCCTAGAGTCGCAGGCAAAGGGCTTGAACATATAGGGATAAGCCCTCCGCCTACGTTGCCAAGATACAGGCCGTTCAGCATTGGGAGTGGGGGGGTCAACACTGGATAAGTAATGGCATGTGACATTGGACGTAGTAAGCGCAAACTCCAGAAATGGTCCCATCCATTATTATTATTCTTCCTCTTCCTCCTACTTCAAAATTGCACATTATATCCTTCTTCTCACTTGAAAGAGTAACTGACAACACAAGGTTGCCATTACCAGGGTATGCCCAATGGTGGTTCAAGAATACCACGATCTTCAAGGAGGCTCTTTCTGTGTAAACCACACACACACACACTCACACTCACACTCACACTCACACTCACTCACTCACACACACACACACACACACACACACACACACACACACACACACACACACACACCATTCTAATGTTGCAGGAGTGGCTCTGCCATTAGAAAGCGGAGGGGGGGGGCAGCTGTCTCATGGGGCAGATGTGCAGCGCTCTGACAAGGCAGCATCTGTTTAGTAAATTATTCTCCCCGTGACTTCTAGACTGCTGATGGTCAAGAGCAGGGGTGCCCAAGCTTTTCGGGGCGTGGGACGGTCACATGGTTCAGCAGGCCAGTCACGTCGTTCAGTGGCCCCGTCACGTGGTTCTTCGCACCGGAAGTGGAAGTAAAACACGCCTTGCAATCTGTTCTGCAACAGGATGGGATAGATTTTAGGTTGCCATTTTCTCTGCTTAAACCAGGGATAACCAAACTATGGCCCGTAGGCCAGATCCGGCCACCCTCGTCACTCCTGGAAGCAGAAGTAAAACACGCCCGTATGGGCGCGTTTTACTTCCACTTCCAGGAGCGATGAGTGCAGCGTGGGCTGGATGAATGGGCATCAAGGGCCAGATCTAGCTCACAGGCCATAGTTTGGCCACCCCTGGTCAAGAGAGAGGCTTGTTGGACCTTCTGCCTCATGCGCCAATAACCCGGTTGGCTTTCAGTGCCATGACAAGGAGTTCTAAGGCATGTTGAAGACTGGCAGGTTTGCAATCCTGTTACCAAACCACTCAATTTCCCTTTGCATTTTTATGCTACTCTACAGGCTGGCCCATAAGTCTCTAACTGTCCATATGTTATTATGTTATATTCAATTATGCGTGTATTCTAAACAAATTTCAGAGAAATATGGCTGATTTAAGCCCATGTACACTTGAAGAGTGTACTGTGATGGGTACATGAGCGCAAATATACTGGTGACACCAGTGGTGGGCTCAAAAAAATTTAACTACCACACTGTGGCCATGGTATGGTGGCCATGGCCAGGGGGGAAGCCCAAATTAGGACTACTTTATTTCAAAACTTGGATGGGCGCGGGCCAGCCAGAATTTCTGTTACCGGTTCTGGCCAAGTGGTGCGAACCTGCTGATGCCCACCACTGGGTGACACCACGGACACAATAAGTGGCAAATTTAAAGATTCAATAAGGGTCCACCAACACGAAAACGATGTCAAATTGGGAGAGCAAAGTGTTTGAAACTGGGGATATTAAGGCTGCACCTGCAGGTACACTGGATGCGTAAGATATATGGATGGGTAGGGACTCACAGGCCTCCCTGTACAAAGCACCACATACATTAGCACATCTCAACCAGAAGGGTTTTTTTAAAATAAAAAAACCCGACCATCAATCTTAGGGGTCTGTTTACTCAACGGCACAACTTTGAAAGATTTCAAAGCAACCTGCCACACTCTCAAAAAACCTACGTGAGCTTATTTGTCATGCAGCCCTAATGAGGTATGCTTTCAAGTCACCTGTGCTGCAAGAAATGCGACCAAGGAAACATCAGAGCCAGCCTTGTTGCCCTCACCAGAGAGGAGAAGACGATCATCCATGCGAGCACCTCTTTCATCCTATCAGTGATTTTAAAAAAACAAAAAACTGGCAGAAGAGTGACGCCCGGAAGGCTTCATGCACCGACACACCTGGCTCCATTCAACCTGCACAGAATGGAGCACAATTTCCTGAGCTCTTCTCGTTGCCATTGAAATCCTTTAAGGGCTCCGTTCAACTTATGCTTGTGTTGTTGTTTTTGTGTGAAGGCTGCCTCGGTTTCCCAGCTTGGGGAAGTGGGAGGGGGGGCTCTCACTCCACCTCTGTCAATGGAAAAGGCCCGGAGGAATCAAAACAGTCTGGCAGGGACAACGTTCACCGGGGGACGATGATGCCAGAGGCAACTGATTATACCAGGGAAGGGAAGGGCCTGCCTGGCTCGGTGATATTTTAGTTCCTGGGGAAGGTTTTTCCCTTCCTTTTCTAATCCTTTTCTAATTTAAATAGCACTCCGTGCACTCCGGTGTGTATAGTCATGCCTGCCACATGACCACGGAAACGTCTGCAGCAGCAGACAGCGCTGGCTCTTCGGCTTTGAAACAGAGATGAGCACTGCACCCTAGAGTCAGATACAACTGGCTTTCGAGCAAGGGAAACCTTTACTTTACTTTCTAATCATAAAGATCCAGGAGTTGGAGGCACCCCAGGTAACAATACCAGGAAACCAGGCAAGGTGCGAGGTTGATATTCCTGGGGCCTCTTTATGTTGTTTGCTCCAGGACAAGCTCCAGGTTGGAGAGATAGGCAGGGATATCTCTCAATAAATGCCATTTCCAGGGAATCCTAAGCAGGTGAAGGCATCTGTTTGGGAATAATACCCTGAAGCACATGGTGCGCCACTGTGTGAGAAAGGATGCTGGACTGGATCATGGGCTCCTGTGGCCTCTTCCAGCAAGGCTGCTCTTATGTTCGCCCCACGGCATCCCTTCCCACCCAACAAGTTCCTACTCTGTCCACAGCATCCTGTTCCAGGCATAGGAACTGGTCTTGCAGGGAGCGGGGCTTCCTATCTGGCCTCTGCCCCCACATCCAAGGCGCAAGAGTTTCCTCCACAGCTACAAGTATGCAAATGAATCAGACACAATCGCATTCAAAAGAATTCGAAGATGGCTCCTGATGGAACGGGAGTTCTCAACCGTTTTAAGCCAGGGGCCCATTGGGTCATGCTCCCTCGGACAGCTTTGGGAGACCAGAAGGCCCTTTTGCCCTTCCTCCACCACATGGCACTTCCTGGTGTGCTGGGCCACATGAAATGGCATCATGGACTGCATCCGGCCCACGGGCCACAGGTTGAGAATCCTTGGTTTAGACCAAAGGGTGCCTCATCCAGTCGCTGAATTATGGTTTTAGTTACACTTGTATTCCAGGGGACTGCGGTGGATTAGTGGTTAAGATGATGAACTTGACGGCTGGAAAGTCAGCAGTTTGAGACCCGCGTGCTGCACGACAGAATGAGCTCCCGTCGTCTGTCCCATCTCCTGCCAACCTAGCAGTTCGAAAGCAAGAAATTGCAAAATAGATAAACAGGTACCGCTTCGGCACTCCACCCTCACAACAACCCTTTGAACGGAAGGCTGAATGAGAGTCTGTCTGGCCCACAGTCATCCGGCCAGGATTCTAGATTGGGAGGGGGGGTTCAGGAGGGGAACCTACACTGCCGTTTCCTGGCAATTGGGGTGGGAGGGAGCTCTCCAGCCACTTTTGGTGGGCAGAGACCTCCAGTTGAGGGTTATCTGTAGGATGCAGTGAGGATGCAAGGCAAGCTCCGGCTTCTCTGCCGAGACAGAGAGACGCCTCTCATGGGCTTTAAGCAAGCAATGGATGCAGTCAGAAATGCCAAGCAGAGCCAAGAGCTCTGCCAGTTAGAAATCCCCTCCCTTTGCCTGGCAGCAAAACACAGGGCGTGGAATTTCCCCCAATAACTCCCAAAGCTTAGTCAACCAGGACCAACCCAGGTCTAATGGTGGAATAATGTCCGAAAGAGATGTACGACCGACCCCCTGGAACAATGGCTGAGAAACATGTTACATTCTTTGTAGCAGCTGCACAGCAAAGCGCGGTAGGTTTTAGCAATGTTATGTACAAGTACAAGTCTCCCAGTTCACCCCTTCGTAGCCCAGCTAATAAACACACATGGACTAGTTACTAGAGAGAAAGAAAAATATCATTGACTCACAAAATGAGGTTAGAAGATATATGTGCTCAGGAGGTTTGGCAATTTTATGTTCAAGTGCAAGTCTCCCAGTTCACCCCTTCGTAGCCCAGCTAATAAACACACACGGACTAGATACTAGAGAGAAAGAAAAATATCATTGACTCACAAAATGAGGTCAGAAGATACATGTGCTCAGGAGTGTTGGTGAAGTTGGTTTAGAAAGAAGTCAAGTCTTTCTTCCAGCCATGTGGCCTGGAAAGTGGAGGAGCTGGAAAGGAGAGCTTTCCTCTTCCCAAGGCAGAAAAGCAAGAGCAGCCCAGAGCAAACAAAGGCCTTAACACATGCAAATAGGGTCAGGTGACACCACCACACACCCACCCCCCAGGCAGGAAAGAACCTGCTGATTTGTAGACAATGCAAAAGAACTTCCTTTCAAGCCGGACTAGCCTTTCATGTCTCTCTGGTTACTGCATGATGGGGGCTTCACTAATTCTAGTGAATTTGACAAGGGACCCAAGAAGACAGCCTCCCTTGGGACCAGCATATTTTACCATGGGTGGAGGCATCCCCCTACCTCCCCCCCCCATGGAATGTTACAGCCTAACGACAGGCATTCTGCTATAATGCTGTTATCGTTTGCTTTAAAAACATAACGACTTGCAGTCAAATTGTTGCAAAGGAGCACAAACAGAAACCACAATTGCACTGGCAGAAGAGATAATTAGGCCATTCGTTTACATGCAGAAGGAACTGCGGGGGGGGGGCTGACAGAGAACGGATGCTTATTAATTGTTAGGAAAATCTTGCATCTCATTATATCTCCCATCAGTGGTATTGCTTTCTTTGGCCAAGGAACAAAATCATAGCAATATTTTCTTTGGACTGTGTGGGTGGGTTTTATAACATAGAAATCAGGATGTGGCCTTTTTTTGGGTGGTGGTGGTGGTGGAACATACATGCATTTGTACTGGCGATGGTTCTAGTGACAAGATGCCTCAAACCTACACTAGTTGTGAAGAATATACCCTCGGGTGGTATCGCTCCATGGAATGCAAAAGTCAAAAGAGAAAGAAGGGAAAAAAAGCAATCACTTGAACACAGAATTTCAAAGAAAAGCAAGGAGAGAGAAGGAAAACTACCTAAGAGAACAGTGCAAAGAAATGGAGGAAAACAACACAAGAGGCAAGACTAGAGATCTTTTCAAAAAAGAAAATCGGGGAAATCAAGGGAACATTTAAAGCAAAAATGACCATGCTAAGGGACAAAGAGGGGAAGGAGCTAGCTGATGCAGAAGAGATAAAGAAAAAATGGAAAGAGTACACAGAGGAACTCTACAAAAAGGACCTCAACACTCCTGATAATCACAATGATGAGGACACTGAACTTGAGCCAGACATCCTGGAGAGCAAAAAGAGCCCTAAAAAGCACTGCAAACAACAAAGCTAGTGGAGATGACGGTATCCCAGTTGAATTTTTCAAAGCCCTAAAAGATGATGGAGTCAAACTATTGCATGCTATATGCCAGCAGATTTGGAGAACAAAACAGTGGCCACAGGATTGGAAAAGATCAGTATACTTTCCAATCCCCAAAAAGGGCAATGCCAAAGAATGTTCAAATTATTGAACAATTGCACTTATCCCACACGCCAGCAAGGTAGACTTCAGCAGCACGTGGAGAGAGAACTACCAGAGGTGCAGGCCGGTTTCAGAAGAGGCAGGAGGACTAGAGATCACATTGCCAACATGCGTTGGATCATGGAGAAAACAAAGGAATACCAGGAGCAAGGCCTTTGCGTGTGTGGACCACAACAAGATGTGGCAAGTAATTAAAGAGATGGGAATACCAGAGCACCTCATAGGCCTCCTGAGAAATCTGTACATGAATCAAGAAGCAACAGTTAGGACAGAACACGGAACGACAGAGTGGTTTGGCTGCTAGAAGACAATAACATGCTTTGTGGATGTGAAGAAATGCAGAATCTGGATCATTTCCTGGTCTGCCGATGACTGCCAGAATCATGCACTGATGAGGACTTAAGTTTGGCCGACGACAAAGCCAAGAAAGCAGGGCCGTAGTAGCCAGGGGGTGGCCAGGGTGGGCGTTGCCAGTTTGCCCACCCTCAAACTCCTGAGTGCTTATATATATCTGACATATAGTAAAGGTCCCTTGCTCGAAAGCGAGTCGTATCCGACTCTAGGGTTCAGTGCTCATCTCTGTTTCAAAGGCGAAGAGCCAGTGCTGTCTGCTTCTGCAGACGTTTCCATTGTCACGTAGCAGGCATGACTAGACACCGGAGCGCACAGAACACTGTTTACCTTCCCACCAAAGTGGCCCCTATTTATCTACTTGCAATGTCTTGCTTTCAAACTGCTAGGTTGACAGAAGCTGGGACACAGATGGGAGCTCATTCTGTCCTGCAGTACTCGGGAATTGAACGGCTGACCTTGCGCCTCCCAGTCAGCGTCTTCTTAGCCACTTGAGCCACTGCAGTCCCCTATACGGTATACAGGTGAAACTCGGAAAATTAGAATATTGTGCAAATGTTCATCCAGTTCAGAAATGCAACTTAAAAGGTGAAAGAAATATATGAGATAGACTCACTACATGCAAAGCGAGATAGTTCAAGCCTTACTTTGTTATAATATTGATGCTTATGGCTTACAGTTTATGGAAACCCCAAACCCCCCCCCCCCAATCTCATGTGCCCCATAATCATCACATAATCTCATGTACGCTGTACGCCATGATCATCACAATTATAACAAATTAAGACATGACATTTCTCACTTTGCATGTCTTACCTCATATATTTGTTTCACCTTTTGAGTGAAATGAATGGACATTTGCAGGATATTCTAATTTTCCGAGTTTCACCTGTATGTCATATATATGACATTGTTGCCCATCCTGAAAACAAATAGTTGCCCACCCACATCTAGACTCCTGGCTATGGCTCTTCAAGAAAGCGGCTTCATTCGGGCAGTCCAGGGTTTCATCGGGACACGCAAGAAGAAGAGGAACCAGCTATATGAGAAGGATAGAAAAGAGGTTGTTTTTTTTTAGTGGTGACCACAATGAGCGTGCCAGGAGGACAGCTGTGGGTGTGTTGTGTGTGTGTGTGGAAAAGAAGAGGATGTTGGCCTTTGGGAGAATCAATTATACAGCCGAGGGGTGGAACAAGATGAGTCCCAAGAAGCCCTTTGGGGAACCTGCCTGCCTTTAAAATGTGCATTTATGATGCCAATCCTGTACTGCATTCGGAATACTGTGGGCCAGAGTTGCTGTTTGAGACCAAGGCTGCTTCACGTGTAAGGAGGGATGGACTCTTTGCTTGCTTCGGATTCTGGACCACTTTGGGCTGCAGGGGGTCTCCGCCCCACTTCAGGGAACCTGGTCCCGAGAGGCGATTCTCCCCACCCCCTCCCGGGATCTGCCCACCCATCCACCAGTCCCGGGGCATCTCTCGTTAGGGGGTGGCCAAGAACGGAGCCCGGGAAAAGGCAGCCCGAGTGCGCCTCTCCATCAGGAGAGGACCACGAAGGGAACCGAGGAGTGGACCCTGCCTCGCTCGCCCCCCCCCCCCGCGCCAAGGGTGGGAGACAGGGACGTAGCCCGGGGGGGGGGGGGAGCCTGAAAACCCTCCTATGCTATCAGCCCCCCAACTCCCCTTCCGTGATGCCAATGTTATATATGTGAGTGTGAGATTGTTGCCCCCCCTGAAAAAAATTCGACCCCCCCCCAGTGCGCTGAGCGCCTTGGGAGGGCGGTGGACTAGTGATGGGGGCGCCTATAGGGTGGGGGTGGGAGAAATCCCATACATGCCCATTACCTCTGCCTGCCTCTGGGGGGCGCCAGTCACTGGGGCGCACCGGGATGAGTCCCTGTATGTATCCCTGTGGGCCAGCACACCACTGCCCCCCCACCCCCCACCCCCGCATAGAATGCTGGCTCTATCACCATATGGCCCTGGTAGGAGAGACGATGCGCGGCCGAGGAAAAAGGGCAAAGCATGGAGACACTTCTCTACCTGGCCCCATAGAAGCGCTCAGAGGCGCAGTCAATCCGGAGTCCTCCTGGTCAGGATCGAACTCACAACGTTCTGGCTGCAGGCGGGAGAGCGGTTCAGACAAACCCCTGCCGCGCTGCGCCACCCATCGTGGCAGGCTGCTAATGCTTACCTGTAACTGCTTTGCTCTACCTGTTGCCTTCTTCTACCGCCTGTAACAAGGGAGCCCGCGGGCAGGGGCAGGCCAGGCACGGCGGCTGGCAGGCAGGCACACAGCGCAGCCCATTATGGTCCTGGTTAAGGGCGGCAGGCGGCAGGTCAGCAGTTCGAGGCCCGGGCCCTGCAGGACCGCTGCCTCTTCGGCTGCGAATCAGAGATGAGCACTGAACCCCAGAGTCGGACACGACCGGCTTCCGAGCAAAGGGCGACCTGTGCCTGGATAATGGTAAGATGCTTGAGGCTGAGGAGCGCAGGGAACGGCTGCAAAGGGGCACCGCGCGCTGGCTGCCTCTTCGGCTACGAAACAGAGATGAGCACTGAACCCTAGGGTCGGACACGACCGGCTTCCGAGCAAACCTTTATGTTTCGCAAGGATGTAGCAAGAGCAGCCGCACTTATAACCACCGCCAGCCCCCCACTTGTTTAGTCCTCTTTTTCATTTTCACCCACCTCGGAAGGGAGGGACGGAAGAAGCCGAGTCAACCTTGATTCTCTTTCTTTTCCCCCGGTCAGGATCGAGCTCACCACGTTCCGGCTGCGGGGCAGCGGTGGAAACCCCCTTCCTTGCGCCACGAATGGTGCCTCTGCGCGCACACAGAGCGCCGCCCGTGGCCCAGAAGGGAGTTCCTTCCTCCTCCTCCTCCTCCTCCCCGCCTGGCCCGCGCGAGGGAGCCGCACCTGTTGAACCTCTCTCTCTCTGCCTGCTCGCCACGCGGCTGCCTAGCCTGAGCCTGCCCGCCTTCCTCCTCCTCGGCTGACGCAACGGCCGACCCCCCCCGCCCCCGCCGCCCCCCCGCCGCGCTCCATCCCGCCCCTCCACGCTCGGAGGCTCACCCGCCGGAGTCCGGACTCGATCCCGCGCAGAGCAGATCCGGAGGCTGGCCAAAGGCCGGCGTCGGCGGGGCTAGCGGGGCGGACGGGCGAGGCGCGGCGGCGGCGGCGGCGGCGGCAGCAGCGAACCAGCGTCCGCGAGGGCGGCGGCTCCGTCCGTCGAACCTCCTCCCCCCCCCCCCCGCTGGAAAGGGTGACAACCCCCCCCCCGGTGGCCCCCGCTAACCAAAGCAGCCTGGGGGTACCTTGTGGTGGGGATAGACCCTGGTTCTCGTCCTCCTAACCCAGGGGCGCCCAGACGACGGCTTGCGGGCCAGATCCGGCCCCCCAACACCAATCCATCCCATCCGTGTCAATGCTCCCGGACACGTTGCACTTACGCTTCCCGGAAAGCGGGCATGCTTTACATCTACTTCTGGGAGCAACGAGGGCAGCATGGGCTGGATGAATTGGCGCCAGGGCCCAGATCTGGCCCACAGGCCATAGTTTGAGCACCCCTGGTTTAAGCAGAGAAAAAACGGCATCTATCTCATCCTGTTGCAAAACAGAATGCAAGGCGCGTTTTGCTGCCGCTTTCGGTGGGAGGAACCCACCTGGCCGGCCCGCTCAACCACATGACCAGAAAAGTTTGGGCACCCCTGGCCCAACCCTTCCCTCTCCAAACATAGGGGCTCCATCCGTCCCAAATTCACCAAATCCTGGCCTTCCCCATCGCAGCGTGACACCCATCCACACACCCTCTGTGCGTGCATACCACCAGACAATCATAGTAAACTTTGAGAAACTTCTACTTAAAAACATGTTTTTAATAATAATTTCGTGTCAGAAATTATCCTGGGTTGAAAGGATTGTTTGCAGAAGAAACTCGGCGCAAGGAGCACCGAAATGAGGCTCCGTTCATGTCCCCAAGAACTGGGACAGATGACAGGCACCCAGTCCATCATACAGTATCCGGGTCTCAAACTGTTGACTTGCCAGCCTTCCAGCTAACAAGGCGAGCTTCTTAACCACTGGTCCACCGCAGCCTCTTGCAAACTTGTTTGTTGAAGAATGAGCAAACAATTGAACAGTTGACTTGGTGATAAAAAATAATTTCGGGTCGGAAATTATTCTGGGTTGAAAGGATATATTGCTGTAAAAACCCGGACTGTGCTCAACAGGCGTCTTGTATCCCGTTTGTAACAGACATTTTTCGTCTTCCTAACGGTTGCAACTAATAACAGACATTACAGCAGACCAGCCTAACTGACAGAACACTAACTTAACTGCAAGCCAAGCCTAACCCTAACTAGGAACTAGGGAACCCCCTAAGCCCATGATGGCGAACCTTGGCACTCCAGATGTTCTTGGACTTCAATTCCCACATACCCAAGCCCACGTGAATCCACATGAAGGGGTTTACTGCGATTCATCCGGCCCACACCACCCACGCTGCTCAAGGAAGCGGAAGTAAAATGCACCCATACCGAGGGTTAACCCAGAAGAGCGTTAACCATACGAGCGCATTTTACTTCCGTTTCCGGGAGCGATGAGGGCAGCGTGGGCTGGACGAATCACAGTAAATCCATTCGTGTGGATTCACGGGGTGCTTCGGCTTCTGGGAATTGAAGTCCAAGAACGTCTGGAGTGCCAAGGTTCGCCAACACGGCCCTAAGCACCAATCAGATGGTTGGCACATGTTCTCGTATGTAAATAACACCGCCCATTCATTCTTAGAACTGCAAACTCTAATAAAGCCCATTCTGGCACCAAAACATGGTCTCCGCAAAACAACAAGTAGGCTGGCAGGTTGGCACCCACTTCCCCTTCTTCAAAGTCATGTGCCAGCTCCTTCAAGAGAAACAGGAAGGAGTTGGCCGCCCCTGGCGTGGGTAGCGGTTAAACTGCTCTACTGTAGGCAGAACGTTGTGAGCTCAGTCCAGACCAGGAATCAAGGGTGACTCAGCCTTTCATCCTTCCGAGATCGGTAACATGAGTACCCAGCATGTGGGGGACAAAATGCTAATTAACATAACAAATTGCATAAAATAAATGAATAAACAAGCAAACATGTGGACCTGCCCAGGGAATGCACTAAGCGCAATGGGGCTTGGCATACAAGTGTAACTGCAATATTATTGTTAAATATAATATAATATAATAAATTATCCATCTACTGTATCTCTCTCTCTCTAGAGAAAGACGAAAAAACAAGTCCCAGCGGCCACTGCGGCGCGGCCAATCGGGAGCACGAGAGGCGGGACAACAACACGGACGCGCTGCGTTTGGCAACGCCACCGGGACTTGCAGGGCTGCTGAGGGCCATCCCCGGGCCACAGTGGCGTGAGCGCAGCAAAGACGCTCACCTCCAGCCCTTGGGCGGCAGCCGGACATGCACCGCCCAAACACACGGGGGTGAGGGAGGCCGTATGGCCACCGACAACGCCCGGAACCGACTCCGGCTGCCCGCCAGAAAACCAGCCGGGCACTCATGCTAGTCATTTTTAAATATAATAATCCTTGTTAAATATAACAATTTTCTGTTCCCAACCACAGGCAGGCAATAAGAAGCTGTATCACATATTTAAAAAGCAGTTTATTTCTAGGAGGGCGGGGGGGGGGGGGCACCACCAATAAACTGCTAGTACTACTATTCAAACAACACAGCTGTTATCTTTCACAACTCCTGAAAGTGACACAACCAGCCCTTGTGTTCCGTGGCCTTTACATCCGTTCTGGTAGACCACGTGCAAGATTACAGAGGACAACGCTTAAATTAGCCAGAATGTGATGGTGAAGGGAGACCCGCCAATGCAGCAGTGGCCCAGAATTCTCCAAAGAACTAGGGCAGACCCCCCTCCCACCTGGCCCCCTTTTACCAAGGGGGAAGTCCACCTTCCTCGTCCCCTTGTTCCCCAAACAGCCCTTGCCCCTTTCAATCCAAGGCATCGTTAGTAGATCACTGTTTGTTGATTACTCTTCTGCATCTGGACGATCTTCCCAAAGCCACCTCTTCCTTCATCATAGTCTAATCGATACTCATCTCGGACCTAGAGAGAGATGGGGAGGGAAGGACAAACGCTGTCATAAAAGAGTTAGAAGCATTTTCCTTCAGCTGCTCCTTCCCCAAATCTGTTTAACCCTTTTTGGTGCTACAAAAACTGGGCCTATACAACCAAAAGACGGTGTTTTTTGCAATGATCCTGGGAGACAATGTGGTAAGTTAGGTGAGTTTCCAGCGGACAGGAGTCCCGTGTCTTGGTAATAAAAATTTTGTTTCAGCAATACCTATTTATCTACTTGCAACGTCTTGCTTTCAAACTGCTAGGTTGGCAGAAGCTGGGAAAGAGACGGGAGCTCACTCCATCGTGTAGTACTCGGGTATCGAACTCCGACCTTCCAGTCTTGAAGTTCAGTGTCTTAACCACTTGAGCCACCACAGTCCCATGAGCATGAAGCTCTGGGGCAAATTCCCCCCATCACACCAACTCTGCAGTGCACTCGACCTGCCAAGGCATCCCTACCTGGCCGCCCGTCTTGCCACGGCCAAATTGTCGCCCTTCCTTGAAACCGGCATCCCAGTCAGTCCGGATGAGGCGGTCATCCAGCCGGGTTCCATTGATGAACCGCATGGAATGCTCAGCGTCTGCTCTTGTGTAATATCTGGCAAGTTACCTTAAGGAAGATGCATGGGACCCTTTAAGGAGGTTGTGGCTATTAAAGAAAAGGTATTGGCCAGCTGTCATCAAACACCCCACTTCCAAACACAGTTTTAGCTGTTTCATATGCGGCATCTCTTATTAGATTTGTCCCAGGGTTGGTTGGTTTTTGCTCGATACGCAAAAGACTCCCAGGCCAGGCCAGGCCTGAGATAGCAATTCTAGGCAAGGATACTCCACGAAACAAAAGCCACAGGGGGTCTTCTTGACTTTGTCCAGCCCCATGATGATGCGTTTGACATCCCCACATTTGGAGAAGAGCTCATGGATCTGCTCCTCTGTGGTGTAGAAAGACAGATTGCCCACGTAAAGTGTGCTGGAATTCTTCAAGGCTTTTTCCTGCTTGGAACAGGGTCCCTGGAGGGAAAGAGAAAGAGAGAGAATGGATGAACCGAGTTGGGTTCACAGGTCCATATTCAGATAACCTAAAGAGAGGAATGTACCTACATTTGACAATGAATTTCTTTTCTTTTAAAGGTCTGTATCCGTGATGGCGAACCATGGCACTCGAGGTGTTCTTGGTCTTCAATTCCCAGAACTCCAAGTCTCTGTGAATCGACGCGAATGGGTTTACTGCATGTGTTCTTGGACTTCAATTCCCAGAAGCCCAAGCCTCTGTGAATCCACACGTACACACAGTAAACCCATTTGTGTGGATTCAGAGACTTGGGCTTCTGGGAACTGAAGTCCAAGAACATCTGGAGGGCCAAGGTTCGCCATCACTAGTCTATATGCTGCAATGCATAAAAAAGCCTAGAGAGCCTTTGCCTGATTCCGAAAGAATAACAACTTTGACACTAAACACGTCTCTCCACCAATTCTCTCTCTCTTTCCAGTGACTGTCTACTCTAACTTTTTGGGGGGTGGGGAAGAGTCAAAGGAAAGCCTCTGAAGGACCGGCAGAGTGATGGGGAAACAAGAGTTCCTCATTCTTCAGTCATAAGGGTTATAAAGGTAAGCAAATGCATGCTGAGCTTGCTCAGAAATGGGTCCACTGTCGACAAAGTTCTTTCAGTACTGTTGAGAGAGAGTCCCCAGCAGCAACCAATTCCAGTCCAAAATCTAGTGGCTTAAATGTTAAAGTAAATGACATTTTCAAAAAAGTCTTTAAAAGACCCCAAGTACAACACAATGCACTGCAGTGAACTCACAACATTACACAAGCATAAAGACATCAACAGTTCAGAGCAACTACACTAAAAGTTGTATACAGTGAACCCCCGACTGACGATGCCTTCGAATAGCATCATTTTCAATTAACGATGCTACCGACGCCATGTGCTCCCGCACAACGACAAAAAAACATCGTTATTCGAATAACGATGGTTTCTTACCATCGTTGTGCGAATAACGACAGTTTTTTTACGTTCTGCGGGAGATCTCCCATAGGAAGCCACATAACGGCATTTTCTACATAACGACGCTACTTGGGGAACCAAGCAACGTCACTATGTGAGGGTCTACTGTATGCCAATGTTTGCATTTTGAATGAAAAACAGAGAACTGAAATGAGCAGCAGATGTCTTGTCTGCACGGTCATTTTGGCATCTGAAAACATTTATTCTACCTCACAAATTATAATCCTACGCTGGCTCCCAAATACATTTCAAATGCTGCCACACAGGATTCCTGATGTTTCTCTCTTACACCACTCCTTTTTCTTCTTCTTCTTCGAGTGCCATATCTGATTCTGAGTATTGGCTATCCTCATGGGGACAATATAATGCAGTGGCCTTTCATTTGCCTTCCGCATCGCAGCATGACACCTGTAGTACCACTGATCCAGTTCCTTTGAGCCACTTTCTGGTCCAGAGCCCTTTGGGCACCCAAAGTCTTCATCATCATCCCAAGGCCAGGATGGATGAAGCTGCTGCCCTCCATCAAGGTGAACTCAAGTGGGATTTAATCCTCTTGGGGACCATCACCCTTCCTTCTGGACTTCACCACCATTAGTCTTCAGGGTTGTCAAGTTAACCGCCACCTGGCGATCGGCATTGAGTCGTTGGCGGTGTGGTCTACTCTATTACCATAGCAGGGTAACCTGCTGGCCAGACTATCTCCCCTACACAGATGCAGAAAAAACCTTGAAAAGTTATGTTTGACCAAAGATCAATGCACTTCTATTATGCTCTTCTTTTGGGATTCAGGGATTCAAATGGGGGGACCTTCTCCTGCCCCTTCATAAGGAAATAACAGTCCAGGCTTACAATGATGCACTCTAGGTCTATCCCAAAGGCAGATTATTATTATTATTATTATTATTATTATTATTATTATTATTATTATTATTATTATTATTATTATTATTATTATTATTATTATTATTATTATTATTATTACTACTACTACTACTACTACTACTACTACTACTACTACTACTTCTATAAGGTCCCTCTCTTGAGGGACTCATCCTGCCCTAACGAGAGAATCCCCCCACCCTTCTTTCCAAACATTCTGCTGCCGTCGCAAGGAGCCCCCTGAGCATGGGCAGAGTGCTTTCCAAACGAACCAAAGAGAGCTTTGGTTCTCTCTGATCCATGGCACAGAGGCATGTGCAGAGCGCTTCCCCTCTCTCTCTCTTTCTCTCCCCCCCCCCGGCCCGCGTGAGGCCTCCCCCCCCCCCCGTTACCCCACCACGTATTTCTGGTCGCGGTACTCGGTGAGCTCGCAGTACAAGTCGCTGTTCAGCCCGCTCAGCGTCGTGCTCAGAAGGCTCGACATCTTGCTTGCTCTGAGCCTTAGCACTATCTAGGCGGAACGGCGGGCGGTGATGACGTAGCCGCCTCCTTTGTCGCTCGAGCCGCGCCGATTGCTTCTGGCAGCTGTCACTCCGCAGAAGCTCCGCCTCCCTCTCCGTCTCCTGGCAGCCTCCTTGGACGCTTTGAGTACGTCACGGCCTTCCCCGGGTCGCAAAGAACTCTGGGGGTTGTAGTGTGGTCGGGGTAGGCGAAGTTTGGGCGGGAGTTTTTTACTTTTACCTCAGGAGTTCGGAGGCTCCTCCCTGTCAGTATCTCAGCCTATCGAAATTCGATGTTATTTTACAAATCATAGATAGGAATAGCAACAATACTTTTAATTTTAATTTTTTTGAAGTGATAGCCGTGTTAGTCTTTGCAAACATATCAGAGAGTAGTAAAAAAAAAGAAATTATATACTGTATATATATAAAATACTGGAGTTAGTCTAATTGTAATTATTGATACATTTATTGCTGATATTTTGATGTTGTTTTACTGATACTTTGTATTACTGTGGAATTTATTGCAAGTGTATTGACTATTTATTTCGTATTATTGTTATATTGTACCTATATTAATTTGCTGTGGCCGCTCTGAGTCGGCCTGTGCCAAGCAGAGCAGGGTATAAATCCAATTATTATCATTAATAATAATAATAATAATAATAATAATAATAATAATAATAATAATAATAATAATAATAATAATAATAATAATAATAATAATAATAATAATAATAATAATAATAATAATAATAATAATAATAATAATAATAATAATAATAATAATAATAATAATAGGATTTATACCCTGCTCTACTTGGCACAGGCCGACTCAGAGCGGCTACAACAAATTAATATAGGTACATTATAACAATAACAACAACAACAATAATAATAATACAGGTAATAGTCTTTTAAAAAGGCACCTTAAAGACTATCTCCTGTATTTAATATAACACACATCACCCCTACATGCAGCCTCCCCAACTTAAAACGGATTAAACAAGACATTCAACAATTGGTAGAAGGAAGGTGTATAAAACCTTTTTCCCCCAGCCCCTAATTCATGAAACAGACTGACAAAGAAGCAATCCTTCAGAGTCCAAGCCATGACTTGTTTAAACTATTATAAAAACCATTGTTTATTTTAGTGCATAGTTTCACTTTGTTTATTTTCAGTTTGTTTCTGTATCAACCTCTTCCTCAAAAGTGCAGGCAAATACTCTGTAATTCTTAAAGCGACTTTGATACTTTATTCTTTTGTGTGGTTCATGGTCTGAAAGAAAATGTTAGTCTGTGCAAGCATATCAGGCAACAAAGAAAACAAAGTAAAATAAATAATGATAAACAATAAAGACAAAACCAGTGTCTGATGAAGTGACTTTGAGCCACAAAAGCTTAAAGTAAAATACAGTACAGGTTTCCTCATTATTTCTGAAGAAAAGGTTTGTCTGAGAGCCTGTCAGAGAAAAGCATATGCTCTATTGCTGAAATATATTTATTCTGCCTCTTGCTGAAATATTTCACCCAGCAACCTATTTATTTTAAAGGCTTGCGTTATACTTTGAAGAAATCAAGGGGAAAACCCATCATGGAAATAAAAGGTACATAAAATACAGTATTTGCATAACTGAGCCCATGATTAAATAGCCTGCATTTACTCTTGGCATGCGATTATAGGATAAAACCTCTTTGGATATTGTCCAGAAAAAGGAGTACAGTAAAACCCTTACTTATGCAAAAAGTCCATTCTGTAAGCTTTTGGTTAAATCGATTTTTTATGTAACTCGAAGCAAACCCGTAGGAAATTGCGATACATAAATGTATGTAAATTGAGACATTTATGTAAATCGGGACATGGTTTTAGCACCAAATCATTATGTAAGTCGAATTTTATGTAACTCGGGGCATATATAAGTCGGGGTTTTACTGTACTATCCACTCCTTATTAGCTGCCATTCAGATTTCCCCAGTAGATTCCTCCAGGGATCCACTAGGACAGTGAGCCATCTGGCACTGACTGGCCCCAAACAGAATATTCTTTTAAGACATCTACAGTATTTGTTTGGCTCACGTTGAAAAGGACCTTGGGGAAATCCTTTAGATACTGTAGTTTGTTTATTTATTTATTTATGAATGGAATTAATAAATTTAACAAATTAATACAATGAAATGAACTATGCATTTTTAAGCCATGATTAATACCTTGGCCAGAATCCTGTTGCGTAGTGTAGTAAATCACCACTAGAATAGGCCTAATGGGGCCTATTCTACTCCATAAGTTTAATTGATTCAAAGTTTATCTAGGTACTAGGACAGGAGTTTTCAACCTTTTTAAGCCAGGGGCCGGGTCACGCACCCTCAGACAGCTTTGGGGGCTGGACGGCCATTTTGCCATTCCTCCACTACATTGCACTTCCAGGTGTGGTGGAAGTGGTGGGGAACCCACATAAAATGGCATCGAGGGCTGCTTTTGGTCCACGGGCCGCAGGTTGAGAATCTCTGTTCTGGAATTTAAGATGGGTGACATGCCTCAAAACAATCTCTTGCATGTACTTACTTTGTATCTTGTTTTAATTGTTTTTGGGATTTTTTTAGGGCTAATTGAAGAACTGATTAACAAAGAGACCTTATCTGATGTAGCAGTGGTCACCGAAAAGATGTTCAGTGAGATAGAAAACCTGAATAAAGAAAATTGTAATGAGAACGAGAAGACTCAGGTACAGAAAGACACTGCAGCATTAAATTTTAGTCTTGCCTGGAAGAAGTTTCAGGAAATAGCCAACCCAAAGCCAAGTGGGTGTCTCGGCATAATTGAATATTTAACACTCCACATTTCAATTTGGTGCCTTAAAATCACTAATAGCACACATTTATATTTGTCTACTCAGAAATAATTAGAACTTCATCCCAAGAAAGGGGAATACAAGATTGCAGCCTTAAACCAAGTTTAAAATGTTTACAAAATACAGCTATGATCAACAGTAGGAAGAGAGAAGTATAAACAATGTTAAAAATTGGATGAGAGGGTATAAAAAGCCTGGCTAAATTTAAAAAAAATGTTTTGTGTTTTTTTGCCTAATAGTAGTAAGTAAGATCTTGTGCCAAGTAGGTCTTCCTGGAAGGAACAGCCTGAAAGCTAAGGAAATGTTTTGTGTTACCCAGCCGCGTGAGCCAGGGTGCCCTGCTATGATGTCTGAGATGGGTGTCTAGATCTGTGATAGCGAACCTTGGCACTCCAAGTGTTCTTGGACTTCAATTCCCAGAAGCCCAAGACTGGAGTGCCAAAGTTTGCCATCACTGGTCTAGATGACTGGTCAAGGATGTTCTAGCCTTCAAATCTGTTCAAGTCCATATTGTGCAATATGCTTGAGAGCAGAATGACTATAACGTTACTGGCTGAAAATACATCTTGATATGATGCAGCTTCAAATGTTCACATGTGACAGTGACAATAATTCACATTGATAATCCAAGCGGAGAACAAATGTTCTCATTTTGTTTCTTATACATGCGCATCGTTACACTACTGATAGTTAGAAATCCAGAAATCCCACTTTTATTTCTGTTCATTATGTTTTCATATTTTACTAGCTGGTTACATGGCCTTGCTGGGGTTTTTGTCACCCGAGCTACCCACCTTACCTGCCCAGGGGCACATAAAGTGGAGCACAGCATTCTATGCTTAGGTAAAGGTCACCCTTGCTTGAAAGCCAGTCATATCCGACTCCAGGGTTCAGTGTTCATCTCTGTTTTTATCCAAAGAGCTGGCTGCAAACGTTTGCAGATGTTTCCATGGACATGCAGCAGGCATGTCTAGATACTGAAGTGCATGGAATGGTGTTTACCTTCTCACTGAAGTGGTCCCTATTTATCTACTTGCAATTTATTGCTTTCAAACTGCTAGGTTGGCAGGAGCTGGGACAGAGACGGGCACTCATTCTGTCATGCAGTACAGTACTCGGGTTTTGAACTGCTGACCTTCCGCCTCCCAGTCAGCATCTTAACCACTTGAGCCACTGCATTCTGTGCTTATGATAGTACAAAAGTGATATGACTTCCTCATCTTTTACCCTGGAGAAAAATAAACTCACGATTAGCTCCTGTCAATGAAATATATTGCCTAGTAAATATCTCACGCGATTTTTGTGGATTTCGAAGGACTTTATTTTTCTTTTTTCATAGATTGAAGAAAGCGCGGTCAGTTTATGGAATTGGACTGTGACCAGAAAAGGAGACCCTTTTATCAGTGATATTGAGAGAGTCAAATGTACGATGGAATCTTTTGCAATGCAAACTATGGTGCTTTGTCATACTGAAAAAAAGTAAAATGTTTTCTGTTCTGCTGGTTTTGTAAATCTATGTAGGTTCTTGTGGATGTCCATTTCCTTTGCAACCAGAGAAACTTCCCTGTATTGTAAAACAATGTTTCAACTGTACTGTTAGCATTTAGGATGACATTTTTGCAGAAAAATAAGCTTACACAAAGCAGCTCCAGGATCCTGTGTATATTCATCTGGAGACAATTCTGGAAAGTAATCTGAATTAAGACATGATTGTCTGATGTAATTAGAGTAACAGGTGTCATTTGTAGGCCAATGCCCAGTGAGCTTAATTGTATTGACAGCTATAGATATACTGTGTTTATTTTGCATGATAAATGCTTGTGTCCACATCCTGCATTCTTAGGCTGAGGAGTGGAGGTAATGAAATAATGTCTAAGGCTCTCCAATATGATCTTATTACAGTGCGCCATGTTGCCTGCAGATTGATGTTGCTTTATGAAGCTAATGATCCACCGGAAGAGATGGTGCGGAGACTGATTTTGGTAATTGTAACCAAATTATGTACATGTGCTTTCTCTGGATAGTTTCTGTTTCCTAAAATGCAAGGAATTAGAAAGAGCTTTAAAAAGTCCATAAGAATGGTTGTTGGGGTAATTTTGTTTGGCTTTTTTTAAACAATTATATCTTATATCAAAATTGCTGGGAGAAACATCAACAATTTGAGATACGCAGATGATAATGGGAGAAAGTGAGGAAGACTTAAAGAAGCTCCTGATTAGGGTGGAAGAAGAGAGTGCAAAAGCTGACTTGAGACTCAGCATCAAGAAAACCAAGATAATGGCAACAGGCCCGATCAGTCCCTGGAAAATAGACGAAGAAGAAGTAGAAGCAGTGACAGACTTTACCTTCTTAGGATCCAAGATCACTGCAGATGGTGACTGCAGCCGTGAAATAAAAAGACAACTGATTCTTGGGAGACAAGCTATGAGAAACCTGGAGGACATAGTGAAAAGTAGAGACATTACATTGCAAACAAAAATTTGCATAGTCAAAACAATGATATTCCTGGTGGTAATGTACGGTTGTGAGAGCTGGACCATTAGGAAAGCTGAGCGCAGAAGAATAGAGGCTTTTGAGATGAGGTGTTGGAGGAGGGTTTTGAGAGTCCCCTGGACAGCAAGGAAATCAAATAGGTCGATCTTAGAAGAAATCAACCCTGACTGCTCCTTAGAAGGTCAAATAGTAAAGATGAAGCTAAAGTACTTTGGACATCAAATGAGAAGAGAGGACTCACTTGAAAAAGCCTTGATGCTGGGAAAAGTGGAGGGCAAAGAAGAAGGGGGCGGCCAAAGATGAGATGGCTAGATGGTGTTGTAGACGCAGTGGGCACAGAGCTTGGTGGGCTGAGGAGGATGGTGGAGGACGGCAGGGGTGCCTGGCGGGCAATGGTCTATGGGGTCGCAAAGGGTCGGAATCGACTGTGCGACTGAACAACAAAATCTTATGCTAAACTAAGGGACGTAGACCTTTTCTCTCTACAAGAAAATTTCAAGATCTGTTCAGGTTTATAGGGGAAGAACTGTTACATCCATTGAGCTAGATAAAGAAATCTGTAAATATTAGTGCTATTGTTTCAAACTAGCTTCAGTACTGTTATTGTGTTGCATCCAGAGTGAGAAAACATTGGTTTAGGATTTGAAACCAAAATCTGTTTCTGTTATATATATTTTTATCCTAGTTAGTAAACACAAATTAAGCCACAGTTTTGTTACTTTAGGAACAAGTAGAGACTGTGATACAAATAAACCATAATAGAAGGATTGAAGCCATGCAGTAAGAAATGTGGGGAGGGGTGACGTGAGAGCATAAAGCTGTGGTGTTGGTTCTTCATTTAATAAATTATGGATAATTGCACCAGGATTATGTCTGTCAACCATATAAACTATTGCAAAACAGTCATTGTTGTATGAGATATATTTATTAGTCTTTTAGAATTCCACATCAGCCAATGACTATTTTTTTGTTTTATACATATGCAATCAAGATGACCATGAAGTCTGGGAAAGGATGGGTTGAGGTTGGAGAATTTGCCCTTGCCAATGAACTTCTTGAGTCTGCCATGAATGTAAGTTTGTGTTCTTTTTGCGCAAATATATTATTAATAAGTGGTGTAAATTATTCCTTTTTGCTCTTAAATCATGTTATACACTTTATTTTTCAGAATCTGGAGAAACTATATGCCCAGCTAACTAAGAGAAGCACCTGGCAATCTGATACACATATGTACAAAGCTGATGTAGAGAAGGATGTATTCAAAGTTCTGTCTTATCAAGCTGAATCTGTATGTCGGCACCAAATAAATGTTCAATTGCTGTACTTTATTAGTGTTATAACAATGTTGATAGACACTGTCCACATGTTAGATCATGTGGTTTCTGCAAAAAAAAAACATACTCAATTTGTTGAACATGCTCCTAAGATATATCTCTTTTTAAAAATTTAAATTAGATATAATTAAATTAAAACTGACCTGTGAGTAACCGGCAGCTCACCAGCACATTCTGTTGATTTCTCAGGCAATTGCTCAAAGGAATTTTCAGAAAGCAGCCACGTGTGTTCAACGCTGCAAAGACATCCTGATGCGGCTGCCAAAAGAGGTTAGTGACCAGGAAAGTCTCTTATAATGGTTTGAAATGGATTTTACATTATTGTAATTCAGTAATCAAAATCACAGAAAATGATATCTTTCTGTATCTGCTTCTAGCATTTAAAAATATAACAGAACAAGACCATGATATACATTCTCTTCTTATAATTGCAGACCTGTTATCTTTCCCTTCTGTGCTATAATTTTGGGGTAGAGACCTATGAACAGAAGAGATATGAAGAGAGCTCTTTCTGGCTTAGGTGAGAAAAACTGTTATGAGAAAACTGTGCAATTAATGGATATTTCTTCTTCTTCTTCTTCTTCTTCTTCTTCTTCTTCTTCTTCTTCTTCTCTTCTTCTTCTTCTTCTTCTTCTTCTTCTTCTTCTTCTTCTTCTTCTTCTTCTTCTTCTTCTTCTTCTTCTTCTTCTTCTTCTTCTTCTTCTTCTTCTTCTTCTTCTTCTTCTTCTTCTTCTTCTTCTTCTTCTTCTTCTTCTTCTTCTTCTTCTTCTTCTTCTTCTTCTTCTTCTTCTTCTTCTTCTTCTTCTTCTTCTTCTTCTTCTTCTTCTTCTTCTTCTTCTTCTTCTTCTTCTTCTTCTTCTTCTTCTTCTTCTTCTTCTTCTTCTTCTTCTTCTTCTTCTTCTTCTTCTTCTTCTTCTTCTTCTTCTTCTTCTTCTTCTTCTTCTTCTTCTTCTTCTTCTTCTTCTTCTTCTTCTTCTTCTTCTTCTTCTTCTTCTTCTTCTTCTTCTTCTTCTTCTTCTTCTTCTTCTTCTTCTTCTTCTTCTTCTTCTTCTTCTTCTTCTTCTTCTTCTTCTTCTTCTTCTTCTTCTTCTTCTTCTTCTTCTTCTTCTTCTTCTTCTTCTTCTTCTTCTTCTTCTTCTTCTTCTTCTTCTTCTTCTTCTTCTTCTTCTTCTTCTTCTTCTTCTTCTTCTTCTTCTTCTTCTTCTTCTTCTTCTTCTTCTTCTTAGGAGCCAGAATGCCCCAGTCCTGCTACACTGTAGTGCTTGCAAGAACTGAGTTCCAAGGAATCTTTGTTTAATCTGAGTGTTTTGCTCCATCTAGTGGTTTGATGTTCCTTTCAGTTGAAGTAGGAATCATCTAGAGCTGGAGACATTTTCAGAAGTGGCATTAATATGCATCTAAACAGGTGCTGGGGGAAGGTTTGCAGGAGAGTAGACATGAGAAGGATTTAGCACCTGCACAGTTGTTGTTACATCATTATAAACGGTCTCTTCCTTGAGGAAAGCAGCAGTTGGAAAATGGAGTTATCTCCTTGTAATATTTAGTTCAGGGATTCTCAACCTGTGGCCCATGGGCCAGATGTGGCCCATGGATCCATTTCATCTGGCCTCCCCACTGCCTCCACCACACCCAGAAGTGCCATGTGGTGGAGGCAGGGGAAAATGGCCATCTGGCCCCCAAAGCTGCATGAAGGAGCGTGACCCAGGGCAGGGGGATCAGGATTTTAGAGATACTTAGGTGGGGCATGGCCAAAAAAAGAGAAAGGGTTGGGAACCTCTGATCTATAGTATTAATTTCATTACATTATACTGTGGTAAGATGAGAATCATAGAACAACACAGTCTAGTTGTCAGCTGCAACTCACATCCGAGAATGCATTTTTCCCCTGAAGCAGGACAAATGCCATTGGTGTGATTTTGTTTAAGGTGGATCCCAGCTTGCCATGAAGTGACAGCCTGGTACAGTGATGGTGAACCTTGGCACTCCAGATGTTCTTGGACTTCAATTCCCAGAAGCCCAATCCCCCTGTGAATCCACACGAAGGGGTTTACTATGATTCATCCGGCCCACACCACCCTCGTCGCTCCCCGAAGTGGAAGTAAAATGCACCCATACGGTTGAGGCTCTTCTGGGTTAACCCTTCCTCCGTATGGGCGTGTTTTACTTCCACTTCCAGGAGCGACGAGGGCGGCGCAGGCCGGATGAATCACAGTAAACCCATTCATGTGGATTCACAGGGGCTTGGGCTTCTGGGAATTGAAGTCCAAGAACATCTGGAGTGCCAAGGTTCACCATCACGGGTCTAGTAGAATAATAATAATTTCATGTAGTAGATTGTACTATGTAGTTGTTTTAACACAAAATGGTGTCTTTTGTAAATATTGTCTTGGAATAGCAGGCATTGGACCTTGCTTAGCTGATTCTTCTCTCCAGACTCTTGCATAATCAACTGATCTAGTACTGATTTTCTTCCCTCCTAAACAGCCAGAGCTATGACATTGGGAAGATGGATAAGAAATATTCAGCTGGAAAAGAAATGCAGGTACATAAGAACATAAGAACAGCCTTGCTGGAACAAGCCACAGGAGCCCATCCAGTCCAGCATTCTGTCTCACACAGTGGCTCACCATTTCCTTCAGGGTATTCTTCCCAAGCAGATGCCTTCCCCTGCTTAGGATTCCCTGGAAATGGCACCAAGCAGATGCCTTCCCCTGCTTAGGATTCCCTGGAAATGGCATGGAGAGATATCCTGCCTATCTCTCCAACCCGGAGGTTGTCCTTAGGTAGCCATAATTATAGCCATTGATACCCTTGTCCTCCATGAAGTCTTTGCATCCTTTTACATTACAGCAATGGGGGCCTCTTTTCACTCATGATCTACAATGCTCTCTTCTGTGATTCTATAATTTACAGGAGACTTTTCATCTTTAGATATTCATTTATTTTTACTTACAGGCTAAAGTGCTGCGATTACTAGCTACTGTCTATTTGGAATGGGACTGCAAACAATATCAAGACAAAGCTCTCAGGGCGATCACCATGGCTAACGAGGTGACAAAGCTTAGAATGGTTTGAAAAGCATGAAATGGCGGAGTGGCTCATGTTGTAATGACACAACTGCAGCCAGCAGAGTTACTCCAGAAATAGAAAAACTCTTCAGGCTTGTTTGAATTGCTTGGGTATTATTGGTAGGGCATGCATATTTCAGTAAGACACAGAACATAGAGAATTGTTCTGCAAACCAGGACTTATCGTTATACTTTAATTAATAAACTATTTCCCCAATTTTAAAGAAGTAAAGGTTTAAGCCTTATGTAACACAAGTTGTGCCACAAATACTGTAATTCATTTTGGTGTAACACTTGTGGCTTTCCATCTGGGGTGTCTTTACACT
The DNA here is from genome assembly GCA_035047305.1 of Bradypodion pumilum. Classification (NCBI taxonomy): domain Eukaryota; kingdom Metazoa; phylum Chordata; class Lepidosauria; order Squamata; family Chamaeleonidae; genus Bradypodion; species Bradypodion pumilum. The sequence continues at coordinate 1,233,679 of JAWDJD010000011.1, read as the reverse complement.
GTTACCTGAAGCAATTCTCATAAATCAGTGAGAATTAAATGTTTCTTTCTCACACTTATCTATCTGGAACTTAGGCAATGCCATTGCGGGACCAGACTCTGAAAAGCTAAGTTTTGTTTTTGATTTTGGTGTCTCTGCATTTTATCACCCTGCTTATTCAACTTATACACAGAGCACATAATGCGCAATGCAGAGATGGAGGAATCACAATATGGTATCAAAATTGCTGGGAGAAACATCAACAATTTGAGATGTGCAGACGATACCACCCTAATGGCAGAAAGTGAGGAAGACCTAAAGAAGCTCCTGATTAGATTGAAAGAAGAGAGTGCAAGTGCTAGCTTGAGATTCAACATCAAGAAAACCAAGATAATGGCAATAGGCCATATCAGTCCCTGGAAAATAGATGGAGAAGAAGTAGAAGCAGTGACATATTTTACTTTCTTAGGATCTAAGATCACTGCAGATGATGATTGCAGCCATGGAATAAAACTGCGACTGATTCTTGGGAGACAAGCTATGAGAAACCTGGCTGGGGAACATAGTGAAAAGTAGAGACATCACCTTGCAAACAAAAATTCGCATAGTCATGGCAATGGTATTCCCGGTGGTAATGTATGGTTTTGAGAGTTGGACAATTAGGAAAGCTGAGCGCAGAAGAATAGACGCCTTTGAAATGTAGTGTTGGAGGTGAGTTTTGAGAGTCCCCTGGACAGCGAAGAGAACAAATAGGTCAACTTTAGAAGGAATCAACCCCGACTGCTCCTTGGAAGGTCAAATAGTAAAGATGAAGATGAAGTACTTTGGACATCAAATGAGAAGAGAGGATTCACTTGAGAAAGCCTTGATGCTGGGAAAGGTGGAGGGCAAAAGAAGTGGGCAGCCAAAAATGAGATGGATAGATGGTATTGTAGACGCAGTGGGCACAGAGCTGGGTGGGCTGAGGAAGATGGTGGAGGACAGGGGTGCCTGGAGGTCAATGGTCCATAGGGTCGCCAAGGGTCAGAATCGACTGTGTGACTGAACAACAAAAATAAAAGAGCAGTTGATTTGGAAAAGGTTACAGAGAATAGGGAAATTCTTCCCCTCTCTGAATTATACTAGGTGTGGAGCAGAGATAATACTCTTGGGCAATGATGGCTAACCAGGAGTGCTGACTTGGGCTTCTGGGAATTGTAGTCCAAGACCAGCTGGAGTGCTGAGGTTAGCCATCACTGCTCTTGGGGTTTTCTGCTGTCTAATAAGATGGAGTAAAGGGATAAGTTCAGAACTGTTCTTTCTCTTTCTTCTTGAACCCAAACTTAGAATGTTGAGGCTCTAGGACAAGGGTTACTGCCACCGCCGCACCCATAAGTGGATGCAGATGCATTTACGTCAACTGTAAAATGCAGATGCATTTACGTCAACTGTAAAATGCATGTGTAAACACGCCTACAACTGTCATAAATGTGGAAGTGGCTGCATTTATGACAGCCATAAAATGTGTGGAGTGTGGTCCGGCCCATTAAGCTGTCTGGGGGGCATGATCAGGCCCATGGCATAAAAAGTTTGGGAACCCCTGCTCTAGGATAAGAATTCCAAATTGATAAACCAGGCGACTGGTTGCTAAGGATGTTAAAATTATTTTAGGAGATGATTTATATATATATATATATATATATATATATATATATATATATATATATATATATATATATATATATATATATATATATATATATATATATATATATATATATATATATATATATATATATATATATATATATATATATATATATATATATATATATATATATATATATATATATATATATATATATATATATATATATATATATATTTAAAATGGGGGGGGGAGAGAATTACTATGAAAGGCTTTTGTCATTCATTCATAGTGTTATGAATAGGCGGAGCACTGACAGCAGCCGTTAAAAATACCCAGAAACTGGTAAAAATAGTTTGGCTGTCAAAATAATGTCTTGATTTCTTGATTTGCAGGAGGATTTGCACCCAGCAGGTTTTTTCTTGAAAATTAAAATTCTTCTGAAAGGCAGTGCATCAGATGAAGAGATTAATACAGGTACCATGCTTGGATGAGAATATGGCATGCAACATTCTCTCTGTAAGACAAAGCTGAATTGGGATTGAGGCAACAAAATGAAGATAGCTCTGTCGCTCAAAGAGCCAGAGGCAGCTTCAATCTGCCGTATATAAGCAGTGATTCAGTTTTACAGCTTGTCCCGTTCTTAAGAAAGTCAGCACATTATAAATGAGTCAAAGGCCAATGCATTCTGAGTCCAGATTTGCTGAAGGGAAATCTCACTCACCTTCTAGCACAATGAATTGATTAATGTCCTCATGCTGCACTTCAGCACCATTTCCCAAATCCCTCCCCATTTGTTAGTGAGTTCCATTCCTGTCTGCTTGGACTCTTTTGTGAAAGATGTAGTCATTAAAATGACAAATGTGTCGTATTGTTACTTGGCTAAAGAGAATGTGGTATCATGAAAAATATTTGGATTTTTCTCTCTCCTCTGCAACACCATGCTAACTTTGCTGTTTCCTTTTCTTTCTAGCTGTTGTTGAGCTTCTTCATCACAGGTTTTCTGTCGATATTTGCCTGGACACAGCAAAGCTGCTTCTGGAACATGAGAGGTACAGAGACCTTGCATGGAGGTTTGAGGGCTGTTGACCTCAACGTATCTTTACCAAGGACAAAGGAAGTCCACACCTGTGTGGCTTTTTATGCCCTCCAGCAGTGATGGCGGACCTTGGCACTCCAGCTATTCTTGGACTTCAATTCCCAGAAGCCCAAGTCAGCACTCCCGCTGATCAGGGCTTCTGGGAATTGAAGTCCAAGAACACCTGGAGTGCCAAAGTTAGTCATCACTGTTATGGAGTCTAATTTACATGTTCAGTTTTAATTTTTCGTATGTGTCTTAAATTGATCTAAGTTGTTCTAAAATACTTGTATTGGATCACATTCTCTGAATAAATATTCTAAATAATATATAGTGATAGCAATTATAGTAATGGTCCTTAAAACCTCTTGGTGTGAAGCCAGTGTGGACCAAAATTTTGTCTCGTAACAATTGCCCTCACTGACAAACAATGTTTTTTTCTTGGAGTCTGGGACTTTTGTTATTAGAAACTGAATTTACAAGGACTACTTGTCTGTTTTGATATCTGGGACTGACACTGTATATTACCAGCAGTTCTCATAAAAGTCTTTTATACTCAGGGATGCCGTTGGCTTTGACTTTCTGAAATCAGTTGCTCAGCTGTTTGAACAAACTCCAGATGTTGGCAAAGTAATCCTCCTCCATATCAAACTGCTATTACTGAGAAAGAGGGAACCACTTGCCAAGAAAATGATAGAAGACATCATTGCAGGTCTGTCTGCAGCTTCTCATGTTGCTGCTTGGGATAATGTTAAACTTGGTTGAGTTAAAGTAACAGTAGAAGTTAGTCCTGAGTATTGTGTAGATATCATTGTAAGAATCCAGCTTTTAAAATGCATGTGTAGAAAAATCTGGTTTAGTTTTCAAGATCAATGGCAAAGCTTGCTTAGACTAGAGTTGCTAGTTCCAAAGAGGAATTCTTATAGATATGTCTGATTCGAGATGCAGTCTTGGAACTTCCAAATAAGCATGATGCCTCAGGCCTGTAGAATTGCTAACATGCTAACTTGTCTCTTCTTAGGGGGCAACAAGGGAATTCACCTGCCTCCTGAAATACTGAATCATTTGCAACTTATTTTGTGGGAAAGAGCTGCTAACTATTATGAGGTTTGTTGTTGTTGTTTGGTCATCGGGTCACTTCCAACTTATGGGGTTTTCAGAGAATATGTAGTTAGTACACTGCACACAGTCATTGGCAATCACACTATGCTGTTGCTAGAGCTTTGGGAATCTGAGCGTTTAAAAACTAGAGACATAAATAAATGTAACATACATGATGGTCATAGTAAAATGAAAGGAGATACAACCTAATTCCTTGGTGTGTTGTACCATGAAGGTGTCAGGTATAAACCCACAAACCTGGGAGGCAGTGGCTGTAGATCGCCCACTTTGGCGCCAAACCATCTCTGCTGCTACCGATCACTTCGAAGGGGAACGCCACAGACATGAAGAGGCCAAGCGACAAACCCAAAAGCTCCATCAAACTCAACCACACCCTCCACCATCTATTCAGTGTATAATGTGTGTGGTCATATGTTTCATGTCAGGATCGGCTTACTGAGTCACCAGAGATACATCCATCAACAGAGAAAACAATGACTTTCAGGAAAAAAATGTATGCTCGGACACGAGTAGCTGCCAACGACGACCAAAGATATTTCAAAGTGCTGAGGAACTATCTCTAAATTGTACCCTGACACTTCTTGCTTCAGACTAATGATGGTCCTTTTTGCCCAATTGCCAATTCTTGTTTTTGTTAATCACTCAAAAGATATGCCAGCAGTGAATATTTTCATCCAAGCAACACTGGCTCACAATAACTTGTTTGTCAGTTCTGAAGACTTCCTATCGCTGTAATGGTGAACCTTGGCACTCCAGATATTCTTGGACTCCAATTCCCAGAAGCCCAAGCACCCTGTGAATCCACATGAATATGTTTACTGCGATTCATCCAACCCGCGCTGACCTCGTCGCTCCCGGAAGCGGAAGTAAAACGTGCCCGTACGGAGGAAGGGTTAACCCAGAAGAACCTTAACTGTGCGGGGCCATTCTACTTCCGCTTCAGGGAGCGACGAGGGCAGCATGGGTTGGATGAATCACAGTAAACCTATTCGTGTGGATTCACGGGGTGCTTGGGCTTCTGGGAATTGGAGTCCAAGAACATCTGGAGTGCCAAAGTTTGCCATCACGGTCCTATCTACTCCTTCATGGCAGTGTCTTGCATTCTTACAGGTTTTCTTTTTCTAACCCAAAGGACCAAAATAAGAATGGGAGTTAACATAAATAGGAAGCTTTGGGATTCCAGTTCTGATCTTGGAATTGGACCTGCTCCCCCACCCCTTTTTAACAGCTGCATATTTGTTCAAAGTACATGAATTGTTTCGAACACCTGTAATGCAATTGGGTCAAACATATGCTGATTGTTTTCTAGGCAAAAAGCTACCCCGAAGCCCTTCAGTGGTACAGCTACTCCCTCGGGTTCTACTCCTCAGGGCAGGTAGACCCCCAGAACCTGGCCAAACTGCACAGAAATATGGCCGCTTGCTATTTCCACCTGAAAGAGCAAGACAAGGTATTTATCTGGAACCTATTGTTCCTGTTTGACCTTCGGCAAAAAGATTCCAGGCAACCTTTCGAAATCTGCTTCTGTTTCAATTTATTATCTGAGCTCCTTTTATCAGGGGTTTGTATGTGTGTGTGTGTGTGTGTGTGTGTGTGTGTGTGTGTGTGTGTGTGTGTGTGTGTGTGTGTGTGTGTGTGTGTGTGTGTGTGTGTGTGTGTGTGTGTGCGTGTGAATATAACCACTGAAGATGCATTGAACACCAAGCCCAGGGAAGAGGCATCCTTTCCTTTAGTTAATTACAAGGGCTAAAAGAAATCAATGTTTGTGTGTTTTGTCCTTGGCAAAACCCAGTGATGAGAGCTGTTCTGTTATGAAGTGAAGAGAGGAGAAGGTTTAACAATGAATCACAAATACCTTTTCCTTGTACTTGGGTTGCTAAATTGTAACATTTATTAAGGTAACAAAATGGTTTTTTTTTCTGGAGAGTGTAATTGGTGCAGTAGCGGATAAGTTTGGGCTCTAAAAATCTATCCCTCGCTTTATCTGCTGCAGAACAGACAATTAAGAGGCCCATTCGGGCAAACGTTGAGGCCAGTTTTGTCTGACCTGTTTGGGAAAGTGTTGGTGCTATTTTTGATCACTAGCAAGGGCCACAATAATGTGCCTGTACTTCAGAGTCCTGAAAGAAACTAGTTTGCTTGCTTTAGTGTATGAGAGTCAAGACACAAGGCACAGCCAAAGGCTGGGTTAACTCAGGTTTATTGCATGGTGGACAGAGGGAACATGAGGTAATGGCGGACGAACAGCTCTATATATAAGGCAGTAACGTATTTGAATGTGGCTCCACGGTAGCCCGTTGGCTACTGGTCCGCGTGACGTCATGGCTGGTCACGCCCTTCTTGTCCAGGTGTAGGTAGCGGCGGGAAACTTCCCGCGCTGCGGTCTTTGATGGGTTTGAACCAAGAGAGCTTGGACGCTCGCTGCTGCCAGCTGGTGGTCATCAGCTCGCGTCCTATTACAGGGTTTATGTGATACAGCTGAAGGTTACATTGTTACTCATTGGCAAGGTTACATTGGTTCAGATACATTGATATCACATGTAGAAGGATACACTATTAGGACACAACACTCCTCCCCCCTAGGATGAGACGAAGTCTCTCAGCCAAGATGGCTTATTTCGAACACGCTGGGGTCTCGGCGCGGGCTGCCCTGCCCCGGCTTCGCTCCCTCCTCCTTGCTCCCTGGCTTCCTGCCCTGCAATCGGAGAGGATGACTTGTTAGTGGTTTGCCGCGGCTCTGCGGCTTTGTTGGGAGGTGTGTGCTTTGTTTGGGAAGAACCGGGGGCACTGGGGGCTAACGAAAAACCCCTCTTCTCGCTTGGATGGGTGGGGGAACACTCCGAAAAACCCCCCCGGCTCGCAAAATCAAAATCAAAATCGGATTCGGGGGAAGCGGCAGCGGCGGCCGCACACTCCTTTTCCCTCCCCCCGGGCTCGGATAGAACTGGGGTATCAAAAGGATATGAGTCGGGCTCGCTGCTTTCCCCCCTGTCTCCCCCTTGGGCTAAACGGGTGGGGGAGAACCCTATCGCTGAATCCTGTCGCTGTGCTCCACTGGTCGGTCCCTCGCTCACTCGGTGCCTCAGTTGATCAGCGTGCCTCCTCCAGAGGAGGCCGGTGCTAGTTTCCACCCGATAGGACACTGGCCCCGTCTGTTCTATTATCGTCCCTGGCACCCAGGCTGGGCCTGCGTTGGCATAGTTCCTGCAATGTACAGGATCGCCTATGCCGAAACCTTTCGAGACAGCTAACCCTATGTTCTTCCCTTTGTCTTCGACCCTCGACGGGTCTAGCCTGGACAAAAGCGTGGTCAGTTTCCTCCGCATCAGCAGCTCGGCCGGCGAGTAACCAGACGCTAAGGGGGTCACTCTGTACGCTAATAGGAATTGACTAACCTGGTGATGTAGATCTCCCGAGCCCATGCGCCGCAGCGCATCTTTTGTGGTGCGCACTAACCGTTCCACTTGGCCATTCGTGGCCGGGTGAAACGGCGCGGATGTGACATGCCGAATTGCATTTGCCTCCATGAATGCCGCGAACTCAGCGGACGTGAAACAACTGGCGTTGTCGCTGACCAAAGTGTCGGGTAAACCGAACGTGGAAAAAACCCTCCTTAGCTGGCGAATGGTAGTGGCGGAGGATGTGCTCTTTACCGGAATGACCTCCAGCCACTTAGAGTATGCATCCACCACCAGGAGAAACATGGTTCCCCGGAATGGGCCAGCAAAATCTACGTGCACCCTGGACCACGGTCCCCTCGCTGCGTCCCATTCCCTATGTGGTAGGCGGGCCACCTCCGGTCGAGAACATTGGCATGCTTCACAAGTGCCAACCATCTGCTCTATGTCGGCGTCTAGCTGGGGCCACCAGAAGTAACTCCGGGCCAACGCCTTGGAACGGACGATCCCCGGGTGGCTGACGTGCAACAGCTTTAGCACCTTCGGCCGCAGGGACGTAGGAACCACCACCCGTTGGCCCCACAACAAGCACCCCCTCTCTAAAGACAACTCCACTCGCTTTCGGAAGAATGGGTCGAATTCCGTGCCTGGGGATGACGCCGGCCACCCCTTCTGCACCCATGAGCATACCTTCTCTAGTGTTCTATCCTTTCCGGTCGCCCTGGCAATGTCGGCCGGTACTATCGGGGGTGACTCTAAAACCTCTATTAGCAATACCTGGCGGTCTCTTCTTAACCCTGCCTTCTGGTCGTCCGACAACGGTAACGGCGACCGTGAGAGCGCGTCTGCATGGCTGATTTCCTTCCCTGGCCGGTATTCTAATTCATGTTGATATGCGTTAAGAAAAATAGCCCACCGCAGCATCCTCGGGGACAGGATCTGTGGCGTGGGCTTATTTGCAGTGAAGATCCCTAACAGGGGCTTGTGATCAGTAACGATCTTGAACGGCCGACCATACAGAAAATCGTGAAATTTCTTGGTTCCCGCTACTATCGCTAGTGCCTCCCTATCGGTCTGTGCATAATTCCGCTCTGCTTGGGACAGGGACCTTGAATAAAACGCTATCGGGGCCTCCCTTCCGTCGCCTAACACGTGGCAAAGCACCGCCCCCACCCCCACCGGGGATGCATCGCAGACCAAAACTATGGGCCGTTTGGGGTCGAAATGAGTCAGGATTGCTTCGGATGTGAGGAGTTGCTTTAACTCTGAGAACGCTCTTTCTTGCTCGTCACCCCACAGCCATTTTTCCTCTTTTTTAAGCAGCCGATGAAGCGGCTCGGCAATCGACGCCTTCCGTGGAAGGAAGGTATGGTAGAAATTGAGAAGCCCCAGAAATGACTGAAGCTCGGTTTTGGAAGTGGGGCGAGGGGCTTTCTTAATGGCGGCTACCTTAGATTTGGACGGCCTAATTCCCTCGGGTGTGACACGGAACCCTAAAAACTCAACCTCTGTTTCGTAAAATACACATTTGTCTTTTCTCAGTCGCAGCCCCGCTTTCTCGAACACGGCCAGGACCTTATCCAATCTGTGGGCCAGCTCGGCCTTACTCCCCCCCGTTATCAACACGTCATCAAAATATGGCAACACCCCCTCCAGCCCCTTCAGGAGGCGTTCCACAAGCGACTGAAAAATGCCAGGTGCCGAGTTCACGCCGAACTGTAACCTCGACACCTGGAACGCCCCCTTGTGTGTGACTATTGTTTGTGCCGCTGCTGTGGCGGGGGTTACTGGGAGTTGCTGGTAGGCCTGTGCTAAATCGAGTTTAGCGAAACACTTTCCCCCATTCAGCCTGGCCAGGAGGTGGCTGACCACTGGCACCGGGTATGCATTAGGGCGGATTGCCCTATTAATGGTACACTTATAATCAGCGCAAATGCGCACCTCCCCGTTAGCCTTCAGTGCTGTTACAATTGGAGTCTCCCACTCCGCGGAATCCACAGGGACGAGAATTCCTTGACCCACCAGTTTGTCCAGTTCCGCCTCTATTTTGTCCTTTAGCGCGAACGGTACCCTGCGCGGTTTAAGTCTTATCGGGCGGACCTCCGGGTCTAAGTCGAAGGCTACAGGGGGTCCCTTGAACTTTCCCAGTCCACTTTTAAAAACGGCGGGGTGTGCGTCACATACTGCTTGTATTGGGTCCTCGCCTACGGCATGCACCCCCCCTATGAACAGGCCTAAGGGCTGAAACCACTGTGTCCCGAGGAGGCTACAACTCCCCCCTTTTAGCACCACTAGGGGAAGTTCCGCAGAATGTCTCTTAAAGCGAACCCGGAACGTTCCGACCCCCAACACTGGAATGCTGTTCCCCTGAACGTCCCGAAGTGTGGCCCTCAACGCTTTAAGTTTGGGCCGCACGTGGGGGTCGATTTTCAAGAACTCTCTCTGGGGAATTATAGAATAGGAGGACCCCGAGTCAACTTCCATCCTAATAGGGGTCCCTTGTACTAGTACCTCAACAAAGTAATGGGGGTGTCCCGCAGACACGTTGAACACAGGAGCGTCGCCCTCGCTGTCGTCCGAGATGCGGCCCACGCCGTCCTGCTTCCTCGTGGCCCGGGCGCCATCTTTGGGCCTCGCTGGACGGTCCGGTCTGGCTGAACGGTCTTGCGAATGTCTCCGGCCCTCTTTCCATTTCCTGCACGCCTTGGCGATGTGCCCCCGACGTCCGCAGTTGAAGCACTCGGCTTTCCTGAATGGGCACTTCACGCGCTCATGGGTCGCTCCGCAACCATCGCAGCGGCGCCCGCCTCTCCGGACCTTCTGGACCTCCTCGCCATCGCTACTCTCTGACGACGATTTCGAGGTCGGTCGGGTTGCATGCACCGACTGACCGGACTTCCCGTGCGATGAGTTTTCCGCCTTGCCGGCCCTCGGACGCCACTCACGCCACTTGTGCATCTCGTCTACTCCAGCATTCGTGGACTCCGCGGCTTCCGCGGCCTCTACAACCTCTTCCAGTGTGGGTGGTGGCTCCCTGTTCATCAAGCTGCGCTGTACTTCCTTGTCCTTCAGGCCACACAGCACTCCGTCCCTGAGGGCCATCTCCAGGATGTGGTCCCATTTGCAGGGGGCGGCGGCTACCCTCATAGCCGTTACGAAGGCTTCTACCGACTCGTCCGGCGCTTGAACTCGCCTCCAAAACGCACTCCGAGCAGGAAACATTGCCCTCGAGGGTCGGAAACGCTCACGCAGCATTTTCATGATGTCACCGGCTTTGAAATCGCTCATCTTCTTCGGTGCAAGGATGCCCACCAGCGTCCGATTGGTTTCCATCCCAAGCATGCGGGTGAGGATGGCCCTCTTCCTTTCCTCGTCGTCTTCTTTGACTTTGAGCTCCACCAGTGCCGCCTGGAAGTCCATCTCAAAAAGCTCCCAGTCCTGCGGTTTGGTGATGTTGAACCCGCTCTGTGTCCTGGCTCCGTGGGGATCCATCATCCCACCTTCGTCGCCAATTTAGTGTATGAGAGTCAAGACACAAGGCACAGCCAAAGGCTGGGTTAACTCAGGTTTATTGCATGGTGGACAGAGGGAACATGAGGTAATGGCGGACGAACAGCTCTATATATAAGGCAGTAACGTATTTGAATGTGGCTCCACGGTAGCCCGTTGGCTACTGGTCCGCGTGACGTCATGGCTGGTCACGCCCTTCTTGTCCAGGTGTAGGTAGCGGCGGGAAACTTCCCGCGCTGCGGTCTTTGATGGGTTTGAACCAAGAGAGCTTGGACGCTCGCTGCTGCCAGCTGGTGGTCATCAGCTCGCGTCCTATTACAGGGTTTATGTGATACAGCTGAAGGTTACATTGTTACTCATTGGCAAGGTTACATTGGTTCAGATACATTGATATCACATGTAGAAGGATACACTATTAGGACACAACACTTGCATAGCTGTTGATCCTTACAATGGCGCCTTAGAGAGGGCTGTGGGTCATTCAGGGCTATCTGTGAAGCTCATCTTCTGCCACAGAGCCTCTGGCATGATGCCCTTGCAATGTATATACAAGATTGTAGTCACTGGGGTAGTCCCTCATCATACTAAAAACCTACCACATGATCACAGAACAGAAAATAGAATCTGTTTCATAGCCAAAAATCCCTTGTAGTTCTCTTTAACTCAGTACACCTGCTTCAGGTTATTTATTTATTATTATTTTTTCACATTCCTCTGCAAATTGTGTTTTTGCACATACCTTATCATCCAAGGAGTATACAACTACAAACAATTACTGTATTTATTTTATTTTTATGCCACCTTTCCCCTATAAAGGCAACCAAGATGGCTTGCAATAATCAAAACACATGTAAGTTAAAAAGAGCAATAAATGTTGTTCAGTCACACAGTTGAGTCCGACCCTTTGCGACCCCATGGACCCCTGCGTGCCAGGCTCTTCTATCATCTGCCATCCTCCGTAGTCTGTCCAGATCTACACTGACTGTTTCAATGATGCCATCTAGCCCCCTCATCTTCTGCCATCCCCTTCTCCTTTTGCCTTCCATCCTTCCCAGCATCAGGGCTTTCTCCAGTGAGTCCTCTCTTCTCATTTGGTGGCCAAAGGACTTGAGCTTCAGTCTTTCTCCTTCCAAGGAGCAGTCAGGGTTGATTTCCTTCAGGATGGATTGATTTGATCTCCTTGCAGTCCAGGGGACTCTCGAGAGTCTCCTCCAACACCACAGAGTCCAAAGGCATCTATTCCCCTGCACACAGCCTTCCCTAGGGTCCAGATCTCACGGGGACAACAAATACACAATCTATTTTTTTTAAAAAAGGATAATATAAACATTTTAATGATATAAACAGTAAAGCAACCTTTAAAAACACACTTAAAATCAAAACTAAAACCTTTAGCCTTTCTGGTCGTGCACTGCTAGATATCATTATGAATAGTTTTGCTTTTCAATTTGTAAATCCCTAAGTTTTAGCAAAGATTGAGGCAAATAATATCAGTGTATTTTTTCTTCTCTTTGATAACCGTCCACAGCTGTTACTTCTTTCATACCTCATTAACAATCTCTTGCTAAATCTGTACAGGCTTATGAGGCAGTGAAAGAAGCAGAGAGATATGACCCAAACAGCATCTTCACCCAGTTCTATGTGTATAAAATAGCAGTCCTGGAGAAAAATACCCAGAAAGGTAAGACAAATATGTGAGAAAATGTTTTATAATTTTTATTACATTGGCGTCTTAACACCATATTTGCAATTCATAGGAAAGCAGCACAGTAGACATGAATGGTAAACAATAGTAAATTGGCATTTTGGTTAATTTATGGACAAAACTTATCTCACCCTTTCTTTTCAACAAGTTTTCTTTTTCATAGTTATCTGCAGGCATTTTAAAAAAATATAATATAGGAGTTATGTAGAGTCAATTTCAGTATTTAAAAGGAGAGATGCAAATAGTTATAGAGAACATCAGACATTATAAAAGTGGTGGCTATAGATAATTCTAAATTGTTATGACAGGTAACCATGTTCAAAATTTTTGGGATTTATTTGAATGGGCCTTATAGGAGTGACATGGCTTTGATTTAAAAAGCAGCAACACTGTTTTGTGCTGTAAATTTACAACTCTCTCATTTTCAGCACAATGGATGAAATCATGTTATGCTGCTATACCAATAAGTGTGGCTTTGGGAAGTGCGTTGCTTCAGGTTAAGAAATCTCCATACACATTATCTGTGGCACACCAAGTTATGCAACTCCAGATATAACAGATAACATCTACAGAGATTTCTTCACTTGAGGCGGTTTGTCTCCAAAGGTTAATGCCTTTGTGTATCAGTGCAACAGGATGTCAACATTGTGTTATTTGATATAGCACAGATAATTTGCCAGCTGGTATAATATCTGCATAAATAGGCCATTATAGTTTACACACAAGGGCTTTTTTTAGTGCTGTATGTCAGCACATCTTTGTAAAGTGGTGTTCTGAAGCCTTCTGTATATTATCTAGTCAATTAAAAAAACATTTCAGCAGTTGCCTCTGCTTCAATGGGATCAGATCAGAGTCTTAGCAGCCACTGGCAGTGATAACAACACATAATCATGTCATGTACTGTTTATACAAAATATTAAGATTTTTCTCCATCAAATGTGAGGAACAATATCTATGCCTATATGAACAGTACAGCCTGTCACGAATGCCTTGTTTCTTCCCCATCTTTTAGCTTTGGATACGCTTGTTACAATGGAGAAGTCAGCAGCACAAGGAGGTCGTCACACAGATAAGCTGTTAACAGATGGATCTATGGTTACCAGTCTCCTGACTTTAGCAGCCCAGTTTGCATTGGAGGTATGAACGAGGACTGTGGTGGCAAACCTTGGCACTCCAGCTGTTCGGGGACTTCAATTCCCAGAAGCCCAAATCCCTATGAATCCATACAAATAGGTTTACTGCACATACACATATGCGCGGTAAACCCATTCGTGTGGATTCACAGAGACTTGGGCTTCTGGGAATTGAAGTCCAAGAACAGGTGGGGTGCTAGGGTTCGCCATCACTGAACTAGGGCTCCAATCTTGAATAACATATTTTTAATGTGGGAAATATGTAGCCTAATCTTTCTTTTCAAAGTTTCCACAGTCTAGCTTGTGGAGAACTGAGTAATGGAACTCAATTTTAAAATCTTGCGCATGAAAATTCGGTTTTAAAAATTTGGTCATGGAAACTTGATTTTCTTGCCTTGTATGTTTGTGAGTGTATATAAACATTGACACAGTCATGTTCACATGGATGGATACAGATATTATTCCACCTTTCCTCCTCCTCCCCCATCCCCCACTAACAGGTATAAATAATGTAGGTTAACCCTTCAAATGTGTTAGAGGACAAAAGTCTCGTGATGGTCACAAGATCTAAGTCTGATTTCCTGTTCTGATCACATAAAGACTCCATATTGCTCCCTCAATTTTTCTTTCTCTAAAAATGTGAGAATCCAGTGTGCTTCACGCAAGTCAATGTTCCAACCATGGGTTGTATGAAGGGAGAGGAGAAACTGTAAACCAATACCTTGATGCCTTTTGTTTTACACCGAATCCAGATGGATAGCACAAATATGCAATAAATAAATACATATGTTTTGGATCATGTTAAAACTACACATTCTTTATATTGATAATTAAACATTTTCCCCCAGAACAATCAACAGCCTGTGGCGATTGAAGCCCTCGGATATTTATCTCAACATCTGCAAGACTGTCAGCAAGCATTAACAGCTGTAAAGTGAGTAATATAAAGACACACAGAACTACCCATATTTCCTTTATTTGAACATGCCCTTAAAATGTTGTAGAACCCCTCCTCCAAGGAGACCTAGTTCTCCATTATTGTTATCATTTACGATGGTAGAAAATACATGCTTTTGTGCAAGCTTTCAAGAAACCAGCAATTGCTATATTTGTTTAGTTGCTGCTCTTTGTTTATGGTTTCACTGAATTTTATGTGCATATCTGAAAGAATTCTGTTTCTTAATGGTAATTATATGTTTCTCTACATCTTATGTATACTGTACTGTTAGTTGCCCTGAGCTGCTTATGACATGGGATAGGCTATAACTAATAACGAAAACATCTAATACATAAGTTATTGTAAGAGGTTTTAATGCAAAGCTTGCCTCAAGAAGAATCTCCAGGCTGGGCAGACGCAGAAATATCTCCTGACACTGTCTGGAGAAATCAGATGTTTAAAGATATATGCATATTCTTTTGAATTAGTTTGCAGCTCTATGTAAGGGCAATTAAAGTTCCCAACAGAGAAACTCTTCCACACTGAAATGATATACATAGCAAGGAGAGACCCCTTGGTCTTAATAACTGCAAAAGAAAAAAAAAATAGACTATGATTAAGGCTGTAACTTTATGACTAAACCCCCCAGCATTTGCTTCTGTTATAGTATGTGTCAATTCAAAATATTTTTTCTAATTAAACAACTCCAAGGCAGGTGCTTCAAGGTATCTTGTGGAAAGGCGGGTGATTTGAGTAAGGGGGGGGGGGACGACGAAGGATCATTGGCTGAAACTTTTTTGCCTACAGATGTTTGACTCGACTCGTGTTATCTGAGGTTTCAATACAATCTGAAGAGGAGAAGTGAGTTGTATTTCTTTATACTTTTAATCCTCATTTTCATGGCCAACAGCATATGCTGAATTAATCATAGGTTCATATTTCACACGCACGGACTCTAATGGTGGTGGTTTACAAAGGTACTATTTGTCAACCTCTCCTCCTTGTCTGTAGAAAGTGGAGCATGATAGCCACCTTC
The DNA here is from genome assembly GCA_035047305.1 of Bradypodion pumilum. Lineage (NCBI taxonomy): Eukaryota > Metazoa > Chordata > Lepidosauria > Squamata > Chamaeleonidae > Bradypodion > Bradypodion pumilum. The sequence goes on along the minus strand of JAWDJD010000011.1, from coordinate 1,218,154 downwards.
TCCAAGGACTGTTGTGAAGATGTGATAACTCATTTTATAATTATTCTGCCCTTCTATGTCACCAGTCAAACACTGAGGATAATACTTTACAAGAATGTTTTAAATATTATGTGGAATAATTTGGTGCTGTTCAGTGACTCCCTGCTTTCCCCCTCTTCGTTTTTAGAACAAAAAATATGGAGATCCTTCTAATACACCTGACTGCAGGTATGTACCTAGCTGTAGGATTAGCTCTCATGTTCTCTTAGAAAGTCTAGAAGAAGGAAAGTATAAGTGGGAAAACTCATCTGTTCTGCTACCTAGCTTATTCCTAAAAGTCCCTAACAACATCTGAGGTGGTTTGTAGAGCATGATTTGCATCTAATGCTATTTATTTTGTTTTAGCACACCATAGGCTGGGTGGACCATTTAGAGAAGAAAATGAGATACTGGAGGTGAAAGTCTGTGAAGCCCAATGGTTCAGGAAAATAGGTAGGTGGCACTTTTGGAGTCATGGAGAAGCACATAAAGGAAGGACTGACGAATCCACTGCTTCGTTAATAAAATCTAGGTACTCCATGTCCCATGTTTGGGGATGAAGCAATATATAAATCAAATACTGTACATACATAAACAAATTAAATGAGGTCTTAAAACCTATGTTGCCACTAGAACCATAGATGCAAAGGAGATTCAGTAAAGTTGGCCCTTGCTAGAAAGCCAGTTATATCTGACTCTAGGGTTCGGTGCCCATCTGTTTATAGCCAAAGACCCAGCACTGTCTGTGTCTGCAGACGTTTCTGTGGACATGTGGCAGCCAGGACTAGGCACGGAGTGCTATTTACCTTCCCACTGAAGTGGTACCTATTGATCTACTTGCAATGTCTTGCTTTCGAACTGCTAGGTTGGCAGGAGTTAAGGCAGACGGCAGAAGTAATACCTGAAATTTCAGCTCACTCAGTCACGTAGTACTCAGGCCTTGACCTGCTGACCTTCCAGTCATCAAGTTCAGTGTCTTAACCACTGAGCCACCAGAGGCCCTTTTGCTAAGGAGATGAGGATGTCAATATTTTGCTGCTACTGTTTTAAATCAGTCTTGTTCCTCATTTGCTCATGGCAACTTTGCTGTATGGCATTTATTTTACACATTGAGCTTATTAGCCAAAGATTGAAACAGATACTTTAAATATCAGAGAGTAAATAAAACAAAACAAAAGAAAGAAGACAAAAAACGTTGTGGCACCTTAAAGACTAACTGCCGCTTCACTGGTGGCATAGTGGTTAAGGCTTGGAGACCACAAAGACAGGTTCGATTCCCGAGAGCTGCACGATGGGGGGCATGAAAGGAGCCTCATTTGGGCATCCCCTTTCAGCCCAGAGTAATTTCGAACGAAAGCCTAACTGCTGTATTTTTATGTCAGCTTTTGTGGATCAAGTCCACTTCATTGGCCATAATAAATATCAGGTATATTTTGTAGCAGCAATAGAGCTGAAAGGTTTCCTCTAACTCTTGGCCTCTGTTTGTGTTCAGAGTCTTGTTTTGCATGTTGAACAGTTTTGTTGACTCAGTGATCAGTTGTTGAAAAGCCATTGATGCCAATTTGCTGGCTATTTCCTGCTGATCTTAAATGCATCCTACATGCAATTAAGATGGAGCTCCTTAGTCTGACAGGAAATATGAACTCCTGCATTAAAAACATTGGTTGTTGTGGTTTTCCTGCTTTTAAATCTGAATATTCTTACTTGTTTTATGAGCTTGGAACTTAGCGATCCAGTGTGAGAGCTGCCCAAGAATGATGAGAGACTTCTTTATATTATCTTTCAAGGTATGTGCATTTGCTAACCACCTTTGTCCTCTCCTGTGCAGCCCCCCTCTGTGGGCCCTGGGATTATGCACAGCTCCATTTGAAAGGGAATTCAGCTACATTCAGGAAACACCTGACATCCAGGGCACCATGGGAGGGCACTGGACAGGGGCAAGGAGTGGCGACCAAGGGACGGGGCATGGGGGAGAAGGCTTCCCCCAGGAACCACTTGGTCACCGCCCCTCGCTTCCTCCACCCGGCGGGCGGCACTTTAGAATAAGCCATTACTCGAAGCTGAAGGAGGGAGCTTGGAGCAATGGCTTAATCTAAAGTGCAGCGTGTCAGGCGGATAAAATAATAACATTATTATTTGCGCCCCAGGGTGCCAGAGGTGAGGGCACACAGGGATGAATCCCCCTGTCCCGGTGGCCCACCCCGTGCCTGCGGACATTTGTATTAGTAGTCAGACCACTTTTCCTCACTGGCATCATGCTAAGCTAAGATTTCACCAAATGTATCAGAGACCAGATTGTAGACTAGAAACTGTTGTGAAAATGAAGCCGGTAGAAAATACTTTGTTCTCGCAGGGGGATATTTTTCTTATTTTAAGAATGTGAAAAATTGGCACCAATCTGGCCAGGTGACCTGACTATGGTGTTAGAATTGACCCTACTGCCAGCGACTCAGTGCTGAGTGTCAGGTGGCGGGTAACTAGTTTTTAGAGTTTTTAGAGTTTTAGGGCTTTTAGGGGTTAAATATGTATATGTGGTGTGGGAGTATGTTGATAATTTTGTATAGTTGTATTTTGTTTAGGTTTTGTTGGGTTGATAAGTGTTTTTCCCCCCAATCTCATTCTGTGCAGGACAATGACAATAAAGATTTATCTATCTATCTATCTATCTATCTATCTAATCTGACCACTTGAGGACTAGCAGTCTTGGCTGGCCAAATTCACAGGGAAGGGCGATGGTCCCCAAGAGGATTAAATCCCACTTGACTCCCTCTTGATGGAGGGCAGCAGCTTCGTCCATCCTGGCCTGGGGCTGAGGAGGTCTTGGCATACCAAAAGGGCTCAGGACCAGAAAGTGGCTCATGGAACTGGACCAGTGGTACTATGGGGGTCATGCTGTGATGCGGTGCGATGCATAGCATTATATTCTCAGGACAGTCTTAATGGCTGATCGCCATGAAGATCGCCTGTACTGCATTTGGATTCGGATACAGCAGCAGCAGAAGAAGAAAAATGGTTTATTCCACTTCCCCTTCTCTACATTTTCACTGTGGGGAAGAGGGGAAACTCAAGTTTTCTTTTTTTCACTGAATGAGGAAGAAAGCTCTTGTCTGTGTATTCTTTGCAGAACTGCTGATGGCTGAGAGGGGAGAATTATTTTCGTGGTAGAAGGATGTGTTTAAATGAAACAGAAACCATTTGTGTGTTTGGTTTGTGCTCATATAAACATGAACAAGCTGAGCTAATTTCATTCTATTTCTGTTCAGAACATAAAGAATGATTGGCTGCAAGCTTCCAGTACGAGATGGCACCTTTTTAGATGGATGAATGCTGCATAAAATACCTGAAATGGTGCAAGCATGTCTGTCTAGCCCAGTGGTTGCCAATGTGGGGCCCATGCCCCACAGGGGGGCTTCAATTCACAGAAGCCTGTCAGTACATTGGTTGATCCTTGTTTGGGGGATTTGATTTAGGCCTCTGGGAATTGCTGCCTAAATCAAAGTTCCCACGGATTCTGTTCAGGTCAGGCCTTTTAAAGCAGGTGTGCCCAAACGTTTTGGGCCATGGGCCAGTCATGTTGGATCAGTGGGCCGGTCACATGGTTCCTCCCACCGGAAGCAGAAGTAAAACGCACCTTGCCATCTGTTTTGCAACCGGATGAGATAGATTTTAAGCTGCCGTTTTTCTCTGCTTAAACCAGGGGTGCTCGAACTATGGCCCATGGGCCAGATCCACCCCAATGCCAATTCATCCAGCCTGCACCGCCCTCGTTGCTCCCGGAAGCGGAAGTAAAATGTGGCCATACAGGCAAGCTTCCAGGAGCGATGAGGGTGGACGGGGCCGGATGAATTGACGTTGGGGGCGGATCTGGCCCACAGGCCGTAGTTTGGGCACCCCTGGGTTAAAGAAACGCAGGCGTGTCAGGAGAGCAGGAAGGAATTGGTGGAAGGAGACGCAGTGGAGAAAGAGAGAGAAAACTGTCTTTTAGGGAAAAGGCCAAATAAAACCACAGTTACATAATGTGTAGTTTCATTTTTCTCCACTTATGGGTGACAAATATTTATTCTTCCATTCATGCGCACCCCGCCCCCTTCCCCAGTTTTCTCAGCTTTGCCTTCCTGACAAAGCCGTCCTTCTTGCCCAGAGAACGTGCCTACTCATGGCTGCTGCTGTGGATCTGGACATGAGCCGGAAGAGTGTGCTGCCCGACGAACAGGTGAAGTTTGGACAGAGTAGAAGCCAAATGCTGTTCTCCTCAGGTTTTTAGTATTTCGTGCAAACTCCAAGCAGCGCTAGTTTCTGACTGATGTGGTTTGAGTCCAAGCTGAGAAGAGAGAGAAAAGAAATCCCCGATATATTTTAGGCGCTTAATCCATCTGATTAACCTTGAGTCAACGTAACTAGTCTCAGGGGACATGTTCGGGATTTGGAAAAGGTGCTCTTTTAGACCATAGCTCACAAAAACTCTGTCAAGCGCTATGTTGGCTGGGAGATTTGCCTTCCTTTCCCACTCCACTGCGCACACATACATACACCGCTCATTCTGCTCTTTTTCCAGGGATCCTTAACAGCTTTATTTCAAGGAATCGATGAACTAAAATGCGTTTGTATCTGAAATACTGAATGCCTAAATGATAAGTTTCAGCCGACTGCACATGTTTGTCCAGCAAATATTGCAGAAGCTGTTCTGCATTCAAAGATACACATAAACTGTCTTTTCGGGGTTTTTTTTTTAAAAAAAGCAGACTGAATTTCTGACTCACGCCTTGGAACACATCCAGTCGTGCAGAGACATCTGGCAGGTCCTGAAGCAAACAGGTGAGTTAACCTGAACAAAGCGGCCAACAAATTTTGCTGATTACACAAACTTTCCTGCAACTGCGGTGGTTAAGGTTTTGATGTGGGTGGTGGGCGGAGAGGGCTGTTTCCTGAATGATTATACAGGTTTTATGTGTTTTAATGTGGATTTTAGCTGGGTTTTTTTAAGCTGTCGATGTTTTTAATTGTTTTATATTGTATTTTTATCTCCCTTTTTCCTCCTTTGTTGTTAGCCACCCTGTGGTGTTTCCCACCAGGAGGGCGGGATATAAATATAAATAGATATATATAAATATAAAGACGCTGAACTTGACGGCTGGAAGGATGGCAAATCAGCAGTTTGAGATTCGAGTACTGCACGATGGAGAGAGCTTCCATCTCTGTCCCAGCTCCTGCCAACCTAACAGTTCTAAAATTCCAAGTAGATAAATAGGTACTGCTTTGGCAGGAAAGGTAACTGTGTTCCATGTGCTCTAACAGCTAGTCATGCCTGCCACATAGGGTTCTTAGGCTGACAGCCTGAATGATGCCTCAAAAGGGGGGAATCCCATTGAAAGGGGCAGCATTTACATCCATGGCAGCATGCATAGGTTTGCAAGGAATGCCTCTTATAGGTAGAATAGAATACCCATAATTGCTACTTGCAATAGTAGAGATTATAAATAGCCTGACCCTAAGGCAGATGGTTGAGAAGGAGCCAGCAGATAATCTGGGGGAGAACAGGCGCAGCAGTAAACCCATTCATGTGGATTACACAGGGACTTGGGCTCCTGGGAAGTGAAGTCCAGGAACAGCTGGAGTGCCAAGGTTCCCCATCACGGAGCTACCTGTAGGTCTTAGTTACAAACTGTTTTAGCTGTTACAGCCTCTTCCATTCTATCTCCCCCTTTTTACCTGCTGCATCTCTTTATGTCTAGACCTGGACTTGACCTTTGCACCTGAATATTATTATGCGCCTCATGCGGCTTTAGTCAACCAGCTAACGTGTGCAGCTTTCTTTCTCCGTAGGCGATTTCTCCAAGGACCCGACAGAGACCATATTGTTGCTGTATGAATTTGAAGCGAAAGCCAAGTTGAACGACCCAAAGGTTGCCAACCTGCTGGATCAGGTGTGGGAGCTGCCCCGAGTGGACATTAAGACCCTTGAAACCATGGCATGTAAGATTTTGCGGGTCTCCACGTGTGTCTTAGCCATTCCCCCACATGTTTGTGTATTTGTATAATAATAATAACAATCATGCGCTAGCAAGTCAATTCCGACTTACAGTAACACTTTTCAGGCCTTTCTATAGAGGCTACTCAGAAGTAGTTTATGCCACTCCCTTCTTTTTATTTGGGGGGTGGGGATTCCTGGGATTATGCAGCTTGCTCAAGGCTACACAGGTGGGCTCTTGTCCCAGGAGATCCAATGGGGAAATGAATTCCCAACCTCTGGCTCTGCCCTGAGACATCTAATTCATGGGGATAGTCAGTCAAAGTGTATGTGTATACCAGGGGTTCCCACTCATGCTCCCTCACTCAGCTGGATGGCCATTTTGCCCCAATTGCACGATGGGGAGTGGCCATTTTGTCCCAACCGCTTCGAAAGTGTGGCCGTTTTGTTTCTCAAATGCCCTTGGAGGGGGGCGGGCACATGAAATGGTGCCATGGGCCAGATCCAGCCTATGGACCTTCGGTTGGCAACCCCTGGTGTGTATTATGTACATAATCCATGAGTTAACTGTCACATCAAGCAGTAGCGATAACACTTCTGTACCACCCCCACCCCCATAGTACATGGTGCATTCTCTAAGCAGTTCACAGGGTAATTCACATTTTGCTCCCAACATGCTAGGGACTCAGTTTACTGATCTCAAAAGGATGGAAGGCTGAGTCAACCTGGATCCCTGTCAGGATTGAACTGACAACCTTTTGGCTGCAGTACAGCAGTTTAACCACAGCATCACCAAGCCAATATCTTTTGACCCCCCCCTTTTTTTGGGTGGAGCTTTTTACGCTACTCTGCTTTCTCCCCCCCCTCCCCCCTCAAGCACTGGCCATGGAGTCACCAGCGCACTATCCCTCAGTGTGCAAGAGGGCCCTCAAAATGGTTTTGACTCTGCTAAGGAAGCAAGAAGCAATGGATACAGTCACGTTCAGGTGAGTGTTTGCAGCAAGGAGTGAGGAGGGTTGAGGGTTTCAAGACCCCGAGGCAGACCCCCGGAATGGACGGGATGAGCAAGCCGATGGTAAAACCGCTCGGCCAGAGATGGAAAAGCATAGGACAGTTTTTGGTGTTCAGTCAGTTTGTGCTTCAATAGATAAGCGATAGCAAATCGAGGTTGGATCTTGGGTTTCTTCTCGTGGGGGAAGTTGCTTCCAAAGTGTCTTTTCCTCTGAAGAAGAGGCATGTACAGGGGTTGCTTTATCACAGGGATGCCCAGTCACATGGTTCAGTGGGCCAGTCACGTGGTTCCTCCAACCAGAAGCGGAAGTAAAATGCATCTTGCAATTTGTTTTGCAACAGGACGAGATAGATTTTAGGCTGCCATTTTCTCTGCTTAAACCAGGGGTGCTCAAGTTATGGCCCAGGGGCCGGATCCAGCCCCTGATGCCAATTCATCCGAACCACGGCACCCTCATCGCTCCCGGAAGTGGAAGTAAAACGCGCACTCCACTTCTGGGAGCAACGAGGGCAGTGTGGGCCAGACGAATTGGTGTCAGGGGCCGGATCCGGTCCAAGGTCTGTAGTTTGGGCACCCCTGCTCTATCGCTTGGAAAACTATGAAAACAGAACCTTCTCTGGCTGGGAAGGAAGATACCTTTGCTTCTTTTTCTTTGAAATTTCATCATCTTGAGCTGTGGAACGGAGGACCAAACCGCCTGCAGTAGAGGGGACAGGCTTAGGTCTGGCTTGCTTGCATGCATGTGTGGGTTTGACCCATAGGGAGTGGCCGTCTTCTGGCGAGTCTGACTGGCAGCAGTGGCTCACCAGGGTTTGAGGCAAGATCCGTTCCTAGCTGGACAGCCTTGGCGTTCCAAGGACGTAGCGAAGGTCTGCCCAGTCTGGCATGGCTCCCGAAACCAGATGAGATAAATGTTCAAAGGAGGGGGTAATTGCTTTGTGGCTCAATCAAAAAGGCATTATTTGCGCATACTGGTCCAAGCTGTCCCGCCCCCCTCTTCTTTCCCTCCGTAGCAAATCTCTTCACAGCTTGGTCCACCTTTCTTTGCCGTCCGGCGTGAACGAGACCAACGTTTCTGCAACTCAGGAGGAGGCATGGGGCTATTTTGAAGACGCTCTGAGCATTCTGAGCTCCACAGTGAGTTGGAAAAAGGGGTGCACCATCAAACCCCTCCCCCACCCCACTAGTAGGACAGCCGTTAGCTAACATCATGCCCTAAATTCAGCCCCAACCACAGTAAATAACTGTTCAGTTAGGAGGAGGGCCTGCCCATCAAGAGGACAAGCATGCCACTGGTGCCATTCAGCTGTCACAGGAGATTCCTCTGGCTTCAGAGTGGCATGCCTTCTGCACATTAGACTTGCACAGGGGAAGATATCCATCGTTTCCTATGTCTGAATGTTTTGTAAGCTGGACCTCACCCCAATTTAAGTTGATCAACTTGGCAGTGGATTAAATATCCCTTTGCTCCTCTTGGGCAACAGGATGGGAAGTAGAAAAGTCTCCTAGATCCGGCCCCCAACACCAATTCATCCGGTCTACGCCACCCTCGTCGCTCCCAGAAATGGAAGTAAAATGTGTATTTGTATAATAATAACAATCATGCGCCATCAAGTCAATTCCGACTTACAACAACACTTTTCAGGGCTTTCTATAGAGAGGCTACTCAGAAGTAGTTTATACATTCCCTTTTTTTTGGGGGGGGTATTCCGGGGGGTGCATTTTACTTCCGCTTTTGGGAGTGATGAGGGTGGCGTGGGCTGGGCTGGATGAATTGGCATCGGGGGTGAAATCTGGCCCCCCAGGCCATAGTTTGGGCACCCCTGAACCATGTGACTGGCCCACAGTCCAAAAATTTAGGGCACCCCTGCCCAAGATCAATGATGGCAAGCTTTGGCACTCCAGCTATTCTTGAACTTCAATTCCCAGAAGCCCAAGTCCCTGTGAATCCACACGAATGGGTTTACTGCGCGTATACGTACGAACAGCTGGAGTGCCAAGGTTCGCCACCATGGCTCTAGATGTTGCTGCTCTGCAATTCCCTCCTGCCGTTTCCAGGACTGCCAGTGGTGAGGAATATACAGTACTGGAAGTTATGACCCAGCTACACTTGGCCGACGCCTCTACCTTTAAGCCCTGAGCATGAGAAATTTTGCCAGAGTCCCCTAAGCTTCCTCAGCTGTCTTTTTAAGATGTCACAGCACGTGCATGTGGCCACAATCATCTTGCGGAACATTAAAGCGCTGCTCAGCCTTGTCTCCTTTGGGTCCTTTGGCAGGTGCTGCAGGCCAGCTATCCAGAGGTGGAAATTCTCTGGCTCATGACCAGAGCTTGGAACACAGGCATTTGCCACTACTGTGCAGGCCAGTACCAAGAAGCAGAGCAGTGGTGTGGCTTAGGAATGCGCTTCCTGGCTCACCTGGGAACTCTGAAGAGCAGCTATGAGAGCCAGGTGAGGAGGGATGAACACCAAAGAAAGAATATCATATGTACTTGACTATAAATTGAGGTCCCTAATGTGGACCTCTAAAACTAGGAAAATAGATTGACCTGAGTATAAGTCGGGGGTGGAAAACGCAGCTGCTGATACTGAGTTTCAATAATTAAAATACATGCAAATATGGTAAAATTAATTAATTTAGACATTTGTGTGGGTATGTTTTTGAGTGTTTACATTGACCCGAGTATAAGTCGAGTTCCATTTTGGGACCTCATTTTGGGGGCTAAAAAACCTGACTTGTACTCGAGTATATACGGTATGATGTCTAGAGCACCTAGCGCTATGATGGTGAACCTTGTCACTCAAAGTGTTCTTGGGCTTCACTTCCCAAAAGCCCAAATTTCTTGTGAATCCACATGAAATGGGTTTGCTGTGCATGTTCTTGGACTTCAATTTCCCAGAAGCCCATGTCTGTATGAATCCACACAAATGTGGATTCAGAGATGGGCTTCTGGGAACTGGAAGTCCAAGAACACCTGGAGTGCCAAGGCTCACCATCACGGACCTAGTGCAACACCTGCTAGCAGGGGCACCAGATGTGTAGCATGAATTGGGAGCACTGGCAGCTGTAAACCCTTCACAGCCAGATGTGTTAAAGCTCTTGGGTTTGCTTCCGATGTCAGACTGGCCTGTACGAAGATGGCAGCCGCTAACAAACTAGTTTCCCCCAAGGACACGCATGTGCATTTGAGATAACCTCTGGTAGTCCTGTGAGGGGGCGCTACTGTATTGTTCAGGCTTACGTGGCAATATTTAAGTATGGAGGTGCTGTCTTTAGCTAGAAGTGGTGCTTGCGCTTGGTGGGACTTTTGTATTAGGCAGAAAATGCTGGATTTAAATCTTCCCAAAGTTCTCCTAGAGCAGGGGTGCCCAAACTACGGCCCGTGGGCTGGATCTGGCCCACGCTGCCCTCATTACTTCTGGAAGTGGAAGTAATTTTACTTCCTCTTCTGGGAGTGATGAGGGCCGGATGAATTGGTGTCAGGGGCTGGATTTGGCCCATAGTTTGGGCACCCCTGGTTGACGCAGAGAAAATGGCAGCTTAGAATCTACCTCATCCTGTTGCAAGACAGACTGCAAGGCGCATTTTACTTCCGCTTCCGGTGAGAGGAACAACATGACTGGCCAGCCCGAAAAGTTTGGGCCCCCATCCTACAAGGCTGACCCTTAGGGCAAAGCTGCCCAAGCCGAAGCCCCTTGATGTGTAGACCAACAACCCATGGGTGACTTTGTGCCCACAGATGATCGGCCTTTACAGTGAGGTGCTTGAGAAGCTGGACAGAGCCAAGGGGTTCCACCCAAAGGAGGCATGACAGCAGCCAAGGCCGCCCCACACTGGGCAGGCGTCATGGCGAGAGTCCTTCATGATGGGAAACACACCGCAGTATTTAATGGAGGAAAGGTAATAATGCTCCTTTCTATCACAGGGAAGCCGCGTTGCTTGCATCTTTTTGTGCCCCTTTGAGATGTCGGAAAGGCAGAATAATAAAATGGTCCGAGCCTTCATAAAACTTCCATCTTTGTCTTCTCCACATATAAATATTTATCCGCTTGTTTAACTTTCCATCCTTTGCCGCGCAAGCAGGAATGCGGCTTCTCAAACATGTAGATGCTTCCACCTCAAGGCATCGGCCAGAGTTACTGGCTCTAGGAAGGGCTGGGGAGAATCACAGGGTGGTTAAGAAGCTCGCCTTGTTAGCTGGAAGGCTGGGAAGTCGGCATTCCGAGACCAAGGTGCTGCATGATGGATTGAGTGCCCTTCTCTGCTCCAGCTCTTGGGGACATGAAAGGAGCCTCCTTTGGGTGTCACGAGTGGAGTTTCTTCCACAAAAATCCTTTCAACCCAGAATAATTTCTGACACGAAATTATTATTCTTATGGGGCGAATCTCACAGGAATCGGGAAGGCAGCATTTCAGAGGCATGATGTCCAGTCTGGATGAGCATCTTACTTCATCCCCTCCCCCACCCAGTAGCGATTGGCATTTTCATCTAGCACAAGCCCATCTCTTCCCTCCTGGAAGCTGTCCAAGCGCACCTGAAAACCCATTCGTGTAGATTCATAGAGACTTGGGCTTCTGGGCATTGAAGTCCAAGAACTGGAGTGCCAAGGTTCACCAGCATAAGATGTCCTTGGGGCCCAACATCTCACAAGGGACATAATGTGCAAACGAACCTTTGGCTCACGTGCTCTGGCTTAACTTTCAAGAACTTCACCCCCTTCCAGGATGCATGGCAGGAGCATATAGAGTAGCTCTCAACTCCACAGCTGGTGTGTGTGCATGCATGTGATTCAGTCCCTCATGGGAAGAAGGGCCTCCCTCCCTACACAAGAAACCCTCCGCAGACAAGCTCATTGCAATGTTCTGTTTATTAAAAATATATGCCTCCTTGGAAGAAACACTGGTAAACCCACTAGTGTCACGACTGGTACTTTCGGCTATGCCAGAGTACATAGGCCTTTTCTTCCATGAGCCTAGGAGACAAGCAATTAGAAAAGAGGAGCCGGAGCCGCCGCGCTCAGGAGCAGTTTCTCTTGTGCACACAGACAGGGGGCACTTGCGCCTCGCCACACTCTCCGAGCAGAGGAAGAAAGGGGGTGGCAGCCCCTCACTAGCGTTCCCTTCCCAGGGACCCCCACCCCACAAATATCCGCTCCCTTGTCTTGCTTCTTCACTGTCCAGCCAGCCAACAGCCACTCTGGTACTACCACAGGTCCACTCGAAGCTTCTTGCACCACCGGCGGACGTGGAAATGGCTTCTCGCTTACCAGAAGGAATCTCCGCAAGAGGAGTTTTCACCCATGTTTTAACAATGAAGCCCGTGCACAAATCACAACGAACGACACAGCTACCTACCAGCTATGGAGTGGGAACATCGCTCGGCTACAACCTGAGGCCTGCTCCTACTTGCTGGGCTCAGGGCCAGGAAAGTGTAGGTCAGGGGTGCCCAAACTACGGCCCACGAGCCATATCCACCCCCCTGACACCAATTCATCTGGTCCGTGCCACCCTTGTCACTCCCAGAAGTGGAAGTAAAACGTGCCCGGGCGTATTTTACTTCCGCTTCTGGGAGCAACAAGGGTGGTGTGGGTCGGTTCAATTGGTGTCATGGGCTGGATATGGCCCACAGGTCGTAGTTTAGGCACTCCTAGTGTAGGTGGTCTCTTTGCACACAGCAGCCATGGCTCTCTCTCCATGGACTCTAGATGCATACAATCACCTGTTTCATACGAGACGAGGAAACTGAGCCAATCTCCCCCTTTGTTGGCTTTTAGGCCAGAATGGAGAATCCTTTGAGAGGCTGCTTAGGATTCTGGCGGATCCGACTTAGGATTCTCTCCATGTTCAAACTTGAGAACTTTGCAACCACAGAGTTCACATACTGACAGACGTCACTTAGATGAGCTTCCCAGAAGTACCCGGCAGCTTCAGTCTGTGGAAGACTTAACAGTCTGTGCCGCACATGTCGGAGCGCTTTCAGAAGGAAGGAAGGCAGGACAACGGAGGGGCCGTCTGCAACAAGAATATGCAGAAGCGGAAGGGAAGAAGGATGATGATGATGATTCTCTTCTTCATGGAACCAGTGACCGCCCACTTAGCTGGGAAAGCTTCACATGTCACAAGCAGGACTCAACACGACCCTGCTAAAAGGAGGGAGGAGCTTGGAATGGTGTGCTCCTTTCACGGACACAGGTTCTCTTCCGGCTGTGGCCTGGCTGTTTCCCAGCGGCTCACTCACTCCATGGGGCTCAATGGTCTTCCATGCAGAACCAGGCAGTTGTGGGAACGGACTTTAGTCTTTCCACTGCGACGCAGAACAGCTCACCTCACGTGGTCTTAACTTAGGTACGGGGTTCAGAATCTATTTACAAGGGAACCGTCTTAAAAAATAAGTTAAAAAACAAAACAAAATAAACTGGATTGAATACCCGTTCAGTTCGCTATTAAAATTAAAAAAGGCCTGGAAAGAATGAAAAGCCAACACACCAACACAAACATGATTTTGGTATAACACCAGCTTAAAAAAGAAGAAGAAAAGAAACCTCTCATGCAAATACTTCAGGTGACATAAAACAATGTGCAATTAATATGTAGCATTATCCATTCGCTTTTCTCGCGCTCAAATCAACCGCTGTCACTCTTCGTTCCGCGTGGGGTTCTGGGCCCTGCTTGGCTTCGCACGCATAGCGTCGTTTCACCCCCCAACACAGCTTTCTCCACGGAATTAGCTTGGGGGAAACCACCACCCCAATGCTCAGTACCATCCAATCCGCTAAAGCTTTCCATGCCCAGTGGCTGAGGTGTGGCAGCATATAGGACTTCTGCACTCGAGAGTACCAAAAACCTCCCTTCCCCACGTTTTCTAGTCCATAGATACCTTTCTCTCTCTATATATATATAATATATATAGCATATATATTATACATACACATTACATACATAAATAAATGCATTCTTTTGCCTTTCCATCCGTCACAGCGCTGGGGTGGCGCCCTGCCCTGTGGGGAAAGCTGCCCCAAGAGGCTAGTCCTTCGGCAGGTCCACGGGGCAGTCAGTCCCCTGGATCCATGGGCAAAGTCTTCATGTGCCGCCTCTTCCCATCTTCCTTCTTGACTTTTTTAAAGTCCAGCTGATTTTTGTTTGTTTGTTTACTTAAAAAACACAGAAAACTGTCAAGGGGGGGTTGTTTGTTTTGTGTGTGTGTGTGTTTCCATGTCTAAGGGAGCCGCAGGAAGGTCCATGCAGGAATGACGGGAAGAGTCACTTGAGGAAGGAGATTGGTCCATCCCGAGAGGGAAAAAATAAGGAAAACAGGACTAGAAAACTCAATTGTCAACCATCTAAAAAAAGAGGGGGGGGAAACGGGGTGGTCTTCTGGCTCCCCACCCCCACCCCAGCCCCCCACCCCTCTTGGTGCAGAGGGCAGGGGGGAGAGGTCTCTGGTGGTCTCTCGCAAGGTGACGGACTGCAAGGCGGGGCGTCTTCACAGTTTCTCAGGGGACGGGACCCAGATGTAATGCCCAGACTGGTCCTCAATGATTTGTTTGATCTTGCTGTAAATCTCCTCCAGAGAGTCTCCTTGCACAATGGCTGGGAAGGAAAAGAGACGGCGAGGGGCGGCTGATGAGCATGAGGGGAGAGAAGCAGAGACACAGCAAAAAGCACACTCCCCACACACCCCACAAGGAGCCTCATGGGCAACAACCCTTGGCTACTCCAACTGTTCTTGGACTTCGATTCCCACAAGCCCAACTCCCTGTGAAACAACACGGATGGGTTGACTGCTCAGTCAACCCATCTGTGTGGATTCACAGGGACTTGGGCTTGTGGGAATTGAAGTCCAAGAACATGCGCAGTCAAGCCATCCGTGTGGATTCGCAGGGACTTCTGGGAACTGAAGACCAAGAATATGCGCAGTCAACTCATCCGTGTGGATTCACAGAGACTTGGACTTCTGGGAATTGAAGTCCAAGAACATTTTATTTATTTGAATTTATATGCCTCCTCCTCCTCCTCCTCGCCCTAGGGTGACTCTTGGCGGCTCACAGCAAGCATAAAACCATCCCAAAAATCCTTAAAAAGACTACCCCAATGAATAACCCATAAAAGACTTCTGGGAATTGAAGTCCAAGAACATGCACAGCAAACCCACACATTTCTTCACCTTTGCCTTTATTTTTGGGAATCTAACCCTTTAGCTCACCCCCTTCCTTTGTCCTTCCCAGAGACCCTGGCCCCTAAAGCGTGAGTGTGTGGTGGCTCCTCGCGGCGCACTTGCTCACCTGTGAAATACTCCCCAAACTCCTGCTCGAGTTTCATGGCTTTGTCAAAGACCTTGTTGGCTTGCTCATAGGTCTGCCTCCGGTTCATCTCCCTGCAGAAAACCAAGCAGAGTAAGATCAGCAGAACGGAAATAAAACCCGGCACAAGGCCATGCTCACTTCTGCTTGCTAAGACTGAGGGGCTGGGGTTCCCAACCTTTTTACACCATGGGCAGGACTATGCCCCCCCCCCCCCCGGCGGAAGTAAATGTGCCTGCTTCCGCATTTACGATAGCTGTAAGCGCATTTACAGCCGATGTAACCATGTTACGCATGAACGGGTGTGTTTTACGGGTGCTGCTGTGAGGGCAGCGGTGGGCCAGATGGAATGGTGCTGCAGCCTGCATCCGGCCCATGGACTAGATGTTGGGAACTGATCTAGGGATGTAAAAAGAGGTGTCTGTATGCAGACCTAAGGGCTCTGCCCACAGCCCTTCCTCCATATAAAACCCACAACCCCGAAGACGTTCATTGGCTGGGAACCTATCCTTGTGACACCAACACCAGAGATGATGTTGAGTTGCCAAACCACCCTCTGGCCACATTTCTGAAGGCGGCAGGGCAGGAGGCGGCCAACATGGTCGGCCATTTGGCATCTAGACTCTTCCGTCCCTGCGCCTGCAGCCCGTGAAGAGGCTCCATTTTCCAACACAGCTATTAAAGGAGACTCTGAAACCCAATAGGCCACTTCTCTGGATCGCACAACGCCGCTCTCGGGGTATCACGCGATCCCTTAATACTGGGGTGCTCAATCTTTTCAGGCCGTGGGCCAGGCACAGGGTTCAGCGGGCCGGTCACGTGGTTCCTCTGGCCCCCGGGCCAGCTCTGGCCCCCGACACCAATTCATCTGGTCCACACCATCCGTGTCGCTCCCGTACGGGTTCGTTTCACTTCCGCTTCCAGGAGCAAAAAGGGCGGCCTGGGCCATGTGCCGGCCCGTGCGCCATAGTTTGGGCACCCCTAACTTAACCGAACATGCTTGGTGCTTCGGGAGCAGGAGCTCTTTCCCCCTGGCTCTCCTCTTCCTCCTCCTCAAAGGCTGCACTGAGGTTACCTGAAACTGCTCGGCTTCTGTACTACTCACATAAGTGCCTCAATAGATTTGGGCTTGATGAAAATCGCCACAGGATACAGTTGTGCTTGCTGCAACCTCTTGATGGCGTTGCCAGAGACGTCAAGGATGCAGTGCTTCCCCTGTAAGTACAGCAAGGAAGCCGTTACCTATCAAGCCTTCTCAAAGCTCTTTCAACAAGTTCTCATTGGTCCCAACCTCCCCACAAGCATCCCATGGCCGACACTGCTAAGCCACAGTAGCTGAGGGACCCAACACACACGCGCGCGCACACTGGGTCATTGGCTGAAGGCAAAGATTTAATGCAGATGTTTGAGGCCAGGAACCCAATCAGGTGTGTCTTAGGACTGCTCCTCTGTGGCATGCAATGGGAGCGATGGCTTTAGAGCAGGGGTGCCCAAAGTTTTCGGGCCACAGGCCGGTCACGTGGTTCCTCCCACTGGAAGTGGAAGTAAAATGTGCCTTGCAATCTGTTTTGCAACAGGACGAGATAGATTTTTAGGCTGCCATTTTCTCTGCTTAAAACCCGGGTGCCCAAACTACACCCGTGGGCCAGATCCGGCCCTGACACCAATTAATACAGCCCGCGCCACCCTTGTTGCTCTGGAAGCAGAAGTAAAAGGCATGTTTTTTACTTCCGGTTCTGGGAGCGATGAGGGCGGTGTGGGCCGGGCGAATTGGCATCGGGGCCTGATCTGGCCCATGGGCATAGTTTAGGCACCGTTACTTTGGACCCTGCCCCGCCATTCCTCAAAATGGCCTCTTTGCCTTTGTTCCCCCTTCCATAGTAATATCTTCTGGTGCCCACAGAGTCAAGTAGAGCAAGAGGCCAGTTGGAACATGGGAGACTGGCCAGGAAGTCCTAAAGAGGTTGCTGAACATTGGGACCATGTTGGTTACTCACCCGCTCAGCCACTGCCCGCACAGACTGAATGCTGGTCCCATAAAGATTGTCATTGAACTGCCCGGCCTCAATGAACTTGTTGTCTTGAATGTCCTTCTCCATCTGTTCCCGGGACGCCACAAAGTGGTAATCCTGCCCGTCGACCTCGTTCTCACGCCGAGGCCTGGTGGTGTCTGCAACAGAACGCAACAGGATCTTTCGGCTGTGGGCCCAGAGACACCCCACCCACCCCCACAACGCTGTGGTGCATCAGGAGGTGTGGCTCTTATCCCACGGCATTCGGAATACAACCCAAAAAGGAGTGGCCTAACAGAAGAATCTGGACTGCCTCGCATGGACTCTCCCTCCCTTCAAACAGCCACAGCGTAGAGCAGTGCTTCCCCAACCTTTGGCTTTGGGACTTCAATTCCCAGAAGCCTCCTAAGTCAATTCCCCAAAGCACTGATCAGCCAATGGACTGCCTGAACCCCAACATAGAAGACCTGCAGCCATGACCCAACTCAACCGCTCCACCTCACGGCGACAACTAGCGTTTCCCCTCCAACTGCCAGGGGCCACAAGGGAACAAGGACTTACGTGGCACACAGGAGCCAAACTTGTGTGGGAATTCAGAGATAAGATCATCATTGACCCGGTCTTTCATGGGCCCCAGAACGATCACGGGCCTGGCGTAGTGAACTGCAGAGACAGCCACAAAGAGGACAGGACGGTTTTAGGTTTTAACCAATAGCAGGGGGAAATGACCAAGGGGAATATAGAACAGGGAAACATCAGAGCCAAGCTGACCCGCCGCAAACACTTTTCCAACTTACTTTCTTGCCGTGTCACAGGTTCGTAGGATAGAATGGTGTCCTCTTGTCCTTCTAAAAACATTGGGAAAAGAAAGTGTTAGCTTACTGTTGGCAGTATCATTCCTATCCCCATTGGCGTAACCAGTGAGTGAGTAGCAATATAGATAACTAGCCGACTACCCGGCTTTGCCCGGGTTTTCTTTTTACCGTAGTCCAGCCTTTCCCATGGAAACTTCATGGGGTGTGTGTGGGTCACTCCTGCCATCCTTCCTCCATTTCTCTCTTCCCTCACCCGTCCCTACCTGGGACTGTGACATCCCTTCCTCCGTCTCTCTTCCCTCACCCATCCCGCTTCTCCATCAACAGTGCGCCCTTATCCCTCCCATACATGTGTCCCCTTTGCGTCCCTACCTGGGACTGTGACATTAGCCAGCTCAATTACATCACATTGATATCACAATCGGGTGACCTACCTGGGGCTATGACATTAGCATCACTATGACATCACTGGGACCCCCCCCCTGTTGAGTATACTTCCCTTTGCAGGTCAATTTAGGAGCATACACACACACACACCCAATGGGGCTCGTGACTACCACCACCAGTGCTGGTCTCCGGAGGGCGAAGTACGTATGTGCCAATTTTCAGCGCGATCGGTCCAGGGGTGTGGATTTGTATAGAGCACATACAAGACCACACCTCTGTTTTATATAGATAGATAATAATTGACAGTGCTAGACCAGTGATGGCCAACCTTGGCAACTCCAGATGTCCTTGGAGTTCAATTCCCAGAACCCCTGATCAGCACAAGTGCTGACTTGGGCTTCTGGGAATTGAAGTCCAAGAATACCTAGAGTGCCATCATTGCACTAGACCTCCTGAACAGAACTCATTTTCTTGCAGTAGTGAGTGAAAAAGTAACATCTCCCTTGCACTAGAGGTTTTTCACCAAGCTCAAGACTTCCCAGGGCGAGGGAAACCATCTTCCAAGTGATGTTCTTCCCAGCAGTGAGAGCAAAAACAAACCAGAGAGTCTGTAAAGGGCCAGCCATATCCAACTTTAGGGTTCAGTGCTCACCTCTGTTTATAGCCAAAGAGCCAGTGCTCTCTGCATCCACAGATGTTTCCATGGACAGGCAGGACTAGACGCTGTTACTTTCCCCACCCAAGTGGTACCTAATTACCTACGTGCAATTTCTTGTTTTTGAACTGCTCAGTTGGCAGGAGGAGCTGTGATGGAGCTGGGAGCTCACTCCGCCGTGCAACACTTGGGTCTTGAACTGCTGACCTGTCAAGTTCAGCATTTTTACCACTAAGCCACCCCAGTCAGAGGGGCTGTATTAACCGAGAACTATAGGAGCAGGGCTTGGCTCAAGTGTGGTGTGCATTAAAAAAAAGGGGGGGAGGGGAGAGGTCTGAACAAACCGGACAGCACTTACTAGAGCTGCTCTCGCTGTCACTGGTGTTTGACGTCACGCCCTCTGCAACAAGCAAAAGTTGAGAATTCAGTATGACTTGATGAAGACAGACAGACGGTCACAAGAACTGGTGTGTGTGGGGTGGAGGAGAGAAGAACAATGCAAGGGCAGAATGGAGAGGCAGCCGGTACCTGCTCTAAGTCCCCCCCATGGAAACTAGCATGGCGCCTCCTTCGTGGAAACACTGGATGCCTCATGCTAGGAGTAACCCAACAGATCCATCAGCCTTCTGGCCAAAGCAGAGCCCCGGGACTGCCTCCCTCAGTAGCTCCACTCCAGCAGGGAAGCCCAGGCGCAAGCAGGAAGGAGTCAAGCACATCAGACACACACGTACACAGCCCTCTTCCTGGTTGGCTCCCGTTGGCCTCTCTCTAGCATACAGTCCTGACTCTGAGAGCTATGGAGGAGTTTGTGGGGTGGGGAGAGGGAGGGGAGGGCCTGGAAGAGCATGCAGACTAGAACAGTGTAGGTTTGGGGGCATCCCTATCTAGGTAACGGTCAAGGGTCACCCTTGCTCGAAAGCAGGTCGTATCTGACTCTAGGGTTCGGTGGCACATAGAACGCTGTTTCCTTTCCCATCAAAGTGGTCCCTATTTATCTACAGTACTTGCAATGTCTTGCTTCCGAGCGGCTAGGTCTGACCGGGCTCAGGGGAGATGCAGCTGCTCCCAGTGGGCCATGGCTCTGTTCCCAATTACACACATGCTAGCAATGGAAAGTGATCATGTGCAGTGAAATTCCACTTACTCAGATTCTTTGCGCCATAATAATCGTCACTTAACCCAGGGAAGTCCTGATTCACAGCCAGCCAGAAAGGGGAGAGGGAGAGTGGGAAAGAAGAGAAAGAGAGAGAGAAAGAGAGAGAAAGAGAGAGGGAGAGAGAAAGTGGGGAGGAGAGACAGAGCCAGGACAGCATTAGTGACAGGAGTGCAGAATGGCTGCGAGCTGCAATAGCAAGTGAAGTTAATGCTCCTGGGCCACTCCTTGCAAAGGTCCTCCTCCTCTCTGCCCCCAAGCTCCCAAGGCGACCAGACTCTCCTGCCTGGAGGCCCAGCTCAGACACCACCTCCGTTTTTCAACACGATCCATCACTAGGAGTCTGTGGGACCGAGCGCCTACATTCTGCTCAGACAGGCCTGTGCATTATTCACCAAAAGAACATAGGCCGTGAACAGCCGCAAGTGTCCTCAAGTGGGAGGACAAGCCCCTTCTGTCATCAGAGCTGCCAGGCTGGACGCTGCCAACAAACGGACTCCCTTATTCTTTGGCCACCCAACTAGGGAAATGGGCCATGAGGTGGCTATTTGTACCAAGGGGCAAAGAGCCAAGAAACCAGGGCCAAAAGGGCAGCAGCCACCACATTCACCAGCAGACCACCGTGCCCAATTCCCTCCTCTCTACCAATCCCGATTCCAGGGCTGACTGTAGTCAGGAGCAAAAGACCATCACTGCTGAAAGCACAAGAGGCAGCCCCAGGAATTGGCTTTGCTCCCAAAGAGAGTCCTGTGCCGATTCACGGGGGCTTGGGCTTCTGGGAATTGAAGTCCAAGAACATCTGGAGTGCCAAGGATGGCCATCACTGGGGTAAATGCTGGCAGCCAGTGCAGGCAAAAAGAGGCTAGACCCATGATGGTGAACCTCGGCACTCCAGGTGTTCTTGGACTTCAATTCCCAGAAGCTCAAGAACACACAGAGTAAACCCGTCCGTGTGGATTCGCAGAGACTTGGGCTTCTGGGAACTGTAGTCCAAGAATACCTGGAGTGCCAGGGTTCGCCATGACTGGGCTAGGTGGACAATCAGATCATCCTGCCATAAGGCTGCTTCTTATGCATGCATCCTCGGAGTTAGGGATGTAGTTAGAGCATCACTTCACCCCTCCTTAGGCTAATTGCATTGGTAGAACAGTTCGTTCCTCAGTGACCTCTTCCCACAAAAGAGAACACTCCCTATCGAGTCCTATGTAAGTCAGTTGTCTCTGCTGCTATTATGGAACCACAGCAGCCAAAGGGGCTGCAATCTATCAATTATGCAAGGAAGGAAGCATCATTTGCAAAACATGTCCAAATTATTCTGCCTTATGGGGCAAAGCCAAGAAGCAGCATTGTCTACGACGGAGACCTCTTTGCTGTCTCCACTGAACCGGCTCTGCCAACGGACAAAAGAGCCAGTTGGCCTAAGCAAAACTAAAGGCTCCTTAAGGGAGTTAATGTTGAGTTAATGTTACTCAACATCAGGAAAAAGTGAGAGTATTCTAGAACCTGGCAAATCCAGACCTCTGTGGGAAGATACTACTAGAGTGGTCTGGCATTGCATTTGGCATAATCTGGGCACAGGAGAGCAAACAGTACCGGCTGGAGGTGCCAGGTGAGCTCTAAGGCTCACCTCAAGCTTCTTTCAACATTGTCACCTGTAGGCTTTGCACAGACTCAGCACAGCTAGGTGGAGGGTGTGATGCACCCTCGGAGGAGCCTTCAGAGCGTGCGGGGAGCTCAGCTGCAGACCCTTCATCTTCAACCAGAGGGCCCAGTGCAGAATCCAACCAGTCCTGAGAGTAGTCCCGCGCATTGGGACTGTCCTGCGCGGAAGCAGCCCCCAGTGGCAGCCGGGAGCCTCCCCAGCCAGACAGAGAGCAGGAGGGGGGGCAGCTGCTGCTGCTACTTACGTTCCTGTCCACTGCTCTCCTGGGCCATGTTCTCTTTGCTCTTGTAAAATGGGAATTTTCGGGAGAGGCGGAAACTCTTTTTACGTTTC
The DNA here is from genome assembly GCA_035047305.1 of Bradypodion pumilum. Taxonomy (NCBI): domain Eukaryota; kingdom Metazoa; phylum Chordata; class Lepidosauria; order Squamata; family Chamaeleonidae; genus Bradypodion; species Bradypodion pumilum. The sequence goes on along the minus strand of JAWDJD010000011.1, from coordinate 1,195,836 downwards.
GTTTTGATCGACTGTGAAGGAGATGGAGATGGAAGGAGGGGCCAGAAAGAAGAAAAAAAAAAGGGAAAAAAAGGAAAACAAAAAAAGAACAAACAATGGCATTTTAAAGCATGCAAGAAAAATTAAAATGAGAAGACAATGATGATCAGTGCCAGGGAAACCTCCCCCCGCCCCTCAAATGAAGTCATGGAAACTACACATATACGGGAATGTAAGAAGAAAATTAAACACAGAGGGGTGGGTGGGAATGGGGTGTAAGGGATGGTAGAAGATGACTAACCCATCGGCAATGCCGGAACACGTGAGAGTGAGAGAGAGAGGGGGGGAGGGGGAGAAGGGTGTGTCCCTAGATTCTCCCCGCTCACTACACAGAGTCTGTCACAAGCAGCTCAGGTGTCCCCTTGATGTCCCTTGTTGTGGCATCACTACCGTCCAGCGCAGCTATTTATATCTCCTGCCAACACTCCCTAAGCCAGCTTGAGTGGATCCGGGATCAGCGACCAGTCATGTGTCCTCTCTGTGCCAGGGTGGAAGGAGGACGGCAAGGAGAAGGCTGAAGACAGGGCAGGGGTGCGAGACGGGACGGCGGACGGAAGCCCTGCACTTTTTGCAAGGGCAAAGAGAGTCGGAGAAACATCCCATCAGGTCATGCTCCAGCTACAAAACACAGGCCCCATCGACCAACTCACCTCTGGGCTAGACCAGGAGTGCCCAAACGACAGTCTATGGGGAGGATCCGGCCCCCAACGCCAATTCATCTGGCCCATGCCGCCCTCATTGCTCCTGGATGTGGAAGTAAAACATGCCCGGGCATGTTTTGCTTCCACTTCTGGGAGCGACAAGGGCCAGATAAATTGACGCCGGGGGCCGGATCCGCCACACAGACTGTAGTTTGGGCACCCCTGGTTTAAGCAGAGAAAATGGCAGTTTAAAATCTATCTCATCCCAATGCAAAACAGATGGCAAGGTGCAATTTTACTTCCGCTTCCAGTGGGAGGAGCCACGTGAGTGGCCTGCTGAACCATATGACCAGCCTGCGGCCTGAAAAGTTTGGGCACCCCCGGGCTAGACTGAGCAAGAGTTCCATCTGGGAAGCAACAAGGACTCATTTCTCTTGTTCCTCCTACTGACACCCCCCCCAACTCTTCTGTTTATTTGCTTATTTAAAATTAGTCAGAAACACTTATGATAGGTTGCTTCGTCCAACCCCAGGGCCCCACAAAGCAGCGTGAAGCAAAATCACATTACAAAAGAATCAGGGGAGGAAAAGGTTCTCTAAACCATATATTGTTTTTATAAAAAAAGGCAAAGGTTTTCTTCCTACTCCTTCCAAAGTCGCCTCCCGTCCCTTCAGAACAGCACTTACTCTGTTGGACTCTATCATCCCAGTCCGGGCGTGGAACTTCACCGTTTTCAGCCGTGCCCTTTCCTTCTTTTCCACTCTGAGAAAGGAAGGAAGGAAGAAAATGATTTCATGCGTGACTTCATTGCCACACTGATCCTCGTTCCCTCCCTCTTCCGTTTTCCTCTGGCACAGCTTTCTGTGCTTGGCTTAGTGCAGGGATGGTTGGCACAGAAATGGATGATAAGCCCCATCATCCTTTTCCATGGGGGGGGGGGAGAGGAGGAGAGTCAATGCACAGACATCCGGGGGGTGGGGGGGGGCACATCACCTTCCCCCATGCAGAAAGTGCAGCCTTCTGCTCGACGGGAACCAGAGAAGAGCCAAGCGAAGCAGAACTCTCGCCATCCCTTTAATGTAGGGGTTTCCAACCTTTTCAAGCCAGGGGCCGGGTCACATCTTCTCAGCCAGCTTCGAGGGCAAGCCAGCCATTTTGCTCTGCCTCCACGATGGGGGTTGCCATTTTGTCCCAACAGCTTCAAAGGGGGTGGCCACCATGAATGCCCTTGGAGGGGTGAATGGCCTTAGGTTGGAAACCCCTGCCTTAATGACCTTTAACATGCCATTTTAGGTCTAAATAGCTCAACCAAGAGCAGGCATCCTCAAAGGTAGGAACTGCCAACCAAGGTAAAACAAGTACTCACCTTTTCTTGCTGGGGATGACCCCGATCTGTTCACTCTCTCCGTGAGGCGTCACTAGCCTTGCCTGCCACCACTCATCATCAGAGGCATTAATCACATGTAAGATGTCCCCATAAGAAAAACTGAGTCCTTGGCTGGGCAAACAGCTGTCCCGAGTGCGGTCGTAGTCAAAGAGGGCCCTGGACAGGAGAGAAGCACATGAGGGGTGCGGGAGGAAGCCTTGGGGCCCATGTCTGATCACTGACCCTCCTAGCTCAGCACTGGTGACGGGCTTTACAGGATTTCCATTGAAGTCTGTCAGTCACACATAAAGGAGATGCTCAGACCACCCTGTGTGCCTTTGCAAAGCCAGCCACCAGTCCAAAGCCATGGTGGTCCTTCTCATCCGCCGAGGCCTTTGGTTACTGGTAATCTCTCATTCTTGGAACTGGATGCTTTGAGACATATATCCATGTAAAATATGGGCCCCAAACCACATAGAGTACCCACAGTACAAGCATAACCTATCCAACAATTTATAATTTTTTGGGGAAGGACATTCAAAAATTCTTCTCCTGGCCACAAGAGGGGGGACTTTGAGTTGCAGTTCCTGAAAGCCAGGCATTTCCAGGTAGCTGCCTGTCTACTGGCAAGATCGCCTGCAGCCTCCCCAAAGGAGTGTCCATGTCAAGCCGAGAGATTTGTTTCCGGCTTCATTCGGCACCTCGGCCAAGGCCAGATCATGCCTTGTAACCTCTTACAGGAAGCCTCGGAATTATCACTACCTGCAACATGACAGACCATTCCATCAGTTTCACTTAAAATTGTGCTCGAAACTACCCCACCTGGAAGGGCTGGGCCTCCTTGCGCTAAGCACACAAGGACTTAAGAGAGCGCCATCTCAACCACAGGAACAATCACAAGTATGTTAACAGAAGACAGATTCATACCTGACAAGGAGGAGCCCTTGTTACACAGAAAGTCTATTTCTAAGGTAAACTGTGGGGCTGGGGAGCTCCCAAAGACATTACCCCACAGCTATTGGGGGAGGGGGGAATCCAGTTGGGGGGTCAGGCACTAACTACTTCCAGGCACAAAAGTGGCTAAAGCTTAACCACTAGCCAGACTAAAATGCTTCACTGTACCACAGGGGTGCCCAAACTTTTCGGGCCCCAGGCTGATCACGTGGTTCAGGCAGCTGGTCACTAAGGCCCGGGGGCCAGATGTGGCCTGCGACACCAATTCATCTGGCCCACGAAGCCCTCATCACTCCTGGAAGCGGAAGTAAACCATGCCCGTACAGGCGCATTTTACTTCTGCTTCCAGGAGCGACGAGGGCTTCACGGGCTGGATGAACTGGTGTTGGGGAGCCACATCCAGCCCCCAGGCTGTAGTTTAAGCACCCCTGCTGTACCATATTCCACAAAGTTCTAGCAAAGCAGAGGGACTGAAGACCTTGCCCTTTTGTCAGCTGCTTATGGCCTAGAGATATTCCTGGCAACGTGGATTTGCTGGCTCACGGCACTCATCTTATAAATACGGCAGCAAAAAGCTTATCTGTGTGGACTGGGGAAGTAGTAAGCATGGCGTGGGGGAAGGGGAGGACAGATGAAAAGCCCAGCTGCTTTATCTTTATCTTGTGCCTAACTACTCTAACCAATTAGCAAACTCAGGTCTGTAATCCTACTAAGAGTTCATCCCTATTGCAGGCAGGAAAGAAGGAGCAGCAGGCATATGCCACAGAATACTATCTACACACAGTTATATGAAGAACCAGGGGCAAATCTGGGGTCCCAAACAAGGCTTTCATCCCAAAGGGTTTTCCATCCATAAGGCCTGCCTAACTATTTTTTTTTTTTTTGCCAAAGTACAATAACACAGACTCTCTGGTAATATGATGCAGCACACTGATGAGAGGCCCCAAGGGGAGCACTTGCTTCAGCCGGCCCAGTCCCTTAGTCTAAGGCAGTGATGGCCAACCTTAGCACTCCAGGTGTTCTTGGACTTCAATTCCCAGAAGCCCAAGTCTCTGTGAAACCATACAAAATGGGTTTACTGCCCTCGTCGCTCCTGGTGCGCATCCGGGTGCATTTTACTTCCGCTTCCAGGAGCAACAAGGGCAGTAAACCCCTTCGTATGGATTCACAGAGACTTGGGCTTCTGGGTATTAAAGTCCCAAGAACACCTGGAGTGCCAAGGTTGGCCACCACAGGTCTAAGGATGGCACAAAAATGGAGAGCCCTCTTCCAAGGAACCCTGCTCGTAGGCTTATAGCTACAGGAGACAACGTTCATAGATGAGTAGGCTATTGAAAGCCAGTGTGGCCTTAGCGCACAAGCAAAGTTAAAGCAATTTCAGCAATTTGTCTTATAAGATACTGCATCCCTTTTCTTGGGCAGGTCTTCTACCAAAAGAATATATATGGCAAAAAAATTAAGATGTCTCTGCTAGAATCATAGTTTCCTCACCGAACGTAGAGAGACCGCTTTTCACTTGTCCGAAGTGAGCCGGATCCTGAACTCATACTGCTGTTCATCATCTGTTCTCTAAGGTCATGGATCTTAGACTCGAAACGGCTATACTCTGAAAGAAAACCAGGAGAGAATTGACATGCAACATATTGCTCCATCTACTTCCCCGCTTCAATTAAACACAATGGATTATATCTATGTCATACAGAAGGATGAAAGCAGCCGACCTTATCTGAGGCTTGCTGTTCACCTTCAAGGGCAACAGAGCCCTGAAACTATGGGCCGCATACTGCGTAAGTGGAGTCCTTCAAGAAGAAAGGTGAGTGACCTGAGCAACATACAGTGATTTGATAGAACTGCTGTACAGCTGCATTTAGAACACTGCGCACACATGGACCTGGTTGCTCTACCTCAAAAACAACATGGCAGAGCTGGAAAGGATTCAAGGGATGTAACACTACTTATGAGGAACAGCGGAAGGGTTACACCTAGCAGGAGTATGAAGAGGGTAGACAGACTCTCACAGTGCTAGAACTTAGTCATCAATGACATGGACGATTAGTAGATTCAGCCATACAGGATCCGTGCTATTTTTTTGACCAAGTTTTTTTTTTTTTGTAAAACTGAAAATGGAAGCAAAGATGCAACAAGACCAAGATACAGGTACCAGTATGTCAGTACATCAGGGTCTGAATTATTATAACCATTAAGCATCTCCTCCCATAACCAAAGACTTCCCAGAAGCATCTGGCTGGCCAACCACATCAGGAAACAGGAGGAAACCTAGATATAATCACAAAGTCTCTTGGTATGTTCCAATCCATTACATACATGGTCGGAGTGTGCATTTAAGATGCCGCACTAATGTGATACAGACATCTACATACAGCGTGCTTTGCCATTTTTGACCAGTCTGTGCCAAAGGGTGGACCATACTGACATATTACACGTATGTTAAGGATGCTCTGAAGGAGTGGGTGGGTTGCCTATAAAAGTCAAGCATGTATCCTCCCCCCCCCCAATTACAGTCAACAGGCACACAAAACATTGAAGGTGCTAGCTGCTTACCCTAATGGTGCATGAATAAGCAAAAAATGTATTTACAACTGATTACTTAGTTAGATGGTGTGACCAAAGGGTGGAACGAATACAGCTCTGCCAGACATTCACTCTTCAAGAGCCGTACATGACCTACAGGGCAATACAGTTAGCCACACCAACAGCAATTGAATGTTTACTGGAAAGGACTACCTTTCCGCATAACAGAGCATCATCATTAGCAGGGCCATCTGCTCACTAAGATTCAATATGCTTTAGATTTTAAAGAACAGAATACCTGATACAACAGTGACCACAAAGTCATGCTTTCTTGTTTTCTTTAAACCAGGGGTGCCCAAACTACGGCCAGGGGGATGGATCCGGCCCCCAACACAAATTCATCGGCCCACAAAGCCCTCGTCGCTCATGGGTGTATTTTACTTCCACTTCCAGGAGTAACGAGGGCTTTGTGGGCCGGATGAATTAGTGTTGGGAGCCGGATCTGGCCCCTGGGTCATAGTGACTGGCTCCCTGAACCACGTGACCCCTGCTTTAAACACTACTTCTAACATACTCTTCCTAGTCCCTCCTCAATCTGAAAATATCTGAGTCAGAACAGACGGAAAAGCAACTGGGGAGGAGGAGAGGATAATCTTATTTGTATAATTTGGAGGCTGAGATCTGTGTGAAGTACAATCTGGATTGCAGAGAAACGCATATCTGCACATTGTCAATGAGAATCATGCGGTTTGTTCCAACTGAACAGAAACCTCCGTGGTCCCAAAAAAGCAAAATATGTATAAGCAAAATCAGGGCTGCCCAAACTACAGTCCACGGGCTGGATCCAGGCCCCGATGCCAATTCATCTGGCCCAAGCCACGCGCATTTCATTTCTGCTTCCAGGAGTGACGGGTGGTGGTGCGGGCCGGATGGATTGGTGTTGGGGCCCAGATCCAGCCCGTGGGCTGTAGTTTGGGCACCCCTGAGCTAACTATACCAAACAAAGGACACTGAAAAGCCTGGATCCTTTCACCAAGAACAATGCCATGACAACAGGAAAACCAACCTGGCCTATTCATCAGTCAGAGGAGAAGCAGCTAAAAAGAATTTTCTACATCCTTCTCTGCCTGAAAGAACACTTAAGAATTTTGTAAGAAAGAACCAGAGCCCAAATTCACTTATTCTCTTTCTCCTTCTTAATTGCTTTTCCTTTTGTATCATGTCTTTTGCACTGGAAACCTGAGGCCAGGGATTATCTTATTATTTAACCATCATAAGATGATTTTGAAGTTTTGAAGCACAGCTAAAATGCCCTGAATTCACAAATCAGGAGCACAGTTGTATGGTTCTTAAAAACCTTAGCTGCAAGGCAAATGATGAATGCAGTAACATCTGTAATATACATCACACTTCCCAAGAACTTCGGAGTTGGAGTCATTGTACATAGCCTCTCTCTTCTATTCACTGTCTCATGCAGATTCTGTTAATGCGCCAAGCTCCACCATTGCCCTCAGAGACAAACAACCCTGTCCCTTCTGATAGGTGGGAACATGTGTGAGAGGATGCAGATAAGGGATGGCATTTTCTGCTTGCTTTTCCTCTTGAGTAAAAACAAGTGAGGTAAAGGTCACCCTTGCTCTGAAGCCAGTCATATCTGACTCGAGGGTACAGTGCTCATTTCTGTTTATAGCCAAAGAGCCAACGCTGTCTGCGTATGTATGCAGGCGTTTCCATGGACATGTGGCAGGCATGCCTCAACACCGGAGTGCACAGAACACTGTTTACCTTCCTACTGATGTGGTCCCTATTTATCTACTTGCAATTTCTTGCTTTCAAACTGCTAGGTTGGCAGGAGCTGGGACAGAGATGGAAGCTCACTCCGTCATGCAGTACTCAGGAATCGAACTCCAACCTTCCAGGCCAGCGAGTTCAGCATCTTAACCACTTGAGCCACCACAGTCCCTCAAGAACAAGTGCTCTGATACTAAAATATGGAATAACATTTCCATTAATATTCAACTAAACAATAACTATACAAACCAAGTTACATTGTACTTTGGTTACTATAGGAAAACCATTTCAAAAGCACACCAGAGTCCTATGACCTAGCAAATAAGTTTACTGTGGCATATGTATTGTATTTATTCCCCCTTCCCCAATATTTATATACTCTCATGGCAAAATCTTCTAAAAGCTTACAGAAAACACTCAAAACATAAAATCTTTCCTATCTTACTTTAAAATTGTGTGCTCAAAGGCATTGTTAGACACATCTGTTCTAGTAGGTATACAGGTGAAACTCGGAAAATTAGAATATCGTGCAAATGTCCATTCATTTAACTTAAAAGGTGAAACAAATATATGAGATAAGACTCACTACATGCAAAGCGAGAGATGTCATGCCTTAATTCGTTATAATTGTGATGATAATGGTGTACAGCGTACATGAGATTATGTGATGATTATGGGGTACATGAGATTGGGGGGTTGGGGTTTTCATAAACTGAAAGCCATAAGCATCAATATTATAACAAAGTAAGGCTTGAACTATCTCACTTTGCATGTAATGAGTCTATCTTAACCTATAAAACCAAGGGTTAACCGTTGGAACTTGGTATAGGTTCCTAAGCCTCGCCCTAATAACCCACACCCACCCTTCGTGCACACGGACGAACTGGGTCCGCAGGTCAACAAAGGATTGAGAAAAGCGGCAGTGGGGCAAGAGCCCCACAAACGTGAAGAAAGGGAAACAACTTCATTTCCCAACGTTCTTTGCGCCACGCTGCACCACAGCAAATCAGGCTGAGACACACGACCAAAAAGAACGTTGAGAAACGCGCCGCAGCCAATCAAAAATAAGCTTCAGAAAAAAACTGCAGCACAAACTACGAATCCCAGAGTAAAAAAACCAAAAAAGCAGATCACAGTTTATAACAGCCAAGCCAAAGAAAATTTACATAAATAAACATTGTAAAAATTAAAATTACAGACTAAGCAATTTTTAAAAAACATTAACACAATTTAACATTCCAACACAATTTAAAACAGCCCGGCAACGCCGGGCAACCTCTGCTAGTCTCATATATGTTTCACCTTTTAAGTTGCATTACTGAACTGAATGAACATTTGCACGATATTCTAATTTTCCAAGTTTCACCTGTAAGTGCTACTGGTTCATAGATCAGAGGAGGAGATGAGGTAAATGAAAGCCTACAGAAATGAATTAAAATCTTCCTGGGAAACTGGAAGAGAACAACTGACAGATCATACCTGAACCATCACCAAAATCCTTTCAGTTGCCTCTAGTTCAATGGTTCCCAACGTGCACCCTACAAGGAGACTTCAATTCCCAGAAGCCTAACTCAGTAGATTGGCTGATCAGTGCTTTGGAGAATTGACTTAGGCTTCTGGGAATTGAAGTCCAAAAACCAAAGGTTGGGAAACTGCTACAGGCTTGGGGAAATGAGAACAGAGCACAAAAATAAAAATAATAGAAATGTGGTTGTTGGTTTTTTTGGGGGGTGGGGGGTAGGTGTCTGTTCAGATTATGCAAATAATCATCATATAAATCTATAAATAAACTGAAGGCATGTTTTAAAATTAAAAGCTTAAAAGAATAAAATGGCAAAGTTTTCTGACCCAATGCCATAAGAGAGCCTTCTTTTATGACTGTTTCAATGGCAAAATACTCCCTCCAAACTCACCTTTAGCAGCAGAACAGAGAGCGCTGTTCTTTACCACAAGCATTTCTTTCATTCTGAGAATGCCAAAGTGTCCGTGGGTAGCCCTGCCTAGAGCATCGTCAGACAAAAGGCTCCAACCTCAGCAACTTTTGGCAGGACAAACTTTCCCTATGCTCAGATTTTGGACTCTACTTTCCCCCTTTCTGTGCACTTGCCTTTCTTCCTGTGGTTGTTTGTGCAGAAACAAAGTTGCTGAAACAGCCATGTGCTGCCAAATATTTACTGTTTATTCAAAGGCTGGAAATACTAAGCATTTATTGGGGAAAAAATATCAGTTCCTACTATATTTGATACAGTGTTAAAGTACTGGGTTGTCACTGGTAGATTTTTCTTTTTTTACCAAGTGCTTTTTGGAGGTGATATCTAGAAGGATAGATTTATATAGTGCCAGGAAAAAGTACTTCTTATTCATCCCTGAACCTTCCCAACCCTCCCCTCTTTCGTTTCTATACATATTGGCTCAATGTCTTGTGAGATTTTACATGTGCATAAGAGCAGTTGATGATGGAGCAGGTATACAATTGGAAGTGTAACTGGATGTGTCATTGGTACCTTGTCAATCAGTTATAGCAACCTATGTGATTTTTCTTCTACATAAGTAAAATCACAACAGGATTTTGGCCATTGTACTCAAACTTTTGAAAAGCACTAAGAGTCAAGGGTCTTAAACATAATTATATGAATGGCTAAATATCATATTCAAAGATGCATTTTTACCGTTAATATCCAGTATTGGTAGTATTACATCGTATAGCCTTAGTTTCTCTTAAACCCAGATTAAATATTCACAACATCAATTTAAAGCCATTTTTATAATTGACTGTCGACAGGTTTATCTTTGTAGGCAGCTCTATGCATCAGGTAGACATGTATCCTCTCATTTAATAAGCTCAAGAGAGAATACACTCATCCCTTATCTTCATAACCATGATGCAAAAGGTATATTCCGTGTGAGTGAGCAGTCAAGTCACTCAGCAATAATTGTGAACCCAAGTTTCCTTGGTCCTAGTTCAATACTAAACATTAACAATATGACTCAATTTCCCAAACAACAATACAGAAAAATAATATAATTCAGTGATGCCATTTTCTGAAATAATATATTTGCAACCACACCTTTACAAGGCAAGAGAATCACAAGCATCTGAAAAAAGAACATGAACTTGGCCAACACTGCAGAGGATTCGACAGAAAAGTACCAATCAAGACTTGGAAATATTATGACTGTACCAAGTTTATATTCAGGTCAGCATGTTCCTGTATCGTTAGTAGTGTTTATCCTCATTAGCTCCCTGCTGACCATACAAGTTTCTAAAGCTCTGTTACAGAATTTAAGAGAACAATGGCTGATTTCCTGGACTTTTCTGTCACTGAACACACTCTATTTTGTCCCAACATGACTTCTCTCATGAGGGCAACATTACCTCATATTGCCACCGTTGCCTGATAAAACTTAAGTACGCAGGACACTAAACTAAACTACAGAACACTTTTGAAAAGCAGTTTCCAAACATACCCAATGCTGTCAAACTTCCTCACTCACATTCCCAGGATAACATGTGCCTCTGCCTGTTACTCCTCAGTATTTTCTTGAGCCGGAATGACTCCTCTACGCTGAGCAGAAACAGAATAGCCAAGAAAAGGGTGGCGAAGGAAGCAGGTTTAACATTAACCATAGAAAATTTAAGTATAGGTCTCACATGGAATCACAATACTTCCTAGAAATTTCTCAAGAAAGAAACAAAGAGGTCACACCATTGTGGAAACTCTGGTGTCAAGCACCAATCCTGCAAGTGACATACACTGGACAGACTTCAAGAAGAAACTATAAAACAAGACAAGGCTTTAGACACTTACACACAATGGCAACCCCAGGCTAATCCTTTTCAGTTGCATCTACTTAAAATCAGCCCCCCTTCCCAAGCGCTTCCTTCTATCTGGAATGTCAAAAGGAACCTGAAGGCTCATGCTGTCTTTAGGCTTTGCAACTCGTTGTAGAGCTAACTTCATGACTGTGGGGGCAGAGTACAGAGTCTGTCCAGAGTTTCCTAGAATCCAGTGGCAGCAGCACCCAGAAAACAGGGCAATGAAAAAGAGGGCAATAAAACCTGAAGGACACGACAGAGAGGGTTTGAACATATACAAGTACAAGTGCATAACATGGATAAAGTACCCCGTTTTGTTTCAAAGACAAAACAAAACAAAAATCTCTTTCCAAGTAGAATCATTTGAAAGCTACACAAACCAAAGGAAGCATTTCATGCATACATGGGATGCAGAGATGAGGCATGTCATAAGTTAGGGAGCAATCTGTACATGTTAGGCCTTTGACTATAATATGCAAACATTGTCAAGGATCATTTTGATCTAGCAAGTACTCCTTATTCTGATTTAGTAAGTATCCCTAGGGTACCATTGGATACACAAAATTATTGTCAATAGCTATGAACTCTGGTTTATATTCCAAACAACCACAAAGCCTACTAAATCAGAGGTGCCTCATGGACTAGTCAAAGGCTTGTAGGTAACTTAGTCATTTCCCTCTGCCAATTCTTGAACCCGACACCAGGAATCCAAAGTTACCATACATAAAAACAGAGGAGCCTGATAAAGACTTGCGCAGCCAGGAGCTAACATCTGGCCAAAATATGCAGCCATTTCTGGGCATTGATGATCTCCTATACGAACTTTAGGGGTCTTAGTTTCAAGAGCAGAGTATCAGCTGAAAAATCTGGACAGTGGGGAAAACTTATACTGTATACAGTTTTGTTCCTCTTTAGTAAAAATGTACTTGGAAATCTTTTCTTAGCAATCAGTGTAAAAACACTTCAAATGTGTAAAAACAAACAACAAAGCTGCTGCAATTCCAAGAGAGGAGAAAGAGGCCATTAACCTCTTCAGAGAAAGTGGGCAAAGCATTGCTCCTGCAACCTCTTCTGACAAAAAAGGGCAAACTTGCGTTATCAGCTGGTATCACAAATAGGAAAAAAAACCAAAACTAGTCATAAGAACATAAGAACAGCCTTGCTGGAACAGGCCACAGCCCATCCAGTCCAGCATTCTGTCTCACACAGTGGCTCACCATTTCCTTCAGGGTATTCCCAAGCAGATGCCTTCACCTGTTTAGGATTCCTGTCTGGAAATGGCATTGAGAGATATCCTGCCTATCTCTCCAACCCGGAGGTTGTCCTTAGGTAGCCATAATTATAGCCATTGATAGCCTTGTCCTCCATGAACTTGTCGTGCTCGAACATCCTGTCTTGGCCAGAGAGAGGAATGTTGTGTTTTAGTAATATGACAACCTTTGCCCCTCCCTAAATTAACATGTTTGTCATTTTAAAATGAACCCTCCTCCCCCCCCCCAAAAAAAACAATTAGAAGTTAACAAATAAACATTAACAAGTTAATGCAATGAGTTTCATCAAGGTAATCAGGTTCTTGGGTGCAACTAAAACAAGCCATTAAGCAGTAAACACTAGTATTACAAATATGGTTGACAAGTGGCACCATTACTTGCAAAGCCTTACTTCTAAGCTCTGCTCTTAGGCTAAAAAGTCTTTCGCTTCTCCAAATGTTCAAAATGAGTTGAACCGCGCGAGCCCACTGAGACATGAGATGTCTGTTTGTTCTAAGGCTTTCCTAAGTGTTTAAAATCTCAGGGGCCCAAATCAAAAAGCTGTGGGCTTGGAATCTATGGGGGCATTATCTACATTTCAACCCCACGCCTGTACAATGAGCCTAATTCTACTGGCTTGCAATACAAACCCACATGGTTTCATGTTTGCTGCAAGGCCAGCCCCCCTTCTCCTGCAGGATTTGTTTCTATGGTAAATCTAGTCAGTAACGAAAGCAGTTGCCAGATTAACCTTTAATTGGCTGCAACGTTCTAGGCCAGGGGTTGCCAACCTTTTTAAGTCGGGGGCCAGGCCATGCTCCCTCCAACGGCTGAGGGGGCTGGACTGGTGGTACCCCCGCCATTTATGGCTGCTGTAAGCACGTCCATGGCCGATTCTGGCAGCGGCTGGAGTGAGAGCGTGGACCGGATGATTTGGCACCCCCAGGACAGATCTAGCCTGTGGGCCACAGGTTGCCTACCTCTGCTCTAGGTGATAGGCTGAGCACAAAACTGCATTTGTCACGAAAGCATAAATGTTTCACACCAGGCAAGAATCCAGCATCCCACATTAATCACTCAGTGGGCTCAAACTGAGGGTGAGGCATATTCTCACTGGAAGAATTAACTCCTCCTTTTTGTGGAGCTTCTAGCATTTCATATGGACATTGCACACAGCAGCTTGGCCAGAAATATAAGCCTACGGAAGTGAGCAGAACAAGAACTTCCTATCTCCAGTATACCATTTCAGTGACAATACCTAAAGAAATGACAGCCTGCTACCAAATATTGATGACTTTCTCCAAAGCAGAAGTGGTAGTCAATGTGACTCCAGTTAAATTATATAACAATATTTACAGAACAAAGTTTTCTCCTGAAATAATGTCATGGTTTAGTAAAATTTCAAGACCAAGCAAATGGTATTTTAAATCATCTATATCTATAAAGCGAGGACGTTCGTTCGTATGTCCTGAATGCATGGCCACACCCCGCGACCCACCCCACTGAAAATTTAACGGAGCCTACCTTGTCGGTCAAAGAGGGGGGTCCGGACGCCGTGGGTGGGGTGCCAGCCCCACCAGCAAGGATCACGGCGGCGGCGCTGGTGCGCATGCATGCAGGCGTCACAATTGGGCACCCAATGCAGGCAATGGCATGCGTGGGCGCCAGCGCGCAAGCGTTGAATCCGGCAACCCAACACTGACGCCCACACGACCGCCACAGTAGAGAGCATGACCAGCGGCGCAGGAACAAACTCAGGCTTCTGGGTGTACATGCCATGACTCACGACCGAACGGGCGCACGTGCCACCACAATGCGCCCGGCGATGCTCACGGCTGGATGCCCGCAGCCAGACCACTAAAAAAGCACAACCCCCAGCCAGGTAGGCAATGGGGGGGGGGCTCCACCCCACCCCCCAAGACCGCCCAGGTGAAGCCAGGCAAAAAGGCTAGTAATGTATAAGATTCAGCGAGACAGGGAATGTTTACCATCAGAACTGTCCGCATCCACCAAGTCTCCAAACTGAACTCCCCCCCCCCACATCATCTGATGTACAATGCTATTAGAGACATTACCATGTGTGACATGTGGTGCATCAAGATGCTCGATATGAACTACAGTATCTAAAGGTAAAGGTTTCCCTTGCTCAAAAGCCAGTCGTATCAGACTCTAGGGTGCAGTGCTCATCTCTGTTTCAAAGCCAAAGAGCCAGCACTGTCTTCTGCAGACGTTTCCGTGGTCATGTGGCAGGCATGACTAGACACCAGAGCGCAAACTTTAACATATATGTTTACTTGGAATTTGAACATTTACCTAGCAGAGAGGCAGTTTCAGAGATATCAGTAGCCACCTTTTCTACCTAGCTATTCTATTTGTATGATCCTAACACTGCTTTGCATGGAATCATACAATAACTGAGTTGAAAGGGGTCTTTTAGGCCATTGTGTCTAAACCCCCCTTTGCACAGTAAGAAGAACACTGCCAGATCCTGGTCACACACTATCCATAATTCAGTTTTCTACAAGGAGAAAAGGACTGCAGTGGCTCAAGTGGCTAAGACGCTGACTGGGAGGTGGAAGGTCAGCAGTTCGATTCCCAAGTACTGCAGGACGGAATGAGCTCCCGTCTTTCTCCCAGGCTCCTACCAACTTAGCAATTCGAAAGCAAGAAATTGCAAGTAGATAAATAGGGACCACTTCGGTGGGAAGGTAAGCAGCGTTCCGTGCGCTCTGGTGTCTAGTCGTGGCTGCCACATGACCACGGAAACGTCTGCAGAAGCAGACAGCGCTGACTCTTCGAGGCTTTGAAACAGAGATGAGCACTGCTTTCTTAGAGTCGGATACGACTGGCTTTCCAGCAAGGGGAAACCTTTACCTTTACTTTACCTACAAGGAGAAAATCATCACCACCATCCTCATCCTTTATTACAGTCTTCGACCAGCCTTTACAATAGAAAAAGGTTTCACACTTTGTTAAAAGTAGAAAAGGTTTCACGTTTTGTTAACAATAGAAAAAATGCGATAAATAAAATGTTTTATGAGGTAAATAAAGACCTGTCGCTGTCCGGCTCCCCTTCCTCGGCAGCTGGAGGGCCTGCGAGCCCTCGGCCGGGCCCGGTGCTGAGGAGGGGTGGGTTCTTGGCTCGGTGTTGTTGGGCCACCGAGGCCCGGTCACGGCCTTCGAATGAGGAAGAAGGAGACCCAAACACAACCGTAGCCACTACTAGTCCGGATCAACGGCACCACCTCCTCCTCCTCCCTCGGCCCGGCGGCCTCTCGTCTTGCCACACACAAAGCCGCTCTCGCACAGGCGGGAAGGGCGAAGCCCCGCCCCGATAGGGCCTTTGCCCAATCACAACCGGGCACTCGTTCCCCTTTCCTCCAATCGTAACTCACACTAAAGCTTCCGCCCTCCTCATCTCACCTCCCAGCCAATCCTCGGCTGCGCCCTCTCAGCGAAGGCCCACCTGCTCGCATTCCATCCCTCCAATCGCCACTCGCACCCCCTCAGGTGGGCACCTCCCCCGAGCCAGCGCCTTCGTCCAATCGCCGCCGTCGCCTCGCTTTGCCCCGCTCTCAGGTCACCCTCCTTTAGGGGCCCGCCGACTCCGCCCCCCACACTTTGAGACGCCAATCATACGCCCTGGGCGCGTATCGACCAATAGCGCGACGCTCTCCGCGTGTTCTCGCCCCCAGCCACCCACTATAAGGAATGTCTTAATATTCCCCGGAATGTGAACGCGTGTTGACCGATCCACACGTTGTTACGTTAACTGTTGCCAAAGCACACAAACAAAACGCAGTGAGGGAAGCCTTAGAGCAAAACCTCAACTACTTCCTTCCCTCTGGTTGCCTAAGTAAGGGCAAGAAGAGCCATGGGAAATTATTATTTTTTTCTGAACAACAAGTCCCAGAGTCCCCTAGTCCCCAACACGTGGGTCAGGGAGCTGGTCATTATGGTCCAGATCTGGCCCCCCGGGGCCATAGTTTGGGCACCTGTGCTATAAATGAACACAGAACAGGTTCCTGGATGAGTTTTATTCATCCGCACAGGCATGTTTTACTTCCGCTTCCAGGAGCAACGAGGGCTTTGCGGGCCGGATGAACTGGTGTCGGGGGCCGTATCCGGCCCCAGGCTGTAATTTGGGCACCCCTGCCCTAGTCAGTAAGTGTCCCAGTTAAGAAACCGGGTGAGATCGGAGCCATTCACACGTGATGAAACAACCAGCCCCCCCCCCATGTGAGAAACTAGCACTTACAAGAGGAAAAAGTCAAGGAGGTTCCTAGATCCCGTAATAAATTAAAGCAATGTAACGAATTATTAAAACAATGCAATGAACATGAGCCGTTTTACGCTCCTCCACTTAGGCAGGATGAGGATGCACGGATACGTAGCTTTCATCCCCTCTTCCAGTTAAGGCAGTGCCTTTGCAAGATAGAGAAACCAAAGGCACATTTTAAAAGGTTGCAACCCCAGGCCAGAGACAACCAAGCATCAAACCATCAGGCCGGATTCCAAATTATCAGGCACGACATAAACCAACACCGGAAAAGTTCCCTTTTCAGATTGTGATGGTCAGAATTGCCCACCCCAAACTGACCCCAAAAAACCCACCCCAAAACCAAACAGTTTTCTATAGGGTAAAGACTGAGAGCAGGATTAAATCTATGGCCTATTCTTTGCCAGGTTTCAGCAAACAATTATTATTATTATTATTATTATTATTATTATTATTATTATTATTATTATTATTATTATTATTATTATTATTATTATTATTATTATTATTATTATTATTATTATTAAATCTATCATTAGATTCACAGACAAAGACTGGTCTAAAATTGACAATTCAAGACCTAACCCATGACCTAAGAACTATATAAGCATACAGTCAGTTCCTAGTGAGATTTCTTTAAAATAAATAAATAAAGCAGCTTTGCTAGGAACTGCCTATATCGTCGACTGCAACTCGTATCCGAGAAAGCATTTCCCCCCCCCCCCCTGAAGCAGGAAAAATGTCATTGCCATGAAGTGACACACGCTAGGATCACAGAGCCATCTCCTGCGGCACGTATGAAATGAGACATGCAGGATTTAACTCCAGGACTGCGATGGACTGCCACAGCCTTGAGGATATTATCAAGGTGCGCCTTCACAGCCCGTCCATCTGGCATGGCCTCTTCTGCCTCCATGACCGTTGGGAATCAGAGTTCCTCCTCTGCTCATTTTGCCATTGGGCCCAATAGGATGGTTCCCAGCGGCATTTCCTCCACTGATGGGGACCGTCACCCGACCTAAAGGGGCTCATCCGCCCATAGCCATTGGCCCCTTTAGGGAGTCAGGTTAGACTGCCTATAAACTTAGACATTTAATAATAATAATTAGGCAGTCTGATTGCTCCCTTTTTAATGTGCATGCATATAATTCATGCACCGCCCGGAGTCGGCTTTGGCTGAGTGGGCGGTATAGAAATTTGACAATAAAATAAAATAAAATAAATAAATAAAATCCAGCCCAAGGGGAGGAAGGGTGGGAATGGTTTGCAAGCTGTCACAGGATGTCTGACGGTGTGGCGAGACCACGCCAGGAGGAAACCTTAAAGTTCCTGACCAGAATGAGGCAGCAAGAAGTGACCTTCAAGCGCAACGCCCCTGCAGTGCGGCACCTCTATGTGGACCAAACTTTCCCTGAGCACAAAGTCTGGGCCAAGCCCAATGGCTCCCGTTTCTGTCTGTTAGTGGGGTGGGCGAGGTGCCCGCCCATGTGGCTTGGCATGGGGAAAGGGCATCGGCTGCCCTTCATCCGGCCTGGATTGAACCAGAGAGGACAGGCCTGGCCATTCAAGGTGGGAAGAAAGAAAGGAAAGTGGAAGAGGCGCCAGAGTCTGGCACAGGTGTGCACCTTACCTTCCGGCCTGTACTGGGCAACGATGGTGACCGCCTGCCCAGCCCGCTTCAGCGCTGCCGCCGCTTGCTCATGCGTTGCGTTCCGGAGGTTGACGCCATTCACCTGGGCAAACAAACCCCACCCCTGTCAGCTCACCTGGGAAAGGAGAGTCTTCCACCCGCCTCCCTCTTTACACAGACATAGCCCATGTATTTCCCAGCGTGTGTGACCTTTCTACGTGCCCCCAAGAGCCCTGGGGTAGCTCATTATCCACTCACACACAGCTACAAGTCCCATCACTCTCAACCACCTGCTCCTCGTCCTCAAAGGCAGGAGCGCATGGCTTCTGGGGCCAAAGACCTAAGTGTCAAAGCTTCTCAATCAGCGCAAGCCTAACCTGACCCAGGATAGCCACGTCTTCCTGGAGGGAGGAGTGAGCCTGGCCTGCTTGCGGCATCAATGCCTTGAAGGGGTGAGGAGCGCCCTGCCTTCAAACACCCATGCGCAGGTTGCACTTATGCTCTCGATGCAGCCTCTTTCTTCTGCTGAAAGGAGGAAGCAAGCAGGCTTCTTCCTCCCAGAGCAGGCTGGGCTAACCCAGACCGGTCTGGCAAGCTGCTCAGGGCAGGTAAAGCGGGTTAACACCTTAGTGCCTGGGGCAAAACCTCTCTAAACCCAGGAGATGGGTGGGACCAGGGGAAAGACACACTCAAAAAAATGCTCCCACCCACTGATCTGCTGCTTAGTCTGGGCTAAGGGCACAACGAGGTTACCTTTCAAAAGAAATCTAACCATTAGTAATGCTACCGAACTGATAGAAAGAGTATATGTTCTATTTGCCTTTTAAACATTAACATAAGGGTCAGTTTCCCCAGGAACCCTTTCATGTTTCATGCCATTCTCTCATAAACCCTTGCCTTTTGAAAAATGCCTTTTGAAAATAATTAGCAACGCATGGCAATGCAGTGAGGTTTTTAAAATGATGAGCAGCAACAAGTCTTCTTGAAATACTACATCAACTGGAGCAGGTTACTTGTACAAATATGATTCAATGGGTTGCAATCTCCAAAGGTTTACAGCAAAGAAAGCTAGTGAGTCGCCAAAATGTCACACATTTTCTAGTTGTATTCGATGCAACAATCCCAACTACCCCTCTCTTTTGAAATGATTTTCTTAAAAGTAAACTTCCAAGTGCAACAATTTTTGCTTTGCCCACACTATGTGCAGGATATATGCCCAGAGCAAGACCCCAGATGCCTCCTCCTGCCCACCCCAGAAAGAAGGCAGCCATAACAACTCAACGCCCTTTCTTCTTACCGAAAGGATGCGGTCTCCACGTCGCAGCTCCCCACTCAGGTCAGCGGGGCCACCGGCGAGGATGAAGGAGACGAAGATGCCTTCGCCATCCTCACCGCCCACGATGTTGAAGCCCAAGCCAGTGGACCCTTTGTGCAAGGTGATTTTCCGGGGCTCCCTGGTAGGAGAGAGGAGACACATGAATAGGGTGCCCTCCTCCCCAAGTCTCTCAGAGCCCCCTCAGAGCAACCCAGAGAGATGCGCCCAGTGCCGGATTAAGTCAACGCAAGGGCTGTAGCAAATCCTGTCAAGAGACCCTTGCATAGATTTAGAATACCTATAAAATAAAACGCCACTAATAAAAACAAACTTTTCTCGACTTAATGTGGGTAGATTTAGAGATAAAATTAGTCAAATCAATTTCTCTACGTAAATCAAAACACAGCTCACACGTCCATCGACTCTGCCACTCAACACAAATTTGTGCTACTACAGAGTAGCACGTAAGATGCGCATGCACACAAGGACGGCTCCGCCTGCACATGCATCTTTACTCTTTGGTGTGCATTGAATGCTCCAATGAGGCATCAACGAGTCTCTCCAAGTGAACATTTTTTGAATATCCTCGCGAATGCACGGAATATTTAAATTTGGATTTTCATACTAAATGAGCGCCGGCCCCCAGAGGTGCGGGGCCCGTAGCATTTGCTACTCCTGCTATATGGCTGATCCGGCACTGCACCCAGGACTTCTATTACATTGTAGAAGGTGGGAAATGAGTTTAAGATGGGAATAACATGTCTAGCATCACTAGAAGCAAAAGAAGATTCTTACCACTCAAAAGAGATTTGAGTGCCAGGAGAACAGATTCAGACTCTTTGGCTCGACAGGAGTCTTGCTGCACATCTGCCGGTATGACAAAGACATGCATCTGCACTGCCTACACCAGTGGTGGCGAACCTGTGGCATGTGTGCCAGCGGGGGCACTCAGAGCTCTCGCTGTGGGCGCATGCACCATTATCCCAGCACAGAGTTTGCCCTGCTCTTCTGCCCAGCAGCCCAATGGGAGTGCTTCCTTCCCCCCAGCACAGAGTTCGCCCCGCCCCTCTGTGGCAGCCTGTTGAGTTTGGGCACTCGGTCTCTAAAAGGTTTGCCATCATTGGCACCTAACCCTGCACCCACAAGTTCTTTCTAAGTGGAGGCCATTTCTGCATTTAGAAAATGGGAACTCTGCACTTTGGTTAAATTAGCGCATGTGCCTGCACCCATATATGTATTGCGCTACTGCAGAAGACAGATGATGTGTTTAAGGGATGATTAAATAATGCTGCCAGTAGAGATGAAAAGCAGACAGACACAGATGACAGCCTATTAGCTCTGATTCTGAAAAGGCCTTTCTCATGCACAACCCCTTCCAGAGCTTAGCCAGTGGTTGTGATGGATGGAGGTGCCCCTCCTCACAAGAAGCCACTTTCCCAAGCTCTGCCAGCTCTCTCGACATTCTTGAAATGAAAGCAGTCCACAAGAAGCATGGTTGTGTTACCAAAGAGAGACAGAGAGAGACAGAGACGGTTGCTTTAAAGGTAAAAGCAGTTGTGTGCTCGCCCACAGGGATAAATTCAGGGACTCATCCCGGTGCGCCCCAGCGACTGGCGCCCCCCCAGAGGCAGGCAGAGCTAATGGGAAATTATGGGATTTCTCCCAACCCCCCATCACTTCCTGTCCACCACCCTCTCAAGGCGGCCAGCACACCCCTGGGTAAAGGTAAAAGTCACCCTTGCTCAAGTCAGTCGTATCCAACTCTAGGGTTCAGTGCTCATCTCTGTTTCAAAGCCGAAGAGCCAGCGCTGTCTGCTTCTGCAGACATTTCCATGGTCATGTGGCAGGGAGGACTAGACACCGGGGCGCACGGAACACTGTTTACCTTCCCACCGAAGTGGTCCCTATTTATCTACTTTTCACTCTAGCCTTAATGCAGAAGAACTCTTTAAATTTTAAAACTTTTAAGCATTTTTTAAAAAAAAAAATTAGGAGGGCATAATTTTTGTTTTTGTTGATACTTATAAATTCATTCAGTTTGTTTATTCTTTATGTATTATTTCTGATTGTAAAGATTTTTTTTAAAAAAATGCGTTGCAAGATGCTCGGAGGCGAGAAAATATTCCAGATGGGTGGGATATAAGTAAACAAATGAATAAATAAATAAAACATTAAGACACCAACTCTAAATGCATAATTTCAGAGTCTTTTCCATATGTGACGACATCCCCACCACCACCACCTTGGTTCTATTTTCCCCTGCACCCAATTACTCATCATTTTGCTTTTTCCCCTCAGGGTACAAAAGGCTTTGCATCCCCCCCCCTGGAGTTTCTGTGCTCCTGATAACAAACCTCAGAACTGTTTTCCCACAGATCAGATTTGCAAAAGCAGCCATCGAAGCATCAAAAGTGCTCCCCGGGCTGAGACCGATGCTCCTGACGCACCAACCCAACCAGTGGCACTGTGGTCTGCCTCCCTCCCATCAAGACAAACCATCCCAGCGTTGGGACAGAGAGGACAGGGAAGACAGTACCTGGACCCTCTTTTGTGCATGGCCACCACAGGGTGATGCGGCCGAGAGGTGAGGGGCCTCCCGCAGGAAATAGAGGACGAGACGTTGGCGGTGATCATGGTGTCGGCTTCTCCTTTTGCACTTCTCTGCTAGAAGAATGCGCTGCTTTGCAGCTTGCATCCAGCCCTCCCCTTTCCCTGCTCTTTATGGCATTCTTGAGATAAACCAGACCCTGGTCCCTAAGTGCCTAAAGGGATGCTTGCCAAGAGGCCTCCCTCCCTCCCTCCCTCCCTCCCTCGCCCCCCACAGCCCACATGCCATGGAAAACATCGGAGTGGCGTCTGAACTCCATGAAATATTTTGCTGTCCTGCAGAGCCTAAGACGCTGGCTGGGAGGCGGGAGGGAGGGTCAGCAGTTCGATTCCCAAGTGCTGCAGGACGGAATGAGCGCCTGTCTCTGCCCCAGCGCCTGCCAACCTAGCAAGAAATTGCAAGGAGAGAAATAGGTCCCTTCGGTGGGAAGGTAAGCAGCGTTCCGTGCACTCTGGTGTCTAGTCATGCCCGCCACATGACCATGGGAATGTCTGCAGAAGCATACAGCGCTGGCTCTTCGGCTTTGAAACAGAGATGAGCACTGAACCCTAGAGTTGGATATGGCTGGCTTTTGAGCACGGGAAATCTTTACCTTTAAGAAGAGAGCTTGGCAGACCACCACGCCTTGAACACTTTAATACATGCCTGAAGAAGTGGTCTTGAACCACGAAAGCTCCCACAATGTTTTGTTTTCCTTATTGAATCACCTGGTTCCTGCTTTGTTTTTTTGCATCTTTACAATTTGAATATGGATCGCACGGCTAAACATCCTTGTTTGCATCTCGAGAACAGACCTCTATGTGCAGCTGCCCCAAAAACCTCAGCACTCTGAGTGTTCTTGGACTTCAATGACATCTGAAGTGCTAAGGTTCGCCAACAGTAGACTCTACTGTAGTGATGATGAAACTATGGCACGTGTGGTGGAGGTGGCACTCGGAGCCCTTTCTGCGGGCACCCATGCAGTCACCCCAGCACAGAGTTCACCCCGCCCCTCTGCCCAGCAGCCCAATGGGAGCGTTTCCTTCCTCACCTGTTGCTGTGTAGGCACTTTGTGATAAATAAGTGGGTTATGGGTTGCATTTTGGGCACTCAGTCTCTAAAAGGTTTGCCATCGTTTTTGATCATCAGGCAGCAGTTAACCAACCTGACAACCCCAAGGACTCACGGCCTTGGGTGGGGAAGTCCACAGGGAAGGGCGATGGTCTCCAAGTGGATTCAATGGAGAGTAGCAACTTCATCCATCCTGGCCTGAGGCCTATGAAGTAACCACATTTCCCCCAAAATACCCTGGGACTTTTTAAAAAAAAAAACTGGCTTTTAGAAAGCATTTTTACTCTGCTTTCCATGAATGTATTAAATCCATTTCTTAAAACAATGCTTTTAGTCTACTTTTAATAACTGCATCTCTTAAATGTTGCTGTGGGGAGCCTTGGCAGGCAGGAAGATGATAAAGAAATGAAAAAATATGGAGAATTGTTGCTTCAGCAGGGAGAAGGAAACATTGCGCATGGCTCCCTGCCACCCCACTTTTCCTAGCTTGGTCTAACTCACTATACGTCCCCTGTTGCCCTCTTGTGGCCACTAGCTAACACTGCGGTGCAGACTGATGGGTGGATTTGGAGCCAAGGAGATGAAGTCCCCACATTCCCAGAGCTTGCCTCCTGGAATATCCTGCTGGCAGCTTCTCCAGCAAATCGGGCAACTCGGCTCAGTTTGCCTAGATGCCAGAGCACACAGAATGCCGTTACCGTATATACTCGAGTATAAGCCTTTTTTTAGCCCCAAAAGGGGGAATCGGCTTATACTCAGGTCAATGACCACGAGGGTCCCAAGACCGTGTTGGATTGAAATTTGCTAACAATTTAATTAATTTTACCATATTTCCATGTATTTTGATTATTGAAACTCACTAGCAGGTGCTGCATTTCCCACCCTCGGCTTATACTCGAGTCAATCTATTTTCCTGGGTTTTCAGGTCCAAATTAGGTACTGTACCTCGGCTTATACTCGAGCATATACGGGTACCTTTTTGCTGAAGCGCTACCTATTTATCTACTTGCAATTTATTGCTTTCGAACTGTTTGGTTGGCAGGCGCTGGGACTGATGACAGGAGCTCACTCCGTCGTGAGCACTTGGGTCTCGAACTGCTGACTTGCCAGCCTTCTGGTCACCAAGCGGAGCATCTCAACCAATAAACAACCACAGCCCTGGATGCTTCTTTCCCCACCTGACCTTCAAGGGCCTCACTCTGGCAAGCAGCTCTTTCCAACACCTCGTATTTTCTTTTTGAAACATATAAGTCCAAAGTGCATTGCTCACTGATAAGCAGTGATTTCTTTTGAAGTACATCTGCTTGTTATGCCTTACATTTAAAGTAATTCATTACTTATAACTATTTTAGTTACATCTGATTATTCAATTGACTGCGGATTTTTGTGCTTTGTTATTCCTGTATAAATACACCATATAGATGCCTGCTGTCATTGATATACACAAGTATAGTTAAATAAATGGAAAAGGGAACTCCAGTGCTCATTATGGTCTACTCTAACAAATGGAAAGTGTGTAGATCAGTGTTTCGCAAATTTTTGGTTTCTGGACTTCAATTCCCAGTAGCCTAAGTCAATTCTCCAAAGCACTGATCAGCCGGTGGACTGACTTAGGCTTCTGGGAATCAAAGTCTCCTTGTGGGGCCTGGGGCCCATGTTGGGAACCACTGGTGTAGATCTATAAGAAAAAGTCATAGCATGCATGCTGGGTCATAAATTTAATTGCCATTTTGGGCAACGAATCTGGAATCAAAGCTTTCTTGAGATATAGGTTAAGTACTTGCCATGTCTAATTACTTGGACATAGAGAACGTTTATCATCTCATGGTCATTAGTTTATTGTTTATCATCTCAGGGTCATTAGTTTATGGTTGTAGTCTATTATGCTGTGATTTACGATTTACATGTTATCATGATTTATTTGCTGTTTTCCATTGCATTTTACTGTGTTGTAATATATAATGATGATGCTGATGATGATGAGGAGGAGGAGGCTATTTACAGGGATCTCTCACCTGACAGATAGCAAACTCCCAAATCCTTTGAAGAATGGGAAGTACCATATAAGTCAAGGTAAAAGTCACCCTTGCTCAAAAACCATCTGTATCTGACTCTAGGGTTCGGTGCTCATCTCCATTTGCAGCCAAAGAACCAGCACTGTGTCTGTGTGAGTGCAGACATTTCCATGGTCATGTGGCAGACATGACTAGACACCGAACCACATGGAACACTGTGACCGTCCCCACCAAAGTAGCACCTATTTATCTCCTTGCAATTTCTTGCTTCCAAAATGCTAGGTCAGTCACGGTGAACCTTGGTACTCCAGCTGTTCTTGAATTTCAATTCCCAGAAGCCCAAGTCCCTGTGAATCCACACGAATGGATTTACTGTGCC
The DNA here is from genome assembly GCA_035047305.1 of Bradypodion pumilum. NCBI lineage: Eukaryota > Metazoa > Chordata > Lepidosauria > Squamata > Chamaeleonidae > Bradypodion > Bradypodion pumilum. The sequence goes on along the minus strand of JAWDJD010000011.1, from coordinate 1,170,170 downwards.
TACTCAGACCCATTTGTGCGTATTTACAGGGGCTTGGGCTTCTGGGAATTGAAGTCCAAGGACAGCTGGAGTGCCAAGGTTTGCCATCACTGTGCTAGGTTGACAGAAGCTGAGACAGAGAGGGGAACTCACTCCATCATGGTCTCAAACTGCCGACCTTCCAATCATCAAGCTCAGCATCTTAACCACTAAGCCACCCCAGTCCTTCTTGCACAAATTTTGCTCACCTGGTAAAGTCTTCGTCGCCAATCATATGGCGTGGCACGGGTGAGTAGCGGGCAGGCGTGACCTGGGGCGGAGGAGCCGGGTAGGCAGGCTTGTTCTCCAGGCCTCCCAGGTAGCCCAGGCTGGGGTTATGGCTTATGTGGTTCTCAGCCAAGGCAGAGAAAGCTACAGAAGCAAAGAGGGACAGAAGTGAGGCAGGTCTACGGAGAGCAGGAAGGCAAGCCTTGGCTTCTCCACACACACACCCCACCTCGGCTGGGTGAGTCTTTCCTGCTTGCAAAGGGCTGGGGTTTCTTCGCTCTGGCACGATCTCTGCCCCCACCCCTGCCAAAGGCAGAAGGCAAAAGGTGTACGTACTGCTAGCGTAATCCGGCGGAGCATAGATGTCATTGAGATGGAGGCTTCCTGGCTTGGCCACCTTCAGGTACACCATGTCGGAGGTGTTCTTCAGTGCGGCCACGGCTTCCTCGTGCCGGACGTCCTGCAGGTTGGTGTTGTTCACCTGGAGCCCAGAAAGGTAAAGGAAAAGCTGGCGGTGGTGGAAGCCCCCACTTGTCTACACGCAAATGCCTGTACTGCTGCCCATAGGTTGTATGTTCGATCCTGACAGGGATCAAGGTGGACAAAGATCGCTGCATGCCCAGTTGCCCACCCCAGCACACAGACCATACAACGCAGGTGCTCACCGCCAGCAGCCGGTCACCGATTTGCAGCCGTCCGTCTTTCTGAGCCGCCCCACCCTCTATGATCTTGGTGATGTAAATGCTGTTGTCTCCTGGGATGTGCTGGTTTCCGATGCCTCCCGCAATGCTGAAGCCCAGTCCTGGGGGGTAAAGGACAGGAGGGCGAGGAAGACCAGGGTTGGCAGCAGTATAAGAGCACCCCTTCTTTTCTTCCTCACTCTCTCCCCCCCAGTTTAAACTTCACTGGGATGTGCCCTGCATTGTCACCCCACTTCCCCAGGAAAGCAGGGGCTCACAAAGTCCTCTCCTCCCAGGTTGCCCAGTTTCTGTCCTGGCCTTCATATCTTGCAGGGCACAGATAGATGAGGGGGGGGGGGCAGTTCCATGAATCCCTGCTCTTGAATATGGCACATGTGGCGTGGACATGACAAGGCCTGCCCATAAGGAACCCCTCTGGAACTCGACTCCATCTCGTCCATTGACTGTGGATTGTTGGAAGCAGGTTTTGGGGTCCCTGAACTCTAGACACCCAGAGGGACAATGTGCATGCTTTGAATGGGGAGAATGCGGAGGATGACCCCAGAGTGCCTGAAGAAAGGTCTGCTAGTGTCAGGGCCCATTTGCTCTCCATTCCTGTTCAGGCTATGGCGCCTCCTCCGGTTTTGGTTTCCACCTGCCTTGCTCCTGATCTTTGACTCAACAGTTCCTGCTTTGCTCCGTCTGCCTTTCCTCCGGTACCAACAACTTCCTCCTCTCCCTCTCAACCTCCCCCTGGAAAGCCATGGCCATAGGAACACAAGATGGCATAGTCTCAACTGGGCCAGGACCTCAGTCTGTCACAGTGATGGCGAACCTTGGCATTCTAGATGTTCTTGAACTTCAATTCCCAGAAGCCCTGATCAGCAGGGATGCTGACTTGGGCTTCTGGGAAATGAAGTCCAAGAACAGCTGGAGTGCCGAGGTTCGCCATCACTGGTCGATCACTACCAACTGGTAAGCAAGAGGGGCTCTTCAAGTTTTAGGCAGGATTCTTTTGTGAGAACTACCTAGGGCAGTTATGTCTAACCTTGGCACTCTAGGTGTTCTTGGACTACAATTCCCAGAAGCCCAAGTCAGCACCCCTGCTGATCAGGGCTTCTGCAAATTGAAGTTCAAGAACACCTGGAGTGCCAAGGTTAGACATCATGGACCTAGGGAATCTCTGACAGGTTTAGTAGAAAGGGCTAAGAAAGCCATCCAAGAGCACCCAGAACTAATGCTGCTTAGGTTTCAAACTCAAATGAGACTGTGGTTGATCAGAGCAGGATGATGGGTGGGACAATAACTGTCCACCACCACCCCTCTAGTTCCTACCAGGGGTGACCAACCTTGCTGCTCCAGCTGTTCTTGGATTTCGATTTCCAGAAGCCCAAGTCAACACAACTGCTATTCAGGGCTCCTGGGAACTCAAGTCCAAGAACATCTGGAGAGCCAAGGTTGACCATCCATATGCCTTTGCGAAGCATGACCTCATGGAGGACAGTCCAGCAATCCCAGTTCCACAACACTTATTCGCACTCTGCTGCCACTGATGGAGAAACCAGGGTCTCAGGTCAAGGCCAACAACTTGGAAGACCCCCCCCCCCAGACCCTCCCCATCACACACAACCACAACACATCCATGTCCAGCACATCACCTTTGGGTCCTTTCATGAGGTTGACCTCCATGATGGTTTCTGGTGGCGGCTGCCTCCGCCGTACCAGGAGGCGCACCACGGGCCCGGCTTCCTTTAACGCCTCCACAGCTTTGCTGTGCACCACCTCCGAGACATCAACTTCATTCACCCTCAGTACACAGTCGTTCACCCTGGGCCAAAAGAAAGGATGAGTTGTACAAAGAACATCCTTTAGGAATAATAGCACTCAAGAGCTGGAAGTTACCCCAAAGTTCATCTGCTTTACCCCCAACGTTGCAGGAACTCCACAGCTCAATCATCTCTGATAAGTGACTATCCAACCATCTACCCAAATACCTCCAGTGCAGGAGAGATCACCACAATATTCACTATCAGGCAACTCCTGCCATCAAGTTCTTCCTAACGTTTAGTCACTATCTCCTGTCTTATTTGGCTCCAACCCAATGTGATCTTTGCCTGTTCCCCAAAGGCTCAAGACTCAGGATGTGGTCAGGGTCTCACCCCAGTCGCCCGTCCATGGCAGCAGCTCCACCAGGGATGATCTTGGTTATGAAAATGCCAGGGTCGTCTGGGATGTGTGGATTGTCGATCCCGCCGGCAATGCTAAATCCGAGGCCAGAGTTACCCTGGAAAGACACAGGAAGCATGTTTACTCAAGCTCAGAGAGGCTTTCCTTGATGGAGAGACAGCATTCATTTGAACAATGCAGCACTCCAAGGGAACGGAAGGTTGGCTCCAGCACATAAGCTATCCACGTGAACATATGACACGGATTCTGGTCACAACCCTGGTGGGAAAAGCCACATCTCTTACTCCCCTTGAAAAGAAAAGTTCCCTTTACGGAGGTGGAATATTATCTGAGACTACAAACCAGGTGTGCCCAAACTACGGCCTGTGGGCCAGATCCACCCCAACGCCAATTCATTTGGTCCACACCACTCTTGTCACTCTCGGGAGAGGAAGTAAAATATGTCCATATGGGCGCATTTTACTTCCACTTCTGGGAGCGACGAGGGCAGCGTGAGCCGGATGAATTGGCATCAGGGGCAGATCTGGCCCACAGGCTGTAGTTTGGGCACACCTGGTTTAAGCAGAGAAAATTGTATCTTAAAATCTGTCTCATCCTGTTGCAAAACAGATTGCAAGGTGTATTTTACTTCTGGTGGGAGGAGCCACATGGCTGGGCCACTGAGCCACGTGACTGGCGCATGGTCCAAAAAGTTTGGGCAACCCTGCTGTAAACTGCAATGTTCAAGTTGACTGCAGTGGAAGGAAAAGATGGGGAGATGAGACACAAACATGCCCTGATTTTCTCTCTCTCTCTCTCTCTCTCTACACTTGTGCCCACAGACTCAGAATGTGCGCGTTATTTTTGTGGCTGAAGGATAAACACCAAAGACAAGAAGTTCTTCCTGTTCTTGGCCAAATCCATGGTGCCTTTACTTACCCTTTCCAGGACAATCTCCTCATACTTGAAAATCCCGTCACTTCCATTCACCTGGGGAAAGAAACAGAAAAGTTCCACACAACCAGCGGCACATTTCCATGCATGGATCTGGGCCAAGGGGTCTCACTCCACAACCAATGGCTCATTCTCTTTTGTGTGGCTCTAGGGCCCTCCCTGCTTCTGGAATCTTGAACCAATGGGGTGTAAACATCGCTTTTTGGACTCTATGCAAAATACACATCTTAAGGCACCAGAAGAGATGCCAACCCTAGGCTGGGTGTGTGAAGAGAACAGGGGTTTGTCCACTATAATAATTTCATGTCAGAAATTATTCTGGGTTGAAAGGATTTTTGCTGGAGAAACTCTGCTCAGGGGATGCCCAAATGAGGCTCCATTCATGTCCCCAAGATCTTTTCCCACTGAAGTGCTCCCTATTTATCTGCTTGCAATGTCTTGCTTTCAAACTGCTAGGTTGGCAGGAGCTGGGACAGAAGATGGGCGCTCATTCGGTCATGCATTACCCGGGTCTTGAACTCCCGACTTGTGAGCTTCTTAACCACTGAGCCACCACAGTCTCTATTTTGTCCGCTGACCACGAATGACCTCAGTGAGCCCTAACTTGATGCCCACCAAATGGAAATACAATCCTATGCTGTTTATGGGGCCTCAAGTGTCTGTAGCCCAACCTTCTGGAGGGTACTACTAAGTCAGAGAACCAGGGGTGGGGAGAAGGCCTGTCCATGTCCCAAAGGAGAAGCGGAATGTTCTGGAATTTCCACAGGTGGATCTGTCAGGAAGGCCTTCAGCTCAGGGAGTCGGGCGCCTTGGGATTTATACCCACCCCTCCTTTCACCCTCAATGTACATAAGCATAGCTCAGGTTCCTGTAGATTAGAACCACCTTCCCTATCTAAGATGGCTCTATAGGAAGGCATGTCTGAAATGTCCCAATCTTCTCCCCCATAACCATGACCTTCTTCAAGCCCTGTGGGATGCCTGTCAACTATCCCGGATTGGCCGGGATTTCCCATAATTCAGTGCCGTAAACTCTACTTTTCCGCCACCATCCCGTAATTTGACGGCAGGGGGAAGTAGTTACTGCATATCCCCTTCTGTGCAGAACCCTTCTACGCATGCATAGAAGCCTTCTACGCATGCACAGAAGGTTTCTACGCATGCGCAGAAGGGTTCTGCGCAGAACCCTTCTACGCATGCGTAGAAAGCTTCTACGTATGCGCAGAAGGCTACTGCGCAGGTCACGTATTCTCCGGAGACGCACTTGACAGGTATGCCCTGTGGCAGAATGGGCACCATTGGACCTAAACCATTAGTACTACTAGGGTAAGGGAAACCTGAGGAATAAGTGGGACTCTACGGAGGACACTAGAAGACCAAGACAGAGAGAGAAGACTTACAGAGAGAGGAGGCTCCAGGGTGTCCGTATTCACAATAATGGGTGAAGGGCTGGCCTAAAAGAGAGAGAGAGAGAACCAGACAGTTCTGCATGAAATCCTTCTCCCAGGTCCCCGGTTCTTCCCAACCTCACGGCTGCATCACTCTCCCCCATCTCTGAGCCACAAGGCCATGAGAATTTATGCATCCTACCAAGGGACAGAGTTTGCACATGAATGCCTGGATTTCCCTAGGAATCAGTGATGGCCAACCTTGGCTCTCCAGATGTACTTGAACTTCAATTCCCAGAAGCCCTGATCAGCAGGAGTGCTAGCTTGGGCTTCTGGGAATTGAAGTCCAAGGACACCGGGAGTGCCAAGGCTCGCCATTGCTCCCCTAGGTCTTCTGTTGCACATCTCACGCATGAGGATGGGAAGGCCTGGGCTCCCCTCCCCACTCTACTCAATTTTCCAAACTTAAAACTGCCTTCGCCTGAATCAGGCCCTTGGGTCCATCTTGGCTGGGAGTCTCTACTCGGGCCGGAAGCCAGGGACTCTCCAGGGATTCAGAGACGGTTCTTGGCTAGCCCTCCATGGACAGACCCGGGAATGTCCTGGTGCTCTCCCTTCCAAGCATTGACCGGGCCTGACTCTGCTTAGCTTCTGGAATCAGATTGCATTTGGTGCCTCCAGGATGATACGGCACCAGGGTGGTGCTTCACACCTCACAAGTCACCTGATAGCTTGGCAGGTACCATGCAGAAGGGGCAATCTTCTCCTGGCCCACAACTCCTGACCCCCTCAAGGCCAGGATATTAGTTTTGACTCCTGGCTTGAAGGACTCCATCCTTTCTAGGCCTCTTATATGAGAACCTTAAAGCTCTGGCTGTCAAGAGCTAAGTCCAAGGACCTCCATGGACGATGCATACACCCTGTTATGAAACAATGTCCCATAAAGCAGAGAGGTTGACCATGCTATGGAAGATGCTGGGCTAGAACAGGGGTGCCCAATCGTTTTGGGCCGTGGGCCAGTCATATGGTTCAGTGGGCCGGTTATGTGGCTCAGTGGGCCGGTCACGTGGTTCCTCCCACTGGAAGCGGATGTAAAACACGCCTTGCAATCTGTTTTGCAACAGGATGAGATAGATTCTAAGCTGCCATTTTCTCTGCTTAAACCAAGGGTGTCCAAACTATGGCCTGTGGGCTGGATCTGGCCCCTGATGCCAATTCATCCGGCCCATGCCACCCTTGTTTCTCCCAGAAGCAAAATGCACCTGTACGGGCACAGTTTACTTCCATTTCCAAGAGTGACAAGGATAGTTTAGGTCAGAGGAATTGGTGGTGGGGCCAGATCTGGCCCACAGGCCATAGTTTAGGCACCCCTGGACTACAACATCCATTGCCCCTCCTGTCAGCTGTGCTGGCTGGGGCAGATAAAAAACATGGTTGAACCAGAGCTAGAGAGCCACAAATTTCCTCACCCTCTTCGATAAAAGCAAAGGCAGGGCATTTCATGTGGGAATCTGGCTTTTCAAGACATTAAAAATTGCATTCCTGAAACATATTGGCTTTCTTCTGAACTCGTTTTTTCCTCCCCAACAGACTATGAGCAAGTGAAGCCTCCGAAACAATGTTCAGGGGGCAGCGCACTGCAGTAAACTAGCTTGGGCCGTATGGTAGCAAGACCACAAGCAGCCTTCTCATATCATCCTGGTTCTCGTCATACAAACCAAGAAACCATGCGCCGTTCTTTGTGCACAAGCAGATATCCCCATGCCCGAAACAGGTGCATGGCAGAGGGGAGGGGCTGGGCCTCCAGGATGAAGCCCAACTCATGCTCAGCCAAGTGTGAGGCTCCCCACCCCACCAACTTCTTGCTCATCTATGGGGAGCTGTCCAGCATCAGGAGCTCCTGAAGCAAACATGATTGGGAAAGGTTCTAATAATAACTTCATGTCAGAAATTATTGTGGGTTGAAAGGATCTTTGCTGGAGAAACTCTGCTCAGTGAACACCCAAATGAGGCTCCTTTCATGTCCCCGAGATCTTTTCCCCAAACCAAGTGGTCCCTATCGATCTGCTTAAAATTTCTGGCTTTCAAACTGCTAGGTTGGCTGGAGCTGGGACAGAGACGGGTGCTCATTCTGTCATGCAGTACCCGGATCTCGAACTGCTGACTTGCTGTCCTTCCAGCTAACAAGGCAAGCTTCTTAGCCACTGAGCCACTGCAGCCCTGGGAAAAACCCTGACTCAGGACAAGCGACAGTTCTTCTTTTGGGTCCAGATCAAACCATGGACTGCCAAAAGGAAGCCACTTTCTTGGCTTTGTCATTGGCCAAAATTAAGTCCTCATCGGTGCATGGTTCTGGCAGTCATTGGCATACCAGCAAATGAACCGGACGTCAATTCCCAGAAGCCCAAGTCTCTGTGAATCCACATGAATGGATTTACTGGCATTCCAGGTGTGCTTGGACTTCAATTCCCAGAAGCCCAAGTCTCTGTGAATCCACGTGAATGGATTTACTGGCACTCCAGGTGTTCTTGGACTTCAATTCCCAGAAGCCCAAGTCTCTGTGAAACCACACGAATGGGTTTACTGCATGTACTGTATGCAGTAAACCCATTCGTGTGGTTTCACAGAGACTTGGGCTTCTGGGAATTAAAGTTCAAGAACAGCTGGAGTGCCAAGGTACACCATCACTGGTCTATCTCATTTGCCCATCACTAATGTGGGGTTTCTTGTGAACAAGAGGAGACTTGAGTCAGGCTGAGGCACATCTAGAGAAAACAGCCACGGCATGTGTGTGTTTGTGCATGCACCCATACACATGGGGAGGAAGTCATGTGTCCAGTGAAGCCTGCCCTGTTCCTGCTGTCCCAGATTCAGTCAGAGGTGGGAGAGATCTTTTTTCCCGTGGAAAGCGGGGGTGATGGGGTTGGTTGATCCCCAAGGTCCTGAGCAGCTACCAGTGCAGAAAGCCCTTGTCCCTTCTCTTCCATCCAAGCGGCTGATTCCCATTCTTGTTGCTCATTCAATCTCTCCCAAGATGCTCAGGGCGGCACTTAGCGCCGGGCTGAAAAGCTAACCATGCTTGGCCTGGTTACCAGAAGAGGCAGAGAGGGCCAGAGATTGCTTCCACGAGAGAGAAAAGAGCTCCATGGGGCAATGTGCCTCCGTGGGGGAAGGGGCCGGGGGGGGGGGTGGGTGGGGATCAAAGCAGGCAGCCTCTTAAGAGAGGGGGGAGAAGGGGAAAGAGTGGGGTGGTGGTTAGGCCCCTTTGAAAGTCACCATTGCAGGTCTGTGTTGGGCTGGGGACTTCCTGCTTTGCATTAGCAATGGGAAAGCATATACTGTACCTTGCTTAAAGAGCATAATGCCATTTTCTCTCCTCTTAAACTAGGGGTGCCCAAACATAGGGGCGCATTTTACTTTCGCTTCCAGGAGTGGCAAGGGCATCTGGGGCCAGGTGAATTGGCATCGGGGGTTGGATCCAGCCCGCTAGCCATAGTTTGGGCACCCGTGATATATGAGCTAAATATGGCGGGGAAGCATTTTCTAGAGTTACAGAAGGGTTGGGGGGTTTTTTTTTTGGGGGAAGGGGGGGCAGAGGTTAATTGGCACAGGAGGAAGAACATGGATTTGCCACCTGTCGAAACATAAACTACTCTTGCTTATCTTGGAGCCGGTCATGTAAGAAGCTGCCCTGTGCATAAGGCAGGTGTCCATGTCCGCCTGTGCCCAGTGGTACCAACTCTGACTGCCAGCCCAAGCTCTCTCCAGGGCTCCGGGCTGGATTCTCTCCCATTCCTCCGTGGAGATGGGTGGGATTCCCATCGCCTGACCCTCGCCTGCTTAGCTCCCCAAATTGGAGGAAGTGTGTGTGCGGGTGTTCAGGGGGGAAAGATGGGGTGACGGGGGCGGTGACCCAGAGCAGGCACTGTTTTTGACACTGCTCAACTTTTTAAAAGATGGTTTTAAATAGCTGGCAGGAGAGAGAGGGAAAGAAAGAGAGAGAAAAAGCCTATTCCCTCTGAGTCATAGCAGAATTGCTGGAGCAAACGCATGGTGCTCAACACCCCCCCCCCAAATCTGGCACATGGCTGGAACAACCCCAAGAGAGAAACATCACTCTTACCGGCAGGGCTTTTGCTACTGGGAGGATGATGGCTCTGGCAGCGCCCCCACCCCCCACCCCGCTTGCTACCTTCCTACGCTGACATCTCCCCTCTCCTTCCCCCAAATTCCAGCTTGGCACTTGGCCATGCCAGCCAGGAAATGCTTCCCCCTCTGTCTGTTGCCAGCACCACCACCCTGCCACCTCCAGACTCTGATGCTTCCTCCACTCACCCACCAACCCGCTCCTTCCTCCCCTCCTTCCTCCATTGAAAAACTCCTCCTCCTCCTCCTCCTCTTCCTCCTCCTCCTCCTCCCAGTGCCAGGATAGAGCTCCGTTTCCAACCAGAGTAGCCATAGCAACCTCACCCTGCAAACCTCCCCATCATCTCCAGCTTCTTTGGCCCGAAAGCATCCTACACCCCCCCTCCTTCATCCCCGTAGCCATCTCCTGCTGGCAATGACCCCCCTCCCCAAAACAGGAAGCAGGGCACCCTCCCAATTCAATTCCACATCCACCCACGGACCAGAGCTCCCCTCGGAGGCACATGTCTCGGCTTCCCCATCACCCGCCGCCGCCACCACCACCCGACGACGATGTCCTCTGTTTCCTTAGGCTCCATCATCATCATCATCGCCCGTTTTCCTTCCTCCTCTTCACACCCACTCTTTTTTCCTCGGGCAAACTCTGGGACCAGAAAATACACACACACACACACACACACCATAAGACACCTTCCCTTCCTTTCTGCCTTTGAGGGTGACTCTCTACCCTGAAGGAAATCCAAGTAGCACAGGGGTGCCCAAAGTCTGGCCCGCAGGCCAGGTCCGGCCCGTGACACCAATTCATCCAACTCGCCACTCCAGGAAGCAGAAGTAAAATGGGTGTGTTTTACTTCCACTTCAGGGGGTGACATGGGTGGTGTGGGCCGGATGAATTGATGTCGGGAGGCAGATCTGGCCTGCGGGCCGTAATTTGGGCACCCCTGGTTTAAGCAGAGAAAATGGGAGTTTAAAATCTATCTCGTCCTGTTGCAAAACAGATTGCAAGGCAAGTTTTACTTCCGCTTCCGGTGGGAGGAACCATGACATGACCGGCCTGCTGAACCACATGACCGGCCCACAGCCTGAAACGTTTGAGCACCCCTGGAGTAGCAGAACGTGGTTGGCCAGGGAAGACCTTTCTCACCCACTCAACCACCCACTGTCTCTCCTTCTCCCTCTCTTGCTCACATCTTCCCACATGGCCACAACATTTATGATGTTAGGTAAAGGCAGCTCCTGGCTCATAATCCTGGCCGGGGAAACTGTGCATTGCAAGCCCCCTTCTCCCTCCTACCAACACCTGCAGGCAGGTAAAGGCTCAGCCAGCCTCCCCTCCCCCCCCCCACACACACACACCCCTAGCCGTGATTCACGTCATCCAGGCTTTGAAACCTGGCAGGATCTGGGCTACCAGCTGGGAGAGTCCAATTTTTAAGAATAAATCCTAGGAGCCCAACTTTGATGCAAAGATCAGACGCCTTACGCAGACTTTGATGAAACGGCATACGGACGTTAGCACCCATTTTTGCCAGCATGCATTTATTTATTTCATTTCAATGACGCCTTACCATGCAGGGTGCTTAAGGGGGCATCGGTCAAGGCCACCTTGGCTTGAAAGCCAGTCATATCTCACTCTAGGGTGCAGTGCTCTTCTCCGTTTAGAGCCAAAGAGCCAGCGCTGTCTGCATCTGCAGACGTTTGCGTTGCTATGTGGCAGGCAGGACTGAGTGCACAGAACACTGTTGCCTTTCCTGGTTACCTATTTATCTACTTGCAATTTCTTACTTCTGAACGGCTAGGTTAGCAAGAGCTGGGACAGACGACTGGATCTGACTTTGTTGCGCAGCTCTCGGGTCTTGAACTGCCGACCTGCCTACCTTCCAGTCATCAAATTCAGCATCTTAACCACAAAAGATTTGGGGGACATACAAGACCATACAATTCATGCGGCGACCCCCACCTGCCGGCTGATATAGTAATATCGCCCCCACGCTCTTTTTAGCTGTCAGGGTAATTTCTTAGGTTTCCCTTGTTTGAAAGCCAGTCATATCCGACTCTAGGGGTCAGTGCTCATCTCTGTTTCAAAGCCAAAGAGCCAGTGTTGTCTGCTTCTGCAGACATTTCCATGGTCATGTGGCAGGCATGAGTAGACACCGGTGCACACGGAACGCTGTTTACCTTTCCCACCAAAGTGGTCCCTATTTGTCTACTTGCAATTTCTTGCTTTCGAACTGCTAGGTTGGCAGGAGCTGGGACAAAGACGGGAGCTCATTCCGTCCTGCAGTACTCGGGAATCGAACTGCTGACCTTCCGCCTCCCAGTCAGCATCTTAGCCACTTGAGCTACTGCAGTCCCTGTAATGTCTTATTGTATTTTTAATTTTGGTTTTTACCAGTTTAAAGTTTTTAGATCGTCGTGCCGATTCTGATGTTGTACGCCGGCCAGAGTCGTTCCGAGTTGGGCGGCTATACAAATTGGAAATTAAATTTAAAAATTAAAAAAATTTCCCCCGCGTTATCCGTACCGACCCTGTGAAGTAGACCAGAAGAGAGGCACTGGCTGACCCATGGGGATAGAGACACCCAAATCGCCCGATGCTTAGATCGACACCTCAACCACAACACCAACCTGGCTCTCAAAAGACAAAAACCTGCCTGGTTCCAGATAAAGAGGAACATGACAGAGACCTTCTGTCCTGAAAGGCCTTTAGTCTGTTAAAAATTGGTTTCCTGAGCATGTTATAAATCTGCTTTCAAATCACACTTTTGGAGGCTGTTTTCTTTTAAATTAACGATCTTAACGTTTCAACCTGTCCATCATAAATTTCTCGAAAATTTGCTGAGCCATGAAATAATAATCTAATCCAGGGGTGTCCAAACTACAGCCCGTGGGCCAGATCTGGCCCCTGATGCCAATTCATCCGGCTCATGCCACTCTTGTCGCTCCCGGAAGTAAAATGCACCCATACGGGCATGTTTTACTTCCACTTCCAGGAGTGGTGAGGGCAGTGCGGGCTGGGTGGACTGGCATCAGGGGCCGGATCCGGCCCACAGGCCATAGTTTTGGCCATCCCTGGTTTAAGCAGAGAAAATGGCAGCCTAAAATCTATCTCGTCCTGTTGGAAAACTGACTGCAAGGCGCGTTTTACTTCCGCTTCATGTGGGAGGAACCACGTGACCGGTCTGCGGCCCAGAAAAGTGCATTTTGATTGCATCTCATGCACTTAAACCCTTTTTACTGTGCTGGTCACTGACTGTAACAATAAAGTGATTTGATTTGAAAAGTTTGGGCACCCCTGATCTAATCTTCCAAATGAAAAAAAAAAGGAGTACAATCAAGATACCAAGATTGCCGCAATGACCCTTCAATGGCCTGGTTTCGCAGCATAGAGTGACCATAACTACACCCTGCTCAAAGCCGGCCGCCTCCTCATGTGCCAAAGGCAAAGTTTATTCTGGGTTAGGGGGCAGAACACGCGGCTTTCCTCGTTTCCTGGCCTCCGTCTCCCATCCGTGGGGGCAAAGCAGAGTTCAGGGGAAAGGGCCGTGCTTTGCACACAACGTCCGGTGGGGGATTGTGAGAACCAGCAGGCAACCTTGCCGTGTTTATTAAGCTCAAAAGAGGCAACGGAAGCTGTAATCCCCAAAAGGTCTTGACCAGGGGTGCCCAAACTTTTCAGTCACATGGTTGAGGGGGCCGATCACTATGGCTCATGGGCTGGATCTGGTCTCTGATGACAATTCATCTGGCCCACAAAGCCCTCGTTGCTTCTGGAAGCGGAGGTAAAACATGCCCATGCGCGCGTTTTACTTCCACTTCTGGGGGAGACGAGAGCATCGTGGGCCAGATGAATTGGCATCGTGGGCCAGGTCCGGCCCCTGAGCTGTAGTTTGGGCATCCCTGGTCTGGATCCTGACCAGCTAGGGCAAAAGCGTTTCCGGCGTGAGATGTTGGGAGGTTGAAGCTCTCCTTGGGAAGGGAAGGTGGCGGTGTCTCTTCTGGTGGCCTTGTGGGGCTTCTGGCCCCTCCTGAAGCCCTGGCCACCTGTGGACATCCACCAGAGATGGCCACAGTGTCCACACAAGACCCAGGGTTTGAAAAGCACAGCTGGAAACAGGGGGCAGAATCTCACCCTCGCTTCCTCTGTCCACACTATCATAGACATACAGCCACATACATACCCACAGGGACCCCCCCCCCCTTCTCTCTCTTCCTCGGCACCTTTCTGTGAGACCCTCCATGTTCTCTTGGTTGTTGATAGGGAAGCATGCCTTCTTTCTTCCCTAGCAACAGCAAAGCCGCCCCCCCCCCCTTCATCAGCTCTGGAAACGCAGCAGCGGAGGAAGGAGGATGCTTCTGGATTGTCAGGGCCCCCCCATCCATGCTCCATTCTCACAAGACCCACACACACACACCCCAGCTGAAATGAATCCCTCCCAGAGGGGGCAATTTACTCCACTGCCGGCAGAAGCTGCATGGATGCAGAATTTCCCCAAGGCAGGTGGGGAGGGCACCCGGAAAGGACATTTGCCCACCCTACCTGAACTCTTGATGGGGGGCAGAATTGGGGGGAGGAGGGGGTCTGGCATCCTGAGAGCAATTCCCATGGGCCAGGAGGAAGGAAACAGGAGAGGTAGGCCTCGGCATGTAGACGGTGTGCGTCTTTGCTCACAGCAAGGCTTTCCGCCTCTCATGTCGGAAAAGGTCACGGTCTGCCTTGCTCGAAAAGCCTGTCGTATCTGACTCTAGGGTTCGGTGCTCGTCTCTGCTTACAGTCAAAGAGCCAGCGCTGTCTGCGCCTACAGGTGTTGCCATGGCCATGTGGCAGGCATAACTGGACACCTGGGTGCATGGAATGCTGTTATCTTTCCCGCGGAAGGGGGTACATAGTTATCCACTTGCAATGTCTGGCTTTCGAACTGCTGGCTTGGAACAGATGACAGGAGCTCACTCTGTCATGCTGACCTGCCGGCCTGCCAGTCAAATTCAACGTCTCAACCACTAAGCCATTGCGGTCCCTCCACCTCTGACGGGCACATCCTAAACCAGGGCTGCCCAAAATTTTCAGGCCGTGGGCCGGTCACCTGGTTCAGGGAGCCAGTCACTATGGCCTGGGGGCTGGATGCCACCCCCGATGCCAATTCATCCAGCCCACGAAGCCCTCATTGCTCCTGGAAGCAGAAGTAAAGTATGGGCATGTTTTACTTCCACTTCCAGGAGCAACTAGGGCTTCATGGCATTGGGGGCTCCAGGCCATAGTTTGGGCACTCCGTGCTAAACCTTTCACTCACACACCTCAGCCCAAAGAGCGGGCAAACCATCCAAGACCACTAGGAGACGAAGAAAAGGTGTGTGTGTGTGTGTGTGTGTTTGGGACGGGGAGCACCAGAGTCACCAGGGAGATGAAAGCAGGCCCCGATCAGAGGGTCTTCTCTTCTCATGCCTGGCGGAAAGATATGGCTGGGGGTGGGGGTGAGGGGGTGGGTGGGTGGCAAAGCAATGCTGTTGCCTTTGCGCTCTGCCCAAGAGAACCTGTGGGGGCTGTGCTTGTGTGTCAGCGAGCGAGCGAGCGAGCGAATCATCCCTCCACCAAGCGTGCGCGACGCATGTGTTGGCAGAAAAAGGGGGGGAGGAAGCAAAGATTCACCCCCTCACTTTGCCTCCTAACCAGTATCTTCACCTCTGAAGAAGAAGAAAGGAACAGGCAGACAAGAAGCACATGAACCGCACACAGTGTGATGCTTGGCAAGCCATGCGAAGTCAACCAACACAACACACACACACACACACACAGATTTTGGTCTCCGCTGACCTGTCAGTTTGGAAGGGGCACAAAATGAGCGAACAATGAGAGTGACACCCCCACCACCCCCATCTCCCGCTGGAGCAGCCAAACAGACGGCTGGCCTGCCTCTTCTCTACCTCCATCCTCCCTTCCCCGGCCAGCTAGCACATGCTCACAGGGAGAGAAAGCCGAACATGGCGTACTGCGCATGCAGAGACCAAGGCAACCCTGGCCTCGTGTACAACAACCTCCCCCCCCCAAAAAAAAAAATCCAGCTGCCACAATTTCCCCCTGCCTGGATGAACCAACAGACAATGAGATCTCTTTCTCTCTCCCTCCCCCCCCCCCATCTATTTCAGGCGAGCCCTCTTTCTCTGCTGGAGGAATATATGTGCGTGCCCCCAAACCAAAGATGGGGGAGAGAGATGGCTTCCACCCCCCCTTTGCATCCTGCTATTCCCCCCCACCCCCACATCTTGTCACTGCCATCTTGGGAGCAATATTTGGACATCTTGACACTTGTCAAATGGGAGGGGAGGGGGATGCTGGCAGCCCCCCTACCCGCCTTGACCATAGGACCCTCTTCGCACCTGGAGTGGACAAGGGGCAGAAAGGAATCCTAGGACAGGAGTGCACAAACTATGGCATGTGGGCCGGATCTAGCCCCAACACCAGTTTATCCGGCTGGCGTCGCCCTCGTCGCTCCTGGCGCATTTTACTTTCATTTCTGGGAGTGACAAGGGCGGCACGGGCTGGATGAATTGGTGTTGAGGGCCAGATCCGACCCACAGGCCATAGTTTGGGGCACCCCGGTCCTAGGAGATGGGCAATGTTATTTGAGGGGGGACATATTCAGGTGGGGGTGGGGTGCCTTGCAAAGGGAGAGGAGGCATGGATGGGAATGGAAGCCCCCTCCCTCCCCATGATGTGCGCACACACAGAGTTGTGGGTGCCTGGCCTCATCTGCTCCTCCCTTGCCCATCATGGCACCAGAGGTTGGCAAGAGGTGAAGCCAGGCAGCCCCGAGTAGGAGGTTGGTGGCAGCCAGAAAGAAGGAAGGCGCTCACGAGCGACAGCATGGCACGCACCACCGCCGGCAGAGCGGTGGTGATGGAGAAGACCCAGCCTCCATTTTACCACCTCCGTCCAATGCAGGCTCCCATCCATCCATTTTCTCAGCCAGTGGGGTGGGCAGGCTGGCAATGGGAGAAGGGGTGGGGGTGGGGGTGGGGGATGCTTAGAAATAGAGATGGGGGGAATAAAAGGGGGCACAGGTGCCTCTCAGAGCTTATATAAGGGCAAGGAGGAGGAGAGGCCCAGGGGAACATCTGGCTGCTAAAACAGCAGCCCTAGACCCCAAAAGGAGGGGGGTTGGTTGGATGGATGGAGAGAGATAGGGATGGACTTCCTGGCGGGTGGGGACAGGAACACCTGGCAGGCACACATTCCCGCAACCCGAACCCCCTGGCAACCCGAGGCGGCTCTGGTGCCCCCCCCCCCCCCGCTGGCCCTCCCTCCTCACCTGGGAAGGAGCAGCAGCAGCACCCACCTGTTCATACCAGTCGCGGTTGGTGCAGGTGCACTCGGGCCACCATCCACCCGGGGGGCTGCTGCCGTTCATCTTGGGGGTCCCCACGCCGCCCCCTCCTCCGCAGGTCTTGACCTGGCTCTGCTTGGGCGGCGCGGGGGGCGCGTTGTCGCGGGCGGTGGGGACCAGCTTGCCCTTGGCGCGGGCCGTCGGGGTGGCCACGGCGGCGGCGGCGGCCACGGGGGGAGGCAAGGCGACGACCCCCCCTCCCCCGCCCTGCGAGGGCAGCGTCTGCGAGCCGTAGCCGCCGCCGTAGCCGTAGGGCTCGTGCTGCTGCCACTCGCCGTAGCTGGGGGGCTCCATCCGCCGGAGGGCCGCCATGCGCGTCACCTCGTAGCATTCCGGGCAGCGGCAGCAGTGGTGGTGCTTGTGCATGGCCGGGGCCGGAGGGAGGGAGGGAGGGGTCGCGGGGGTGGAGGAGTGAGGACTATGGGGGGAGGGGGGAGTGAAACCCCTTCGGGGCTCAGGCGGGCGAGATCGGACCCCGCCGCTTGCTTAGGACCTCCGACGGTGCGGCTGCCCCCCCGCCACTGCCCCGCTGCATGGCCGGGGGTGGGGTGGGGTGGGGTGGGGTGGGAGGGAGGGAGGGCGAGGGGCAGATCGCGGTCGGTGGGTGGGTGGGGGTCGCTGGCTGGCTGGCTCACCGGGGGCCCCCCCTCCTCCTCCGCCGCCGCCCGGCACGCCTCAGCATGGAGGGGCCGCTCCAGCCAGGCGCCCCCGCCAGGCGCCCCCGCCGCCTCTCGGTGGTCCCGGTCCCCGACCCGGCGGTCTCGATCCCGTGGCGGAGGCTGCGTTGGGTCCCCCCTCCTCCTCCCCCCGCGGGCCCGGGGGCGGCTTTCCTGGGCGAGGATGATGATGGGGAAGGCGGCGACGAGGAGCGCATCCCGCGACGGTGGTGCCGATGCGCGCGCGAGGCGGGGCTGGGCTGGGCTGGTGGGTTAGAGACGCCCTGGCCCTCCCCCTCCCCTCCCCTCCCTCCCTCTTGCCCGCCAATCCTGGCAGTATAGGCGGAGGGAGGATGATGCCAAGCGGGGCGGAGGCTGGAAGGAAGGCGCCACCCAGGCAGCCTCGCACCCCCCCCACACACACACACACCGCCCGCCCCCCCCACCTGGCCCGGCCCTCCCCTTTCCAAAAGGGATGCTAACGAGAGAGGCAGGCTCAGCAGCGGATAGGAACCCTGCTAGTCCCCACACACACTCTCTGCTTAAACCAGGGGGTGCCCAAACTATGGCCTGTGGGCCTGATCCGGCCCTCGACACCAATTCATTTGGCCTCCGCCACCCTTGTCGCTCCCAGAAGCATAAGTAGAATGCACATTTTACTTCCACTTCTGGGAGCGACAAGGGTGGCGTGGGCTGGATGAATTGGCGTCAGGGGTTGGATCCAGCCCATGGGCCAATAGTTTCAGCACCCCTGATTTACCTGCAGCCCATGGGCCAGATGCGGCCTACAGCACCATTTCATGTGGACCCCTACCTCCTCCTCCACCAAACCAGGGAGCGCCATGTGATGGAGGAAGGGCAAAATGGCCATCCGACCCCCAAAGCTGTCTCGCGGGAGCATGACCCAATGGCCCCCAATGGCTTTAAAAGGTTGAGAACTCCTGTCTTAGGCAGAAGCACCTCAAGCAGAGTTTCAGACATTAGAAAGAAAAGGGGGAAACATCTGCCGGTGTGAACAGCTGTTTTGTCATGTCTGAATCTGTACCAGCTCCTGCCAACCTAGCAGTTCAAAAGCGAGAAATTGCAAGTAGATACAATACATAGGGCAGGAAAGGTAACAGCATCCCGGAAAGGTAACAGCATCCCGTGCACTGTCTAGTCATGCCTGCCACACAGACAGCTCTCGCTCCTTGGCTATGCACAGAGATGAGCACTGGGCCCTAGAGTCAGATACGACTGGTTTTCAAGCAAGGGAGACCTTTACCGTACTTACATAATGACTCTCCTGGTTTCCAGGATGTTTATGTAAGCGACACTCTGAAAGTTTGTTAGTATACATGATGCAACAACCCTCTTCTTCTGCTTCGTATTACACGCAGTGACTATCCAACCACCGTGCACAGTATACTGTACTCTGTGTGTCGAAACTTCACAATTGTAACTCGCAAAACTTTACAATACATTTGCTGGTCTTAGAAGTGGCACAAGACTTATCCCATGTGCTTTCATGACTCACAGACCAGGAGTGGTTTTATGAGGCCTGCCGGTGCTTCGCGTCTTTAGCATCCAAGCCAAATTTAACTTTAGAGTGCAGTGAAATGTTCAAGCGGGCTGAGAGATCCTGACCATTTTCCTTCTTATAAATTTTTCCTACATCTTCCCATTTGCTACACTAGGGGTGGCCAAACTATGGCCTGTGGTGTGGGCCAGATCTGCTCCCCAAACCCAATTCATCCATACCATGCCGCCCTCATCGCTCCCGGAACTGGAAGCAAAATGTGCCCATACGGGTGTGCTTTGCTTCCACTCACTTCCGGGAGTGATGAGGGCGGCATGGGCCGGATGAATTGGTGTCAGGGGCAGGATCTGGCCCACAAACTGTAGTTTGGGCACCCCTGGTTAAAGCAGAGGGAAATGGCCGCTTGAAATCTATCTCATCCTGTTGCAAAACAGATTTCAAGGTGCGTTTTACTTCTGCTTCCAGTGGGAGGAACCACGTGACTGGCCTGCTGAACCATGCGACTGGCCCGTGGCCCAAAAATTTTGGGTACCGCTGCTCTACACAGCACAAGAGACCCACTTTTAGAAACTGGAAAGATCTACCGCGCAGGGCTGTAATGAAGAATTTTGGAGCAGATTATCTGCACGGAGTAAGGGGAGCTCATGAATCTCTGTATCTAAACATTACAAAAAAAATTCCTAATGCTAAATGGCTAAGTCGCTGAAGGCAGAAGGTCAGCAGTTCGATTCCCGAGTACTGCAGGACGGAATGAGCTCCCGTCTTTGTCCCAGCTCCTGCCTACTCAGCAGCTTGAAAACAAGAAATTGCAAGTAGATAAATAAGGACCACTTTGGGTGGGAAGGTAACAGCATTCCGTGCGCCCCGGTGTCTAGTCATGCCTGCCATATGACCACGGGAACGTCTGCAGAAGCAGGGGGGTGACCATGGGGGAGCAGGGCAACGACCCTCCTCCCCTTCCCCCTCCCAGCATTCCGTGCGCCCCAGTGTCTAATTATGCCTGCCACATGACCACGGGAACGTCTGCAGAAGCAGACAGCGCTGGCTCTTCGGTTTTGGAACAGAGATGAGCACTGAACCCTAGAGTCGGATACGACTGGCTTTCGAGCAAGGGGAACCGTACCTTTAAAATCTGTTCAACAACAACATGAGTCTGCAGCCAAAAATAAAGGACTTTCTTTCCACTCGAAGTCTCCAAAAAGAAAAGAAATAACTACCCCTTAGGCATGTTTTAGCTGAAAATTGTCTGCGCATATTTTTGGAGGGTAGGACGGTATGACACCCAATATAGTACCACTTGATTCAGTTCCATGGGTTACTTTCTGGTCCTGAGCCCTTCTGACACACAAAATCCTCATCATCATCATCATCATCTCCAGGCCAGTATAGAGGAAGCCGCTGCCCTCCATCAAGAGGGATTCCTTCCAGTGGGATTTAATAACCACCCTTCCATGTGGACTTCACCACCCAAGTTCGTTAGTCCTCAGGGTCATCAGATTAGTTAACCACCGCCTGATGATTTATTTATTTATCTGTTTCTTTATTTGTCCAATTTATATAGCCGCCCAATTGAGTCACTGGCAGTAGGGTCTACTCCACGACCATAGAAGGGTCACCTGGCCAGACTTGCCCCAAATCCTGCATTTATTTAATTCTGCCATAGACCCAAGCATTCAACAGTGATGCCCATTCTGAGTGCACATTATGCTAATTTATTTATTTATTTATTTATTTACATTTTTGCTGCAGCCTGTGGAAATAAAATTGCAAATGCTCTTGTTTGTTGCTGACAGGCCCCGGGGCGCGCTAGAAAACTCCAGCCGCACTCCCTGCGTAAAACTCCCTTGAGATGTTTAGTCTGAATAGAATCCGGGTGTACATCGAACCCTTATAGACCACACCATAGCATTTAGTGCCCTTTCAGAGCGGTTCACAGAGTAAATTAGCACTTTGCCCCCAACATGCTGGATCCTCATTCTACTGACCTCAGAAGGATGGAATGCTGAGTCAGTCAACCTTAATCACCGTCAGGATCAAACTCACAATGTTTTGGTTGCATGACAGGAGTTTAACCCCCTGCGCCACCTGGGCTTTATAATGACAAGTCACTTACCTGTAACTGTTCTTCTTCTTCGTGGTCCCCTGTGAATCCCACTGTGTACGTATGGAAAACCCATTCATGTTGATTCACAGAGGCCTATGAAGAAGAACTTGATAGAGCCTAGGAGCAGAAACAGACATTGTTGATATCCCATAAATAGAACATAGTTATATTTAACAAGGATACAGCAACAGCCATTCCACTCCTATCAAGCCCCATTGCACTTAGCGCACTCTCTGGGCGGTTCACAAGTTAATTAGCATTTTACCCTCATTAATATGTTGGGTACTCATTTAACCAACCTCGGAAGGATGGAAGAGGCTAAGTCAAACTTGATCAGGATTAAACTCTCAACATTCTGGCTACAGCACAGCAGTTTAACCCAGGGGTTAGCCTAAGGCCTGTGGGCCAAATCTTGCCCACGGCACCATTTCATGTGGCCCCTCACCCCTCCAAGGGCATTTGAGAAACAAAATGGCCACACCTTTGAAGCTGTTGGGACAAATTGGCCACCCCCAACTTGCAGGCAGGGCAAAATGGCCATCCGTCCCCCTCCCCCCCCCCGGAGCTGACTGAGAGAGCGTGAACTGGCCCCCCAGCTTGAAAAGGTTGGGAATCCCTGGTTTAACCCCTTCACCACCGGGGCTTTTAATGCCTGCTCTTAACGCCGGCATCAGAAATTTTGGCCATGCCCTGGGGTCTCCTGCGCATGCATTGTTTGTTTGCACATGCGCAAATCAGTGGTTTCCTGGCGGCACAACTCCCCCGTGGTTTCCTGCACATGCATCGTTTGTTTGCGCATGCACAGATCAGTGGTTTCCTGGTGGCGCCGGGCCCCTGTCATCTCCGGGCCCGGGACGGGAGTCCTGATGGTTCCCACCCACCCACCCACCCACCCACCCCTGATGGCGGCCCTGATGAGTAGCCATGAGCTCTGTGCTGCTTGGAGGTCTAAGACCCAGGGCCGTAGCCAGAGGGAGGCAGGGGGGAGAAAACCGCCCTGATGCCAATGTTGTATATGTGTCTGTGCAATATACAATATTTCTGAATGGCTGCTCCCTCCTCCCTCTCCCCTACCCACTCAGGGCCCAGCCAATCCGTGGGCAAGTGGGCATTGCAGCAACAGAAGGATCTTAAAGGGTGGTGGTGGTGGTGGCAGCGGCAATAATAAATTCAAGAAATAAAGAAATAAATGAAAATAAAGGCTCTCAGTTGGAGAAGAAACTGTTTCCAGGTTTTCTACGGCTTGCTGGGTAGATTTTGCATCATTAACGCCCCGGAAAACCAGGCGTGCTCTAACCTAGGGGTGCCCAAACTACAGCAACAGGTAAATGGATAACCCAGGTGGATGGGGGACCCCAGGTATTTTCCCCCCTCTGGCTTCTTTAGATCTACATGTAGCTTGGTACTCCTAGGCTTTTCTCCTTCTCTGTTCACTTCCTGATTTGCCATTCTCTCTTAATTAGACACAGCGGCAAACCTGCAAGCATGGAAGAAGCCAGCCAGCCCCAGGGGCTTCTGTAACTGTGTTTCACAATCTTTGTGAGGGCATGAAGCCCTGGTGGCGCATGGGATTAACCTGTTGTACTGCAGCTAAAACATTGTGAGTTGGATCCTGATGGGGGTCAAGGTTGACTCAGCCTTCCATCCTTCCAAGGCCGGTCAGATGAGTCCCCAGCAGGTCGGGGGCAAAATGCTAATGACCTTGTGAACCGCCCAGAGAGGCCGTGAAGCGCTTATATGAGGCATTATCATTGCTATGTTAGATATAACAATGTTCTAATTACGGGCTATCTACAATGTCTATTTCTACCCCTATGCTCTATCAAGTTCTTCTTCTTCATGGTCTCTGTGAATCCACACAAATGGGTTTACTGCGTGTGCGCTCAGTAAACCCATTTGAGTGGGTTCACAGGGGACCACGAAGAAGAAAAACAATTGCAGGTAAGCCACCTGTCTTTATAGAGCCCCAAAAGGTTGCGAGTTTGATCCTGACGGGGGACAGGGTTGACTCAGCCTTCCATCCTTCCAAGGGCAGTAAAATGAAGTACCCAATATGTTGGGGGTAAAATTCTGTTTACTCTGTGAACTGTCCAGAGAGGGCACTATGTGCTATGCGGAAGGGTATAGAAGTTTGGGGACTGCGGTGGTTCAAGTGGTTAAGACGTTGAACTCAATGACTGGAAGGTCCGAGTTCGATTCCCACGTACTGCACAATGGAGTGAGCTCTCAGCTCCTGCCAACCTAGCAGTTCGAAAGCAAGAAATTGCAAGTAGATAAATAGGTATCACTTCAGTGGGGAAGGTAAACAGTGTTCCCTGTCTAGTCATGCCTGCCATATGTCCATGGAAACATCTGCAAACAAAGACAGTGCTGGCTCTTTGGCTATAAACAGAGATGAGCACTGGACCCTAGAGTTGGATATGACTGGCTTTTGAGCAAGAGTGACCTTTCCCTTTCCCATAGAAGTTTAATTGCCATTGCTATTGACTCCAAAGATGGCTCTCTGGGCATGCTTGCCAGTGGGAAGAGCCAGCCACAGGGTCCGGTCCAGGACCTGCTCCCAGCCTCCCGGACGATTCTGCAGAGGCCAGAGGCCTCTTTCCCAGGGCGTCTGTGGCACGGCTCGCCTTTTGCAGACACGGCACCCCTCCGGACTCCCGGACCTGCCCGCTGCTTCTGCCCCTCTGCCAACCCTCCCCAATGCAGCCTGACTCCCAAGCCAGGCGCATGGACTGGGCCTCGGCGCTGCAGTCTGGCTCTGGGTTGGATGCAGACAGCAGCTGGGTTGCTAAGCAGCAGCAGGAACATGTCAGGAGGGGAAGCGAGCCCACATGAATCTGGTACACTTCGGGGATCCACGCCTGGCCTACGAAGAAGCAAGCCCCCGCACCACCACCACCACCACAGCCTCTGAGAGACGGGGGAGTGTGCTAATTGGTACAACCTGCGTCCCCCCCATTGCAGGATGGATCTCCTCTCTTCCTTTACTGAGTGCTGAGCCCAACCACGGAGTGGCATAAAGTGCTTCCTGGGCAGGCAGCAAGAAGCCCCCCCAACCCTGATTTTTACAGCTACTGATCCTCCCCAATTCCCCTCTCCATCCCTCCCCGTCTGGCCAGGTGATCCTGCGAACCTTGGCACTCCAGGTGTTCTTGGACTTCAATTCCCAGAAGCCCAAGTCAGCACTCCTGGTGTTCAGGGCTTCTGGGAATCAAAGTTCCAGAACAGTTAGAGTGCCAAGGTTCGCCACCATGGTGCTATGGTCATAGAGTAGACCCTATTTGCCAGTGACTCAATGCCAATCCTCAGGCGGTGGTTAACTAACCTGACCGCCCTGAGGACTTATGGACTTGAGTGGCGAAACACACAGGGAAGGGCGATGGTCCTCAAGTGGATTAAATGGTCCCACTTGAATCCATCTTGATGGAGGGCAGCAGCTTCATCCATCCTGGTCTGGGGATGATGATGAGGTTTTTGCGTGCCCGAAGGGCATACCAGAAAAATGTCTCGTGGAACTGGATTAGTGGCAGTGCCATGCTGGCTATGCTAAAAGGTTGCTGGACAGGGAGGGAGGGGGTGGCGGCTATGGAGGGTACTGCATGATGTCATGGGTTGTACCACCAGGTGACATACTTCTGCCCACCTCTGGACTCTGCATCATGACAGCTTCTATAACGCATTCAGCAATCCTAACAACAGGGTCTTCTCAGTAGCGGCACCAAAACACTGCAAATCTGCCCATTCATGAATGAACAAGGCCACTGCTAACCCAGCTTGCAAGGGTTAAGACACTGAACTGGATGACTGGAAGGTCAGCAAGTCAGCAGTTCGAGACCCGAGTGCTGCACGACGGAGTGAGCTCCCGTCTCTGTCCCAGCTTCTGACAACCTAGCAGTTCAAAAGCAAGAAATTGCAAGTAGATAAATAGGTAGCACTTCAGTGGAAAGGTAAAGTATTTGGTGCACTTCAGTGTCTAGTCATGGCTGACCCATGGCTGCCACATCTGCAGACACAGACAGCACAGGCTCTTTGGCTATAAACAGAGATGAGTACTGAACCCTAGAGTTGGATACAACTGCATTTCAAACAAGAGCAACTTTTACCTTTACTCACCCAGCTTTCAAGACATGTTTGTTAATGCTGTCTGATCCCTGGGATCATGTTTATATTGCTGCCAAATGTTTGTGGCTTTTTGAAGGGATGGTGGAAATTTATTTATTTATTTATTGCTAATTGTTTGGCACTTTGCAACTAAAAGTAACACATAAATACCTAGCCATACCAAGCACCCCTGGTTGCAGCCTTCCAAGACGGATCTGGCTGTTTGCTGCTGAATGCATGTCAGAAGCTGTCAAGATGCAAAGCCCAACATGAGTTTGGTGGATCGATCTGTCAGGCTGAACAGCTGGATCGACATGGAGACAGCCGGCATGCCACGGGCCCATCTAGCCTCCCATGGGGTGTGGGGTTTCCTTTTAAAAGAAAGCCATCCCGCTTAAAAGTTTGGGCATAAAAGTTCCAGAACTGGGAGCGTGAAACCAGACACATTGTCATCGTTGGGTTGGTAATGTGCAAACTGATCCTCTGCTAACTCTCCTTCAGTTTAGGAGCAGAAATGTCGGTAAGGCAGCTTGCTTAGCTCAGTGGCAAGACCTCGGGTGTACATGCAAGAGATCCCTGGTTCAATGATGAGTGTCATCTTCAGATAAAACAGGGCCAGGGAACAGCAGGATGGCCACCATATTCCTGGACGTCGCTTGGACAAAGGCTCCGTCCACCCACCCATTCCCACTGGGCATCATTCTGTACAGATGTTGTCCCCGTGGACTGCATTTATTTCTCCACGGAGCATGTGGTTTTTCTGCTACTAAGCAACTGAATTGCCACAAACAAAACAGTTATTTAGTTTATTTTCTTATTTGTTCTATTATGTTGTTGTTGTTTTATTTGTCTTTGCACTGCCCAGAGTGGGAAATATCCCAGATGGGTGGTATTAAAATGGAATGAATGAATGAATGAATTTTTTACACTTATATCTCACCTCTCTAGGGACCAATACATCCCTACTCGAGGCAGCCAACATCACAAAATCCCTCACACAACAAACAAAACCTATTTAAAAATCACACCCCATAAAACTCACCATAATAATAATAATCACAATAAATGAATGAATGAATGAATGAATGAATGAATGAATGATCGTTGTGCCCTTTTTCACCCATCATAGCCGGTGGGTCTGTTTCTTACTCTGTTTCTTCCTATGGGGAGGGGGCATCTTCCAGGGAGGGAGGGAGGGGGCAAAGCTATCACCTTTAAACCTCTACCTGTTGGTAAGAAAACTTTAGGAAAGACACGCCGGCTTTTCCGGAAGTGGGGGTGGACACCTGTCTCAATGGTGAGATTGGAGAGGGATGTGGCCCTCCGAGAAGCCCCAGCAGGCCAGACTGGACCTCTGAGAAGGCCGGATTTGGCTCAAGCGTCTGAGACTCCCCACCTCTAGTGTGCTAGAACTGGCCACCCAACTCCTTCCTATCAGACCCAGAGAGGCCCAATGATGACTATCCAGGAAAGCCACGCTTGCCCATTTCCTCCTCCTCTTCTGTTGAGGTTTGCTCCTCCCTCCACCTTGAGGTTACCATACCTGTCAAGTTTTGGATTTGAAAATAAGGGAAATTTCCTGTCCAAAACGGGATACTTGACAGCGATGCTTATCCTGTGCTGCCCTCCTATGGTGGCATTAAGGCATTGCATTCTAAATAATAAGGGATGATGGCAGGAAAGAGGGTAAAATGTGGGAGTTTCCCAGCCAATACGGGATACTTGACAGCTATGGAGGTTACTCACCTTGGGCAAGGTACTTCGCACACTGACCACTAGGCTGGATACGTGGACCGGCACTCCACTTCTGTTCTCGGTCACTCTCACCAGTTGCGGGGCTGGCTCGGAGCCTGGGGCTTCTCCCGGGAGTGTCCCCTACAACGTAGAAAACCCGGGTGGGTGAAGGCAAACTGAGAAACTAAGGCAAGGCTGGCAGCCCACCTCCTCCCCTGGCAAAGGCTGCGCAGAGGCTGACTGGCCCCCTGGTACCCCTTTCACACATCATACTAGCCACTGCCAGCCATGGACTTTGTCAAAGCTACAAGGAGCAACGGCGAGAGCTGTGGATTCGCTGTAGGCAGGGAGCCACGCTTGTGCCACACTCATGCTCAAACACACCCACACATGCTCCATTCCATCCATTGAAGGGGCTGGAATCACTCCAACCAGCAATACACACCAGTTGCCTGTACAGAGTCAGAGCCATATGGGATGAAGGGGTGAGGAAGGGACGTAAGGGGGAGGGGGGTTTCCCAAACTTTTATGGCTCTTGTTTCTTGGACTGGATTTTTTTTTCTTGCTTAAACTGGCATAACGACCGAATTTAGACATTGGCTACAAATGCAAACACAAGAGCTAGGATCCTGTTCCCGAGTGGAGTAAGCCACAACCAGAAGAGGCCTAGCGCATTAACAGCATTTAGGAAGGAGCTAAAATACCAAATCTCCACTAAGTCAATGGGCCTGCTCTAGGTGTGGCCTCCTAAAATGATGCTCTCTTGCTCAAAAGCCACTTGTATCGGACTCTAGGGTTCAGTGCTCATCTCTGTTTCAAAGCCGAAGAGCCAGTGCTGTCTGCTTCTGCAGACATTTCAATGGTCATGTGGCAGGCATGACTAGACACCGGAGCACACGGAATGCTGTAAAACAATGCAAGTGCCAGCATAAGATTAAGCCATAACACAGGAGTTCTCAACCTTTCCATGCCAGGGGCCGGGTCATGCTCCCTCAGACAGCTTCAGGGGCTAGATGGCCATTTTGCCCTTTCTCCACCACATGGCACTTCCTGGAGTGGTGGAGGTGGTGGTGGGGCCACATGAAATGGTGCCACGGGCTGCATCCAGCCCACAGGCCGCAGGCTGAGAATCCCTGCCATAACATAACAAGGCGAAACACAATCTCGATAACATCACAGTCTTCTTCTTCTTCTTCCGTGTCTAGGCCAGATGTGAAACTGCCAAACGAAGCCACCTTTGGGGAGTTCATGCTGCGGTTTCCTTCGCCTGACCGAGTGTGAGAAAGATTAGCTGGCACAACAAGGCTGTTGTTGCCCAGGGTATGCCTGATTGTGGCTCAAAACTACTACCATCTTTGAGGAGGCTCTTTCTATGTACAGTTAAAAACAATTATAACTTGATTTTTCTCTTCTGAGAGCAATAGACATGCGGGGGGGGGGGGTCATATTGTTTAAATTGATGCTGATTAAAACTGAAAACAGACACAGCTGGGACCAATACATTTTAATTTAATTTAATTTAATTAAAACTTCCTCCCCCTCCTCCTCCTTCACTTTCTAAGGATTCCTAGGGCTCCCTTTTGACCTTCGAAAGTGTTTGGGACATTTGAGTCGGGGGTAGGCTTTAATTTCCAAAATTTGCTGGCAGAATCAGGACGAATATAATTTATACAATATATAATAAACACCAGCACATAATTAAACCAGTTACAATATTAAAATCTAACAAGATTAAAACCAACCTTGCAAACATTTGAGTTAAAGATAGCTTAATACTTTTGTTCTGAGCATCGTGTAAACCGGGCTGCCCGAACTTTTCAGGCTGTGGGCCGGTCACGTGGTTCAGGGAGCTGGCCACTATGGTCCGGGGCTGGTTCTGGCCCCCGACGCCAATTCATCTGGCCCACAAAGCCCACATCGCTCCTGGAAGTGGCAATGAAATGCACCCATACGGGCGTGTTTTACTTCCGCTTCCAGGAGCGACAAGGGCTTCGTAGGCCAGATGAATTGGCGTCAGGGGCCAGATCTGGCCCCCGGGCCATAGTTTGGACACCCCTAGATTAACAGTACAGTATTTACCATGTCCTAAGGATTACATTCTACTGACTGTAGGAGGAGCTGTTTCCAAACAAACTGGTGCTAGATTGGGCTGTAAATGTCTTTTTATTTCATAGTAATTGTGTTTATTCCACTCCGGGTTGTCCCATCGGAGCCATATAGAAGGTCCAGCACAAGAAACCTCTATCCAGCTCTTTAAAATCTATTCTTGCCCTGAAGATGGAAAACCTATTTTGTTTTTAAATATATATTGAGGTTTTTAGGATAATCAAGGAGATCCGATCTGCAAGCCCAGAGCTTGGAAAGCTACTTTTAAAAAGTAACCCATTCCTGTTACTTGTAGCCATATTTAGGAAATAGTTGATTGCTATTGCTCTTTGTGAATCTTGCAACTTTGTGATTACTTTTCATTGTTTCTTTGTCCCTTTCAAGAAAAAAAGTGACAGAAAGCCCAAAATATTTTTTTCCTAGTAATATTTCTAAATATGACTCTGAAAAATGGCCAACACCCATGAAGGCAACTTCGGTCCATCACTTACAATAATTGTGAAATGTAATTTTTCCCCATGACCCGAAACATGTTTTTAATAGATAGATAGATAGATAGATAGATAGATAGATAGATAGATAGATAGATAGATAGATAGATAGATAGATAGATAGATAGATAGATAGATAGATAGATAGATAGATGAATGAATGAATGAATGAATGAATGAATGAATAAAGGAGGGTTATACAAAACAAAGCCAGGTCAGGTGTAATACGGACCTGGCTGTGGAGCCAGAGGTTGGGGGTTTGGTTCGCCATTGGAAAGGCTTGCCATAAGTCAGTACAGTATCACCTTGGAGGCATGTAATTACCTGACTAGGTAAAGGTAAATGTCCTCCTTATTCAAAAGTTGGCGTATGCTGAGTGGGCGGCATACAAATCGAATAAATCAAATCAAATCAAATCAAAAGCCAGTTGTATCTAGGTTTTGGTGCTCATCTCTTGTTTATAGCCAAAGAGCCAGTGCTTGGTCCATGAGGTACCCCTTCCAGCATTTGCAGACATTCCCATGGTTACGTGGCAGGCATGACTAGACACCAGAGTGCATGGAATGCTGTTACCTTTCCTGCTATTTATCCACTTGCGATTTCTTGCTTTCGAACAGCAAGGTTGACAGGAGCTGGACAGAGACAAGGACTCACTCCATGGTGCAGCACTCGGGTCTCAAATTGCTGACCTGCCAAACTTCCAGTTGTCAAGTTCAGCGTCTTAACCAGGAAAACCACCGCAGTCCCAGAATTGATTGACTAAACCTCCCCAGGCTCCAAACCACCAGCGTTCATACGGAGGCAAGATCGGCAGCATTTCCAAAACCTCCTTGATCAGGTTGCAAATCTGCCTCCAAAGTGCAGTAGCTTGAAGCAGGGAGGTCCTGAAGAGGAGACCCCAGCCCCAGAAGACCCCTCGGTCTCACCTGCTGAGCCTTTCTGTCTCTCTCCTGTTTCTCCAGGTAGCCTTTTGTAGACGCATCACCCAGGCTGGTGGGTGGGTGGCCCTCGTCCTCCTCCTCCTCCGCAGTAGCAGCGGTGGTCTCATCCTGCTTGCAGGCAGAAAGCAAGCTCAACTCATAGCATTCCTGGATATCTGAAAGAAAAGCCAAGTCAAGACGGTGGCGGAGAAGGCACTGGGACCACAGCCAAGCCAGGCGATCCTTTCCTGCCTTTCATTTGGGGCCGAAGAAGCGGCCACCTGCATGGATCCTGGGGCCATGGAGGGCACAGCAGCATCTATGGCATGGGCACAACTCATCCCCTGTGGCAATGGCTAGTGGCCCAAGGCCAGGTCAGTTTGCCCTCCCAGATCTGAAGGTCAACCAAAGAACATCCGAGCCATTGCTGGCTCCTCTTTGGTCTGTTCTCTCTTCGGTCCTGCCCTTCAGGGTGCCGCTAATTCTCGAGTGAGGGCAAGCTATTTCTCCAAACTACAAGTCCCAGAATCCCTTAGGCAGCAAGGCCATGTCACTTGTGAACCGCCCAGAGGCTGGGAAACGTGACCTCTTGAGCCACCGCATCCCGAATCCCCAAACCTGGAAGTGGCACTTCCTCTGGCCGCGCTTACTCTGGGCGGTTCACAAGTTAATTAGCATTTTGCCCCCAACACGCTGGCTTCCCATTTTACCAACCTTGGAAGGCTGGGTCTACCTTGAGCCTTGGACAGGATCGAACTCACAGCCTTTTGTGGATTCACAGGGGACCATGAAGAAGAACCATTACAGATAAGCAACTTGTCATTACAGAGCCCGGGTGGGTGCAGTGGTTAAACTGCTGCCCTTGCAGCCAGAATGTTGTGAGTTCAATCCAGACAGGGGTCAAGACCCAACCTGGCAACGTCTGCACAGGGATCCCTCCTGAGGCACCTTTGGTTTCATTCACTCCCTAAGCCAGGGGTGCCCAAACTTTTGGGGCCACGGGCCGGTCATGTGGCTCAGAGCAGGCCGGTCACGTGGTTCCTCCCACCGGAAGCAGAAGTAAAATGTGCCTTGCAACCTGTTTTGCAACAGGATAAGGTAGATTTTAAGCCGCCATTTTCTCTGCTAAAACACGGGGTGCCCAAACTATGGCCTGCAGGCCGGATCCGGCCCCAATGCCAATTCATCCAGCCCACGATATGGGCAAGTTTTCCGCATCTGGGAGTAATAAGGGCGGCATGGGCAGGATGAATTGGTGTCAGGGGCCAGATCCAGCCCACAGGCCATAGTTTGGGCACCCCTGCGCTTCCCTGGAATGCAACCCACTTGGTCAGATGACCACTCCGCTGGCTGCCAAGACCGCCCGGCCTTTCATGACTGATGGCTTTGAGGACGCCAGGTCCTTGCTGGGACTTTCTCTCCACAGCATGATCTGAAGACAACCTCCTACCACGCAACATGAATACACTATGTGTGCGTGTGTATCTCTCTTTATAGCTACTGTACCTCTCTTGCTACCTATAGTGGCTCTGCTGCAAGAGATTTAATGCAGCTGCTTATTCGGGTGGGTGGGAGCAGCCGCCGCATTAAACCTACCGCAGCAAAAACCAGCAAATGGTCTTGGGGCACTTTTTAAAATGCTCTGGCCCAGGAGCAGAAGAAAGAGAAAACATGCAAAGGGTGCCTCTTACCCAGCAGGGCTTCGAAAAGCTGGCTCTGGAAGAGGCGGACCACCTTCCCGATGGATACTTGCAGAGGCTGTTCTGAGGGGGATCGCAAGATGCGCTGGTAGCGGGCTAAGATCTCCACAGCCCGCTGGGTGTCTGCCAAAACAGGAGCAGTGGTAAAACACAGAACAGTTGCACAAAGCCATGTGTCAAACTCCCGGGTCTAACAAGCCACCCGCCCACACGCAGGATCGAACGCACAACCTTTTGGCTGCAGGGACAGCAGTTTAACCCCCGAGCCACCAGGCCTCCTATACTCACTCCAAACAGGGGCTACTCTCACACATAGGGCTAAGGGAGAACACATGGCACCTGAAAACACCCAAGATGTTGCCTTTATTCATTCGCCGATTATTTGTTCATAGGAGATCAATCGATGTGCAAATCTGAGGTTTTTGGTCTACATCTCTCTCAATTCACCAGGAAGCATGAAGCTCCAAAGGGAAGATTTTGAAAAGTTTTTAGGGGGGGGCAGGGTCATCCCTTTTCGTAAAACACCCTACAAAACAAGTCTCTGCAAGGGGTTAGTTCTTCTAACTCAGGGTTGCCCAAACTATGGCCTGTGGGCCAGATCCAGCCCCAGATGCCAGTTCTTCCAGCCCATGCCTCCCTCGTTGCTCCTGGAAGTGGAAGTAAAATGCGCCTGTATGGGTGCATTTTACTTCCGCTTCCGGAAGTGACGAGGGCGGCATGGGCCAGGTGAATTGGCGTCGGGGCCCAGATATAGCCCACGGGCCATAGTTTGGGCACCCCTGTTCTAACTCTTGCTAATCTTAATAACTCAGCAGTTTCCTGGTCAGCCAAGGGGCTTTTCAAATAGCTAAGCCGTAAGCTGATTATGTCAAAAGTTTACAACATACAAGTTTTAAAGGGGGGAAAAAGCTTTGAGAAGCATTCACAAAATGTTCTTGGAAGACAAAACAAAAAGCTGCTTGGGTTTCATGGCTTAAAGCAGGGGTGCCCAAACCTTTCGGGTTGGGGGCCGGGCATGTGGTTCAGCGGGCTTGAAGTGGAAGTAAAATGCAATGTTTTGCAACAGGATGAGATATGATTTTGGTCTGCCATTTTCTCTGCTGAGACTAGGGGTGCCCAAACTATGGCCCATGGCTGGGGTATAAGTGCAACTATAATAATAATAATAATAATAATAATAATAATAATAATAATAATAATAATAATAATAATAATAATAATAATAATAATAATAATAATAATAATAATAATAATAATAATAAAGCGCACTGTGTCAGGACACCACCCTTCCCACCTTGTAACCCAGGGGTTCCCAACTTCTTTTGGCCATGCCACCCCCCACCCCACCTCTAAAATCCTGATGCCTCCCCACTCCAATGGCACATAATTCTTATTACGTATTCAAAAAGTGAGAAATTGCAAGTAGATAAATAGGGACCACTTCGGTGGGAAGGTAAACAGCGTCCCGTGCGCTCCAGTGTCTAGTCATGCCTGCCACATGACCACGGAAATGTCTGCAGATGCAGTCAGCGCTGGCTCTTCGGCTTTGAAACAGAGATGAGCACTGCACCCTAGAGTTGGATACGACTAGGGAAACTTTTACCTATACCTTTACTAGGAAGCCTAAAAGGCCATTAACTTGGTCTAACTCATTCTCAAATTGCCACCCCCACCCCCATCAATTTGCCCCCCACTGTGGGGCGTGTGCCCCACTTTGAGAACCGCAGTTCTATTATGATTCGAGGACGGTGAGGACGTTCTGTCCCCATTCAGCCCCGATTCATTCGCTCCGTACAGTTGAACAATTTGTGTTTGTGTGCGCAATGTTTTAGAAATCACTTGACCGTCGTCTCTCTCCCCCGCCTTGACTTGTGTGCGGCTATTTTCCTCCCCAATTAGAAGAACTTTCTTCTTGGGAGCCGGCCGGGCATGGGACAGGCTCAGAGAGGGAGATATGGGTCACCCCATCAGCCAAGCAAGAAGCATTGTGTCCCGTTCCCCCCCCCTGCGCCCTCCCCAATGCTGCCTCTCCCCTTTGTAAAGGAAGCAGCCCTGAAACAAAGAGCCATCTGTCTGTCTGTCTGTCTGTCTGTCTGTCTGTCTGTCTGTCTGTCCAAGGCGGCTGACCCTCCTCCTCTCCCTTGAGCCCCTCCTTTGTGGCTCCTCCCGGCAGGGACCCCAGGACAAGGAGCCCAGTGTGTCCGGTGGCTGTCTGGGACCCCCAAGGGGTTGACCACTCATAGAGGTGATGACCTCTGGAAAGGGAGCTGGAGAGAGCCACTCCATGTGAGCCACGGGTTTGGCCAGCGTCCCTGTTTTGAAGGGGCCTGCGCATTAGCCTTGGGCTCCAGAGGCTGGGACAGCAGTAATAGACATGACACATCTGTACCTGCCCCATAGAAGTGCTCAGTGGACTCTTTGGGCAGTTCACAAGTTCATTAGCATTTTGCCCCAAACATGCTGGGGACTCATTTCACTGATCCGGGAACGGCCGGCAGCCACTTTCGCAATGTTTATGCAATGCTTTTGCAACGTCTTATGATGTACTGCAGGACAGAGTGAGCTCCCGTCGCCTGTCCCAGCTCCTGCCAACCTAGCAGTTCGAAAGCAAGAAATTGCAAGTAGATAAATAGGGTGGGAAGGAAACAGCGTTCCGTGCGCTCCGGTGTCTAGTCATGCCTGCCACATGACCACAGAAACATCTGCAGAAGCAGACAGCGCTGGCTCTTCGGCATAGAAACAGAGATGAGCACTGCACCCTAGAGTCAGATACGACTGGCTTTCAAGCAAGGGAAACCTTTACCTTCGAAGCGTAGGAGCAGAAATAGACATTCTAGCAGCCCATATTGTTAGAACATTGTTCTATTTAACAAGGATATCGCAGTAGCAATGACACTTCTATATTGCCCCATATGCCCTCTCTGTTAATTAGCATTTTGCCCCCCAACATGTTAGGTCCTCATTTGAGCAACCTTGAAAGGGTGGAAGGGGCTGAGTCAACCTTGATAGCCATCAGGATCGAAGTCACATCATTCTGGCTGCAGGAGAGCTGTTTAGCCACTGCACCCCCCCCCCCGGGCTCTTACCTAGTTGGCCCAGGAACGCTGGGAGCTGCAGCCGGGCAAAGCAAATGTTTGCGTTCTCTCCAGTTGACCAAACAAACCACTCACTTTCCCCTGCCTGCCATGGTAAGAGACAGACATGCACTCTCCCCCCCCCCCAAGGCTAACCCCTGCCTTGGGGGTCGTCTCTACCAGCCCTAGGCTGGGCCCAGAGAGAGAGGCTACTCGGGGTCAACTGCCCAGGCCTACCTTGCAAACCTCTTCCCTTGGCACCAAGGAAAGACCAGCAAGCCAAAGGACTTCTTTGTCTGAATCAAACCGGTAAACCAGGGGCACTCAAACTATGGCCCATGGGTGCATTTTACTTCCGCTTCTGGGAGTGACGAGGGCAGCATGGGCCAGATGGATTGGCATCGGGGCGCCCAGATCTGGCCCATGGGCTGTAGTTTGGGCACACCTGGTTTAAGCAGAAAAACATGGCAACCCAAAGTCGGTCTCACCCTGTTGCGAAACACAGCATTTTTTACTTCTGCTTCCAACCAGTGGGAGGAACCACGGGACCGGCCCACTGAACCATGTGACTGGCCTAAAAAAGTTTGGGCACCCCTGTGGTAGAGTGTGAAAGCTCATGGTATGTTTTGACCTGTGAGTGGCTCAAGCGGCTAAGATGCTGACTGGGAGACGGAAGGTCAGCAGTTCGATTCCTGAGTACTGCAGGGGGCGGGGGTGGGCAACAGGGGTTTTGTAGGGCCGTAAATGCTTTTACTCCCACCTCCTGCCAGCCAAGCTAGCAGTTCAAAACCGAGAAATTGCAACTTTGGTAGGAAAGGTAACAGCGTTCTATGCACTCTGGTGTCTATTCATGCCTACTATGTGACCACGGAAACATCTGCAGGTGCAGACAGCACTGGCTCTTTGGCTATAAACAGTGTTGAGCACCAAACCCTAGAGTCAGATACAACTGGCTTTCGAGACCTTGACCTAATACTCTCACCAAGGACTGTGGTGGCTTAATGGTTAAGATGCTGAACTTGGTGACTGGAAGGAGGTCGGCAGGTCAGCAGTTCGAGACTCCGAATGCATCGTGTTTACAGGGGAAGGGGAGGTTTCTGTTTCTGCAAGGGAGGGTGGGAGGAGGGAGAGACCCCCCAAAGAGCTCAAAGCCATTCTGGGGGCCATTGAAGAGAGGTGCCACCCCCTCCCAACCTCCCAAAACCATCAGGGGGGAAAGGGGGGGCAGGACCTTGGCCCGGACAGTTCTGGCAGGGATCACAGCTCACACACCTGCCTGCAGAGAGCCTGGGGGTAAGTCCTAGTAAAGGTCACCCTTGCTCATAAGCCAGCCGTATCCGATATTAGGGTTCAGTGCTCATCTCTGTGTCATAGCCGAAGAGCCGGTGACGTTTCCGTGGACATGAGGCTGGTATGCCTGGAGTGCACAGGACACTGTTTACCTTCCCGCCGAAGGGGTCCCTATTGATCAACGGCTAGGTTGGCAGGAGCTGGGACAGAAGTGGGAGCTCACTCCGTCGTGCAGGGCTCGGGTCTGGAGCTGCTGCCGACCTGCCGAACCTTCCAGTCAGTGTCTTAACCACTTGAGCCACTGCATGCAGTCCCACGGGGGTCCTCCTACTCCGCCCTCTCGGCGGAAATCCAACCGGGAAAGCTTTCCTCCAGCTCTCGCCTCCTCTTGCCCTGCAGGCGCTGTTGTGCTCACGGCCCAGGAATGCTGTCGAGGAAACGAGGGGAGGGGGGAGGAGGGAGGGGGGAGGGAAGCGGCCCCAAAGAAGCCCCCTCCTTCCTCCCCCCCCCTAACTTCAGGGCGGAAAACTCCTTCACCGGCCGAACTTCCTGCTCGGCCCCGCCGGGCTCCCCCCCTCCCCCCCCCGGGCAAGGAAAGGGAAACCAAGCCCCCCTCCCCCCCCTCATGGGCCATCTGGCCGCCCAAACTCCGGCAGGCTGGACGGTTGCTTGGCCGCATGGACCCTGGACGACCTGGACGAGAGCCCCTTCTCTGCGGGAGGGGGTGGGCGGTGCGCCCCACACACACACACACACACACACCAGGACCGTAGCCAGGATTCTAGAGGGGGGGGGAGAGATATTTTTTCACACACACAACATTGGAACTTTGCCCCGAGGTGGCAAGGGGGTTCTTTGGCTGACACACACACCCCGGCCACAGCCCTGCCCCAACCCCCCCCCTCCCCGACCAGACCCTTACCTTCCCGTCGGATCATGTTCCCGTCGGGCCACCGCCCGGAGGCCAGAAGGGAGGGGCCGCCCCGGCCAGCCGGACGGACGCAGGGCGGGAAGGGGAGGGGGGAGAGGGGCCGCCCCACCGCCAACTTTCTAGAAGGGACGGGAGGGCTTGAAGCCACTCCGGGGGAGCAGCGGGCGAGGAGGAGGAGGAGGAGGAGGAGGACGAGAAAGTCCGCCTCGGACCGCGAAAGGCGACGCCGGTTGAGCCCAGAAGGGGCGGACGGAGGGATGGACGGGGGCCGGACCCCTTCCCCGGGGGGGGGGCGGGGCGGGGTTTGGCCAAGGGATGCCGAGGCGAGGAGCCCTGCCTGGGGTAGCCCACTGGACGGATGGACGGAGTATCCTGCGAGGAGGAGCGGGGACCCTTCGCCCCCAGCCCTCCTCCTGCCACCCCTCCCGGGGGAGTCGCCGCCGCCCTGTGGCCTGCCCGTGGCTCTTTCTTCCCCATAAAGTCCACCATGGGCTCTCGTCGTTTCACCGACCTCGGGAGAAAGTCGCAAGGTGCGGCCTTTCGGGAGGGCCCGCACGCCCGGACGCCTTCTGCGGTGCCAAAGTTGGAGCCTCTTGATCAGGGGTGGCCAAACTACAGCCCGTGGGCCGGATCCGGCCCTCAACGCCAATCCATCTGACCCACGCCACCCCGTCGCTCCCAGACGCCAAAGTGAAATGCACCCCGTTTTGCTTCTGCTAACAGTGAGAGCGGCGTGGGCCAGATGAATTGGAGTGGAGGGCCGGACCTGGCCCAAATATCAAGCATACCATTGTGTAAAGCAGGGGTGTCCAAGCTACAGCCCATGGGGCTGGATCCAACCCCTGACGCCAATTCACCTGGCCTGCGCCGCCCTCATCACTCCCAGAAGTGTTTTACTTCCACTTCCAGGAGGAACAAGGATGAATCAGGCCAGATGAATTGGTGTTGGGGGGGCAAATTTGGCCCATGGGCCAGTTTGGACACCCCTGGTGTAAAGAAAATGTAAACCGCAGTGCTTTTACTCTACCATGAAGTGTCTGTCCATCTTCAGTGCTCCAACATGGACACAAAGGCATCCCATTTCAGCCACACACACACACACGCGCGCACAAAATGACCAGGGAGACCAAATTCCATGTCAAACGATTATATTTATAGCAAAAATAGGCTTTGAGTTTCTTCCCCAAACAATGGTCTCTTTCCCTCAACCTCCCCCCCCCAAAGAAAAAAAAACATTTACACAGTAAACAGGTCAGCTGCTGCTGCTGAGCCACATCCCAACCCCAACCCAACCCTGTCTGAAACCATTTGGAAACCAACCCCCACCCCCTGGGGTTTCTCTCCTACTTCTGCCCCTTCTCCTCCACCCCAGGCTTGCCTAGAGACGCTGGGGTGGGGCAGTGGCCTGTGCAACGGGCGTGCAAATGTGCCCCAAGGAAAATGCCACTGCGGGGGGAGGGGGCAGGTTGTCCCGCGGGGCAGCTGCAAAACTAGCAGGACCGAGCACCTCTCTCCCCCCCCCCACCTCAGTGATGGAAAAGTCCTAGCAAAAGCAAGATGAGATTGCAGGAAGCTCCACTGCCCCCCCTTCACCCCCCCCCCAAGAATCAGCTCCCAAAATCTGGACAGAGGGAGGGGGAAATACGTGGGGCAGAGATTAGAAGAATTCCCCTCCAAGGGGGCTAGTAGTGGAAGTGTAACGAATGCAGAAAGGAAAGTCACCCCAAAAGTGGGTTGGGGGGGAGTTGTAGGGGCTACACGCAACTCTTTGGGGGGGGGTGTGCAAGTCTTTTTTTGAGCAGCAGCTTGGAAGAGGAGGAGGAGGAGGAGGAAGCCCAGGCCAGTTGCCATGCAGTCACAAAGTGAGCCCCCCCACCCCAATCTCTGGGAGGGGGGAGGACGACAGAAAGGAAGGTGGGTTTCAAAGGTGGCACCCAGTGTGAGAGCATTTCAAAATAACAAGAAGAAGAAGAAGAAGAAGAAGAAGAAGAAGAAGAAGAAGAAGAAGAAAGGGACTGGGCTTGGGGAGATTCCTTCTGGGAACTACGGCTCCCAAGAGTCCCCACGGTTGTTTGGGGAGAGACTACTAGAGGTTGCAGCCTGGAGGGACAATATAGCTCAGACGGGATGGAAAGTGAAAGTCCAGCTTGACTACGGAGGACGGGCCAGGGGTGGAGGAGAGAGGGTGGAGATGTGCATGAGGGAGGGGGTCTGGAGTTCTCCCACCCACTGGCACAACATAAACCCTCATCCACACACACCCCGTAAGTGCAGACCAGCATTTCAGGAAGCGAGGGCGCTCCTCCATCAGCACAGGGGGCGTCTCTCCCCCAGAAAAGCCAGGCTCAGGAGTGGGTCCCAAAAGAAGCCATGCCCTTCCCCCTGCCCTGCAGACTCGCCCGTGGGTCAGGGTGGCCGGAGGAATAGCAGCAGGCAGGGCACCAGGGAAGGAGGCGGAAGGAAGGGTGATAGGTGTATGGAAGAGTAGACGATGTTGGGAGGGAGGAAGAACATGGACTATGCAACCGCCGAGGAAGGGGACTGAAGAAGGCATCCTGCAGAGTCTACTGGATGGAAGCCACACCTTGAGGCTCTCCTTTGCCCACAGGAGAGGGGCAGGAAGGAAGGAAGGAAGGAAGGAAGGGGGCTGGTTGTCCAGTCCCTGCAGATGGAGGTGGAAGAGCTGCAGGGAAGGGCTTCTCTCCTCCCGCCTCTGAGGGGACGAAGGGGAACCAAACAAGTAGACGTGGCGGCGGGTGAAGGTGGTGGGTTAGGAGTCCTAGTCCAAGTGGGGGGGGAATGGAGGGAGGTCACCCACAGCCCCCTTTAGGAGACCATGTAGCGCGTGATGGCACGGAGAGCGTACAGGAGCTCTGCCTGGAGCCGGGCTTCCAGGATGAGGAGATTCACGTGGACCTGGAAGGAAGAGAAGGGGGGGGGCACAGGTGAGGGGAGGAGGCCTGACCCACCACAGGCACCCATGGCCCCAAATCAAAAGGTCATGCCCTCGACCAGGGTCACCGCTGCGGTTCGCAAGGAGACTTTTCCCCCCGGCGCCGACCCCACTATGGGCTGCCCGCTGCCGGGCCCCAGTCAGCTCCTGGGCCCGGTACTGCAGTCCTGGTGGTCCCTCCCTGATGGCGGGCCTGGGTCAACCCATGGTGTAGGAGACCCTGTTAAAAAAGAGGGGGGTTGGAAGGGACCTGAACCTCCTTGAGTGGGAGGGATCCTGAACCCCCAGGACCTCCCATAAGTCATCCGCTGAGAATACATAGACCTTTGACAGGGATGCTAGGAATGGGAGCAGCCCAAACTCTTACAACCCATTCAGCGGGAATGTAAGACACTTGGGTCCATCCAGCCCACCCTCACCAACGCTGACAGGTAGACTCCATTGTCAAGGCCGTTCAGGTAGGATTCTTTCCTTGCCCACTTGGAGGGTGTCCGTCCCCCCACCACTACCACCCAGTGCACTTGATGTTGCTTAGCATCCCAACCCCTTTCCCCCCTTCCAGGCCTTTCTCCACTCGGCCAGCTTAAGCTGCCCCCCCACCCACCTTTTCACTGTGCTTGAACTGCTTCCAGAAGTGCTCGAACATCTCCGGATTCACCTTCTCCGGGAAGCAGGTGACGGTTTTTATATAGAGCTTCAGGATCCGTTCCAGGAAGTGGTTCACCTCTCCATAGTCATAGTCATCGTACCTGCAACGGAAGCCATGGTCTTAGAAGGTGTACAGCAAAAAATGGCCAAACGGAGAAAAGGATACAAACACAATGTACCGTTTGTGTATGCCCAAAAATGATGAAGATAATAATAAACGAATCTTCTTATAAGGTCTTTGTATTCTTAATGTTATTTTTATTTTGCAAACTCTTGTATATTAACTTGTAATGTCATCAAACAGAAACCAAACTCAGATACTTCTCTGCACAAAAAGTCTTCAAGTTCCTTTTGTAATCTTGACAATAGTAACCAAATTCAAATATGTTTTCTTCAACTTCTTCACTATGTCCTTTATAACAATATGAAACAATGATTCATTCCTCTATTGCACTTTCTATCTCTCATCCAAAACAGCTCATAAACTCATATTCAGTTGGGAAGTCAAACTCCCATATATATTGGCCCCAAACTCCCGACGTCTATCCGGTTAATTAGGACGTCCTTAGCAACCATAGAGAAATTACAGAAGAGACAGAGAGGACGCGAAACACAAGAGTGATATTGCAAAAACTCCCCTGATGAAATTTATTGAATGAAATGTCTAATTAACCGGATAGACGTCGGGAGTTTGGGGCTAATATATATGGGAGTTTGACTTCCCAACTGAATATGAGTTTATGAGCTGTTTTGGATGAGAGATAGAAAGTGCAATAGAGGAATGAATCATTGTTTCATATTGTTATAAAGGACATAGTGAAGAAGTTGAAGAAAACATATTTGAATTTGGTTACTATTGTCAAGATTACAAAAGGAACTTGAAGACTTTTTGTGCAGAGAAGTATCTGAGTTTGGTTTCTCTTAGAAGGTGTACAACAGGGATGTTCAAACTATGCCCCCTTGGGCCGTATCCAAACCCCGATGCCAATTCATCCAGCCCACGCCGCCCTTGTCACCCCTGGAAGCGGAAGTAAAATGTGCCCATACAGGTGTGTTTTACTTCCGTTTCCAGGAGCGACGAGGGTGGTGTGGGCCGTATGAATTGGAGTCAGGGGCCGGATCCAGCCCATAGTTTTATTTATGACCAGCCCACTGAACCATGTGACCGGCCCATGGCCTGAAAAGTTTGGGCACCCGTCTATAAACTTGTTTATTGGGATAGCACCTACTGTAACGTAATAATAAAAGCTAAATACGTCTCCACTGAAATTAATCATCGTGGTGGAGGCAGTGGTGGTGGTGGGGGGACACACATGAAATGGTGCCATAAGCCGCATCTGGCTCACGGGCCTCAGGTTGATAATCCCTGGCCCAAACAGTCACGCAGAAGAAGGTGTAGGTACAATCGGGATAGAGGGAGGTGAACCATGGACTATCTCGTGCATCCGAGAGGATGGAAATGCCGGTACCTGATGCCAAACATGCAGTGGATGTAGTTCCAAATGCCGCGCTTGAATGTGGCATGTTCGCAGCCTTGCCGCTTGGCCATGGAGCAACTCTGGAGCCCGTCCACCTTCCGGAATTTCTCGTCTAGCAGGTGCCCAATGTCCGAATAGAGCCGGTTCACCAGCGAGAAGCCGTGGTCCTCCCAGGAGTAGTCCTGCCAAAACGGGGCAAGAGCCAAGGCATAGAAGCACGGACTTACCGGAGCAGAGTGAGAGAGAAAGGCTTCTCCCACCCCCCAGGAAGGAAGGTTTCAGGGACCACCACCACCCCAACGCCCACCCACCCGACAGCAAAA
Source organism: Bradypodion pumilum (assembly GCA_035047305.1). Classification (NCBI taxonomy): domain Eukaryota; kingdom Metazoa; phylum Chordata; class Lepidosauria; order Squamata; family Chamaeleonidae; genus Bradypodion; species Bradypodion pumilum. The sequence goes on along the minus strand of JAWDJD010000011.1, from coordinate 1,127,181 downwards.
CCACAGCAACCGTCTCCCACCTGCACACGGAATATTTGTGGCTGGTCGTCGTCGCATTGGACAAAATCCTGGTACCCAAAATTAGGGTCCTGAACGTAGCACGAGAGGTCTGCCATGCAGGAGATTTCCCCATTGAAACCTAGGAGGCCGAGACGGAGGGGAGGAAGTCTTATAGGGGAAGAGGTTGGTAGGCAGGCCGCGTCCCTTTCCCATTGTGGAAGCCTTGACTAGATGTTGAGTGCACGGCATGCTTTTGCCTTTTGCTGCCAAAGTGGTACCTCTTTATCTACTTGCAATTTCTTGCTTTCGAACTGCTAGGTTGGCAGGAGCAGGGAGAGAAATGGGAGCTCACTCTGTCGTGCAGCACTCGGGTCTCAAATTGCTGACCTGCCAACCTCCCAGCCGTCAAGTCCAGCGCCTTAGCCGCGCAGCCACTGCAAATGCAAAACCAGGCACCAAGCTGCATGATGCCCTTGAGACCAGGGTTGGGCCTGGAGCTCTCTAGGGCTCCTTCCTTCCCCAATGGCATGGGCCAGCAACACACTCAGCCCAGGCCGCCTAGCAGGGCTGTCGTTGAGGGGGAAATGTGGGGTGGAAAACAGCCGTGTGCCTTCCTCGGAAACCCTGCATGAAAAGTCGGAGGCGAATGCAGCTAAGATAGGACTCAACAACCTCCCTGCCTGCCTGCCTGTTGCGACCCCTTCTCAATCTGGGTCCGGCCCAGGCGTGGGCCAGGGGTGAGCTGGTGGCCCGAGATGCTTCACCTTCCTCCCGTTCCGGCAGCCTCCTCTCCTCCCGGCCTTCGTGCTCCACGTGCAGCCGGTGAATCCGCTCCCGGAGGGACTCCAGTTCCACGCAGGAATCCAGAGACTGCAGGTCGGATGAGAAAAAACACCACAGAGGGTTGCCTTTCCATGTGGCCTGGGAGAAAGACCCTCCAGCACCGCCCCTTGCTCTCTCCCCCCACCCCCAGGTCTCATGGCAGTCTCGGGGAGTTCCACATCCACGCACCCGCTTACGGTTCAGATGCAGCAGCTCCTGGCTGCAGCCGTTGCCCACATCGCAAAAGCAGAGGCTGCCCGGGAGGGTCAGCGGGAGCAAGGGACGTCCGTCCGGGCCGGCGTCCTGTTCGCAGCCGCAGCCGAAGGCGAAGCTGGCCAGGGCGTGGTAGTGAGCCAGGAGCACCACGGCGTGGACCAGCTCCGCCAGGGACCAGCTCTGCTCACTGATCTTCAGCAGCCGCTGTGGGGCAGAAAGGCAGGGAGGGGGAGAAAAGGCCACTCAAAGTCCAGCCAAGACGTCCTGTGCCCACATAGCCCAGAGGTTGTTTTCTATCCATTCAAAGTGGCCTGGGTTCAATTCCCCACTCGGCCAAGAAACTCAGCTGGACCGACTGGGCGACAGGATTCTTTGCTAAAGAGGAGGCGAGGAGAGTATCCTGGGGGGGAACAGTCAGGATATCCCCCTCGCAGGATCTGAAGCAAGGCTCTCTCCTCCTGCCATCTCCTCCGCCTCCGTGCCTCCTGACTCTGCCAGGACATTACCTCAATGTGCTCCTTGCCAACCAGCCATGGCCGGTGCGCCAAGACCTTGTTGATCTCGCTGAGTCTGCGAAGTTTGGTGGGGATGAAGTCCAGCCCTCTCAGCCACAGGGGGTCCCCTCCCACCCGCAGGAACTGGACCACATGGAGATTCACCAGGTAACGGCAGCGGTGCCGGGCAGCTGCCTGCAAGAGACACATCAGCGCCACGTCTCATGGAAACGGAGAGGACAAGAAAATTCTCCAAGGATCTATTTATTCATTTAATCACTTTTTTTTTTTGCTGCCACCCTCTCGCCAAGGCGACTCCGGGCGGCTTACACATGTAAAAACACCACAGGTAAAAATGACAAAACAATAGGAAGCAAAACGTTAAAATATTGAATTGTTTAATTTTTTTAAAAAAAATTCAATGCCCCCACCCCAATGCCACATCATCTAATTTCTAAAACTAACACTAAAAGCTGGAAACCCAGGTGGTACTCATATGAGCCAGCCTGGAGTGGCTATCTTCCCAGCTGCCACCGCTGCCCACCCACCGCGCAAGCCAGGTTTTGAGGTTGCCCCCCCGCCCCCCCTCTGCCCAAAGTAATCCAAGACCCCCACCACGAGGATGGATCAAACCGACACCAGTTGAGAAATTATATCCTCCTGTTGGTATCGCTCCACCTAAGAAAGGGGTTCCCAACCTAAGGCCTGTGGGCCGGATCCAGCCCACGGTGCCATTTCATGTGCCCCCACCCCCACCCGTCCAAGGGCATTTGAGAAACAAAATGGCTACCCCTTTTGAAGCTGTTGGGACAAAATGGCCACCACCACCAGCCCATTGTGCAGGCAGGGTAAAATGGCCGTCCAGCCCTCAAAGCTGACTGAGAGAGCATGACCCGGCCCCCGGCTTGGAAAGGTTGGGAACCCCTGGCCTAAGAAAAGGAGGAAAGGAGCAGTGGACGCCAAGAGAACTAAGCACATAAAGGACCCATGACATCCTCTGAATGGAGATGAGGCTCAAGCAGTGATGCACTGAAGCAGGTTCTGTCCTGCTCGGGAGAACCGGTAGCAGGAATTCACCCAGGCCACGCCCACCTGGCTGACCACACCCACCTCCATACCCCATTGCGTTGGCCCCGCCCACAGAGGTGGTAGTAAAGATTTTGGAGTGCATCACTGGCTTCAAGCCTGCTGGTTGAAATCCAGGAAGAGCTTTATTGCAACAACAAACATTCTTGAGCGGTGGTGGTTCCCTATGGAAGGCTGCCAGCCCGTGTCATGCAACCCCAAAAGGCAGACAAGGAGGCCCCCCCGCTCCCCGCTGCTGCCAGCCAGAGTAGGGCACTGCAAGCCCTTCAGAGTCCAGGTGGCCTTGCTGTGCCAGGTAGACCTGGTACTCACCATGATGGCAATGTAGTGGCGGCAGTCAAACGGCAACGGCCCATCCATGTGCAGCAGGTAATGCTGCATCCGGAGGAAGCTGTCCAGGTACTGGGGGTGGTAGCCCATTTGCTGGGCAATGGCCTCCAGGCGGCCCCGGGTGGCTAAGGCTTTGACGAAAAGCAACTGGGGGGTCCTGGTTTTCTCGCTGGCACTCATTTTTGCCACCTGCAAGGCAGGGAGAGGAAGGAAAAACAAGAGTGAGCTTCATACCTGAGCCACGAACGACAGCCAAAATTCTGTGGGCACCTGTGAAACTAACACACTTCTGTCCGTGTGAGCTGCCCCCCCACCCCCCCGACTGTGACTCCCACTTGGGTTTCATCTGGTGTTAGAAAGATTAGACAACGTTGTCAGCCAATTGTATTCACAACCGTTCTGTGTAACTCCCGTGGTTCCCAATCTGGGGCGCAGACCCCACAGGAGGGCTTCAATTCCCAGAAGCCTCAGTCAGCCCATTGGCTGATCAGTGCTTTGAGGAATTGACTGAGGCTTCTATCAAGTTCTTCTTTGGGGTCTCTGTGAATCCACACGAAAGGGTTTACGCAGCAAACCCATTCGTATGGATTCACAGGGGGCCACGAAGAAGAAGAACAGTTTTCAGGTAAGCCACCTGCCATTATAGAGCCCTGATGGCATCGTGGTTAAACTGCCGTCACTGCAACCAAAAGGTTGTGGGTTCGATCCTGACCAGGGATCAAGGCTGACGCAACCCCATTCATTTCGCTAGCCGTTGCACATGAAAGAATGCTGACTCGCCCTTTCCCCTCCAGACTTATCTGGCCCCCTCCAGTGCCTTTGAGTCAGATTCTGGACTCTTCACCTCCTTCCCACGGTCTCAGGTGACTCAGCCGCGCAAACATTACACCAGAAGCAATGCTTAACAAACAGCGGCAGGGGAAGGCTCCGGAGACTAATGTCATCTATCAGCCTCTGCAAACTATGGCCAAGGCCCGTGATGGTGAACCTTGGCACTCCGGCTCTTCTTGGACTTCAGTTCCCAGCAGCCCAAGTCTCAGTGTGAATGCACACGAATGGGTTTACTGGAGTGCCAAGAGTCTCCATCATTGGTCAAGGCTAGGGCATGGGGGAGAGCAGGATTTCGGCAAAATCTGGAGGGTTACAGGTGTGTGATGCAAACCCGACAGCTGTTTGTGTGCCAAGCCAAGTGTCACCCGCTAGAAAGAACAGAGTAACGCAGTGGCTTTAAGAGACCAATGTTCCCTCAAACCTCACCTGGGTTTCAAATGCCAAACAGAACCTAGGCTCATTAGGCTGGAGAGCGGGAGGCCAGCAAGAAACATCAGGCATATCTCGGTTGTGCTGAGCACTAAAATCCCACCCACACCCCCAGATTTCTTGGGAAACTGCAGTGACCCATGGCTGAGGCAACCAAGGTTCGATTCCTTATAAAGTGCAATTGGATGTTTCTAAAAGAAGGCACACGGCAAGGAATCGCCAGCATGCCTTTTGCCAGAGACGGAGCACCACAAGCCCTGATGAAGATTGTCCTGGGAACAATATGAAGCAGCGGTCTTCTGTTTCCCTTCCGCATGGCACCATGACACCCATAGTACCACCGATCCAGGACCACTTTCTGGCCCTGGTCCCTTTTGGCACACAAAGTCCTCATCATCATCCCCAGGCCAGGAGTGATGAAGCTGCTGCCCTCCATCAAGATGGATCCAAGTAGAGATTTGATCCACTTGGGGTGAGGGTGGGGCGATCAGCCTTCCCTGTGGACTTGGCCACCCAAGGGTGGTCAGGTTAGTTAGCCACTGCCTAACGGTCAACAGTTGAGTTGCTGGCGGCAGGGGCTATTCTATGACCATAGCAGGGTCACCTGGCCGGACAGGTTACGAGGAGTGAAACCCGCCAGATTTCTTGGGGAACTGTGGTGGACCGACGGCGGATGCAGCCAAGGTTCGATTCTGTACAAAGTGCCTTCGAGGTGCTCCTAAATGAAGGCATTGTATATATATATATATATATAAGCTGCCTTAGGAAAGGGGCGGGGCGGGAGGCGTCTCGGACTTTGGAGACTCCAGCTTTTACCCACCCCACCCCACCCCCCCAAGATGGGCCATGAAGGGCAGGCAAGCCCCAAAGGAGCCCAGCGCCATAGCAGACACTGCCCTAGCCAGCCCTGCAATTGCCTGGGGGTGAAGCAGCCACCTCTGCTGAGGGTGGGGGGCGCAGAAGGGTCTCTAACTTTGCATTTGTTGGCACTTTAAGGCCTCCCCCCAGTCCCAGCCTGGCCAAGAGACCCCACTCCACCCCAATTCCGCATAGCAATAGCAAGGACACTTCTATATGGCCCCACAATACTTAGTGCACTCTCTGGGCCGTCCACAAGATAATGAGCATTTTGCCCCCAACATGCTCGGAAGGATGGAAGAGGCTGAGTCAACCATGACCCCTATCAGGAGCAAATTCACAATGTTCTGGCTGCAGGGCAACAGTTTAACCCCAGTGCCTCTCCTCACAACCCCATTTCACCGAAACAGGGGTGTGTGTGTGTGTGTGTGTGGTGTGACAAACTGGAGTCCTTTTCATTTGTATTGAAACATGTATTTTAGACTCTCTTTTCTTCCTGTACTATGTTGGTTTGGACAGCAATAAAAGGTCGATTTATTGATTATTGGGGGGGGGGGGAGAAGCAATCACTTTTCTGTAATAGGCAAACCGGATGAGCCCCCCATTGAGACATTGGGGTTTGGTACTTCACACAAGGGTTGGTGGGTTGTGGTTGTTGTTGTTGTTTTTTTTTGGGGGGGTTAAGTTGGGACAGGAAAGCATGACTGGGGGGGCAAGCAGTGGTGTGCTGGCCCACAAAGATACATACAGGGACTCATCCGGGTGCGCCACAGCGACTGTCGCCCCCAAGAGTCAGGCAGAGGTAATGGGAATGTATGGGATTTCTCTCCCCCCCCCCATAAGTGCCCCCCCATCACTTCCAGTCCACTGCCCTCCCAGCACAGCCCTGGGGACAAGAAGAACAAAGACACACACACACCGGTATCAAATAAAAGGGGGGTCTTTCTGCAAGCAAAAGACCCCCCCTTCCCATGAAGAGTCGGGGACCCCGCCCCCTCCCATAAAAAGGGGGTGGGGGCGGAGATCTGACACCCCCCCCCCCACTAAAGGTCCGGTGTGTAAAGCCCAGGAGAGGTTCCTTTGCAAAAGGCTGAGTGGTAGTCAGTGGAGGGGTGCCGGACCCGCCCCCCCCATCGCGCCCCCCTCCCCGTCCAGCCCCGCTGCCCGGTCCATTGTCTGACCAGCGACGGCCGAGTCTCGGGGCGCCCCCCAGCGGCGGCAGCGGCGAAGCGCAGGAGGAGAAAGAGAAAAACAAGTTTGATTGGCAGCCGCGGAGGAGGAGGAGGAGGAAGAAGAAGAAAAAGCCGGGGCCGAAGAAGCATCTCTCGTCGGGCCGCCTGGACAGGGCAGGGCAGGGCAGGGCAGAGGGGACGGACCCGGGGGCGGCCCTCCTCCGGCCCGTCCGGCTGCAGCCAGGAGGGTGATGGCCCGGCAAAGAGAGGGAGGCCACCGGGAGGCGACGGGGGTCCCGGGGTCCTTATTGCAGTCAAGTCAGCCCCCCCCGTCCAGTTTTGGGGACCCCGAGAACTTTCCTAGCCCCCCCCCTTCCCGTGCACGGCCAGCCGTGGCCCTCCGGACACAGAAAGGCCACGAAACCCCAGAAGGGGGCGGCGGATCAATTTGGAAAACCGGGTTCAGGGGCGCCCCCTCCATCACAACCGCAAAGCACCAACCCAACCCCCCCCCCTCCCAATTCTCAGCACAGATTCTCGGTGTGTGTGTAGATTAACGCACCGGCTTGGAGGGTGGGGGTTTCTTTTTTAAGCCCCCCCCCAGGCTCTGCTTTGGTTGGGGGGAGGGAGGATGCTTTAGGCGACCCACGGACGGAGGCGGCAAGGCTTAGAGGGGGGCGGAGCGTGGACCGCGATCCGCCGCCGGGGATACAAGCGACCCCCCCCGCCCCCCGGTGCAACGGGACCCCGAAGGGACGGTGTGTGTGTGTGTGTGTGTGTGTGTGTGCCGTCGGGGGCCGGTCCTTCTCTTGCACAGAGAAGGGGAGCCTGTTGGGGTGGTGGTGCTTTGTCCTATGCGGGGGCGGGGAACCGGAGGGGGGGGGTGTCGGTCGGTCGGTCGAGGGGGGGGGGCGTCCTTTACCTGCTGCAGCCTCTGGCACTGCTTTCCCCGAGGCGGCTCCGTGCTCGGCGGGCAGAGGATCATCTTCGTCGGCCTGCCGGGGCTCCCTCCCTCCCTCCCTGCCGACTGCCTGCCTGCCTGCCTGCCTGCCCGCCCGGACCCCGGGACCGGCGTCGGGCGCTCCGTGTCCGCTGCAGCAGCAGCAGCAAGCAGCCCGGGACCGTCCAGCCGCGAGGGGGGCGTGGCCGCCTGCCCGCGCCGTCCAAACACCGCAGAAGGGGGCGGGGCGGAGCCGAGGCTGTCGGCCAATCGCCTATCCGGGGCGGGGCTTCGGGAGCCGGCGGCGGGGGGGCGGGCCGGCCCACGTGTGCCCGGACGGAAAGTTACCTGCCCGTCAACGGGGGAGGGGCGTGGCCAAGGCGTCCAGCGTGGTAGCCCTGGGCAGGCCCTTAAAGGAGCCGCTGCCTGTTTTTCCTTTCTTCGCCTCTCGACTCGGGGTGGGTGCGAGTCATCGATCGCCATTCATTCCTGATGTCTTGACTTACTACTCGCATCGCATCAAGGTTTGCGGTGGATCATTCGCCTCACTGGACCAATAGGAAAGGAAGAAACCCCCTTTTGGCTATAGCGCAGTCATTTGGCACTCTTTCCTGGCTTTGGTGTGTGGTCGTATACATGATGCCCCTTTTGTGGTTGTGTGAGTGTGATGCAGTAAAAGGGATCAAGGTACATCTGGGATGCCCAAACCTTTGGAGCTGTGGGCCGGTCACGTGGTAAAGGGGGCCCATGGGCCAGTTCTGGCCCACCACCACCAATTGCAATGCACTCTACTTTTGGGGCTGCCCTTCATGACAATTCAGAGGCTTGATGACCATTCGGAGGCTGCAATTGGTCCAGAATGCGGCTACCGGGTGTGTGTGATGGGGTGCGGGCATTATGGCCGTGCCTTGCCACTGCTTCGGGAGCTGCACTGGTTGCCAGTGTGCCTCCAGGTGCAATTCAAGGAGCTGGTAATGACCTTTAAAGCCCTACATAGTAGTGGGCCAGGATACTTAAGAGACCGCGTCACCCCAAGGACATCTGTCCGTCCCACTAGAGCGCACCAAAGAGGCTCTCTCATTGTGCCATCTGCTAGGGAGGCTCATCTCTATTTCATTTATTTATTTAAATTTCTATACCACTTTTCTCATCCCAATGGGAGACTCAAAGCGGTTTACAACATTCACAGTAACCAATAACAAGATACAATGTAAGTAAAGAGGAATAATACACATAAGTTACAATAGAAATCTCTAGCATATACTTATTATATATTTTGTATATGTATGTTCTTATTTGATATTTTGTATCTCATTGAATTTACTGTATAGTACTGTGATATACTGTATTTTTTGTGATATTTTTATGCTGGAACCTGTAACTTGTAAACCGCATTGAGTTACTCCTTGAGCAGAGAATTGCGGTATATAAATTAAATTTCAAATCAAATCAAAAGCACCAGAAGGAGGAGCGCCTTCTCAGTGTCCGCTCCAGCCCTTTGGGACCTCCTGCCAATTGAGTTGCGTCTCCAGATGGAGTTGCTGCCCTCCAGGAAAGGGTTAAAAACCTGCCTGGCAAAGCAGGTGTGGGGCACCAGCGATGTGGTGGCTGGCTGATCCAGTAAGAACACTCTCTCCCTCTTTTCATCTCTTTTCATCTGTAGGGAGGACCACCAGGTGCAAGCCCCGGGTCTCCTTAAAAGAAGGGACGACGTGCTGGCAAGCTCTTGTGGGAGCAATCCATCTTGCACCCAGATCCTGTGTTACCTGAACCTCTGATCTTAGAAAAACCTGAACCTTTACCTGTAACCCCCAATGACATCCCTAGATCATCACTGTATCTACAGTTTGCTACCGAATGGCTTCTGACCTTAGCTACCTACAACTACAGCTTTGCTTATACCTTCTGGACTAAAAAGTAGGACTCTCTCTTACCTTTGGTGCAGCTGCCGCTGGCTGGTCTGGGTGTCTGGGCTATAACAGGACCCAGCGAAGGGAGAATACCTGAGTTTTAGGAAAAACCCATCAGGGGCCAATATGGGCATTATTATAAAACCACCAGGAAGAGGCTGGCAGGTGGACTGGTTCAGTTTTCACACTCCTTTGGCCTTCTTGGAAACAGATGCATTGTTTACTGGAAGATGATAGCTATCACGCATGTAGGATATGTGCTGCTCTCTGGCAAAGAGAGATAATGTGATTTAATGGTAGGGTATGGGTCCGGGACTTTGGAGAGATAGGCATTTGATCTCACCTGGACACTCTCCCTCCAATCGTCCACACTCTACGTCTGATCTCTATCACAGGGTCCTTGCCATGAGGGATCCAGGAGGAGGGCCAGCCAGGCCCGTACCCTTGAGATCACTCATGAATGGGTCAATGGGTCAGGGAGATGGCTGATGATCCTACACCTGAGATTACAGTAAGGTAGGGTTGCAGATTTGATGTAGCCAAGAAGCGACGTGGTGGTTGGACTAGTTGTGCCCTTGATACAGAGTCTGTTATCTTGCACTGCAGGGAATTTCTGCATGGCACCCGCTGCTAGATGGAAATGCTTTCAAGGGATTTGAACATCTCTCCTAAATTGGCTTGTGAGAGAAACTGGACTTTGGGCCCTGTCTCTCTCTCTCTCTCTCTCTCTCTCTCTCATCACCTGCAATCACTCTCCAGTCTTAGGTAAGGTAAAGGTTTCCCTTGCTCGAAAGCCAGTCGTATCCGACTCTAGGGTTCAGTGCTCAACTCTGTTTCAAAGCCGAAGAGCCTTCATAATTATCCATTCATCCATCCATCCTCATGCCCCACTCATGGCCCCCTGCCCTAGCTACAGATGTTCTGCTTAGGCCCATGATGATGGTGAACCTTGGCATTCCAGGAGTTCTTAGACTTCAATTTCCTGAAGCCCAAGTCCCTGTGAATCCACACGAATGGATTTACTGTGCGAGTTCTTGGACTTCAGTTCCCAGAAGCCCGAGTCCCTATGAATCTACACGAATGGGGTTACTGCACGTATGCTCACGCAGTAAACCCATTTGTGTGGATTCACAGGGACTTGGATATCTGGGAATTGAGGTCCAAGAACAGCTGGAGTGCCAAGGTTGGCCATCATGGGCTTAGGCAATCAGGTGACACCCCCCCCTTGGGTCCCACTGAATTTTTCACCAAGGGGACAGGTCTGTCAGGTGATTCCGTGTGGCCAGGAGCCAAAGGCTGGAGAGAACATTCCTTGCAATGTGGCTGGCTGTTCCACCGCTCTGGCTTTATTGTGTACTTGTGTATGCGTGCACATGCGTGCGCATGTCTTTGCCGAGAGCGTGCTCAGCAAACCCACTCTCCGCTGCAGCCTCTTTTCCAAGCCTCCAATCAGAGAGTTCCCTGGTGACATCAGCCTCCTTAACAAAAACCTATCTGGAAAGCAAAAAGGGTCCTGATAGAAGAGGCCAAAGTTGCAACCACACCATCTCCCGCCCTCCCAGCCTGTGGTTCTTTCAAACGTCAGCGGTGCTTGTCTTTCCTGCTGGACTCCAATCTGGCCTTGGTGGTTGTCGTAGATTTGCGAGGCGTGCCTTCCTCATCTATGGACCCTGAGACAGAGGCTCCGGTCTTCCCAGTGATTTTCCCCTGTAGGGAGGGAACAAGAGACACATTCGGTTGGGTGGCGAAGGAATAGAAAGAGATGGCAATACAACAGTGGCCTTTCTATACCAACCCGTAGCGCACAGTGCGCTCTCAGGGTGGTTCACAAGTTAATTAGCATTTTGACCCTGACAACATGACGGGGACTCATCTGACTGACCTTGGAAGGATGAGTCAAAACTGATCCTCCTCAGGATAGAACTCACAACATTGGGGCTTCAGGATGTCAGTTTAACCCCTGCACCACCACGGCTTTATAATGACAGGTTGCTTACCTGTAACTGTTCTACTACTTTGTGGTCCCCTGTGAATCCACACGAATGGGTTTACTGTGTGTACGTGCAGTAAACCCATTCGTGTGGCTTCACAGAGACTACTGATAGCAGCCTAGGAGCAGAGTCGTTGTCGAGTTGGGCAGCAACAGAAATTTTAAGAATAGATAGATAGATCAATAGATAGATCGATAGATAAATAAAATAGGCATAATAGATAGCCCAGTTTGCTGATGCTGATAAAAGCATGGAGAAATGCACTGTGGTGCATGGAAGTATATCTCAAAGCATAGCATCCACATGGCCCAGACCAGGGGTGTCCAAACTACAGCCTGTGGGCTGGATCTGGCCCCTGATGCGAATTCATCTGGCCCACAAAGCCCTTGTTGCTCTCACTTCCAGGAGCAATGATGGCACCCATGGCTCTCCTTGGCTTTGCCTCTAGTGGCCCCAGCCCCATGATGGCGAATCTTGGCACTCCAGATGTTCTTGGACTTTAATTCCCAGAAGCCCAAGCCCCCGTGAATCCACACGAAGGGGTTTGCTGCGATTCATCCGGCCTGCGCCACCCTCATCGCTCCCGGAAGCAGAAGTAAAATGCGCCCATATGGAGGAAGGGTTAACCCCGAAGAGCCTTAACCATATGGGCACATTTTACTTCCACTTCTGGGAGCGACAAGGGCGCTGTGGGCTGGATGAATCACAGCAAACCCCTTCATGTGGATTCACGGGGGCTTGGGCTTTGGGGAATTGATGTCCAAGAACATACGGAGTGCCAAGGTTCGCCATCATGGCTCCAGCCTCTGCTTCAATTGCTGGGGGGCATCAGCTACCCACAGACCATGGGGTGGGGGTGGAGGGCTCTACCCGGAACAAATAAAGAGCACCCTTACCACCACTTGGTTGGCCATGACAGACAGCAGGGACTCCATGGTCGGGGGCTTCCTGCTGTCTTGGCTTTTCAGCATCTTGAGGCGGCTTTTCTCAAGAAAGTCACACTGGTTTCGAAGGGACTCTGAAGGGAGAAGCAGTCAAGTCAAGTAAAGGTCACCCTTGCTTGAAAGCCAGCCGTATCCGACTCTGGGGTTTACCTTCCCCACCAAAGTGGTCCCTATTGATCTACTTGCAATTTCTTGCCTTCAAACTGCTAGGTTGGTAGGAGTTGGGGCAGAGATGGGAGCTCACTCCATCGTGCAGTACTCAGGAATCGAACTGCTGACCTGTCAACCTTCCAGCCATCACATTCAGCATCTTAATCACTAAGCCACTGCTCATCGAGCCAGTGCTGTCTGCATATGCAGGCGTTTCCGTGGTCATGCGGCAGGCATGACTAGACACCGGAGTGCACAGAACACTATTTACTTCCCCACCCAAGTGGTCCCTATATATCTACTTGCAATGTCTTGCTTTCGAGCTGTTGTAGGCAGAGCCAAACACTTGTTTCTCTCTCTCTAGGCACAGCACATCCCAATGTACATTATTCCTAGAAAAAGAGGGTTCAGGTTTGTCTAGAGTGGTTTTATACTTCCAGACCTCCAGCCACGTGGTTCAGGGAGCCAGTCACTATGGCCTGTGGGCTGGATCCGGCCCCCAACACCAATTCATCACCAATCGGTGATAAATTTATGGAGGTGGGGATGAAGCCCTGGGGAAGCCCAAGGCCTCTCCTGGCCAGCGATCTTTTCAAACTGCAGTGACTGGTGTTGCATGCTTAGCATCTACTCTACGGTTTCCTACCCAGCAACTCCATCGGAGGGGACTTGTGGACTGGAAGGAAGGCCCGGTAACTGTTTTCATGTTTGGTTCCTGCAGAGAGAGGAGAAGCCCAAGTTAGTAACCTCTGGAACCCTTTCCATGCGCGAGGGAGAGGACCTCCGTGAGGGAGAGGACCTCCTCAAGGGCTCTGAGAACATCTAATCTTGGTCTGGTTTTGGAAACTACACAAGGACACACCTGGGGAAAGATCAAGGAGTCCTGCCTGAACAGCCTTTGCTGCCAGTCAAAGTCTTGCGTCCCTGTGTAAAAGTCCAGGTCGCCCTAGCTCGAAAGCCAGTCATATCCAACTCTGGGTTTCAGTGCTCACCTCTGTTTACAGCCATAGCAGCCCTGTCTGCATCTGCAGACTTTCCCGTGGAATGTGGCGGGCATGACTAGACACCGGAGCGCATGGAATGCTGTTTACCAGCGGTCCCTATTTATCTACCTGCAAGTTCTTGCCTTCGAACTGCTAGGTTGGTAGGAGTTGGGACAAAGGGCGGAGCTCACTCCATCACGCAGCACTCGGGTCTCAAACTGCTGACCTGCCAACCTTCCCGTCATCAAGGTCAGCATCTTAACCACTAAGCCACTGCAGTAACACTTGCTAAGTTCTTTGAGACTATCAATTGATGCCCCAGACTGATTTTTGTGGAATATTCTTTATGCATTGCCTCTCACAGCTGTTGAGACGCAAAATGGAAGACCCATTGTAAAGTAATTGCTCTTAGACGTGTTTGAGAGGCAACCTTCCTTCCAGAAACCTCCATAGAAACATGGCCACGGCCACTTCTTTTGTAGAGTTAGGAAAGTCTGCTTTTGGATATATATATATGTAAGGTCAAGGCCGCCCTTCCTGGAAAGCCAGCCGTATCTGACTGTAGTGTTTGGGGCTCTGCACTTTCAATAGTGGTCAGAAGAGGAAGTCTCAACAGGGAACGCTTGCGTCATGGCCAACAGGATCCGAGGAAGCCCCCTCTTCTATAGTCCTGCTGAAGAAAAAGGGAGCTGGCCTTCCATTCTGTGCCTGGCTTCCACCTACCTGGGCCACCGCGTTCCACCTTACAGATGTAGTAGGTACCTCGGGGGGTGAGGAACTTGCTGGCATTGTCTTCTGGGAACTTGACCAAGAACATCAGCTTGAGGGACCCATTCTCTTCACACAAGTCAATGGGATCTGAAGACGGGACAAGGAGGTGATGGGAAGGGGAGGTGGGGTCCTTGGTTAGATACCTCCTCTCCCCAACACTCTTCATCTTGTTCATATTCAGGAGTGATGCGGGGGTCAGGTATGGAGAGTCTTTGGGCCCCAAAAGATTAGAGATATCCAGGTTCTGCTAGGAAGAGATCCTGCCTGCCTGAATCCCTGCCCAACTTAGGTATTGCTGCCAGTTGTGGTTTCGATGATGATGGAAGGAGAATGGAGTAAGAGGATGACCTCTTTGTGTCCAGTTCTCCTGCATCTCCTGGGCTTTGGAAACCCTCAATGGACCATCCAGTCCAACCTCCTGCCAATGCAGGAATAATTAACTGAAATAAACCTGAAACAGCCTGTTAGGCCAACCAACCTCCGACAAAGGAGGTTTGCACCCATTTCTGGGATGGTCCTTTGCACGGCTGGGACAGTTTTTGCCTTTAGAGAATTCTTCCTAACGTTTGGTCCAAGTGTCTTTTCTTGCCAGTTCCATTCAATTGCAAGGAGTAAAGATGAGCCCAATGGAGTGTATAATTCTTACATGTTAATTGTGCATAGTCTTGGAATTTTCCTGTGAGGTTGTCCATCCAGCACATGGACCCTGCATGAAATGGGGACACTATGTTTTGGTCTTGGAGAAGAAACTTTCATGCCCTTGTAGAACACCAAACTTGTTGGTGTTTGTGAGTGCTGGGTGGGAAACATTTTTGTAGTACTCCCTCCATCCAATAAGTATAGACAGTCTCTGTACTGCCTACAGACCCACACTCAAGCCTGTAGTTCTGTGATGGTGAACCCTTGGCACTCCAGGTGTTCTTGGACTTCAGTTCCCAGAAGCCCAAGTCCCTGTGAATCCACACGAATGTGCAGTAAACCCATTAGTGTGGATTCACAGATACCTGGGCTTCTGGGAATTGGAGTCCAAGAACACCTGGAGTGCCAGTGAACCCATTCGTGTGGATTCACAGAGACCTGGGCTTCTGGGAATTGAAGTTCAAGAACACCTACAGTGCCAGTGAACCCATTCGTGTGGATTCACAAAGACCTGAGCTTCTGGGAATTGAAGTCCAAGAACACGTGGCACACCAGTAAACCCATTGGTGTGGATTCACAGAGACCTGGGCTTCTGGGAATTGAACACCTGGAATGCCAAGGTTTGTCATCACTTCTGTAGGCCATCCCCCTGCAGAACAACACACAGTGGTGGTCACCCCTTCCTTTTAATGCTGCCGATGCCCCTGTTGAACTCACCTGTTTTCTGAAGTCCCACCTTGTCACGCAGGTAATGCATCAGGAGTAACACCGAACAGTTGATGTTGGCCAGAAACTGTCGATTATCTGCAAGAAGAACAACCAGGAGCTGGAAGACCCGTGATGACCAAGTCTGGCAGATGAAACGTTTCCTACTGAATGCGCATGACATTGTCTGATTGAGGAAGCTAAGCAGGGCCCGGCCCGGTTAGCAATTTCTTGCTTTCAAACCACTTGGTTGGCAGGAGCTGGGACAGACAATGGACCCTCACTCGGGTCTCAAACTGCTGACCTTCTGGTCATCAAGTTCAGCGTCTTAACTACCAAGCCACTGTGGCCCTCAAAGTTAGTGGATCTTAATTACTTATCCATGCCACCGACACTCATTGTAATATTGAAGGGGTAGTTCAGGCCACTCATAGTGACTGTTGTGTATGAAGGCTTAGGTAAAGGTAAAGGTTTCCCTTGCTCAAAAACCAGTTGTATCCGACTCTAGGGTTCAGTGCTCATCTCTGTTTCATAGCCGAAGAGCCAGCGCTGTCTGCTTCTGCAGACGTTTCCGTGGTCATGAGGCAGGCATGACTAGACACCGGAGTGCACGGAATGCTGTTGACCTTCCCACCAAAGTGGTCCCTATTTATCTACTTGCAATTTCTTGCTTTCGACCTGCTAGGTTGGCAGGAGCTGGGACAAACACGGGGACTCATTCCATCCTGCAGTACTCGGGAACCGAACTGCTGACCTCCTGCCTCCCAGGCAGTGTCTTAGCTACTTGAGCCACTGCAGTCCCTGTGGATGAAGGCTTACAGTCCAATAAAACTTTTTCATCTTTTAAAAGGAAGCAAATGTTCTATTACTACTGGACTGGTATGCACGCGTGTGGTGGCTCATAGCAAGCGCACTGTTTCAGGGAAGATCCCCACACGGATCCAAAAAGCTACTCACCTTACCTCCATATTTCACGGTGATAAACATGCTCTGAGTGCCTGGTGGAAGGCTACCAAGGCTTTCCACCAGCCGGTCAATCCTTGAGGTCATTGTGATGTCTTCTCCTTAGAACCTCATCAGAGAACATTCCACATGGAAACCTAGGATGCTAAAATTCCCACTGGCATCCGGATTTGCCTTCCGTCTCTGAACAGAGCCAGGAAGAACCTGGGAATCGGGTCCCCTCATTCTTAAAGGCTTCAGTGCAGAAGACCCAAGAATCAACATCCTCGAGGATGAAGACCACCATAGAGAGGTGCAGTGGCTCGGTGGTCCCAACCAGGATCCAAGCTCTGGTTGTTGTCATGGGTTACGTTTACTGTATATCCTCACTACTGTATCCCCAATGAAATGTAGAGAGATGGATCACCTGTTTAACCCCATGGGAATCCATCACGTTTCTATGCCCAGGTGGAGATTAAGGGATAAAGAAGAACTATACTACGTCCAATAAAGGATTCTCATGCTATGTCTTTTAACCTTTGGGATGCCCAAACTTTTCAGGTGGCAGGCCGGTCACATGGTTCAATGGGCCGGTCACGTGGTTCCTCCCCACCAGAAACAGAAGTGAAAGGCGTCCTTGCAATCTGTTTTGCAGCAGATATGTTTTGCAACAGGATGAGATCAATTTTAGGCTGCTTAAACCAGGAGTTCCCAAACTACGCCCAAGGGCCAGATACGACCCCCGATGCCAATTCATCCAGCCCAGACCGCCCTTGTCGCTCCCAGAAGTGGAAGTAAAATGCGCCTGCACAGGTGCATTCCGCTTCCGCTTCTGGGAGCGATAAGGGTGGCGTGGGCCGGAGGGATTGGCATCAGGGGTCGGATCCAGCCTGTGGGCCATCGTTTGGGCATCCCTGTTCTACACTCCTTTGTTGACCAAATAAATATGATCTAGGATTAGGAAGATATAGACAGAAATTTAGAGTAATTTTAATTTAATTTAATTTTCGCCCAATCAGGAAACCCGACTCGGAGTAAAAGAGTAAAAGATATTCTTTTTATTAAGGTGTAACAGATGTGTCTGTACCATGGTTGAAAGCAATGCAAATGCAGCAGAAGCCAGCCAGAAGGAGACCCTCCCCTCCCTCCCTCCCTCCCTCCCTCCCCCAGGGTCAGTGGGGAAAACCTTGGGAACCAAAGCCACAGGAGAGAGAAAGGCTGGAAAAGGGGAATATTTGTGGAGATGGACAGGCCTTTGGTCCTTTCTCAAAAACATCTGGACTCAAGAGAGGGACCCAAGCAGACACTTGAGGGAAGATGCATGGAGACCTAAGGAGGTATGGTGATGGAAAGGATCCTCGGGGGTGGGTGGGGAGTGGGGGTGGGAATGGGAACAGCATCAGTGAACTCTTTGTTGCAACTCCCCACCCCCACCCCAGAGGTGTGTGAAGCAGCAGCACTGCAGGTTGCATGGAGCATCGGTCCCTAAACCATGTTGGCTGTAGGATTGGGGCCAGCATAGATGTCTGGCACACCTATGGCCTTGTCCCCTGCATCTGTGCTCATGGGCAAATAGCCTCCACCAGGAAACAGCTCACTCACGCGGCAGATGCTTTCGTGATACCCGGGCTTGAAGCTCTCCATGGCATCCTTGGAGACCCCGGCCCATTCCTGCAGGAAACAAGAACCACCATGTCAGAAGCATTGATGCACACACCTGGGCCAGACCAGACCAGACCAGACCAACTTAGTCTATGATTCCACATCTTTCTTTCTACCTGGAGCTCCTTCTTCCAGAATTCATTCATTTGTACATTCATTCATTCTACTGTATTATTATTATTATTATTACTCGAGACCTGGGTATTGCATGACAGATTGAGCGCCTGTCTCTGTCCCAACTCTTGGGGACATGAAAGGAGCCTCATTTGGGCATTCCCAGAGCGGAGTTTGTTCCGCAAAAATCTTTTCAACCCAGAATAATTTCTGACACGAAATTTTTATCATTTGTTCGTTCGTTCGTTCGTTCGTTCAGCTTGGTTTTAATTTGGTCTCTGACAACATTTGTTTTTCTCTGCTGTGGTTTTACCTTGAGTTTATATTCCTTGTGTCAATCATTTATAAAACTGCACTAGCCTAATATTGTACAATTTTAAAACCGTGCTAGACACCATACCGAGAACTTTAATTAGCAGGTGGTTTAAAACTGGAATAAGTAATTAAAGTGAACCAGCAAGCTGGGTTTGCCTGATCCAGTCTGAGAAAGAGCTCAGTGATTCTCAATGTGAGTAACATTAGACCAGTTTGCACGGTGCCCGTGTGGCCTGGTAGGGCAAGCCCTGCTGATCGTTCCAACAGAGATGGTCCAGATATCAAGGCACTCACTGAGAAATTGCCATGGTATGCAGTGAAGAGATCTTCAAATTTCTTGCTGGGATTTGGGATCGCAGGCATCAGGATCAATTGCACCCTGCAGGAAAGGACAAGGTTAGAGCCCGGCATTGCTGTGTTGCTTTCCTGCTTCTCTTGGGGTGGGTTGGTCAGACTTGCAAAGACCCTTCCTCTCCACAGAGGCACAGCCTGGACAATTTGCAAATGGCAACATGTTCAGAGAGTGGGAAAGGAAGATGGAAAGGGGTCTGGAAACCACAACTGATGTGTAAGGATTAGAGCAAGGATGCCCAACGTTGGTGCTCCAGGTGTTCTTGGAATTCCATTCTCAGAAGCCCAAGTCAACACTCCTGTTGATCAGGGCTTCTGAGTCAATGACAAAGCCAAGAAGGCAGCTTTGTGACAGCGAACCTTGGTGCTCCAGGTGTTCTTGGGAACAATAACATACTGCGTATGTGCAGTAAACCCATGCATGTGGATTCACAGAGACTTGGGCTTCTGGGAATTGAAGTCCAACAACATCTGGAGTGCCAAGGTTCGCCATCACTGCCTCAGTCACTTGTCAGCATCTGAACAGGCTCATTCCCTGGTCTGCCGATGACTGCCTGAAATCTGCACCGACGAGGACTTAAGTTTGGCCAACAACCAAGCCAAGAAAGTGACTTCGTTTTGGCAGTCCAGGGATTGATCTGGACACAAAAGAAGAAGAAGAAGAAGAAGAAGAAAAAGAAGAAGAAGAAGAAGAAGAAGAAGAAGAAGAAGAAGCTGTCCCAAGGAAGGATGGAGTAAACTCTTTTTCCTCGGAGGGTGAGATTGAAACCAAAAGATTCTTCTTCTTCTTTCTTCTTCTATGTCTAGGCCAGATGTGAAACTGCCAAAATGAAGGCACCTTTTGGTGAATTTCATTCTGCAGTTCCTTTATTTGCCTGACCCAGTGTGAGAAAGATTAGCCGGCAATACAAGGTGGCTGTTGCACAGGGTATGCCCAGTCGTGATTCAAAAATGCCACAATCTTTTTGAGGAGGCTCTTCCTATGTACTCTACCAAAGAATTCAAATGACAAGAGAGGAGATTTCAGCTCAGCATTAGAGAGACCCTCTGGATGGGAAGAGCCACCTGGCCGTGGAATAGACTACCTTGAAAGGTGGTGGACTAGCCTTTGCTGAAGGGTTTTTAAAAAAGGTTTGGAGGGCCAACCGCCCGCAAGGTTTCAGTTATGGTTAGGGGACTTGACTTGAGCTTACGGGGCGTGAAGTCCAAGAACCAATGGTTGGAGAACACTGGATGAGATGATCAAGTGAGGTCTCTTGAAACTTTATTAGTCTGCACACTGTATGCTAGCAGGAGGATTCAGCAGGTTGCGGTAAAAATAACTTTCCAAAGCTCTGCATGGAGGCTTAGGGTGTGATCAGGAAGGGAAATCACTCACATTCTAGACTGCCTGTTGTCCAGTGTGACTTGAGCTGTTTGCTCATGATTAAGCAGCATATGTGAGATCACAAAATTACCAGCCACATCCAGAGCCATGCTTAAGCAGTGATTCCTCCACAGACTGAAGGGTTGCTTCAAGGGAGATTGCTCCTAGCAATAAGATACCCTTTCAAACACCATCTTCCCTTCCTTGTCTGTTGGCACCTTTAGTTTAAAACAGATCTCTGGAAATCTCCATGAGGCGCATGATGCCCTGCTGCAAGCAAGTCCTGCGCTCTTGATTCTTCCTTCCAGGGCAGCTGCCTCCTTAAGACTTTAATTCACACAAGTCAGTTCAGTGGAGGGATAAAAACTAGATTGGTTTCCAGTCTGCGATGTGGAAAAAGTGACCTCATTGTATGCAGGGAAATCATTCAGGCTGAGCAATGAATCAGGAACTGGACAGAGATGCTTCCCTCTACTGCTAGCAGTGACCTTGGGGTTGTGCGCATGGGGGTGGGTGGGGGTGGTCTCTTGTGATGAGCAGCCTTTGGTGTGCAAGGAGACCCCCTGCAAGGGCCAGCCTTCTTTTCCAATCATCATCATGTAAAGCTGCAACATTAAAGGAGGATCATATAGTTGAGGATCTCAACCTCCCCAACGTCCCTGAATAGGCTGAAGGCCGGTGTCCCTAAATCCAAGACCAACAGGCTCAAGTGGGGGCTGCGGGCGGACAACAACACATGGTGTGAATGTGGAGAGACACAGAATCCATGGACTCATTGACTGGTTTGTCAACGACTGCCAGAAACTTGCACCGACGAGGACTTAAGTTTGGCCAATGGCAAAGCCAAGAAAGTGGCTTCATTTTGGCAGCCCAGGGTTTGATTGGGACATGAAAGAAGAAGAAGAACATGGGAAAAGCAAGTTTAAGATTTACTATTTGAGAATTTAGTTTAGTTCTACCCCTTAAAAAGGAGGCATGGCCAGCCTCCCCCCCCCCCCCAGGTTTTAATTGGATTGCTCATTCGCTCACCTCTCCATGCGCATCAGGATCAAGACAAGCAGAACCAGGAGAAAGAGGGAGGCCAGGGAGATGCTGGTCTGGACCAAGAATGGCATAGAGGACACACTTTCTGCGAAGAGGAAAGCAGGTGAGTCCGTGGTGGGCAGGGTTTGGGGAGCCTCTCCTAGCACAAGGATGCTCAGGTGGTCGATACACTCACAGACACCAGAGGGATTTAGGGCAGGTGGGTAAATCTTGGGGGGACGCGTTCAGTATTATAATTTACTTGCAACAGGTGGCGAAACCATGCTTTGGATCAGATGGTACCACTGGGCAGGAAGTGAGCAAAAGCAACATCAAACCAATTGGGCCAAACTTAAACCAACCCAACCCAACCAAGCAGATGGTTCACTGCTTAGAAGAGACAGTTCCACAATGGGCTTCCCCTCAATGAACTTTAAGTTTTATTTGTTTTTATTTATTTATTTATTTATCATACTTCTATAGCCGCCCAACTCACCAAGACATTGCATAGTCACCAGGTTTTAATTCAAATCCATCTGTGCCCAGTCTGGTGTAAATTGCATGGGAAATGGCCAATGTCATTGTCCCCAAGTGACATTTTTGCATTTTGATCCAGACAACAGATCCCAAGCGATCTATTTATACAACTTGGGGGCCTTTCCATCAGCCAATATCATCCTGTTATATGCTTGGACCTTGGGAATTGTCACAGCATTCCCCCACCAGCCACCTGGCTATTCTGGGAAGTGTCACCCAACCTGGCCCTTGAACAAAAGGGACGTCTCCAAGTTGCAGAAAACGCACCTGCCGCCCAGTCTGCCAGCCCTCCTTTGCCTTTTAGGAATAAACTCTGCCAATGTGGGCCCGCTCACCTTTCCCCCAATGGATCGGGCCCGTTGGCTCACTCCAAAGGTCTGTGGTGCCGCATAACTCCCTTAGTTTACTGCGGACATAGAAGGTATATCGTTTCTCCGGATCCACGCTGGCTACGCTGAAATTCATCACTGTTGTTTTCTGTTTCTGAAAGGACACCAGGAAGCAATGCGTTAAGTGTGCACAGCCCAAAAGGTTGCCACTGCTCTACTCCTTCTCTGGTGCCCCTTAAAGACAATCCTTGGCTTCCATCCCATTGCTTTGGAGCTCAACTCTTAGGGGTCTTAACCAGTGGTGGGCATCAGCAGGATTGCACCAGTTTGCCAGAACCAGTAGCAGAAATTCTGGCTGGCCCCACCCAAGTTTTGAAATAAAGTAGTTCTAATTCGGACTGCAGTGGCTCAAGTGGCTAGGATGCTGCCTGGGAGGCGGAAGGTCAGCAGTTCGATTCCCGAGTACTGCAAGACAGAGTGAGCTCCTGTCTTTGTCCCAGCTCCTGCCAACCTACCAGTTTGAAAGCCAGGAATTGCAAGTAGATAAATAGGGACAACTTCGGTGGGAAGGTAACAGCGTTCCGTGCGCCCCGGTGTCTAGTCATGCCTGCCACATGACCACGGAAACGTCTGCAGAACAGCGCTGGCTCTTCGGCTTTGAAACAGCGATGAGCACTGAACCCTAGAGTCGGATACGACTGGCTTTCGAGCAAGGAAACCTAATTTGGGTGCAATGCAGGGCTTTTCCCCTGGCCATGCCCACCACAACACGCCCACAGTGTGGTACTACTTTTTTTTGAAGCCCACCCCTGGTCTCAACAGTTGTGGGTAGGTAGAGCCAGGGGGGAGAAGAAATGGAAGGCTGTGGCCTCAATCCAATTGAACAGACCAGGGGTGCCCAAACTATGGCCCGTGGGCTGGATTCGGCCCCCGACACCAATTCATCTGGCCCGTGCCACCCTCGTCACTCCCGGAAGTGGAAGCTTTACTTCCATTTCTGGGAGTGACGAGGGCAGCACGGGCCAGATGAATTGGCGTCAGGGGCTGGATCCAGCCCACGGGCCATAGTTTGGGCATCCCTGATTGAGAAGGAGTCCAGTGGAAAGGGGAACAAACGAAGGAAGACCAAGAAATCATAAAATCCACATAACGGAGAAAGCCACGGCCCATGCGTCACATAATGAGAAATGAAAAGTACATTTTGTTACAGCTGCTCATTCAGGGTAAAACAAAGGAGGAAAAGAGGTGTGTGGGAAGGAGAAGCATTTCCCCGCTGAAAACCCTTGGAAGTTGGGTGAAATGGAGCCCAACATCCTTCTTTAGAGCTTCCTCACCCAAAGGCAAAACAGCTAAGGTGGGTAAACCCGAGTTGAACCAGTTAGCAATTGATTCAATGTCTGGCCAGGTTATTCTGCTATGGTAAGAGATCAGACCCTACTGCCAGCGACTCACTCAATGCCGAGTGTCAGGTGGCGGTTAACTAACCTGAGCACCCTGAGGACTAATGGCCTGGGTGCCGAAGTCCACAGGGAAGGGTGATGGTCATCAAGTGGATTAAATGGTCCCACTTGATGGAAGGCAGCAGCTTCATCCATCCTGGCCTGGAGCCTATGAGGACTTTGTGTGCCCAAAGGGCTCAGGACCAGAAATGGACTCATGCGGAACTGGATCAGTGGTACTATGGGTGTCATGCTGCGATGCGGAAGGCAGATGAAAGGCCACTGCATGATATTCTCAGGACAGTCTTCATGGCTGATCGCCATGAGGATCACCTATATTCGGATTCAGATATGGAAGAAGAAGATGAAGATTGATTCAGTACGACACGTAATCAGATATTCTTAGATGGAATCAATAGCGCATGTCAAGAAGTCAAACTATTATGGAAGAGGAAACTGCAAGAGTTAAAGAGAAGCCTATTTGCAGCCAGACACAAGTTGTACTATGAAGAACCAGGAACTTCCTCTTGTTTAAGAGCATTCTAGGAGGGCACTTAAGGAAGACAAGAGATGCCTTTTAAGACATCTTGGGAGGACAAAAAAACTGGCTCATTCAGCTGAAGGCTCATGCAAGCAACGGTCAAGCCCAGCCACGGCCAATGCCCGTACCGTCCAGTCTGTGTCTTTGCTGCTTTGGTACTTGACAGCATGTTCCAGACACCATGGCTTCTTGTACGGTGTGTCCCAGCGTAGCAGCAGTTGGTTGTTGCCGGCGGTCTCGATGGAGAAGTTGACGGGAGACCCAACTTTCACTGGAGGAGAGAAGCAGGGAAGAAGCCAAGGGGGAGCCTGACTGAGCCCCCAGTGGGCTGCTCATCATCTCTGACCCACAGCAAGATGGCACCCTTTGAGAAGAAGACTCTTTCCACCCTGCAACTCCCCAAACTGCCCCATCCATCGATCCATCCATTGATAGATAGATCGATTGATTGATCGATTGATCAATCAATCCATCCATCCATCCATCCATCCATCCATCCATCCCACATACCCCTCTGAATTTTCCATGTTGTGTTAAAGCAGGGGTGCCCAAACCATGGCCTGGATGTGGGCCACTGTGCCAAAACATCCGACCCGTGCTGCCCTCGCTGCTCCTGGAAGAAGAAGTAAAAAATGCGCATAACGGCGCCGTAAATGACCCATGGCTGTTGTAAATGCATGGGCACATCACACGCCCACGCATTTTACTTCCACTTCCGGTGGAACCACACAACTGGCCCATGGCCCAAAAAGTTTGGGCACCCCTGTGTTAAAGCCTACCTTAAAGCAAAAGTCTTTGAGATCCTATGGAGGTAGGGCTGGACGAAGTGCCCACCCTCCAGGTGTTGTTGTAATACAATACCCAGGAGCCATGGCCAGCACAGCCAGCAGCCATAAAAGCTAGGAGGTGAAGTCTGGGAACATCTGGAAGGTTGGAGAAAATAGCTGCCTAGGGGTCTTTGCATCACTGGGAACCAGACAGGTTCCAGAATGCAACTGAGAAATGTGCAGGTCTGATTCCGAGCCTCAAAAGCAAGGGTTGGAGAATTTGTCCACCCTTCCTTTTGAACGGTGGCGCTTCCTCTAACAAAGGCACCCAAATGATGGGTGGGTTACCGGAATCCCTACCCCGGCTTATCAAATTCATGGTTGCGTTGTAACTGGTGCTGGTGTCACTTGAGTTGACGTAAATGTGGAAATCATCAAACGGAGCATCTTCATCAAGAATGAAGTTGAACCGACACCCGACTGGGATCCCATCTTCTCGGAGGTAGTTCTCACATTCTGCAGGTTTCTTCTTAGGAAACCTAAGCCAAACGACAGGAGCTCTTGAGACCTCTAGGGCAGTGGTGGCGAACCTTGGCCCTCCAGCTGCTCTTGGACTTCAATTCCCAGATGCCCAAGTGCCTGTGAATCCACACGCATGGGTTTACTCGCACGCAGTAAACCCATGCGTGTGTATTCACAAGGACGCGGGCTTCTGGGAATTGAAGTCCAAGAGCAGCTGGAGGGCCAAGGTTCGCCACCACAGCTCTAGGGAAACCACAGCATTAGAGTTGGGGCAGATGGCCTTGTGCAATCGGGGTCTAGAGACACAAAGAGTTCCAAGAAGACATGAATCTCAATAATACTGCAGCCCTGCCATCATCTCAGCTCCACGGGAGACTCTCAAGGCATCTTAAAGGCCACCGTTTAACTTTGTTATTTCATAAATGTAGGTTGCATTTCATAAATGTTTATTTATTTCATAAATGTAGACAGCAGGGGCTCAAGTGGTTAAGACGCTGACTGGGAGGCTCAAGGTCAGCAGTTTGGGACCCAAGTGCTGCGTGACGGAGTGAGTTCCCGTCTCTGTCCCAGCTCCTGCCAACCTAGCAGTTCAAAAGCAAGAAAGTGCAAGTAGCTAAATAGGAACCACTTGGGTGGGAAGGTAAACAGCGTTCCGTGCAACTTCGGTGTCTAGGCAAGCTTGCCGCATGGCCATGGAAACATCTGCAAACGCAGGCTCTTTGGCTATGAAACAGAGATGAGCACTGAACCCTAGAGTCGGATATGACTGGCTTTCGAGCAAGGGTGACATTTACTATATTGCACCCACCCTCCAATGAACTCAAGGTGAAACAGACGACTGAGGCAGGCCACGGGAGGAGAGTATCACAGGCCCCTGTTCTTCATGGCGGAGTGTGGATTTGAACTCTTGGGATCTAGTCCAGGGTTCTTCTAGCCACCACACCGCAATGATAGGATAACCCTGGAGAGGTAAGTCCCCCAGGTCACTACGGTGGCCTCTCCCAAAGGGAGGAAAGCCTCCCAGCAAAATGTAGCATGGCATTGACTCTTATGTGTGCATTGGGGGACAGGATCAGGCATAGGGGGAAAATGACATTTCCATGGATGGGGTCGGGTGGACAAGGAACACATACCAGTAGTAGAATGAGTAGGTGGCTAATGGTTTTTCTTTGCTTCCCCAATCACAGATCAGGTAATCCTCATTGAAGACAACACAGTCCACTGCAGGGAAATGAAGAACAATCACTAAACCCCTCGTTCTTGTTGAGTTTTCATCCCCTGTGAAATTCTGTCCTTCCCACTCAAGAGCAAGACAAGAAGAGATCCCCCACCACATCAAAATGTAGGCAATTTGCTCAAAATGTCTGCATATCACTTTGAGAAGTAAAACGCATAGAGACAGAGCAAAAACAGTAACACAGGCTAATTGGGGTGGTTTTTTTAAAGAAAAAGATGTGACCAACCCATCTGGTGCTTCTGATTTTTGCAAGTCTATAAAACAAGGCAGCAGGCGTTGCGGCTTATGAAAGTTGCACATTCTACATAAAGTATGACATCTGAGCCAAAATAATTGCGTTGGTGGCAAAAGTAAATCTAGCAGGGCAAAGAAAGAGGACGAATCCAGTTCCCTGACCTGGCTTGTGAGGGCCAGACAAGGAAAGACGCATGACTCTATTTCACCACAGCATCGAAGAAGAGTTACACTTCACCATGGGATGGAAAAGTCTCTTAGCTTCTCCACCTCCTTGAACTCTATGGCCGCTAGACTGAGAGATCTGGCCCACGCTTCCGGGAGCGATGAGGGTGGCATGGGCTGGATGAATTGGGTTCAGGGGCCTGATCTGGCCCATGGACCGTAGTTTGGGCACCCCTGGTTTAAGCAGAGAAAATGGCAGCTTAAAATCTATCTCATCCTGTTGCAAAACAGTTTGCAAGGTGCGTTTTTCTTCCGCTTCCGGTGGGAGGAACCACATGACCGGCCCGCTGAACTACATGACCAGCTTGCTGAACCACATGACCGGCCCACGGCCCAAAAGGTTGGGGCACCCCTGGGATTGGAGGAGCTATATTCCAAACGTTGGCTCCCAACACAAGAACATCTCCGAGTTTTGGCCGTGCAACTCAAAAGAACCACAGGTCTGGGGACTTACTTGCATGAAGAAAGAGTGGACCTGAAGTCACAGAAAGCAACATAACTTCTATCCCTGTCCCATAGAAGCGCTTAATGCACTCTCTGGGCAGTTCACAAGATAATTTTTGGCCCCAACATGCTTGGGACTCATTTTACCAATCTTGTAAGGATGGAAGAGGCTGAGACAACCTGGATCTGTGGTCAGGATCGAACTCACAGTGTTCTGGTTGCAGTACAAAAGCTTAACCCCTGCGCCACCAGAGCCACAGAAAGCCTGCTTGATCCCACTGGCCCTTGATGACTCCCTACATGACATCCAACCCACCCTGCCTTGCCCATGGAGAAGAAAGTCAAGAGCCCTTGGACGAGGGTCAGGGCAGAGAATGGGAAGGAGGGACTGAGCCAGGACTTCTCTGGCCCACCTGCCTCTGGTGTGGGAAGGAGAGGAGGAAGAGGAGGACAAGGGGAAAGTTTACCTTGTAGGGCAGAGCTGCCCATGCTTTGCATATCAGAGCCAAAGCGCAACAGAAGGACCAGGAGCCACATCTCGGGCTTCTTAGAGGCACCCATCGCAGCCCACCCAGCAGTGCAGAGTCAGTCCCCAAGGGAGGACGAGAGCTGCGCTGCTGCAGAATGTCAGGAAGGATGTGGGTTTGAAGCGACGGGTCGCTCTGATACTCAGTTTCCACCTGGGAGGGCTTCCTGTGAAGACTCACCACAAAGGGCATTGAATACGTAGAAGAGCTCGAGTGACGACGACTGTCATTGGTAGTGCATGCGCACCAGGGGCAGAGACAAGGAATGTGGTGGGTCACCAATGGGGTGGTAAGGGCTTATCTCAGCTGCTCAGAGGAAACATAGGAGTGCTGAGGGTGTATTCAGCCCAGCAGCTCTCTAGCCCAAGGTGCCTCAAATGTGGCTCTCCAGATGTTCTTGGACTTCAGTTCCCAGAAGCCCTGACCAGCAGGTGTGCTAACTTGGTCTTCTGAGAATCAATGTCCAAGAACACCTGGAGAGCCAGGTTTGAGGAACCGTGGTCTAGCTCATACATAGTCAACCAGTTGGCCCTGGGAAGCTTAGAAGCAGAGGACGGTGGCACTCGGTCCCTCTTGCATCTCACCTTGGAGCAGCCAGGTGGCCATCATGACAACTGGCCACTGTAGGCCAGCAACCACGTCCCTGGCCCTTTACGTTCATGGGTGACAACACTCTCCATCAGAACAGCCCAGGAGTTCAGTGTCAGCTTGCCTGTAGACAGGGCCGTAGCCAGGATTCTATATGTGGGTGGGTGAATATTTTTTCAGGGTGGGCCACAAAGTCACTTTTCAATGCATTCCTATGGGAAACCAAACCTTGCCAAGGTGGGCAAACTGCTAACTCAGGGTGGGCCAAGCCCACTCTGGCTACCCCCTCTGGCTACGGCCCTGCCTGTAGATCAGGGGTTCCTAAACATTTTGGACTGCTGGCCAGTCGTGTGGTTCAGCGGGCCAGCCACATGGTTCAGCGGGCCGGTCATGTGGTTCCTCGAAGCGGAAGCAAACCGTGCCTTCTTGCAATCTGTTTTACAACAGGATGAGATAGATTTTAAGATGCCATTTTCTCTGCTTAAGCCAGGGGTGCACAAACTATGGCCCGTAGGCCAGATCTGCCCCGGCACCAATTTACCGCTTCCAGGAGCGACGAGGGCAGCATGGGCCAGATGAATTTGTGCCAGGGGCTGGATCTGGCTCACAGGCCATAGTTTGGGCACCCCTGCTGTAGATGGAGAGGCTGGGCACCATGCACAGTGCTTGTTGGGAGGACTGCAGCTCCAGAGACTATGGAGAGCAAAGATCTCATAGATCCAGTCCTACTCCAGCATCCTTGAAGAAGCTTCACTCTCGCGCCAGGATGGCACATCCACAGGTTGTACAGTTGTAAAGGTAAAGGTCGCCCTTGCTCGAAAGCCAGTCGTATCCGACTCTAGGGTTCAGTGCTCATCTCTGTTTCAAAGCTGAAGAGTCTGTCTGCTTCTGAAGACGCTTCCGTGGTCATGTGGAAGGCACGACTAGACACCGGAGCGCACGGAATGCTGTTGACCTTCCCACCGAAGTGGTCCCTATTTCTCTACTTGCAATTTCTTGCTTTTGAACCTGCCAGGTTGGATCAATATCATTTTTTAAACCAATCCCTTATGGACCCCACATTTAAACCTCTGTGACACCACGTTTAAACTAGTGGACTGCAGTGGCTCAAGTGCCTAAGACGCTGACTGGGAGGCAGGAGGTCAGCAGTTCGGTTCCCGAGTACTGCAGGACAGAAATGAGCTCCCGTCTTTGTCCCAGCTCCTGCCAACCGAGCAGTTCGAAAGCAAGGAATTGCAAGTAGATCAATAGGGACCACTTCGGTGGGAAGGTAACAACGTTCCGTGCGCTCTGGTGTCTAGTCATGCCTGCCACGTGACCACGGAAACGTCTGCAGAAGCAGACGGCGCTGGCACTTCGGCTTTGAAACAGAGATGAGCACTGCCCCCTAGAGTCAGATACGACTGGCTTTGGAGCAAGGGAAACCTTTACCTTACACCACGTTTAAACTAGTGCGTGTGTTTGTGTGTGTGTGTGTTAAACCTGACACGTGTATAATGTGTGTGTGTTCCCACGCCCAGCTCGACCTGTTGAACCAATCCCATCCGGCTTGGAGCTTTCCCTTCTGCTGCAGAGACGAGAGGCGCCGCTAGGGGCCGCTCTCTCCCCGCAGGCCCGCGCTCGGCCATCTCCGCCGCCCTTCGGCCTTTCTCGCCGATAGGGAGGGAGGGAGGGAGGCGGGCGAGCGAGCGAGGCACGGAGAGGCTGGCCAATCAATGAGAGAGGGAGAGCTCTCGCCCACCCCTCCCCTCGTTTTCTTCGTGGTTCCCTTTCGGCCTTCTCCGTCCTCCGCTGACGTCACAGCCCTCCGCCGCCGCCTCCTCCCCCCCTCCCTCCCGCGCCGAGGTGTTCCCTTTTTCTCCCTCCGGCCCTCCCCCTCCGCCCCAAGCCTTTGGTTCCGGCCCTCCCTGGTTCCCCTTTGCTCCGCTCCGGGGGAGGCTCCGGCTCCAGGCCTGCCCCCTTTCGCCCCGGGGCTCGGCCCCTTCCGGCGGCCGCCGAGACTGGCCGGGCTGGTTCCGCCGGCCCTTCTCGCGGCTGGGCCTGCCTCATCGCCCCACCCCCACCCCCCACCCCATCCCTGGGCGGCGTCCGGGTCCGGCCGGGGCTCGCCTCCCCCCCGCCCCGGCCTCTCGCTCATCATGGCGGCCTTCGGGGTGCTCAGCTACGAGCACCGGCCTCTCAAGCGGCCGCGCCTGGGCCCGCCCGACGTGTACCCGCAGGACCCCAAGCAGAAGGAGGTGAGGACCGGTCTGTCTCTCTCTCTGTGTGTGTGTGTGTTGTCGTTTTGGAAGGGGGCGAGGGCAGAGACCTTTTCCCAGCCCGGACGGAGGAAGAAAAGCGACGCTCCCCTCCGGCCAAGTGGTCGCAAAGGGGGGTGGGGGTGGGGGTGGGGTGCCATACAAGCCCCCCACCCCCACCCCCAATTAAAAGTGTCTGTAGTGTCCAGGGACTTGGCCGTGGTCCTGTAAAGGGGTCAGGCCACGCCCCCTGGATCAAGCCACGCCCCTCGTGCCAGGAACCCCTCCCCTCTTTGAATGACCCCCCCCCTTCCTTCCCAATGACAGCCCCACACTTACCTTGCTGAAAAGCAAAGGGAACCCCCTCCCCCCCCACACACACACACCCATACCAGTTCTGCTGGACTCCCTTTCTGTCTTGCCCTGGCAAAGCCAAGGACTGCCGTGGCTCAAGTGGCTAAGAAGACGCTAACTAGGAGGCGGGCGGTCAGCAGTTCGATTCCCGAGGACTGCAGGGACAGAGTGAGCTCCCGTCTTTGCCCCAGCTCCTGCCAACCTAGCAGTTCGAAAGCAAGACATTGCACGTAGATAAACAGGGACCACTTCTGGGGGAAAGGTAAACAGCGCTCCATGTGCTCCCGTGTCTAGTCATGCCTGCCACATGGCCACGGAAACGTCTGCAGAAGCAGACGGCGCTGGCTCTTCGGCTATGAAACAGAGATGAGCACTGGACCCTAGAGTCGGATACGACTTGCTTTCGAGCAAGGGAAAACTTTACCTTTACTAAAGCCAAGAAAGAGGTGTCATTTGGGCAGTCCAGGGTATGACCGGGGCACAGAAGAAGAAGAAGACGACGAAGTTGTCCCAGGGAAAGGTTCACCTCTTCCCATCCCCAACCTGTAACACACAGGGTTTCTCTCTCTCTCTCTCCCCTGTATTTGGAGAGAGACTGTTTTCAGACAGACAGGTCTCTTTGGACGGGAGTCACGGGACCACACAGCGAAACAGGCTCAAGGAGAGTCAAGCCGGCTTAAAAGGCTGGGGAGAAAAGGACTGTTGTTGTGGCTTAGTGGTTAAGACGCTAAACTTAATGACTAAAAGGTCGACAGGTCATCAGTTCGAGACCTGAGTGCTACATGACAGAGTGAGCTCCTGTCTCTGCCCTAGCTCCTGCCAACCTAGCAGTTCGAAAGCAAGAATTGGCAAGTAGATAAAGAGGTACCGCTTCGGCAGGAAAGGTAACAGCGTACGGTGCACTTACTTATGCCTGCCACATGACAGTGCTGGTTCTTTGTCTGTAAACAGAGATGACCCCCCCTGGGTCGGATACGACTGGCTTTTGAGCAAGGGAGATGTTTGACTTTAAGGATAGAAAGTTTACAGTGCCAGACACTCCCGTATCTAATGCATGAGACATCGGGATAATACGGGATTTAATTTTTTTTGTCCTGGCTCTCTGGAATGGAAAGATCTGTCCTCTTGGGTTTATGGCTTCCCAAGTCTTTTATGTACAATAACAGGAAGTGCCCTGTGCTGACATTGAGCATGAAACCTACCTGGTCTGATGTGTTTCCAATAGAGGCAGGTGGAACGCTTACTTCTCTTTTTTGTTCCGCAGGATGAACTCACAGCTCTCAACGTGAAACAGGGTTTCAACAACCAACCAGCCGTCTCTGGAGATGAGCATGGCAGCGCCAAAAATGTCAACTTCAACCCTGCCAAGGTGAGAACTGGAGGGTCTTGGCCATTTTGGAGATGCAGCTACTTCCTCCTCTTCAGTTTGGAGGGCTGGCTTCTGTACAGTGAGCCATGGTGGTGTGGACCCTGGACCCTGAGCACTAATCCTCATGTTAGTCATATGAGCCCCCCCCCCCCATACTATTGGAGCGCACACACAAAAAAGGAAAAATTGCTTTATTTTTTAAAACTTTGGGGTGCATTCATTTTTGTCTTCACCCTGTAAAGCTTTAAATATAGAGATAGAAAGAGCTTAAGCCCAATGTTTAAAGCAGGGGTTCCCAACCTAAGGCCCGAGGGATGGATCCAGCCCATGGTGCCATTTCATGTGCACTCCACCCCTCCATTTGAGAAACAAAATGGCCACCCATTTTGAAGCTGCTGGGACAAAATGGCTGCCCCCATTGTGCAGGCAGGGCAAAATGACCGCCCGGCCCGCAAAACTGACTGAGAGAACGTGACTCGGCCCCCAGCTTGAAAATGCTGGAAATCCCTGGTTTTAAGGGTGCTCAGATTAGCAAGTGTTTTGCTTTAAAGTAAGAAACTATGACAGAAATTCCCACCAAGATCAAAGGATGGATGTGAGTTTTTTGTTCTCCTCGGTTCCAGATCAGTTCCAATTTCAGCAGCATCATTGCCGAGAAGCTGCGTTGCAACACACTGCCTGACACTGGCCGCCGGAAACCGCAAGTGAACCAGAAAGACAACTTCTGGCTGGTGACCGCTCGCTCCCAGAGTGCTATTAACAACTGGTTCAATGATTTGTCTGGGACCAAGCCCCTCACACACCTGGCTAAAAAGGTACAGGAGGGCAAAAGCTACCACGAGGGAGCAGAACCGTTTTAACCAGGTCGAGGAGTAGGGACTTGATTATCTCCCAAAAGCCATTTTGACCCTCAGGTTTGGCTCCTGGGCTGGATTTTCGTCTCCAGACAGAGCTAATGCCCTTAAGAAAAGATCTAAAAACCTGGCTGGCACAGCAGGTATGGGGCATGGGGAACATGGCAACCCCGTCCCCCTCTGCTGGCTGATATAACAAGGCTGACCTTGCGTTTAGCTATATTTTAATAGGTTGGGTCGGGGTGGGTATTTTAAATGTTTGTAATGACTCTTGGAGTTTTTGGGAATAGTGTTTACGTGTGAATGGTGTTGTGAGCCACCCAGAGTCATAAGAACATAAGAACAGCCTTGCTGGAAGAGGCCACAGGAGCCCATGATCCAGTCCAGCATTCTGTCTCACACAGTGGCACATCATGTGCTACAGAGTATTATTCCCAAGCAGATGCCTTCACCTGCTTAGGATTCCCTGGAGATGGCATTGAGAGAGATATCCTGCCTATCTCTCCAACCTGGAGGTTGTCCTTAGGTATCCATAATTATAGCCATTGATACCCTTGTCCTCCATGAACTTGTCTAATCCATTCAAAACTGACAGCTGTCACCACCACTTCTGGCAGGGAGTTCCATAGACCAGTGATCCTCTGGGTGAAAAAGTACTTTCTCTTATTTGTTTGAGAACTAGCACCCAAAAGTTTCATGGAGTGCCCCCTAGTTCTAGGGTTGTGCGATAGGGAAAACAGTTTTTCATTATCTACTTTGTCCACACTGCAGTCGCTTGCCAATTGGGTGGCAATACAAATTTAAACAAAAAAGGGGAACAAGGAACTGTTGGAGGCAGCTTAGAGAAGTGGGAATTATTCAGACACATCTTCATAGGCATGGATGGTATTTGGGAGGTGAAAGAGCTGCACCAGGCAGGCACAGTCTGTGAGTCTTGTAGTTCAGACCGCACACCTTTCCCATCTCTTAGACCAGGTTCCTAGACAAGACCTTGGAGCTTTGGTGAGAAGCTGAGGTGGTTGGCTATGGATTTGCCTTTTCAGAAGTGGTTTCTTTCTCTCCCTTCTGGCCGCAGTTGTTTCTTTAGCACAACTTCCTCCCAAGGGCAGCGCTGGGCATAGGGCAGCCCCTTGCTGATTTTCTCTCTCACGCTCTGCTTCCTTGGCAGGTGCCCATCTTCAGTAAGAAGGAGGAGGTTTTCGGCTATCTGGCAAAGTACACCGTGCCTGTAATGAGAGCAGCCTGGCTGATCAAAATGACCTGTGCCTATTATGCAGCCATAACGGAGACCAAGGTGAAGAAGCGGCATGTCGTTGACCCATTCAGTGGTAAGGACTGTTCCTCTTATCCTGCAAAAAAAACCAACAACCCTTAGTTTGAGACTGGAGGACAGATGTCTGTCTCTTGAGGCTGTCTTTGTACATCTGTTACCCCCCTGATCCTCTTATAAACCGTTTAGTTCTCCTCCTTTCTCTTCTCACTTTTAAAATAACATTTTAATACTGTAATACTGAAAACCAATTAATCCATTGTGGGGGGAAATCCCATAAGCCGAGCCACTATTTTCCATGGATTTCCTTTTGTTATGCGATTTTTATCTTAACCAAGCCATTTGTTAACCAAGGTTCAACTGTAAATAAGCATGAAGAATAGACAGGAGTGTGACACCAGCTTCCCCTTCTAAAGTGGATTTCTTCCTGAGTCCACAAATATGTATTGGTCTCTACCAGTTGGCCTTCCTTGCTCTGCTGTTACCTGTAGGGTTGGTGTGTTGCCCAGGATAGACCGTCTCTTCCTCCTTTGCTGATGGTTGCTCTCTCTCTCTCTCTCTTTCCCTCCCTCCCTATCGCCTTCATTCCTTCCCTCTTTTCAGAGTGGACACAGATCATCACCAAATTCCTCTGGGAGCAGCTGCAGAAGATCGCTGATTTCCACCGGCAGGTCTTAACCCAAACCTGTGGGTCACCTTCCGCCCTCATGCCCCAGGAGGTGGACAGTGCGGTGAAGCAGTGGGACTACAACGAGAAACTGGCCATGTTTATGTTCCAGGTGAGATGGGCGAGGGGAGAGGCGGTGGCAGAGGGAGGCCGCTTGTTTTGGCTGTGTGTGCTCAGTTCCCTCCTGCGGGAGCCGAATTCCCAGGGTTTCCTTCCGTTGCAAGAGAAACGCATAAAAAGGCTGCATAGGTTCTTTGGCCTCTCTCTACACACCTCTGCCTCTTTTGCTTCTAGGATGGGATGCTCGACCGGCACGAGTTCCTGACGTGGGTCCTCGAGTGCTTTGAGAAGATCCGGCCAGGCGAGGATGAGCTGCTGAAGTTACTCCTGCCCCTCCTCCTGCAGGTGGTCTTTCTTCTTCCTCTAGAACAGCCTTTTCCCAACCTTGGGTTCTTGGACTTCAATTCCCAGAAGCCTCAGCCCCAGTGCGTTGGCTGATCAGTGCTTTTGGGGGGGGGGGGGGTTGAAGACCAAGAACCAACAGTTGGGAAGCACTGCTGTAGAACAGGGACGGGGCCTGCAGGTCTTCTTGCACTCCAACTCCCATCATCCCCCTCCCCAGTGAAGCCAGGGGCAAAGACTGCTGAGAATGGTAGTCTTAACAGGATTTGAAAAGCCATAGTGGCGGCAAGAGTTCAAATGCTGTCTGGCTGTATCATGTTCTTCTTTGTGGTCTCCGTGAATCCACACGAATGGGTTTACCGCATGTATGCAGGATTCACAGGGGACCACAAAGAAGAAGAACAGTTAACAGGTCATAGAGCTCTGATGGCGCAAGAGTTTATTTATTTATTTGATTTATATAACCACCTTTTTCGCCTAAGCGACCCAAGGCGGCTCACAACATCAGTTAAAACCCAGTTAAAACATCAGTTAAACTGCTGTCCTGCAGCCAGAACCTTGTGAGTTCGGTCCTGATAGGAATCCAGGTTGACTCAGTCTCTTCCATCCTTCCAAGGTTGGTAAAGTGAGGAACCAGCATGATGGGGGCAAAATGCTAATTACCTTGTCAACCCCCACCCCACCCCCCAGAGAGCACACTAAATGCTACAGAGTGGAGTGTATAGAAGTGGAATTGTTCTTGCGCTTGTTCTTTCCCCGGACGCTGAAGAATATCTCTCCTCTTCCTCTTCCTCCTTTTTCTACCCTAGTATTCTGGAGAGTTTGTGCAGTCTGCCTACCTTTCCCGGCGCTTGGCCTACTTCTGCACCCGCAGGCTGGCTTTGCTACTGGACAGCACTGGTGGGCACTCTGCGCACCACCTGGCGGCACAGGTGGCCCCTGCCCTGCCCTCCACGCCTACCCCTCAGCCCACGGCGGGGAATTCCCCTCCCAGCCCCTTCAGTGACCTCCTCCAGTGTCCCCAGCATCGCCCGGTCGTGTTCGGCCTCAGCTGCATTCTCCAGGTAAGAAGTCCTTTCTGTGCAAGAGGTTTTCTGGGGAGCAAAGTCACTTTAAGATCACAAGGAGTGGGTAGACAAACATCTTTCTGCAGAGGAGCATAAACATTTCCAGGGGCCACATCCCAGGGTGAGGGCCACAGAGGTGAAGAGAGGAGGGCAGAAAAGACCTGCGTATTTAAAGCTCTTGTTGTGAATCTCTTGTTAAGTTTTTTTTATATTCAACAGTAGGCAGGGCAGCTTTACAAATAGCTTGTATTGCCCAACCTGTTAATTGTTATATTTATTATTGCGCTACTCATGCACTAGAGCAGCAACAGCGAACCTTGGCACTCCAGTAAGGCTGGTGCCGTGGCTCTAGTTGCATACGGTTAGGTTAGTCACAGCAGAGGAGGGAGACCAGAGCATTTTGACAAAGGCTTTTCAGGAGGCTTTTAAAGATTTTAATGCCACAGGGGATGTCGGGTGGAGAAGATGTGGAGTCCTCGGGAAAGAATGAGGAAAGAGAAGGTGATCTTGGCACCCTCTCGACAATCTCATTTCCATCCGTTTGGTCTTGGTTTCTCTCTCCTCCACCTCCAGAGTATTGTCCTGTGTTGCCCCAGCGCCCTGGTCTGGCATTACTCCCTCACAGACAGCAGGATCAAGACCGGCTCGCCTCTTGACCACCTACCCATCGCCCCCTCAAACCTGCCCATGCCAGGAGTCAACACGAGCTTCATGCAGCAGGTGAGTGGCCCGTGTCTGGTCCCGCGGCCGGCAGCATAAGTAGAGTCACACCGTGCCTGGGCATTGTTTCTTCACTTGGGAGCGTTTGGGCAGGAACCTTCTGTGCTTCAAGGGCAGTCGTGGCAAACCTTGGCACTCCAACTGTTCTTGGACTTCAATTCTCAGAGGCCCAAGTCTGTGAATCCACACCAATGGGTTTACTGCGCATGTGCAGTAAAGTCTCTGGTTTCACAGAGACTTGGGATTCTGGGAATTGCAGTCCAAGAACAGCTGGAGTGCCAAGGTTCGCCATCACCATTCTAGGGCATCCCTTCCACCCCACCTTCTCTTTGATGTTCTTTCCTTTCCAGGTCCGAGCAAGACTCCGGGAGATCGAACAGCAGATCAAGGAGAGGGGCCAGGCAGTAGAGGTCCGATGGTCTTTTGACAAATGCCAGGAAGCCACTGCAGGTAAGTCCCGTCAGGAGTCGGCCACAATGTCTGTTTCTGCCCCTAAGTTCTATCACAGGGGTTCCCAACCTTTTCAAACGAAGGGCCGGGTCACGCTCTCTCAGTCAGCTTTGAGGGCTGGACAGCCATTTTGGCCTGCCTGCACGATGGGGATGGCCATTTTGTCCCAGCAGCTTCAAAGGGGTGGCCATTTTTTTCTCAAATGCCCTTGGAATGGTGGGGTCCACATCCGGCCCATGGGCCTTAGGTTGGGAACCCCATCTCTATCAAGTTCCTCTGTGTGGTCCCTGTGAATCTACAGGAATGGGTTTACTGCACATCGGCAGTATGGATTCACAGGGGGGGGGACCACAAAGATGAACAACAGTTACAGGTAAGCCACCTGTCCTTATAGAGCCCTGGTGGTGCAGGGGTTAAAGTGCTGCCCTGCAACCAGAACATTGTGAGTTCAATCCTGATGGGGATCCAGGTTGACACAGCCTTCCATCCCTCTGAGATCAGTAAAATGAGGACTCAATGTGTTGGGGGCAAAGTGCTAATTACCTTGTGAACTTCCCAAAGAGTGCACTGAGCCTATGGGTCGGGATCGAAATGTCCTTGTTTCCCTTTGCTTTTCCTCTGCCATTCTTTCTGCTTCCTCTCTCGGCTTTCCCACCTGCCTTGTGGCGATTGGGCAAGAAGATTTCCACACGCTTTTGTGCTTCTATCTGCTCGCGTGAGTGACCGTCTGATCTCTGGGATCTCCTTTCGCTTCCCAGGATTCACGATCGGCCGGGTGCTGCACACTCTGGAGGTCCTGGACAGCCACAGTTTCGAGAAATCGGACTTCAGCAACTCGTTGGACTCCCTGTACAACAGGATCTTTGGAGCAGGACCAAGCAAAGACAGTCACGAGGTGAGGCCCGCTCTGTGGAAGGGTTGTGAATCCACTCGAATGGGTTTACTGCACATGTTCTCTTGGACTTCAATTCACAGAAGCCCAAGTCTCTGTGAATCCACACTAATGAGTTTACGCGCAGCAAACCCCTTCGTGTGGCAGGTCTGTTCCAGCTCTTTAGCTCTAGGGATTAAATCATTTGTACAGATCCCTTGATCTGCTGGTTGACTCGTTTCCATGCTTGGGTTGAAGGGAAGCAATTGCTCCCGTGACTGACCTGACTTGACATGTAATATGGTTTTTAATTTTAAAAAAAATAATAATAATGGAATATACAGGTGAAACTCAGAAAATTAGAATATCGTGCAACTGTTCATTCATTTCACTTAAAAGGTGAAACAGATACCTGTAAGAAAGAAGGGAGAGAGAAATTAGAAAAGAATGAAAGAGAAAGAGAGTGGATTTTTCTGGCTAGGGCCATATGAATATAAGGTGACTAAATTTCTTTATATATATGTCTGAGATTGGCACATGCAAAATGGCACATTGATTCCATAGGGCGGGGGTGCCCAAACTATAGCCCATGGGCTAGATCCAGGCCCCGACACCAATTCATCCGGCCCACGATGCCCTCGTCGCTCCTGGAAGCGGAAGTAAAACGCGCCCGTCTGGTGTCTTGGACCAGATGAATTGGTGTCAGAGGCCGGATCCAGCCCATGGGCCGTGGCTTGGGCGCCTCTGGTTCAAGCAGAGAAAATGTCAGCCTACAATCTATCCATAGCCCAAAACATGGAGGTGATTGAAGTCAACCATAGGAGGTGCATAGAGGAATCTGACCTTGGCCTTCCCAGTGCACTGAGCTCTTTTGCTTAGCAGATCTCTCCTGACGACGATGCCGTGGTGGCCCTGCTGTGCGAATGGGCCGTCAGCCACAAGCGCTCCGGCCGTCACCGGGCCATGGTGGTGGCCAAGCTCCTTGAGAAGAGGCACTCGGAGATTGAGGCAGAGGTACGCTCTTCAAGTGTAAATGGTCTTAAACTGGCCATATTTCTCTGAAAAAAATTAAAAAATTATAATACTGTACATGCATAATTGAATATAACATACAGTCAAACCTCAAGATAAGAACGGCTCGACTTAAGAAAAACTCGAGATACATCCGGAAATCTCAGGGGGGAGGGGGGAATCAGGTTCGAGATAAGAATTTTTAACAGGATTTTTCCCCAAGATAAGAAATCCAATGCATTCCTATGGGAAATTGCATTCAGTGCATTCCTATGGGAAATCCAAGATAATAATTTTTCGAGATACAACCAATATTTTGGAACAGATTAAATTTGTATGTAGAGGCTTGACTGTAATAACATGTGGACGGGTAGGACATACGGGCCACCCTGTACAATTGCCTTTTTTAAAAAGGTTCTGCCTTGGCCAATGCCTGAACTGTGGGAAGTGACAGAGCCTGTAGGACATAATTCGGATGGGCATCCCATACTACTGGTGCAACTGCCACGAAGGACTCCGTCCTGGGTCGCGGTCTTCCCACCCTCTCGGGGGGAAGGTTTTGAGAGGATCCGGTTGTCTGGGCTGCCCAGGTTCCATGCGTGAGAGATTGCAGAACGGATGGAAGGCTGACGACTAGAGAAATGTGGCCAATGGTTTTCTCTGTGCTTCTTCTTCCTCTTCCTCCTCTAGCGGTGCGGAGACTCGGAGGTGGTGGACGAAAAGGGCTCCATCTCCTCAGGTTCCCTCTCGGCTGTCAGCGCGCCCGTCTTTCAGGATGTCCTCATGCAGTTCCTGGACACCCAGGCGCCCATGCTGAGTAAGGATTTCTGTGGGGGTGGGGGTGGGGTGGGGGCATTTCTAGCGCATAGGCCCCTCAAACGTGGCTCTCCCGGTGTTCTGGGAATTGAAGTCCAAGAGCCACCTTTGAGGAACCCTGGGCTAGATGGACGAAGTCTGAGATCTTGGTCAGGGTTCTCAAGCTTGGCTCTCCAGATGTTCTTGGCCTTCAATTCCCAGAAGCCCTGATCAGCAGGAGTGTTGACTTGGGCTTCTGGGAACTGAAGTCCAAGAACACTGGAGAGAGGACCTATGAACCTGATCAGGGATGGCCAACCTTGATGCTCCAGCTGTTCTTGGACTTCAATTCACAGAAGCCCAAGTCAGCCGAAGTGCCACGTTTGAGAACCTATGAACTAGCCTGTTGTGACACCAAACGCAAAGTGCTGTATGGACTAGGTGCATGCAGTGCTACCTGAGCAGGGAGAGCCATTGTTCCACTCTAGGAACGTGGCATGCACCACATTTAAAGGTGGCGGTGGTGGTGGTGGTGGTGGTGGTGGTGGGGGGGCTGCAGTCTGCAAAGGCTTAGGCCAGGTAGAGGTTGCCAGCCTTTCAGGAGCTGCAAGACTCCTGGCTCTTTGGGCTAAGTGACTTTTCTACCTGGGGTCGGCTGAGGCCAAGGAGGCTGGCCACTAAAAGGATCTGGGTTCACGTCTCCACTCAGCTGGGCTTAGCCAGTCATCTTCTGACATACCTGGCTGAGTTGTTGTGAGGCTAAAGCAGAGGCTCTCAACCTTTTCAAGCCAGGGGTCACGCTCCCTCAAACAGTTGAGGGGGCTGGACTGGCTGTCCCCACCACCATTCACAGTTGCTGTAAATTGAGCCCACAGCTGTTGTAAACTCATCTACAACAGCCGTAAATGAGTCGGCGGCTGATTCCAGCAGTGGAGGCAGATTATTTGACATGGTGGGCCAGATTCAGCCCATGGGCCGTAGGTTGAGAACCCCTGGGCTAAAGGAGTGAGGAAGAGGGATCATTTGAGTTGCTCATGAGAGGAAGGGTCTGATGTCAATCAGGGGCACCTTTAGGGTAGCTGCCCTGGGTGGGCCGGGCAGGAGGAGGAGGAGGAGGGTTGTGCTTCCTCCCTCACCCCCTTCGCCTGCCTCTCCCTTGCCAGCTGACCCCAGCAATGAGAATGAAAAGGTGGAGTTCTTCAACCTGGTGCTGCTCTTCTGCGAACTGATCCGCCATGACGTCTTCTCCCACAACATGTACATGTGCACCCTCATCTCCCGCGGAGACCTGGCCATCGACCATGGGCCCCGGCCACCCTCCCCCTTTGACGATGCCGCCGAGGAACACGACCGGAAAGAAGGAGAAAGCAACAGCAGCATCAAGCTTGAGGTGGGGGCGGAAAGACTGAGGCACCCCCACTTGGTTGGCATAGGAGGGAAGGGTGGGTGGCTGGGTGGCTGGGCTTGGTGTGGCTCGCTTGCAGGGATCTCGGGGTGTTCTGAATGGCTGCGCCTTGTCTCCTGTCTCTCCCAGGACACGGGCCTGTCCGAGTGCCAGATGGACATAGACCACAATTCCAGTGCCATCTTTGATGACATGGAGAAGACGGACTTCTCGGTACGGCCGGGTCAAGTGTCCTTTCTGCTGGATTGTGGGGTGGGGTTTTTTTTCCACCCCTGCCCCCTCCATAGTTAGAACTTCAGGAAAGAAATGCGTCCCCTAGTACAGGGATGGTGGACCATGGCACTCCACGTGTTCTTGGACATCAATTTCCAGAAGCCCAAGTCTCTGTGAACCCACACGAATGGGTTTACTACATGCAGTAAACCCATTCGTGTGGATTCACAGAGACTAGGACTTCTGGGAATTGAAGTCCAAGAACAGGCGCAGTAAACCCATTTGTGTGGATTCACAGAGACTTGGGCTTCTGGGAATTGAAGTCCAAGAACATCTGGAGTGCCAAGGTTCACCATCACTGTCACTGAAGAAGAACAGGAGTGTGGACAGAATCCCTTTCACCCTTCCCAGCCTAAAACAGGAGGGCACCAGAAGTGAGATTGGCAGGGGGAGGGGGAGGGGGAGAGGAAGGGAAGAAATATTATGAAAATGCAATATAGGATCCCCCCCCCCACCCCCCAGCCCTTTCACTCCCAAAATGTTAGGATTACAGACCCTGCCTTTGGGGCCTTGTGCCTTACTTCATGTATTAATTTTTTTATACCATTCATTTGGGGTATTATTTCCCACCCTTGGACGGTGCACAGACAAATAAACAAAACAACCTAATAGAATAAATGAGAAAATAAAATAAAACTACTGTACTTCTTCTTTGCTTCCTCTTTTACTCCGTTGGGTGTCGAGGGAGTAAAATAAACAACAGAATAAGTACCTGGGGGGGGGGGAATTAAAGTAAAATGCTTTATGCTTCTGGTAGCAGAGCTGAGTTAGTGCATTGTTGAGCCCCCTAACTTCCTTTCCCGGAGATGTGGAGGTGGACCCGGGCTTTCCTAACAGGAGTGGGGGACGCCAGAGCCCCCACATGATCTTGGGCCCCTCGGGAGAGACAGAAGCCAGGGCCTGGGGTCTTGATTGGGTGGCCAGGCTTTCCTCCGGCTTCCCCCTTCCTCCCTGTTGCTCCAGGCCAGGCATGCTGTGTGTGCCAAAAGCCTGCTTCTCTCGGGTGTCTCGGCTGGACCCCTAGCCATCCTGCTTCTGGGCTCTGCTGGGGGTGGGGGGGGGGGGTGGGAGGTGGGAGGGAGAGGGGTTGGATGGAATGGTTCTTTCCCCCCCCCCCTTGCTGACCTGCATGGCAATGTCACCTTGCCCGGTGTCTCTCACCCTCTCCCAGATGTTTTCTCCTCCCATGCACTGTGAGTCCAAAGCCAGCCCTTCGCCTGAAAAACTGGAACCCGAGAAGGACGGGAAGCCGCTGCTGAAGGATCGGGGGGCTGACGGGGTGCTGGCCTCGCTCTACGACCAGCCTCGGCACATCCAGTACGCCACACACTTCCCCATCCCACAGGTAGGAGCCAAAGCAGGCCAGAGCTTTCTTGGGGCGGAAGAAGGGCTTCCGTCTCTCCTTCGGCAGGTGATGCTTCCTAGACCTCCGGGCCATTCTCTGGTGGTTTCCACTGGCCTGTCAGGCTTTGAGCAGTGGAGAAGGGAAAGGGAAACGTTTCCCTTGCTTGAAAGCCAGTCGTAGCCGACTCTAGGGTTCAGTGCTCAAAGGGTTTACTGTTTCAAAGCCAAAGAGTCAGCACTGTCGGCTTCTGCAGACTTTTCTGTGGTCATGTGGCAGGCATGACTAGCTAGACACCGGAGCGCACGGAACGTTGTTTACTTTCCCATATTTATCCACTTGCAATGTTTTGCTTTCGAACTTCTAGGTCGGCAGGAGCTGGGACAAAGACGGGAGCTCGTTCCGTCCTGCAGTACTCAGGAATCGAACTGCTGACCTCCCGCCTTCCAGTCAGCATCTTCTTAGCCATTTGAGCCACTGCAGTCTCCGAGCAATGGAGAAAACCCCTTCCAATTTCAGCAAGATCTATACTTAGCCTTCATCCTCCTGGGATTTCCACCCTCCCATGCAGATAAGATGTCTGGATCCTTGGAAGGGCCAATGGCATTGATGGCAAACCTTGGCACTCCAGATGTTCTTGTCCTTCAATTCCCAGAAGCTTGGGTGGCCAAGTCCAAAGGGAAGGGTAATAATGGTCCTACTTGAACCCATCTTGATGGATGGAGGGCAGCCGCTTCACCCATCCTGGCTTAGGGCTGAGGAGGAGGACTTTGCGTGCCCAAAGGGCTCAGGACCAGAAAGGGACTCATGGAGATTAATCAGTGACAACAGGTGTCACGCTGCGATGCATTATGTGGTCTGCAGGACAACCTTCATGGCTCATCGCCATGAGGATTGCCAATGTTC
The DNA here is from genome assembly GCA_035047305.1 of Bradypodion pumilum. Taxonomy (NCBI): domain Eukaryota; kingdom Metazoa; phylum Chordata; class Lepidosauria; order Squamata; family Chamaeleonidae; genus Bradypodion; species Bradypodion pumilum. The sequence continues at coordinate 1,082,754 of JAWDJD010000011.1, read as the reverse complement.
GGAATCAAATACGGCACTCGAAGAAGAAGAAGACCTGGCAGACAGTGCTTGTAAACTCTAGGGTTCGGTGCTGATCTCTGCTTATAGCCAAAGAGCCTGCGCTTCCTGCCTCTGCAGATGTTTCTGTGGACATGTGGCGGGCATCACGGAGTGCATGGCACACTGATTACCTTCCCACCCAAATGGGCTTTATTTATCTACTTGCAATTTCATGCTTTCGAACTGCTAGATTGGCAGGAGCGGAGACAGAGACAGGAGCTCACTCTGTCATGCAGCACTTGGGTCTTGAACTGCTGGCCTTCCAGTTGCCCAGTTCACCGCCGTCCCTGCCCTAGGCTCACAGAGAGAGACGGGGGCTCTTGCATTCCTCGCTTGCACACACACTGGCGCACTAGTTCAGCCACAGCCACACCACTGTTTCTAAATTTGGGTTTCTCAGGAGGAGTCCAGCAGCCACGAGTGTAACCAGCGGCTCGTGGTGCTCTACGGTGTCGGGAAACAACGTGACGAGGCCCGGCACGCCATCAAGAAGATCACCAAAGATATTCTGAAAGTGTTAAACAGGAAAAGCACGGCAGAGACAGGTTGGTCGTATCCGGACACCCTGGGGATCGTGCATGATTTGTTGATTTGTATGACGAGAACTGTGACAGTTTAAGAAGGCGGCTTGTGGTCTTCCTACAAGGCGACCCAGGCTAGATCTTCTTCTTCTTCCGTGTCTTGGCCAGACATAAAACGGTCAAAATGAAGCCATCCTTGGTGAATCCGTTCCGTAATTCCTCTCCTAGTGTGTGAGAAAGCTAGATTACTGCAGCGCATTTTACATGGCCGTGCCCTTGAAGGTTGTTTGGAAAGCTGCTTTGGCTTTTTTTCTTGCTATTTATTTATTTGGATTTGTATGCTGCCTGTTTGTTTATTTATTTAGCCCGTTTATTATTTATATCTAATTTCCTGGTGTGTGTGTGTGTGTGTGTGTGTGTGTGTGTGTGTGTGTGTGTGTGTGAATAGCTTGTAAGCCACCCAGAGTGAAGAAAATACCCCAGATGGGTGGGATATAAATGTAAATAAATAAATAAATATTCTTCCTTCCTACTCAACAATGTCCTTGGCAAGGGTCTCCCTGTCCGGACTGGCTCATGGCAGAGGTCTGGGGGGTGGGGGTGGGGGTGGGGGTGTCGATGGGCTTTGTGAAACCGTGCCGGGAGGGGGGCTGCAAACTGCCCAGACCTTAAGGGCGATTTGTCTGGGTTGTCTTTATCAGGCGGGGAAGAAGGGCAGAAACGGAAAAGGAACAAGCCGGAGGCCTTCCCGACGGCTGAGGACATCTTTGCAAAGTTCCAGCACCTTTCCCATTTCGACCAACACCTCGTCACCTCTCAGGTGGGTCTCCTGAGCCAGGGAGGGGAGGGGAGGGATGGGACTGCTTTGCTTCGCAAACCCTTGGGCTGTTTGCAGCCAGGTTTTGGGGCTGGGTGGTGGTGGTGAATAGCGGCGTAGTTCCATGATGGTGAACCTTGGCACTCCAGATGTTCTTGGACTTCAATTCCCAGAAGCTCCTGTGAATCCACATGAAGGGGTTTGCTGCAATTCATCTGGCACACGCCTCCCTCGTCACTCCTGGAAGTGGAAGTAAAACGGAGGAAAGGTTAACCCCGAAGAGCCTTAACTGTATGGGCGTATTTTACTTCCGCTTCAATGAGGGTGGCGTGGGCCGGATGAATCGCAGTAAACCCATTTGTGTGGATTCATGGGGGCTTCTGGGAATTGAAGTCCAAGAACATCTGGAGTGCCAAGGTTCGCCATTGCGGGCATAGTTTTTTGGCAAAGCCCATATGGGGTGTCTGTGTGCCAAAGGCCAGGTTCAATCCCCTGGAACTCCCAACCTAAAGAAGTCACCGGTGTGTGTGTGTGTGTGTGTGTGTGTGTGTGTGTGTGTGTGTGAGAGAGAGAGAGAGAGAGAGAGAGAGAGAGAGAAAGGGAGAGAGAATTGTAGCTGATGGAGCATTTCTATCCCAAGCCCATTGATTCAGATCCTGTCCTGGGGTCTGGCTTCTTGGATTCAGCTGACCTCCCCCCCCCCCTTTCTGCTCTTTCTCCTCCCCCAGGTCTCCCGCAATGTCTTGGAGCAGATCACCAGCTTTGCCTTAGGGATGTCGTACCACCTGCCTCTGGTCCAGCACGTCCAGTTCATCTTCGACCTGATGGAGTACTCCCTCAACATCAGCGGGCTCATGGACTTCGCCATCCAGGTGAGTCCCGGCCTCCTGGCAGGAGGGCCTCATGGACACCCCCCCCCCCGACTCTGTTTCCCCTAAAGTCCTAATTTCTCCTGCTTTTCCCTCCCTGGTTCCTTGTTTAGCTGCTGAATGAGCTGAGCGTGGTCGAAGCGGAGCTGCTGCTGAAATCCTCCGACTTGGTGGGCAGTTATACCACCAGCCTGTGCCTCTGTATCGTGGCCGTCCTGCGGCATTATCACTCCTGCCTTATCCTCAACCAGGACCAAATGGCCCAGGTCTTCGAAGGGTAAGAGACCGCCATGGCATGGCCTAATGGGTGGGTTGAGTGTGTGTGTGGGGGGGAGGCCTCTTCTCCAAAGACAGCTCAGTCCCAAAACTTGCAGAAGTTATACGTTTGAACTGGCTGAGCAGCTTGCCAGAGTCTTGGGAGTTATAGTCTGTATAAGAAACTTTTCTACCCCACATTTCCCTGAGAATAAGACCTAACTGGAAAATAAGCCCTAGCATGATTTTTCAGGATGTTTGTAATATAAGCCCTATCCCCACCCCACCCACACCCGGAAAAAAAATTATAAGAAAATAAGTCCCAGTTAAAATCATCAGTCACACGGGCACATTTAGTACATCCGTTGCAACATATGATGGATGTATTGAATTATAAAATAATAATATCAATATGTTTATGTTATGTTTATATTTATTGGATTCATACCCCGCCCTACTCAGCGCAGGCCGACTCAGGGCGGCAATATAGATAGATAGAATGGAATATAAATGAATAATATTACTGATGTTAATACTTAATTCTATCTAAGCATTTGTAAATATGTAAGGGGGTTCCTTTGGGTGAGAGGTAAACACCTATGTAAACAGATGAACTCGGGACTTATTGCCGGAGAAGCACGGATACAATGCCTGAATAATGTGCTTGCTTGATAGCGAAGGGACGTTGTTGTGTCTCATATGATTTTTCATAATTCAATATGCCATGTGTTGTAAAGGACGTACTGTGCATGAGAAGGCATCCCCTGGAAATAAGCCCTAATGCGTCTTTTGGAGCCAAAATTAATATAAGACCGGGTCTTATTTTCTGGGCCGGCTTGTCTGCTGGCCATTTGCCCCCTGGCTAAGCAAGGGGTTTCCCTTGGCCATCTTCTGCTTCCCTGGCCTCACCCTGGCTCTCCTCTTCCGCCCTCCTCCAGGCTGTGTGGGGTGGTGAAACACGGCATGAACCGCTCCGACGGCTCTTCTGCAGAGCGCTGTATCCTGGCCTACCTCTACGACCTCTACATGTCTTGCAGCCACCTCAAGAGTAAATTCGGGGAGCTCTTCAGGTGAGGACCGTCCTGGTGAAGGGGGTTGCGCCTCCCTCTAAAGCAAGGGGTTCCCAACCTTTTCAAGCCGGGGGAGCCGGGGTCACACTCTCTCAGGCAGCTTCGAGGACCGGACATGCCATTTTGCCCTCCTTGCATGATAGGGGTGGCCATTTTGTCCCAACAGCTTCAAAGGGGGTGGCTACATTTTGTTTCTCGAATGCCCTTGGAGGGGTGGAGGGCCACATGAAATGGCGTCGTGGCTGGAGCTGGCCTCCTGCCTAAAGACACCTTGTTCTGACAGTTGGGAAGGAAGGGATGAGCCAGCCCAGTTATGGCCAACCTGGGCACTCCAAGTCTTCTTGGACTGCAATTCCCAGAAGTCCAAGTCAGCACTCCTGCCAATCAGGGCTTTTGGGAATTGAAGTCCAAGAACATCTGGAGTGTCAAGGTTGGCCATCCCTGGACTAGTGGAAAAAGTCTTCCAGGAGCCGCCAGGAGTAAGAAAAGTCTTGGTGCCTAAAAGAAGATGGACCTTTTAAGTGTCCAGTCCCTGGGGGTCATCTCTTGAGAGAGGGAAGGGCAGGCAAGAGAGAGAGAAAAGAGGGACTCCTCTCTCACATAAAGGTGGAGAAATCTCTCTTTCTCTCTCTATTTCGTTGTGTTTCTGTGAGCCTGCACACATCTTTTCTTTCTGCCCAGGTTGCATTGCAAGACCTTTTGTGGGTGGGACGCTCCACATGGACCTTTGTATCCGACATTCACACCTAATGTGTGTCTCTTGCCCAGGGACCACACTGTGTGAGCATTATGTTTTCCATCTAGGAGCATTTTCGCTGTTCAGTGGCAACAGCAAATAGACGTATATAGATGTATCACCCCATAGCGCTTAGTGCGCTCTCTGGGCAGTTCACAAGTTCATTAGCACTTTGCCCCCAACATGCTGGGTCACGGAAGGATGGATGAGGCTGAGTCAACCTTGATCCCTGGTCAGGATTGAACTCACAACCTTTCAGCTATAGTACAACAGTTTTAACCCCTGCGCCACCAGGGCTCTCTAAGGACAGGTGGCTTTCCTGTCACTGTTGATCTTCTTCGTTGTCCCCTGTGAATCTACACTACACATATGCGCAGTAAACCCATTTGTGTGGATTCACATAGACCACGAAGAAGAACTTGATAGATCGACCTCGGAAGGATGGAAGGCTGGGTCAACCTTGAGTCCTGGTCAGGATTGGACTCACAACCTTCTGGCTGCAGTACGACAGTTTAACCCCAGCGCCACCAGAGCTCTTCAGGTGTCCACATGTTTATCCTTGCCTGGTGGGCCTTTGAAGCACCATTTAAGCTTCGTGAATTGGGCAAAAGCTTGGGACGACGGGGTGCTAATATGTTTCTGCAAGAAGTCTCTATTAAGGTGGGAACCGGGGGATTTCCGCGCAAAGTGTGGCATGAAACCCCTTTCCATTCCTCGCCCGCCCCCCCCCCCCCCTGTCCCTCACAGCGACTTCTGTTCCAAGGTGAAGAACACCATCTATTGCAACGTGGAGCCGTCAGACTCCAACATGCTGTGGGAACCCTTGTTCATGATCGACACCATCGAGAACCCCTCGGCTCACAACTTCACCTACACCAACCTGGGCAAGAGCCTGACGGACAACCCAGCCAACCGCTACAGCTTCGTATGCAACGCCCTCATGCACGTCTGTGTGGGCCACCACGACCCAGACCGGTAAGGGCTGGCCTGGCCTTGGAGCAGGGGGGGGGGGGCAGTGGTCTCTGGGCTGGCCGGCCACAGTGTCCAGCGGAGGCCAGTGATACTGGTTTCGCCCTTGAGGCTGCTGAGAGCCATGGGGATCATCCTCATCTGTTTTTTCCCCAACCTGGTGCCCCCCAGGTGTGTTTATCCCCACCCACCATGAATGCTAAAATTAAAATAAAGCAGTTAGTCTTTAAGGTGCCACCATGGGATATATATTTTTGGTCTTTTTGTTTCATTTACTCTCTGATAATGCTGTATTTTAATGTGAGCTTTCGTGGATCAAGTCCATTCCCTGTGTATCCACACGAACAGTCACGAGTACACGCAGTAAAACCCATTAATGTGGATTCACAGGGAGTGGACGTGATCTACAAAAGCTCACGTTAAAATACAGGAGTGAGTCTTTAAAATGGAAAAATATCCAGGATGGGCAGGATACTATCTATCTATCTATCTATCTATCTATCTATCTATCTATCTATCTATCTATCTATCTATCTATCTATCTATCTATCTATCTATCTATCTATCTATCTATCTATCTATCTATCTATCTATCTATCTATCTAACTGAATGAATGAATGAATGAATGAATGAATGAATGAATGAATGAATGGAAAGTGGATGAACAGAATCCACCTTAAATCCACAAAATCAAGGCTCCTTGCTCCAGTTAGCCTCTCCACAGGGGTGGGTAGTGCTTGGGGGGGGGGGGAGTGGCTTTGGAAAATGCCCCCCTAACACACACCCCACCAACCCTTCATCAGCTTTTCTGAGGCCTTTTGGCCCCCCAGTCATCTCTCCATCTATTCTTGCATAGGGTGAATGACATTGCCATCCTATGCGCTGAGTTGACGGGTTACTGCAAGTTGCTGAGCGCGGAGTGGCTGGGAGTCCTGAAAGCCCTGTGTTGCTCCTCTAACAACGGGACGTGTGGTTTCAACGACCTCCTTTGCAACGTGGACGTAAGAGCCGGCAGGGGCTGAGGGGCCGGAGGGATGCACCGGGGATTAGGTTCTGCCAAAGGGGGTTGCATTTTAATTTAATTTAATTTTTCAACTTATTCTAAAAGACCCTACACAGTAAAAGCAGTTAAAACCCCCACCCACATTAAAACATTGTAGGCAGCCCGTCATTAGAACATAGTTATGTTTAACAAGGATAGAGCAATTACACTTAAATGCTGCCCCGTAGCGTTTAGCGCACTCTCTGGGCATCTCCGAAGTAAATTAGCACTTTGCCCCTCAACATGCTGGGCACTTGTTTTAACAATCCAGGAATGATGGAATAGGCTGAGTTAACCTTGATCCCCAACAGGTTCAAATTCACAACCTTCTGGCTGCAGGACAGCAGTTTAAACCCTGCACCACCAGAGCTCTTTTACAATAATTCTATTTTTTTTACCATAAAGGAGTTTCCATTCACCTCTTTCACTCCAGGTGAGCGACCTGTCCTTCCACGACTCCCTGGCCACGTTTGTGGCAATCCTCATCGCCCGCCAGTGTCTCCTCCTCGAGGACTTGATCCGCTGTGCTGCCATTCCTTCGCTGCTGAACGCTGGTAAGGGCCCGGCCTGCTTGCCTCTGGCATAGGAAACTGGGGGGCAGCGGCAGGGAAGCCCAGTGCTTGCCTAGGAAGAGCCGGGCTTCCATCAAGATCGGGTGCGGTTGGAGGTTTTGCATTTCCCCCGGACGGGCGCGTTTTACCTCCGCTTCCAGGAGCGACGGGGGTGGCTTGGGCCAGATGAATTGCAGCAAACTCATTCGTGTGGATCCACGGGTCCTTGGACTTCTGGGAATTGAAGTCCAAGAACACCTGGAGTGCCAAGGTTCGCCCTCACGGCCCTACAGCCTGCAGCGGAGCCTGGAACCTGCTTGACTTAATTTTTAATACTTAAATCCTTTACTTATTTGAAAAAATGGATGTGGCCGGCCTAATTAGCAACGGCCCGAGTGCCGTTCAAGACCCGAGTGCTGCACAGTACAGTGAGCTCCTGCCGGCTGTCTCGGCGCCTTCCAACCTAGCAGTTCGAAAGCAAGACATTGCAAGTAGATAAATAGGGACCACCTCGGTGGTGTCTAGTCGTGCCTGCCACATCTCCTCGGAAACGTCCGCAGAGGCAGAGACCGCTGGCTCTATGGCTATAAACGAGGATGAGTGCCGAGCCCTAGAGTCAGATACGACTGCCTTGGCCTTGACCTAGCTCCTGACAGGAGGTTTTTGCATTTCTGCCTGCAGCCTGCAGTGAACAGGACTCGGAGCCCGGAGCCCGCCTGACGTGCCGGATCCTGCTGCATCTTTTTAAGACCCCCCAGCTCAACCCCTGCCAGCAGGACAGCAGTAAGTGAGACCCCACCCCACACACACCTCGGGCCTGAACCTCCAGTAGCGCAGTGAACCCATTGGTGTGGATTCACAGAGCAGTGTTTCCCAACCTTTGGTTTTTAGACTTCAGTTCCCAGATGCCTCGATCAACCCTCCAAAGCACTGATCAGTCAATCGACTGGCTGAGGCTTCTGGGAATTTGATTCCCCCTTGTGGGGCCTGGGCCCCACGTTGGGAGCCACGAGGCTGGAGTTGATTTCTGAGATGCTGGCAAATGTGCAACGGGGAGCTTCGACCTCCTTGTCCTCTTGTGCTCTTCCCGTCTGCAGGCAAACCCACGGTGGGCATCCGCTCCTCATGCGACCGGCACTTGCTGGCGGCCTCCCAGAACCGCATCGTGGACGGCGCCGTCTTTGCCGTGCTGAAGGCTGTCTTCGTCCTGGGTAGGTGGCTGGGGATGCTGGGGCTCGCGGCCTGGCTCTTTGGGGGCTGAACGAGGGGCCGGCGGGCCGGCCGGCCCCATGCTGGTGAATGAGGTCCGGCAATTTCCGGGTGACCTTTTTTTGGGGCTTCCGCTCCCAGGAGATGCTGAGCTGAAAGGCTCTGGCTTTCCCCACCCGGCGGGAGTGGACGACCTGATGGAGGAGGACAAGAAGCCGGCCACCAGGATGGTTTCCATCGAGACCGCCAGCCTAGACGTCTATGCCAAGTATGTCCTCCGGAGCATCTGCCAGCAGGTGAGAGAACGGGCGGCGCGCAGGGGTTAAAGCAGTGGCGCCCAAACGTTTTGGGCTATGGACCGGTCACGTGGTTCCTCTCACCAGTTTGGGCACCCCTGGTTTAAGCAGAGAAAAGCAGTCTACAAATCTATTTCACCTTGTTGCAAAACAGATTGCAAGGCACATTTTACTTCTGCTTCCGTGGGAGGAACCACGTGACCGGCCCACGGCTTTAAAAGTTTGGTCCCCCTCCCCTGGCCTAGAGAGTGCAGGAAGAAGGGCTTATATGGGGCAGGGGATAGACGTGGGATTGCTTTCCCTTTCCTGCAGGAGTGGGTGGGCGAACGGTGCTTGAAGTCGTTGTGCGAAGACAGCAATGACCTTCAGGATCCGGTCCTGAGCAGCACTCAGGCCCAGCGGCTGATGCAGCTCATCTGCTACCCCCACCGGCTGCTCGACAGCGAGGAGGGCGAGAACCCCCAGCGGCAGAGGATCAAGCGGATCCTGCAGGTACGGGCAATGGGCGGCGGCGGGGGTGGTGGGAGTTCTTGAAGGCGGCTCCAAATTTTGGCCCTCCTTGCGGGAAGCGTTTGTTGTGATGGTAGGGGGTGATGTGGGTGGATGAGTATTTGTGGGTGGTGGGTTTTGATTTGTTGTGGGTGTTGTGGTTATTTATTTTCTGTCTGTTCACCATCCAGAGTGGGATAACACCCTGATGGGCAGTATAGAAATTGAATAAATAAATAGATAGATAGATAGACAGACAGATAGATAGACATCTAGACATACAGATAGACAGACAGACAGATCAGTTCCAGAGAAGAGCAACAAGGAAGGTCAGAGGAATGGAAACCAAGCCCTAGCACAGTCATGGCCAACCTTGGCACTCCAGATGTTCTTGGACTTCAATTCCCAGAAGCCCAAGTCTCTCTGAATCCACAAAGTGGATTCATATGCGCAATACACCCATTCGTGTGTATTCACAGAGACCTGGGCTTCTGTGAATTGAAGTCCAAGAACACCTGGAGTGCCAAGGTTGGCGGTCACTGGCCTAGGAGGAAAATTTGAAGGCACTGGGGCATGTTTAGCCTTGAGTGTAGGAGGCCAGGAGTCTATGTGGTGGCTGCACTCTTCCAATACCTGATCAGTGGTCATAAAGAGGAAGGGAAGGGTCTGTTCTCCATCATGTCACAGTGAAGGCTGCATAATCATGGGCTGAAACTACAGGAAGCCAGATCTAGACTGAATATGAGGAAAGTGACCCCACTGTGTGTGCCCTTGTTTGCAGAATCTGGACCAGTGGACGATGCGACAGTCACTGTTGGAGCTACAACTCATGATCAAGCAGACGGCAAACAATGTAAGCGGCAGGGAAGCCTGGCTGCCCCATGGGGGCCTATGCACGAGAGTTTTTCAACATGTCTTTTCTTCAGTGGCTTTGCTCGGCTCTTACACCCTCAAGCCTGTGGCTTCTTTGAGGGAGTCAACCCATCTCGCATGGGTTCTTCCTCGTTTCCTACTGCTTTCCGCCTTTCCCAGCATTATGGTCTTTTCCAGAGAGATTCCCCTTCTCATCATGTGCCCAAAGTAGGGCAGCCTTAATTTCATCACTTTTTTTTTTTGCCTCCAGAGACAGTTCAGGCTTGATTTGCTCTAGAGTAGAACCACTTGTTTTTTTCTTTCTGGCTGGCCAGGGGAATTTGCAGAACTTTCCTCCAGCATCACATTTCAAATGAATCATTTTTTTCTCATTCAGCTTTCTTTATGAAATAAATTTCATGTCGGAAATTACGCTGGGTTGAAAAGATTTTTGCTGGAGAAACTCTGCACAGGGCAACGCCCAAATGAGGCTCCTTTCATGTCCCCCAAGATCCATCATACAGCACTCGGGTATCAAAACCCAACCTTCCAGTCTCCAAGTTCAGTGTCTTAACCACTAAGTTAAGCAGAGAGAGTTTCCAAACATGTTTAGTTTTATATCTGTGTTGTACTTAGCAACCTCTGGACCGGCTCTTTCGCTGTTGTCCGCCTGTGAATGGGTCAAGAGGCAGGACATCGATAAAGAAATGAATGATTTAGTATGTTTCAGTCTTTTCTTTCTGCAGCAAGAAATGAACTCACTGCTGGAGAACATCGCCAAGGCCACCATCGAAGTCTTCCAGCAATCGGCCGAGACCAACTCCACCAGCAACGGCATCGGCAGCCTGGGCGGCTCCACCAGCCTCGGGCCGGCTAACACCAAAGCCAAGCCCATCTTGAGGTCAGTGCCAAGAAAAGGATAGACGGGAAGCAAGCAGTGGGGGGGGGGGAATGGCCACCCCGTAGCCCGGCTCATGGTCACACAGCCACAGACAGAGTGGATCTCAGGAACAGAGCAACAACACTTTATTAGCTTTCCAAAAGTGGAGAGTCACAGGCGTGCAAAGGATAGGCCAGCAGCCGTCCCCACCTGAGCCTGTTGGTCTTGCATTTAGGGACTCTGACCCTCAGCCTATTCAGGGTCCTCCAAGTGACGTTGGGGAGGTTGAGTTGCACTCCGGTGTCTAGACGTGCCTGCCACACGTCCACGGAAAAGTCTGCAGATGCAGACAGGGCTGGCTCTTTGGCAATAAACAGATGAGCACTGAACCCTGGAGCCGGATACGACTGGTTTTTTTGAGCAAGGGAAAACCTTGACCCTGAAGAGTGCTTGTTCTTGCCATGAAGTTCTTCCTGGATCTGAGCCAGCTGACAGTGTGTGTGTGTGTGTGTGTGTGTGTGTGTGTGTGTGTGTGTGTGTGTGTGTGGGAAAAGGGTTGTGATGGCCAAGGACTCCCTGACTGAAGGCACTGCCTTTTGTTTGCTTCCTTCAGCTCCCTGGAGAGGTCTGGCGTGTGGCTGGTGGCGCCTCTGATCGCCAAGCTCCCGACCTCTGTCCAGGGCCATGTGCTGAAGGCGGCCGGGGACGAGCTGGAGAAAGGACAGCATTTAGGCTCCTCGTCCCGCAAAGAGCGAGACCGCCAGAAGCAAAAGAGGTGAGGATGCGGGGAGGGAGGATGAGGTCATTAGCGGTGGCCACAGAAGGATTGGTGGTGATCCCTCTGGGAGCCACATCTGCGGAGACCCCGTCAAGTTCCCTTTCCCCCCTCTAGCATGTCTCTTCTGAGCCAGCAGCCCTTCCTGTCTCTGGTGTTGACGTGCCTGAAGGGCCAGGATGAGCAGCGCGAGGGACTCCTCACCTCCTTATACAGCCAAGTCCAGCAGGTAAGTTTCCTTAACCGGCTTTCAATGGCGGCTCCCGCCCAGGTCCTGTATAATTTCTTCCCTGTCTGCATAGATCGTCACCAACTGGAGAGAAGATCAGTACCAGGATGACTGCAAAGCCAAGCAGCTGATGCATGAGGCACTGAAGCTGCGGTTGAACCTGGTGAGCAGTGAGCGGGCAGATCTATGACGGGGGGGATCCACTTCTCCCAGGGAATGGCTGCAAAAGGAAGCCAACAGGGTGTGGGGGAAATCATGCGGCCCACCTTCTTCATTGGCAGCGGAGGCAGGGTCTGATGAGGTCCGGCTAATTTTTCTTCTCTCGGCTGGGGACGGTGCCTGCTGGGTCTCCACCCCTTCCAGTCACGCCACCTTCGGCCTGACCACCTTCTTGTGCCCTTCCTGCCAGGTGGGCGGCATGTTCGACACGGTGCAGCGTAGCACCCAGCAGACGACCGAGTGGGCCGTGCTTCTCCTGGACATCATCAGCAGTGGCACCGTGGACATGCAGTCAAACAAGTGAGTCTTCTGGAGGGAGGAGGGTGTCTTAGCATCACTTTCCCAAGCAATAGCCTTGGCCTGTGATGGCCAACCTTGGCACTCCAGGTGTTCTTGGACTTCAATTCCCAGAAGCCCAAGTCTCTGGATCCACACGAATGGGTTTACTGCATGCGTTCTTGGACTTCAGTTCCCAGAAGCCCAAGTCTCTGGATCCACACGAATGGGTTTACTGCATGCGTTCTTGGACTTCAAATCCCAGAAACCCAAGTTTTTGTGAATCCACATGAATGGGTTTACAGTGCGCGTATGCATATGCAGTAAACCCATTCGTGTGGATTCACAGAGACTTAGGCTTCTGGGAATTGACATCCAAGAACACCTAGAGTGCCAAGGCTCATCATCACAGGCTTAGGCAAGTGATGGCCAACTTTGGCACTCCAGGTGTTCTTGGACTTCAATCCCCAGAAGCCCTGATCACCAGGAGTGTGGACTGGGGCTTCTGGAAATTGAAGTCCAAGAATACCTGGAGTGCCAAGGTTGGCCATCAATGGCCTGGGCTTCTTGGCAGCCATGAGAAAGCTGTCTGTGCTCCAAGCAGCAGCTGCCAGGGGTGTCTGGTTCCTCCGTGGGCCCTGCTAGGTGATGATGGAGAACCTGGCTGTGGCCAAAGGCATAGTGGCGATGCCAGGCTCCGTGCCAGAAGTCCCGTCTTCAGAGACATCCTTGCCTTATTTCAAGATCCTATTCATGGCTGTATATGAATGTTTTTGCACTCTGTCAAGTTGAGGACTAAAAGGCAGCCTCTGGCTTCTGAATCCTCCCTAGATGATATAGTCTCTTTCTCTCTGTGTCTCTTTTCTTCTTCTTCTTCGAACTCTCCAGTGAGCTCTTCACCACTGTCCTGGACATGCTCAGTGTGCTTATCAATGGCACGCTCGCTGCCGACATGTCCAGCATCTCCCAGGGCAGCATGGAGGAGAACAAGCGGGCTTACATGAACCTGGTCAAGAAGCTGCGGGTGAGTCCAGCGTCCCATCTTAAGGGAAGGCCTTTGGACCGGTGGTGGTGGTCAGGGGTGTATGTGTGTGTGGGGGGGTGGGGGTGGTATCTGATCTGTTTTTGTCAAAAGCCACATGGCTTGGTCCTCTTCTGCCATCCTGTGCCTTCTGCAGGCTGTGGCCATCCCTACATACACTAACAGAAGGTGGGGTTGTGAACACTTCCATTAAAAGAGAAAAAAGATTTTTACTGCAGTGGTTTAGTAGTTAAGATGCTGACCTGGATGACTGGAAGGTCAGCAGGTCAGCATTTTGAGACCCAAAGTGAGTTCCTGTCGTCTGTCCCAGCTCCTGCCAACCTAGCAGTTTGAAAGCAAGAAGTTTGCAAGTAGATAAATAGGTACTGCTTCGGTGGGAAAGGTAACAGCGTTTTGTGTGCTCTGGTGTCTAGCCATAGCTGCCACATGGTCACAGAAACGTCAGCAAACTCAAACAGCGCTGGCTCTTTGGCTGTAAACAGAGCTGAACACCGAACTCTAGAGTTGGATGCACTTGGCTTTCGTGCAAAGGAGACCTTTTTATGCTTTAGAGGAGAATTATACCCCTATAGATCTCACACACACGCACGCACGTGCGCGCACACACACACACACCAAGAAGAAAAGAGTGGGGGAAGAGGCTTTTGCAGGGCTTGGAGGCCCACATGTCCTGAGGCCAGAGTCAAGGGCCACATGGATCCCAACTTTCACACACACATGGCCCGGTTTCCTTGATGCTAAGCATTTAGCTGAAGAGCTTTGCCTTTTGAGCAGGGGTTACTCAGGCCTGCAAGAACGACCTGGATGGGAGGGGTGGAGGGGGTGGTGGTTAGTGCTTTGGCTGTCCTCCCCCTCCATCATGTGACTGGTGTTGTGGGTGGCAGAGGTGTGGGTTTTGCTCTGGCGCAAATCGATGATTCTCAGCCAAGTGGCCCCTGCGCTTTCCTTCCTTCCCTTCTTCCTTCCTTCCTTCCTTCCTTCCTTCCTTTCCTTCTTCCTTCCTTCCACAGAAGGAGCTGGGGGACCGGCAGTCGGAGAGCCTGGAGAAGGTGCGCCAGTTGCTTCCCCTGCCCAAGCAGACCCGGGACGTGATCACCTGCGAACCTCAGGGCTCTCTCATCGACACCAAAGGGAACAAGATTGCTGGGTTTGACTCGATTTTCAAGAAAGAGGCAAGTGGAGATTCCTGGGCTCTCAGCCCCACTTCCCCACCCTGGCCAAGTTCTTCTTATCCATCCGTCTGTCTGACCACTCATTCATTCATTCAGCCATCTGTCCATCCATCCACCCACTCACTCATCCACTCACTCACTCACTCACTCACTCATCTGTCCCTTCATTCATTTTTTATCCTGCCCATGTGGGCATCTTACAACACATTTTAAAAAACCCTTTACAACAAATTAAACATAGAGAATAAACAAACTGTGTAAATGTATAAATAACAACAAAAAAGAAAAACAATGTCCCACCCCCATTACAACAATAACAATAAGAACAAACACATGTGTGTCTTCATGTGTAGGAGTGGGGCTTACGCTGTGCGCAACCGTTGCCCATCTCGCAGCCATGTGCATGGCTGAAAGAAGAATTTCCTAAGAGTGAGAAAATGCAGTTGTGCGAACCCTGGAGAAAAAGAAAAAAACACACACACACACACACAATTTGCAGGGAGGAGGTGTTGGGAAATACATTTCCTCCAAAGACAGTTTTTCAGGTTTCCAGTGGTGCTTGCACCACAAGGGCAAGGTATAAATGTGAATAAATTAATCAAAATAAAATATTGGAAACTTTGGGTAACCTGGGAAAACTCTGATAACACTGCATCACAAAAAAAAATGTTGTCTGCTACTTGGTCTAATCCATGTGTCCTACACTAAATCAAGTGCGCTGGAACCAAATCTGAAGTCTAGGATGTCAGGATCTTAAATTAGCAAATCTCACCCTCTTGGTTAGGTTCTTGCGTTGATCACGTGGGAGTATATTTACCAAAAATTGTACCAAAAATTGTCCGGTTTATTAACACAGCTGTGCCTACCCATCTTTAGCTCAAAACAGACGCACTATGGCCTAGCTGTACTATCCAATAAGATTGTTTCATACTAGAGACAAGTCCTTGGTTCATCTAGCCTTATATACCTATTTCTGACATCAGCTCACTGACTTGCCCAAACATGCTCGGCCACTGCTGGAACATGCATGCTACCAGGGGACATGATTCAGCTGAGGCGGCAGCAGGCATTAGTGGTAGCTGCAACTGTTATAATGTCCCATTTAAAATTCACTACCCAATACCATTTGAACAGCTATAGCATGCCTGTGATTTAAAATCTGTACGTGATAGGCAAATTCTGAGTTCAGATTGGTAATCCGTACACTCGATATCATGTAAATCACATGTGCTATTCCCAGTCGCAAAATAGTTGTTGGGCAGTGTAATACATTCCCTTTTTTTTGGATTGAGCAAGTTGCTTTCTGAGACTAGGTGTTAGTTGTTCAGAAAACGGTCTCTGGAGTATGGGGGAATTCTGTACAAGATGACGTATAGTGTTTAGAAGCCAGAGTTCCTGTGTCACCTTTGGTAGCCACATGCCATCCTCAGATCGGAGCCGCATCCCTGCGTTTGAGGATGCCAGCAGCTTTATCGCTCGCGTGTCGCAAGGGAGAGGCGGTTGGCCGTTCGCTCTGCAGAACGTAGGCGGCTGGCAGTTTGTTGCATGTGCTAAATGGAAGGCTTTTACGTTATCCCACTCCATAAATATGCCAGATGGTACAGTTTCATGTGCTAGCTAAGCGATGGCTCGGGCAGTTTTGTGCTTGGAGCTGGAGCAGGAGAACGAGTTTAGGATTTGGTTCAAAAATAATAATAATAATAATAAACTTTTACAGAGATTTCAGTTCTACATCTGGTGCAGAGAAACCCACCCTGGCTGGGTTTGCCTTTCCGCTGCCCAGATGTGAGATGCAGGAGAGGCCCAATCGTAGAATCGTTGGAAGGACGGGACCTCTCGAGGCACCGGGTCCCACTGTCGTACTGCTCTAACCATTAATGCGTTTTCCCTCTAACCATTCAGGAGTTTTCCCTGATATTCAGCCTAGGTCTGGTTTCCTGTAGTTTCAGCCTGTTATGACGCGTCCTGCACTCTGGGAATGTCGGAAGCCACTGGTCTCCCCGCACTTCTGATCCCCACTGCCGGTAGCTTCCCCTCCCCAGGGATGCTAGAGGTTGCTTTATGATGTCCTGGCTATGCTTCATTTGGTTCTCCGTTCCTCTATTTCCCCCCCCCCCCCATTTTCTCTCCCAGGGGTTACAAGTGTCCACCAAGCAGAAGATCTCCCCCTGGGACCTCTTTGAAGGGCTGAAGCACTCGGCCCCCCTCTCCTGGGGCTGGTTCGGGACGGTGAGGGTGGACCGCAAGGTCTCCCGCTTCGAAGAGCAACAGCGGCTCTTGCTCTACCACACCCACTTGAAGCCCAAGCCCCGCAACTACTACCTGGAGCCGCTGCCTTTGCCCCCCGAGGAGGAGGAGCCCCCCACCCCCGTGGCCCTGGAGCCGGAGAAGAAGCCCGCTGAGCCGGCCAAGGTGGAGAAAGCCAGCGCCAACCCTGCGAGTGCCACGGCCGAGCCGAAGAAGAAAGCTAGCAAGAACAAGAAGCGGACTCAACCCGCCGCGAAGAACGAGGTGGGGAAGAAACAGTGGCGGGGTCTTCCAGATTGGGCAAAGGCTAAAGTGGGGAGGGGGTGGGAAAGCATTGGCAGGCCTGGGGGAGGGTTGGGGGCTCAAAAGTTGCCCTCCTTTCAAACCTGAATTTGTCGGAATAATAGCCACGTTTGTCTGTGTTTCAAGGATATCAGAGAAACATAACCTAAAAAACCAAAAAAAAAAAAAAACTGTCGTAGCACCTTGAAGACTAACCATTACGTTTTCATGTGAGCTGTTGTGGATCGAGTCCCCCTCCCAGGTCTGTCGAAGCGGACTCGATCCACGAAAGCTCACGCTAAAATTTTAACAGCTTGTCTTCAAGGGGCAACAAGGGCTTTGTTTTGTTTATTCTCTGATATGCTATTTCCAAAACGTGGTTCATTTTCTGCCACACTTCCTACTAGAAATGGCAGGTAGCCTGTACGGGCGTGTTTTACTTATGTTTCCAGGGGTGATGAGAGTGGCGCGGGCCAAATGAATTGATGTCGGGGGCCGGATCCCCCCACACACACACACCTCGGCCTATGTATTGGGGGTTTGGAAGTGCCAGGAGGTATTGCACAACACCAAAGTTGATCTTGGTTGTGTGGAGAAAATCTCATTTTCCTTCTCCACAAAACATTTCATTTCTTCAGCCCAAACTTTGTTTCCTGGCGCTTCCCCACCCCCAATTCTCCCCTGCCCCCCCCCAACTCCTGCCCCCATCAAAAGCCTCTTTGGTCCTGATCTCTCTTGGCCGCTCTGCCTCCCCTCCCCAACCTTTGTCTCACTGCAGGACTACATGATCACCACGGGCCGCGGGGTGTCTTACGGGGCCGCCATGCCCACCGACCTCCTGCACCACCAGGCGGGGAACTCCATGGCGCGGTTGGCCTACGGGCAGTCGCCTGTGGGTCTCTATGCCCAGAACCAGCCTCTTCCAGCAGGTGAGTCGGGACAAGGCTGCGAAGGTGGCTCGGCGGTTAAGAAGCTCAACTTGTTAGCTGGAAGGGCCAGCTAGTTGTCACTTCGAGACCCGGGTACTGCATGATGGATTGAGCGCGCATCGTCTGTCCCAGCTCCTGCCAACCTAGCAGTTTGAAAGCAAGAAATTGCAAGTAGATAAATAGGGACCACTTCGGTGGGAAAAAGATCTTTTTTGGGACATGAAAGGAGCCTCATTCGGGCGTCTTCCTGAGTGGAGTTTCTCCAGCAAAAATCCTTTCAACCCAGAATAATTTCTGACACAAAATTATCATTATTACTGGGGACGGCGGGTGCCGCTCTATCAAACCCCTTGTGGTGATCGGTCTTTGGGACTTTTACCTCCCAAACAAAGGAGCTTGTCTGAATCACGTCTCTCCAACACTCAAGGGCTTTAAGTTCCAGTGGCCGACTATCTGTAATGGCGCTCTCTGCCCTGACAGAGTTACGTTAGCCCAATCCTTTGTTTGTTTAGAGTCCTCTTCTTCCTCCAACCAATGGAGTAGCCATAAAGTTAGCCTGGCCCAGTCTTTCCCCACCTTTTGGTTCTTAGACTTCAATTCCCAGAAGCCTCAGCCAGTCAATCAGTGCAGTTCAGTACGAACATCCATGTGTGCCAGAATTGGACCTCTTAACATTGATTGACTCTGTCAGGAATGCTCTCTCTTCCTCCTTCCATGCAGGCGGCCCTCGACTGGACACCTCTTACCGGCCCCCGCGCATGCCGATGAGCAAGCTGGTTCCCACCCGGCCGGCCTACGCGGGGGTTTTGCCCACGGGCATGGGCAGCATGATGGGGCTCGATCCTGCCTACAAGTCCGCCGTCTACAGGCAGCAGCAGCAGCAGCAGCAGGCACCTGTCCCACAGGGGCAGCTCCTCCGCCAGCAGCTCCAGGCCAAGCTGGTAAGAAACCCTACGGGGTGTTTATAGTGTTCTGCCCCAAACACGCAATGGATCTCACCTGAGCAGGGCCGGGTCCCGTGAATGTCAGGATGGGGGACCAGGGAAGACTGGGGAAGAACCCTGCCTGATGCTTTTGGTGCCGGTACCTTCTTTCGTGCCCTGATCAAACCCTGGACTGCCAAAATGAAGCCACTTTCTTGGCTCTGCCATTGGCCAAACTTAAGTCCTTATCAGTGCATGACTCTGGCAGTCATCAGCAGAACAGACAATGAGCCCATGGGTTCTGCATCTCTTCACATGCGCACAGCGTGTTGTTGTCCACCATCAGCCTTCACTTGAGCCTGTGGGTCTTGCATTGAGGGACTCCCACCCTCAGCCTATTCAGGGCCCTCCAAATGACGTTGGGGAGGTGGAGTTACACAACTATCTTGTTCAATCGCACTAATTTGGTTTTGCTCTTGCAAAGACTATTAGTTCTTACCATGAAGCTCTTCTCTCGCTTTGTTCTCTTGCCCTGAGTCGGGTTCTACCTGAGTGGGCGGCATATATAAATATGACTATTAAATTAAATTAAATTAAAAATCTGCTGCATGATGTAAAATAATGTAAGATTCCTCTCTGCCCCTTTTCTAGCAGAGCCAGGGGATGCTGGGGCAGCCGCCCATGCGCCAGATGGGCCCTGCGCCACCCTATGGAGCGGTCCAGCCATCCCAGGTAAGCCCCGGCCTTTGCCTTCCCAAAACAATGCTCAGGAAAGATCGCCTGAAGTCTTTGCTGAGAAGAGGCCAGAGAGCGCACTAAGAGCCATGGGGAAGTTATAAAAAGCGTTAGTGCTGCGGCTGTAGCCTTGTTAAACATAGCAATGGTTAAATAATCATGGGCGATCTTTCACTGTCTATTTCTATCAAGTTCTTCTTTGTGGTCTCTGCGAATCCACACGAATGGGCAGTAAACCCATTCGTGTGGATTCACAGAGGGCCACGAAGAAGAAGAACAGTTACAGGTAAGCAATCTGTCATTCTAGAGCCTGGGTGGCGCAGGGGTTAAACTGTTGCCCTGCAGCCAGAATGTTGTGAGTTCAATCCCAATGGAGATCAAGGCTGACTCAACTTCTCCCATCCTTATGGGGTCAGGAAAATGAGGACCCAGCCTGTTGAGGGGAAAATTTATAATTAACTTATGAACTGCCCAGGGAATGTTCTAGTTGCTATTGAGAGGGGGGGTATAGAAGTCTTCTTGCCACCATTGCTACGTTGCAAAACAGCCCCCCCCCCCCTTTGGCTTCCTTTTAGGGCTACACATCGTATGTCTCCCACATCGGTCTTCAGCAGCAGCACCCACAATCGAACCCCATGGTGCCCCCAGCCTACTCCGGCCAGAGCTACCAGGCTGCCCACCCCACCTCCACCCCGGCTTTCATCGACCCCGCCCGGCCCATGCAGAGGCCCAGCGGCTACGTCCACCAGCAGGCCCCGGGGTATGGTCACGCCCTGAACACAGCACAGAGGTATGGTGGCGCGGGGTGCATGTGTGTCTGTGCGAGAGAACTGGGTGGGCAGGAAGGGCCGCTGGCCGTAGACAGGGGCTTCCTTCCCAGGCAAGGAGGCCTGCCTGGTGGCACTTCCTACTGACCGGGAGAGCAAGCATGCAGGACCTTTGCTTGGCACATGGCTGAAACCAGGCTGGAGATGAGGAAAGGCTGGAGGAACTGGGCAGTGTTCCAGAGAGCATTGGAGAGCAACCCTCTGTCAGATCTGCTTTGATTCAGATTCCCGCCTTGAGCAGGAATGGGTTGGACTCGATGGCCTCAAAGGTCCCTTCTTCCAACTCCAGTGATTCTGTGGTTGCAAGTGTTGCCCCCACTACCTCTGACTGGCGCTCTCTGTCCCTGTTTCCTGGCAAACAGGTTTCCTCACCAGGCGATGCAGCAGGCGCCAATGATGAGTGGGATCAACCACATGGGCGCCCAGGGGGTCTCTGCAGGGATCCGGCCCAGCCAGCTCCTTCCGGACCAGCAACAACAACAACAACAGCAGCAGCAGCAACAACAGCAGCAGCAGCAGCAGCAACAACAACAACAATATCTGAGGCAGCAGCAGCAGCAATTGTTGAGAGTGAGTGTCACAGTAAACCCATTCATGTGGATTCACAGGGAGTGGACTTGATCCACAAAACCTGCCACAACATTGTGTGTCTTAATTGTTTTGTTGTTCTTTACTCTGGGAGTGAGCGCCCGTCCTCTGCCCCAGCTCCTGCCAACCTGGCAGTTCGAAAGCAAGAAATTGCACATAGATAAATAGGGACCACTTCAGTGAGCAAAGGTAAACAGTGTCCCATGCACTCCGGGGTCTAGTCATGCCTGCCGCGTGTCCATGGAAACGTCTGCAGAAGCAGACAGTGTCTGGCTTTTTGGCTATGAAACAGAGATGAGCACTGGACCCTAGAGTCGGATACGACTGGCGACCCTTTCAAAAAACCCTCCTTGCTTCCTGTTTACATTCCTTCTGTTTTGCAGCAGCAGCAACAACAACAACAACAGCAGCAGCAGCAGCAGCAACAGCCATCGCAACAGCCGCCCCCTCAGCCCCCACCCCAGCAAGCCCCCCAACAGCCCCCGGTCCCCAACGTCTCCCAGGCTCAAGGGCCAGGCCAGCCTCCCGGGCTGGGAATGCAGGCCCTTGCTCCTCAGCAGCCCATGGTAAGTGGACCGGCAGGGCTTCCGTCCGCCCTCTTTCTCCTCCGCCCCAAAGCTTGGAGTTGGCCGGAGTTGGGCTGGGCTGGGCCTCCCGCTGCCACCCATGCCTTGACTCCCCCCCCCCTCCAATGCCTTGGCCCAACGTGGCTTCCTTCTCTGTACGTAGTTCCAGCGCCAGGGTCTCCAACAGACGCAGCAGCAGCAGCAGACGGCGGCCTTAGTCCGGCAACTCCAGCAGCAGCTTTCCAGTAAGTCCTTCCTCACCTGGAGACCTCCTCTTCTTCCTCCTCCTCCTCTTCCTTCTCTACCTTCTTCCGCCATATCCAATTCCAAATATTGGCTAACATCCTAGCAATCAGCCATGAAGCTTGTCCTGGGAACAATATAAAGCCGTGGTGGCCAACCTCGGCTCTCCAGGTGTTCTTGGACTTCAATTCCCAGAAGCCCAAGTCAGCATGCCAGATGATCAGGGAGGCTTCTGGGAATTGAAGTCCAAGAACACCTGGAGTGCCAAGGATGGCCATCACTGCACTAGGCGCTTAGATGGGGCAGGGCGGGTATAGAAGTGGGATTGCTCTTCCCCAAAGCAGGCTGTGTCTTTGCTCCGAATATACTGACCCTGGGTGGGAACCTGCTCTGCCCAAGCCTTGACATCCTGCAGCGTGTCCCGAGATGGTAAACCCTCCTCCTCCTCCTCTTCCTCCTGTGCTTGGTCCGGACAGATACCCAGCCCCAGCAGAACAACAATCCCTTTGGACGGTACTGAGGTCTGGCGTGGGAAGATGGCAGCCTGCAGTGGACTCGGACTGATGCCCGGAGCGACCTCCTGGCTGCTCTGCCCAGCGACTCGGCCCCTGCCCACCGGGCCAGATGCTGTGCAGAAACAACACACACACACATACACACACACACCGAGCACCTGGCGTCGGGCAAGGAAGGCTTCCTCCTGCCCAGTGCGTGTTTTTAAATCTCCCAATTTTTACCAGTGTTTCTGAATCCCGTGTGAACGCTAGCGTCTCCCCCCCCCCCCCCGCTCCCTTTTCCCCCCACTTTGATTTCAGGTTTTAATAATACGTTTTTAGTATTTTTGTTAAAATAATGACAAAGGAAATCAAATTGTAAGATTTTATACTTTATTTATACCGGATGAAACCCTGTGTCACAGAGATGTCCTGAATGAAATACAGAGAGCCTACTTTCCAGATATACCTGGTGTGTCTGTTGATGAGCAAGGGGGGGGGGTTTCGATCTCCTGCCGTCGGGAAGGGGAAACATCTGGCGCCCCTCTGCTTTTTCCTTGTGTTCTGGATATCAAGTTTGGAAAACAGTCCTTTTTAAAATTCTTCTCCTTGTGTGTCCAGATCCAACCCTGGACTTCCCAAATGAAGCCACTTTCTTGGCTTTGTCGTTGGCCAAACTCAAGTCCTCCTCGGCGCATGATTCTGGCAGTCATTGGCAGACCAGCAACTGAACAGGATTGTGTGTCTCTCCACATTCACACAGTGTGTTGTCGTCAGCCAGCCGCCCCCACTTGAGCCTCGGTTGGTCTTGCCTTGAGGGACTCCAACCCTCAGCCTATTCAGGGTCCTCCAAGTGACGAAGGGGAGGTTGAGTCCTCAGCCATTTCCTCCTCCTCTAACGTTATTCCTTGTCCAGGGGCTGCGAAGGTGGCTCGGTGGTTA
This sequence comes from Bradypodion pumilum, assembly GCA_035047305.1. Taxonomy (NCBI): domain Eukaryota; kingdom Metazoa; phylum Chordata; class Lepidosauria; order Squamata; family Chamaeleonidae; genus Bradypodion; species Bradypodion pumilum. The sequence goes on along the minus strand of JAWDJD010000011.1, from coordinate 1,059,669 downwards.
AGAAGCTCGCCTTGTTAGCTGGAAGGCTGGCAAGTCGGCAGTTCAAGACCCGGGTATTGCATGACGGATTGAGCGCCCGTCCTTGTCCCAGCTTCTGCCAACCTGGCAGTTCGAAAGCAAGACATTGCAAGTAGATAAACGGGGACCACTTCGGTGGGGAAAAGATCTCGGGGACATGAAAGGAGCCTCATTCGGGCGTCCCGAGTGGAGTTTCTCCAGCAAAACCCACAGCCAAATGAATCTTTTTCTCTCCCTCCCCTTTTAACGTGGTGGGAGGCTGGTAGCAGGTGCCGTGTTTTGTATGTTTAAAACCCAGGTGTCCTTTTGGGTGGAGAAAACACCTGAGAGTGTCTGGTTTCATCAGCCAAGAAGGGAAAAACCAAGTCAGGAATTGTCAAGGAACAAAACGAAGAGGAAAATGCCAGCCAGTGGTTGATCTCTAGGCCTTCTGCTACCAATTGGACCCTGTAAACATTAATGTCTTGTACGGTTGCTACCCTGTGATGACCTATAACAGTGATGGTGAACCTTGGCACTCCAAGTGTTCTTGGACTTCAATTCCCAGAAACCCAAGTATTGGTGAATCCACACAAATGGGTTCACTGTGTGTACACAGGGACTTGGGCTTCTGGGAATTGAAGTCCAAGAACATGTGCAGTAAACCCATTTGTGTGGATCCACAGAGACTGGGAATTGCAGTCCAAGAACACCTGGAGTGCCAAGGTTGGCTATCATGGACCTATGACAGCCATGACCACACTGGCTGGAATGAATAGCTGAGGGTCATAGGAAACCTTAGCCTTGGGCCCTTCTAACCCAGTGTTAGATGGCTCTCCAGTGTCCCAGGCATGGTTCGTTCCCGTGTCCACCTGGAGATCCCTGAGAGATCCCAGGAGGTCTTCCATTCCATCATCCAAGACAAGTCCCACCTAACGTCTGATACTGGACAAGATCAGATGAATTCAGGGTTGGAGCGTGAGTCTCCATCCGGCACGCAGGGAACCCACCACCACCACCACCTCCTCTGTAGTCACCTTTAGGGTCCAGGTTCTGTCTGTCTCGGCTAGCGGTATAAAGGTAGGGAAATGGAGTGAGGGGAAGCTGCTTGCCTGGGCCCCCCATCTCATCCTCCCACCCCACCCCATCCCACCCCACCCCAGTCGCTTCCTTCTTGTCTCGTGCGCCAATCCATCTGACCCGCACCACCCTTGTTGCTCCTGGGAGTGGAAGCAAAAGGTGCCCATATGCTTCCAGGAGCAATGAGGGCCGTGCAGGCCGGATGAATTGGTGTCGGGGCCCAGATCCAGCCCACAGGCCGTCGTTTGAGCACCCCTGGTTTAAGCGGAGAAAAGGGCAGCTTAAAATCCACCTCATCCTGTTGCAAAACAGATTGCGAGGCGTGTTATACTTTCACTTCCGGTGGGAGGAATCATGTGTCCGGCCCACTGAACCCCATGACTGGCCCACGGCCCGAAAGGTTTGGGCACCCCTGACCTAGAGACTCTTGTACAGATATAACAAGTCATAGAAACAGAGACTGGAAGATGCTCACCAGTCCCAGTGATCTGCCCTGGGCAGCAGACGGAGAAAGGGTGGACACGGGTCACTGCCATCCTCTGTCCGGCCAAAACGCAATCTGGCCTCTTAAGTGGTTTAAAAAGTCATTGACGGTTTACTGGTCTGTGTGCCAATTAGCCCATGCAACGGTATGCAAATGGGATCCCCAGGTCTGCAGCGACACAGTTTTGGAAGGGAAGGTGTAAAAGGTTGTGCTGTCCCAGCCCCAGAAAAACTTGGCGCATACAGTTTTTGGCGTCTGGACCATTCACTGTGGCTGGCGTGTGGATCCAGCTGAACCCATGAGCATCACCCGTGTGGATGGAGACGAAGTCCTCTGCTAACGAGAGCAATTGATCCATCCATCTCTTCCTGCAACACCTACTGGGTAAGAAAGGTAAAGGTTACCCACCTTGCTCAAAAGCCAGTCGTATCTGACTCTAGGGTTCAGTGCTCATCTCTGTATCATAGCCGAAGAGCCAGCGCTGTCTGCTTCTGCAGGCTTTTCCATGGAAATGTGGCAGGCATGACTAGACACCAGAACACTGTTGCCCTTCCCACCGAAGTGGCCCCTATTTATCTACTTGCGATTTCTTCCTTTCATGTGGCACGACTGCAAGGTTGACAGGAGCTGGGACAAAGACGGGAGCTCATTCCGTCCTGCAGTAGCTGCGTCTCAAACTGCTGACCTGCAGCCTCCCACTCAGCGTCTTAGCCACTTGAGCCACTGCAATGCATTTTTTGTCTCACTTAAAGGTCAATCAGTCGAGTAGTTCGAAAGCAGAAAAAATTGCAAGTAGATAATTAGGCGCCACTTCAGTGGGAAGGTAACAACATGCTGTGCACCCCAGCGTCTAGTCATGCCTGCCACATGTCCACGGAAACTTCTGCAGATGGAAATAGCACTGGTTGTTTGGCTGTAAACGGAGATGAGTTCTTTGTTGCTCGCCGCTCAGAATAGGAAAATCTAGATGGGCGGGCCAGAAATATAATAAATAAATTAAGATGAGCACCGAACCCTAGAGTTGGATATGACTGGCTTTGGTGCAAGGGTGACCTTGTTGACCTTATAAAGCAGGGGTTCTCAACCTTTTCAATATGTGCAGGCACGCATGCTCATGTACAGGATGCGGGGCACACATACATGCAAGACTGTGCCATTGATTGGGATACAGCCTCTCTCTCTCTGTGAACTGGAGGAAACTGACCCTCTGGAGTTAATCTGGATTTCACTCGTTGAGATGGTTTAATCAGGGTTTAACTAACCCACCAGAGCTAATCCAGGCTAACTAGCCCATCCTAGCTAATCCAGGCCAATTAACAGCTGCCTGCTTGCCTGGCTCGGCTTGCCCTCGTGTCGGTCGTTTCCTGTGGGTTTGGGTAACTCGGTTACCAGGGTTTGAGGAATCGATTTCCATGGGCGCTCCTAGCCGCCACAGTCCGTTGCGCATCAGAAAGCAACGAGGAGTTTTGCAGCATCTTTGAAAGCATGCGTGTTTTGTTTGGTGAAATGTTCTGAGCATGATGTGCAAAGCCCCTTCACCCAAGCCACATTGGGAAGCTCCAGGCCAAGATGAGCCACTGTACTGGGCAAGCGCGCACACACACACACACTTATGCACATTTATGGACTCCGACCTTCAGCCTGTTCAGGGCCCTTCAAGAGATGAAGGGGAAGTGGAGTTCCTCAGCCATAGTCTCCTTTAGTGTCGTTCCTTGCCCCTTGAGCTCCTTCCTCCACCTTCTACTTTGGGTTTGCTCTTCTGTACCCTCAAGAATGTTTGTTCTTGCCATAAAGCTCTTTCTGTATCTGAGTTGGTGGACTTGAGGCTCATCATCTCCGTTCAGAGGATGCCAAGGGTCCTTCTCTTGCTTAGCTCTCTCTCCCATGTGTGGTGCTATTGTGGCCTCCTTTGGAAAGGGTTAGGGTCCTTTAACCAACCATGGACCCTAAACTGAAGAGGGCATTCTAGGTCCTCAAGTGACCTTTGGACTGAGCCTGAGAAACCAGATGTGCAGACTACTGGAATGACCTCCAAAGTGTCCCTCAGAATCTCTTCTGTTGGCCACAGTGGCCCACTTCCAGATGTTGTCGTTTTCCACACCTGGATGGATGCTCTATGGGATGGGCTCACCTTCAGCACCTCAGCATCTGGACAGCTCAGCCCAAGTTGAGCCACTGCATTGGACAAGCAGTGGCTGTGGTGGCTAAGACGCTCACCTTGTTAGCTGGAAGGCTAGCAAGTCGGCAGTTCGAGACCCGGGTGCTGCATGACAGGTTGAGCGCTCCCCTCTGTCCCAGCTCTTGGGGGACATGAAAGGAGCCTCATTTGGGCGTCCCCTGAATGGAGTTTCTTCCGCAAAAAAATCCTTTCAACCCAGAATAATTTCTGACACTAAATTATTATTATTATTATTATTATTATTATTATTATTATTATTATTATTATTATTATTATTATTATTATTATTATTATTATTATTATTATTATTATTATTATTATTATTATTATTATTATTATTATTATTATTATTATTATTATTGGACAAGCACACACACACACACACTGTCTTCAGCACACCTCAGCCGCCGTTGCACTAAGGATGTTCACTGGCTCATTTGGTGCTTCTCGTGCGCAAGGGCAGCCCAGACCAAGAGAGACTCACTTGCACAATGGAGAGCAGAGAGGGGAAACCCATGAGAAGCGGCCCTTGACAGTCCTTTCAGAGCACATCAAATAATTACGTAAAATTATCCTTCCACGTAGCAACTGCTAATCAAGAGGAATTGCTCATCATGCGCTGCAAAGGCCAGCTTCCCGGGGCTCCGAAGGGAACTTGATCCCGTATTGACACAGACAGGAGACGGCTTCCCTGCTCTGGATTCCTCCACGGTGTAGGTCTCAGGTGGCCACCAGGTCTGCCAGAGAAAGAAGCAAGGCTTGGCATGGCCATGGCTGGGGGGGGGGGGTAATCCAAAGCGATGGACCCAGCATCGAATGAAAGATAATCTCTCTCCCACTCCGGTAATCCTAAAACAAGGGGGACTGAAGAAGGCTCTGGAAGGGCAATTCTGCCACCTCTGTATTTTACCTGCATTGAAGGGAGATCTCTGTGTGGTGGCTGAGTGTTTAAGACACTGAGCTTGACGACTGGAAGGTTGGCAGGCCAGCAGTTTGAGTGCTGCATGACAAAGAGAGCTCCTGTCTCTGCCCCAGCTCCCGCTAACCGAGCAGTTCAAAAAGCAAGAAATTGCAAGTAGATGAATAGGTACCACTTTGGTGGGGAAGGTAGCCACATTCTGTGCACTCTGGCATTTTAGCTCTGCCTAGGAATTGAAGTCCAAGAACACCTGGAGTGCCAAGGCTGGCCATTGCCATTCTAGTCTCAAAGCCAACCATCACCCTTCAGTTTTGTATGTGGTGAACTTTTCAGAACTTTGAACATGTCATGCACATGGACCCAAAAGCTAGAGATCACATGTAATGAGAAGCGATGCCCACCTACCTGTGTTGCCTGGAAATATAATTCGCAAAGAACTGGGACTTCTATTGTTCCTGTTCTCTTCATGCTTTGTGAAATTCTCTTTTTTTCCAGAGAAGAATAGAAAGTATAATAAAAATGGCCACATCAGAGAAGCATGGGAGAGAGAAAAGGTGTCACCTTTTATTACACAGGCTTTGGTCCTTTTTTAAACTCTTCGCAAAGTTTCGTGCCACATGAAAGTTTTCCATCATGCGCAGGTGATCAGAGCCAATGGCAGGTAGACGTGAGCATTTGTTCTGTCTCCATTTATAGTACTCTTTGCTGCGATGGCTTTTGAAGAAGGCAGGGAACTCTGCGCAAAAGCAGGAAGGGTCTCTTCTTTCCTTGCCTCCAGCCAGAGGCATCAATCAGACAAAACTCCTCCTTTACTAACTGGAATTGCAGAATGGCAGAGACGGTCATGAGCCCAAAGGGCATCTAGTCCAACACCTTGTGCCAAAAGGGCCTTTTGTAATTAGATGCTGGCCAGCCGGGAGGAGGAAGAGGAGGATGAGAAATGGCTGCATTCAGATGTTATAGGGTGAATGAGCAGTAGGCTTGTTGTTTTGATACAATAATGCACTGAATCCTTATGACTATGGCTTTCCTAATGAAAATCAGACTACTGAAGATGCTGTTTTCTGTCTGGGTTTCTGGCCGGTGTGGATCAGAGGACTAAGGGAAGGGCTGCTGGCCCTCATAGATGCTCCCACCCCCATACCCTGAGTTTTATATGGTGGCAGCGCCGTGATATATGAACCTACGTCAAAGGACCTGGAGGAATGTGGAGTGATTTATGTTACCCGGTGTGAGATGATGGAATTTGCCCTGCTTGTGCAAGTTCCATATTAATTCTTGCTGCCCAGCGTGCAGAAGAAGTTGTTCAATGCCCCAAGTGTGGCTTAGGACTGTTGGAGGAATTGCCCTGCTTGTGCAAGTTCCAGATACTAAAAACTTTCTGCCCCGCGTGCAGAAGTCGTCAAGTCTACCCATGTGTGTAGTCTGCTCATAACTGGCCAAGGCATAGCATTCAGTGCATAGGATAAGTGTTTGTTGTTTTCCTAGGCAGTGCAGGGACAGGCCCTAGAGAAATTGAAAAGGACCCATGAGAGAGTCCTCGACCTGTGGTGGGGCCCTCGAGTGCCCATGACGCTGAGAGAGGTGGACCGGAGTGTTCTTCTCCAACAGAAGGAAGGACAAGACCTGTGGCTGTTTCTGCGCTCCTTCGAAAGGGACTGCTTGGACTATGGAATTCCAGACCAGTGCTGGCCACGGCTGCTGCAGAGCCAGGCCGCTTCTCATGGGTTTCCCCTCTCTGCTCTCCATTGTGCAAGTGAGTCTCTCTGTGGATCGGTACACCAACTTCCTGGCTACTTTGGACCCAGAGCTGGATTGGGGGGCTACCAAGGAGCAGCTGAGGGTTTACTTTGCGGACAACCCGAAGGTGGTTTTGTGGAGATTTTGGACCTGCTAGTGGTTGTACTTGGGAAATGTGTTGGAATGAGAAATCCATGCCTTGTTTGAGGCTGTCTTGGGGGTGGATATAAGGCAGGGGCACCCAAACTATGGCCTGGAGCTAGATCCGGCCTCTGACACCAATTCATCTGGCTCATGCCGCCCTTGCCGATCCTGGAGGCAGAAGTAAAACACGGCCATATAGGCATGTTTTACTTCCGCTTCCAGGAGTGGGAAGGGCGGCTTGGGCCGGATGAATTTGCATCAGGGGCCAGATCCAGCCCCCAGGCCATTGTTTGGGCACCCCTGTTTTAAAGCAGAGAAAATGGCAGCCTGAAAATCTATCTCCATCCTGTTGCAAAACAGATTGCAAGGCGTGTTTTACTTCCACGTCTGGTGGGAGAAACCCCGAGACCGGCCCGCTGAACCACATGACCAGCCCGTGGCCTGAAAAGTTTGGGCACCCCGATCTAAAGCACTGAGTTGGTACAAGCACCATGCGTCACTCACTGGGGTGCCTCCTCCTGGGAGCAGCGGAGGGTGGAAGGTGTAATTACCATGAGCTAAAATTATGTCGGAGGAGACTCGTGGTGCCCGTGTGCTCCCCGTGTGGGAAGGCCCACATTAACTTGCCAGTCTGAAAGAAGAGACGGCAGTTTCCTTAAAGTCGTTCCCTTTGATTCTAGGGGAATTTGCATCATTGGTTTTAAGTGAAGGAGAAGAAGGCTATTCTTCTAAGGAGGCCGGATAGGATCCCTTTCGCCACCAGAGCTCTCTCTATTCCTCGGCCCCCTTTTCCCATCCTTTGTTTCTCTGTTGTCCTTCACAGCCTCTCCTTCCCCTCCACCAATGCCTCAATATTTCCACCTGAAATGCCGTTCCTAATGCTCATCTGGCCTCTTCCCCAAAGACCTCTGAACATGCCTGAGTGGGATGATTCATGGGCTGCCTCTTGCATCGGATTGATTAATTGACTGCCCTGCATCGCCCCATAATTAAAGTTCTCCGGTCAGTCTATAGAACACCCTTAAAAATATAAACCGCAGGCAATGAAACCAGGACTAAATGAAATAACACGGAGGTAGCAGCAAAGGGCATTTAGAAACAAAACCTTGCAGCAGGGGTACCCGAACTTTTCAGGCCGTGGGCCGGTCACGTGGTTCCTCCCAACGGAAGCGGAAGTAAAATGTCCCTTGCAATCTGGACGAGATAGATATTTAGGTTGCTATTTTCTCTACTTAACCCAGAGATGCCCAAACTACAGCCTGTGGGCCGGATCTGGCCCCTGACTCCAATTCATTCGGCCTGCGCCACCCATATGGGCGTCTTTTACTTCTGCTTCCAGGAGCGGCAAGGGCAGCGCAGGCCGAATGAATTGGTGTCAGGGCCATAGTCTGCCCCCCACCCCGTGCCTTACAGCATAAAAAAGCCAAGCAGCCCCAGTAGCAAAGCAAATGGTTTCCGATATCTGAGAAGCTTCCAGGAGCGGCAAGGGTGGCTTGGGCTGGATGGAGTGGTGTCGGGGGCCGGATCCGGCCCCCAGGCTGTAGTTTGGGCACCACAGGTTTAAGCAGAGAAAAGGGAAGCCTAAAAATCTATCTCGTCCTGTTTCTTAGCCATATCCTGCACTGTCTCCATCTGTAGACACTTCTGTGGACATGTGGCAGGTATGTCTCAATACCGGAATGCATGGAACACTGTTTACCTTCCCACCGAAGTGATACCTATTTATCTACTTGCAATGTCTTGCTTTCGAACTGATTTGATTGATTTGATTTGATTTATTCAATTTATACTGTTCAATGCATGCAGTTTTAATGTGGGTAGTTTTAAAAAAATGAACGGGGTAGGTGGGTGGGTATGTTGGGGTTTTAATGGTTTAATTGTTTTTATGTATGTTTTAACTTGTTGTGAGCTGCCCTGAGTCGGGTTTACCTGAATGGGCGGCATAGAAATCTGAATTTAAAATAAATAAATAGGCCACCTGCCATTATAGCGCCCCGGGAGGAGGGTTGCAGGGGTCAAACTGCTGTTCTGCAGCCAGAAGGTTGTGAGTTCCATCCTTACCCGGGATCAAGGTTGACTCACAGCCTTCCATCCTTGTAAGGAGTTTCCCCAGCACGTCGGGGGCCAAAATGCTCATTAACTTGTGAACGGGCCAGAGAGTGAACTAGGTGCTAATGGGAGGTGGGAAGGATGATGATCAGTCTGTCTTTGCTATTGACCTTCTCCTCGCCTTGATGGGTGGCGGTGGGGGTTCAGCTTGCCACCAACCAAGGGAGCCGGGCACCGGGATGCCGAAGCCCCCACTTCCCACCCCACCCCAAGGCATGAGACGTGGAGGCCCGATCTGGCCCTTGTGGGGTTCCCTGGGGAGGGGAGACCCCCACCTCCGTCTCCGTAGGGCCCAGGGCGGCATCCAACCCCCCAACCCCCACCCTGAGCGCCGGAGGGGGGTGGAAGGGTCCTGGGGAGACCGAGGAGGCGACGAAGGGGTTACCGTCGGAGCAGTCCCGGACCCTCCCTCTTCCTTCCCTTCCCCTCCCCTCCCTCCCTCCCTGCCCGCCGTGCCCGCGCCGCGCTCGCCCCCGCGCGGAACCGACTAGGCGCGCTCTCCGGGCCAGCGGCCGGCCGGGCAAGCGGCGGAAAGCGGAGCCCCCGGGGGAGGGGAGGGGGGGCGAGGAAGGGCGCGGGCCCGCGCGCGCGGGGCGGGGACGACTTCGGCGGCGGCGAGATCGAGCCTGCCTTCCCCTCCCTCTCCCTTCCTTCGTTCCTCCCTCTCTCTCCCCCTCCCCCGAGCCGCCCCCCCCCCGCGCCTGGGACTGGCGGAGCCCGGCATGGCTGCCGAGGGCCCCCCGACGCCTCCTCCACCCCCGCAGCAGGACCAGCGGCGCCAGCAGGAGAGGCGGCGGCGGCGGCGGCGGCAGCAACCCGAGCAGGAGGAGCGCGCCCGGTGAGTAGCAACGGGACCCTCGACGGCAGCAGCAAGAGCTCCCGGAGCCCCGGTGGAGGCGGCGGGGGGGGGGGGGGCGGCGGCGGAGGCCGCGTCTGTCGCGGGTGGACCGATGCCCGCCCCCACCAAAAAAGAAAATCATACCGGAGGGAAACGGGGAGAAAGCCCCCCCAAGCCCACCAAGCCCACCAGCCCTGTCCAGCCTCCGCCTCCTCGGTGCGCCCGTCCCTGCCCCAACCCCGCCTTTTCCATCGCCGGTGCCCTTCTGTCCAGCCGCGCCCCCCCTCCCGTCCGTCCGCCCGTCCGCGGGTCTGGGTGGGGGAGGGGAGTAAAATGGGGGGGCGTCGTAGGGAAAGAGGGAGGGGGGCTGGTGGCACCGCGACTGCCCTCTAGGCGTTGCTATGGAGACAGTGCGGAGAAGGATGGCGTGGAGATGAGCCTTCCCGCCCCCCCCCCCATAGCAGGGACCGGCGCCGCGCCCCCTCCCCCCCTCCTCCGAGCCGACTGTCTAGGCGCGCCCCCGCCTCTCCCTATTCGCCCCCCCTCCGACACAGGAAATGTGCTGGGATGGTGTCGGTCTGTCCCTCCGTGCCTGGGGCGCGTGCCCGTGCGCTCGTGACCGTCTTTCCATCTCTTCTCCCCCCTCTCCCCCCGCCGCCTGTAGACGCCAGCCGTGAAGTGGGGGGGGGGGAAGCATGATGCCGTGCGGGACTGGGGGGGGGGGAGCGGCCGTCGGGGCCGAGCGTGGGAACCTGCGCCCTCCTCCCTGCGCGTGCCCGCAGCGTGCCCCCTCCTCCCGCCACCGCTTCTCCTTGGGGAGCCTCGACAGCGGGCATCGCCTGTCCTCTGGCTGCGGGCGAGGCCTGCCAGGGTGGGGTGGGGGGGTGGGGGGTGGAGGCCTTGTGCCAGGCAGGCTGGGCAAGGGAATCCCTGACCGCCTCCCCTCCCCCTCCGGGGGGCCAGGATGGCAGAGGAGCCGCTGGGATCTTGCCCTCTGCCAGTGCCAGGCGGTGGGTCGGCTGCTGCCCCCACCCCAGGGGGGTGGGCAGAGGGGCTGAAGCAGGGCCGAGCGGGGCCACTGCCTCTACCTGGAGGTCTGGATGGTGCCAAGGCATGGCGCACAGAGTCAGGGGTAGATCAGGGGTAGATCGGCAGCCCCTGAGCATCATGTGCAGAGAGAGAGAAAGACTCCACGGCCCAGGGTGACTCTCCTTTGCCCCCCCCCCCCCGTTGGGTTTGCCATAGGAGGTTGGCGCCTCTCCTTTTCCAGATCAGGGCTCCCTATGCGCGGAGGGAGGCCCCACATCCAGGTCTGTGGAAAGGCATCACCCTATAGGCCACTGTTTCCCAACCTGGGGTCCTTCCTTGGACTTCAGTTCCCCAAAAGGAAGCCCTGATCGCCTAATGGACTGCCAGAGGCTTCTTGGGATTCAAGTCCAAGAACCAAAGGTTGGGAAACACACTCCTAGAGGTCCAACGCCTCCTGTAACACAGGGGTGCTCAAACTATGGCCCGTGGGCCAGATCCAGCTCCCAACATCAATTCATCTGCCCATAATAGCGTGTTTTACTTCCGCTTCCAGGAGCGATGAAGGTGGCACGGGTTGGATGAATGGGCGTTGGGGGCCGGATCCAGCCCAAGGGCTGTAGTTTTGGCACCCCTGGTTTAAGGAGAGAAAATGGCAACTTAAAATCTATCTCATCCTGTAGCAAAACAGATTGCAAGGCACATTTTACTTCCACTTCTGGTGGGAGGAACCACATGACCGGCCCACAGCCCAAAAGGTTTGGGCACCCCTGCTGTAAGGTGAAGGAAGGGTTTCTTTTAAAGGTCTTTCTGAATTTAGCTCTGTTTGCTTGTTTTCTGTCATCAGGAGGGCTGAGAATAAGGGGCAGGAAGAAAGTGTGTGGGGTGGTGTTGGTGGGCACCCAGCCTAGTCCCAAACCTTTGGAACATGTAGGTCCAGAGGAAAGAAGGGATGGGGTTCCCTTTCTTTCAAGTTGCCTCCATCAGCAGCAGGATGTCTTAAAACACACCTGAAAGTGGCGCTCCAAATGCCTTTGGCTCTCTCTTCCTCACACACACACACACACACACACACACACACACACACACACACACACACACACACACACACACACACACACACACATCATGGTTTGTCCAAACTGGTTTGCAGGGTTTCCACCACCATGCCGAAATGACTTTAACACACCTGGCCTAGTATTTCTGGCCCCATCCTTCTTCTCGGAAGCCACTCAAGAATATAGACGCCCCTTGCTCTGAAGTTCAGTTCGGCCCTTCGTTTGAAAGCAGTTTGCCATTTTCAGTCTGGGTCCCACGCCCCACCTCCCACGCCCACGCCGCCCTGATCTTAGAGCCACAGTGGCTCTCACATCCCTGCCCTGCTCCTTTGCTTGAAGCCCAAACGGTTTCCTGGTAGCCTCCTGGGATTTAACACCAGAGGTTGTGGCCTAGGGTGGCAGCAGGAAGAAGTGGTTAGAGCCCCAAAGCCAAGGTTTCCCAGTCCCCCAGAATTACCTTCACAGGGAAGCAGCCCAGTATGGCCTGCTGGTTGCAGGGAGGGCCAGAAAGCCAAAAGCACCTGTCCGTCTGTCCAGCTGGAAAAAGAGTTGGGCCATTTCCCCCCTGCTCTTCTTTCAGTGATGCCGAACCTTGGCACTCCATGTGTTCTGGAACTTCAATTCCCAGAAGCCCTGATCATCATCAGCAGGTGTGTTGACCTGGGCCTTCTGGGAATTGAAGTCCAAGAACACCTGGAGAGCCAAGTTTGCAGACTCCTGCTCTATAATGACAGGTTGCTTACCTATAATTGTTCTACTTCTTTGTGGTCCCCTGTGAACCCGTGCAGTGAACGCATTCATGTGGATTCACAGAGACCACGAAGAAGAACTTGATGGAGCATAGGGGCTGACCATAGGTCCCCAAACTTGGCTCTCCAGATGTTCTTGGACTTCAGTTCCCAGAAGTCCTGATCAGCAGGTGTGCTGACTTGGGCTTCTTGAATGGATGTCCAAGAACACCTGGAGAGCCAAGGGGTTTGCCATCACTGTAAAGCAGGTGCCCAATCTTGCCAAGGACTAGTGCAGACCACTTCGTGGGCTGGCAGGGTTTCTCATCGGCCGGTGACTTTTGTGTCTTTCCTCATAAATTTGTCTGTTACTTGGAATCCCTCTTCTCTCCACCTCTACTTTGGTTTTTGGAAAGTAGCTGTTTGGAGGGGGTGGTGGAGAAGCAGGTATTCTGACTTGGACTTCTGGGAAATGAAGTCCTAGAACACCTGGGAGCCCAAGGTTGAGAAACCCTGGAGTAGCCTGGTCTAAGGAGTAGAGAGAGAGAGAACAAGGGCTTTGGAGCAGGTTGCTATGAAGCAGGAAGGCTTTCGCCCTCCCAAGGTCCCAGCCTCCCAGCCTCACCTTGACCTTCTGGTGGTGGATCAGGACCAAGTCCGGTGGAGCTAAAGAAGCTTCAGCCAGAGAGCTGGACTTATCTCTTTGCCTCAGAACTGGGTTGTGATGCAGGGGCTCCCTTGACTTGTTCCACGTGGTGGCTGGGAGTGAATGCGCTTGCCAGTTGGATCGTGTGGAGCAGCAGCAGATGTTCCAGAAGAGAAGACGATGGTATGGCAGTTGAAAGCAAAGTTGTGCCTTGAGGGACGCAACATGGCTTCATGGTGCAGCTGTGGCTTCATATCCCAAGCATTGATGAGTTCAATTCCTGGCGTCATTGTTTCGAAGAAAGCGAGGGGGGAAATCTCTCTCTGAGAAGAGCTCAGGACCAGTCTGGACAAGCGGTGCAGAGCAAGTGGCAGTTTCTCCTGTGCACTCAGATTAGGCAAACCACAGTTCAGCAGATGGGCACACATGTCACAGAAGAGCGGTGGCATGCATTAGCCAAGTGGAGGAGCTGCCAAGTTCTGAGCTCATGTCTTCCATTGACCCAAGATGCCTTCTGAGGTGGTCTTTTTTCTTCTTCTTACATGGCCTTCAGCTTGGACAGGGGTGCCCAAACTACAGCCCAGGGGCTGGATCCAGCCTCGAACACCAAATCATCTGGCCTGCACAGCCCTCATCGCTCATGGAAGTGGAAGTAAAATGCGCCCAGATGTTTTACTTCCATTTCTGGGAGTGACAAAGGTGGCATGGGTCAGATGAATTGGTGTCGGGCTCGCCTGAGTGGGCAGCGTATAAATTCAACAATTAAATTAAATTAAATTAAATCCGGACCTTGGGCCATAGTTTGGGCAATCCTGGTTTAAGCAGAGAAAATGGCAGCTTAAAATCTATCCCATCCTGTTGCAAAACAGATTGCAAGGCACATTTTACTTCTGCTTCTGGTGGGAGGAACCACACGACCAGCCCGCTGAACCATGTGGCTGGCCCATGGTCCAAAAGGTTTGAGCACCCCAGAGCTGGGAGAATGATACTCACCTACCTTGTAGGGCAGTTGTAAGTAAAGTTGGTTGGTTGGTTGGTTGGTTGGTTGGTATCCCACCCATCTGGGATATTCTCCCACTATGAGTGGCTTACAAGGCACCATAGAAAGTGAGGACTATTGTCTGGTGTGATCTCTCAACCCAGTTTCTAACTGGTGCTCATACTAGGTACACTGGACCTTGGGTAGGATTTGCAGGAAGACTAGATAGGTCAACTCAGTCTTGAGTTGCTTGGAGGGCGTTCTTTCCCAGAACCTCCCAGCTGTGGGCCATCTTGGTTTGAAGGGGATTTTGGGAGATAGAATCCCAAAACATATTTCCCCCCCCCCCCCCAGCTCTGGGGTGTCAGTCACTTGTCTGCTTATGTTTTACATGTTTTTACATGAGGACAATTTACTTTGCACTCTTTTAAAAAGGAACGCTCACTTACTAATCTGTCAGCTCATGCATTTTTCATGCTCTCGCTCCTTTTCATGCTCTGTGCACTGTGCTCCGGATCCGAGCTCTGGTAGAATTTAGAAGGCCGAGAGCAGAACGGTGGCCAGGAAAGAGAGGCTGGTGGAACTGGAGGCTTCCAAGGAGGTCTGTGTGGATTTGCGTGGCATGTTGCGTCTGTTGCTTGACCACAGGGAAATTTTGGGTAGATCTGCTTTCTTCCTTCCAGCTCGAAAGCCAGAAACATATTTCTGGGAGAAACCTAAGCGGAATTCCCAAGAATCCTAATCCCGGGTCTAATTCCCAACTTGTTTGGATCTGTACAAGCCTCCTGTGATGTTCATTGGCCTACATGTTGACCTCTTATGTGCCAGTTGGCAAACACATCAGAACTGGTTCTCGTGTGTCCATCTTTGGTGCAGTGGATCTTGGCTGAATAGCTTTCCACTGACATGTATGTGGCTGGGGCATGAAGTGTTGTGGGCTGTAAGATGTGGATTGACCTTGACTCTCCATTCCAGGTAGGTAGCCCAGGGATGGCCAAACTACAGCCCCGGGGCCAGATCTGGCCCCCGAAGCCAATTCATCCAGCCCGCGAAGCCCTCGTCACTCCTGGAAATGGAAGTAAAACGCGCTCGTATGGGCACATTTTACTTCCACTTCCAGGAGTGATGAGGGCTTCGCAGGCCAGATGAATTGTCATTGTCCAGCCCCCAGGTCATAGTGACTGGCTCCCTGAACCACATGACTGGCCTGCGGCCCGAGAGGCTTGGGCACCCCTGAGGTAGCCAATAGTACTGGAGACCCTAGAGAACAAAGGGAGTTGTTATCTCTCAGTTTGCCACCATACGGCCAACCCTGCCCATGGTTTGGAACGCTCTCCACCTGGTGTTTAATCTGTTTTGGTTCTTTCCAACACCCCTTTCAATGACAGGGTGAACATGCATACATGCATTTTTCCTTTTATGCATTGACTGGGGACTTGCAGTGGATCCACATGTTCAAAACATCTCTGTGCCCACACCCCCCCTCTCTTTCTTCTTCTTCCTACTACCCACGGTTCCCCAGGGCCAGCCTTGATACTCATGGGGAAGGTGCCATGGCACTCACACAGGTGGGCTGTGGGACCTGATCTTTGTTCATGGTTGCACCGATGAGAATTTCAATTCGTAGGCAACTTGTAAAAGATAAATGTCTCCCTTGCTCAAAAGCTGGTCATATCCGACTCTAGGGTCCAGTGCCCATCTCCATTTACAGCCAAAGAGCTACCTGCAGACGTTTCTGTGGCCATGGGGCAGGCAGGACTAAACTCCAGAGCATTAGAACACAGTTACCTTTCCTGATAAAGCACTACCTATTTATCTCCTTGCAATTTCTTGCTTTCAAATTGCTAGATTGGCACGTTTTACTTCCGCTTCCAGGTGCGACAAGGGCAGCATGGGCCGAATGAATTGGAACCAGGGGCTGGATGCAGCCCATGGGCTGTAGTTTGGGCACCCTGGCTTACAGTCTCTGGACTTTGTGCCCTTGATGGGCTGGGCCAGAATCCCTCGTCTCCAGTTTGCTTTTCATTCCAGCCCTGGGCCCAGCAAAGAATGGCAAAGCTTCGCGATGCAAGCTTCGCGATGCAAGCTTCTGTGCAAGCTTTGGAAATCTTCAAGACCAAGTGGTGCACAACAGGTTGTGTGGAAGGGACTGAAGTGCGAAGACACTTGACCTGAGAAGCATATCCTCACGCACCGGTTTCCCCCGTGCATTGCCTTCACAATCTCTCTCCAGTTCCCTGCTTCTTTTCTTGCCCAGGCAGGACCAAAGGGTGGTGCTGAAAGGACAGCTACCACCTGTGGTCTGTTGCACAGGGACGGGGACAAAGGAATGCCTCCTTTGAGCTCTTCCCCAACTGTGGCTCCTTTGGCCATTCCTGGGCGGTCCTGCTTTGGCCATCCTGCAGGGCTTCCAAAGCTGTGAGTATCTTCTTGTAAAGAAGAAGAAAAACCCTACAGATTCCCCCCCCCCCCCGCGCGTGTATAGAAGTCGCATGTTGGGAAGAAGGCTCAGGAATTCACGACGCCTTAGAGGGCATGTTGGGTCGTGCTGGTCTCCGCTTGGAGAAGAAGGGCTGCCAGCCTTGTTCCTGGCAAAGCTTGGCACGGTGGTACGGAAACAGCCATTCCAGTTTGTCGGTTTGGAGAGGAGGCCAGAATTCTCTGACACGCTGCCCACCAAAAAGAGATGTGAGAAGCCACAGGTGCCCATTCTTGACCTGGCCATGGTGGGCTGTGGGGAATTCCTCAGAGACCTGAGCCTGGAAAGTTGTGTGAAGGACTTAGGGCCATGATGGTGAACCTTGGCACTGCAGATGTTCTTGGACTTCAATTCCCAGAAGCCCAAGCTCCTTGTGAATCCACACGAATGGGTTTACTGCGACTCATCCGACCTGCGCTGCCCTTGTTGCTCCCAGAAGCGGAAGTAAAATGCGCCCTTATGGTTAAGGCACTTCTGGGTTAACCCTTCCTCCGTACGGGTGCATTGTTCTTCACTGTTCAAATCCTTCTTCTTTTCCCTAGTTTACTGGTCTACCCATCTCGAGCCTCTCTTCTGAGACTTAGGACTCCTTCCCAGTCACCTGAATTACTGCCTCCTTTTGCTCTAGGGCTGTCATGGCGAACCTTGGCACTCCCGGTGTTGTTGGACTTCAATTCCCAGAAGCCCAAGTCTCTGTGAATCCATATGAATGGGTTTACTGCACATACCCACTGTTCTTGGACTTCAGTTACCAGAAGCCCAAGTCTCTGTGAAGTCTCTTGGACGTCAGTTACCAGAAGCCCAAGTCTCTGTGAATCCACACGAATGGGTTTACTGCGCATGCTCATGGACTTCAATTCCCAGAGGCCCAAGTCTCTGTGAATCCACACGTGCAGTAAATCCATTCGTGTGGATTCTCAGAGACTTGAGCTTCTAGGAATTGAAGCCCAAGAACAACTGGAGTGCCAAGGTTTGCCATCATGGCTCTAGGAAGTATTTCACCCCCCTGCCTTTTCCCCACCCTCTGTCTTTCTAGGCATCCTTTGGTGATGTCGGGAGAATCAACCTCTTCTGGTTTGCAGGGCAAAAAATAAATAAATGGTAGGAAATGAGTGGGAAGCATTTCCTGGCCCCTGCCTGGCCCTTTCCCTCGTCTGGGCTAAAACATTATTTTAATTCTGACAGGTCTTTAATTCCTCCACAGGGAGGTTGGCAAAGAGGTTTTTAAACAGCCAGGACTGTGTCTTGCTTAAGAAAAGATTAAATGGGCAATTTTAAAAATGTCTCTATAGCTTAATGAGAACCAGTGTATTATTGTAGTGGATAGTGCGATGGACTCAGATGCAGGAAACCTGGGTTCAAATCCCTGCTCAGCCCAGGGAACTCCCTCACTGGTTAAACTACTCCTTAAATATCTCACATATATCTTGGAAACCCTGTTGTGGTCACCATAGGTTGGATCAGATATCACAGCATGTAACCTAATCTTGGAGTTAACGGTGTTTTCATACTACCATGACTTAATTGTGTTTTACTACTAAAACTTGCTATGCCGTCTTTTGACTCCTGCTTCCCTTTTTCACCTCTACCTGGTTTGCTCTTTGCCATCTGGGAGGAAGAGGAGATATTAATAAAGGGAACGGCAGAAGCGCTTTGCAACCTCTAGCACTGAGCCGTGCATAATCCAGATCTCCTTCTCACATGCTGATTTCGGGGCTGTGTTGACAGCTGTGCCTCAGAGCATGTGCAGGGTTCGTTTTCCAAGACATCCCCAGAGGAGTCATCTTAAAGGTCAAGGTCAACGTTGCCCTTGCTCAAAAGCCAGCCATATCCGGCTCTGGGGTTCGGTGTCTGCAGATGTTTCTGTGGACATGTGGCAGGCATGACTAGACAACAAACACTGTTTACCTTTCCCGCCAAAGAGGTACCTATTTATCTGCTTGCCATTTCGTGCTTTCGAACTGTTAGGTTGGCAGGAGCTGGGACAGACAATGGGAGCTGATGCTGTCATGCAGCTCTTGGGTCTCGACCTGCCGACCTTCCAGTTGTCAAGTTCGGCATCTTAACCACTAAGCCACCGCAATCACCAGAGTAATCTTGCAGGCTCCCTTGCCTTTCTGTCCTTCCCAGCTGCTCTGCTGAGTTTGCGTCGGGCCCATTCTGGGTCTGCATGCTGTGAAGGTTCCCTCCTTGCTTTCTCCGCTGCCCCTTTCTGCGGCTTCCTCCGGAGCTGCTCTCAGTGTGCAGGAGAGCCGCTTGCACGGAGCTGCCTCTTGCGGCTGCAGGGCTCTTGTTTCATGCTCCAGTAATTCGGAAGAGGCTTGCCCTAATCCTCCTCCTCCTCCTCCTCCTCCTCTCCAAAGGATCATCTCGGCCTGATTCTGGAAGGACCAGGCCCCTCCTTCCACCCATCCCTGCCCACCTCCTGCCAACCGCTGCCATGCCTCAGTGCTCATCCCTTGGCAAGAACCCCTGCCTGGTTGGCTTGGCACTCGCCCTCCTCCCAGCCCATCCCAGGGTCCAGCCGGGGCTGTCAGCTGCCACACGGAGCTTCCTTCCCTGCCTCTCCAGCTGGCCTCGCACATTCCCGTTTTCTCTTGCATCCTTCCACAAAGCCAACCCTGCCCAGGTTGGGTCTCCCTTACCGATGCCCAGGATGTGCCAAAGGCAAAGAGCTGCTCCCATGCCCAGGTGGGGGCTTAGCTGGCCTATCCTGGCCCCCTCCTGCCACACCGGAGCCCCTTCTGCCTTCCCCGTTCAGTCTCTTCCCAAGGACTATCAAGGGCATCCTTTATTCCAGTCGGTGTCATGCTCAATTGGTCCCCCTCCTCCAGGTGGTTTTAAAAGTGTGGTTTTAAAAGTGTGCCTTTTAAATAAGAATGATTTTAATACTGGACTTCAGACTGCGGTGGCTCAGTGGTTAAGAGGCTGGACTTGATGACTTGGAAGGTCTGCAGGTCAGCAGTTTGAGACCTGGGTGCTGCATGAGAGAATGAGCTCCCGTCGTTTGCCCCAGCTCCTGCCAATATAGCAGTTTGAAAGCAAGAATCTGCAAGCAGATGAAAAGATACTGCTTCTGCAGGAAAGGTAACAGTGTTTTGTGTGCTATGGCATCTAGTCCTGCCTGCTACATGACTATGGAAATGTCTGCAGATGCAGACAGCGCTGTCTCTTTGACTGTAAGCAGAGATGAGCACTGAACCCTAGAGT
This sequence comes from Bradypodion pumilum, assembly GCA_035047305.1. Classification (NCBI taxonomy): domain Eukaryota; kingdom Metazoa; phylum Chordata; class Lepidosauria; order Squamata; family Chamaeleonidae; genus Bradypodion; species Bradypodion pumilum. Next base: position 1,040,053 of record JAWDJD010000011.1, on the reverse strand, counting down.
TGGACACGACTGGCTTTCAAGCACGGGTGACCTTTCTCTTTTACTAATACTGGACTAGTTTGTGTTCTAGCATAATTTTCTGTTCGTCTAGTTTTTTCACTTCTTTCTTACCTGTTTCTTGTTTGCATCTTTTTGTAAAACTCTATGAATCTTTGGAAGAAATTTAGGACAATAAAGCACATTAATGCATCTATCATCATCATCATCATCATCAAATACAGTATGACGAAGATAAAACTGAGTTAGAATGAACATGTTTAATAAAACTGGAAAGGAAAACATTCTGTGGCTGTTTACCCTTTGGAAACATTTCTACCTGCTGATAAAGCAATTTAGCCAGAAGTATGTAGGTGTCTGTCTGTCTGTCTGTCTGTCTGTCTGTCTGTCTAGTGCAGACTGCCAAGCCAGTCTGAGTTCTGTAATGCTTCAAAGCCTTCCTGCGCCTTGGTCTGCTTTAAAATGTATGACGGTTACCTGCATCTCCCGATTGGTATCTCTGTAATGCATGAAGCCTCTCAACACTGCGTCTTGGTCTGCTGGGTTGAGGGGGGCGGGAGGGGGGGGCTTTTAAAAGTCCGGGCACAGAAGACCTAGCATCCTGCAATAAATGAGGAGGGAGAGTGGACCCTACGGACATGGATTTTGCCCTGGCAGAGAAGGCAAGGCAAGCCAAGTGGTGTCCCATAGCAAGGGGTGGGCTAGAATCCCCCCCCCCCCACGTGCGCGCGCCTTCCTGCCACCCTGCTTCCAGGTGGGAGGAAAGATGCTAATTGCATCGGGCACCTGAGCAAAGGCACTCAAGGGCTTCCCTCGTCTCTTGCCCACCAGACTGGCTTGTTCTGCAAAAAGTGTGCCAGAGAAAATATATCGACCCGAGCAGCGGGTTGGTGGCAAATCCTGCAGATCTTCTACGCCTGTGATGGCAAACCTTGGCACTCCAGATGTTCTTGGACTTCAATTCCCAGAAGCCCAAGCCTCCCGTGAATCCACACAAATGGGTTTACTGAGATCCATCCAGTCCGCCTCGCCTTCATCGCTCCTGGAAGTGGAAGGAAAACGTGCCTGTACGGTTAAGGCTCTTCTGAGTTAACCCTTCCTCCGTACGGGTGCATTTTACTTCCACTTCCGGGAGTGACGAGGATGGCGTGGGCCGGATGAATCGTAGTAAACCCATTCGTGTGGATTGACAGGGGTCTTGGGCTTCTGGGAACTGAAGTCCAAGAACATCTGGAGTGCCAAGGTTCGCCATCATTGTTCTACGAGACGGGTCAGGTGATCTTCCTGCTTTTGCTTCGGCATGATGTTGTCTGTCTGACTCTGACAGGAGCCACCCAAGACTTGGTTCCTTCCCTTCCCTTCCTTCCTGGCATGGAACCAGTCCAGGTTCCTGCTGGCAGCTCTGCCGGGCATACAGCTCGGTTTAGGGACTCCAGCTGAGCTGGCAGAGTTTATTCCCGCCTCAGACAGGAGGGACTGGATGGAGAAAAGATGTTGTCGCCTAAGCACGCATGCATGTATGTTGCCAAGTGGCACGAACAGGGCAGCCACAGCGTTGGTCAAATGAGGAACACCCTTGTGTGCCTTCTTTGAGTGCCGTATCTGATTCCGAATTTTGGCTATGATCATGGTGATATTGTCCTGAGATTATGAGGCAGTGGCCTTTCATCTGCCTTCTGCATCATAGCATGACCCCCTTAGTACCACTGATCCAGTTCCACGAGTCCCTTTCTGGTCCTGAGCCTTTTTGGCACACAAAGTCCTCCTCAGCCCCAGGCCAGGATGGATGAAGCGGGTGCCCTCCATCAAGAGGGACCATTTAATCCACTTGGGGAGCATCACCCTTTCCTATGGACTTCTGCCACCCAAGACTGTTAGTCCACTCCTCAGGGTTGTCAAGGGAGCTAACCTCCCCCTGACGATCGGCATTGAGTCGCCGGCAGTAGGGTCTATGATCATTGTAGGATCACCTGGCCAGTCTTTGATACGTATTTATCTACTTGCAATTTTGTGCTTTTGAATTGCTAGCTTGGGAGGACACCCTCAAGCTCCAACATTTCCCTCGCTCTGTATGAGGTACAGAAAAAGGATCTGGGTCTCCAAAATCCCTTTTCCAGCTGCTTCTCCCCCCCCCCCCTCGCCACTAAGCAAGATCTACCACAATGCCTAGCACTATGTTGGCAGACCTTGGGGCTCCAGATGTACTTGGACTTCAATTCCTAGAAGCCCAAGTCCCTGTGAATCCACACAAACAGGTGTACGTGCAGTAAACCCATTCGTGTGATTCACTGGGACTTGGGCTTCTGGGAATTGAAGTCCAAGAACAGCTGGAGTGCCAGTAAACCCATTCGTGTGGATTCACAAGGACTTGGGCTTCTGGGAATTGAAGTCCAAGAACAGCTGGAGTGCCAAGGTTCACCATCACTGGCCTAGGGGATCTACCAACCTCTGTCCCCGATGTGGACCCATGCCTCCCCAACCCCTGAGATTGTCTGGGGACCATTTTAACTCTCAGGGTAACTCCCTCCCCAAACAAACCTTGGGGACCATGGACAGATTCTTTGGGATGGACAGGGATGTTCAGGGTAACCTGGTCCAAGCTGCACAGGCTTTGCAAGGCTAAAGCATCCTGAAAGATGGACACACGCACCCCCAACCTCTCTCTAGAGGTCCCCAGCAGAAGGGACTCCACCACCTTCCAAGGTCATGCCTCCTTCCATCTCCTTCTGCCAGGAGGTTCTTCCTCAGGCTTCGCTGAAATCTCCTTTCTTCCCCCCACTCGCGTCCGTTGCGTCAGGTCTTCTCGGCTGAGCCGGAGACCACCCGGCCCCACCTTCCGCCTGAGAGCCCTTCAGATAGTTGAAGGCACCTGTCATCTCTCCTCTCCATCTCTCCTCCGCCAGGCTAAACGCAGCGGGTTCCCTCAACTGCACCTTGGAGAGGGTTTGGTGTCCAGATCATTAAACCGCCTTTGCCATCCTCCCCAGGGAACTGCATTTCCAAGGGTTGCCTTAGAGATCTCCTGCTGAGCTCCCCATGTCTCGAGTCCACCATTAAACCGGTCTCAAGCTGCTTCCCACAATGAGGGTCTTCTGTCATGCCTCTTTTCCTCCATTACGTTAAAAGGAGTGGTGGAGAGAGGCAGGAAAGCGTAAGGGAACCTGGGAGAGTTTGTGGAGCATGGGTACAAAATGCTGGGACTTTTAGTCCGAAATGTGAGTTTTCCAGTCTGAGACCCCTGATGCCCTCTAAGTAAAGCCGTATGAATGGGCGGCCTTTGGAGTGGATGAGGGGAGGGATTCTGGCTCTGTGTCACTCCGTTCTCCTCCCCTGTAACCCAACTGGTCCATGGTTGGTGCCCTTGGCAAGGCTGCCCCCCCCCTCACCACCTGTGTCTCATTAAGGCAGGGGTGCCCAAACTTTTCGGGCCACAAGGCGGTCACATGGTTCAGCGGGCCGGTCGTTGGTTCCTTCCACTGGTGGTGGAAGTAAAACATGCCTTGCAACCTATTTTGCAACAGGATGGAGATAGGTTTTTAGGCCTTTTGCACCAGGGTCAGTCCAGTCTCCAGCAGCCTACCTGCCATCATCTTGTCTGCACACCTGGAGGACAGGGGCTGTGAAGGTGGCTCAGTGGTTAAGAACCTCACCTTGTTACCTGGAAGGCTGGCAAGTCAGCAGTTCGAGACCCGGGGTCTGCCATTTTCTCTGCTTTAAACCAGGGGTGCCCAAACTACAGCCTGTGAGCCAGATCTTGCCCTTGATGCCAATTCATCCGGCTCATGCTGCCCTTGCCACTCTCAGAAGTGGAAGTAAAACATGCACGTAGAGGCAAGGGCGGCTGGATGAATTGGCATTGGGGGGGGGGGGGGCTAGATCTGGCCCATGGGTCATAGCTTGGGCACCCCTGCATTAAGGGGAAGGGTTGAGGGTTGCAGAGGAGGCCTGGCCCTCCAAGTGGACGGAGGGCAGGACTGCCCCCTCTCAGGACAGCAGCAGGTTATAAGTTTGTGAGCCAGCAGCTATACAAGTATGAATTATAAATATGAATAAATCAATAAAAATAACCAGGTTGCAGCTGCTGCACTGAAGCGAAGAAGGGATCACTGCTAATCTCGTTTTAAAACTGGTTGATTATATGTGTTGCCCCGGGATTGAGCACAGCTAAATCAGTCGCCACTTGCATTTGCTAACTGGAGATCTCCCCGGAGGAGGAGGAGGAGGAGGAGGAGGGCAAATGCCATCTCCTTCTCTTAGCCCCGGCGACTGGTGCTAAGGAACCTTAAAGAGTAACCGGTTTGTATAGGGCAGTGGTGGCCAACCTTGGCACTCCGGCTATCCTTGGACTCCAATTCCCAGAAGACCCCTGGTCAGCAGGAGGGCTTCTGGGAATTGAAGTCCAGGGACAGGTGGGGTGCCATGAGTTTATGCAGACTGCTGCCCGCTCACGTCTTCAAAGGCACAAAAGGAAACCTCACATTTGCACATGTGCAGGGAGAATGTGAGTGAGACATGCAGCAGAAACACATGAAAAAGCTTTAGCACAAGGGGAGTGTCGGCCATGGTCAAGCAGAGGCCGCTGAGTGTGGCAAGAAGAGATATTGGGGTTCCCCATCTGTTGAGGAGTGGCGGCGTCTCTTGTGATCTGTCCACTTTGCCTCTCTCAATCCTGGATTCCCAGTGGTACAGGTTTCATTTGGATGATGGGGCTCACAGTCTCCCTCCCTCCCACCAAACTCTCCCCACCACCACCACCACTACCACAAGGATCCGTGGTTTCTAGACATGAGCACAGCGTGACAGCCTTATATGGGGACCAGGACTCAATGCTACAAATCAGGTGGGCCCGTGCTGGCCATTTGGGACACAGCGACGAGTCCCGGTGCGCCCCTGTGACTGGCGCCCCCTCCCCACAAGAGGTGGGCAGAAGTATGTCACCTGGAGGCTACAATCCATGAGGTCATACATTACACCCCATAGGCGCCACCCCATCCCTCCATGTCCAGCACCCTTTTAGTGCTCGAAAGCCAGTCGTATCCGACTCTAGGGTTCAGTGCTCATCTCTGTTTCAAAGTCCCTAGAATCAGGAACAATCGTTCAGGATACCCATGTTCAAGGGAGACAAAAAACTGACTTTTTGGACTCCCAGAGGGACTTTCCAAGATGGCTTCCAGGTATTACAAGAACAACAACAACAACAACAACAACATTGTGTCAGAAATTATTCTGGGTTGAAAGGATTTTTGTGGGAGAAACTGCGCTCTTGTGGACACCCAAATGAGGCTCCTTTCATGTCCCCAAGAGCTGAGACAGAGACGGGCACTCAATCCGGTATGTAGTACCCAGGTCTCGAACTGCCAGCTTGCCAGCCTTCCAGCTAGCAAGGCGAGGTTCTTAACCACTGAGCCACCTTCACAGCCCCTGTCCTCCAGGTGTGCAGACAAGATGATGGCAGGTAGGCTGGTGGAGACTGGACTGACCCTGGTGCAAAAGGTGACATCCTTTGCAGGTGAAGGTAGACAAAGGGCTGGACTAAATAGTGACGAAGTGGAAGGCGTCAAACCCACCTGCCCATCTTCCTCCTCCATCATCCCTCCCTTGCTGGCCAAAGAGGGCTTCTTCTTCTTGTGCCGTATCTGATTCCGAATATTGGCGATCCTCATGGCAATCAGCCATAAAGATTATCCTGGGAAACCTATAATGCCGTGGCCTTCCATCTGCCTTCTGCATCGCAGCGTGACACCCATAGTGCCACAGATCCAGCTCCACATGTCACTTTCTGGTCCTGAGCCCTTTGGGCACGCAAAGTCCTCATCATCATCCCCAGGATGGATGAAGCTGCTGCCCTCCTTCAAGGTGGATTCAAGTGGGATTTAACCCTCTTGGGGACCATGATTCTTCCATGCGCACTTCACCCCCCAAGGCCAAGAGTCCTCAGGGTTGTCGGGTTTGTTAATGGCTGCCTAACTATCGCCACTGAGTCGCTGGCAATAGGCTCTATTCCAGGGGTTGCCAACTTTTTAAGTCGGGGGCCAGGTCACGCTCCCTCAGACAGATGTGCCGGCCAGACTAGTGGTTCCCCCTGCTGTAAACGCTGCCGTAAAACACATTCACAGCTGTCGCAAATGCGCCAGTTTCTGGTGGATGATTTGGCACCATGGGCCGGGGCCGGCCTGCAGGCTGTAGGTTGCCCACCCCTGGTCTACTCTATTACCATGTCAGGATATCCTGGCCAGACTGGAAAGAGGGCTTGGCTCTGCGTTTGTTCTGGGCCCCACTCCCAGCCCCACACAATTAACCCCCTGTCTTTCCCCTGTCCCTTTCCTTCCAGAACCCTCTGCCTCCGAAGACCTGCACTTACTGAAAGGGAGATGATGTTGGCACCTGGTCCTCTCTAGAGGAGAACTGGCCCGCTTGCCTTGCCCGTTCGCCTGCCACCCCTTTGCCATGGAGGTTCAGTGAGGCCCGGGAGTCTGCTCAAGGCCCGGCAACGTTGGCATTGCCTTCCCCAGACCATGTGGCGGCCGCTGCTGCGATGCCCGCTGCTGCCCCTCCCCCGCCTTTGGTATGCCACGACGGAGGCGGCCACGTCCAGCTGGGAAGCCCGCCTGGCCCTGTGGGTGCTCAGCCTGGCCTCGGCCGTGGTACAGATGGAGAGCCAGTCCTACTCGCCCACGGTCAACACGCACTACGGGAAGCTGCGCGGCCTCCGGGTGCCCTTGCCCAGCGAGATCCTGGGGCCCGTGGACCAGTACCTGGGGGTGCCCTACGCGGCCCCTCCGGTGGGGGAGAAGCGCTTCCTGCCCCCCGAGCCCCCGCCCTCCTGGTCGGGGATCCGCAACGCCACCCACTTCTCCCCGGTGTGCCCGCAGAACATCCACACGGCCGTGCCGGAGATCATGCTGCCCATCTGGTTCACCTCCAACCTGGACATTGTGGCCACCTACATCCAGGACCCCAACGAGGACTGCCTGTATCTCAACATCTATATCCCCACCGAGGATGGTGAGTCCCCACCACGGGGTGCCAGCAAGAGAGGTGGAGGGGGCGGCCTTTCCCCCCCTCTCTCCTCGTCTCCTTCTTTCTCTCTTTCCGTGGTCGGTTTTCACGTGGTTGCTGCATGCCTGGTGTTGGCTCCCCCCCCCCCGTGCAAAGTATGCATGTCTGTCTGTCTGTCTGTCTGTGGAGATGTGTTTTGTGGCTTATTGTGCTTGCTTTCCACACTCCCTTCTGGCTGGCCTTCTCTCCTCCTCTTCCTCCTCTTCCTCCTCTCTCTCTCACTTCTTCTCTCTCTTTCTCACCCCCCCCATCCCAGTGCGCTGCCTCTGCTCCTCCTGCCCCCTCCCTCCCACCCTCCCTCCCTCCCTCCCTCCGCCATAGCATCCTCTCTCATCCTCAGCCGCATTATGTCTTGCAAAAGAGAAGGAAACTTTCCTGCTGACCGACTGACCGATGGACCGACAAGGGCAGCAGAGCTTCCCGGCCAGAGAGGCTGGTCTGGGGGGCACCGAGGGGCCTGCGTGGGACCTGGGGGGGCTTTGGTTGAGGGCGGCCCCTCTTCCTGTGACCTTTTCTTCCTCTTCCTCCCCTCCCATCCCCTGTCCCAGGTTTCATACACCGGTTTTGGGAGCAGCAGGCAAGGAAAGGGTGGTGGGAATCCCCCCCCCTCTCTCTTGTTTCCTTGGGCTGAGAGTGCAACAGGGTCAGCCTCCTCCCCGCTATGCCCCCGTGGCCATGGGCAACTATGATGGCATGTGGAGGTGGTTGTGGCCACCGTTGTGGCCTCCTAAGCCAAGGCACATGAAAGGGACCTGCCAGTTACGGAGAGGCCAGGAGCCTTTCTTGGAAGATTTCCTTTCCAGGTGTGCGTGTGTGCGTGGGTTTTGAAGCATCAAGTACCTAGACCAGGGGTGCCCAAACTATGGCCCACGGGCTGGATTTGGCCCCCTGATGTTAATTTATCCGGCCCACACCACCCTCGTCGCTCCTGGAAGCGGAAGTAAAACGCGCCCACACGAGCATGTTTTACCTCCACTTCCAGGAGCAACGAGGGTGGCACAGGCTGGTTGAATTGGTGTCAGTATCAAGATCTGGCCTGTGGGCCATAGTTTGGGCATCACAGTATTAAGCAGAGAAAACGGCAGCTTAAAATCCATCTCAACCTGTTGCAAAACAGATTGCAAGACGTGTTTGCCTTCCGCTTCCGGTGGGAGGACCCACATGACCAGCCCACTGAACCACGTGGCCGGCCCATGGCCCGAAAAGTTTGGGCACCCCTGACTTCGAGCCAAAATGCCCTTTTCAGCCAGGCAGAGATATCGAATGGCAAGATAGATAGATAGATAGGGTCAAAGAAATTAGACAGATAGGTAGGTAGGTAGGTAGGTAGATATTTAGATTTATTATTTATAATTCAAATTTCTATGCCGCCCAATCAGGCGAACCCGACTCAGGGCGGATAGATAGATAGATAGATAGATACATAGATCGATACATAGATAATCGAGAGAGAGAGAGAGAATGGCAAAGATAGACAGAGAGAAATGGAGGGATAGATAAATTGATATACATAGAGATTTATTTATTTAGCGCAGGGGTGCCCAAACTATGGCCTGGGGCTGGATCTGGCCCATGACTCCAATTCATCCGGCCCATGCCACCCTCGTTGCTCCCAGAAGTGGAAATAAAATGCGCCCGTACGGCCGCATTTTACTTCCACTTCTGGGAGCGACGAGGGTGGTGTGGGCCAGATGAATTGGCATAGGGAGCTGGATCCAGCCCTGGGCTGTAGTTTGGGCACCCCTGAACCATGTGACTAAAAAATTGGGTCTCCTCTGATTTAGTGTATGGCAAGCGAGGAAGTGGGATCCATCCCAAAGAGCCAGGGGAAACTGGGAGGGAGCCTCTTCCCTTATAACAGCAGCACTGAGGAGATTGGGCACCCCTTCCCGGGCATGAAGGGGCATCTTCATGCTCAGAACACCCCCTCCCCTCCCCTCCCACCCCCCTTCCCCTCCCCTCCCCTTCCGGCACACACAATGTGGCTCCAGAGTCTTCCTGTCAGAAGAGCATTAGCTCTCCTCCCCCCTTGGTGGGGTCTTGGGGGGGTTGCCTTTGGTGGTCCCAGGGTGGGGCAGGCCTGGTGGGTGGTGCGGCACGGCTGCATGTCCAGGCCGGCCGGTCTGTCGGTCCATCGGAGCCTCCTGTTATTTTGGAGTATTTTATTCATTTTTACAGTAAAACGGATTTCCAAGGAATGCGCCCGAAAACCCAACAAGAAAATATGTAGGAGAGGAGGTAGGTAGCGAGCCCGGGGGGCTGGGGGGCGTCCTGGGCCTGGCAGAGGGGCACAGAGAGAGGCAAGAGAGAGTGAGGGCGAGGGGGGGTCCCTCCTGTCCTGCCCCCCACCCCACAGCCGCTGCGTCCTCCCTCGTTCTCTGGCCCTCCTCCGTCCATCCATCCTTGGGGTGTGTGGACTTTCTCCCCAAGGACACCCTTGTCTCATCTGACCCCACTCACCCACCCACCCCGTCCCATTAGGGTGGGCTTTGGGGGGTCCTGGGCTCTGGCGGGGACATCTCCTTGGAAGGTCCCCTTGGCAGAAGAACCCAACCTTCAGACATCTGGGCCTGTCCAAACTTTCTGGGGTAGAAAGTCCTTGTGGTCAAGGTCAACTTCTGGGTCAGCCATGGACGGAGATCAGGCCAGAGGGGCCCCATAATGGAAACGTGAGCTCTGCTCCTCACTTCTGCAGGTAGATGATGCTCCGTATCCAGGTGGGTTTGTAGGGCAAGTGACCAAGTCTCATTACTCTAGAACTGTGATGTCGGACCTTGGCACTCCAGCTGTTCTTGGAATTCAATTCCCAGAAGCCCAGGTCCCTGTGAACCCACACGAAATGGGTTTGCTGCTTGTATGGGACTTGGGCTTCGTAAAGCCATTTATGTGGATTTTCGGGGACTTGGGCTTCTGGGAATTGAAGTCCAAGAACATCTGGAGTGCCAAGGTTGGCCATCACTGCTCTAGAAACTGCCTTCCTTGTGTGTGTGGGTCCCCGGGGTCTCTCTCCTGTGCTTGGCCCTCCAGTCCTTGATGGGCAGAGTGACTCTCTTTCTCCTTGCCCGCTGCTTAATCCTGTGGGCTCCTTGGCTAGGTTGGCCATTCACCACCTGGCTATGCAGGTGGCATCATCACCCAGAGCCCCAGGGTGGCTTTGTCATTGGGTGCCAAGGACCTTGTGCGCCTCCCCCTGGGGAAGAGGCTTCCTTCTCCTCTGCTGGTCTCCTCCTCCCCCCTTGCGCCTGGCCAGGGTCACCCCTTCCCTTTGGACTTTGCCACCCAAGGCCGTTGGACCTCAGGGTGGTCATGCTAGTTAACTGCCCCCTGATGATCAGTGTTGAGTTGCTGGGTCTACTCCAGTGGTGGCAAACCTTGGCACTCCAGCTGTTCTTGAACTTCAATTCCCAGTAGCCCAAGTCTCTGTGAATCTATACAAGTGGGTTTACTGCATGTGTTCTTGCACTTCAATACTGCGTATGTGCAGTAAACCCATTTGTGTGGATTCACAGAGACTTGGGCCTCTGGGAATTGAAGGCCAAGAAGAGCTGGAGTGCCAAAGTTCGCCATCAGGGGTCTACTCTATGACCATAACAGGACAACCTGGCCAGACTAAGCCTCCCATCTGCCCGGCCTTAAAGACCAGGAGGTCAGGGACCACCCAGGTCGCCAGGTCAAAATCCCACCCACTCAGATCAGACGCATGATTGAAGTAATGACAACATCATCTCCCTGCTTGGTTGTCACCGGTTAGCCTATGCAGGGTCCCACCCATCATCACTCATGCTCTGTTTTTTGGGAGGTGGGATGCCGGCCACCCTATGCACTGGCCTGGCTTTGTTTAGAGATGTGGGGAGGGTCCAGAGTGGAGAAGAGGGGTGTCCACTCCCTGTGGGCTCTGTGGGCTCCAGATTCCACTACGGGAGCAGCATTTGGCGCTGGTGGGAGAGGCGCGCACGGTGTGTGTGTGCGCGTGTGTGTGAGCAACATGCCCAGCGAATGAGCGGAAGGCAGTGGGACTCGGCTGCTGTTTCTGGATGGGAAAACCAGCCTCTATCTGCCTCGGTTTCCATGGCAACCGTGCGGGCCCAGAATCCGAGACAGGAGCGCTTTGTTCGGCCCTGGCGAGCCTTTGTTCCGGTCTCCTCGGCCCTCCGGCTTTGGGGAGCCCAGCGCCCCACCCCAAGCGGCCCTGTGAGGGTCCCGGATGCAGCCTGTGAGGGCTACTGGCCACCACCATTTCACCGAGGTGGGGAGAAGAGCCCCCTTTCTGCTGGATCCAGCCACGGGAGGGGAAAGGTGGTTAGGGCCATCCGCTGCACCAGGGGTGCCCAAACTCTGGCCGCGACACCAATTCATCTGGCCCACGGCGCCCTTGCCGCTCCTGGAAGCGGAAGTAAAATGCACCCATACGGGCAAGTCTTACTTCCTCTTCCAGGAGTGGCAAGGGTGGCGTGGGCCCAATGGTTTGGTGTCAGGGCCAGATCTGGCCCATGGGACTGAATTTGGGTACCCTTGCACTATACCATAGCCAATTTCCACGGCCTGATAAATAAAGCATCGTGTGTTTTTGGACGGCCCCTCACATTTGGTATCATGAAGCCATCACCTCATCAGGTGGCAAACTGTGGGGTGTGGGGGTGGTGGGGTGGGGAGTTTGCAGTGGCAGCCTGCCAGATGTTCTTCCCAAACAGTCAGTCTGATGCAGCTGTTAGCAAATCCCCACCTGTCGGTCAGTCCAATCTCTCAGCCCAATCTACCTCACAGAGTGGAGGTGAGGGAGAGGGAGATGTGGCGTAGAGATGAAACAAGCCAGCCAACATCTGGATTCCCTCCAGCTGCAGCTGCTGCGTTGTGTGGGCCCCCGTCCAGTCAGCTTCCTGACCAGTGAGGAAGAGGGTGGCCTCTACTCTATGGCCACCCTAGCAGGCTCACCTGGGCCAGACTTCCAGAAGCCCAGAGAAAACTCGCTCTTTTACTAGGACAGCCGCTAGTTCTGCACCACCTTCACGCCATGCAGTCTCCTCCGCCACCCCACATGACATGCACACTAGGGTTCTGCATTTATAGCTGTGATGGTGAACCTTGGCACTCCAGGGGTTCTTGGACTTCAGTTCCCAGAAGCCCAAGTCCCTGTCAATCCACATGGATGGGTTGACTGCCCGTGTTCTTGGACTTCAATTCCCAGAAGCCCAAGTCCCCGTAAATCCACGTGAATGGGTTGACTGCCCGTGTTCTTGGACTTCAATTCCCAGAAGCCCAAGTCCCTGTAAATCCACGTGAATGGGTTGACTGCCCGTGTTCTTGGACTTAAATTCACAGAAGCCCAAGTCCCTGTAAATCCACGTGAATGGGTTGACTGCCTGTGTTCTTGGACTTCAATTCCCAGAAGCCCAAGTCCCCTTTAAGGGCAGTAAACCCATTTGTGTGGCTTCACAGAGACGTAGGCACTCTGCCCATCAAGGAATGGAGAGTGTTCCAAGAACACCTGGAGTGCCAAGGTTCACCATCATGGATATATAGGGTCCAAGCAAGCATGGAGGTGGGTGTGCAGTGTATGAGGGGCTTTCTGCCCAGGTATCTCCAGCCATGCCCTGAGTAACTCTTGAAGTGGGTCACATAGCTGCCCAGAAATCACCCCACAGAGGGGGCTTCACAAGGTCCAGATGATTGTTATTTCTCTCTCTCTCCCCCCCCCCTGGAAAATGATCACTCTGGTTCCTTCCAAACCTCAAGTGGGGGGTGGGGGGGACTGGTCATGGATCCTGACCAGTAGGGGTGGTGTTCACTAGGCATTGGTGCTCAATGGGCTTTATCTTGGGGGCAGACCCCTGCCTGCCCCCCAAGAGAAGGGCAGACCTCTGTCTTCCTTGGGGTGCCTTCCCATACCTTGAGCGTGTAGGTGGGAGGGAGGCTTGGGAGTGAGATGGTCAGTGCTCCCCTCACCCACTTTGCCCAACTAGGTCCTGGAGGAGGCCGTGTGGATGGGCAGACGCCTGCAGGGCGCCTCTCATTTTGATCCAGTTTGCCTTCCATGGGGGCGGGGGGAGGCACATACCCCCCCTCTAGATGGTTGGGCTGCTTGCCCCTTCCTTCCTGCTCCAAGCGGCTTCTTCTTGTCCCCCCCCCCCACTCTGCCCCAGGAATGGGGGGAAAGGAAGCGGCTCCGGCCCCCCAGCCCTCTCCCCCAGTGCTGCTTCTGGAGATGGGGGGGCGATGCACGTTTGCTTAGCAGAGCCCCCCCTGTGTGTTTGTGTGTCCCCCCCCCTCACGACGACGACGTTCAGGTAACGTGCCCTTCCTTCTCTGCAAATCATGCTATTTTTGAATTCTCTTTTGTTTCTTTCCTTTCTTTCTTTCCCTTATTTTACCTTCCTTTTTCCCCTTCCTTCCTCTTTTCTTCCGTTCCTTCCCTTATTTTCCCTTCCTCTTTTCCTTCTTTTCCCTTCCTCTTTTCTTCCTTTCCTTTATTTTCCTCCCTTTTTTCTTCCTCCCTTTCCCTTATTTTTCCTCCCTCCCTTCCTTCCCCGCTTGCTCTGGTCTTCCTTCCTTCCTTCCTCTCTCTCTCTCTCTCTCTCTTTCTTCCTGGTTTTGTTTTCTTCTGTTCTTCTTTCTTTTATTTCTCTTCCTGTTATGTTTTTTCTTTCCCCCTTTCCGTTCTTTCTGTCTCCACGTGTTTTGGACCCTCAGGCTCCTCCGGCGCTAAGAAACAGGGCTCCGAGGACTTAGCGGAGAATGACGGGGACGAAGACGAAGGTATTTCTGTGCGCTCGCGCCCAGGTGTGCGGATGCTGCGGCCTCTCGATCGATGCATGGGCCTCACACCCCACCCTGCCCCACACACCTCCTCAGTCTCTCTCTCTTTCTCTCATGCTCGTTCTCCTCCTGCCCGTTGCCATCCCGGGAAGCCCGTGCTCTGTGTGTGTGTGTGTGTGTGTGTTGCGTGCGCGTCTTTTTGTGTCTCTGTGCTGAGTGGTTGCATGGGATGGGGAGAATTTGGGGCCCAGGTGTGCGTGTTGGGGGGGGGGGCTTGGAGGAGGTGCAGCCATCTCCTTCCCAGGTAGATGAGAAGTGGTTGGAGTGACGCAGACTAAGGGGTATCCAAACTATGGCCCATGGGCCAGATCCAGCCCCCAACGCCAATTCTTCTGGCCCATGCTGCCCTTGCCACTCCTGGAAGCAGAAGCAAAATGCTCACTCTGTCATGCAGTACTTGGGTCTCAAACTGCGGACCTTCCAGTCGTCAAGTTCAGCATCTTAACCACTAAGCCACCGCTGTCCCGGGCACATTTTCCTTCCATTTCTGGGAATGACGAGGGTGGTGTGGGCCAGATGAATTGGCAACAGGGGCCCGGATCTGGCCCACAGGCCGTAGTTTGGGCATCCCTGGTTTAAGCAGAGAAAATGGCAGCCTAAAAATCTATCTCATCCTGTTGCAAAACAGATGGCAAGGTGTGTTTTACGTCTGCTTCTGGTGGGAGGAACGCCACGTGGCCGGCCCATGGCCTGAAAAGTTTGGTCACGCAGAGATGTTGGGGAGGGGATGCTTAGGGGGAGGATTTTGACACCCCCACCCCCACCCTGCCTCGTAGCCTGGGGGGGCATGGAAAGCAGCAAAGGGGGTGAGCCGAGGGGGTGGGGATATGGGGAGTCAGGATCCGGCTCACGCCTGCCCTCACCTTTCCTGCTACAGGTTCTCAGATTTGTCCTGTTCCGACCTTTGTAGCAATAGCCATGACCCCTCCTGTTCCCGCCCCATCGAATTTAGGCAGTTCACAAGGGCAATTAGCACTTTGCCACCAACATGTTGGGTCCTCATTTTACTGACCTTGGAAGGATGGAAAGTTGAGTCAACTTGGATCCCTGTTGGGATCGAACTCACAATGGACAGCAGTTTAACCCCTGCGCCACCAGGGCTCTACCATGACAGGTTGCTTATACCTGTAACTGTTCTTCTGCTTCACGGTTCCCCCTGTGAATCCACATGAATGGGACCCCACAAATTGCCCCATTCCCTTAGAATGGGGGGAGGGCTGGGGGGCTGCACTTGAGGAAATTCCCAATGCTTCTGCGCACATCGCTTCTTCCAGGTCACACTGACCGCTAAACCTTCTGGAAGCTGGTCTGTTGATCCGAAGTGGGCCAGGCTGGCCCTTTCCACTCCCGTCTCCAAGAATTATTTGAGTTCTTCTTGACCTCTGGCCGAATCCAGCAAACTTTCTCACCGAGTGAGAACAAATAACACCCCTCACCCTAATCCACAAAATGCTCTGTGGAACATGGGACACCTGGACCATGTCCAAAACAGGTGTCCGCCTTTATTAGGGAACCACAGAACTTAAAGAGGGTCTTTGCTACGTAGGTGATAATGTGCAGATTATTTCCGTCAATCAGCAAGCTGGCTGGATATCATAACAAGGCAGAAGAAGGCATTCGGTATTTCTGTCCCGTCCTTTTCTGGTGTCTGGCCTTGCTTCACAGAGCCTGTCATGTTGTGGCTTTATCTTATCCTTCCGGAATGCACAAAGGAAAACGCAGAGCGCACCATGACTCTGTGTGTGTCTCTTAAGACAGGGGTGCCCAAACAATGGCCCATGGGCCAGATCCAACCCCCCACACCAATGCCACCCTTGCCGCTCCTGGAACACACTACTTCACTTTCCAGGAGCAGCAAGAGTGGCGTGGGCTGGACATATTGGTGTTGGGGGCCAGATCTGGCCTGTGGGCCATAGTTTGGGCACCCCTGGTTTAAGCAGAGGCAATGGGAGTCTAAAAAATAAAACCCTATCTCATCCTGTTGCAAAACAGATTGCACAGGCTCTAAGACAAGAGGGCTCTGTTGAGAATGGGCCAGAGGTTAATGCTAAATCACTGCTCCTAATAGCATTGGTTTTCTAAACAGTTGCGCTATTTCCAGAATAGCACATTTAACATTGGAAATAAGAAATGCATGTAGATGATCGTCTTGGCAACACTCCCTGCCTCCTCTCCCGGGTCTCACCTGGAACCAGGACAGCCTCCAAAACTCCTTAGGGGTTACCTGCACTCTCTGCTTGCTACCCTTGGCCCACCCACCCACCCACCCACCCACCCATGGGGGGAAAGGTAGGCTGGAGGTCTTTGAACCTGGGGGATAGAGTTGCACCTGTGTGCCCCAGGAGGAGTCAGGCTGAAGGTTTCTCTTCCACCACCACCACCACCACCACCACCACCCTGGCCCCAAATGACTTGAGACGGGGAGGGGGTGGTGGTATTAAAAAACAAGGTCCTGCCAGAGTCCTGTTTTCAGCTTCTTTCCCCCTTGCAGACATCCGAGACAGTGGGGCCAAGCCGGTCATGGTCTACATCCATGGGGGCTCCTACATGGAAGGCACGGGGAACATGATCGACGGCAGCGTCCTGGCCAGTTACGGAAACGTGATTGTCATCACCCTCAACTATCGCGTGGGGGTCCTAGGTAGGGAGAGAAAGATGGGCAACCGGGAGGGGAAGGGGCAGCTGAGACCCTTGGTGCAGTGCTGTGACTATTGAGGTAGGGGGCTGGCTTGACCTGGGTCTTTTACTGGGATGGGGCAGGGTGGGGGATGATCCACTGGTTTGGCTCTTCCCAGTAGGACAAAGGAACTGGGCTTTCCTCTGACACTGCACCTATCCGCACTAGACACTCATAGCCTACCTTGGGACTGTCCGTGGAATCTGGGACATGTAGTGATGTCCTCTGTCTTCCCCCAAGTTCAAAGCAGTGCAGGAGAGCTCTCTTTTGGGGGAACCTAAGGATCTCAAGAGCGACTGCAGTGGCTTAATGATTAAGATGCTGGACTTGACGACTGGAATTTTGGCGGGTCAGCAGTTCTAGACCTGAGTTCTGCATGACGGAGTGAGCTCCCATCATCTGTCTCAGCTCTTGCCCACCTAGCAGTTAAAAATCAAGAAATTGCAAGTTGATAAGTAGGTGCCACCTCGGTGAGAAAGGTAACCACATTCCGTGCACTCCAAGTTTCTAGTCATGGCTGCCACGTGACCATGGAAATGTCTGCAGGTGTAGGCAACGCTGGCCCTTTGGCTATAGGCAGAGATGAGCACTGAACCCTAGAGTTGGATATGACTGGCTTTCAAGCAAGGGAGACACCTTGACCCTGACCCTGTCGTATCTGCTTTGGTTTGGGGTTCTGGCGCTGAGCGCCGGGTGGGTGAGGTGGGGGGGCTCGATTGCCTCAAAAGCCCCTTATTCCATCTCAGTGATTCGATGATTCAGCTATTGGTGTAGGAATAGGCTCCCTTGATGCCCACCTGCCATTGACCAACTATGCGGTGTGAGCATGGGGTGATGGGTACGGGGTACACCTCTGTTCCCTGGGAGCCAGTGGTATGCTAGTGACCCTTAACCCCTTGCTGGCAGGGTTCCTGAGCACCGGCGACCAGGCTGCCAAGGGCAACTATGGACTACTGGACCAGATCCAGGCATTGCGCTGGATCAGCGAGAACATTGCCTTCTTCGGTGGCGACCCCTTGCGCATCACTGTCTTTGGTTCTGGGATCGGGGCCTCCTGCGTCAGCCTCCTCACGTTGTCTCATCACTCGGAAGGTAAGGAGGCCGTTCTGCCCACCCCAACCCCCATCAAAGCCATGGCCTATGGCCGTGATGGCGAACCTTGGCACTCCAGATGTTCTTGGACTTCAATTCCCAGAAGCCCACACCCCTGTGAATCCACACAAATGGGTATACTGCGATTCATCCAGCCCACGTTGCCCCCGTCGCTCCCGGAAGCGGAAGCAAAACACGCCCGTACGAAGGAAGGGTTAAACCAGAAGAGCCTTAACCGTCCAGGTGCATTTTACTTCCGCTTCCAGGAGTGACGAGGGCAGCGTGGGCCGGATGAATCACAGTAAACCCATTCGTGTGGATTCACAGGGGGTGTGGGCTTCTGGGAATTGAAGTCCAAGAACATCTGGAGTGCAAGTTTCACCATCATGGGCCTATGGAATCTGCCTTGTCCCACCCGTGTCATTAAAAGACTGCACACCACCGATAACACCTCATTAGTAGCACGGATTCCTTCTCAGTCCCGATAAACAACACAAGATGTTCGCCATAGCCTTGCAGTTCACAAATTAGCTTGCTTTGTTTTGTGACTGGGCACCGGGAGAGGGTTGTGGTCTTCATTTGCATGCCTGATGATACCCAGCTGTACATCTCGGCCCGTGGTGATCCAAGTGATGCTGTCAAAATCCTATCCAGGTGTCTGGAGGCTGTGGGGGTCTGGATGGGGGACAACGGGCTACAATTGAACCCCGGCAAGACTGAGTGGCTATGGATCAGGGGCCCGGCCTTGTCTAAGGAGCTACCATCTTTGGTTCTGGATGGGGCTATTATGCCCCAGACAAAGCTGGTGCGCAACCTGGGCGGTCCTCCTGGACTCACGACTGCTGCTCGAAGAGCAGGTGGCAGTCATGGCCAGGAGGGCTTTCGCACAGCTTCGTGTGATTCGCCAGTTGCGCCTGCTCCTTGCTCATGGTCACACATGCTCTGGTCACCTCTAGATTAGATTACTGTAATGCACTCTGCATGGGGCTGCCCTTGATAACCATTCGGAGGCTGCAGCTGGTCCAGAACGTGGCTGCCCAAGTGGTGATGGGGTGTGGGCTTTATGTCCACGCCTCGCCACTACTTCGGGAGTTGAATTGGTTACCAGTTGCCTCCGGGTTCGATTCAGGGTGCTGGTCATGACCTTTAAAGCCCTACATGGTAGAGGGCCAGGAGAACTAAGAGGCCGTGTCACCCCAAGAACGTCTGTCGGTCCATCCGGAGAGGCGCTCTAATTGTACCATCTAGCACAAGATGTGTCCGCACCGGCCCTATGGAACCTCCTGCCGACAGAGATACGGCCGCAGACAGAATTGCTGCCCTTTAGGAAAGGACTCGAAACTTGGCTGGCGGGGCATGTGTGGGGCGCTGATGGAGAGGTGACACCCCCCCCTCGCCTGCTGACTTGCATAATGAACAATGAGACCCTCCCTCTCTTGTTATGGATGGGGTGGGTGGGTTTTTAATTGGGGGATGTTTTTTTAATTGATTTTATTATGGTACTTTATGAGTGTTTTTATGTATTTTAATTGTTAGCCGCCCAGAGTCGCTCGGGCGAAGGGGCGGCGATATAAATGTGAACAAATAAATAAATAATAAATGTCTGATTACTCAGAGGTAGAGATGCTCTGCAATGCCTTCCCTGGGACACGAGCATATGTTCAGCGTTCAGCTTCGAAGGAGCTACTGTCTGCAAAACCTGGGCTTGCTTTCTTCTTCCACAAAGCTTTCGGGGCCAGGAGAGGAAGGGGGTTGTGCAGTTCTAAACTTATGGCAACTTTTTTTTTTTGCAACTTATTGCAACTGTTTTCAAACTTTTTTTAACGGTTTGTTTCAAATAGCTTTTGGAACAAAGGGACTGGCAAGTGAACGTAACAATAGAATTGCAGAGAGTAAACAAAAAAAAAAGACATTGTGGCACCTTAAAGACTAGCTTTTCCTTTATTTTGTTTACTCTCTGATATGCTTGCACAAGTACCACTCTTTTAAAATAACAAAGAGTTGCAACATTAAGGATTACAGAGGTGTGTTTTTGAAAACTTACTGCTTACTGTGTGTGCGTGCATGTGTGCATGCGTGCATGCGTGTGTGTGTGTGTGTGAGAGAGAGAGAGAGAGAGATGGATGCATTCTTCTTCCGTGTCTCGGCCACACATGAAACTGCCAAGATGAAGCCACCTTTGGGTGAGTTCATTCTGCAGTTTCTTTCATACCTATCAAGTATCCCAGATTGGCCGGGATTTCCCGTATTTCCGTGCTGATTTTCTTCCTTTCCCGCTCGGAGCTGCCGCTACCCTGTAATTTGGCAGCAGGGGAAAAGGAGTTACTGCGCACCCCTTCTGCGCAGGTCCTTTCTACGCATTGCGTAGAACCCTTCTAAGCATGCGTAGAAACGTTCTGCACAGGTCGTTTCTACGCATGCATAGAAGGCTTCTGTGCAGAAGAGGATGCGTAAAAGCCTTCTACGCATGCGTAGAAACGACCTGTACAGAACGTTTCTACGCAGATCCCATAATCTCCGGAGCTGCGCTTGACAGGTATGGTTTCTTCCGCCTGACCTAGTGTGAGAAAGATTAGCCGGCTCAACAAGGTGGCTGTAACCAGGGTACGCCCGATTGTGATTCAAAAATACCACAATCTTCGGGGATGCTCTTTCTGTGTACCCTGATTGGAAGCATTGAAGGGAGTAGAAGACAACAGTTTGGGAAGAGGGACAGAGCCAGGACTTCTCAAGGCACTTCCTTAATGAGGAAAGTTATCAGGGATGCTATATTTAGTGTACTCTTTACTTGCATAGATATGCAAATGACACCGAAGCGGCAGCTTTCCCCAGGAGAGTTGGCCCAGGAGAGTTCTGGCGAAGGGGTTTGATTTAGGCATGGTAAACCTTGGCACTCCAAATGTTCTTGGACTTCAATTCCCAGAAGCCCTGATCCGCAGGATTGCTGACTAGGGCTTCTGGGGATTGAAGTCCAAGAACACCTGGAGTGCCAAGGTTCGCCATCACAGGCATAGGGGGTTGTTGAGAGAGAGAGAGATTTGGAGAAGGACTGAGGTTTTCAGTACTTGGCAATCTCTTGCAGCAGAGCAACATGATCACGAGAACAGTTCATGCAACTTGGCAACAAGCGTAAACAACAAGACAGTTGCTGCTGGCTATAGACTAGTCCAAGCGTTCTTATCACTAGCAGATAACAAAGGAGTGCGTCCTGGAAGCAAGGCTGAGAGTCCAGATCCTGTTTAGGTCACCTCGCTTCTTGTCTGCTTTCGGTGCATCCGGGCGGAAGAACTTCCAGCTTGGTTTTGGGAGTTGTTGGGAAGAGTGGCTCCCTCCTTGGCAGTGCCAAAGAGACTTGTGTCACAGTACGACACCACGCAATGTCCTGCTCCTTCCTCCTCCTCCTCCGA
This sequence comes from Bradypodion pumilum, assembly GCA_035047305.1. Classification (NCBI taxonomy): domain Eukaryota; kingdom Metazoa; phylum Chordata; class Lepidosauria; order Squamata; family Chamaeleonidae; genus Bradypodion; species Bradypodion pumilum. The sequence continues at coordinate 1,019,008 of JAWDJD010000011.1, read as the reverse complement.
AGTGTGGTTGCCAACGGAGGTGTTTATATGCATCAGAGTTTGCTGACTCACTGGCCGATCGCAGTCATCTGTGGCCAAACATTACGGCACACTTAAAAGGTATACACATTCAGGGCCGCCATCAGGGGGGGACCATCAGGACTCCCATCCTGGGCCTGGAGATGACGGGGGCCCGCCCCCGCCGGGAAATCACTGATCTGCATATGCGCAAACAAATGACGCATGCGCAGGAAACCCCAGGGGCATGGCCAAAATGTGGGGGGCCGCGTACCAGGACCGGAAATTTCTGATGCCGGCCCTGTACACATTTGCCCTATACAGCATAGTACAACATGTCCCATCTGTCCTAACACCGTCTGTTAGTCCTGAAAAGGCTAATGGCAGCTGCTAAATGGGCCTTCGGGGGGGGGGGGGGATTCTGCCATTCTGATGGGAAACAGCCGAGGCCAGCAGAGGTTCAATGGCTGCAAAGGCATTTGCCAAGTCCGAGAGAGTCCATGGCTTGGCAGTGTGTGCCGAACCCACCCACCCACCCACCCGCAAATTCCCAGGGGTGGTCTCTGAGCCAGGGCAGAAGCTTATCACCAGGAAACCAATGGAGGCTGAGAGCAAACCACCTGCTTTCCTTGTTGGTTTTTCTTTGGAGCAGATCTGTGGGTCTGCTAAGCTGTGGCATCCAGAGGGTTAAACCACGGGTCTATCCAGCCAGTGATGCTGACTAAGGGGGCATCTTTACTCTTGAGAAGTTGCTCCTTAAATGTACCATTGCCAGGTTGGGGTGGGGGACAAGGCGGTGTGTGGAGCATGTGCTTGACTTGGCAGGGTATGGCACCCAATCCCACCAGTGAAAGGATCTTGGCAAGTGGAGATGAGAAGATCAGTGAGTAAACAAGGCGAAAAGACCAAAAATGTTCTGACGCCTCAGACTCACGCCTGCGTTTGAACATGAGCTTTCGTTGATCAAGTCCACGCCCTGTGAATCCACACGAATGGGTTTACTGCAGCAAACCCATTTGTGTGGATTCACAGGGAGTGGGCTTGTTTCACGAAAGCTCACGTTCAAATACAGCATATCAGAAACGTGCTCAGTGGTTAAGAAGCTCGCCTTGTTAGCTGGAAGGCTGGCCAGTCGGCAGTTCAAGACCCGAGTACTGCATGACAGATTGAGCACCTGTTATCTGTCCCAGCTCTTGGGGACATGAAAGGAGCCTCATTTGGGTGTCCCCTGAGCGGAGTTTCTCCAGTAAAAATCCTTTCAACCCAGAATAATTTCTGACACGAAAGTATTATTATTATAGCATAGAAGAGAGCAAACAAAACACTGCTGTATTTGAATGTGAGCTTTTGTGGATCAAGCCCACTTCGTCAGACATAAGAGTGAGACCTCACGGCATCCATGCAAAGGGATTTCACCACAAACTGCAGAGAGCTCGCTCTGTCGTCAACCATCTTGCATCAGTGCTGGACCAGCAAGTGTGCAAACAGATATCCAAGGGACTGTTTGGGCTCATCTCTTTCCTAACAAGCATCTCAAAGAAGCCTTGTGTGAAGGTGCCCATAATTGTAGAAGGCATCCATGGAACCATGCTGCCCAGGAGAATGTGCCAAGGGATGGGGGGGGGGGAGGTGGCATGAATCATGGGTGGCCTAGAATGCCAAAAGGGAAAGCCTGGGTCTGGAAAATGCCAGGGATGTGTCGTTGCACATCCCAACCCGGACAGAATTGCCACCCGCTGCTATCCCACCTCCTTGGTTCCTCTTTGGCGCCAACCTGATGCCCACCCGCCCAGTGGCAAGTGCTCCCACCCCCCCTTCCAGAGATGCTTATTAAGCAGCAAATGCTCATGTGGGGTGTGGGGTGTGGGGGCAAGGTTCCCCTCCCCGACTCTTTCTTCCCTGCTGCTGTTGTGCAGCCTATAAAAAGCTCCCTGCTCTGCCGAGAGACTGATTTGCTCACAAATGAAGTTGGCAGGAATAGGCAGGGCTGCAGCGGAGGAGAGCAGGCAATAAACAGGATTCTGTGCCAGATGAGAGAGGGGGGAGGAAAGAGGCAAGGGGGGGGAGAGGGTGGTAAGGAGGGGGGGAGAGGAAAGGCAGCAAGCAAGAAAAATGAGCCAAAGAGAGGACTCCCCCCCCCCCGCCCCCCCCCCCACCGTTGCTGGTCTTTGCTCGCTGAAAGCCGCCCCTGTTCCCAAAGGGCAATTCCAGGAGCAGATGCCGCTCTGAGCCAAAGGACAGCCAAGTCCCAAGAGGCCCAGAAGGCGGCCGAGGGGAAACATTTAAAAGGCACATTTATAGGGAGTGGGGAGCAGGAAAGGTGGCCCTGAGGATGGATGAGCAGGCCACGAGAAGCCCCCAGGAGAGAGAAGACCTGCAACCAGTCTAGCTCAGGGGTGGTGGACCTTGCTTGGCACTCCAGGTGTTCTTGGACTTCACTTCCCAGAAGCCCAAGTCGGCACTCCTGCTGATCAGGGCTTCTGGGAATTGAAGTCCAAGAACACCTGGAGAGCCAAGGTTGATCTAGCTTCAGAGGGCAACTGGGAGGGGGTGAGTAAAATGCCCGGGGACCAACCTACAGGCACAAAGGGATAGGATCTCCCAGGCTCTTTACTGCCCCATGGCTAAAGGCGGCCAGCTGTCCTATAGAGTAGGGATGCCAAAACTATGGCCCTAATCTGCCCCCCCCCCCCGACACCAATTCATCCAGCCAATGATGCCCTCGTCACTCCCGTACAGGTGTGTTTTACTTCTGGGAGCGACGAGGGCATCTTGGGCCAGATGAATTGGTATCAGGGACCTGATTTGGCCTGTGGGCCATAGTGACCATCCCTTTGAACCACATGACGGGCCTGTGGCCCAAAAAGTCTGGGCACCCTTGCTATAGAGTGTAGCAATAGCGATTAGACTTCTAGACCCTTGCCCATAGTACTTAGTGCGCGTTCTGGGTGGTTCGCAAGGAAATGAGTCTTTTGCCCCCCACAAGGGGCTAGGCTAGGGACTCATCTGACTGACCTCGAAAGGATGGAGGAGGCTGAGTGAATCTGGATCCCTGGTCAGGATTGAACTCAGGTATAGCAGTTTAACCCCTGAGTCACCAGGGCTCTATAAGGACAGCTTGCTTGCCTGTAACTGTTGTTCATCTTTGTGGTCCCCAACTGTGAATCCACACGAATGAGTTGACACAGAAGATCCCTGGTTGTTTTTCAGATTTGCTGTGAAGTTTGGCCCTCTTGGGCCAAAGGAAGGATTTGGAGCTTCACTCACACCATTGCCAACAGATGCTTGGCCTGAAGGGCAAACTCGTTCGCAAATGTGCGATTCCACAATGTCTGCCCGGCATCCATCAACTAATCATGTGCAACTCAACAGGGCCAAACCTCACACCAAATCAGAATACCAACCAGGAATCTTCTGCTCTCTTACCGGATGTGAAAAGCCACATTGGTCTGTATGCTTATCTGTTATGCTGGCCAACCCTTGTGTACCTCTGCATCTGATGCGTATACATTGATGCCATCAGGTCTCACTCCTATGCCTGACAAAGTGGACTTGGTCCACAAAAGCTAGCTTTTTAGTTTTGATTAGCTTTGGGGGCCAGATGGCTATTTTGCCCTTCTTCCCCCACATGCCACTTCTGGGTGTGGTGGAGGTGGTGGGGGAGAGGCCCACATGAAATGGTGCTATGGGCCGCATCCGGCCCACAGGCTGCAGGTTGAGAATCCCTGTTCTAAGGGGCCAATTTTTTTTTTAACTTTTTCTTCCGTTTACTCTCTGATATGTCTATTTCTTATACAGCTAGCAGTCCCAGCCCAAGTCTGCCTCTCCCGGTTTCTTGGGACCCCTGTGTGGGGTTGGCTCTTGTGGGAGGCCACGAGAAGCCACAGGAGTGTGGTTCTCTTTCTCTCTCCCCCCACCCCCCGTCCTTTTCCTCAGCTGCAGAGTCTGCGTTTCCTGAGCCCTTTTTGTCTCCCAAGGAAAGAGGCTGCCTGGAAAAGGCCCTGGCGCCGAGCCCAGCCTTCCTCTGCCAGGCCCAGGGCCTTTGTGGGTCCACTTCCTAGGCCTGACGTCCCCTGCCTCTCATGTTCCCTCCAGCAAGAAAAGGGACTCTTTGTGCCGCCAGGGAAGGCATCTTGCGCTCTGAGCCCAGGTTGGCACAGAGCATGGCCCAGCTGGGCAGGAAGCGAGGGCGGCCCTGGGTGGACCACACAGGGTTAAGTGGCCCAGGCTTAACTCCCAAGCTGCTGGGCTTGGGAGAGGCGGGCAGGGAAGCGGGCAGGGAAGCTGCTGGGCTCAGTGCCCGCAACCCTCCCCAGGTTTACCCTTGGCCAGAGCCAGCCTGGCCCGAAGAGATCTCTGCCTCGCTGGAGGACGGGTGCTGTGGGGGGTGAGATGGATGCACGGCGGCCGGAGGGGCCATTGGGTCAAAACTTCTGCCCTACAGCTTCTTCTTCTTCTTCAGATCAAACCCTGGACTGCCCAAATGAAGCCAATTTCTTGGCTTTGTCGTTGGCCAAAATTAAATCCTCATCGGTGCAGGTTTCTGGTAGTAACTGGCAGACCAGTAAATGAGCCAGGTTCTGTATCTCTCCACATGCACAATACATGTTGTGGTTGTCCGCCATCAGCTCCCACTTGAACCTGATGGTATTACATTTAGGGACTCCGACCCTCAACCTATTCAGGGTCCTCCAAGCGATGTAGGGGAGAGGTTGAATTCCTCAGCCTCCTCCTTCATTGTTGTTCCTTGTCCAGCGAGCGCCTTCCTCCATCTTCTAATGTGCGTACCCTCAAGAATGTTTCTTCTTGCCTTAAAGCTCTTCCTGGATCTAACCAAAAACATTTCTGGGGCCCGTTTTGTTTTTCTTTGCACCTAACTGATATGCACTTACAATGTCCTCTGGACAAAAATCAATGCCCATTTTTAAACCATTTAACCAAGGCAATATTCTTATTTTAAACTGGTCAGGAGAATTTTCTGGTATTTTTCTTATAATCGCATTTTGAGGCCTCAGTTGTTCCTCGACTCAGTGCCAAGTGTCAGGCAGTGGTTAACTATCCTTGACCACCCTGAGGACTAATGGCCTTGGGTGGGGAAGTCCACAGGGAAGGAAGGGTGATGGTCCCCAAGTGGATTAAATGATCCCACTTGAATCTTTCTTGGTGGAGGGCTTCATCCATCCTGGCCTAGGGCTGAGGAGGATTCTACCGATTGTGGTTCAAAAATACCACAATCTTTGAGGAGGAGGATTCACCATGAGGATAACCAATATTTGGAATTGGATACGGCACAAGAAGAAGAGATGGAAGCACCAGCAAACAATGGTTTGCCAGACACTTTTCATGGGTAACTTAAGCTACTTGTTAGGAACACCTTTCCTGTCTGTGGGAGGGCTTGGCCGGCTCCACCTGGTGTCCATTCCGGCCCTTGATTGTGTCTTCCTCTGCTTGCAGGCCTTTTCCAGAGAGCCATTATCCAGAGCGGCTCCGCTCTCTCCAGCTGGGCTGTTAACTACCAGCCGGTCAAGTATACCAGCCTGTTGGCTGACAAAGTGGGCTGCAACGTCCTGGACACGGTGGACATGGTGGACTGCCTGCGGCAGAAGACGGCGAAGGAACTGGTGGAGCAAGACATCCAGCCGGCCCGCTACCACGTGGCCTTTGGGCCCGTCATTGATGGGGATGTCATTCCTGATGATCCAGAGATCCTGATGGAACAGGGCGAGTTCCTCAATTATGACATCATGTTGGGGGTGAACCAGGGTGAGGGCCTCAAGTTTGTGGAAGGGGTGGTGGACCCCGAAGATGGTGTCTCGGGCAGCGATTTCGACTACTCCGTGTCCAATTTTGTGGACAACCTTTACGGCTACCCGGAGGGCAAAGACACACTGCGCGAGACCATCAAGTTCATGTACACAGACTGGGCAGACCGGGACAACCCCGAGACGCGGCGCAAGACTTTGGTGGCTCTTTTCACGGACCACCAGTGGGTGGAGCCCTCGGTGGTGACGGCCGACCTGCACGCCCGCTACGGCTCGCCCACGTACTTCTACGCCTTCTACCACCACTGCCAGAGCCTGATGAAGCCGCCGTGGTCTGACGCTGCTCACGGGGATGAGGTGCCTTACGTCTTTGGCATCCCCATGATCGGCCCGACCGACCTCTTTCCCTGCAACTTCTCCAAGAACGACGTCATGCTGAGCGCCGTGGTGATGACCTATTGGACCAACTTTGCCAAGACAGGGTAGGTTTCTTCCTGGACTGCCTTCCTTCGCAGGGATAGGGTGGCAAAGCAGGTGGGCATCTCCCCAGGCAGAGAGAAGTGGCAGCTTCATAATGAGAGGGGGGAAAGAAGCATTGTCCACCCAAAGAAGCATTTTCCCGCACAAGCATCCGTGTCTGCACAATCGATTTGCGAAAGAATCAGTTGCTAAAAATCAAACTAGTTTGTAACTTGTGGAACTGCAGGAATTCATGATAAGAAAAACAAACATCCCTTAGTTCTTAGATACTGCGGTGACTTAGTGGTTAAGACACTGAACTTGATGACCGGAAGGTCAGCAGGTCAGCAGTTCGAGACCTGAGTGCTGCATGACAGAATAGATTTAGATTAGATTTAATAGATTTATGTACCGCCCTATCCAAAGGACTCTGGGCAGTGTACACTAAGACCAATATACAGGAAGACTCCATTGTGCACACAAATCTTGCTCTCTTTCAATCTCTGACTTAAAAAATATCACACACTCACACACACCCGCACATCAGGGTGCCTCTCCCCATTTCATGATGCTTTTTGCCTTTCCTGACCTGTTTCCAGTTCATGGCAGGCACTGTTTCAAAACTAAAGGCGATGGCATTGGCCATGGGTGGCAGGTTGAAAATCATCCCTGCGCATGAGAAAGGGCAAGGGTTTTTGTATCGAGGAATATTGGGATGACCGCTTCTGTCCACCCCCAGCTGACGTGGGCTGCAACCAGGATCCCAAGCAGCTGGTCAGGCAAAAGGCTGGACATGCCAGGCAATGCCTGTATGCCCCCTCCGCTGGACCTTGTTCGGACTCATGAGCCACATTGTGAAGGTCAGTCCTTCTGCCCTGGCCCAAGCATGGCTCTCCTCTGGCACACGTCGCAAGCAAAGAGCTCCGTGCTTCTGTGGTGACTCCAGGCCACCTGGGCAGATTCCGTTGTAGCTTCGGCCCACCTGGACAGGTGGGGCTGCGATGGTGGCTCAGTGGTTAAGAAGCTCGCCTTGTTAGCTGGAAGGCTGGCAAGTCGGCGGGTCGAGACCTGAATACTGCACGATGGCGTGAGCTCCCGTCTCTGTCCCTGCTCCTGCCAACCTAGCAGATCGAAAGGAAGAAATTGCAAGTAGATAAATAGGGACCACTTCAGTGGGAAGAAAAATATCTTGGGGATATAAAAGGAGCTTCATTCGGGCGTCCCCTGAGTGGAGTTTCTCCAGCAAAAATCCTTTCAACCCAGAGTAATTTCTGACATGAAATTATTGTACCTGGACAGACTCACTGTACCTGCTTCTCTCTGGATGGGGTCCCCGTTCTCCCCAGAGGTCCCAGTGGTCCGAGTGGTGGGGATGTGTTAGCCCTTCTCTGATGGCTTTTCTCTCCTCCTCCTCCTCCTCCAGGGACCCAAACAAGCCTGTTCCTCAAGACACCAAGTTCATCCACACCAAGGCCAACCGCTTCGAGGAGGTGGCCTGGTCCAAGTACAACCCCCGTGACCAGCTGTACCTGCACATCGGCCTCAAGCCCCGGGTGCGTGACCATTACCGGGCCACCAAGGTGGCCTTCTGGAAGCACCTGGTGCCCCACCTGTACAACCTCCACGACATGTTCCACTACACCTCCACCACGACCAAGGTGCCGCCGCCCGACACCACTCAGAACTCGCACATCACCCGCCGGCCCAACGGCAAGGCCTGGAGCACCAAGCGGCCAGCCATCTCCACCGCCTACACCAGCGAAGGGTCCCAAGAGAAGTGGAACCCCGAACAGGAGGGGGCCGGCACTCTGTTAGTGGAGAACCCCCGAGACTACTCCACCGAGTTGAGCGTCACCATCGCTGTGGGGGCTTCGCTCCTCTTCCTCAATGTCCTGGCCTTTGCCGCTCTTTACTACCGCAAGGACAAGCGGCGGCAGGACACGCACCGCCAGGCCAGCCCCCAACGTGGGCCGGCCAATGCCAACGCCAACGACATCGGCCACGTGCCGGGAGAGGACCTGCCCTCGCTACAAGCTAACCAGGCCAACCACGGAGACTGCGAGGCGGTGGCCTCCCCCCACGACACCCTCCGGCTGGCCGCCCTGCCCGACTACACCCTCACGCTGCGCCGCTCGCCGGACGACATCCCCCTCATGACCCCCAACACCATCACCATGATCCCCAACTCCCTGGTGGGGCTGCAGACCCTCCACCCCTACAACACCTTCGCGGCCAGCTTCAGCAGCACGGGCCTGCCCCACTCACACTCCACCACCCGAGTATAGCTGCTCAAGGCCCCACCCCACCCCACACCCTCCACGCTCACTGGAGCCGGCGCTGTTGGGGTGGGGGGTGGGGTTTGACACGGCAAGCTCTTCCCTGGTTCCCCAACACCCACCCACCCACCACCCACTTCCCCAGCCGGCCGGTTCCTTGGGGGTTTCATTTGACTCAGCGGGTGACCAGTGGGGAGACAACGGCCTCCATCCAATGCTCCGGTCCTGACACTGTGCAGGTGGGGGGGGGGAGGGATGGATGGCCTCACTCTGGTGACCTCTTCATCCCAATGGGGTTCCTCTAGCGCCTCTGAGAGCCCCCCCCCAAAAAAAAACCTGCTGGGGGTGGGCAGGTCATGGAAGGCCCCTCCTGTAGGGGTTGGCCAGTCCAAGTGCCCCAAGGGCAAAAGAGCACCAGTCGCCCCCCTGCAGAAGCAATGGCTTGGAGTGGCCCTTGGGGCACCCTGGCACAGGACCAACGGGCAGGTGCAATTGGGCTCCAGGCCCCCTAAAGGGCCCGGGGTCGGACAACCTGGGTTTTGGCTCCAGGGGGCCCCCAACGGATCCTGCCCGTTGTCCACCCCCACGACACGCTCTTCATGTTGCAGGAGGGGAGGGGAAACTGTCTGTCCGTCTGTCTGTTTCTTTCCAAAAAAGAGAAGATGTTTTCTAAGCAGATCTTTAGTTCTTTAAACACTAACGGAGACGCTGTGTTTTTGTCCTTTGTAAAGATTTTAAACTTAAGTGTTCTTGATAAAAAGCCAGTTAGACACACACCTATACACACACAAACACACACCTACACACCAGCTGCATCTGTGCCGTGCCATGCTCCCCCATGTCGTCCTCCCCCCACACACACACACTATTGACCTGTGCCAAACTGAGAAACCAGCAGACTTCTCTGGGCGTGGGCGGTGCGGGCACAGAGCAGAGACCACCGGGAACTTTTGTATTTTTTATACGCCCTTCCTCCCCACCTGGGTCCGACCACCCGGCCCACCTGGGCTCCGCAGACGACCTGGAAAGGAGACGGTTCTTCCCTCCGCTGCCCACCCGGTTGCTCCATCCCGTCTCCTCTGCTCTGCTAGCTCTCCGGCAGGACAACCCATTTTGCAGTCCGGTCCACAAGACTGTCTTCCCAGTGCCTCAGCCCTGCCGGATGGACAGACTGACGGATGGACGGACGGACGGAGGGAGGGCCAAGGAGCCTGGCCGCCTCCACCCCAAAGCTGCCCCCCTTCTCAGGATGGTATTTCTGTCGTGTAGCTGGGCAGGTGGACTACCCAGGCAAGGCTGGGAAGAGAGGAGGGAGGGTGGAGTGGGGTGGAAGGGTGGGGAAGCCGTGGGGCTCAGGCCCCACCCAGAGAGGCCCAGGGGGGAAGGTTCTGCTCACGCACAACAGGTCCTAAAACCAACCATGAAATCCAGATGTTCAGGGAAGATGCTGGAGAGGCTGGCTGGGCTTTTGGCTGGACAGGGGGAAGCGCCAGGTATTAATAGCCAAAGGAACGGACAAAGAATGCTTGGTCATTGGGGGGGGGTCAGTTTGTGGGGAGGGGGTGGAAAGGGGGGGTCTGAACACAGGGTCCGGTGACAAAGGGTGGGCAACTCTACTCGGGCAGGAATCAGGCCTGCTTGGGGGTAAGGTGGGAAACTGCTGAAGGGTTTGAGCTAAACCGCCTTGCCCTTGAAGGGTTCAGCACGGTGGGAGGAGGCTAAGGCTGGAGAGAGGCAGGAAAGGTCAAGAGGGCAAGGGACCCCAAAATGACCAGCTATAGCAGGGGTGCCCAAACTACGGCCCATGGACCAGACCTGGCCCCCAACGCCAATTCATCCGACCTGCTCTCGTCGCTCCCGGAAGCGGAAGTAAAACACGCCCATAAAAAGCGTTTTACTTCCGCTTCTGGGAGCGATAAGGGCAGGGTGGATGAATTGGCGTCAGGGGCCAGGTCTGGCCCACGGGCCATAGTTTGGGCACCCCTGCGCTATAGGGACAGAGGAGGCTCAAGTGATTCTGTTTGGTTCACTCGTAGACCAAGAAAGAGCCTCCTCCAAGATTGTGGTACTTTGGGACTACAACCAGGTGTATCCTGGGCAACGGGAACCTTATAGCGCCAGCTAATCTTTCTCACACTAGGTCAGGCAAACTAGGAACTATGGAATGAATTCGCCAAAGGTGGCTTCATTCTGGCAGTTTAAGGTCTGACCTAGACACGGAAGAAGAAGAAGAAGGCTGGGAGACCTTGACGTCTCTGCCCTCCAACCCTGCAAAAGAAGTGTGGAAGGAAGGAAGTTGAGTGAGTTGCAGCCTTGATGCCCCTCCCTCCAAGTGCATCCCCCCCCCTCGGGCTAAAGATGGTCTCTCTTAGCTAGCAGGACAGAGGGGGGCGATGTGTGAGGAGTCCCAGTTGAGAATGTACCCAAGTGACTCGGTCGCTCTCCTGAGCAATGGAAAGAATCCGAAATAAACTGGAAAGGGGTGTTTTTAAGCTCTTTGCTCTCGTCTCTGCTTCTTGGGTTGTTGTGTGGGGAAGGGAGTGGGCAGGGAGGAGGGTTCCCCAACCCCTTGTGCAAAGTGAGCAGGAACACACACACACACACAAGCCACAATCTTCCCCAAAGGTGACAAGGAAAGGACTATTGTGGAGAGCAAGGATGGAGAACATTCTTCAGAGGAGGTCTTCTTGATGAGGTGGAGAACCTCAAGAGACCCACAAGGGCACGGCATCCACAGCACAACACTCAGAAAATCATCGTCATCATCAATTAATTAATTAACAATCCAAAGATAAGGCTGTGGATTGAGACACAGCCCCAATCATGACTGAAATTGTAATACATGTTCACATTGGCCTTATGGATTGAATCAGAAGTTCAGTGTCCATGTTGGTGATGTGATTTTCATGCCCTTAGAATCGAACCCTCTTCCTTCCTTCCTTCCTTCCTTCCTTCCTTCCTCTTCCTCTCTCCCTCCCTCCTTCCATCCCGTGACCCAGCTTCTGCTCATATTTCCTTTGTACCATCATGCCTCTGCCAATCCTTTAATCATGTTTTGCTGTGTGGCCTCTTGGTTTCGAAAGGGTTACGCCATGCTCTGGGAAACATGGCAGCATTCCAAACACATTGTGGGAACATTAAGTTAAGAAATAATGGGGAATAACCATAAGAATGAAGACCTAGTGATAAAGTGAAAGGGTGATCTAACGCTAATCTCATCTATTTGAAAAACAACAAGCCTTCCAGTGGAAGAGGGAAAAAAGACATGGATGGATTGGATTCAGTCTTTGTGTCGTGCAGGCTGCAAAAAAATAATTCAGGTTCATCCATTTTATAAGCAGAGCAAATCCCAAGTTATTTGAGGGCATAGACAGCTCTTGTGACACCTTTGAGGCTAGTAAATGTTGCTTGGTTTGAGCTGTCAAGGAGGCAAGGGACTTCTTCCGATGCAATATACAAGCCAGGGGTCTTGTATACATGCATGCTCATTAGTAATCTGGGGGTGGAAGAGAGAGTGAAATGGGGTACAGTAAATGGCAACTGTCTTATCCACTCCAGTCATGAGCTTTCAAAGGGCAGCGACTCCCTTGTGACATCGGCCAAAACAGATGTTCTGTGGCAAGCAGAAAACATTGCTTTCACAGGTCAAAGGGCAACCAGCTTCACCATAGCTAGGGCGCTTTCCACTCGCCCTCCCTTTGAAAGCTGACCACCGGTGTGAATAATGCAGCTGTTCCTTGCTGCATCATTTTTCAATCTGCCCTGTGCCTTAAATCCGAATTAGGCTGCATGCGCTAAGGCCATTGTTGACTGGGTGGGTCCACAACACCTCAAGCCAAGTAAGAGAGTTAAAACATGCTGCATGACTGTTTATTGTTTCAGAGGCTCCCCAGGGTTGCGTTTTCATCCCACAGCCTCTCGCTGGAAACACCACCCCCCAACCCAAGCTGAACATGGGGCCTTCTTTGGGGGGGGGGAGCCCAGGAGAGGTCAAATCCGGGACCCTGGCACAAATGGCTGAAGATTTCAGGGGCAAATTTGAAGTGCAGGAAATTCCTTCATCCCTATTGACTCCTTCTTCTTCTTCTTCTGGCGTATCCAATTCCAAATATTGGCGATCCTCATGGCAATCAGCCATGAAGACTGTCCTGCGAATATAATGCTGTGGCCTTTCATCTGCCTTTTACTTCACAGTATGACTTCCATCGTACCACTCATCCAGTTCCATGAGTCCCTTTCTGGTCCTGAGCCCTCTTGGCACCCAAAGTCCTCATCCTCATCCCCAGGCCACGATGGATGAAGCTGCTGCCCTCCATCAAGATGAACTCAAATGGGACCATTAAATCCACTTGGGGACTATCGCCCTTCCACTCTCCAGGTTCATCCATCTGGCAGCCTCAGGGTTGTCAGGTGAGTTTACCACCACCTGATGCTTGGCATTGAGTCGCTAGCAGTATGGTCTACTCCAGGGATTCTCAACCTGTGGCCCGTGGCACCATTTCATGTGCCCCACCGCCACTGCCTCCACCACACTCGGAAGGGCCATGTGGTGGAGGGAGGGCAAAATGACCATCCGGCCCCCAAAGCTGTCTGAGGGAGCATGACCCAATGGCCCCTGGATTTAAAAGGTTGAGACCTCCTGGTCTATTCCCATAGCAGGATAACCTGGCCAGACTAGTATGGATTCCTTAATCGGCACAACAATTGAAAATGCAAAGCCTTTGGAAGTCTAGAACTTCACCTGTTGAATTTCGGTGTGCCTGTCAGAGGCGGTGAGTCTCAGTCCCTTAAGCAAATTATTCCCGCCACCCGCCCACTCATTTCCATTTTCTCTTAACCTTTCCATTCCAGGTAAAGGAACCTGTGGTAGGATGTGGGAATGCCTGGGCATGCCTCCAACACAGCCTATTTTGGGGTCACACACACACACACACACACACACACACCGCTCGTGTCTGACTCTATTCCTGCATTAGTTCAAGTGAAGGAGACTGTCCAGTTGTGTGTGTGTGTGTGTGATATGGTATGTGCATTCATGCACGCGCACACACAGAGAGATGCTCTTTCCTTGATCTCCTTTCGTGGCCAGCCAAGAAGCCGCTAGGTTCATTTCTTTTTAATGCAATTTCTAATGGCGTTTCCATGGAAACCCGGAATTGAGGGCTGCAGTCCTTTCCCAGCAAGCACAGAGTCTGTTGCACCTCGCAAGGGTGGTTGTGGGCAGGGCAGGGGGGGCTGTGGGCGTGCGGTGGGCGCCCTTGCATGCATGTCTGCATGGGGACGGGAAGCATTACCGATCACCCAGGGAAGGGAGGCGGTTCAGGGAAACACGGTGGGCTTCTGAGACCACTAAATCCTACACACTGCTTTTAAGGGCACTTTGACCAGGGGTGCACAAACTAAGGCCTCTGGGCCATATCCGGCCCACACATCCCTCGTTGCTCCTGGAAGCAGAACACGCCCAGGCCAGGGCTCCAATCTTTCCTTGTGAGGCCAGGATGTGTCACATGGTGCCCAGAAAATCCTGCCTTTGGCTTGCGGACTTCGTAGCCCAGGGTACCCAAACTACGGCCCTCGGGCTGACTCCGGCTCCTGATGCCAATTCATTGTACAGGTGCATTTTGCTTCCACTTCCAGGAACGACAAGGGTGGCATGGGCTGGATGACTTAGCATCGGGGACCGGATCCAGCCCATGGGCCATAGTTTGGCCATCCCTGGTTTAAGCAGAGAAAATGGCAGCTTAAAATCTCTCTCATCCTGTTGCAAAACAGGTTGCAAGGCATGTTTTACTTCTGCTTCCGGTGGGAGGAACCGTGTGACCAGCCTGCTGAACCGCGTGAGCAGCCCACTAAACCAGATGGCCCAAAAGGTTTGGGCACCCCTGTGCTAGCCTGTTGCCCAAGCTTGCCCCATCATCTCTTCCAACCCAGGTGTGGTGGTCTTTTCTTTCTCCCCTGTCGAATATGTGCATGCGCACTGAGTTTGTACCTAAGAATAACTGAGCCCCCCTTGCCCCCCCCTCTCCAGGTTCATCCATCTGGCAGCCATGAAAACAGCCCACACCCACCCACTCCCTTCCAGGAAAAGTGCATTGAGCAGCTTTGCTAATATGAACCAATTGCGATGAACATTGGAAGTACGGGAGCTCTGGGGGAGTCTCCTTTGGTTCTCTACTGGGTTTATGGTATCAGGTTGTCTATACTGTACATGCAGGGCAATTGATACAATCCAGCTCTGTGACCTTGTTCTCAGCATTACTGGTGTGGCATTTGGAGGGGAGTGAGTGAGGGGGGTTCAATATGTAAAGACTTGTCCGGAGTGTGAAATTCCTTCGCTTGCCCCACTACAGAGCAGAGCTGTGCAGCCGATGCTGAAAACACAGACGAGCATTGGGTGGAACCTTGAAGTCGTTCATAAATCGGCATAAACGTTCAAGCTGGCATAAATGGTCCATGCAGGGCAGCCCAGGTCATGCAACAGCCCTAGCAAGTGATGTGTGACAGCGTCCCAGAATTCTTGCAGGAGAAACGCAACTAGCAAAATCTCTGCGGTAGACCTGCAAGGCGAGTCTTGCGGAGCGCCAGTTTCTGGAGATGCCCATTGCAACCAGGGTGTGCTGGCTATGCTAAAAGGGCGCTGGTCAGGGAGGGAGGAGGCAGCGCCTATGGGGGATACTGCATGACGTCATGGATTGTAGCCACCAGGTGACATACTTCTGCCCACCTCGGGAGGGGGGGGGAGAGGTGACAGTCACTGGGGCGCACCGGGACTTGTCCCTGCGTCCCAAATGGCCAGCACAGGCTTGATTGTAACTGTACAAGAGGCGAAGGCTCACCAATGCTCATAACTAAGGCCTCATAACACAGGCAGTGTGGAGGGACTGTGAAATCCGCAACATTTGCAAGGTCAGTCCATCACCCTTTCTGGTGCAAACTTCCTAACTGTTGGAGCAGCACGATGATGGAACCAGTGGCCGCGCTCAGCTCTGCTTTGATTTGGGTTCCTGGCCCACGGGGTGGGTGGGGGTGGGGGGGTGGGACTGCAGTTAAGATGCTGAACTTGACAACTGAAAGGTCAGCAGGTCAAGATCCAAGTGCTGGACAATGGAGTGAGCTCCCGTCATCTCTCCCAACTCCTGTCAACCTAGCAGTTCAAAAGCAAGAAATTGTCACTTTGGCAGGAAAGGCAATGGCGTTCCATGTCTAGTCACGCCTGCCACATGTCCATGGAAACATCTGGAGAGGCGGACAGCGGTAAACAGAGATGAGCATTGGACCCTAGAGTCGGATATGACTGTCTTTCAAGAAAGGTCAACATCTGCCTTTTACTAATCTTCTTAACCAAAAAATTGAGTGACCTTCAAAAATATGGTCTTGCAAGCCACATGGAGCTCATAAAAGGTGGCCTATAAATGTTTTCAGCTCAAAAGACCAAGACACTTAGGAGGGTTCCCCCTAAAGCAGGGGTTCCCAACCTAAAGCTCGTGGGCTGGATGTGGCCCTCGGCGCCATTTCATGTGGCCCCCACCCTTCCAAGGGCATTTGATAAACACAATGGCCACCCCTTTGAAGCTGTTGGGACAAATGGCCACCCGCAGCATGACAGGCAGGGCAAAATGGCCATCCGGCCCTTGAAGCTGACTAAGAGAGCATGACCCTGTCCCCAGCTTGAAAAGATTGGGAACCCCTGCCCTAAAGAGACCGTCCACTGAGAAGCAGTTTTGTTCCACGTCCTGCGGAGAGAAAACAGCTCACAGAATCTGAGTGTGGACAGTAACCATGCCCTGGGGCATGTTTAGTCACACTTTGGAGCCCCACTGAGCTCAATGTGGCTGAAGGAGACAGGCATAAGATTGCAGCCTTTGACGAGAAGAAGAGGAGGAGTGTTATGTATGCATGTTCATTATACTGTAAAGGCAAGAATGTAACCACTCCAGATACAAACGATACCAGCTGTAAAGGAACGCGAGCAGACAGCCCATAGAGGGCAGCTGCGAGCGTTCAGCCTCACATGGTTCACATTGCTCAATCACGGACAGCCGCGGGAAAACCTTCCCCGCATTCAGCAGCTGAAGAAAGAGGCGTGCCTGGGCGAGGCCACGCCGGTAGCAGCCAATGAGCTACCGTGCTACAAGATTCAAATGTAGAGAGCTACTGTATATATTGAGTTGTATCACCGCCATTACCTCATGCTTCACTGGAACCTCATGCAATGAAATAAACCTGTGTTAAACCAACCTTTCGGTTGTCCAGTTGTCTTTGGTCCCATACACTAAATTGGCGACGAAGGTGGGATATGGCTGCCCACGGGACCAAGACATGCGCCGGCTACGAGATCAAGAAGCCGGGAGACTTGGAGCTGTTTGAGATAGACTTCAACGCAGCGCTGGTGGAGCTCGAAGTCTCCGATGAGGCCAAAAAGAGGGCCATTTTCGTCCGCATGCTCGGACACGAGACCAAGAGGACCTTGGTGGACCTGATCGCCCCGAGGAAGGTGGGCGACTTCAAAGCTACAGAGCTCCTGGCGGCATTGCGCGCCCATCTCCGGCCAGCAATAGCGATGTTCCCCGCTCGGAGCGCGTTCTGGAGGCGAGTCCAGGCACCCGGGAAATCGGTCGAGGAGTTCGCCGCGGCCCTGCGGTTGGCCGCCGGCCCATGCAAGTGGGAGCTCCCCGACATCACCCTCCGGGACTGCCTGCTCTGCGGTCTGAGGGACACAGAGACTCAGCGTGCGCTGATGAAGAGGGAGCCGCCTCCCTCGTGGCAACAAGTCCTCGACACGGCACAGGCCGCGGAGGCCACTACTGCCGGGGTGCACGAGCTTCAGGACTGGCGCCCGAAGCCCGCAAAGGCAGAGAGCTCGGTGCGAGCGGCCCGGCGAGTTGCGGACTCGTCTGCGGAGAGCGGCGACGACGAGGACGTCCGGAGGGTCCAGAGAGAGGGCCGGCGCTGCGACGGCTGCGGCGCCGCCCACGCCCGCGCCAAATGCCCGTTCCGCAAGGCCGAGTGCCACAACTGCGGCCGGCGCGGGCACATCGCCAAGGTCTGCCGGAAACGGCGCGAGGCCACCAGGAGTTCTCCAGACCGCTCGGCGAGGCAGGACCGCACCACGAGGCAGGACCGCACCACGAGGCCAAAGGACGGCACCCGGACCACGAGGACGCGGGACGGAGTAGGGCGCATCTCCGACGACAGCGAGGACGACGCGCCGGTCTGCAGCGTTTCCACGGAGCACCCCCGTTACTTCGTTGAGGTAGTAATACAAGGGGCCCCTGTTAGAATGGAGGTGGACTCGGGTTCTTCATACTCCATTATTTCCCAGGGGGAATTCATGAAAATCGCCCCCCGAGTGCGGCCCAAGCTCAAGGCGTTGAGGGCCACACTGAAGGACGTGCAAGGGAACCGCATCCCAGTGTTGGGGGTTGGGAAGTTCCGGGTCCAGTTTAAAAAGCACACCGCAACGCTTCCCCTAGTCGTCCTCAAGGGAGGTAAATGCAGCCTCCTCGGGACTCAATGGTTCCAGCCCCTGGGGTTGTTCATCGGGGGGGTGCACGCCGTGGAAGCACACCCCGCCGGGACTGATCCAATACAGAGCGTGTGCGACGCGCACCCGGAGGTTTTTAAAAAGGGGCTCGGGAAATTCAAGGGCCCCCCAGTGACTTTCGACCTGGACCCTGGAGTACGTCCAATCAGACTTAAACCGCGCAGAGTGCCCTTCGCACTAAAGGACAAAATAGAGGCGGAGTTGGACAAATTGGTGGGCCAGGGGATTCTTGTTCCTGTTGATTCTGCGGAGTGGGAAACTCCAATTGTAACGGCTCTCAAGGCCAACGGGGAGGTCCGCATATGCGCTGATTACAAGTGCACCATCAATAAGGCGATCCGCCCTAATGCGTATCCGGTGCCGGTAGTCAGCCACTTGTTGGCCAGGTTACACGGGGGGAGGTGCTTCGCTAAACTCGACCTGGCCCAAGCCTACCAGCAACTCCCGGTGACCCCCGCCGCAGCTGCTGCGCAGACCATAGTCACCCACAAAGGGGCGTTCCAGGTATCGCGCCTACAATTCGGCGTGAATTCGGCGCCCGGGATCTTCCAGTCACTTGTGGAACGCCTCCTGAAGGGGTTAGAGGGGGTGTTACCCTACTTTGATGACGTATTGATTACAGGGGGGAGCCGGGCCGAATTAGCAACTAGGTTGGGAAAGGTCCTGACAATATTCGAAAAGGCGGGGTTGCGGTTGCGGAAAGACAAATGCGTCTTCTTCGCTACAGAGGTTGAGTTCCTAGGGTTCCGTGTCACTCCCGAGGGAATAAGACCAGCCCAATCCAAGGTAGCCGCCATCAAGAAGGCCCCTCGCCCCACATCCAAGCCCGAGTTGCAGTCGTTCCTCGGACTGCTCAACTTCTACCACTCCTTCCTCCCGCGGAAGGCAGCCGTGGCAGAACCGCTACACAAATTGTTAAAAAAGGACGAGGCATGGAAGTGGGGCGACGACCAGGAAAAGGCTTTCAATGACCTGAAGCGACTCCTGGCATCAGATGCCGTACTGACCCACTTCAATCCCAAATGCCCGGTGGTCCTGATATGCGATGCATCCCCGGTGGGGGTGGGGGCGGTGTTATGCCACGTGCTGGACAACGGTAGGGAGGCCCCGATAGCGTTCTACTCTAGGTCCTTGTCCCAAGCAGAGAGGAACTATGCTCAGACAGACAGAGAAGCACTAGCAATAATTGCGGGGACCAAGAAATTTCATGATTTTGTGTACGGCCGCCCCTTCACCATAGTGACGGACCATAAGCCTTTGTTAGGCATTTTCACCGCAGATAAGCCCACACCCCAAATCCTGTCCCCGAGAATGCTCAGGTGGGCCATTTTTCTCAACGCGTATCAGCACGCGTTGGTGTACCGGCCCGGGAGGGAGATCAGCCATGCCGACGCCCTGTCGAGGTCCCCCATTCCTCGGGATTGCTGCCACGTGGACAAAGTAGAGAGGGACCATCAGGTCTTAATGATAGAGGTCCTAGACTCCCCTCCAGTAGTACCGGCCGACATCGCCAAAGCGACAGGCAAGGACAAAACGCTGGCCACAGTTTGCTCCTGGGTACAGAAAGGGTGGCCCGTGTCTTCCCCAGCAGCGGAATTCGACACATTTTTCAAAAAGAAACTAGAGTTGTCCCTAGAGAGGGGTTGCCTTTTGTGGGGACAGCGGGTAGTAATCCCCACGCCTCTCCGGCCGAGGGTGCTTAAACTGCTGCACGTCAGCCACCCGGGGATCGTCCGCTCAAAGGCGCTGGCCCGCAGTTACTTTTGGTGGCCCCAGCTAGACGCCGACATTGAACACATGGTCGGCACTTGCGAAGCGTGCCAAAGCTCAAGGCCAGAAGAGGCTCGCTCGCCACCTAGGGAGTGGGACACGGCTAGGGGGCCCTGGTCCCGGATACATGTAGACTTTGCTGGCCCGTTCAGGGGAACGCTTTTCCTCCTCGTGGTGGACGCGTTCTCCAAGTGGTTGGAGGTCATTCCAGTCTCGAGCACCTCCTCGGCCACAACAATTAAACAGTTAAGGAGGGTCTTTTCCACGTTCGGTTTACCCGACACCCTCGTCAGCGATAACGCCAGCTGTTTCACGTCCGCCGAGTTCGGGGCATTCTTGGAGCGCAACGCCATTCGGCACGTCACCTCTGCCCCCTTTCACCCGGCCACCAACGGCCAAGTAGAGCGCCTCGTGCGCACCACGAAAGACGCGCTACTGCGCATGGGGCCCGGAGACCTCGACCTGAAATTGTGCCAATTCCTGCTAAGATACAGGGTCACCCCACTAGCGTCGGGGTACTCCCCCGCAGAGCTGTTGATGCGCAGGAAGCTGGCCACGGGAATCTCCAAGCTAGACCCCACGAGAGTAGAGGACAAGGGGCGGAACATAGGGGTGGAACCCACAAGGAGTTTCAGCGTAGGCGCCCCGGTGCATTGCAGGAACTACGCCAGCGCGGGGCCAGCCTGGGTGCCGGGCACCGTAGTAGAACAAACCGGCCCCGTCTCATACCGCGTAGAAACCAGTACAGGCTTCCTGTGGAGGCGACACGTGGACCAACTCAGGCGCAGGGTCCCCGGAGAGCAGGACGCAGACGAGAATAGCATCGAATCAGCGTTAGGGTACTCCCCCACCCGTTTAGCCCAAGGGGGAGGAAAAGGGGAGCATGGGTCCCCACCAAGGGGGGAGGGAAGGCAATCGATCCACAGAGATCTTTTGCGGGAGTCCCCGACAGAGAGGAGGAGCCCCGATCACACTCATACCCCGCGGAAGTCTCCCCGAAATTCAGATGCCCATAGAAGTTTAGACGTTGATTTACAGTACCAGGGGGAGTTAGCGGAGTGGTCCCCCACCCGTCCTAGCGAAAAGAGGGGTTTCAGTTCAGCCCCTGGTACCTCCAGTCCCAGTAGCCCCTGTGAGTTAGAATGCGATATAGCGCCACTTTCCCGGAGACCGACACCCCCAAGACGGGAGGCATCAGCGAGTCCGCCCACCACAGTCTCAGGGTCCCCCGAGCAGGGATCAGAAGGTAGCCGAACCGCAAGGGCGACCTCATCGGTTCCGCGGTTCACAATAGGTGGATCCCCAGGGTCAGAGAGCAACAGGCAGGGGTTCACCTCCCAACTATTCATTCCCTTCCCATCCCCGGGCGCGAGGCAGGCACGGACGCCCCACGGAGCCACTAACGAATCCCCGTTTCCCGTTGCAGGACAAGCACCCGCGGAGTCAGGGATCACAGGCTCTCCAGTACTAGGTCAGACGCAAGCGCGTCCCAAGCGCACGTGCGGCAAGCCACAATGGTTGCGGGACTTCGTCCCATCCTAGGGGGGAGGGATGTTATGTATGCATGTTCATTATACTGTAAAGGCAAGAATGTAACCACTCCAGATACAAACGATACCAGCTGTAAAGGAACGCGAGCAGACAGCCCATAGAGGGCAGCTGCGAGCGTTCAGCCTCACATGGTTCACATTGCTCAATCACGGACAGCCGCGGGAAAACCTTCCCCGCATTCAGCAGCTGAAGAAAGAGGCGTGCCTGGGCGAGGCCACGCCGGTAGCAGCCAATGAGCTACCGTGCTACAAGATTCAAATGTAGAGAGCTACTGTATATATTGAGTTGTATCACCGCCATTACCTCATGCTTCACTGGAACCTCATGCAATAAACCTGTGTTAAACCAACCTTTCGGTTGTCCAGTTGTCTTTGGTCCCATACACTAAAAGGAGGAAGAAGGAGATGGAGATGGAGACAAAGAAGAGGAAGAAGAAGAAGAAAAGAAGAAAAGGAGGAGGAAGAAAACAAAGATGGAGATGGAGACGGAGATGAGGAAGAAGAAGAAGAGGTGGAGGAGGAAGATGGAGACAGAGATGGAGACAAAGGAGGAGGAGGTGGAAGGAGGAGGAAGGAGAAGAGGAGGAGGAGGAAAAAGGAGATAGAGATGGAGACAAAGAAGAGGAAGAAGAGGAGGAGGAGGAAAAGAAAATGGAGATGGAGACAAAGAAGAGGAAGAAGAAGAAAAGAAGAAGAGGAGGAAGAAAACAAAGATGGAGATGGAGACGGAGATGAGGAAGAAGAAGAAGAGGTGGAGGAGGAAGATGGAGACAGAGATGTAGACAAAGGAGGAGGAGGAGGAGGAAGGAGAAGAGGAGGAGGAAGAAAATGAAGATGGAGATAGAGACAAAGAAGAGGAAGAAGACGATGAAGACGAAGACGAAGACGCATGGCCTCGCTAGTAGAGATTTGTGGTTCTCGGCGCCTGGCCCACCTTCTCGGCTGACCCACATTCAGCGCTTTTTCCAGCCTTGAGAACATCTTGGCTATTTTCGTCTCCTTGCGTTTCCTCCCCAGTGGCCAGTGTGGTAAATAGGCTACTGGAGAAGGCCTTCTTCTGACCCAGATGCTGGGCTGGCTTGACCTTCTCTAGAGATCTCCTCCCGATCTCATTTCTTTGCAGCTCATTTTATCCCAGGCTGGTCACTCACTCCAGCTTTTACTTTGCAGAACATGCAAAGGGGAGGAGGGTTGTGTGTGTGTGTGTGTGTGTGTAAACCTTTGGGGCAAAGGATCTCACTCATCAAAAGGAAGGAATGGGTGTACTGAGCTAGCTAGTGGGATTTTGGGAGGATGAGTCCAGAACAGCGACATCCCTGAGTCCTGGCCTTTCCGTGCGGTGAACAAAACAAATGAACATTATAATGTATGAACCCAGTCTGGCCAGGTGATCCTGCTATGATCATAGAGTGGACTTAACCTGACCACCCTGAGGACTAATGGCCTTGGGTGCCGAAGTCCACAGGGAATAAAGGGTGAGGGTCCCCAAGTGGATTAAATGGCCCCACTAGAATCCCTCTTGATGGTGGGCAGCAGCTTCATCCATCCTGGCCTGGGGATGATGATGAGGAGGACTTAGCATGCCGAGAGGGCTCAGGACCAGAAAGTGACATGCGGAGCGGGATCCGTGGTACTATGGGTCTCACACTGGGATATGGGAGGCAGATGAAAAAGGCCATGCCATTGTATTCCTAGGACAGTCTTTATGGCTGATTGCCATGAGGATTGCCAATACATTTGGAATTGGATATGGCACCAGAAGAAGAGGGTCAGCTAAGAGACAGCTAACAGAGCCCAAACAGGACCTGTTTCTCCCTTGCTAGTAACATAATTCTCTTTCATCTCATGCAGTGGGCATTTCCACATCTGGAGCACCAATTTCTCCACCTCTGCTTGGCCACATCCAGAGGCTTCCCCAACCCAACATCCAGCTCTGGCCACTGGGCATGGCAGAGGATGCGTCCTGGGTGGATGATAATAATAATGCAGCTGACGGACCCTGCCTGGGTGAAGATTGGCAGGCTATTTCTGATGCTGTTGTCATAGCGACTGCAAGGCTTGGAGGCTCCTGGTTCAGGGAATTTTCTCCCGAGGAGACCCTCTTGGAGGAGAAAAGGGGCCTCGGTGAGCTGGTTTGTCCATGCATGGTTGCTTTTCCTGTGTTGCTGATGCTGAAGAGATGATGGTTTAAAGCAAGACCACCAAGCAAGAGAGATGTTTAAGGCAGGGTTGTCCAAACTTCTCGGGCCGTGGGCCGGTCACGAGGTTCGGTGTGCCAGTCACGAGGTTCCTCCAACCAGAGGCGGAAGTAAAACGCGTCTTGCAATCTGTTTTGCAACAGAATGAGATAGATTTTAGGCTGCCATTTTCTCTGCTTAAACCAGGGGTGCCCAAACTATGGCCCAGGGGCCGGGTCCAGCCCCTGATGCCAATTCATCCGGCCCATGCCACCCTCATCGCTCCTGGAAGTGGAAGTAAAATGTGCCCTATGTGGGCTGGATGAATTGGAGCCTGGGGCCGGATTTGGCCCAAGGGCCGTAGCTTGGGCACCCCTGGGCTGAGGCGTCCACAAGCCAAAGGCAGGATTCTCAGGGCATGATGTGACACATCCTGGCCCCACAAGGAACGACTGGAGCCCTGGTGATGCCAACCCTTCCACTCCTACCCTTCTGAGGTTGGACCCGATTTTCCTTTCAAAGAAATGGGTGTAATCCACAACTGTTCACTCTGGAGCAAACCTGGTTGCCAAGATGAAACTGCCACAAGACTCATGTTCCTGTGACTCATCCCAAGGGATCCTGACACCAATGGATCCAAGGAGGGCTCCCAGGGTGGTCCTCTGCTCACCCCTTCCCCACCAGAAACCATCCATCCAAGCCGAGGCTGTTTGTATTCCCAAACCAGGTGGGAAAACAGCCAGAAATGGATCTCGATAATCCATTTCCTCCCAGGCCACCTGCGCTGGGCATCAGCTTCATGCACCCATGCCCAAACAGCCTCACACTAATTTGCTTCATTAATCAGGCTGTCTTCAAAACCCCTCCTGACTCTTAAAGGAACAGTACCCTCAGGGGATGGAGATAAAACTGTTCAGGGGGGGGGGGCAATGCTCAGACTCCTCTCACCTAAGCTCAGCACCTTGGCCACAGCCTTTGGGTTCATGTCGGGAAGGCCAGGCCACAAAATAAATCATAATTGCATGGATTGGAGCAGGGTTCCTGTTGTCCCGGTCCTCAAAAGGTGTAAAAGGGGGGAAATACAGGCCAGTCAGCCTGGCATCAATCCCAGGGGAAATTCTGGAGGAGATTATAAAGCACTCACTCTGTAAGCACCTTGGGGAAAACCTGGTAATAAGTAGAAGGCAACATATATTGTTTTAGCTTATTCCTTCTCTATGTCCTATGTTGTAAACCAGGGGTGTCCAAGCTACAACCTGTGGGCCGGATCTGGCCCACAGCACCAAATCATCCAGCCCACAGCACCCTCACCGCTCCTGGAAGCAGAAGTAAAATGTGCCCACGTATCCGCAAAACACTGCCATAAACGCACCCCCAGCTGTTGTAAATGCATTTATGACAGCCGCGGGTGCATTTACGGCAGCGTTGTGCACATGTGCAGGCACATTTTACTTCCACTTCCAGTGGGAGGAACCTAGTGACTGGCCCACTGAACCGTGACCAGCCGGCAGCCCAAAAAGCTTGGGCACCCCTATTGTAAACCCTCCAGAGTGGATACAACTCCCAGATGGGTTGGACAGGATAGGATCAGGTGCATGTTGGTATATCAGGCAATCGGGCTTTGTCCCACCCCACCCTCGCCTCTGGCACCCTGGGGCGCCAATAGCAATGGATGGGATTCCAAACCCCCCAATAGGCGCTCCCACCACTCCCTGTCCAGCATCTTCCCATGGTGGCCTGCACACCCCTGGATTGGATAGGATAGGATTGGATAGGATAGGATCGGTGTCTGAGTCCTTCTCATGCCTGGCCCCAGAGGAAGGTGTGAAAGCAAGGGGTCAAGGAGGCTCAGGCCTCTAGGCACCGGCTGCAGCCAAACCCATTTCTCTCTATGCAATTAGAGACATTTAGATAACAAATTGCTGCACTAAATCTAATTAGCCCAGCAGTAATTGGCTACATCGAGAGCATGCTAAGCCCAGCAGAGAGAGGGCAATCCTAATTAACCAGAAAATCTGGGCTCTCTGGTGAAGCTAAGCAGCCCTGCCAAGACTATGGGGCGGGAGCAGGGCCTTTGCGCGCGGGGGGGGGGGGGGCAAAACCCCTCCTGAGCTAATAGCCCACTCCCCACCCCACCCTGTGATGCCAATGTTATATATGTGAGTGTGACATTGCTGCCCCCTAAAAAATTTTTTTTGCCCCTTGTGAAGAAATTTCATGCACACACACACATACACACCATCCTGAAATAAGAGCCAGTTTCCCTCCCTTCCCTCAAGCATTCCCACCTGCTCTGCCGAAAAGTTTGCACACCTTTTAAAAGCCATTGGGTTGGCCAAAAGTCATCGGGGGTATTGATTCCAGAACTCGCCTTGTGCCAAGAAAGCATCAAAGTATGCTTTCGCTTGTTCCTAATTCTCAGTGGCATTTGGAATCTTGAAGAAGAAAGTTGTAATGTTTTTTTAAAAAAAAATAAAAATTATAAAATATAATTTAAAAAGCAGTTCTTGTTAAGACACTGAAGGTCATGGTCAACAGTGACCTTCTTTCTACACCACCACCACCCCGCACTTCCTATGAAGAGTCAATGCTTATTTTCATGGAGAGGTAGTGTTGTGGTCCAGTCCTCATCAGACTCCGAAGATGACATGGATCACGGAGCACTTCCTATGCCCAGCCCAGTTCTGCCTGCACCAGAGCCTGAGAATGTCCTGAGCCAGGAATCTCAGCCTGTTTCTGGCCTATCTCTGTTCCCCCAGGCAGATGACCTGTCAGATCAGAAGTCTGACAGTGATCAGCTCTAAGTCAGGGAAAGATTCAGAAAGGTGCTACACCTGCGACGCAAGCAAGCTAGAACTAGTTCCCAGAGAAGGCTCCCATCTGATAGTGATTAGCTGGGAGGCTTTTAAGCAATCTTGTTGCAGCATTGGTACAATTCTTCAGTGCAAAGACCAATACCCTGCTTGACTTCGGATTCCTCTTGAGATTGCCTGCCTAGACCCTGACCTCCCTGCTGTGACCCTGACTTCTCTGCCAACCCTGACAATGGACTAGACGCTTGCTTGACCGACCATAACCAGACCTTGGCTTGCTCTTTGGACTTTGCTATTTGGACTCTCCTTGAATAGACTCTCTGTGTAGCGCCGCTGTGAGGCCACTGTGCCTGCTGGGGTAGGTCAGCACAGGTTTTGGGTGTGTGTGTGGGTGGGTGTTCTTCTTGACCTCTTGGTACAAAAAGAGAAAAAAGACACAGCAACTGCGGTGCTTCCAGTCCCACCCCCTTTTGCCCAGCGACCACGGAGATTGGGGGGGTTCTGCTGTGCTCTCTTAGCCGACCCCTGAGGAGGGAAAAGAATGGGGCACAGACCAGGCATGTGCTGGTATAATGGGCAATCGGGCTTTGATTCCTCCCCGCCCGCCCCCCGCCCCCCGCCGCCTCTGGCTCCCAGGGGTGCCAATAGCAATGTATTGGCACCCCTGGGCACCACCACCACTCCCTGTCCAGTGCCTTCCCATGGCCCAGCTGGCCGGAGGAGGATTCCAGAGCCTCCCAGTATCTCCCCCCACCTTTCTTTCACTTCCTTGGCCCGGGGAGTGTCTGGGGCGTGGGACCCCCACCCCAACGCTGGTTCGGGCAGACAGGCGCCCGTCTTCTCCCTGTTAGACGGTTATATTTGGGGGTCCGGAAGGTGGGCCCTGCTCCAGGGACCTCCTTCTCAAGACCTAAAAATAGAGAGGTCTCAGGGCAGGTGGGGTGGGGTGGGCAGAGCACATCTGTCCTCTCTAGCCAGTGGTGGGAGACACCGGGAGCACACCCTCCCCGGGGAACATCTGGATCTCTCTGCTGGAGGTCCTGCTGCGGGCAGCCTGGCACCTGGATGGGGTCTCTGGGAACAAGGGTGAGGGCATCCGGGAGGTGGCCGGACTATGCACTCGCTTCTGCCCCTCTCCACCACCCACCACCCCCACCCCGTGGTGGTGGTGGTGGTGGTGCTGCTGCTGATGTTGCTGACCAGCAGGTGGCAGCCACGCTCCTGGTTCAAGGCCGGCTTTGGCCACCGACAGATGTGCAGGCATGCACCTGCCCAGGTGTGTATGCTTGCTTGCGCAGGCTTTGCAGGGTCTCCAGAGGAAAGGAGGCTTCCAGGATGACTCTGGTGGTGAAGGGCTTGTTTGTCCAGATAACCTTCCCAGGTTTGGCCTCCCCCTCCCTTAAAATAATGGCTAGCTTTTGGGTCTCAGTCCACCTGTCAGTTCCAACTGACCCATTGAATCAGCTCAACTCATCTATGCTTGAGTAGATCCAGGGCCGTAGCCAGGATTCTAGAGATTGAGGGCGTGTGGATTTTTTCAGGAGGGGCAAAAAAAATTCAGGAGGGGCGACAATGTCACACTCACATATATAACATTGGCATCATGGGATGAGTTGGGGCGGGGGGCTGTTAGCTTAGGAAGGTTTTTGGGGGAGCCCAGCCCCACTCTTGCTATGGCCCTGAGTAGATCCTGTGGTGGGATTCTGCAGGTTCTCCCTAGTTCGCCAGAACCGGTAGCAGAAATTCTGGCCCGCCCCTCCTGCCCATCCAAGTTTGGACATGACGCAGGGCTTTTGCCACGGCCACGGCCACGACCACCATACTTCACCCACAGAGTTGGTAGTAAAAAAAAATGAATCCCACCACTGAGTAGATCCCAGTGAACCTGTGGGGGTCCCTCCGAGTGAGGACTAATAATTGATAGAGAGCCTCGTCTTTGTTTTGAATTATTGTGGAAATACAACGTGACCGTAGTTAAGGGTGCCCTTTTATTCGGCTGGCCGCTGCTTGCTCCAGCATCACTAGTTTATTAGGACCATTTATTTCTCACTTTTGGTACAAACGATGCCTTCCTGGTGGTGGTAAGCACAGGTAAGTCCAAATCATAGTCACACAGCAACAGTGACCAAGGAAGGCTGGGACGACAGTGTGAGGATTTGGAACATCTGGTCTCCATCATAAGCAAGGAGAGGACTGTGACCTTCCTGCCCCTGAATTAATAATATTCAGGAGTTATTTATCTTTTCCCCTTATTTACAAACTATCGTATATGGTCTTACCTCCTGCCAACCTAGCAGTTCAAAAGCAAGAAATTGCAAGTAGATAAAAAGGGACCACTTCGGTGGGAAGGTAACAGCGTTCCGTGCACTCCGGTGTCTAGTCATGCCTGCCACATGACCACAGAAACGTCTGCAGAAGCAGACAGCTCTTCGGCTTTGAAAGAGAGATGAGCACTGCACCCTAGAGTCGGATACGACTGGCTTTCAAGCAAGAGAAACTTTTACCTTTACTTACTCCTCTTACAGGACTTCCTGAGTGGCTCATAAAGGTCTAAAGTGAACCCCTTGTTCCTCTTTATCACTGTGGGAGGTGCGTGTACACGGGACGGGGCATCTCATTTTATTTTGGTGCAGACGGTCCCATTTTAAGCTGTGCCCGAGTGGAAAACACAGTCTTCAGAAGCAAAAGATGTTCTGTTTACTGTGCCATAAGTTTGCCTCGTTCAGCAAGTTACAAATCAGCTTGCTTTGGCTTGTGATGCTTTACTGAGAGGCAACCGTAGAGTTCCTTTGCAAGTCTGGTTCCTCAAGGTGGAGTTTTTAAAACCAATTGTATGCCCGGAGGAGAAATGCAACAGTGTGAAATATGCATCTGGCAGATGTACAGAGTTTAATCTCTAGAAATGTGCAGTATTGATTGAATGATTCATTGCCTCTGGGCACAAGCAGAGTGCTTGTCACTTGATACTGATGTGGACGTTTACTGGAGACAACTCAGAACTACGCCCTTCCTTAGGTGTTCTGATGAAGTGGACTCCATAGATTAGGAAAGAGAAATAAAGAGGTAGTTTGGCCCATAAACTGGGAAATGCGCATTTGTGTTGCTGTTCTCAAAATCATTGTCCAAGCCTGGTTAGTGGCCAAGGTTGTTTTTTTGGGGGGAAGCAAATTATTGAACCCCTTTGAACAAACAAATAAAGTCACTTCAAAGACACAGGTAGCAACAGGATACCTGGCAGGAAGGAAAGTGGCCCAGAGGGTGAGGCTACCAAAGTGCCAAAGGGTTGCTCAAGATGGCAGGAAAGTCACGCCTTCGGCTGCTATTCTTCGGGGCAGAAAATGGGCGAGAAAGACAACCTGTGTCGGCTTCTCCATCCCCAGCAGAGCTAATGGGGGGTGGGGGGAGAGGAGGTTACCGACAGAGATAACAAATAAAGTGTTTTGGTCCATTTGGAGAGAACGTCTTGGCATTCCAAAACGACGACACAGCAGAGCTAGAAGAGGGTTAGTCCCAAAACTATAAAACAAAACAAGTCAAGCAAATAAAACAAGATAAAAGCGGAGCCCCACAATGGAGCTAATCCAACCTTCTGGGGGTCCCCCTTTCTTTCCCTACAATACAGCAGTAGACCCTTGAATAAGGGGAAACGTCGTTGTGCGGTTTTCAATGGCAGCTGCGCCATCTAGCGGCAAAAAGCTGTCATTATCCGCACAACAACGTAAAAAAACATCGTTAATCCGCACAACGACGGTTTTTCGTCGTTGTGCGGATAGTGACAAAGCGCCATTAAGCGGAAATGCCGCTATTTGAATGTATCGTTAATCGAGGGTCCACTGTACAGTACTTTCATTTGGTGGCTTCTCAGGTTTTCATTGCGTGGCTCTTTCTCCTTCCATTCTAAAA
The DNA here is from genome assembly GCA_035047305.1 of Bradypodion pumilum. Classification (NCBI taxonomy): domain Eukaryota; kingdom Metazoa; phylum Chordata; class Lepidosauria; order Squamata; family Chamaeleonidae; genus Bradypodion; species Bradypodion pumilum. The sequence goes on along the minus strand of JAWDJD010000011.1, from coordinate 988,757 downwards.
GTCCTGTCGAAAAGGCATTGCTTTCCTCGCATCAAGAGCACAGAGATACAAGCATGGAGATAAACGATGTCGGCATCTTGCCGGTCCCTGAAATGTTCACTTTGGGGTGAAAAAAATCTGGACCAAGAGAGCAGCATTCACAGGTGTTTGTTTGTTTACAAAGAAGTAATCGGGGGAAGTCCATTCCCCATATGGCAGCCTTGAGATGTGGGCTGTTTAATTCAGCCATAAATTGCTTCTTGCCGGAGTGAATGGCGAATTGGCCCAGCGTTGCAGCTGAGCCCAAATTACTGCTGATAATTAAATAAAAAGCAGATTTCAAAAGGATATCTTTCAACAGGATGAATGGGCAATAGATTGGCCATGATGCCCAGCGTACTAAAAATGTGGACCCACATATTTAGAGCGGTGGAAGGACAGGTCACTGTTTGGTATTATGAAGAACGTTAACTGTTTTCTTTATACGTTTCACATACTGCCAAAACCAGCGATGCCCGCGGGACGGTTGTGCAATTACAAAAGCAGGGGGAGTCAATAAAAACCAGTCATAAAAAAATGATTTTACAAAGAAAGCGAAACAGTAGAAGCAGAATTCGAATATTCAAATATTGACATATTAACACCGTTTTAAGAACCAGCAATAAATCCTCAGCCGTAGCCGGAGTCGCAGATGATGGATAATAAAGCTGCCAGTGGGTTCGGGTGATGCGTTGATTTACCTCTATGTGCTTGACTACACTTGGAATCAGTTGGGCCATTCTTCCTTTTATGATGGATGCTGGGAGACTGTGAAATGTGCTGAAAATAAATAATTTGGGTGGCCTTCCCACATTTCCCCACAGGTTGGCCAAAGGGGTTCTGGGTGATTCCTGCCTTCTTTCTGGCGTTCCTCCTGCCCTCCAAACAGCTCCACATGACTGCAGATGGTCAGCATTAGAGCCAACACATCTGGAGAGAGTGCACGAGCCCACTAGAACTGTCCCTGTATAATAATTAAAGTTCAAGGCCTCCCCCGCTGGAAAGCCAGTCGTATCCGACTCTAGGGTCCAGTGCTCATCCCCATTTCCAGCCAAAGAGCCAGTGCTGCCTGTTTCTGCAGATGTTTCCGTAGTCACGCGGCAGGCAGGCATCGACACCGGAGTGCACAGAACACTGTTACCTTTCCCACCGAAAGTGGTAGGTCTTTGTCTACTTGCAATTTCTTGCTTTCGAACTGCTAGGCAGGAGCCAGGACATAGACTGGGGAGATCACTCGTGCAGCACTCAGGTCTCAGACTGCTGACCTGCTGACCTTGTGGTTGTCACGCCACTCAGTGCCTTAACCACTAAGCCCCCGCAGTCCCTCCACCCAGTAGGTGTAGCTCCCCATTCTAAGGTTCTCCTTTTGCTCAATGTCTTTCTCCCTGTTCATTCTTACTTGACATGTGGGAATGTCTCTGCCCTCCTCTGACACTTTTCTCCCAGTTGCACTGAGAGCTCAGAGTCACTGGGTTTAGGACCAAACTGATAGGTTGCATGCTTGGCACTTTCCCCTGTCTGTCCCAGCTTTCTGATGAAGAGAAGGTGAGGCTGCGGTAATGTTTGCCGTGTCCGAAACCCAAGAATCCCAGCAGGAAGGGTGATGCCCGAGAGAGTGAGGCGTGCCATGTGAGAGAGCACCCATCGCCCACAGCGGCAGCAAACCCTCCTCCTTATCAGCCAAAGTGTGTGTGGGGGGGGTGTGTCGGGGTGGGGTTGCCAGGCCGGCTTTGGCAAATTAAAGACACATTAGTTTAATTTGTTGTAACCTGTTGCCCACTTTGACTGATACATCAGTTGGTGAAGGGTTATGACGCATTGAACTTGCAGTTTTCTAGGCACCTCTGGTTGTCCTTGCTCCAGTGGACAAACATGGTTGTTATTGATGGGAGGATAGCAATCTTGCATCCCACTAATACTGGGTATCAGTGGGATGGGGCATTACAGCCTAAGGCGATCTTCCTTTGTCATTGATTTGATTGGTTGCGCTCTTTCTCCACCTCTGGCATTTGAGGCAAAAAACAAAACAAAACACATCTCATTGTCCTGGTTTTTTGCACCCATTGTTTTATTAATAGTCGTCCTCCCATCTCCTCTTCTGACCTCTGACCAAGCAGCAAGCATGGAGAGTCTCCCCAAAGGGCTTAAGACTCAGTTTCCCTCTTTTTTTCCTTTTGCCAGCACTTACAAATGTTAATTGTAAGGGTTTTTTAAATTAAATTTTCAAAGAATAGAAACAAAACAACAAAAGGAAAAATACAACTACAATCTTTTTTAAAAAAAATAAAAACAAAATGCATACTTAATAATCCAATACATCACTAAATTTCATCATAACTCAGTAAAATCATCAAATACATTATAATAGATATTAAAACTCATCAAAATTTAATATAATACATATTTCTCATTCTCTTAATATATTCTTATCAAAAATCCAATTCTATACTCATTTATATGTATATGTCTATGTGTATAATTACTATATTTAATATAAATATAATGAAAGCTTATCACATTTCTATCATTATACTACACAATTAAAAAAAACCCAAAAAACCCTCAATAAAACCAAATTCACAATACACACCCCGTGAAATATACATTGCTTTAAAGGGATACAGTATATCACAGTAGTTTTTCACTGTTTCCAAAAACTCATTTGATCTGGTGCTGGCCTGTCACTTCCCCCTCTATTCAATGCAGAATCACAAATGATTTCCAAATTTTCCAAAATCTGTTTTCTTTAATTATACCTTTTTTATTCAACTCCCATGTTAACTTATTGTTCAAAGCAAGTTCCCACATTTCCTTGTACCAATCCTCAATTTTTCAGATCACATCATTTTTCCAATTTCTTGCGATACATTGTAAGTTAAGATACTCTTTTTCTACTTTAAATGCTTTTAGTGTGACTTTAATCATACAAAGTGCTAGTTTAGGTGAAAAAGAAACCAGAGGGTTGGTTTGATGAGACTGGGATGATCTTTCCCAAGTTCCTCTGTGTTGTTGCTGGGTTTTGTTTGTTTGTTTCCTGTCTTATACTTTAAAGAAGAGTAAGCACAATTCCCCAATAGTTACACCTCCTACTACATTTTTGGCAAGTGCCTTCCACCTGTGATGCCCAAAGGTATGGAATCACATGATGGTGACTGTGGGCTAATATTGACAAAGCAGGTCCCAGTGCCCTAGGCCATGGCTGGCTGGTTTCTAAACAAAAAGACCTTTCAGGATCATTGGAAGCCAGAGGCGACAAGGGAAGGACACGCACCGCCTATGCCCAGGAGGGAAGATGTGGTCATTTTCAAAGGCTCTTGAAGGCACCACAGATATTTGGAGCAAGTTCTGGACCTCGATTCAAATCCTGATTCTTCTTCATTTGTGTCCTGATCAGACCCTGAACTGCCAAAACGAAGCCACTTTCCTGGCTTTGGCATTGGCCAAACTTAACTCCTCAGTGGTGCATGTTTCCAGCAGTAATCGGAAGACCGGTCAATGAGCCAATGGATTCTGTATCTCTCCACATTCACACTATCTGTTGTTTTCCACCACCAACCCCTGCTTGAGCCTGTTGGTCTTGTATTTAGGGACTCCAACTCTCAGCCTATTCAGGGTCCTCCAAGTGACGTAGGGGAGATTCAGTTCTTTATTTATTTTTATTTATTTATTGGACTTATACCCCTTCCATCTGGGATGGACTCCCCCCACTCTGGGTGGCTTACACTATGGAAAAAGTGAAACAAACACCATTAAGACAATGAAACAAGTTCCTCAGCCTTCAGTGTTGTTCTTTGTCCAGTAAGCAACTTCCTCCATCTTCTAATTTGGTTTTGCTCTTGAGTACCCTCAAGAATGTTTGTTCTTGCCATAAAGCTCTTCCTGGATCTGAGCCGGAGGACTTGAGGCTCATCTCCATTCAGAGGGTGTCAAAGGTCCTTCCCTTGCTTAGTTCTCTCAGTGTCTGCTGCTACTTCTCTCCTGATTTTAGGTGGAGCGATACTAACTAGAGGGTCTATTTTCTCAAGTGGGTAGGTTTGAGGCATCCTCACGGATGTTTGTTCTTGCCATAAAGCTCTTCCTGGATCTGAGTTTGTGGACTTGAGGCTCATATCCATTCGGAAGGTGCTGCGGGTCCTTCTCTTGCTTAGATCTCTTGGCATCCGCTGCTACTTCTCTCCTGATTTTAAGTGGAGCGATACCATCCAGAGGGTCTATTTTCTCATCCTGCCACTCTATGCATGGCTTCATTAGCAGTGATGTCAACTTGTTTCATGTGTGTGGATGTGCTCCTTCCTGGAGCAGCATACTCATTCCAGCCTTGTCCGGTAAGCTCCGTCCTCCAAGAGCTTTTGCTCTTGCGTACTCTCAAGAGTGTTTGTTCTTCAAATCCGAATGAGGGTGGTGGGCTTACACCTGGTTCTCTAACAGGTGGTGTACACTATGGACACACATACACCCCGGGCGGCTGCTCAAAGGAAGCTCCTTCCAGCTGAGCCTGCGCCCTGGGAGAGCCCTCCAACCAGACTGTGCAGCAAGAGGACCTCCTCCCCTTGCCTGGTGGGGGACTCTGGTGTGGAGTTGCTTCTTCCCTACCTTATAGGGGCCTGGTGATCTTTGGGCTGCCCCCAGCAGCCGCTTGACTCCCTCCGTGCCAAAGGGACCTTGGAATGGAGTGTTCCCCTGAACATGAGTTAATGTTTACAATTGGGAGTTGGCTTCTTGCAAGAGCCTGAGAGAGGTGGAGAGGGCTTCCTAATGTGGCTCAAAGCAGCGCTCCAGTCAGTGGGCTAAACAGGCACGGGGTCGGGGTGGGGGACTCATGAAAGGCATCCTCTTGTTTTAGGGCGAACACTTCTCTCTTGGAGAGACTTTCATAGCTGATCGCTGTTGGGTCTGGAGTGAGTCCAGTAAAGGAACTTTCCCAAACTCTGGGGGGACGTTGTGCGTGGTGCCGGATTCTCGCGGCTGTCAGGGCTGGTGTGACAGTCCTTGCCTTGCGGAAACAGCCCAGTGTGATCTCTGACTTCCAGGGGAAAGGCTGGGCTGAACCACCAGCAGTTGAGGTCCAGCAACATTACTAAGCAGGACTGGAGGCGGCCAGGAAACGCTAAGGTCTAGCTAGGTGAGTCAAAGTGGGAGGAAGGAAAGAGGGAGGGGTTGTCTAAGGTATAAAAGATCCTCTCCTGCCCCGTCAGGGCTTCGGAGGGAGGCTTCGCTGGTGTCTGTCTGTCTGTCTGGATCCCTGCGGCTTCTGCTACAGGTGAGAGGAGGAGGGGAGGGAAACAGAGACAAAAATCCTGGGTATTAGGGTTGTGTTTGAACTTCAAGAGCCTGCCTTTCCCCTGCACACTGTTTTTCCCAGCTCAGCCATCGCAAAATACTTGCGCTAACGGTAGTGCGGCATAAAAATGCAAGAATAAAAAAACTGACCCTTGCAAATGTGCTTCTGGCCTGCTTGGGACAGTCGTGGGGGTGAAATGCTAAACCCTGGGAGCAGAGGTTCCAGCATTTTCTGTGGTCTTCACTAAGCGAGGCATCTGCACTGTGGCTGTCATGTGGGGCTGTGGAACGCAGAGCTGGGAAGTCAGTGAGATCTTTGGGTGCTTCTGGCCTTGGGAAACAGACCTGGCTCTTCCTTAGGAAGAACTTCCTGGCCGTAAGAGCTGACATTGAAGCAGTCCAGAACTGCTGGATGATGGACCAGATGGTGACCATTGAAGGTGGGGGACATCACTTTCTTGGGGGCTTCTAGGCAGAGGATGGAGAGTCCTTAGTGAGGGATGTTGCGTTTGTGGATTTCTTTATTCAGCCAGAGGGGAGGTGGACTAAATGAGGGTTTCTTTGTTGTTGCTTTTTGGGGGGGTCCCTTTCTACTCTGTAATTTTATGAACTCCCATGAGCAGAACCCTCTTCCTTTCATGCTAAGGAATAGCAATGGCTCAACATGTGGAAGACTGACAGGTTTCTACCTCTGGACCTACAACATCCTTTTCTCTCATCCATGTGTGGCTACCATTGATGCTACTCTTCATACCAGCACAGCTCTTGAGCGGCTTCCAACTGGGCATCTTCTTCTCCCATTTCCTGTTCCCCAGCTTCTAACGTAGTCCTAAGGCAGCCATGGCGAACCTTGAAACTCCAGCTGTTCTTGGACTCCAATGACCAGAAGGCCCAAGTCAGCACTCCTGCTGATCAAGGCTTCTGGGAATTGAGGTTCAAGAACAGCTGGAGTGCCAAGGTTGGCCATTGCTGGCCTAAGGCTACTTCACCAACCCTCACCCATGGCTCATTCCATCCCTCCTTCTCCCGTTATCTTGACCTACCCTGCTTGGCATTGTTCCTCTGCCACCGCCATTAATCAACAGCCCATTGATTGGTGAGCTGACCACAGCCCGTCTGGGTCCTCTCCCATTAAGTCAACGGTGGTTGTGGGCAGGGGTGTGGAAGGGACTGTTTCTCGCTTGTGGCGATGCAAGGCTGGTGCTTTCTTGGATTCGTCCACCACACCCATCTGCTCCCTCGGCAGCCCTGGGTTTGCTTATCAGCCGGCCACTCCGTAACAATAGCTCCCTGGCCGATGCGCGGAACAGATTGGAAACCACCACCCGATAAAGTAAGCAGCAAACAAAGCAGGTTTAGAATGAACCACCTCCTCCAGAGCAAGGATCACATCAGAAGCAGTGAATTAACACAGAAAGCCAATCAATGCAACAGACATGGCTACAGGGTGTAGTCAAGAACTGCCTACCCTTTGTGGAGCCATGGGTGGCCATGCTCACCCTCTTGTGTGTGTGTGGAGGGAGGCATCAAAGGTGCCCTGGTTTAAAATCAAAAACTGAGCATGGCCTTTTGGGTCACAGCACCAAGCCTCTGGACTCCTCCCACTCAGAAACATGTCTAGACCTATGATGGTGAACCTTGGCACTCCAGGTGTTCTTGAACTTTAGTTCCCAGAAGCCCAAGTCTCTGTGAATCCACATACAGTCAACCCATCTGTGTGGATTCACAGAGACTTGGGCTTCTGGGAATTGAAGTTCAAGAACACCTGGAGTGCCAAGGTTGGACATCACAGGTCTAGACCATCTTATTTTTGTGTACATCTGAAGATCATCTTTGATCGTCGGACCTTTGTTCGTTGTTGGCTGCCAACCCTACTGGAGTTCAAAATCCTGCTGCTCTTGTCATCCTGACGATTCTGCTGATGAGTTATTTACAAGTTATCCGTTAATTGCGTGGTTCTAGATGACTTATTACCTTTCTTGAAAGTGCTTTTTTGGCGTGTGTGTGTGTGTGTGGGTGGGTGAAAAGGCAGCGAATACTAATGAGTAAAGAAAACCATTTCCAACCTTCATCCCACTTTCCGAGAAGACAAGTGAGATGGAGTCAACCTGGAGCCCCTTCTTCAGGGTCAAACTCACAACGTCCACTCTCTTGTGTCTGCTGCTGCCCACCCCGTGAGAAGAAGCGTCCTTCCCCCAGAGGGATTGACAGAGAGAAGCGATGGGGAGAGAGTGGACCTTTGGTCAGAGAAGTGACCAAGGGCCCCCCACCCCTGTTCTGGCTCTGTTTGATCTAGCTTAATGGTTACCTTCCCACTGCCCGGAGGAAACATCCAGTGCTGACCTTCTTGTCCCCGTCACCAGCCAATACCTTTCGGAAGGCCGGGGGGGGGGTCGGCGGCGGGGGGAGGAAGAGATTGGGATCTATGAGTGGCCAGGCTTTGAAGTGAAGTCTGTGGAACTCCTGTTAGCCACACGTTGGCTTTGAGAGCCCCACACGTCCACCGGCGCAGATCCAGGAAGGCCTTTATGGCAAGAGCAAGCATTCTTGAGTGAACGCAAGAGCCAAATGAAATTAGAAGGATGGAGAAAGGAGCTCACTGGACAAGGGACGACATTCAAGGAAGAAGCAGTCCAGAGCTGCGGGGTGGTGGACCAGATGGTGACCATTGAAGGTGGTGGACATCACTTTCTTGGGGGCTTCTAGGCTGAGGAATTCAACCTCCTCTACATCACTTGGAGGACCCTGAATAGGTTGAGGATCGGAGTCCCTAAATGCATGGCCAACAGTGGGGGCTACTGGCAGACAACAGCGCACTGTGTGGATGTGGAGGGATTCAGAATCCTTTGGCTCATTTCCTGGCCTGCCAAAGACTGCCGTAAACATGCGCCGATGAGGACTTAGGTTTGGCCAACGGCAAAGCCAAGAAGGTGGCTTCATTTTGGCAGTCCAGGGTTTGACCGGGACATGAAAGAGGAAGATTGTATTCCCCACCCAGAAGGGCTGGTGTGTCTTTGTGTGTGCGGTGGGTGGGGGGTAAAGATGGACAAGGGGTGTGCACGTCACAAAGGAATGCTTTGGGTCAGACTGGGCAAGCCTTCCTGATCTCAGGGAAACTGAGAGCCTCTTTGTGGGCATCCAGGCCTGGCACCGGGCTCTGGCACGGAGTGAGCCTCCCGGAAGGAGATGCAAATGGCCATATTCCCTTCCACGGAAGCATGGCACTGCTGACGCCAAGCGGCAACGTCACAGTGGAGGCAGCTGGTGCACATTGAGAGCCCTGATCCCTGACCTTTCAGGGAGGTGGCAAATCCCCTTAACCCTTCCCTGCCCAACCTTCTGCCCGGGGAAGCAGCCACGTGTCTCCCGTGGGGGTGGGCAGAGATTCACGGGCAAAGCCTTTGAGTACAAATCCGTTGAGTCACTGTATGTGGCAAATGCACTGCACACTTCAAGCGTCTGGAGCAGGGGTGCCCAAACTTTTCAGGCCAAGGGCCAGTCACATGGTTCAGCGGACCATCCATGTGGTTTCAGCAGACCGGTCACATGGTTCCTCCCACCGGAAGCAGAAGTAAAACGCACCTTGCAATCTGTTTTGCAACAGGATGAGATAGATTTCAAGCTGCTGTTTTCTGTGTGTAAAGCAGGGGTGTGCAAACTACGGCCCATGGGCCAGACCTGGCCCCCGACACCAATTCATCCACCCCGCCCTCATCGCTCCCGGAAGCTAAACGGACGAGCCCGTCCGTTTAACTTCCGCTTCCGGGAGCGACGAGGGCGGGGTGGATGAATTGGTGTCGGGGGCCAGGTCTGGCCCATGGGCCGTAGTTTGCACACCCCTGGTCTGGAGGCTCAGTGGGGCACAGGGGCTGCCGTGTGGGGCAGTGCCTGGGGCCAGGTGTTGGGGGAAGGATCAAACGGCTTGGAATGCCATACACAGACACTTTGTTTGGCCAGGGTGGGCGGAAGTCCGGGCAGCCGGTTGGAATTCTAAAGTGTGTTGTTTGGGGGGCCAATAAAGGCTCCATTGTATGCAAAGTGGCTTATAAAGCAGCATATGACTTCCGAGCTCAGCACAGTCGGTGGCAACAACGGGGAGGCCGGCCGCAGGAGGGTGGAGAGGGAGACCGCCGCGGCTGCCAGGGGAAGGACAGAAGGAAGGGAGAGGAAGGACAGAGGGACCAGCTCCCCATCGCAAGGTAACCTCTTCCCTTGGCAATCCTATGGCTCTCCTGCCCTAGATCTCAGCAGTGAGGTGTGTGTGGCCATTGATGGGTCGGGACTCCAATAGCACTTAAGACTTCTATCCCCTTCCCCATATGTGCTTAGCGCACTCTCTGGGCAGTCCACAAGTCAATTAGCGTTTTGGCCCCCAACATGCTGGGTCTTTATTTGACTGACCCTGGAAGGTTGGAGAAGGCTTTGTCAACCTTGTGCCCTTGTCAGGATCGAACTCGCAATGTTCTAGGTGCGGGGCAGCACTTTAACCCCTGCGTCACCAGGGCTCTATAATGACAGGTGCTTACCTGTAACTGTTCCTCTGCTGCGTGGTCCCCTGGGAATCCAAACATGTGGAGTCACAGACACCACAAAGAAGTACCACATATACTCGAGTATAAGCTGAAGTTTTTAGCCCCAAAAGGGGGGACACACCAGCTTATACTCGGGTTAATGACCACAAGGGTCCCAAGACTGTGCCAGATTGAGATGCGCCAAGAATTTAATTAATTTTGCCATATTTTCAGGTATTTTGATCATTGAAACTCACTAGCAGTGGCTGCATTTCCCACCGTCGGCTTATACTCTTAGGTGCCTCGGTTTATTTTCAGGTCAGCTTATACTCGAGTATATACTGTACTTGATAGAGCCTAGGGCAGTGATGGCCAACCTTGGCACCCTTGCTCGAAAGCCAGTCGTATCCAACTCTAGAGGGCGGTGCTCATCTCATTCATTTTTCATTTACGGCCAAGGGAGCCAGCGCTGTCTGCATCTACAGACATTTCCGTGGACATGTAGCAGGCATGACAAAATACCAGAGCAGACAGAACACTGTTACCTTTCCCGCTTAAGCAGTACCTGTTTATCTACTTGCAATGTCTTGAACTGTTAGGTTGGCAGAATCTGGGAAAGAGATGGGAGCTCACTCCATCGTGTAGCACTCGGGTCTCAATCTGCTGACCTGCCGAGCATCCGCTCATCAGGCTCAGTGTCTTAACCACTAAGCCACTGCTGTCCCTCACTCCCATTCACCCCACCAGAAAGATTCGCAATCATGGGATCTAAAGTCCAACAACAGCCCGGAAACATCTGGAAGGCCCAGTGGTCGCCTAACCCTGGGCTAGGTTTATTAGAGAGAGGCACCGAGAGTTGTTTCCTCAGAGTTACAAATAACACAGTGCATGTTGCCTATGTTGCTCCGAAGGCTTTAGGAACAACCACCTTGCGACCAAGCAGAGCGCAACCAGACTGCCTGCCTGTGGGTTGGAGGAGAGGAGAGGTCTCAAGGCCACCGGGTGAGGCTTTGGCAGAGGTGATGTGGACGCAGGTGCAGGCCACTCCGTGGGACTCCTCCAGATGTTTGGGCAGGATGCTGATAGCCGCCCCTCCGTCCCTGGGCCTTGAAATGTCCCTGGCAAAATGAGAAAGAAAAGTACCAGGGCCAACTCTGTTGCTCTCCTGGACTGTGAGAAAGCTGATTTTTTTTCCCTTGGATTATAGCATCCACAATCTCTCCGTTGGAGAATGCTTGGAATTATAGTTTTAAAAAGGACTTTTCTCAAGTATTCCTCCCTCCCTCCACCCACCCCACGGGACGGCCTCTTGAGAAACAGAGGACAAGCCTCCAGTTGAAAAAGGTTCCTTAGGTTCCTTACCTGTAACCAGAGTTCTTTGAGTGCTCACCTGTGCATTAATCTAGCCTCCTTCTTCGCGGTCCCTGTGCATGCACACAATTGGGCATTTCCCCCCGCCTCGTGGATGGTCGTGCTTCTCCAAGCTCCTGTGCTGTAACTCTATATATTGCATTCTTTTTTTTTATAGTTTTGAGCTAGCGTTAGATTCTTCTGCTACAGTTTTGTCTTTAAAAGCTTATTAGAATTGTACAATTCACTTCTTAGAAGCGTTTATTTGTGCGGACAAAGGTTTTGGGCAGCAAAATTCTGGTGGTTATTAAGATGTCCTTTGATATGGACTGGAGGAAAGTGGGGGGAGAGAGAGAACTGGATATTGTGGGATTATCACTCCCATCATGCCTGACCATGGGCCTCATGGAAATTGGAGTCCAACAGCAGCTGGAGAGCTATAGATTTATTCCGGGCTCTCAGGTGAGGCAGGAAATTAAACAAGGCTTCGGAGTTAAGTTTAGCCACTACAGTCAAGATCCCCAAACCCTGAGGTCACAGATGGGAGAACATCAGGGCTACAGGGGACCAGAAGGGGTCACCTAGTGAAACACCTGGCTGGGGCAGGTATGCACAGGTAAAGCTTCCCTGACAGGTGGACTCCTAACTTCAGTTTAAGCCCCCATCCATCCTGAGTGAAGGAGAGCCTACCATTATCCCACACAGACCAAGGGTCTGCAAACTTGGCACTCCAGATGTTCTTGGACTCCAATTCCCAAAAGCCCTGATCAGCAGGTGTGCTGACTTGGGCTTCTGGGAATTGAAGTCCAAGAACACCTTGAATGCCAAGTTTGAGGAAGCTTGGCATAGACCATTGATGCCCCTGCCTCACTTCTGGAAGGTCAAACCCTGAGCTTGGCTGCAGAGATGTTGACGTTTGACTGGTGTAAATGGACAGAAAGTGGGGAATGGACGGTGCTGGAAGATGGTTTGTGGGTCTCCATGGGGCCTCTCTCCCTCCCACCCGCTGCCTTTGGCGCATCAACCCCACCTAACTCCCTGTTCTAACCAGACGCTGCCGCTTCCTTTCAGGTGTGAAGAAGAACCATGAAGTGGGAAGGTTTCTATTCCCTGGTCATCGGCGTGAACCGCCACTCCACGGCCATCGGCCGCATCTGGCTCTCCGTGGTCTTCATCTTCCGCATCATGGTCCTGGTGGTGGCTGCCGAAAGCGTCTGGGGCGACGAGCAGTCCTCCTTCACCTGCAACACGCAGCAGCCCGGGTGCAAGAACGTCTGCTACGACTACTACTTCCCCATCTCCCACATCCGCCTCTGGGCCCTCCAGCTCATCCTGGTGACCACGCCGGCTTTGCTCGTGGCCATGCACGTGGCCTACCAGCAGCACCAGGAGAAGAAGCTCTTGGTGATGACCGGCCATGGAGACCCAAAGCACCTGGAGGAGGTCAAGAAGCACAAGATGCGCATCTCCGGGTCTCTGTGGTGGACCTACATCTGCAGCGTGGTCTTCCGCATCGTGTTTGAAGTCACCTTCATGTACCTCTTCTACATGATCTACCCTGGCTACCAGATGATCCGCCTGGTCAAATGCGACGTCTACCCTTGCCCCAACACGGTCGACTGCTTCATCTCACGTCCTACGGAGAAGACCATCTTCACCGTCTTCATGCTGTCCATCTCCGGCATTTGCATCGTCCTCAACGTGGCCGAGATGGTCTTCCTGCTGGCGAGGGCATGTTCCCGCCGCACCCACCCAACCCGCAACCCTTCCTCGGGGAAGGGCTCCTTCCTGGGCCACAAGCTCTCCTCCGAGTACAAGCAGAACGAGATCAACCAGCTTCTGACGGAGCAGGACGGGTCGCTCAAGGACATCCTCCGGAGGAACTCAGGGCTCCAGGAGAAGGGCGACCGCTGCTCTGCCTGCTAAGGCCATCTCAGGAGGACGGGGCATCATCACCATAGGGATGGACCTCTTCTATGGACAGCCACGGGCCCCACACCGCTTGGGCCTGCCCTCCTGAGACCCAGACAAGCCCTCTTTGCTCTCGGCTTACACACACTGCCCAAGATCTCCACTTCTGGGACTTGTGACAACAGGTCCAGCCACAGCATGATGCCACTCCAAAGACGTGGTTCCTGTCCCACCCGGATGCAGAAGTAAAACATGTCCTGTGCATGTGCAGAACGCATTTCTGCATTCTGCGCCTATGTGCGTAAAGTGCGCTTTTCTTCCTCTTCCGGGAGCAGCGAGGGCATCGGGGGCGATGAAATGGCATTGGGGGGCTGGGTTTGACCTGTGGGCCGTAGGTTGAGAATGTCTGTCCTCACTAAATTGGAAAGGTTGCTTCCTCTAGGCTTGGCTCCCCCAGAGCATTCACCCTTCCTGAGGAATTGGGTGGGTGGGGGTCTCATTTTGCCCCTCTCCGCAGTTCTATTTTCCTGCCCTTCCACCCCTCCACTCAAGGCCTTAACCTTCCCAACGGACGGACGGACGGACAGGGAGAACCCAAGTCACAAATCCCTGGACCCACAATTCATCCTGAAACAACCATGAGCCTCCTTGCTGTCGTCCTGCAGAGCGTAACGGTGCGCGCAGGAGCCTCTTGGGTCACCTTCAGACAGAGTTGCAGCTCATGCGCGTCTCGCTGTGCCGTTTGACATTTTCCCAGCTGTTTCCAGTCCGGCGCCTCTCCCTGGTTTCTTCCTGTGAGCATTTTCTCTCTGGGGTCTGCAGAGGGGGAAAGCCGGACGCTGCAACTCATGCCCAGCGGCCACCTTTCCACATTGGCAGGACATCTGGGCCTTCAAGAGATACGCCATGGAAAGAGGGGGATTTCTCTGTGGCTGGTGTGTCTATATCAGGGACGCCCAATCAATGGCCTGTGGGCCGGATCCAGCCCACACTGCCCTTGTCGCTCCTGGAAGCGGAAGTAAAATGTGCTGTACGGGCGTGTTTTACGTCCGCTTCCGGGAGCGATGAGGGCAGTGTGGGTTGGATGAATTGGTGTCGGGGGCTGGATCCGGCCCACAGGCTGTAGTTTGGGCTCCCCTGGTTTAAGCAGAGAAAATGGCAGCTTACAATCTATCTCATCCTGCTGCAAAACAGATTGCAAGGCGCATTTTACTTCCGCTTCCGGTGGGAGGATCCACGTGACTGGCCCACTGAACCACGTGACCGAACCATGGCCCGAAAAGTTTGGGCAATCCCTGGTCTACATTTCGGAGGACTGGGATTCTTTTGCTAGGAAAGGAGCCCCCCCCCTTTTACCCCCACCCCCACCCCCTTGGTCTTCTGCTGTCTTTCATCTGGGTCTATGGAGAGGAAGGGGGGGCAGGAGGCTGTTATCACCTGCTACGCACCACTGTACCAAAGCAGTCACAGTATTAAAATGGTTTACACACTTCCGCTTCCAGGTGTGTGTTTTTCGGGGTCTTTCCAGGTGTGTTGTTCCTGTACTGTATATACAATTGATTTTTCTCTCTGAAATCACCCGGAGGACAATTGGGACTTTACACCCAAACCGGTTGCCTTTTCACACTCACTCCAGTCCCACCACTTTTCTACAGGGGCTACGACGGTGGCTCAGTGGTTAAGAAGCTCGCCTTGTTAGCTGGAAGGTCGGCAAGTCGGCGGTTCGAGACCTGGGTACCGCAGGACGGTTCGAGCTCCCGCCGTCTGTCCCAGCTCCTGCCAACCTAGCGGTTTGAAAGCAAGAGATTGCAAGTAGATCAACAGGGACCACTTTGGTGGGGAAGATATCCTTTTTGGGACATGAAAGGAGCCTCATTTGGGCATCGTCCCTCTGAGCGGAGTTTCTCCAGCAACAATCCTTTCAACCCAGAATAATTTGTGGCATGAAATTATTATTACAGCAAGAAAGGGCCAATACTTGGGTCTGCATTGGCCATTTGGGGAGAAGCCGAGACCATTCAACTGGGGGTTGATCTCTGAGTGACTCTGTGGCAGTAATTTGTGTGGTGTGGGTGTGCGCGTGTGTGTGTCAAAGGCTGCAAAGGTTGGCTAGTCTCACCCGGAGCATGGCATGCTGGCCTTGTTCAGAGCAGGAGAAAGTGTCCCTTCCCAAAGTCACTTTGCCACCAGGCAGAGGAAAGAGTCCAGCGCATAAAGGGCAACGGCCATAGCTCTCGTGACCAGGGTGGGCCAAGCACGGCCCGCCAGGGGATGGAACAGACCTTGCCACAGCAAGCGGCTTCCCAAAGGCAGGTCATGCCACCCTCTGGCCCTGGCAGAAGAAACTCCTGCCTAATAAGCTCACGCACACACACACACACACCCCTTCACCCTGCGGAAGGGGCTATTATTAAACCGAATAAAGGTGCCGCCTTCAGTGGACTCCACACCGGCCACTCAGTCATGGGAGGTCGGGTGGAGAGCCGACAGCAGCATAGCCTCAGCCCGGGATGGACAGACTGACGGACGCTCATTGCTCCACGGGTGGCACCAATGGGAGGAGGGAACAGCTGGCCAGATGTCTCTCTTTCGGAGGTGCGCACACCACAGAGCCATTGGTCCTGAGGAGAGGAGACACGAGCCAAGACGGGAGGCGCCTCATCCAGAAACCTCCACGCACGGGAAGAGGTGAGTTTCACAGCTGTTGATCTGAGCATATGATGCTGAAGGTTTTATTTTTCTGACCACCACCATCACCACCGGCAACCTCTCCCACCCGTTTCCCCTAAATGCGCAAAAAACGTCCAGGTTTGGGGAGCGGCGGGGGGGGGCAGCAAAGTGCTTGTGGCAAAGCCATGGACCAAGGAAGGCTTGTGGGCATCTTCTGAGACTCCAGCTCACCACAAGCTCTAAGACAGGTGCCCAAACATTTCGGGCTGTGGGCCGGCCACCTGGTTCAGTGGGCCGGTCACGTGGTTCCTCCCACCAGAAGCGGAAGTAAAACGCACCTTGCAATGTTTTGCAACAGGATGAGATCGATTTTAAGCTGCCATTTTCTCTGCTTAAATCAGCGGTGCCCAAACTATGGCCCGTGGGCCAGATCCGGCGCTCAACACCGATTCATCCGACCCACACCATCCTCGTCATTCTTGGAAGCGTAAGTAAAACATGGTTTACTTCCACTTCCAGGAGCGACGAGGGCGGCGTGGACCAGATGAATTGGCATCGGGGGCTGGATCCGGCCCACAGGCCGTAGCTTGGGCACCTCTGATCTAAGAAGTGACCTGCAGTCCTCTCCCCAGGTGTTTAGGCCAATAAACCTCCTTTGTTTTCGACAGGCCAGGAGGTTCTCTGGCATTTCTTCTCACCCTTGAGGTCTCGTAGACGCAATGGGATGATGCGTCACTTGCTAGAGTCACAACGGGTCCTGCCAGAGAACAAAGGCACCATCGGACCGGGAAGGGGGTGGAAGGACCACAAAGGGCAGCCAGTTTTGCCCCTGCGCCCCCCACCCCACCCCTGGTGCCTGCTGGGAGGGTGCCAACGGCTATGCCAGGGTTCCTCATGCTCTTCTTCTTTGCTTCCTTTCACCTCTTTGGGCAGTGGTGGCAATCCTATGGCATGTGTGCCAGAAGTGACACTCGGAATTCTCTCTGTGGGCACCTGTGCAGTCATCCCAGCACAGAGTTTGCCCCGCCCCTCGGCCCAGCAGCCCAATGGGAGCGCTTCCTCCCTCCCCTGTTGCTGTGTTGGCACTTTGTATTAAATAAGTGGGTTTTGGGTTGAAGCTTGGGCACTCAGTCTCTAAAAGGTTCGCCATCACTGCCTTGGGGGTGTTGACGGAGATGCAAAGTTCTTGTTCAGGCACTTCTAGCGCACCCTTAAAGACGCACTCCTGTCTTTTAATGTGAGCTTTCATGGCCTTGATCCACGAAAACTAACTTGGCACTGGAACCTAAGGTGGGAATAAATATGCTCCCGGATGAGGCGTTTCTTTGTGTTGGTCGGTATTCCCAGACACTCTCTCCACTTCATTTGTTGTCTCTGTTTGTGGTTTTAGATGGGTTCTGTTCCAATTCTTTCCCTTAGAACCTCATTCCCGATCTCATCCCTTCCAGCCACTCCATCAGCCTTTCTCAGACGAGGGGGTTTCTTTTGAGTTGATGGCGCTCTCCTTTGCCTCCCGCAGGCCATGGGCGACTGGCACCTGCTGGGCCGGCTGCTGGAGAGCGCCCAGGAGCACTCCACGGTGGTGGGCCAGGTCTGGCTGACGGTGCTCTTCGTCTTCCGCATCCTGGTCCTGGGGGCGGCGGCAGAGAAGGTCTGGGGGGACGAGCAGTCCAACTTCTCCTGCGACACCAAGCAGCCGGGCTGCCAGAGCGTCTGCTACGACCAGACCTTCCCCATCTCCCACGTCCGCTTCTGGGCCCTGCAGATCATCTTCGTCTCGGCCCCCAGCCTGGTGTACCTGGGCCACATCCTGCACTTGGTGCGCAGGGAGGAGAGAGAGATCCGGGCAGCAGCGCTCGGTGGCCAGGCGGGGCCCGTCGTCTCGGTGCCCCGGGACGCCTGCGGCCGGATCCGGCTGCAAGGAGCCCTCCTGCGGACCTACCTGTGCAACGTCACCTCCAAGGCCCTCCTGGAAGTGGGCTTCATCCTGGGCCAATGCGCCCTCTATGGCTTGGAGCTGAAGCCCCTCTACAGATGCAGCCGCTGGCCCTGCCCCAACACCGTCAACTGCTACACCTCCCGGCCCACTGAGAAGACCATCTTCGTCTTCTTCATGCTGGCCGTGGCCTGCCTCTCGCTCCTGCTCAACCTGGTGGAGGTCTGCCACGTGGCCCACGCCAAGTGCAGGCGGGCGCCCTCTGAGACCCCCGCCTGCTCCCTGGCTCCCGGCCCCAGCACCACGTCTTCCAACCACACAGAGGTAGCCCACGGAAGCCCCGCATGGAGTGGACACCAGGACAGTGGCGGCAAGAACAGCAGGAAGTGGAGGGCCGGAGACCTGGCGGTTTAAGGGGAGGCTGAGCCGGCCCTGAAGGGCTGCCATGGTGGCCTAGCGGTTAGACACCGGACTTTATGGCCGGAAGATCAGCAGTTTGAGACCCGAGTGCTGCACGATGGAGTGAGCTCTTGTCATCTGTCCCAGCTCCTCCTGCCAACCTAAGCAGTTTGAAAGCAAGAAATTGCAAGGAGATAAGCAGGTACCGCTTTCGGTGGGAAAGGCAAGAGTGTTCCGTGTTCTCCGGCCTCTAGTCCTGCCTGCCACATGACCATGGAAATGTCTGCAGACGAACAGCACTGGCTCTTTGGCCATACAAAGATGAGCACCAAACCCTCGTGTGATACGACTGGCTTTTGAGCAACGTTGACTTGAGCCAGCCATCCTTGCCCCAAATTCCAGATGCTTAAAGGTCCCCAGTTGGGCAGCTGGACCGGAGTGGGCCGGACTAACCAGCAGCCCCGAAGGACCGGCCCAACACCTTGGCCAGAAAGCCCGGCTGACCAACACTGCCAGGCTAGACACATCAGCACCGGACACTCTTTGGCCTTCCTCCTCTCTTCCTTTCCTTGCTCCTAGAGCAGGGGGTTCTCAACCTATTGTCCATGGGGGCCATTTCATGTGGCCCACTGCCCTAGCTTCTGCCACCACCGCCGCCCACGGGTGCAGCAGTCGTGTCCGCTTTTCCGGCTGTCATAATAAACACGCCGCTTATGTTTATGGTGCATTTTACAGGCAGCGCCTGTCTGAAGGTGACCCGAAAGGTTCCAGTGCGCACCGTTGTGCCCCATAAAACAACACGACAGCATATGAATTGCGGGTCCAGGGATTTGTGTCTTACGTTCTCCCTGTTGGGAGAGTTAAAGCACGGAGACCTTGAACAGATGAATGGGAGAGCGGGGATCTGGCCCGCTCAGTTGTCTGTGGCCGTATGGCCTGGCCCACAGCTTGAAACGGTTGAGAACCCCTGCCCTAGAGGATGTGGCCCAGAATGGCTTGCAGAAACCCAAACAAGCGGAAGCAGGCAAGGAGGAGCGCAAGCTTCCCAGGGGGGTTCTGGGAGTGGCGGAGGTCGTGGCGAGTCCCGTGGAAGCTGGTCTGGCAGAAGCAAGGGGTGGGGCGGGATGTGGGAATCAATGGCATTTGCAGCCACACTCCCTGCACCACCACCCCGGCAACCAGGGTAGCTCAAGCTTTCCAAAAATTAGGGGCCTCGGGTGCTGTCGTCCCCCGCCCCACCGGGCACTCCAAAATGCAGACGTCTATAAAGCAAAGCAACCCCTTCTATGCCTCCCCGCCCCCCATAGAAGCGCTTAGTGCCCTCCCCGGGCAATTCACAAGTTCATTAGCCTCTTGTGAAACTGCGTCAACCTTGAGCCCTGGTCAGGATTGAACTCACAATCTTTTGGTTGCAGCGCAGCAGTTTTAACCCCTCAACCAACATGGGGCCTCCGTTCCATGCTTGCTGGAGTAAAGCGTCGCCTGGTTGCAGTTTGCAGGGAATTTTTAATGGCCATTTAATTGGAACAGCGTTCCGTGCGCTCCGGTGTCTAGTCATGCCTGCCACATGACCACGGAAACGTCTGCAGAAGCAGACAGCGCTGGCTCTTCGGCTTAGAAACAGAGATGAGCACTGCACCCTAGTCGGATACGACTTGCTTTCGAGCAAGGGAAACCTTTACCTTAATCGGAAGGATGGAAGTCAGGGTTTTGGTTCAGCCTCGGTCAATTCCCCAAAGCACTGATCAGCCAACGGACTGACTGAGGCCTCTGGGAATTGAACCCCCCCCCTTTGTGGGGCCTGGGCCCCAGGTTGGGAACCACTTCTTGCCCTTCCCTATAGCACAGGGGCTCCGAACCTTCTCAAGCCGGGGGCCAGGTCATGCTCTCCAAGTCAGGTTTGAGGGCCGGACGACCATTTGGCCCTGCTAGCATGATGGGGGTGGCCATTTTGTCCCAACAGCCTCAAAGGAGGGCCATTTTGTTTGTCAAATGCCCTTGGAGGGGTTGGGGAGGCCACATGAAATGGCACCACGGGCAGGGGCATGCTTGGCTATGCTAAGGGTGCTGGACAGGGAGGGAGGGGCTGGCACCTATGGGGGGGGATGCATGGTGTCATGGATTGTAGCTGCCAGGTGACATACGTCTGCCCACCTCGGGGGTGGGGGGGCGCCAGTCACTGGGGCGCACCGAGACTTGTCCCTAAATGGCCAGCACGGGCCTGACCACAGGCCAGATCCAGCCCACAGGCCTTAGGTTGGGAACCCCTGCCATAGCATCATGTGGAGACAGAAGGACCCCCGTCCTGGGAAAGACAGGCAAAGACGCTGCCGGGCAGGGTTTTTTGTGCCTTTATTTGAAATGCATGGTTTCCAGAGAGATGGGGGAGGAGGGAGGGGATCAAGGAGGGCAGGTCCGAATGCGCGCCCCCCATGCCCCCCGCCCCCCCAGTATCACTACAAACGACAAAGACCCCAACTGGCTCACTGGCGACAAGGACACACGGGGAGGGTTCGGCCAGGACAATATATACAGGCGCAACAGACAGGCAGCCACCAACACTGTCACCAGCCACAGCTCTGAGTTTGGCGCAACACACATGGATGGGGAGGGGGCGGCCGAGGGAAGACCCCCGATGACCCCATGATGGACATTGGGGGGGGTGGGGGTGGCAGGGGGGCTTCGGAAAAGCTCTGGATGGTTCTTTGAGAGCCTAATCCCCAAATAACCCAGCAAGGAGAGAAAAACAGCCTCCAGATGTTGGGGTGAAAGCATTATTGAGTGTCATCTCAAGAGCGCATGGGGTTTTTTTTTGGGGGTGGGGGAGAGATGCAGACAAGGGCCCAATGCTGCCCCTCCCTACGTCGTCTCCATCCACCCAGGAGGGGGTTGTGCCTACAAAAATGGACACACACACACACCCCGCCTCCAATAAGAGCCCCATCCGTTCTGCAATATCCTCTGCCATCTCTCTAACCCCCCCCCCATGCCTCCCACCCCCCAATTTAATCGGCCCCTGGCTTTGCTTCCCCAGCCTGGACCCATCCGTCTGGTGCTCGATGGCTGGGCGCAGGGGCAAGCAGGCACTCTTGGGCAGTCACAAGGATGGGGAACCGTTCATGAGCATGGAGTGGTCAGAGTTCTACCAGCCGGTCAACCCCACCACCACCCCAGGCCAGTGACCTCCAAGCCTGACCTCCTCCTCTCCCCCCTAGATGGTTGGCTCAAGAGCCCCTACAGGCCAGAGGAGGAGGAGGGCTCAGTCCATGTCGTCGTCCAGGCCTGCCCCACCGCGGCTGTGCTCCTCGTAGATCTCGCGCACGGCCAGGATGCGGTTGAGCATGCTCTCCAGCATGGTCTTGTCCATGGGGATGACTGAGTACCACAGGGGCGACTCGGCGATGCACGACCGCTCTGGCTGCAGGTAGAAGACGTCGTTGCGGCTGCGGAGGCCCTCGGGGCTGTGGCGGCGGAAGAAGGCAGGCAGTGAGAACAGCCATTAGCCATCAAGACTTCTATCACACACACACACACACACACTCCACCTCTATTTGTGGTTCACAAGTTAATTGGCAATTTGCCCCCAACATACTGAGTCCTCGTTTGGTCGACCTTGGAAGCATAGATGACGTTGAGTCAACCTGGATCCCCGTAAGGATCAAACTCACACCGTTCTGGCTGCAGGACAGGAGTTTAACCCCTGCTCCGCCAGGGCTCTCTAATGACAGGTTGCTCACCTGTAACTGTTGTTGTTCTTCATGGTCCCCTGAGACTCCATTGGTGTGGATTCACAAAGAAGAACTTGATAGAGCAAGTGGCAACTCTCTACCAGTTGAGCTGCGCCTGGTGGTTCCCTCTTGGTTGGTCTTTAAAAGCCACCTGGAATCGTTGCTCTTAAAAGGCCTTTAAGGACATGATGCGGCCAACAGGCGAGCAGTAGGTTTAGATTGACCTTTTTCTGTCGCCAAGATGCGTTTTTCGTTGCTGGGGTTGTTCTTGCTGTTTTTTCATTTTTGGGTGGGGTGTGTGTGTGTGTGTGGGGGGGGGGTTATAATTGTATTTATAATGTTTTAAATTTGTGTAATTTTGTTCTTGTTGATATTTATAATACAGTATATTCCATTTCTTTAATTTTTATTGTGAAGGTTATTTTGGTTTTTTAAAAATATCTATGTTGGAAGATTAAGCTGGGCACGATCTCTTAATATTTCTTAACCTTGTGGCTCCTTAAAGCCAAACTCCTGTTTTCCAATGTGCAGTGTGGCTCAAGTGGCTAAGAAGACGCTGACTGGGAGGCGGGAGGTCAGCAGTTCAATTCCCGAGTACTGCAGGGACGGAGTGAGCTCCCGTCTTTGTCCCCAGCTCCTGCCAACCTAGCAGTTCGAAAACAAGACATTGCAAGTAGATAAATAGGGACCACTTTGTTGGGAAAGGAAAACAGCGTTCCGTGCTCCCCGGTGTCTAGTCATGCCTGCCACATGACCGCGGAAACGACTGAAGAAGCAGACAGCGCTGGCTCTTCGGCTTTGAAACAGAGATGAGCACCGAACCCTAGAGTAAAGCGCGCCTTGCAATCTGTTTTGCAACAGGATGAGATAGATTTCAAGCTGCCGTTTTCTCTGCTTAAACCAGGAGTGTCCAAACTACGGCCCGTGGGCGCGTTTTGTTTTTACTTCCACTTCTGGGAGCGACAAGGGCGTCTTGGGCCGGATGAATTGGCGTCAGGGGCCGGATCCAGCCCACAGGTTGTAGTTTGGGAGCCCTTGCTATAGAAAACAGCCGAGCACCTCGGAGAGTTTGTCTTCCTTCTCCTGAGTGTTTTATGCTTCTTGGCAGCCAAAGCCACACCAACCAACCAAGACAAAACCCTGGGATGATGTTATTGAGCCCCCCCAGGCCCACCCCGGGGGTGTCTCTCTCTGTCCAGTCATCACTCACCATTTGGAAAGGTAAAACTCGTAGAACTTGACCGGGCATCGCAGGGGGTTCATGCGATTCTCCCGCTGCTCCAGGATGAGCGCCTCGTCCTCCCGCTTCCGTTTGCCTAGGCCGCTGTCTACGGGCGAGGAAGGAAGGAAGGAAGACGGGTTAGGGCGTGAGGGGCTCATCGGGTGTGTGTGCATGTGCAGGAAAGGCAGACGAGGGCACAGGACGCGTTCCCTACCTCGTCCCTTCCGGTGCCGGACAGGAGCATAGTAGCGAATGCTCACCACCTTGGTGGTGCCGCGGGGCGTGGTGCACTTGCGTGACTGGCGCACGACGTTGGTGAAGGAGAGCTGCATGTGCTCCTCGGCCGTCTGCAGCCCAAAGAACTTGGTGTTGAAGAACATCAGGGTGTTGAGCAGCACGAACGGAGAGTAGACGCCCAGCTGTTTGCACTCCCAGAGGTGCTCCTCTTCCACACGGGAGAACACGGCATCTGGCCAAAGACACGCAAAACCCCAGGGATGCTCAGCAGTTGTATCAATTATGAATCTTCATAATGCAATACGCCGCGTGTTGTAATGTGAAACTAAGCCGTAATGTGTCTTTGGGAGCAAAAAGATAATATAAAACCCGGCCTTATTTTTGGAGAAATACGGCAGGACTCGGGAGATTTGGGCTTCTGGGAATTGAAGTCCAAGAATATGTGCAGTAAACCCATCCGTGTGGATTCACAGAGACTTGGGCTTCTGGGAATTGAAGTCCAAAAACACTGGCAGTAAACCCATTCATGCAGATTCACAAGATTTGGGCTTCTGGAAATTGAAGTCCAAGAATATGTGCAGTAAACCCATCCGTGTGGATTCACAGAGACTTGGGCTTCTGGGAATTGAAGTCCAAGAATATGTGCAGTAAACCCATCCATGTGGATTCACAGAGACTTGGGCTTCTAGGAATTGAAGTTCAGGAATATGTGCAGGAAACCCATCCATGTGGATTCACAGAGACTTAGGCTTCTGGGAACTGGAAGTCCAACAGCGCCTGGAGTGCCAAGGTCCACCATCACAGGATTCGGACCCCATTCCCAGCCACAGGTCAACTCCATTCCCAAAGGCCAGCCCCAAACTCCAAGGATAATGTCGGGAAAGCAACATTTTCCGGCCCCCGCCCGCCCGCCCTATTCCGGCCCGCCAACCCACGTACTGTTGGGCAGGATGGTGGGCTGCCAGCCACTCAGTAGCTTGTTGAGTTCCTGCACGAAGGTCAGGTAGTAGAGGTCCGTGAAAATGTTCACCATGCGGTTGTTCTCCAGCAGATACTGGGGGAGAGGAAAGGTGCGCAAGGTGAGGAAGGAAATCCAAAGTCCATTAGTACGCTTCCTGCACTCCACGATGGTGGAGAACAGCGCTATCCTTTCCTCTTTATGATTACCTCTCAGGTACAGTGGGATCTTGTGCAACGCATGCATCGTACAACGGGAAAAAATCCTATAACGAAGTGCCTTGTGGAACCAATTATTTCCGTTACACATACGAGGTCCCACTGTATTTGAAGAGCGCTGTCATCATCCTATCCCCTCTCAGCCTCCGTTGCTCAAGACTAAACATGCCCAGTTCCTTCTAGTTCCTCCTAGGGCAGAGAAGCTCAACCTTTTCCAGCCATGCGCAGGTCATGCTCCCTCAGACAGCGGAGCCGACCGGACTGGTGGTTCTCCCTGCAGTAAACGCAGCCGTCAAAAACACCCATGGCTGTAGTAAATATGGACACGGCTGTTTCCACCGCTTCTGGCGGCAGTGAGGGCGGCATGAAATGGCACCGTGGGCCGGATCTGGCCCATAGGCTGAGAACCCCTGTCCTAAGGCTTGGTACCTTCTCTAGTTTGTTTGCCTCTTTCTTAGAGTACGGCGCCCAGATGGGGCACTAACTAAATGGGGGTGTAACTAGTGCTGAATAGAGGAAGACGAGTACCTCACGGGTTTTGGAGACTAAAGGTAAAGGTTTCCCTTGCTCGAATAAAGCCAGTCGCATCCGACTCTAGGGTGCAGTGCTCATCTCTGTTTCTAAGCTGAAGAGCCAGCGCTGTCTGCTTCTGCAGACGTTTCCATGGTCATGTGGCAGGCATGACTAGACACCGGAGCGCTGTTACCTTCCCACCGAAGTGGTCCCTATTTATCTGCTTTCAATTTCTTGCTTTCGAACTGCTAGACTTCTGTTAACGCAGCCTAAGAAAAGCTAATCACTATGAGGATGGCCAATATTTGGAATCGGATACAGGGGAGGAAGCTTCCCAAGGGACGCGGCTCACCTGCTGAATGCCAAGGCAGAGGTAATAGATGCTGTCCGGCTCGTATCGCTCCCCGTTGGGCCGGGTGATTTCTTTGACGAACTGGGCCAGGCCATAATTCAGCTCCGCCGCCGTGCAGGCAAGGATGTCCTCTTTGATGCGCATGGGCTTGGCTGTGGGACAGCGGTGGAGGGGAACAGTGTTAGTCCTTGGAGGGAGGGGCAGGGGCCCCCCTGCTTGCCTGCCCAGCCCAAACCAGGACTTACGTCCAAAGCGTAGTTCGTCCCCCTTGCTGGTCTCCCCTCCGGCGTACTTGGCCTGGAGCCAGCCCTTCCAGGCGTTGACGCCGTACGAGTAGTTGAGGGCGGTGCAGCTGGGCTGGCTACTCAGGGAGTCCCGCGAACAGCTCTCCGAGAGCATCAGCCGCTTCTGGCCCTGTTTGGGAAGGAGGAAGATGAACCCAAGAATGGCCAACAGAGCTAGTCCATTTCACACGGTGTGTCTGGTGTGCACACACGCGCATGCGTGCGTGCACAAACGGACAAAGAGAGCATTTTTAAAAATGATTTTAGAATTGTTTTAAAAAGTTAAAAGGTTTGATAAAGAGCAAGGATTTTATAGGCCAGGGTTTCCCGACCTTTTCAAGCCAATACTGCATAGGGACATGGAATGCATGGCATTGTTGACGCAATGGGCATAGAGCTGAGCATGCTGCGGAGGATGGTGGAGGATTGGGGTGCCCGGCGTGCAGTGCTCCATGGGGTCGCAAAGGGTCAGAATTGACTGTGCGACCGAACAACCACAACAAGAAGCCATGCCCACCACCCACCCACCCACCCACCCACCTGTCCTGTCGTGCAGTTCACGTCTCTTCGGAGCTCCCCTTCCATCCCACATTGGTTCTGCCTGCCTTGTGACCTCAGAGGGAGCCTTTTTAAGGGGGTCGCCTTGGAAGGCCCCTGTAGCCACCTCATCCCCTCTTTGGACCCACATCCTCCTGCACACCCACCATCCACAGGTGCATCAACCTGGAGGACAGGTATGGTTCCCAGAGATAAGCCGTTTCCTCCCCACTCGGGAGCCGTTGGGCAGGTGGGTTGGGCGGGACTCACCTTGCGGATGGCCCGGGGCAAGTCCTGGTCAGCAGAAACATCCTCCGGCCCGACCAGCCCGCAGTCAAAGAGGAAGTCCACGCTGGGGTTAATATCCAACGGGTCTTGAGGAAGGGACAGAGCGGAAGCCGTGAGTGGTGGTGGTGGTGGGGAGACAGATGCTCATTTTCCCAGTTCCCACCACCACCACCACCACCACCACCACTGTATCTCGCCCGACTGTCCTGGCCCTTACTTTTGGGAAAGTCCGCTTCCAAGTCCTGGCCCGGCTCATCCAGGACGTTGGCCATCTTGACCGCCATGGCCAAGACATCGTCTCGGGCCGGCCCAAAGAGGTCACAATCTTCTAGGAGGCCCTCTGCGCTCTGGTTGCTCACCAGATCTGTGGGGAGAAGAGGCATCAGTCCTATCCCCCGCACCACCAAGCCAGAGATTTATTTATTACATTTTTATACCATCCATTTGGGAAATACAAATAGGAAAATAACATAATAAAATATACAAAACAATTAAAAACAAACCAAACATGTATGTACACCATAAAATGAAGCAACTGGCACCTGAGAGCATAGGGCCATGATGGCGAACCTTGGCACTCCAGATGTTCTTGGACTTCAATTCCCAGAAGACCCCATGAATCCACACAAATGGGTTTGCTGCGATTCATCCAGCCCTCGCCACACCGCCCTTGCCGCTCCCAGAAGCGGAAGTAAAACGCGCCTTAACCGTACGGGCGCATTTAACTTCCGCTTCCAGGAGCGACGAGGGTGGCTTTCTTCCTCGCTCCTTGCCCCCCCCCCTCCACACATGCACACGAGGAGCCCAAAACCTTGGTGGGTAGCCATTGCCTGGTGGCCAACCGTCATGGAACATGTGGGATCTACCAATCGCAGAGGCTCTTTAGGGGATCCTGGGACTCCATTTCCCATCATGCATCAGCCACGTATTTACGACAGCTGTAAACGCCCCTGCGGCTGTCATAAACGCTGTCGTGGACGTGGTTTATGGCAATGTTTATGGCCTGGCCGGGGGGCATCAATCCAGCCCGCTCCGCTTTCAGTGGGGGGCATGGTCTGGCCCACAGCTTGAAAAGGTTGAGAACTCCTGCTTTAACCCCTACCACCCACCACCATGCGCAGCTGCCATCTCTTCATCTAAAAGCTGCAAGATGTCTTTTGGGACACTTCTTCTTCCCCCAGGACCCACCGGCTTGGGAGGTGGCAGCCTGAGGGGGGGGGGGGACGGGGGGGACCACTTCCCGAACCTACCGCAAAGGTCCGAAGAGGCCTTGTCCAGCTCCTCTGCTTCAGCGATCATCTCGGCCATGGCCAGGATGTCGGCCTCCAGCGGGTTGGACGGGATTTTCACCTTCAGCTCCTCAATGGTCTCCACAATCTTCTCCGTGCTCTCCAGGGTGGTGGGCAGGAACATTGGCACAGGGACCTCCAAGGAAGGAGAGGGCAGGGTTAAGAGGAGGCCACGCCGGACTGAGGCGGAAGGAGGGACCGGCAGGACCGTAAACCCCACTTACCGGGACGGGCATGGAGAAAGGCACGGGTAATTTCTGGCAGAACATGTTCATTGGTACAGGCACAAAGATGGGCACGGGGATGGGCAACACGATCACCTGCGGCTTCCAGTCATCCTCTGGCGGGAAGAAAAGAGGGAGAATCCGTCAGAGGGAGGGTCATTTGTAGCATGTACCACAGCGGCTCCCCAAAGTTTTTGGGCTGTGGGCCGGCCACGTGGCTCCTCCCACCGGAACCGGAAGTAAAACGCACCTCGCAATCTGTTCTGCAACAGGATGAGATAGATTTTAAGCTGCCATTTTCTCGGCTTAAACCAGAGGTGTCCAAACTATGGCCTGTGCACAGGATCCCGGCCCCGACGCCAGTTCTTCCAGCCCGTGCCGCCCTCATCGCTCCCTTTGGGTGCATTTTACTTCCGCTTCCGGGAGCAACGAGGGTGGCGCAGGCCGAATCAATTGGTGTTGGGGCTGGATCCAGCCCATGGGCCGTAGTTTGCGCACCCCTGATGAACCGGGCACTCAGAGCCGTCCAGACTTCCAGAGAGTGGAGGTGGTCAAGGAGACAGCAAGGCTAGTCTCAAAAGCTCTCCAACTGGAGTTTTCTGGACCCCTCTTGGCTGCCCCATAGCCTCAAGCATGGTGGGAGGAAAGGATGCTGCATGGGAAGGTAAGACCCCCACCACACCACACACCACATGGTGCTGGGGGTCACCATTCACATATCGCCAAAATGGAGAGCCCGAGAGAGGACCGACTGCCATTAAGCGTCACAGAGACTAGTTACAAAGTATTGTACAGATACAGAAGTGCTAATTAACTCGTGAACGACTAAGTGCCGTGGGGCAGGGGTAGAGAAGTGCCATTGCTAACTGCTATTAAATGAGACTGGAGAGTCCATGAGTAGTGGGAAAATATCCCAGATGGACGGGATATAAATGTAACAAATAAAATAAATCAGAGAAAAGGGCTCTCTCCCCCTAAAAAAAAGGCCACGTGGCCACCCGAGAGCCGCCAGCCGTGCTCCGTAGCACAAACACCCAGGCCTTGGCAAGGGGCAGCTTTGTTCCTGCCCCGTCCCCCTTGGGCTCCCGTACCTGTCTGACATCCCTTGGACTTCATCTCGATCTTGCACGAGACTCCCCGGTTCTGCATCAGAGGTTTGCACATGGCGGCCTTGTTCTTCCGTGGGGTGGCCGGCTGAGACGGTGGGGGAGTTGGCGGCGGGGGAGTCGTTGGTGGTGGCGGGGGCGCAGCAGTAGCAGTAGCAGTAGCAGGGGGCGTTGAGGCAGAGGTATTCGTGGCTGGCACCTGGCCCAGACAGACCCACCCAGGGGCGGGGGGAGATAAATGTAATTTAATTTTTCATGTATATAGAGAGCATATGCACCAAAGACAAATTCCTGGTGTGTTAGCACACCTGGCCAATAAAGGATTCTATTCTATTCTATTTAGCAGCAGTTGGAGCAAAGCCCCCTCCAGCGATTGTGAGGTCGGCCTTGACATGGATCAAGGTGAACTCAGGATCTTTCATCTTTCCAAGGTTGGTCAAATGAGGACCCAGCATGTTGGGGTGTGTGTGAAATGCTCATCAACTTGTGAACCGCCCAGAAAGTGCTCTAACCGTTTATATGGGGCAGGGCACAGAAGTATTATTGCTATATGATGGTGAAATAAAGGATAGGCTAGCTACAATGTCTATTTCTGCTCACAGGGCTGAAATGGTGAACCTTGGCACTCCAGGTACGCGCAGGTAAACCCATTCAGGTGGATTCACAGAGACTTGGGTTTCTGGGAATTGAAGTCCAAGACCACCTGGAGTGCCAATGTTCACCATCATGGCCCTCGGCTGTGTCAAGTTCTTCTTCATGGTCTCTGTGAATCTTCCATCCTTCCAAGGTCGGCAAAATGAAGACCCAGCATGTTGGGGTCAAAGTGGCCGCCCCTCCTCTGCCTTCTCTTCCCGGTCAGAGTTCCCTGTAATTATTGATTTATTTAGATTTCTATTGCCATCCCCCTCGCCGAAGCAACTCCGGGCGGCTCACAAAACACCATAACGCATTCAAATAGAAAACGCTGCAACAACAAAATAACCCAAACATTTAACAATTAAAAACCACAATAAATTAAAAACTGAAACGAATGCGCCCCCCACCCGCACCCGCCCCATGCCGGAGACCCACTCACCCTGTCTGTCTCTGCTTTCTCGGATGCAGAGGAAGGTTGTTTGGCCTCCGGGTTCCGACCTGTAAATAGAGGGGATGATGATGATGATGATGTGTTGCCTCTTTCCAGATGAGCCTACCGCCCATCCTGAGGGCAAGAGCCTTGGCTAGCAGCCTTACAAAGGCACATGACGGGCCTGTCGTTTAGCACAAGAGCCACAACCGTCGGGCAGTTGCAAACGAAGAAAGCAAACGAGAAGAGAAGCCGCAGAGTTTTTCACCCCAAAGCACACCCGATTCTGATCAATGCTTAGAGAAATTGCACTTTTTGGGGGTCTGTAGGGACTGCGGTGGCTTAGTGGTTAAGACGCTGGA
The DNA here is from genome assembly GCA_035047305.1 of Bradypodion pumilum. NCBI lineage: Eukaryota > Metazoa > Chordata > Lepidosauria > Squamata > Chamaeleonidae > Bradypodion > Bradypodion pumilum. The sequence continues at coordinate 958,298 of JAWDJD010000011.1, read as the reverse complement.
TGAGGGAGTTAAAACGAGGGTGCTCAAAATACGTTTTGTCTGACGAAGTGGATTTGATCCACGAAAGCTCACATTTACGCACAGGAGTTAAAGGTGCCACAACGTTTTGTGTCTCATTGCTTTGTTTACTCTCTGATATTTTCAAAGGAGCACCTCTGCTCTGAGCTAAAAGAGTATCACATCAATGCATAGGATGAATGAAGCTACATCTATTACTAAGCCTACGCCAGTGATGGCCGACCTTGGCATGCCGGCTGTTATCGAACTTTAATTCCCAGATGCCCTGATCACCAGGAGTGCTGACTTGGGCTTCTGGGAATTGAAGTTCAAGAACCGCTGGAGAGCCAAGGTTGGCCATCATTGTTCTAGATCAGGGGTGGCTGTGGGCCGGTCACGTGGTTCAGGGGGCCGGTCACTATGGCCTGGGGGACGGATCCAGCCCCCAACACCAATTCATCCGGCCCACGAAGTCCTCATTGCTCCCGGAAGCGGAAGTAAAATACTTCCGGGAGCAATGAGGGCTTCGCAGGCCATATGAACTGGCGTTGGGGGCGAGATTCGGCCCACGGTCCATAGTTTGGGTACCCCTGCTCTAGATACTGTAGCACAGGTAGTTTATTCACTTACCAGGGTTGTTCTTTCGATCCCACATGCTGCGGCACAGAACCGGAGAGGTTAGCAACATAGCAAAGGGTGCGTGTGTGATGTCCCACAAAGCCCTGTCCGACCCACCCATGGGGGTCCCAGTACTGTTTCGTGCCCTAACAGCCCCTTCAGACCTCGACAGCGCTGGCTACTCACTGTTCAGGAGACTCTCGGGTCCCGTCTGAGTGTCCAGGTTGGGCTGGTTTTGCTGATTATAAAACCGGAGCAGACACTGCTGGTTGCAAAAGTGTTTGATTTGCCCTCGCCAATGGATGGTTTCCAGCAGCTTCCCCTGGCGTTTGCAGGCGTGGCATCGGGCCGCCTAAAATCCGCAGCATGGGGAAAGAGGACAAAACGACAGGCAGTTTCACCAAACCTAATTCCCCCAAGCTGATCAACGGGCCACACGGTGAAGAGAACATGGTGGCCAATGCGCCAGACACGCTTTATGAGATGGTGGGCGGTCCTAATCTCAAACCTTTGTCCAATCAGCTTGAAAACTCCGACAATGGCTCCGCGCAAGACCCATCAGTGTGCATTGACAAACAACACGATGGAGAACCAAAGTTTAGGAATCACTGCTCTGTGAATCCACACGGATGGGTTTCCTGCATATTTATTCATTTATTTAGATCTATATCGCCGCACCTATCGCCGTAGCGACTCTGGGTGGCTCACAATTCATAACCCACAATCACAATAAAATGGTCCGCTATCATTAAAAACTGTTACACTAACGAAATAAGGACACAATTTAAAAACCCATTATCAAAACATCCGTAACACTGAATATACCTGTAGTTTCTGAATAATTTCTGAATATCCCCCAACTATCTCACTTTAATCTGTGGTGACTTCAACACTTGAAGGGAAAAGAGTCACCCCATGCTGGAAAAAGCTCTGGAATTCAAATTGGAAGGAGATGAAAATATGTCTCAGATCTCCTATGATCGTGACGGCCAACCTTGGCACTCCAGGTGTTCTTGGACTTCAATTATCAGAAGCTCAAGTCTCTGTGAACTGGGTTTACTGCGTGTGGGATTCACAGAGACTTGGGCTTCTGGGAACTGAAGTCCAAGAACACATGCAGTAAACCCATTTGTGTGGATTCACAGAGACTTGGGCTTCTGGGAACTGAAGTCCAAGAACACATGCAGTAAACCCATTTGTGTGGATTCACAGAGACTTGGGCTTCTGGGAACTGAAGTCCAAGAACACATGCAGTAAACCCATTTGTGTGGATTCACAGAGACTTGGGCTTCTGGGAACTGAAGTCCAAGAACACATGCAGTAAACCCATTTGTGTGGATTCACAGAGACTTGGGCTTCTGGGAACTGAAGTCCAAGAACACATGCAGTAAACCCATTTGTGTGGATTCACAGAGACTTGGGCTTCTGGGAACTGAAGTCCAAGAACACATGCAGTAAACCCATTTGTGTGGATTCACAGAGACTTGGGCTTCTGGGAACTGAAGTCCAAGAACACATGCAGTAAACCCATTTGTGTGGATTCACAGAGACTTGGGCTTCTGGGAACTGAAGTCCAAGAACACATGCAGTAAACCCATTTGTGTGGATTCACAGAGACTTGGGCTTCTGGGAACTGAAGTCCAAGAACACATGCAGTAAACCCATTTGTGTGGATTCACAGAGACTTGGGCCTCTGGGAACTGAAGTCCAAGAACACATGCAGTAAACCCATTTGTGTGGATTCACAGAGACTTGGGCTTCTGGGAACTGAAGTCCAAGAACACATGCAGTAAACCCATTTGTGTGGATTCACAGAGACTTGGGCTTCTGGGAACTGAAGTCCAAGAACACATGCAGTAAACCCATTCGTGTGGATTCAGAGACTTGGGCTCCTGGGAACTGTATGGGCTTTCCTACATACAGACACAGACTACAGGCCTGAGCATGATCATCTGCTTCTCGATATACTCCTGGTCTTTCAACCACTTCACTCTACATCTGGGGTGCCCAAACTATGGCCTGGGGGCAGGATGCGGCCCCTGACGCCAATTCATCCGGCCCACAAAGCCCTTGTCGCTCCCGGAAGCGGAAGTAAAACGCGCCCATCCGGGCGCGTTTTACTTCCGCTTCCGGGAGCGACAAGGGCTTCGTGGGCCGGATGAATTGGCGTCAGGGGCCGCATCCTGCCCCCAGGCCATAGTTTGGGCACCCCTGCTCTACAGCCCTGAGACTATGCAAAAGGCCGTGACTCTGACAAGGGGCCTTTGCAGGTGGGACCCCATAGAGACCGCTGCCAACCCACCCGCCGGCAACTCACCTTGTAATACCAGAGCAGGTATTTGCTTTTGCAGTCTTCACTGCAGAAGTCCCAGGTGCTGCCCTCCAGCTGTTCCGTAACGGCCCGCTGGCATGTCTGGGAGCAGTAGGTGCAGGTGATGCAGCACAGGCCCAAGTTCTTCGTGAAGTCCTGTTTGTAAAGCAGCACACAACCTGCGGGGAAACGACAGGGGTGAAACCTTCCCCTGGGGAAACGCAAGAGCAGGGGTGCCCAAACTACGGCTCGTGGGCCAGATCCGGCCCCTGGCACCAAATCATCCGATCCAGCCCACACTACCCTTGCCGCTCATGGAAGATGTAAAACACGCATATGGGTGCTTTTTACTTCCTTCCAGGAGCGGCAAGAGCCGGATGAATTGGTGTCAGGGGCCAGATCCGGCCCAAAAGCCGTAGTCAGGGCACCCCTGGCCTAAAAATGTATCTCACCCTGTTGCGAAAGAGATAGAGATAAATCTTTATTGTCATTGCCCTGCACAGAACAATGAGACTGGGTGGAAACAGATTGCAAAGGGGCATTTTACTTCCGTTTCTGGTGGGAGGAACCATGCGGCTGAGCCACGGAACCACGCGACCGGCCCATGGCCTGAAAAGTTTAGGCACCCCTGCTCAAGAGGAACAACACAACACCAGTATCCAGTATTAACGGATGAAGCCTCTGACCACGCCAGGTTAAAATGTCATGAAACGCATTAGATAAAATATGATTACGGAAACAGGATAAAAGGATGCCATCACAATAAAAGGAGATATAAAGTTGACTCAATAAAGTTCATCTCCTTGGCATGTGACCCTTATCTGATCAATAAAAGATCTTCTCTTTGGGATGGACCCAGAGTCCCCCCTCACCTGTCTGCCCCCCACCTCACCTGCCAGTCCTAACATTTACATATTTATTTGTACCCTGAAAGAAGGGAGTTAATCTTTTAACCAAGATAAGACAATTACTCTCTGCTTAGCCCCCAATGGGTCACCAATTCCCCTGCATTTTGCCCCTGCTCTCCCCCCAACCACCCGTCTAGGGGCAAATCCAGTGGCTTCGGGGTTAAAAGACTGAACTTTTGACGATGAATGTTTTGACAACGGCTCAGCGCCAGGTGTTCTCTTCTGCCAATGCCACCATCAATAGGGCCTTTGTAGTTTTAAAAAGTGTTTTTAATAGGTTTTTAATATGTGAGTTTCGTCTTGTGAGCCGCCCAGAGTAGGAAAACCTCCTAGACAGGTGGGGTATAAGTGGGATAAATAATAATAATAATAATATAACCTGACAACTGGAAGGTCAGCAGTTCAAGACCCGAATGCTGCACGGTGAAGTGAGTTCCTGTCGTCTGTCCCAGCTCCTGCCAACCGAGCAGTTCGAAAGCAAATAATTGCAAGTACCATACATACTTGACTATAAGCCGGGTTTTTTTAGCCCCAAACCGGGGACTCGGTTTATACTCGGGTCAATGACTACGAGGGTCCCAGAACCGTGCAGGATTGAGATGTGCCAACAATTTAATTAATTTTACCAAATTTTCATTTACAGTATGTGAGTTTCGTCTCGTTAGCTGCCCAGAGTAGGAAAACCTCGTAGATGGGCAGAGTATAAATGGAATAATAATAATAATAATAATAATAATAATAATAATAATAATAATAATAATAATAATAATAATAATAATAATAATAATAATAATAATAATAATAATAATAATAATAATAATAATAATAATAATTTGACAACTGGACGGTCAGCAGTTCAAGACCAGAATACTGCACGATGGAGCATACCTGTCAAGCATCCCGTATTGGCCGGGATTTCCCGTAATTTAGCGCTGCTTTTCCTTCTTTCCCGCCCGTAGCAGCTGCCATCCCGTAATTTGATGGCGGGGGGAAAGTAGTTACTGCACATCCCCTTCTGCGCAGAACCCTTCTACACATGCGCAGAACCCTTCTACTCATGCGCAGAACCCTTCTACACATGCGCAGAAGGGTTCTGCGCAGAAAGGGATGCGTAAAGGCTTCTACGCATGCGTAGAAGGGACCTGCGCAGAACCGTTCTGCGCAGGTCCCATATTGTCTGGAGCCGTGCTTGACAGGTATGCGATGGAGTAAGTTCTCGTTGTCTGCCCCGGGTCCTGCCAACCGAGCAGTTCAAAAGCAAGAAATTGCAAGGAGATAAAGAGGCACCACAAGGAAAGGTAACAGCTTTCCGTGCATTCCGGCAACTAGTCAGGAGGACTGCCACATGGTCACAGAAATGTCTGCAGACTCTGACACTTGCTGGCTCTTTTGGCTATAAACGATGATGAGCACTGAACCCTAGAGTCAGATAGGACTGCCAGGGAGACCTTGAACTAAGGACTTCCCTGCTATGAACTCAAACCCAGGCCAGTGAGCCCCGGGGTGTGTGTGTGTGGCCCTCAAAGAGGGGACCTTTCCATGCAGCAGCCCACCCTCCACCTCAATCTGGCCCCAAATCCCACCTCTCGCCCCCCCCCCCGGACTCCACCACCACCTGCTGGGTACCTTCGCTGCAAAAGTTCTTCTCCACCCCGGAAAAGCGGATCTTCTCGTGGAGCAGCTTCTCCTGCTTGCAGTATTCACACTGGGAAACCACCCCGCGCAGCCGCTTGAAGTCTTCGCAGCAGTCTCGGCAGCAGAACTGGTAGACCTTGTCCTGGGGCAAGAAGAAAATGCGGGCAGGCCACAGACCCGCCACGGCAGCCATCAGGGCATGGCCAAGGCCGGCATCCCGAGGGGAAGGAGGAGTCCCCCAGAGCCAGCCGGCCGGAGCCTCTCACTGCCTTCTACTACGGATGCCGGAATCCCCTTTGTGCGCATCTACACACAGCTCAAACACAGGGCTCTGAACCTACACATGCAAGACTTGACTGGCACCTGCCAGGCTGTCCCCACTCACTCCCCCGGGTGTGGGGCTGGACCATCCCCCAGAAAAAGTGGCCGTCTCGTAGCACCTGAAAGATGGCTGACTTTTAGCCGTCTCAAATACGGTATGCCAAAAGCGGTGTTTGCTTTGGGAGCCCACAAGCTGCTTCACTGGACACCACAAGCGCACTTGGGCCCATGCAAATGCAGGTGGCATCAGGGGGCCGTAGCATTCCCGATGCCGCCAAGACTCCCGGGTGGCGCAGGCGGGCACAGCAGTCGAGTCCAGCCACACACACCCCAATTCTCGGAGATGCTGAAAGCTCAGCCCGAGATTCCCTGCCCCGCCCCACCCCGTCTTGTGCCCCCCACCCCCCACCCCAAATACCTGCCAGTCCAGAATCGTGGGCTTCTCGGTGAAGAGGCTGTGGCATGAGTAGCAAGTCAAGTGGACACCACCTTCCGGGCTGGAGCGCTGCATTTTGAGGGAAGGGGGGAGAGATTCAGAAGGGGGAACAGGACGGCCTCCACCCCTCGGGATCAGCTTCGGGACAGCTCAGCCAAAGCAGTTTTCGGACTTACAACCCAACCCCCCCCCCCAACCCCCAATGATTCCATCTCCCCAACCCACACCTTCCTACCCTGCTTCTGGGTCTCCCTAAACTGCCCTCTGCCAACCCTGACCCCCAGCTCTGGCACCAGCCATCCCTGTCCCCCAAGTGCCCTCTTCCATCCCATGCCTACACCCCACTGGCTAGAGACCCCCTCACCCACCCAAACGCGCCCCCAAACCCCCAACCCCATGAGGGTCTACTGGATGTCCCTGCTAGACGGACAGTCCTCCCCACACAGTGTCTTCTTCCCCCCTGGGTTGAATCCAGCTGCTGCAGCTGTTGCTAAAGGGCAGGCAGGGCGGAGGGCAGGTTTTGAGCTGTGGCGGCCGTAACAAGGGCAACATTCTGCGAGTGGAATAAATTATGCAAATCACACCAATGTTAATTTGACGGATTTATTGGAGAGTAGACACAAACTCTTTTTTCGGCATCAGCAGAAGTAGAAAACAGCTTTATTTGAGAGAACAAACCCCACAGTAAGAGCCGACGTCGTAGATAGATATAATAGATAATATAGAGAATCAATAAGCTATGCATGAGATGCGCAAGTCTTTGCTTCCAATCCTACCCACCCGACCACCCATCCCAGGGGTGCCCAAACTTTTCGGGCCGCAGGTCGGTCACGTGGTTCAGCGGGCCGGTCACGTGGTTCCTCCCACCGGAAAGCGGAAGTAAAATGCACTTTGCAATCTGTTTTGCAACAGATAGATTTTAAGCTGCTGGTTTTTTTTTTCTGCTTAAACCAGGGGTGGCTAAACTACAACCCACGGGCCAGATCTGCCCCCCGATGCCAATTCATCTGGCCAACGCCACCCTCGTCGCTCCCAGAAGCGGAAGCAAAATGCACCCATATGAATTGGAAGGGGGGGGTTATATCTGGCCCACATGCTGTAGTTTGGGTACCCATGGTCTAGGGCCATTGGCTGGGTTTCTGCAACCTCAGCATGTCTATGAGCATTCAGTCTTGAAAGAATAGGAAGCTAGGGAAGGTTTCCGAGGGCAGAAAGGGGCACCTCTGGGCAGCCTAAGGAAAGCTGGCATTTGGGTGGCAAAGTAGCACAAAACAAAACGGCAAAAGATCGCGCACACGTGCACACACACACACACACGGGGGAAGGAGCCAAATACACGGGCACGTCTGACTCACTGGCACAAAGAAAGAAGGAACCCATGGGCCACATTACCCTGCAAAGTGGATGATGGGGCCTTGGGTGGTTGAGGCTGGCAAGGAAAGTGCATCTCCATGAAAGGGGGAATGTGGGCCTTTCTCCTGCTTTGGCCAAGTGACAAATACCCCCCTGCACCCCCCCCCTTTTTAAGTGCTTTGAGCAAACATGGCCTTGGCCATTTCAAAGCAAAAGCAAAACAAGAGCTACAAGAAGCGCTTTTCGTTTGTTTCCTACGTGAAAAGGAAAGCAGAGAGAAACTTTTTTGTTTGTTTTGTTTTTGCAGGCGCCTGGCGGAGGCCCCGGATTGCAGCCCCTGCAGAAGAGCCACTGCTCCTGGCTTGGGTCCCGTCACTGTGGTGGGGGCAGAGCCTCCGTATGTACCTGGAATTTGGTCCAGCAGCTGGGGCTGCAGAATTGGTACACCACCTGCTCGTTCTTGTTGTAGTAGGAGATCTCGCCCACTGCCTTCCGGCAGAAGCTGCACGGCCGAGGGGGACCTGGGGAGACAGGGAGCCACAGCCAGGTCAAGGTCAAGCTTGCTCGGATGGACTTCAATTCCCAGCAGCCTCAGTCAATTCCCAAAAGCAATGATCCACGGCCGCCACATCAGGGGGGGGGGGAACCATCAGGACTCCCGTCCCGGGCCCAGAGATGATGGGGGCCTGGCGGCATCAAGCCTCCCAGGCAAGGAGTGAAAAGAGCTCTTTTTTTTACCTGTCAGGCCAGCCTGCTTGACTTTGAACGATGTGGTGCAGCAGACGGAGCAAAAGAGGCTCATCTTGCCATTCCGGTCCTTGTGGGACATCATGTCAAAGTTCTTGCAAAGCGTCTTGCACCACATGCAATGGTAGACCCGGGTGTTCTTCTGCGGAGACACAGGCAGAGGCGATGCTGCGTGAGCGCCTTTCACAGTCAGCCCCCATCTCCTCCCTCACACACGCGCGCGACCGGACCCATGCTGACCTGGCGAGACACCGGGACATGTCCCGGTGCACCCCTACTTATAACGTAAAATGGAGCTCTTGGATTGGGAAAAATGGCACCCTCATCGCTCGCTGTCCTGCGCCCTCTCAAGGTACCCAGCACAGGCCTGTGTGTAACCAAATCATGCACTTCCTCCCCTACTGAGCCCCCGTGCACAACTCTTCCTGCAGAGGCAGGGTTTATTTTTCCTGCTCTCTTTGGTCATAAGCTGTGGCTGCATTTGGCTTTTGTGGTCTCGGATCAGGCCACTATCCTGGCAACGGAGCCCAAGACCCAGGCGTCCTTAGGGAAGGGGCTGATCGTAAAAGCCCATTTGGCAAATGAACGGGTGAAGGAGACCCAAAGGCCAAAGCGATGAACGCAGAGGCAGGAACATAAACCTTTCTAGCTGGAGAGGAACAGGTGCTGGGGCACCATTTTACAAAGTGCAAGAGCTTTTTGGACTACAAATCCCACAACTCCCAGGCCAGGAAGGAAACAGGACTTCCTCAAAGTGGGATTTTGCAGAGCCATGGGGGCACAGAGGCTAAACTGCTGTACTGCAGCCAGAATGCTGAGAGCTCGATCCTGATAAAGGATCGAGGTTGACTCGGCCTTCCATCCTTCTCGAGGTCAAGAAAATGAGCCCCCAGCATGTGGGGGGGTGGGGAATGCCAATTCATCTGTGAACTGACCAGAGAGTGCACTAAATGCAATGGGACAGCATAGAACTATGATTGTTATAGTTAACAAGGATATAGCAATAGCAAAAGGTCTCTCTGGCTTGAAAGCCAGTCATATCCGACTCTAGGGTTCAATGCTCATCTCTGCTTATTAGCCAAAGAGCCAGTGCTTCCACATCTACAGACATTTCCATGGACATGTGGCAGGCATGCCTAGACACCGGAGTGCACGAAATGCTGTTTACCTTCCCACCAAAGTGGTTCCTATTTATCTCCTTGCAATTTCTTGCTTTCGAACTGCTAGGTTGGCAGGAGCTGGGACAAAGACGGGAGCTCATTCTGCCCTGCAGTACTCAGGAATCAAACTCCGACCTTCCAGTCATCAAGTTCGGTGCCTTAACCACTTGAGCTACCGCAGTCCTTATAACAATATTCTAATTATGGGTTATCTGCAAGGTGTTTCTGCTCCTACGCTCTATCAAGTACTTCTTTGTGGTCTGTGCATACACACAGTAAACCCATTCATGTGGATTAACAGGGGACCACGAAGAAGAACAACAGTTATAGGTAAGCAACCTGTCGTCATAAAGCCCTGGTGGTGCAGGGGTAAAACCGCTGTCCTGCAGACAGAAAGTTGTGACTTCGATCCTGATAGGGTTCCAGGTTGACTTAGCCTCTTCCAACCTTCCAAGGGCGCTGAAATGAGTTCCCCAGCATGTATTTGGAGGTGAAGTGCAAATGACCTATGGCCCACGAACCAGATCCGGCCCAACGCCAATTCATCTGGCCCACAAAGCCCTCGTCACTCCCAGAAGCGGAAGTAAAACACACCCACACACGTTTTATTTCTGCTTCTGGGGGCGACAAGGGCTTTGTGGGTTGGATGAAATGGTGTCGGGGGCCCGGATCTGGCCCACAGGCCGTAGTTTGGGCACCCCTGGCTTAGAGAGTGCCCTAAGCGCTTATATGGGACAGGTAGATAAGTGTCATTGCTTTGCTTGCCTGATGTCGATGGAGGTGGAAGGAGCGCTCCCCCCCCCCGGTCCTTCCGCTGCTGGTCCCCAGCTTCCGCCCGGCCCTCCCTTGACACCCGAGACTTCCTCTGCCCCCACCTCTGACCTTCTTGTAGCTGTTGAGGCAGGTGGCGTTGCAGAAGCGCTTCTGCTGCCCCTCGTGGAAGAGATACTCCAGCGGGAGGCCCTTGTTGTACAGGTAGAGACCGCACTGGTCGCAGCAGTTGGTCTTCAGCCCCTTGGTGGCGCGGAACTTGGTGAAGCAGGCGTCGCTGCAGATCCGGTGGACCACGTTGCCGTTGCTGACCTCGTGCTGGATCTGGGGCAAAAAAGAAAAAAGCCAAGCCGTCACCCTCCCCTGCCACGGTGCCCATTAACCCCATGCACCCCAATTCCAGGAGGACGTCCCTGTCCTCGGGCAGAAAGCGATGCAAGACCAGCAGAGGCTCAAGTGGGGGCTACTGGCAGACAACACCATACGGTGTGACTGTGGAGAGATACAGAATCCATGGCCTCACTGACTGGTCTGCAGGGAATGATGCTTGTTGAAGCATCAGCCACTCCATTCTCCAGTCCGGCCCCTCTGGACCGTTTCCTCTGGCAAGTTGGCTCCTCCAGCCCCCAACCCCGGGAAAGCCTCTTCCAGGATAACTAGCCGTTCTCTCTCCCAAGCCACAACCTTCCCCACCAAGCATCTTTCCAAAAGGGCAACAAGGACACCCCGAATGGCTGTGGGTTCCCCTGCTTCCGCCTCGGAGAAGACGCAGGCTCACCTGTCCGGCTTTGTAGCAGACGCTGCAACGGATGGTATCTGTGGAGTCCGAAGCCTGCGATGCTGGCTTCTGCTGTGGCTGCTGGGCTTCGTAGAGGGAGAGGCAGGCCGAGGAGCAGAATTCGTGGAAAGAGCTGCCCGAGCCCACCTGGGCCACCACGCAATCCTTCGTGTTCCAGATCTCCCTGCAGGTGGGAGGGAGCGCTCAGAAGAGAGGTGGCACAAAGCACCCCTGCGCCCATGTGCCTGCCCCGGAAGCAAGGAGGGAGGGAGGGAAGAAAGGAAGAAAGGAAAAATAAGGGAAGGGAAGAAAAGAGAAAGGAAGAAGAAAAGAAAAAAGGAGGGGAAAATAAAGGATAGAAAGAAAGAAAAGATGGATGGATGGAAGGAAAGAAGGAAGTCGGGGGCCCTGGGTTAGCCCAGCCAGTCGCGGGAGACCCACTTTTTGCAAAAGGTGCAGTTCTTCTTGCTGAGGGGCCTCTTGGAGTAGGTGGTGAGGCAGGAGCTGGAGCAGAAGAGCTGGGGCAGCCCCTTGCGCTGGTAGGCCGTCTGGCCCTTCTGCAAGGGTGTCCGACAGTTGGCACAGGACATCTTGGCCACGGTGGAGCGGGGCCCCCGCTGGGCCATCTGGTTGCGCAGAGACATGCGGGTGGTGCGCCGGGGGGTGCGGGAAGGAACAAAGTCCTCGTCGTTGGGGTCGTCCACCATGGCATCGGAATCCTCATCAGAGACGGGGACTGGGGTGTGGGGGGGCGGGGGGGGGCAGAGAAAGTGAACATTGAGTGTCAGTAAACAGGGATGGTAGGGTAGGGTGGGGTCTCCACAGATTCAGTTCCTTCCTTACATACTCCTGTTACACTATATTCCAGGGGTGCCCAAACTACGGCTCGGGGGCTGGATCCGCCCACCCAATGCCAATTCATCCAGCCCACAAAGCCACCGTCGCTCCCGAAGCGGAACTAAAATGCGCCCGTACGGATGATTTGGCATCAGGGGCCAGATCCGGCCCCCAAGCCATACTGACCTTCTCCCTGAACCATGTGACCAGCCCGCAGGCCAAAAGGTTTGGACACCCCTGCTATATTCTATCTCACACTTCCATGGAAAATCTAAGAAGGACATGTGGGCGGGGTGGGGTGGGGGTCCATTTTTGTCTTCAACCTCCCCAACACGACCCAGAGCAAGATGCAGAACGGCCCACTTACTGCTCTCGGAGGAGTTGACTATTTCTGGCCGGTTCACCTCTGCTCTCCTGACCCGCTCGCTCCTCTTTGGCTCCTGGAAGACACCAAGGAATCGTCAGGCCCACAAGCCTGGGGAGGGGGGGGGGGAGGATAAGACCCCGACTCGGCCGTGGGTTATTTATTGCAAGCCGAAGAAGGCTAAGCATGACACTCATCATGTACGCTCAGAGATGCCCTGCCTGTGTATGCGCATAGTGTGGCACACACGTAACACCCAAGGAGAAAACTCAAAGGCAGAGGCAATGGCGCAGGGCTTGGGACTTTAGAAGCCTGGATATTTAAGGCTGGCCAGGTGGGCTCTGAAGCCCCTTCCCAAAGAACTGAGAGGGCCAGAGGGGCCGGCAGAAGCATCGCAGGGAATCTCAACGGAGCAGCTACTCCCGAGTATCGCTGCCACCGGCCTTACCTTTGCGACTGACGGCTCCTTCTCCTTCGCGCATGGGCCTTCGCCTACAAAACAAACACACACAAAAAGGTCCCACTGTTGACTGTGGAGCTCTAGACGGGACTGAGAAGGGGAGAGTCTCTTGCATCCTAAAATCACAGCCAGGGATTAGGGAGAAAGGGTAAAGATCCTGCTTGCTGGAAAGCCAGCTGTATCCAACTCTAGGGCTCAGTGCTCATCCCCAGCACTGCCTGCATCTGCAGACCGTGGTAGGCAGGACTAGACAATGGAGCACATGGAATGCTGTTTACCTTTCCTGCCGAAGTGGCCCCTGTTTATCTACTTGCAATTTCTTGCTTTCAAACTGCTAGGTTTTTAGGAGCTGGGACTGATGATGGGCGTTCACTCCATCCTGCAGCACTCGGGTCGCGTATTGCTGACCTTCCGGTCATCAAGTCCAATGTTTTAGCCACTAAGCCACGGCAGTCCCAGCCAGGGATTAGGGAAAGGGAACAGGCAGCATCGAAACCACCAGTGAGCCAAAGGACACATAATGGCAGTGACGGCCAACCTTGGCACTCCAGCTGGTCTTGGACTTCAGTTCCCAGAAGCCCCCTGGTCAGCAGGAGTGCAGACTTGGGCTTCTGGGAATTGAAGTCCAAGAACACACCTGGAGTGCCAAGGCTGGCGGCCATCACGGCATTATGGCACCGAGGAAGGATTGTGATGAGTGGGGAGGAATTCCCTTTAGAGCATCCAGAGCCAGCTGGGGAAGCAGCACGAGAAGGAAGCATCTCAGAGCTAGGAGAGCCATAGCAATCACACGGTAATATAACCCCCACCCACCTCACACCCCGATAGCACTTAGTGCATTCTCTGGGTGGTCCACAATGTAATTTGTATTTTATGCCCCCAACGTGTGAGGGACCAACCTTGAAGGATGGAAGTCTGAACCAACCTGGATCTCTATCAGGATTGAACGCACACCATTCTGGCTTCAGTACAGCAGTTTAACCAGTATGCCAGCAGGGCTCTATAAGGACAGGTTGCTTACCTGAAGCAGCTGTTCCTTTTTTGGGGTCCCATGAAGCCACATGAATGGGTTGACCGTGCGTATGTGCAGTAAATCCATTCGTGTGGATTCACAAGGACCACAAAGAACTCGATAAGAGTGTTGGGGCAGAAATAGACATTGTAGAGAGCCCATGATTAGAACATTGTTATATTTAACATGGATATAGTGATTTAACATGGATATAGTGCCCTCCTCTATGGGCAGTTCACAAGTTAATAAGCATTTCTGCCTCCCACATGCTGGGGACTCATTTTACCAACCTAAGGAAGAGAGAGGCTGAGCCGTGAAGGGTGCTCCTCTGCAAACCACTGAAAGAGGAGCCAGGATCCTGCCCATCCTTCCTCTTTAATTCTTCCCCGCCCCTCCCGCCCCTATCCTACCTACCCACCTGGAAGTGGGGCTGCCTGCTCCGTCTCTGCTGCTTTGGATGCCTCCGGCTTCTCCTGGCTGGGGCCCTCCTCCTTCTTGGCCCCCGCCGGACTTCCTGCGCCCTGCTCGGGAGTCGCGCATGGAAGGCCGCTGCAGGACGACTCCTTCCCTTCTCCCTCCGCAGACGACAACGATGCTGCCATTTCGCTCTTCCGTACCGGGGAGCTCTTCCTGGGTGATTTCAACCGGGCTTTCTTGGCCGGCCGCGGGCTCGTTGGTGAGCCGCCAGGCGAGGCCGTGGCCACGTCCTGCGAGGGGGGCGTGCTGCTCACCTCCACCACATCAGGGGACTCCACAGCGTGGCTGTCGGGGAGGGAGTCGATGCCCTGCGCCCCTGCGTCTTCTTTGGGGCTTCCAGAGTCTGCTTGAGCTGGATTTTCCTCTGTCCAGGATTCAGGCACAAGGGCTTCAGCCCCAGGTGCCGAAGGATCCCCCGGCCCACCCTCCGGGTCCCCAGCACCACGGGACGGGTACAAGCTGTCCCTATTCTCCGGCGTCTCCAAAACCACCACGTCATCATCTTGGCCTAAGCTGTTCCCCAGGAGGCCAGGCTTCTCCAAAATACCCACGGTTGCCTCCGACTTATCCACGGCCAGACTGCTGGGACTCCTGAGCTCTGCCAAGTCGTCTGCTTTCGCCAAGGTGAGATGCGTGTCTCCCTCGGAGGTGGCTGCGTGGGGCTCTTCCCACTCCATCGCCTGGTCTGGGAGACTTGAGGCTCGAGGGATAGAGGCTGTCTGGGAGGCCAGAAGATCCTCCTCGCCAAACTCCATCTCCACAGGAAGGTCGCCGATCAGTGGGGGCTTACTGGGCAGAGAGAGAGGCCTCAAGGAGCCGGGGAACTCGCTGGAATCCATTCAGAGAGCAGCTAATGGCTACGGAGCAAAGAGAACACAAGGTTGGCACACACCGGCCCCTGAGAACAGAAGCAGGAGATGGATACACAACCTGTCGCCCTCGAGATCAGCCCTTCCCAATCTTGTGCCCCCAGGTGTCATTGGACGCTGAAGTTGAAGTCAATTCCCCAAAGCCCTGGTCAACCAATGGACTGACTCAGGCTACTGGGAATTGAAGCCCAGGAACCAAAGGTTGGGAAAAACACTGCTCTGTGAATCCACAAGGAAAAGGTTTACTGCGCGCACGCATAGTAAACCCATGCGTGTGGATTCACAGAGCAGTGTTTCCCAACCTTTGGTTCCTGGACTTCAATTCCCAGAAGCTTAAATCAATTCCCCAAAGCACTGATCAGCCAATGTACCGACTTAACCTTCTAGGGACTGAAGCACCCCCCGTGGGGCGTGGGCCCCACATGGAGAAACGCTGAGTTAAAGCACTCAAGTTAACCCTCCTGATGAATAGTTTCAAAGCTGTGCTGAGCCACAAGGAGAGAGAGAAGGAGGGGGGGGGGCTAACAAAATCCTGCCATTTGCCACTGTGCATCCTAACAGCCTATTTCTATGCACGCCTTTGATGTGGGAGCTGCGACACCATCAGCCAAACTCAGCCGCCCGTGGCCCAAGCGCCTCTTCTTAGCCAACTGCCCTCTGCATGGAATCTCCTGCCTTTCTATTCCCTCTTCCTTCGCAGTGCTGCGGGTATAGTTGGGAGAATGTGTACAAATTCTGAAGCAAAGGGTGCTAGTGGCGCTGGGTGGTCAATGCTAGGCTGAAGACTTCCTCCTCCTTCTCACTGTAAAGACCAGGTTTGAGCCTTTGTGCAGGGTCTCTGTCTACACCTGCCGCTAGGTGTGCAACAAACGGAGTGCTCATCTCTGGGGAAGGAAGACTCTGGAAGCCCTTCAAGACAAACTGCCAGAGCTTGGCAAAATTCACTTCTGGACTATAATTCCCAGAAACCAAAACTATATTGCCAAAAGGATCTTCTATCAGCTTTGCGAACCACCAGCTCAGGAGTTCTCAACCTTTTAAAGCTGGGGGCCATCGGGTCACGCTCCCTCAGACAGCTTCGAGGGCCGGATGGCTATTTTGCCCTTCCTCCACATGGTGGCGGACCATATGAAATGGTGCTGTGGGCCACATCCGGCCTATGGGCCACAGGTTGAGAATCCTTGCAGTAGATGCTCCCGGGGTTCCTCCTCTGCTTCCTCACTCAAGTCAGTGGTACTCTCATACCAACCCTTCATGCCTGGCCTTGAAGGTCCACTCAGAAAGCCAGCCGGAGCTCAAGAGTCCACCTTTTGGTCCGATCTCTAGTAGCTTTGAACACCAGCACCAACACTCTTCTGCAGAGGCATACGCAGGACTGCATGCACCCCTATGGACACAAACTCACACCACTGTCCTCCTCCGCCTCCAAAGGTCGTCAAGTCCAGCTCTCAGAATTTGTGGCTGCTGGGCACACTGGCTGAACCTTCTGGAAGCCAGAGTCAAACGACACCAGGAGCCTCACATGTGGAAAGCAATGACCCTAAGACAGATTCTCCCAAACTTCTTCCAACCTCCTGGGTGGATTCTTCCCAAAGAAACCCCTAGACGAGCCTGGCAGGACTGCCTAAAGCAGTGATGGCAAACCTTGGCAGTCCAGCTGTTCTTGGACGTCAATCCCAGAAGCCCAAGGCCATGTGAATCCACACAAATGGGTTTCTTTGTCTGCGAGTTGAAGTCCAAGAACACATGGAGTGCCATAGTTCGCCATCACTGGTCTAGAGTAACTCCTGCCTCCTCTTCAAGGACACACCAATGCCATTCAGTCCCCACTCTTAAAGAACCTAGAACAGAGCCAGAGGGGGCACAAGCTGATGCTCAGTTCTGGCTCCCCGTGCGCCTTAGTGGCACAACGAAATGCTGAAGGGTTCCTCGGGGAAATCCAAGCTGAGTGGCCAATGGGCTCCCTGGCACTCACTCCCCCAACATCCCAATTTCAGCACCCAACGCTGGGGGACTTTGGATGCCTGCTTGAATACCAACGCAGGTGCTGCCAAGTGTACCTTCCAGAAAGAGCAACACAGGAGCAACATCAAGGGGCGAGGAAGGAAGCCCCCCAGCATTTGGTTTTGGGGGCTTCAGTTCCCAGGAGCCTAAGTCAGCACACTGGTTGGTTGGTGTTTATGGCGCCCGCCAAAGGTTGGGAAAGGCTGGGCCAGAGGGTCTCAAAGGCTCTCCTGTCAAGCAATGCTCGAGTTCTTTAAGCATAAGCAAGAAGCCTCCCTGATTAACTCTGCACTGCAGGTTCTGCCCCACGCCACCCCCTTCTGCCCCCTGGGTGGTCCCCCAGCCCTTCCTTCATCCAGGCTTCTTCCCCAGCCCAAGATGAAGCCCTCTCTCACCAGGGAGGCAAAAATGCAGCTGAGATCCAGGCTGGCTTCAACACCCCCCAAAAAGAAACACCCCACCTGCTTCTAAGAAGTCCCTGCAGGATCCTTCACCCACACGCAACACCCACACCCAGACACCCTTGGCAAGGCAGGCCAGCTTCCCTGTTTGACCCTCTCCTTCCAGCTCTGCTTGGGGGTCTCTCCCCCAAGCCCAGCAAGTCCCTGCAGGATCCCTCTCCCCAGGGCAGGCCTTTCCTTTGATGGGATGGAGGGGAGCCCATACCTACCTACCTACCTACCAACCACCAGGGAAGGGGGTTACAACCTGAGGCCTGATCCAGGGGCCTGGAAGCCCAGCCTTGGCTCCTCCCCTGACCAGTAAGTCCCTGCAGGATCCCTCTCCCCAGGGCAGGCCTTTCCTTTGATGGGATGGAGGGGAGCCCATACCTACCTACCTACCTACCTACCTACCTGCCTTCTCCCAGGGAAGGGGGTTACAACTTGAGGCCTGATCCAGGGGCCTGGAAGCCCAGCCTTGGCTCCTCCCCTGACCAGTAAGTCCCTGCAGGAGCCTTCCTTCCTTCCTTCCCAGCAGGGACCAGAGCCCAGGCCCCCCACCAACCTACCCACCCCTCTTCTTCCTCCTCCTCCATCAGCCAGGTGAGTGGAGGGGGGAGGGGTCTCCAGGTGAGGGACACGCCCAGACTCTGACTCCGCCCCCTCCTCCCAGTAAGTCCCTGCAGGATCCCTCCCTCCCTAGGCACGGGCCAATCCCCGAAGGCCCCGCCCCTCGTTTCCTCACGAGGTCCTCCGAGGCGCCCCTCCCCCACCATGGCCGCCCCCTCCGGCCCCCCTCCCTCCCCTCCTCCCAGCCCGCAGCGCTCGGGCGACGGGGTTCCGGGGGCGCTGCGGGTGGCCGGGCCCTCCCCTCCCCCCCCTCCCTTACCCACCCGTGTGACCCCCGCCCGCCGCGGTTGGGGCGCCTGGTGAGGCTGCGGCCCCTTTAAATGGAGGCGCCGCGCGCAGACCTCGGCGCGCCGCAGCCCAAGCTAAGAAGGAGGGGGGGGGGACTTCGCCATGATTGGGCCCCGGCCGAGCCCCATCCGGCGCCGCCATTGGCTGACGCCGCCTCAGCCCCGAGGCCTCATTGGCTGAGGCGCGGCGGCGGAATGGGCTCGCTCGCGAGACTGCTGCTGGCCCCGGCGGCGCGCAAAACCCGGCCCGGATCCGCCCGGCCGTGCGGAGCGGGAGGGAAAGGCGCGAAACCCGGGCCGGAATTCAGCGCGGACCGGCGTCGTGTGTGGGGGTGGGGGAAGGGCGGCGAGTGGGGTGCGGGGAGGGGGGGAGACACGAAATTAGCCATTTCCTCGATTTCCACCCCCACCCCCCCACCCCCCATCCAGAGGCTCCGGTTTCCAAACCCCCACCGCCACCCCCACCCTGCAAATGAAAAAAAAATAAAAAGCAACAACACAACCCATGCGGCGTTTGCCCCCTAATCCGGGGGGGGGGGTCCCCGAGGGTAGAAAGTGGGTGCCCATGTTCCCCCCACACGCGCGCGCGCGCGCGCCCCGTGGCGCCCCCTTACCTCTTTACAACAACCGCCCCCCCCCGGGGTCCGTGGGGCACACGCGGAGGTCTCTCTCTCCCTCTCTTCTCCCTCTGCCCTGGCCGCCCCCCCCCTCCGCCGCTGCAGCCCGAGCCGAGAGCGCCTCCCGAGGCGGCAAGGGGGAGGGAGGGAAGGAGCGCGCAGCGCGGCCGGGGTGGGGCGGACACGGGGCAGGCAAGCAGGCAAGCAGGCAGGCAGCACCAGCACCGCCCCCGGGAAGCCTGGCGGGGAGGGGGTGCAGCTGAGCCCCTTCCTCCCCCCCTCCCCCAACCAACCCCACCCCGCCCGCGCCCCCTGGCGGGAGAATCCGATCTCGCCCCCCCCTCCCACCGCAGCGCCCCCTCTCCCTCCCCCAGGCAGCTCGAGCAGAGGCGCCCCCTCGGGCTCCCCCACCCACCCCTCCCCGTGGAAAGAAAAAAAAGCCCCCCCCCCTCACAACAGGCCGAAGGGCGTCTGGTTGGGTTCTCCCAAACAGCCCCCCCCCGCCCCCCAATGCATGCATGCATGCTGTGCCTCTACTACCCACTGCTCACCCGCTTCCTCGACGGCAAGGATCCCCCCCCCGCTTCCTCAGTTCCCCCTTTGGAATGTGACTCACCCCCCCCTTTTTCTCCCACCCCCCCACCTCGGGAAAGTCCGACCCTCCTCCGGAGGCAGGGACGTCGTGGGAAGCCACGGAAAAGGAGCCCCGCTGCCCCCTTTCCTTCCCCAACCTGGAACTTCCTCCCTCCCCCCCCCGAACCCCCCCCCCCTTGGCTTCCCCTCTGAGCCCCCCCCCCACACACACACACACACCCCAGTTCTGCCCCCGATTGTGCTTCTTTGCTCGGCCTCTCCTCCGAAAACGACCCTCTTGCCCCGAAGCTTCAACTCACCCAACCCCCCCCCCCCCCCCAAGGCCAGGGATTGGGCCCCTGGACCTGCGGTGCCTTTCTCTGCCCCCCAAGCCCCGACCCACGTGGAGCCTTGGAGAAGGGGCAGCGGCAGCAGCAGAAGAGCCAACCTTCCCAGCCTGGGCACACACACACACACACACACACGTGCAAACTCCTG
This sequence comes from Bradypodion pumilum, assembly GCA_035047305.1. NCBI lineage: Eukaryota > Metazoa > Chordata > Lepidosauria > Squamata > Chamaeleonidae > Bradypodion > Bradypodion pumilum. Next base: position 938,195 of record JAWDJD010000011.1, on the reverse strand, counting down.
TTGCACACTCACATTGTTCCCAAGGAGTGTGTCCAGAACCCCCACCCCACCCCACCCCACCGCAAAAGCTCAGCATGGCTCCCTTCCGCATTGATCTGCGAGGGCCACCACTGGACTGGACAACAGCCACCACTCTGCTGCTCCCTCTGGCCCCTACATGTGGGCCTGCCTCCCTTGGGTGTCTGTCCTTCCTATGCATGCGCAGGAGAGGACAGACATGCCGCCCCCTGCCAAGTCACATTGTTGGTCTACATCAGGGGTGCCCAAACCTTGTGGGCCGTGGGCTGATCATGGGGTTCAGTGGGCCGGAAGCGGAAGTAAAACATGCTGTGCAATCTGTTTTGGAACAGCATGAGATAGAATTTAAGCTGCCATTTTCTCTGCTTCAATCAGGGGTGCCCAAACTACGGCCTGTGGGCCAGATCCAGCCCCCCCAAACCCAATTCATTCAGCCCGTGCCACCCTCCTCAGTCCTGGAAGCAACAAGGGTGGCGCAGGCTGGATGGATGGGTGTCAGGGGCCGGATCTGGCCCATGGGCTGTAGTTTGGGCACCCCTGGTCTAAATCCCCAAATACTGTAATTAATTGCACATCCATCCAGGCAGCCAGCGGTGGCTCTCCAGGGTTCCAGAGCAGGTCCTTTCACCGGGCGGGCGGGCGGGCGGGCGGGCGGCCTGCCTGAATAGTCTGCAGGGTTCTTGACTAGCCCTGCAAGAAATCAGGGCAAAAGAAAAAAGAAAAGGGGGGGGGGGCTGTTTACCTTTTCCACTGAATTGGAACCTATTTTGTGTCTGGCTGGACATCCTGATACATTAATGGAGTAGCATCCGTGATGGCCAACCTTGACACTCCAGGTGTTCTTGGACTTCAGTTACTAGAAGCCCAAGTCGGCACTCATGGAGGCGGAAGAGGCCGTGCCAGATGGACTGGCTGTGAAGGCGCACCTTGTCCATATCCTCAAGGCTGCGGCAGCCCATTGCAGTCCCGGTGTTGAATCCTGCGTGATGTCGCATACGTGCTGTAGGAGATGGCTCCGTGATCATAGTGTGTGGGTCACTTCATGGCAAGCTGGGATCAGTGGTGGGCATCAGCAGGTTCGCACAGTTCGCCAGAACCGGTGTCAGAAATTCTGGCTGGTCCCACCCATCCACATTTTGTAATAAAGTAATAAAATAGTAATTAATAAAGTAATAAAATAAATTTTGAAATAAAGTCATGATTCAGGTGCAACGCAGGGCTTTCCCCCTGGCCACGCCCACCATACCACGCCCTCAGTGTGGTAGTGGAATTTTTTGGAGCCCATCACTGGCTGGGATCCACCATAAACAAATTCATGCCAATGGCATTTCAATGTATACTCGGATACGAGTAGCAGCCAACGTTACCCATTTATCCACTTGTGGTTTCTTGCTTCCGAACTGCTACATTGGCGCCTGGCGGGAGCTGGGACAGAGACGGGTGCCCACTCCACCATGCAGCACTCGGGTCTCAAACTGCTGACTTCTATGCTTTGTGTCATTTATATTGCTTTGTATTATTTATATTGAATTGTGTGTGTGTGTGTGTGTGTGTGTGTGTATAATTATTTATATATTTATGCTGCAGTGGCTCAAGTCTCTAAGACGCTGACTGGGAAGCGGAAGGTCAGCAGTTCGATTCCCGACTACTGCAGGATGGAAATGAGCTCCCGTCTTCATCCCAGCTCCTGCCAACCTAGCAGTTCGAAAGCAAGAAATTGCAAGTAGATAAATAGGAACCACTTCGGTGGGAAGGTAACAGCGTTCCGTGTGCTCCGGTGTCTAGTCATGCCTGCCACATGACCACGGAAACGTCTGCAGAAGCAGACAGCGCTGGCTCTTCGGCTTAGAAACAGAGATCAGCACTGCACCCTAGAGTCGGGTACGACTGGCCTTTGAGCAAGGGAAACCTTTACCTTTACTTTATATTGCTTTGTATTACTTGTAAACCGCTTTGAGTTCCCCTAGAGGAAGGAAAGCGGTATAGAAATCCAAGCATAAAATAAAATAAAATTCAGTCTACATACAATACACCAACCATTTTGAGCAGGATTTCTCAACCTTTTAAAGCCAGGGGCCAGATCAGGCTCCCTCAGACAGCTTCGGGGGCCGGACGGTCATTTTGTCTTTCCTCCACCACATGGCTCTTCCTGGTATGTTAGAGTCAGCAGGGGGGGCACATGAAATGGTGCCGTGGGCGGGCTGCATCCGGCCCCCTGGCCGCAGGTTGAGAATCCCCGATTTTGAGTATGGATTGTTTCACAAGCAGTGGACAACTTGTTCTATCTTAGAAGCTTTTAATTCCCCCTCTCTTTTCTAATGTTTTCTAAAGAGCAGCATTCATTTGAGCATGGAGATTCGGTAATTCCAGAAAACCCTTCAGGACTTTGCAACATCACAAATAAGAGCTCCTGGTTTTTCTGCCGGCTTTCTTTGCATTTTCTCCACCTTTCAGGTTCGTAAGGAATACTCTGAGATCTGTTCTAGCTTTAGCAATCTGCTTTTTTTTTAAGTAACCCAAGTAAACTTCCCAAAGAACAGTTCAAGAAAACTATTCAGCGTGGACAAAATGCCATGCATGCATTTCATCACATCTGGAGTTGTTGCACTTTTTCTGTCTCTGGGGAATTAAAACAGTGAGCAAAGTGTGGAGACTGGACATGTCAAGACTTGGACTTGCAGGTGCTTTGTGTATTATTCTGGCCACAGCTAGGGGTAAAGATTGAGGGTGTTTTACTCCCAACATTTGGGTACCCAGGTCCAAGAACCACTGCTCTAGAGCAGGGATGCCCAAACTACAGCCCATGGGCCAGATCTGGCCCCCAATGGCAATTCAACCGGGCCATGCCATCCTCGTCACTCACGGAAGCAGAAGTAAAATGCGCCCATATGAACCCATACACCTTTTACTTCACATACAGAAGTAAAATGTGCCATATGGCACATGTGCCATATGGGCACATTTTACTTCCGCTTCCAGGAGCGACGAAGGCAACATCTACAATTCTTTCGACCCAAGTTGGGATGACTTCCTGACCCAATTAGACAACACCAGCGGTGACAATGTCACACTGGACTATGTCACCAGGAAACTTATAGCCGAAGACAACCTCAGGAGAAACAGGGCCACCATACGCAGGGAGAATAGGCCACACAAAAGGGTAGTTTTCACAGAACCCACAACACGTAGGGAAGACAGGCCACACAGGAGGACAGTACTCACAGAGCAAACCAGCCCAACACGGGAATGCTACACATGTGGTTCCAGAAGACATATAAAAAGGGACTGCCCAAGATATGCCAAAGACAGGAGGGATGCGAGATACAGCCCTTCACATGACCGAACACGCCATGATGACACGCCGAGGCCGAGACGCGAGTCACGAGACGAGTACTCAAGCAAACTAAGAGACAACGAGGATAGAGATAATAGACGGTGGAGATCACCCAGTCCAGGCAGGCGCCCTAGGCCCCAAAGAGACCAAGAGAGACACGAGCCTGATTCTATAAATGCAGTGAAACACGGCAAGGGAAGTAGACGCCATGAGACAACCAGGCCCACGGGCACCCGCCCGCAACGCTGGCTGATCGATTCCGGGGCCAATACACACACATCATGCCACAGAGAAATATTTGATTCTTTTGAAGAAGACTCTTTTAGCATCAAGGTTGCCAATCAGGCACACGCTAAGGTAGAAGGCAGAGGCGACATACACATCCCTGAAATTGGACTGGTCCAAAACGTCCTTTATGCCCCACGCATTCCATATAATGTTTTAGCTACTACTAGACTCACAGAGGACCCAGACCTGAGAATAATCTTCGGAAACAAGAAAGCATCCATTGAAAGAAGGGGAAAGGAAATTGGAAGAGTGGAAATCATAGGCGGACTACCATACTTCATTGCAGGGGAAGACGAAGAGGAACAAGTCACCATAGGATCGCTCGACAGTAATGAAGAAGAAGAAGCACAGGAAGGCACATCAGATGAACCCGAGGAACAACAAAATGAAGGACCGGAAGCGGAAGCGGATGACCTCCACAACTCCACCAGGGATGGAGAGGTCAACAGAATGAAGAAAAAAACACCAAGGATAACCATAGGGAAACCAGACCATGATGAGTGTGCACACTTACTACACAGAAAGTTAGGACACATAGGTTTTCCCACCATCAAGAAAATGTTGGAATGCTCAGAGGGACTGAAGGTCAAAGGCTGCAAGAACTACCTGGACTGTTCTGTATGCAAGAGCTCGAAGTCCAAAACTGAGCCACGACCAAAAACTTCGGCCAGGAAGTCAGATCACCCATTCCAGCTCGTACACCTCGACTTGGTAGGACCTCTCAGAAGATCAATAGGCCAGAAGAGATTTTTCCTAACAATAGTTGACGACTTCAGCAGGTACGGTTACGTATACACGCTTAACAGTAAGGATGAGGCGTTCAGCAAGTTTAAGGAATTCCACACAAGGGTGTGGACTCAACACAACGTGAACGTGAAGCAAATGATGACGGACAGAGGTTCGGAATTCCTGTCAAAAGAGTTTGAAGAATGGATAAAGGAGAAGGGGATGCTGCACTTCAAGACTGCACCATTCTCAGCCTTCCAAAATGGGGTGGCTGAGAGAAGAAACGGGGTACTACAAACCATGATCAGATGTGCAATAGAAGACGCAGGTTTAAGCTTCTCATATTGGGGAGAGGCGTTGCTGTACTCCAACTACACGTTAAACAGGCTGTGGTCTAGTGTTCTCGGTAAGACACCCTATGAGGCAATGTACAACCGAAAACCCAAGCTGGCGCACCTCCACGTCTTCGGCGTACCTGCGGACGTGCACATACCCAAGCAACTTAGAAAGAAAGGGGACAAGATAACCAGAAGGCTAAGGTTCCTAGGCTATGAGCCAGGTTCGAAGGCGTACCGGTTCATAGATCACAACCAGAGGCTGGTAGTTTCAAGATCAGCCACATTCCACGAGCACGCGAACTGGGGCAAGATACACGCGAATGAAGTATTGATGAGCGATCCAGAGCATGAAGGGGTCAAGGCAGCACTGCCCGTGGCAAGGCCTGACCAACCAGGAGATACAATATGTGGCAAGTCTGAAACACAAGGAGCACGCGCAAGCACCACAGACGCAGGAGACGTCGAATCCCCAAGTCCCACAAAAGAAGCGCCTAGAAGGTCAACCAGGTCGACCAAGAACCAAACCCCGAGAAGACTGGAGGATTATGTTCTGAGCATGGAGACCTACCCCGAAACACCAGCGAGCTACGAAGACATAGCAGAGCTACCACCTGAAGAACAGGACAAGTGGAGGGCGGCCATGGAGAAGGAAATGAAAAGTCTCAAAGACCTCGACGTATATACACCTGCAAGGGTACCTGAAGGACAAAAGACGGTGGGAACAAAGTGGGTATTCAAGGTCAAACAGCTAGAGGACAAACAGATCCTGTACAAGGCCAGACTAGTGGCCCAAGGTTTCACTCAACGATACCCAGATGACTACGAGGACACATATTCTCCAACGGTGAAACCAGAAAGTGTTAAGGCCGCATTAGTAATGGCAACAGTACTTGGAGAACAAGTATATCAATTCGACGTACAGACAGCATACTTACACGCACAACTGGATAAGGAGATATACGTCAGGGCTCCACCCGGTTTTGGACGCAGCAGTGGAGAAACATGGCTGCTAAACAAGAGCCTTTACGGACTCAAGCAATCTGGTAGAAGATGGTACGAGTGCCTAGCTGAAACCATGAAGAAATTGAACTTCTCTCCAGTTAGAGAAGACAAATGTGTCTTCTTAAGAAAATCTCCAGAAGGGGTAGAAAAGGTTCTGGTTTACGTCGACGACCTGTTATACTTTGGGAAAAGCAAATCTAGATGCGATGAGTTCGCCAAAGGCCTACAAAACGAGTTCTCACTGAAGAGTCTAGGAAAGGTGAACAAATACCTAGGGGTACATGTGTCAAGGATAACGGACGGCTTTGCCATATCTCAGAAGGAGAAGATAATCGAGCTCCTCAACAAGTGTAATATGACCGACGCCCACCCATGTGGGACCCCCATGCAGACGGATTTCGTAAAAAACTCCCACGAGGAGGGAGAACCATTCGAGGACATCACACTCTATAGATCCATCATCGGATCACTCTTGCACATCGCCAACTGGACCAGACCGGACATCTCGTTGGCAGTGAACCTTCTCTCACGTCACTCCGGCAACCCAAGGGCCCACCATTGGGTGGCCGTCAAAAGGCTGTTGAGGTACTTGAAGGGTACCATGGACAGAAAGTTACTGCTAACCCCTCAAATAAATGACAGGATAAACATTTCATGCTATGCTGATGCCGACTGGGCCGGGTGTACAAAAACCAGAAGGAGTACATCCGGCTACATAGTGATGCTGAATGGCAGCCCCATATATTGGCGCACTGAAAAACAAAAACTGGTCTCCTCCTCCACCGCTGAAGCAGAGTACGTCTGTCTGTCTAACGCAGCAGATGACCTGATCTGGATAAACGAGCTGATCTCCCTCATCTGGGAAAAACCCAGCCTTCCCATTATCATTCACGAGGACAACAAAGCAGCCATAGACATGGCAAGGGCCGAATGTTTAGCCAGGCGATCCCGACACATCGATATCAAGTACAAAAAAGTAAGGGAACTCATAGGGGGAGGCTTCATAGACCTGATACATTGTGAAACTCAAGAACAGGTAGCGGATATCCTGACCAAACCACTCCCATTAGCCCAACACAGTTATTTGCTAAATGGCCTACGCCTTAGTGAGTAGGAGAACAACAAATCCAAATCACATCACGTTCTGTCCGTATGATCTCAGAAGGGGTTTTGTCAGGGATGATATCATACTGCCATGAACTACATGTACCGTAATGCACCGCTCGTGTAACCCTACCCCCTCTGACCTCCTCTGACCTCACCTAACCCTATTAAAGGACCCTCACCTACCCAACGACCCTCTCTCCTATCCTGACCACTGATCCTCACTGACCGCCATGCGGCCAGTGGAAATAAAGGCAATGAATGAGTACTGGGGTCTTTGGGCCGAACCTTCGGAAACCCTCTGACAACCATTATGTTTGCCATGGCCTGAATAAGATGAGACCGGTGCGAAGCCTTGTACAGTAACGTAATTAATGCATTCTCTGGGATGTTTTTTACAGTGAACATTCCCATAGGAATGCATTGAAAACCAATTAATCTGTTCGGGGGGGGGGGAATCTGTAAAATGTGCCTCTATTTTCTATGGATTCCCTTTTGTTGTGCGATTTTTATGTTAACCAAGCCGTTTGTTAACCGAGGTTCCACTGTACTTTGGAAGGCATAAGCCCCACTGGATATGCTTGGAGGTACAACCCGCTTACATCACCCCATATATGTAATGTCGGAAACACACGGTCCCCCACCCCTAATGCAGGACTGCTGATAGTTGGTTGTCAATAGGACACAGCATACAACAGGTCTAAATGGTACCCACTGTGGTTGGCTCCTCCTAGGGCAGGGCAGGGCAGAAGCCTAGCCAGGACTTGTGACAGATTTGTCTCTTATCTGGAGTTCCAGCCATGACTCTCCAAGAATGTCTTCCTCTGTTAGAAGGAACAGCACACCGATGTGCTTCCTTCCGGCCCCAAACGCTCGCTGGACTGCCATTCTCAGCCCCGGGCCACATGAGTTGATGTTTCTAAGGCACCACCGCACATCTGACTAGTGCAGGAGCTGTTTTCCTGCAAATGTACTCCCCATTCCTTTCCCCTTGCTCAGGCAGGGCTGCCTTGCCAGGAAGCAAAGCAGAGCCAGAAGATGGAGGTTTCTTGGAAGGACATTCTTCATTGCAGGCCACAGTCTCCTCTGGGATGGGCAACCTTTGCATCTTGGGGCTCAATCTGGCCAGGGTGACAGCCAGGATTCTAGATGTGGGTGGGCAAAAAATTTCTGGGGTGGCCAACAATGCCATATGGCATCCCGCATAACAATTTTCCCTAGGAAAAAAATTGTACAATTTTTCAATGGGAAAAACCACTTAGCCAAAAAAAAAATCGTTGTACAATACATCCCATAAAGAAAATCACTATACGATGCATGCATCGTATAGCAATTGCTTCGTACAACAACGAGCCCCTTGGAACGGATTAAAATCGTTGTGTGAGGTACCACTGTATCATACATAATATATATGAGCAGCCAGGAGTTTGAAGGTGGGCAAACTGCTAATTTAGGGTGGGCAATGCCCACTCCGGCCACCCCCTAGCTACGGCCCTGAATCTGGCGATCCTGTGGGCCACCTCTAGCTGGCTGTGCCTTCTGTCTCCCCCTGCCATATACTGTAGTGTTTTTTGATTACTCCCATCTTTTGTGTGAATGACTTGCCCCCTTCTTCCAACGGGCCCATCCTCTGACACTTGGCTTAACAAACATGCACCAGTCATTTTGCCCTGACACACACACACACACACTTTGGACCTGTCCATCCCTAGAGCTGTGGTTCCCAATTGTGGGGCACATGCTCCACCGGAGGGGGGGGGGCAATTCAAGAATGAGTTATTAACAGTGAATGGCAATTCAAGCTTCCTCCACATGAATAAGAAATCACTTTTTGAATAATAAGAATTATATGTGGTGGTGGTGGTGGTGGTGGGGGGGGCAGCATCAGGATTTTAGAGATGCTTAGGTTAGGAGCCACTGCTCTAGATGCTATCCCATCTCCAAAACCCCGGGGGTGGCGGGGGTGGTCTGGTGCCTTTCAGATATGTTGGGGCAATGCCCTAACCCTAACCCTGTCCAGTGGGGGTAGAGCCAGCCAGACCCCCCACCCATTTCCCCTGCCCTTGGGGTGGTGGGGGTAATAACAATTTCGTGAAGGGCCGTAGCCAGGGTGGGCTTGGTGGGCCACCCTGAGTTAGCCGTTTGCCCACCTTGGCCAAGTGTGCTTTCCCACAGGAATGCATTGAAAAGAGGCTTTGCTGCCCATCCTGGGGGGGAAATATTCGCCCACCCACACCTAAAATCCTGGCTGGCCATGGCCCTGATGTCGTGTCAGAAATTATTCTGGGTCGAAGGGAATTTTGAGGGGGGGGGGAAGCTCCGCTTAGGTGACTCCGTTCGTGTCCCCCCAAGAGCTGGGGCAGAGACGGGTGCTCAACCCGTCATGCAGTACCCGGGTCACCCTTTTCTTTCTTAATTTTTTTAAACCAACATTTGTTTTTAACGGGCAAAGAAACACCATTTTAAAAGAGGGAATAAAGGTATAGCAATATTAAGGCGAAGGTCTGCCCTTGCTCGAAGAAAGCCAGTCGTATCCGGCTCTAGGGCTCAGTGCTCATCCCTGCCTCATAGCCTAACCACCCGAAGGGAAACCCTTTTTCTGTCATGGGCAAATTAATGAATTGACCAAACCGTGATGGCACCGAGCTTTTATTTGGCAATTCTGCACAGTGGACAATATTATGATGGGGGGTGCCTAAGCCCCGCCTCTTCCTCATTTGCATATTTTTGCATACGCGCGGGGGTCCCTCTTTCTTATTAGCCCATCCCTAGAGCCTCCTCCTGTAGGAGCCCCGGTGCGCCACCCTGTCCCTTTAAGAAGCGGCGCCGGCGCGCACTGCGCCTGCGCCGACCTCCCGGCCGCGTCATCATGTCGTCGCCCGCCGAATCTCTCCCCCCCTCCTCCTCCTCCTGCCCCTTTGTCCCCTTTTTCTCTTGCCTCTCCACCCAACCTTGCTGAGAGAGGCGACTTCGAGCGGGGATTGGCCGAGATTTGCGCGAAGCCGGAGGGGCAGGCGGGAGGGCCAATCAGAATCGCGGAGCCCGAGGGCTCTCAACCAATCGGGGCGGGGCAAAGGCCGCGCGCGCAGCCAGCAGGGGCGAACGGTTTCCGGCCGCGCGCGCGCCTGCCTGGTGGGCCCCCCTCCATCCTCCTCCTCCTCCTCCTTCTTCTTCATCCTCGCGTGATCCATCCGCCTCTGAGGAGAAAAAAAAGGGCCCCGCAGGCGGAAAGAAGGAGGAGGGAGGCGGCGGCGAGCGAGCGAGCGAGCGGGGAAGAGGCGGGCGCCGGTCCCTCCCGGGGAGCAGGAAAACGCCGGGCCTGGTCCGCGGCGCCGGAGCTGAACTTAGAAGGGGCGAGGGCTGACTGAGGAAGGGAAGGAACTAGGCCGCGGGCGCCCGAGTGAGTCTCTGGCTGAGGGAGGGAACGGGTCACCCACCCCTCCCCCCGGCCGCCCCTCCCCCACCCCACCCCTCCCCCCTCACTCACTCCCTCCGGGGACGGGACGGAACCAAGGCCGGGGAAGGAGGGAGGCTCTCCCTCACTGAGGCGAATGGGGACCGGGCGGGAGGTGGGCGGGGGGGTCGGCGGCCCCACCCTGACCTCCGGTGGGCCTCCTCGGGTCTGACTAGAGGAGGCCCGGTGGTGGTCTCTCGAAGGAAGGAAGGAAGGAAGGGGGGGGGGGTCGGCGCTTCGAGCGAGGTCATGGCTCTCCTTGACCCGGGGATGTGTGTGTGTGTGTGTGTGTGTGTGTATTAACCCTTAAACAAGATAAGCACGTGCTTAGGGGGCATGAAAGGATGATGGGGGGCACCACTTCTCATAAAATATAAACAAAGGAGAAGGAGTACATGAAAATAAACATCTTACTCTTAAGTTTTGCTTAATTTTGGTAAATTCTTTTTTTTTTGTTGATCTTTATTATACACAAGAATTAGTAAAAGAATTTATTTTAAAAAACTTATTCAAAAAAACGGGACTCTTTAATATTGCTCTTCGACTTAAACGGTTTAATAATCTCCATTGTATATGTGTGTGTGCGCGTGCACACACACACGCACGCGCACACACATAATCTTTAAGTGCTCAGGGCCTCTAAGGGTCTTAATCTGGACCTGCCTTGACCCTCCACCCCACCCCACCCCACCCCTCCAGGTGGAAAGATGCAGGGCAGCAAGGGCTTCTCGATGGACAAGCAGAACCACACACCTCGGAAGCAGCAGCCGCACCAGCAGCATCACCAGCAGCAGCAGCAGCAGCAGACAAGCCCAGCTAACGGTCAGCAGGCCAACAACCAGAGTGAGTGCCCCGGCGGTTCCCATCTTCCTGGAGGGTGCAAGTGGTGGCATGTGCTGGGTGAAGTCAGAGAGAGGGTGCAGGTGATTTCAGGGAGCCTAGCCTGCTGTTTGCGCTTAGTGTGTAAACTGCATCACAGAGAAAGGTTAAGAGGGTACAAGACTCTTTATAATAGGTTTTTTTCCCCTCTTGCACTTTCTTAGCTCCATTGATTTGTTTTCGGTGGGATGTTAACAGTTAATTGTAAAAAGCAGAAAGCATCGATGTGCCGATGTAGTACGCATGTGTGCACACAAAGCTTATTTCTTAGCTTCACACTAATAGTGGCTGGTCCACTGGAGCAAAACCCACAACAGCCCTTAAATCTTCAGAGATGGCTAGAAGAGTGTGGTGCAATTCAGCATAGGTAGCCCTAGTGCGTTGCAACCTGTTCTTTTACGTCACTTTTGTGAATTCACCACAACATAGACGGAGAGTCTTGAAGAGAGAGAGAGCCACTGAAATCAGGCCAATAAAATCCGCCATGAGAGGCCATTTCACCCTTTTTCAGCCAATTATTGTCCTCAATAGATGTGATCTTATTTCTCAAGTTCCAGATAGGCATTTTAGATATCTCACCGGAATTACAATCAAGTCCTGCTTCCATCCTGGGCTCCTACAAGTGGCATTTGCTCTGGCCTCTCACACAGAACGCATAAAAAAATATTTTGTGGATAAGAAAATGTGCAAGAAGAAGTGGTTGTTAGTGCTTCAGAAGACAGGAACAAGAGTATAGTTCACTGATTTGATTATTGCATAAACACGTAGCATGTTTTAATTGAAAGAAATTGGACTACATATGAAGGAAAGCATAGGTATATGGGGGGGGGATGAGTGTTGAAGATGTACAGTTTAATTAATTGTTGCTTCTCTGGCTGGCTTTGCAGGTTTCTGGCTTTACTTTTTCAAGTCTTAATGGATGCCCTCACTTTCTGTCCCCCTTTGGACTTGGTTACTTCTTTCTTACTCAGCGCATAGAAAAGTTAAATTGTTTTATTTTTCTTGTGTTGCTGCTCAGAACTATGACCTTGCAGGCAGTCTGTCCTGCAGCTGTATGCCTCACCTGCTGTCATATGTTGGCATGTTCTCCCACTGGCTCTGTCATGTAAGTGCTGATAAATCTTTGTTGAGTTGGATCTGCCCACCTAGTTATCAGGCTTTGGCTACTCTGTCGGTTGCTTTTTTGGACCCTTAACCTGTGGACAGTTTTTCTTGTCTGTACAGAGGAAAGTTTGCCAATACCCATCATCCTGGTGGGGCAGCGACCCCAAATGTAATACGGTTCTTCGTAGATTTCTTGCTGATTTATGCTGTCCTGATGGTGAAGTATTTGGTGGCTGGATGTGCTGAAATGTGAATGTTCTGACCTGGATTGTATTAACTCTTGGCATTTGTTTCCCATATTTTGTAGAGCGATTCTGTACCTTATTCCCTTCAGATGAAGGCCTGACAATTGACCTGAAGAATTTCCGAAAACCTGGTGAAAAGACCTTCACCCAGAGGAGTCGCCTGTTTGTGGGGAACCTGCCCCCTGATATCACAGAAGAGGAGATGAGGAAACTCTTTGAAAAATATGGGAAGGCTGGTGAAGTTTTCATTCACAAGGACAAAGGTTTTGGCTTTATCAGGCTGGTGAGTGGTTGTTGGAATGCACAGCACATTCTTTGCTTCGGAAAAGGTTGTACTAATAATTATAAGGCAGGTGGTTTTGAGCGGCTAAGTGAGTTTCATGGAGCGTGAATGAAATTAGTGGAATATTTGCCACTTTGTCTTGTGAAGCAAACATATCCAATAATTAGAGACCCTAAAGATTGCACAGATTGCAATCTCTCACTCACTCACACTCACTCACACACACAACAAGAAAGGGGGGTGGGGGAGACACAGCGCTCTGACAAGGCTTGAGGCTGCTTCTGTGAAGGGTTGGAGCATGGCCCTACTTTATTCCTTTCCCTTCCTGATAACTCTTAATGCCTGCTGATACCTGTGACCAGAGTGGCCACTAACCACTTTTTGTGTCTAATGTATTGTGCTTCTCAACTGCCCAGTTGCTGCAGTTGTCTGGGCAAAATGGAAATGTGTTTTTAAAATCCAATAAAACAAAATTTGATGTTGTACAAAATAATTCTGACATGAAACATGGTAGAAAGGTAAACTGTGAAACATAAAGCCAGGTAGGAGAAAGCCAAGGTACGTAAGTCGGCTTCTTATTCAGATTGTTTTAACTTTTCAGTGATTCATTTTTGGCCATAGGTTGTCAGTTGTAGGTTCATTCTGATGCATGGATTGGACGCGTGGTGGGCTTTGACGTGTTTGTCTCTCTCTCTCTCTCTCTTCAGGAAACCCGGACTCTGGCCGAGATTGCAAAAGTGGAGCTGGACAACATGCCACTTCGTGGGAAGCAGCTGAGGGTGCGGTTTGCTTGCCACAGTGCCTCGCTCACCGTCCGGAACCTGCCCCAGTTTGTGTCCAATGAGCTCCTGGAAGAGGCCTTTTCGATGTTTGGTCAAGTGGAGAGGGCTGTGGTCATCGTGGATGACAGAGGCCGGCCTTCGGGGAAGGGCATCGTGGAGTTCTCAGGAAAGCCAGCGGCCAGGAAAGCCCTGGATCGATGCAGCGAGGGGTCCTTCTTGGTCACTACGTGAGTCATCAAACAGAATATGTTTGTTGGCCGTGGGGGGGGGGAAGAGGGAGAGAGCTGTTTTCGATCTCTGGGCAGAGTTCACAAATTAATTAGCATTTACTCCTCCCCCTCCCCCCCCCCCCGCAACATGCTGGGGGATCATTTGAAGGATGAAAGAGGCTGAGTCCACCTTGGGTCCCGTCAGGATCAAACTCACAAGGTTCTGGATGCAATAGGGTCAGTTTAACCCCTGCAGCACCAAGGCTCTATAAGGACAGGTTGCTTACCTGTAACTTCTTCTTCGTGGTCCCTTGTGAATCCACATGAATGGGTTTACTACGTGTATGCACAGTAAACCTATTTGTGTGGATTCACAGAGACCACGAGGAAGAACTTGATAGAGCGTAGGGACAGAAATAGACATTATAGATAGCCCACAATTAGATTATTGTTACATTTAACAAGGATATCGCAATAGCAGTTACAGTTATTCGTTGCTCCCTAGCGCTTAGCACACTCTCTGGGTGGTTCACAAGTTAACTAGCCATTTGCGCCCAACATGCTGGGGACTCATAGATGGAAGAAGCTGGGTCACCTTTGAGCTCCCTCTGGATGCAACTCGCAACGTCAGCAGTTTGGGCTGCAAATACAGCAGCAGTTTAACCCCTGTGCCACAAGGGCTCCTGTTTGCAGGTGTTCTATAGTGGAGAGAAAAGATGACCGCCAAGTCCACAAAATACAGAGGGCCTTTCATTTGGTGGTGGTGGTGCTTCTCATGCACTCGTCTCTACAGACCTTTCTTAATGTTCATATTTTATTGGGTTGGACAAGGTCCAAAGATTGTCCTTTGATTTCTCGCACCAGGTTCCCTCGCCCTGTTACTGTGGAGCCCATGGACCAATATGATGATGAGGAGGGGTTGCCTGAAAAATTGGTCATAAAAAACCAGCAATATCACAAGTGAGTGCTGAACACGGTAGCCAAAGGTTTTCTAAAGGAAAGAAAGACCCCTTAAAATTAAAAAAAAAATGGCTTTGCAACTTACACTTTTCCATTGGTTTTTTTGCTGAGTGAAGCTTGGGGTCGGGGCACATGTTTGCTGGTTTCTCTTCAGATCGTATAAATTTCGCCTTTTACTGGTGGTCATTTCTGGTCCCTTGGTATCCAGTCTGTTAACCGACAGGTCCATCCGTTAACCTTTAGGCATGTGATATGGCCTGCCCATATCACATATAGTTCAGTGGCTACATCACGCGGTCCGGTTCTTTGGCGTAATCCCAGGAGCAAAATGGGAAGAGTCAGCTGTACATAATAAGCTGTGTTTTCCTTTTTTTTTTAGCATTAGGGAGAAAGGCGGACACTTTATTTGCTTGCTCCACCCCAGCCTCGTGACACCCGATACCCGTGATGGCGAACCTTGGCAATCTATCTGTTCTTTGACCTCAGTTCCAGAAGCCCAAATCTCAGTGATTCTACATGAATGGGTTTACTGCACATGTTCTTGGATTTAAATTCCCAAAAGCCCAAGTCCTTGCTCTTACGCATGCGTGCAGTAAACCCATTTATGTGGATGAACTAACTAGCCCTAACCCATCGCCGACCTGTACAACTGGTGGCCATCCTCAAGTGAATATCTCCTCCCTCCCCCCCTTTCTTTTCCAGGGAGCGTGAGCAGCCTCCCCGTTTTGCCCAGCCTGGCTCCTTTGAATACGAGTATGCCATGCGCTGGAAGGCCCTGATAGAAATGGAGAAACAACAGCAGGAACAGGTGGACCGCAACATCAAAGAGGCCCGAGAGAAGCTTGAAATGGAGATGGAGGCTGCTCGCCACGAGCATCAAGTGATGCTGATGCGGCAAGGTAAGGAATGGGCCGGCTCTGGGATGGCAACGGGGGACACAAGCAGAGGACCCAGGGACGTTCACCCCCTGCCTTGTCGCTGCTTCCTCTCCAGACTTAATGAGACGTCAGGAAGAACTGAGGAGAATGGAGGAGTTGCATAACCAGGAGGTGCAGAAGCGCAAACAGATGGAACTCAGGTAAGCCAGGTGTCAAGACAGGTGAGCTGTACTGCAGGAGCCTAGTCGTGACAGGGCTACTCACAGAAAGAAGCTGAGAGTAAATTCAGTGCAGGCGAGAATGTGTTGCAGATGCTTCATGTAGGAACTCTTAGGAATTGGCTGCTGGCAAGGACAGGAAAGCTTTGGCAAACAACACCTTTGGTACTGTTCTGTCCCATGTACTTTGCAATGGGTAGGTGTGGGGTTCTGAACCAGGGGTCACGTGGTTGAGAGGGACGGTCACGTGGTTCCTCCCAGCAGAAGCGGAAGTAAAATGTGTGTGCGCCAAATGCTGCTGTGAATGCTCTTGTGGCTGACGTAAACACTCTTACGACGCCCGTGGGTCATTTACAGCAGCGTTTTGCACATGTGCTTTTTGCTTCCACTTCCGGGAGCCAGATGATTTTGCGCCGTGGGCTGTAGTTTGGGAACCCCTGTTTTAAACCATTGAAGAGCCAGTGTACCCAGTCCTAGATTAACATATGGGACTCAGCCTATGAGACAGGGGAGGCCTTGTGTCTCCATTATTGGTGGCAGTCGTTTTAGAACAGGAGTCTCCTTTCGGGTCCAGATCAAACCGTAGACTGCCAAAAAATAAGCCACTTTGGTTTTGTCGTTGGCCAAACTTAAGACTTTGTCGGTGCATGTTTCTGGCAGTCACTGGCAGAGCAGTCAATGAGCCGATGGATTCGGTATCCGGATTGGCGTGATAAGCAGGCTCTACCTCTGGCTGCACATGTTCCACCTTTGGTCTTCTTGTGTGGATGGGTCTGAAGCAAGATCCTCCCCTACCTGCCGTTTGGCATCGTTGCTGCGTGGTCCTATCTCTGTAGCTCTTTTCCGTGGCCTCCTTCCGAGAGAACAGGCTAAGACAGAGCGGCACTTTCTCTTGGTCTTTCTGTTGTTGTTGTTGTTGTTGTTGATCCTTTTGGCCGCTTCCCTTGCAGGCAGGAAGAAGAGCGCAGGCGCCGCGAAGAGGAGATGCGGAGGCAGCAGGAGGAGATGATGAGACGCCAAGAAGGCTATAAGGGGGCCTTCCCTGATGCGGTAGGGAACAGACTCTGGGTCAGATGGGCCAGCTGGCTCTCGAGAGAATGGCTGGCCTCATGAAATCTATAGCAGGGGTGCCCAAACCACAGCCCGCGGGCTGGATCTGGCCCCCCAACGACAATTCATCTGGCCTGCGCCACCCTTGTTGCTTCTGGAAGTGGAAGTAAAATGTGCCCATACTGGCACATTTTACTTCTGCTTCCGGAAGCGATGAGGGCAGCGCGGCCCGGATGAATTGTTGTTGGAGGCCAGATCCAGCCCATGGGCTGTAGTTTGGCCCCCCTTTTGCTCTATTGGGTGGGGAGGGAGTGAAAAGTAACATGGAAGGAAGGCTCTCTGAGGCCCGTCTCTCCATTTTTCTTTTTCAGAGGGAGCCTCCGGATATGCGCATGGGACAGATGGGCATGGGAGGTGAGCTGCCAGCACTGCCTGGGGTGGGCTTTCTCTAATGCGCTTCCTATGTGATAAGGTTGCTGGTTCCTGATTCCGCCTGGGGTTGAGGAGGCCAGAGCCAGATGCCTCAGCCTTGTCTGGGTGGGTAGGTGATCCTGGCTTGTGAGCCCTCCTCCATGGTTTGTCTTCCAGGGGCCATCGGCATGAACAACAGAGCAAGCATGGGGGCCACCACCGTTCCAGCTGGGCCTCCACCAACCACTGGTCCAGGACCAATGATTCCCGACGGAGCCATGGGAATGGTAAGGCCAACAGCCAAGCACTCGGGTCTCGAACCGCTGACCTTCCAGTCGTCAAGCTCATCATCTTAACCACTAAGCCACTGCAGTCCCTGTTGTTAAATAGAACAATGTTCTAATCATGGGCTAGCGACAATGTCTATTTCTGCCCCGACACTGTATCAAGTTCTTCTTTGTGGTCTCTGTGAATCCACACAAATGGGTTAACTGCATATGCGCAATAAATCCATTAGTGTGGATTCACACGGGACCTTGAAGAACAATTACAGGTAACAGAACAGCGTTCCGTGTCTAGTCATGCCTGCCACATGACTACGGAAACATCTGCAAACGCTGACAGTGCTGACTCTTTATCTTCAAAGCAGAGCCTATGGTGGCCATGAGAGGGGTGTGTGTGGGGCGGGTCAAAGCCCACCTGGTAGGATGTTTCTCACTCCGACTTCCCTCCCTTCTTCTCTCCCTAAGACTCCTCCACCCCCTGCAGACCGCTTTGGCCAGACGACTGCGATGGAAGGCCTGGCAACCATGGGAGGAAGCACACCGGCCTTCAACAGAGGCGCTCCTGGGGGGGATTTTGGCCCTAACAAACGTCGCAGATACTAAAGGGGGTGTGTGGGGGTGCGGTAGGGGTTCGTGTGCCCTGACTAGTAACTTCAGAAACCCCTCCATTCATCCCTTGGGGGTCCAGAGTTCTAGTCATAACCATGGGCCCTGTAGCCAGAGGCGTCAGAATTTAGGCGACCTCCCCATTCACCACCCCCAGGTGCATTCCTGCAAAGCGCAATGTGAAAAAAAGATCCCCCCTGGAGGCTTTGGTAGCTGTGTAGTGTGCAAGGCCAGGTTAGGACCTGCTGCCTCTCCCTTTCCCAAACACCTCAAGACAGGTTCAACACCCACCCCACCCCACCCCAGCCGGGGCTGCTGATTCTGCCTGCCCTCACCCTCCAAAGGTGTTCCTCCAAGAACACTGGTGGACTTCAATTCCCAGAAGCCTCAGTCAGTACATTGGCTGGTCAGTGCTTTGGGGAGTTGACTGAGGCTGCTGGGAATTGAAGTCCAAGCAGCACAGGTTGGGGAACACTGCTCTGTGAATCCACACGCACGGGTTTACTGCGCGCCGCTTCCGGGACCGACGCGCAGTAAACCCGTGCGTGTGGATTCACAGAGCAGTGTTCCCCAACCTCTGGCGCTGGGACTTCAACTCCCAGAGGCTTAAGTCAGCGCATTGGCTGATCAGCGCTTTGGGGGAATTGACTTAAGGCTTCTGGGAATTGCAGTCCAAAGACCAAAGGGCGGCTCTGGAGGTTCATGGGCAGGGTCTGTGGGTCTTTCCTTGTCAGTTAACGTCAAACAGCTTATGTAGTTGTGGGGGGTGTGGGGAGGGAGGGAAGGGGGTTTAGGTTATTAAAAGTGTAGCTTTTTATTTTTCTCCTTTGGACCATTTTTTAAAAATTTACTGTAGCTTACTGGAAGGCTGGATAGTGGTGGTGGTGCTGGTGGTGATTTTGGGGGGAAAAGAATTACTCCATGTGTTGTACCCTGCTTTATTTTTTACTGGTAGGAAACAATCTATTGGGCTAAAAGAAGAAGAAAAAACCGGTTTCCCTGTTGTGGGGGGGGGGAAACCGAGTCGAAGCAACTGTTTGTATAACCCTAAACCTTTGCTTGTCTTGCGTAGAAAGTCCGAGACTTTTCCTTTAATGTGTGAATCCGAGCTGTAATCGTCCCACTAACCGGTTGCGTTTGTCCCGAAAGGTTGTCCCAGGAATGCATTATTAAAAGGGATTTTAAGCCTTTTTTCACCGGGTGTGCCGTCTCCTCTGTTGCGCGCAGGCGCATTGCTGGTGTCTGGCCGCTAGAGGGAGAAGGCGTCGCTGCCAGCTTTGGAAATGGCGGCGGTGGCATCACCATGCGCTCCCGCCGAGCAGAGGAAAGCCTGTGGCTCAGAGCTTCAAGATGTCCTGGCTTCCTCTTTCCCTCCCTTATAACCTTCTTCCTCTTGTGAAGCGTCGAAGCTTTATTTAGTTCGCCCAACATTTCCATCCTGCATCGTGTGGGTTGAGAAGTAGATCTTGTTGAATGGGTATCAAGAGACTGGGGGGGGGGGGGCACAGAAGAGACCCTCTTTGCATTTAAGGGCCAAAAAGGGTCAAGCCAGCAAAGTGGTGCCTTTCCGACCTGTATGAATCTTCTAGATCTATGTGACGGCGGACCTGGGCACTCTAGCTGTCCTTGGACTTCAATTCCCAGAAGCCCAAGTCCCTGTGAATCCACACCAATTGGGCTTACTGCACCCTTCCCTGTGGACTTCGGCACACGAGGCCATCAGTCCGCAAGGTTGTTGGGTTAGTTATCTGCGGCGTTGAGTCGCTGGCAGTAGGGTCTGCTCTACGGCCGTAGCACTGTGATGGCAAACCTTGGCAATCCAGCTGTTTGAATGGATTTGCCACACGCGTTCTTGGACTTCAGTTCCCAGAAGCTAACGTCTCTGAATCCACATGGATGGGTTTACCGTGTGCATAGTAAACCCATTCGTGTGGATTGGCAGAGACTTGGGCTTCTGGGAATTGAAGTCCAAGAACAGCTGGAGTGCCAAGGTTTGGCATCACGGTTCTAGATGGGGGGGGGGGAGAGGAGGCCAAACCCACACATACACACATGTGCTGGAACTTCACCAATGGGCTTCCTCTTTGCCATCATCCCATTTATATTTGGGCTCTTGGTATCAGACACCTCTCTCGTGCAGGGAGGATTTATGTGCCGGTAGGAAGAACTTTTTAGCAGAGGCCCCACTTGATCTGCTATCTATGCCAAGCACAGAGCGCACCTTGGGGGGTGGGGGGTGGGGGGCGTATAAGTCGAAGATAAAAAAAAGTTCCCGTTTTACCTGCCTTGCTTTGGTTTGAAGAAGAAAACCTACTCTCCTTGGTATGGCTCCAGCTAAGATAAGGAGAGGAAGTAGCAGTGGATGGCAAAGAGAGGGGGGGGATATGTGGGGGGGGGGGGAGAGGATGGACTGATTTCATTAACTATGGTCTGAAACAGCTTAATGGGTCGAGATAAGAGGTCCTTCCTTCCCACAAGCACCTGGGCCCTATCTAAACAAGGTGTGTTGGAGGGGAAGGGGAAACATTAGCCCTGCTCAAAGTTCATGAAGCTTGCAGGCCGGATCTGTCCCACTGCTTTCAGGTTCTCCCAGGACGGAGCAGCGCAGCAGGAGCGTTTTTGTGGTAGGTGGGGTTCTGAGTGGGGCTTTTTGGCCTCCAAGGGTGGGGTGGGGTGGGGGTGGCGAGATGGAAATGCCAGGAAGGAGGTGAACCTTTCCTGACGTCTTCCTGGGGGTGGTGAAGAAGAACTGCGCGGAAAGGGTGGGAAGGGGGCAGAAAGAAGGGGAAGGGCTGGAAGCCACGGAAGCAATCCCACTTCTAGACCCCCTGCCCCAAAACCCTTAGCGGTTCACAATTAGCATTTTGTCACACACACACACACACATGCTGGGTCTTTATTTGACCGACGCTGGAAGGATGGAAGAGGCAGAGTCAACCTTGATCCCTGGTCAGGATCGAGCTCACAAACCTTTGGCTGCAGGTCAGCAATTTTAACCCCTGTACCGCCAGAGCTGTATTATAACAGGTGGCGTTCCTGTCTTTGTGGGCCCCTGTGAATCAACATGCGCAAGTAAGCCCATTTGTGAGGATTCATGGGGGGGTCACGAAGAAGAACTTGGTAGAGCAACCTCGGAAGAGTGGGAGGCTGAGTCAACCTCGATCCCTGGGCAGGGTTGAACTCACAACCTTTTGGTCGCAGGACAGCAGCTTAGCCCCTGTGCCACCAGGGCACCCATTGAATGAGTTTGCCACCAAATCCTGGACTGGCTTCTAAGGCAGGAGCCCTCAACCTTTTAAAGCTGGGGGCCGTTGGGTCATGCTCCCTCCGACAGCTTTGGGGGCCTGATGGCCATTCCGCCCTCCCTCCACCACATGGCACTTCTGGGGGGGGGGGGGGGGTGGAGGCGGTGGGGGTCATGTGGAATGGTGCTGTGGGCCGCATCCAGCCCATGGGCCACAGGTTGAGAATCCCTGTTCCAAGGGTTGAGTCTTTTACAGTTGTGGTCTTTCTCCTTGCTGGACCTCGGAGGTTGTTGCCTGGTCTCCCGTTCCTCAGTGGAGCCTTGCAAGAAGCTGTAAGGCGGGAGTGCCCAAACTACAGCCAGGGGACGGATCCAGCCCTGGGCCATAGTGAGCGGCCTGCGGGCGGCCCACAAAGTTTGGGCACCTCTGCTGTAAGGCTTCCAGGCATCCACCTGGGCTGCCTTTTCTCTTCCTGGCCTGACAGGGTTCTTCCACTTCCTACCTGCTAAGGTGAGGGTCGCCAGACGTACCTCTCGCACCTACTGGCAGAGCATGGTAGACGTTCAGTCAACTAGTCCAAGGCCAGTTGGGCTTCCGTTCAGACTGCACCGCTTGCGCCACGGCCCTGCACACCAAAACTCAATAGGTGGCCTGAAAGAAAGGAGACCTTTGCTTGGTCCGGGCGGGATAGCAAGCAGGGGCCAAGCTGGCCTTTCTTGGAAGAGAATCCCACCCCCTAAAACTGCCTAGAACCATGACGGTGAACCTTGGCACTCCAGATGTCCTTGGACTTCAATTCCCAGAAGCCCAAGCCCCCATGAACCCACACGAAGGGG
This sequence comes from Bradypodion pumilum, assembly GCA_035047305.1. Lineage (NCBI taxonomy): Eukaryota > Metazoa > Chordata > Lepidosauria > Squamata > Chamaeleonidae > Bradypodion > Bradypodion pumilum. The sequence continues at coordinate 915,941 of JAWDJD010000011.1, read as the reverse complement.
TTTGCTGCGATTCATCTGGCCCACACTGCCGTCATCGCTCCTGGAAAGGAGAAGTAGGATGCGTCCGTATGGTTAAGGCTCTTCTGGGTTAAGCCTTCCTCTGTACGGGCCAACTTCCGTTTTACTTCCGCTTCCGGGAGCGACGAGGGCTTCGCGGGCCGGATGAATTGGCACCGGAGCCCGGATCCGGCCCATGGCCCCCTGAACCATGTGACCAGCCCACGGCCCAAAAAGTTTGGGCGCCCCTGTCCTAGGGCTTGGTTTCCAGTTCTTTGCTCATCCTTCATGCCCTTTTCTTTTGCATCTTGCCCAGAATTGGACCCAGGACCCTAGATGTGATCTAGTGCGTGCTGAAGCCGGCACATTTGTGGGGTGGATTGGAGGTGAGTTTTGTGCATTTAGGGGGGGGTGCCCCACTCCCATAAAGACCCTTCCCAATGTATTGCCCCCCCCCCAGCCAATCCTCACCTTTCCAGCCCCCACCCCCCCCCACCCCCAATCTCCCTTGATCCCCTGGGCAGCAAATCCCCTTCATCCAGCAAGGAGGAGGGAAACCTTTAGGGAGGGAGGGAGGGAGGAAGAGGATGGGTAGGCCGGCTGGTCCGGATCCGGATCCTCGCCTTCCCAGTCTGTCCATTTCTTCCAGTTGGGGAAGCGCCTGCCTTTCCGCCGTCTTCTGGGAGATGTCTGCTGAACGAGCCTGCCACGTCCACCCCTTGGTGCAAGTGATGGTCGACCTCACGGCGGGGGCAGCAGGTGAGCACATTCAGGACCTGTGACAGAGGAAGCCCAGAGGGCCTGATGCAAGGAGGACGGGTCATGCGTGGGCCCCCACATGGACCACCTAAGCTAAGACAGGAGCTGCATCCGTTTTTGAAAATACAAGCGGGGTGGGGGTGTGTGTGTGTGTGTGTTGGGGTGGGGTGGGTGGAGAGGCAGGTGTGGGGGGACACTGTGGGGATAATCCGGAGCAATATAATCGGGGGTCACAATCCCAGTTTCTGTTTCTACTGCACCCGCTGCATCCTCCGGCGTCCTCCCACAGCTAGCCTGGTCGAGAGATTGTAATGCTCTAACAAAGGTGTGTGTTGCCTTTTTATTTTCCGATGGTGCCTAGAAAGGTAAAGGTTGCCCTTGCCAGTCGTAGCCGACTCTAGGGTTCAGTGCTCATCTCTGTTTCAAAGCCGAAGAGCCAGCGCTGTCTGCTTCTGTAGACGTTTCCGTGGTCATGTGGCAGGCATGACTAGACACCGGAGCGCTAGTTTACCTCCCCACCAATGTGGTGCCTATTGATCTACTTGCAATGTCTTGCTTTCGAACTGCTAGGTTGGCAGGAGCTGAGACAGAGACGGGCGCTCATTCCGTCCTGCAGTACTTGGGAATCGAACTGCTGACCTCCCGCCTCTGTGTGTGTGTGTGTGTGTGTGTGTGTGTGTGTGTGTGTGTGTCAGCCGCCCCTCAAGCTGGAGGCTTCCTTTGCAGGTGGGGTGGCGTGTGTCCTGAGCGGGCAGCCTTTGGACACCATCAAAGTGAAGATGCAAACCTTCCCGGCCATGTACCGGGGCTTCTTCGACTGCTCGGTCAAGACCTACCAGCAGGAAGGCGCACACGGGTTCTACCAGGGCACCATGCCGGCCCTCTTGGCCAACGTGGCGGAGAATGCCATCCTCTTCGCTTGCTACGGCTTCTGCCAGCAGCTGGTGAGGCAACTGTTTGGGCTGGGCCCGGACCTGGCGCTCAGGTAAGGGCACCTTTGTCCCTCAGTATCCATCTCTCCACTCACCTGGATGGGATCAGAGGAAGAACACCTGCAGTTTCCATACCTGTCAAGTTTCACTTGCGGAAATGAGAGAAATTTTCTGGGCACGGGTGTTTGCGCATGCGCACCGCTGCCTCTGAGTGGGACACATGCGCACTAACCCCTTTCCTGAGCATTTGTGCATGCACACCGCTGCCTCTGATTGGAGTGCATGCGCAGTAACCCCCTTTCTGGGCATTCACGCATGCGCACCGCTGCCTCTGACGGGCATGCATGCGCAGTAACCCCTTTTTCTGGCTGTTCTAATATGGGAAGACGGTGGGAAAGGGGTGAATTATGGCATTTCCCGGCCATAACGGGATACCTGGGGCTGGCAAATGCCTCACATCTAGCAACTGACCCTGTCTGAAGCATGCTAGGATGCAGGAATTTGGATGCAAAGAGGCAGAGAAATAGCAATACCATCACACATCTGTCCCGCTCCATAGCACCTAATGTCAGCGTTCTCAATCTTTTCAAACCAAGGGCCATGTCACACTTCCTCAGAGAGCTTTGGGGGCCGGATGGCCATTTTGCTCTGCCTGCATGATGGGGGCAGCCTGTACTTTGAAAAGGAAACACATATGGCACTTCCGGGTACAGCAGAGGGGGGGGGGGTGGGCCACATGAAGTGGTGTTGTTTTGGCCCACAGGTTGCGAAACCCTGGCTTAATGCTTTCTCTGGATGGTTCAAAGCTTAATTAGCATTTTGCCCCCAACATGCTGGGTCCTCATTTTACTGATCTTAGAAGGATGGAAGCAGGGCTATAGCCAGGGGGTGGCCAGGGCGGGCTTGGCCCACCCTGAGTTAGTACTTTGCCCACCCCTGGCAAAAGACGGTTTCCCATAGGAATGCATTGAAAAAAGGCTTTGTTGCCCATCCTGAAAAAACATTTGCCCACCCACACCTCGAACCCTGGCTACGGCCCTGGATGGAAGGCTCAGTCAACTTGGTGTCTAGTCTGGATTGAACTCACAACATCTGGGCTGCAGGACAGCAGTTTAACCCCTGAGCACTAAGGCTCTAATGACAGATTGCTTACCTGTAATGGTTGTTCTTTGTGGTTCCCTGTGAATCCACAGGAATGGGGGTTTACTGTGTGCATGTGTGTGGGAAGAAGAACTTGATCGAGCATCGGGGCAGAAATAGGCATTATAGATAGCCCATCATTAGAACACTGTTCTGTTTTAAAAGATGCAATAGCAATGACACTCCTATACCGCCCCATGCCTCTCTCTCCTCTTTGTTTGGGGGCGACAACAGCGACCTGCAGAGCGCCACTGCCGGCTCGTTCGCCTCGGTCTTCTCTTCCATGGCCCTGTGCCCCACGGAGCTGGTGAAATGCCGGATGCAAGCCCTCCACGAGATGAAGGTCACGGGGCAGACGGGGCTTTCCAGCCGCAGGTAAAACCGGGGCAGAGTTTGAGGCGATGACCCTCTCTGGCCGCCACTGACCCCCCACCACCCCCATCACCCACCCCCAGGCCATGGGCTGGAGAGTTCATTGGGGCTCCAGGGAGTCTTTGGAGTTGGGCAGCAATGGAAACCGGAGAAACCAAATAAACCAAATAAATGACAATTCTATCATTTCTATAATAACCCCTCTTTCCAAAATGACATTTGTCCCTGGGCTTGGCTTCTTTCCTTTTTCCTTTTGTCAACACATAGTCAAGAAACTCTTTCCTTAAGATTTAATTTCTCTAAAAATTCTAAACTTTCGATTCTAGTGTTACTTTCTCATGTATTGCCACACTCCATATTCCATTGCGCCATGCTTCTGATTCTGTTTTACAACCTGATTTCCATTCCCTAGCTATGGTTAATCTCAACGCGGCTATCAAATTGCAAATCCTACCTTTCTTTCCTTATGTTTTTATATTTCCCAAACCCATCGATGGAGCGACCCTAGGAAACCGTTGCAAAGGGATCGAAAGGAAAGGATTTGTCCGATTTCTATGAATACTCGAAATTTAGCATTTTTAAAAATGTATTTAAAGGGAAGCCTCCCCTGTCTTGGGGTTTCTCCTTTGGTCTGGGGTAACAGGACTTCTTTCTAGGGGTTCGTTGGTTGTAATTTCCTCCCTTGCACCCCTAGACTAAACCTTCTAGACTTAAGAGCGCTGAGCAAGATTAACCCGTTTAATGACATGTGCCTGCAACGCAACCCAGCTATGCCGCATCAGCTGTGAAATGTGGGAAGGATTGCCCCCGGGAAGCGCAAGGTCTTTGCTTGCTCTCCACATGTGAACAATGGCAGATGCGGCCCATGGGCCACAGTTTGGGCACCCGTGCTCTAGGATGTGCCTGTAGGATCCACAGGGCTCCCTTCTTCTGCCCCCTTCTGCAGCTCCACCTGGACCGTGGTGAAAGCCATCTTGCGCTCCGAAGGGCCCCTCGGGTTCTTCCAGGGTCTGACCAGCACATGGCTCCGGGAGGTGCCTGGCTACTTCTTCTTCTTCGGGGGCTACGAAGTCAGCCGGAGCCTCTTCCTTCAGGCTGGCCAGTCGAAAGGGGAGTTGGGTAAGGAAGGTGGCTGGGGTGGGAAGGAAAGTTCTGGGTCTGGCCAGGGGGGCCGAGGGGAGACGCCTGGACGGGTCTCTCTCTCTTTCTCTCTGGGGTGGGTGGGTATGGGGTGAAGCCTTCTCTTTCCTTATCCGGAGGCTTTCGAGTAAAGGTCAAGGGGTCGGTGCACATATTTGCTTACAGCCCAAAAAGCCTTCTGTGGACATGTGGCAGGCATGACAAGACACCAAGGAACGCTGTTACCTTGCCCACTGACGTAGTGCCTATTGACCTACTTGCAATCTCTTGCTTTCGCACTGCTAGGTTGGCAGGACCTGGGACAAATGACGGGAGCGCACTCCGTCACGCAGCACTCAGGTCTTGGACCCCCTGACTTGCCAACCTTCTGGTCGTCACACTCAGCGCCTCAACCACTAAGTCACCACAGTCCCCATTCAGCTGGCAGAGAAGCCAATGTCACGGCTGCCCCACACGTGCGGGGAATCTGCCCTGGGATGCTTCCTTCAACATGCTGGGAAGCTTTCCTCCGAAAGCTCCCGTGCCAGCCTGCTAAGGAGGAGGACTGAGGTGCCTGGCCGTGCCGTGCCCCTTGGCAAGCTTCTACTCAGAGGGCATCTCTTGCCCTCGCCCGCACTGAGGACTCATGAGAAAGACACATCCAGGCTGGTCTTCTTGGCACCTGCATGCTTGTGCCCGGCTCTTCTGCCCGGATTTCTGCCAGGAAATCCCGGAGGAATCCTTCCAGAAGACGGCCGGCTCTCTGCCAGCAGGTGCCTGGCTCAGGCCGAGATGCCACCCGAGGGCCTCCAAAGCGATTGCGCAATTGTGCCCCATGCAGTAACTCTGGCCATTGGGTTGAGCGGCTCTGAGCCGGACTGAGTGCCAACCGGACGCTTCTGTCTCTTCCGACCATGCCAGTGAATCCATGCCAGTGAAAGTCAAGACGAGGCTTCCTGGGCTCCCCCATTCCTTCCACAAGGTCACTCGTCAGGCCACACCATCGTGTTTGGCCCTCTGCCCCACCAGATTCCTTAGCCATTGGGGGGGGGGGGCAGACCGGCAATGCCCCAGTACCACTGGGAAGGGAAACGGCCTATTGTGTCTTCTTCAAGCCCCATATACAATTCTGAATATTGGTGATCTTCATGGTGACCAACCATGAAAATTGTCCAGGGAACAATACAATGCAGTGGCTTTCCGCATCGTAGCGTGACCCCCTTAGTACCATGGACCCAGTTCCATGAGTCACTTTCTGGTCCTGAGCCCTCTTGGCACACAAAGTCCTCATCATCATCCCCAGGCCAGGATGGATGAAGCTTCTGCCCTCCATCAAGAGGGGGGATTCAAGTGGGGTTTGGTCCACTTGGGGACCCTCACCCTTCCCTGAGGACTTTGCCAAGGTCGCTAGTCCTCAGGGTGGCCGGGTGAGTTAACCACTGCCTGGCGATCCACATTGAGTCACTAGCAATAGGGTCTATCCTATGACCATAGAAAGGCAGGCTGGCTATTGTTTAGGGAATTCAATCAGGACGGGAGCATGAGGGAAAAGATTCCCAAACTTATTTAGAGAAACTCCTGGAAATGGCTCGCAGAGGCAGGCTTTCTAGAGAAGAGTCTTTGTGCAACTTCTGTTCTCTCTCTCTTTTTCTCTCCTGGAACTGAAGCAAAGAGAAAGTGACTTTCAAAGAGGAGGAAGGGGGGGGACCAATGTTGATGGGGGGCCAGGCGGGGGCCGGAGCTCTGCCCATGGGACCCCCAAAGGTCTGCTCAGCACACCTTGCTGTGGAACTGAAAGGAGCAGCATCTTTGGCTCCCGGAGGCTTCGGGAAGCCCTGCTTCTTTTTGGGGTGGACTTGGAAGGGGAGGATTGGGCAATTGAGTCTCTTGGGCACCATGAGAGGCACATTGCCATTGGCACCACCCTCTGTTTGCAGGGGCTCTGCCGGTCACCGTGAGCGGTGGTATCGGAGGCGCCGCTTTCTGGCTGGCCGTCTACCCTGTCGATTCGGTGAAGTCACGGATCCAGGTGTTGTCCATGGCCGGGCGGCAGGAGGGCTTTCTGCTCTCGTTCCTGCACATCCTCCGGACAGAAGGTCAGTTGGACACCACTCCACATGCAAGGGTGGAGCTGGAAGGGACCCCAAAGATCATCTCGTCCCAACCACTTATGGACGCAGGGAAGCCATAGGGGTGCCGGGTGTGCAATGGTCCATGGCAGGGGTGCCCAAACCTTTCGGGCCGTGGGCCAGTCATGTGGTTCACTATGGCCCATGGGCTAGATCCGCCCCCTGACACCAATTCATCCGGCCCGTGAAGCCCTTGTCGCTCCCAGAAGCGACCTTTTACTTCCGCTTCCAGGAGCGACGAGGGCTTCGTGGGGTGGAGGAAAGGCCATCAGTGGCCGGATGTTGCCCACACAGGCCATAGTTCTGGCACCCCTGGTCCATGGGGTCATAAAGGGTTGGATTTGACCATGCGACTGAACAAGAAAGAATTGTGTCATCTTCCCAGTGACCCTTGGTGTGAATTAGATGCTGGATTCTCAATGGAGTCGAGGTGGAGGAAGCATTTTGACTGCGCGTTTCCCTTAGGTGGGCAGGGAAGTATCAACAGAAATTATACTTCTATGCCCACCCCATTAGCACTCTTTGGGCAGTTTACAGGTAATTAGCATTTTGCCCCAACTTGCTGGGTCCTCATTTCACTAGCCGCTAATCATCTGGGTGGTCAGATTAGTTAACCACCACCTGGTGATCGGTGTCGAGTCGTTGACAGTAGGGTCTACGCTATGGCCAGAGCAGGATCACCTGGGCAGACTCATAACCTGGCATTCCTTTGGGCAGCTTCTGGCCTTCCAGGTGCCCATGGGCTGCCTCTGATGGCAGACCCAGCCAGAAAAGCCCACGGTGACGGCCTGTGAGACCAACCTCTGTAGGTACACCGGAGGGGTGTTGTCCCGGGTTTGGGAGGAACAGATTGCACAGTGGCTTGGTGTGCAAAAGATCCCGAGTCTGTTCACCTCCCAACTTCTCCTTGCAAAAGAGGAAGGCTGTTTTTAGCACCCAGACAACCATTTCCCGTCTGGGCAGAACCAGGAGGCCAGAAAGACAAAGCTTGGCCACCCACTGATGTCCGCCCGCCTTCCCTTGGCAGGATTCATGCCTCTGTACAGTGGCCTGATGCCCACCGTGATCCGTGCCCTGCCCTCCAACGGCGCACTCTTCCTGGCTTACGAAGTGACCCAGAGAAAGCTGACCAGCCTGGCAGAGCGGGAAACCTGAGGCTCGGAGCCTGCCCCAAGGAAAAAGGGGGGCTCAGAAGCATCAGCAGGCAAAGAGACCTGGGGAGGCTCCTTCAGACTGGACTGCAATGACCCACTCCTTGCCCCCCCCCCCGCAAGGGAGGTTGGAGGCCGATCCCGGCCCAAGGGACTAGCGGGGGGATTTCTGGACCTCCGGGTCTGCCACAGTGGGGATGGGATGGTGGGAGGCAAGAGGCCATCCGGACACTTTCCAGGCGGTCTCTAAACAACGCCAGTGGATTCGTGGGGTGGGAGTCGAGCGGACGCTGTCTTCTTGTGTGGTTTTTGGGGGGTGAAACCTTGTGCGGTACCTGGCAGGGATGGTGGTGGCCTTTCTCTCCTTTTATTTTGCATTTCAAGTTCCACATTTTTGGTATCTCCTTGTTCTTCCTGCCACCGGTTGAAGAAGTCTCTGCCCAGGCAGGACAGATCCGACCCGTCTCCCTTCGGTCTCCATCGACACACTCCAGGGCAGTTTTGGACGTTGTTTGGTCTTGGGAAGCCCCGGATTTATTATTGTGGAATAAATGAGTTTCTGAGACCCTTTCTGTCCAGCATGGGTCTATTGTCGAAAGGAACTCTTCTGCTGCTTGGTGAAGAACCTTGTTTAAAACAGGGATGCCCAAACTATGGCCTGTGGGCCGGATCTGCCCCCCACCCCCGACACCAATTCATCTGGCCCACACCACCCTCGTTGCTCCCAGTAGCGGAAGTACAATGTCCCCATCTGGGCCTGTTTTGCTTCTGCTTCCATGAGCAATGAGGGTGGTGTGGGCCAGATGAATTGGCATCGGGGGCCAGATCCGGCCCATGGGCACCCTAGGTTTAAACAGAGAAAATGGCAGCGTAAAATCTCATCCTGTTGCAAAACAGATTGCAAGGCACATTTTACTTCCGCTTCCGGCAGCCACAAGAAGAGCTGTTTTCAAGGCATTGCAAGTAGATAAATAGGGGCCACTTTGGTAGTAAAAGATCTCGGGGGGGGGGGCATGAAAGGAGCCTCCTTTGGGCATCCCCCGAGTGGAGTTTCTCCAGCAAAAACCCTTTCAACCCAGAATAATTTCTGACGCAAAGTTGTTGTTGTTGTTGGATACAAATCAACCATTTGATTCACCGTCGAGGACTGGGATAAGATTAAGAGTTCAAGCCCTCACCAAGGACCTAAGAAGGGTCAAGGTAACGTCTAGAGCAGGTGTATGTAGTCCCCAGTAGAGTTGCTTTTTGGAGAGTTATGATGTTCAAATCATGTCGGTTGGGGTGGCTATACAGATGGAATAAATATATGAGATAAGTCCAACATTTCCAGATATCTAGGGAGTCCTTTAGGTATTGATCCAAGGGCTCCGATCACTATGGAAACAACCACAGATTTCTTCTGCCATAGACGCTCGACTTCAATTTGCAAATTACGATATTTTGTGATTTTCTCCAGTTGTTGTTGTTGCTGTTGCTCTCCTCCTCCTGTTACTCTGCGCATGCATCCATGTTGCAAAGCACTCTTGCCTTCTTCATTGTCGTATTTCAGAGCTGACGCCGCCGCCACTGTTACCAGAATTCCCACAGTCATGGCTTTGAAAGGAGGAGCCCCTCCCTGTTGTTCCCTCCTGTCATCCACATGCAATTCTTCTCTTCCGCCTGCCACATCCCACATGAGTGCTCCCCAAATCTCAGGCTGCTTTGCATCCGATGCTGCTACCTACCACCCAGGCAGTTTTGAGTTCAAACGGGTTGGAAAACCAAACCTGTGGGTGGGTGGAAGACCTTCCTAGAGTCTTGGCGCCGCTGCCTTGCTTTCCCTACGTGACTCACCCTCCCTTCCTCCCCTTGGCATATGCGCATCACACTGGCACGTTCGTTGGAGAGGTCTCTAGAAGGCCAGGCAACTGCCTGTCCATCTTTGGGCTGGGCTCAGGTTGCCAGACCTCCCTCCCTCCCCTCGCCAGCTGCTAAAGATAGCCTGCTGGGCCTCCTTTTGTCGCCGGCACGGCCAGATGGTTTGCTAAATGGGGGAAGAAGGAGAAGAAGTAGAGAGGCTCTCTGGCTGACCACTGACGGACAGGCTGTTCCAAGGGTCACGCACACACGCACACACACGTGCGCGCGCGCGCACACACACACACACACACACACACACACACACACACACCTGACCAAGAGACTGGACCAGGGATGGCTCTGCTCTGCTACAACAAGGGGTGTGGACGGAGGTTTGACCCAGAGGAGAATGCCCCAGGTGAGTCAGCCATGTGCTCAAGAGATGAGGGCTACAACAGAGCTCATGGGTCCCCATAGGGCAGGGGTGGCCAAACTATGCCCCATGGGCTGGATCTGGCCCTGAAGCCAATTTATCCAGCCCACGCTACCCTCGTTGCTTCCGGAAGTAGAAGTAAAACACTCCCGGATGGTGCCTTGGAGTGCCAAGGTTCGTCATCATGGATCTAGATGTTTGCACTTCACTAGAGGAGAGAAGGAGAAGAACCGACACTGACCAGAAAACCTTGGAAAGGAGGAAGGGTTGTTCCAGCCGTGGCTTTTGGGAAAGTGGCATATTTTGGATATTAAAGAAGGAAAGAAGGTGCTCATGAAAAAAGAGGCCAAATCAGGGATAGTTAATGCCCATCCTGGACTCCTTGAACACACTAAAAAAGGGATATTGAAGTTATAACCCAGGAACATGGTTTAGGGTTAAAAGGTGGAGATGTTTCCTTCCTTCCTTCCTTCCTTCCTTCCTTCCTTCCTTCCTTCCTTCCTTCCTTCCTTCCTTCCTTCCTTCCTTCCTTCCTTCCTTCCTTCCTTCCTTCCTTCCTTCCTTCCTTCCTTCCTTCCTTCCTTCCTTCCTTCCTTCCTTCCTTCCTTCCTTCCTTCCTTCCTTCCTTCCTTCCTTCCTTCCTTCCTTCCTTCCTTCCTTCCTTCCTTCCTTCCTTCCTTCCTTCCTTCCTTCCTTCCTTCCTTCCTTCCTTCCTTCCTTCCTTCCTTCCTTCCTTCCTTCCTTCCTTCCTTCCTTCCTTCCTTCCTTCCTTCCTTCCTTCCTTCCTTCCTTCCTTCCTTCCTTCCTTCCTTCCTTCCTTCCTTCCTTCCTTCCTTCCTTCCTTCCTTCCTTCCTTCCTTCCTTCCTTCCTTCCTTCCTTCCTTCCTTCCTTCCTTCCTTCCTTCCTTCCTTCCTTCCTTCCTTCCTTCCTTCCTTCCTTCCTTCCGTGGCTCTCATGGTTCTTCTTCCAGATGCCTGCCTGCATCACCCGGGGTTCCCCATCTTCCACGATGCCTTGAAGGTAAGCAAAGGAGACCTGATTTGTGGTCCCAAAAAAATGTGCTTTCCCAAGGCCCTGGGGTTCAATGTCCTGCTGACACGTACCCTCTTTGCCTGCATCCCCCTGGTCACTTGGTTGTTGATGATGCCTGACCAGACGTCCCTTTGGATTCATTGCCACTGGCCATCTGATAGCGGGGTGGGGTGGGGTGGGGTGGGGTGGGGTGGGTCTTCTCCGCTTGAATCCAGGGTTAGGGGACTAAATCCTTTTTGCTCTCCCGTGCAGGGCTGGTCTTGCTGTAAGAAACGGACCACGGACTTCTCAGAGTTCCTCTCCATCCAGGTACCTGGTGGCCTCCTTCCTTCCTTCCTTCCTGCCTTCCTCCCTTCTCCCGGGTGGGAAACGGTGGGTCCTCTTTGGGGCACAATAGATGCTGATGGATTCTGGTGGCTTCCTCTGCTTTGGCTTCTGGCGCTTCCTCACCAGATCCTTCCCAAAACCCAGCTTGGTTCTAGAGTTTTGGATCCTGATCCCAGTTGGGTGTCTCATTTAATCCACCCATTTCTGGAGGCCCAGGGTGAGTCAGTCAAGGGGACATTTGCGTCCGATGAAGGGCCAGGCCGTCCCCTGTCTGGAAACTGGAAAGGACGACTCAAAGGTAGTCAGGTACAGAAGCTGAGAAGGAAAAATGCCAGTTCCTATTGTTGTTGGTGGTGATGGGACGGCGGTGGTTCAGTGGTTAAGAAGCTCGCCTTGTTACTTGGAAGGGCGGCAAGTGGGCCGTTCGAGACTCAGGTGGTGCATGACAGATTGAGCGCCCAGCGTCTGTCCCAGCTCCTGCCAAAATATCAGTTTGAAAGCAAGACGTTGCAAGTAGATAAACAGGGACCACTTCGGTGGGGGAAAGAACTTGGGGACATGAAAGGAGCCTCATTCAGGCGTCCCCTGAGTGGAGTTCCTCCAGCAAAAATCCTTTCAACCCAGAAAGCACCTTTCTGTGCTTCAGACACGATTTAAAAGGTGATGAAAATGTATGTTCAAAGGATATCTTTGAAACAAATGACTGACATGTTGCCAGTTCCAGGCTAGCATTATCTTCCCACATTTAATCCTCAGTTGGAGAAAGGGTTCTTCTCTCAATGCATGCAACCCACCAACCTCAAAAACTGAGCAGTGATTCAGGAACTGACTCAACAAACAGACTCCTTGCAAAGGCTCCCGTGTATTCATAATGAAATATGGTGCCCCCCCCCACCCCCAATCATAATATCTCAGTCCAGTCCAAAGACTTGAGCCTGGGATTCTGAGAGTTGCAGAACTTTGCAAAGCTCTCCTGTTGCAGACATCATTGAGAAGACGTTGCTGGACCAGAGGGCGCAGAACTGGCCGAAAAGCCACGAAGGACAAGGAGACATTTGGCTTCCCAGATTCACGGGATCAGGTGTGGCTTTGCCAAGTTGCTTCCCAACCTTGGGCAACCCGGTTGGGGTTTTTTGAAGCATGTGAGAAGTCCAAGGAGCGGCTTGCCTTTATCGCCCCGCCTTAGTGACCTTCCATGGGTCAAGTGAGGACTCCAAACTCAAGATGTTGCCCTCTCCTCCACACTGCCTCTCATGGGCAGATCGCTGGAAATGCCGTATGCCTGTGTAGTATGCGCAGTCAACCCATCCGTCCGTGTGGAATCACAGAGACTTGGGCTTCTGGGAATCGAAACCCAATAACATGCGCAGTCAACCCATCTGTGTGGATTCACAGACTTCTTGGGCTTCTGGGAATCGAAGCCCAAGAACAGCTGGAGTGCCAACGTTGGCCATGACAGGCATGGCACTGGACTGGGACTGAGGCCAGGTCTGTTTTGTCCTCTCAGGGCTGCACCAGAGGATATCACAGCCACAAGAAGCCTCCGGAGGCCGAGGAGGCTGTAGGAAAGCCAGACGCCAAGGTGGGCGCGGAGGAGGTCATTGTCCAGGGGCCAAAGTCAGCAGAGAGGATGCAGCGTGAGAGACCCAGGTGAGCTGGCGAGAAGGAAGAGTGCTCGGGCTCAATGGTTCGAGGCTCGGAAGATGAGGCAATCCCTGCTGCTTCCATGAAAGAGAGGCTGAGGGTCTCTCCAGCCCAGGGTCCTGGTTCTGACAGCAGCCCTCTCAATGGGCTTTTGGGAAGCAGCCCCCCCCCCCCCCCAAAAAAAAAAAGAATCACAGGAGGGAGGGAGGGAGGGAGGGAGGGAATTCTCCCACCTTCATCCTGTAGTGGTGATCTAGAGAAATTGCTCTTCAATGTTGAACAGTCTCTTGAGTTGAAGGCAGTGGCTTAGTGGTTAAGATGCTAAGCATGATGACTGGAAGGCTGGCAGGTCAGCAGCCTAGGAAGGCTGGACAATTCTGGGAAGCCCCGTCCTGAAAGGGAGTTTACTGTCGGGTCTTGCGTCATGAGCTACTTGTAGCCTTGAGCCTCAGACACACCTTTGGACCTCTTTTCCTCCAGTTCTGATGAGCCCAAACAGCTCCTGCCAGTGAAAGTGTCCCGAAACCTGGAAGACGCCCTGGAGAAGCTGGCTTTGTCCCCAAAGGAGCAGCTTCCAGGCAAGGAGGCACCTGCGAGAGAGGGTAAGAAGCCAGCGTGTGTGTCTGTGTGCATGCATGCATGCATGTGTGCATAGAAGTCAGTGGGAATGCCAAGGGTATCTCTGGAGTGGAGTTGTGGGTCTGGCGTCCAGAGTCTTTGGACTATCAGCTACGGAGGAAGGTTTGCCAGTTGCCCCCATGGCCCAGGTGAGGGAGAGGCCTGGAGGAGTGACTCTGAGTGGCAGACTGAAAGAAGGGGTCCCTCCTCCCTGTTGTAGAACCAGCGACACGATGTGGCTAAGACGGGGCTCCTCCTGGTGACTCCGGGCTTCAGGTTAAACACAGGCTCTTTATGTAGGGAAGGGAGCCTGGCATGGCTGCACATTTGCCTTGTGGGATGATCATCTAAACTCTTTGCATCCCATCCAAGTCGTAGTAAGTCTCTGTATATGCCTAACCCTGCAACTCTAAGTTTCTCTGCCTGGTTGCATAGCATAGATCAGGTGGTTAGTCAAACTTGGCTCTCCAGATGTTCTTGGACTTCCATTCCCAGAAGCCCCCCTGATCAGCAGGAGTGCTGACTTGGGCTTCTGGGATGTGAAGTCCAAGAACATCAGGAGAGCCAAGTGTGCAGACCTCTGGACCTCCCAGGAAGCAGAGTTTCTCCTTCTTCCGTGTCCTGATCAAACCCTGGACTGCCAAAACGAAGCCGCTTTCTTGGCTTGGCCGCTGGCTAAACTTAAGTCCTTATCGGTGCATGTTTCTGGCATTCATTGGCAGGCCAGTCAATGAGCCCATGGATTCTGCATTTCTCCACATTCACACACCGCGCATGTTGTTGCCTGCCAGCAGCCCCCACTTGAGCCTGTGGGTCTTGCATTGAGGGACTCTGACCCTCAGTGCCTAAGAAGCAGAGGTGTGAGGCTTAGGGCGGGGGTTCCCAACCTAAGGACTGTGGGCTGGATATGGCCCACAGCACTATTTCATGTGGCCCCGCCACCCCTCCAAGGGCATTCGAGAAACAAAATGACCACCCCCTTTGAAGCTGTTGGGATAAAATGGCCACCCCCAATCGTGCAGGCAGGGCAAAATGGCCATCCGGCCCTCAAAGCTGACTGAGAGAGTGTGACCCGGCGGCCCCCAGCTTGAAAAGGTTGGGAACAACTCCTGGCTTAGGGTCTCAATTCAGGGCCACCTGCTTAGGAACAGGTCTCATCTCAACTCAGGGAAGGGGAGGTAAGAGGTTGTGTGTCTCCATCACCTTGCTCCCTGCCTGAAGATGCGCACCTTCTGGGACACCTTGCAGGGGCTGCCCTGGCGGTGAGCGTTGGCACGTCCTGCAAGAACTCTGGCTGCAAAGTGGTGAGTAGCAGAAGCCCCGCCGCCAGCCCTTTCCCTCGGTCTGAGCTTGGAAATGTCTTTTGGGGGTGGGTGGGTGGTGGCCTGGAAGCTCTACTCCACGGAAAGCCATCTCCTTGAGAGCTGCCTTCTTCTCTCCCCCTGTGTGTGGAGCAAGCCACCGGCACACACTGGTCTGGCCGGCTGACCTTTCTGCCCCCCATCTTTCAGACTTACAAGGGCGAAGAAGAGAGCAACCTGGAGGGCTGCATTTTCCACCCAGGAGTGCCTGTTTTCCATGAAGGGTAAGAAGAAGAACCTCCCAGAGGTTTCCCAACTAATGGCCTGTCTCAAATGTGCCTGCTTTCTGGGGCCACCCACCCATGGCTTTGCCTCACCAGGTCTTCTACAGTCCCCCATAGCCTTGCATGGGTCTATGGGTCCAGCGAGTAGTGCGGGGGCAGAGACCCAAACCAGGGGGAAAGGGGGCTGAAATTTGCGCCCCACCTTTCTTGCTTCCTGCCTTCTCTTCCCCAGCATGAAATACTGGAGCTGCTGTGGAATCAAAACCACAGACTTCGCGGCGTTCCTGGAGCAAAAGGGCTGCAGTCGCGGGAAGCACCTCTGGCTGAAGAAACAGGTGAGCTTTGGCCTTCTCTTCCTGCTGCCTGGCTGTGCAGGGGAGAAGCTGCTGTGCTGCAGCCGGAATGTTGTGAGCTTGATCCTGACCAGGCTCAAGGTTGAGTCCTTCTCTTCTGTTCTTGGCAAAATGAGTCCTCACTATGTTGGGAGCAAAAAATTGCTTATTAATTTGTGAAGCGCCCAGACAGTGCGCTATGTGCTATTATTTATGGAGAAGTGTCATGGCTATGGCTAATGGCTTCACCCCCACCTATGGCCTGATTAGATTTATACCCAGTCAGGGCTTGGGTGTGTTTGCTTTCTGAGCGCAACTCCCAGGACACCTCCCTGAATCTTGGCTGGCTACCCAATGAGAGTCTGAAAGTCGCCATTTGAAAAAGGAAGCCGAAAGCCCCTTTGCGCAAAGGGGGTGTATCGCCCAAGATTGATGCCCAAGCCTTTCATGGCTCAGCGGGGGCTTGAACCGGGGGCTGGGGTTGCTTCTGGTTTGCAAGGCTAAAAGCCACTTTTGGTTGAGCAGGACAAGAGGCTGGTCTCGTGCCGGCAGGACTGGCATCAAACCAGGAACCAGGTGGTGGTGACCCTCTACGCCAAAACCCCGCTGCCAGAGTTCAGCTTCGTGAAGGCCAACCGCACCGTGGTAAGGAAGGGAGGCGGCGGGAGGCTGCTGGCGCTTGGCCTTGGCATCGCTGCGGGTTGTAAGGCTGGCAAAGGTTTCCTCCAAATAATGCTCATTCTCTACCCCCCCCCCTCAGCTGGACATCCACATTGCCTTTGACGGAGACAAGGTCTACCACGTGGAGATTGAGCTATGGGGGGTAAGTGGGTTTTTTTCCTCTTCTACATCCAAGGGCTGCGAAGGTGGCTCAATGGTTAAGAAGCTCGCCTTGTTAGCTGGAAGGCTGGCACGTTGGCAGTTCAAGACCCGAGTACTGCATGACGGAAAGAGCGCCCGTCTCTGTCCCATAGCTGTCAAGTATCCCGTATTGGCAGGGAAAACCCCTTATTTTATCCTCTTTCCTGCCGTCATCCCTTATTAATTAGACTGCAATGCCCTATTGTCACCATTGGAGGGCAGCAAAGGATAAGCATAGCTGTCAAGTATCCCTTATTGGCCAGGAAAACCCCTTATTTTACCGTCATCCCTTATTAATTAGACTGCAATGCCCTATTGCCGCCATTGGAGGGCAGCACAGGATAAGCATCGCTGTCAAGTATCCCGTATTTGCCGGGAAATTTCCCTCATTTCCAAATCCAAAACTTGACAGCTATGCTCTGTCCCAGCTCCTGCCAACCTAGCCATTCGAAAGTAAGAAATTGCAAGTAGATCAATAGGGACCCCTTTGGTGGGAAAAAAGATCTTTGGGACGTGAAAGGAGCCTCATTCGGGTCTCCAGTAAAAATCCTTTCAACCCTGAATAATTTCTAGCACAAAATTATTATTATATTCTACCTCCAAACACTGCAAGCAACGGAGCGCAAGGAAAGTGGCTCTTAGCAAATAATCCCTCCCTGGGACTCACTACGGAGCCTAATAATTTTATAAACTGGTATTATTTTTTGTTACCGAAGTAGGAGTGATAAAGGAAGTACCCAGTGATGGAAAAATTCATGTCCAAGGAGGAGCCACAGTAAATTCCCTTGAAAAACAGCTGGAAGAAAGTTGAAGCCGTTCTTCCACACCCAATAAAGCACCTTTTAGCCCCCGTGATTCCATGACTTTTGAAGGGCATTTGTCAGACACACACACACACACACACACCCCATGCCGAAACCAAACCAGACCAAAAGATGACATGTGGTGGAGGTTCTTGTTAGCCATAACTCACTGCTAACAACCTCAGATACATATTCATGGTAAAGCCTCACCTGTTGAATTTCTGCCCACTGCACCACACTCTTGCTCAATGCATGGAAGCGGTGGATGTGAATGGCTTTTGCCAGCAGGTCAGACCCTCTGCTTTGCTTCTCAGTGGCACACCATGTGGGCAGGGGTGTGTGTGTCTGCCACGCCTGGTGCCAAGTGCCTTTCTACCACTCAATGGCTTAGCGCAGTGGTGCGCAAACTATGGCTTGTGGGTCAGATCTGGCGCCCAACGCCAAACCATTCGGCCCACGCCACCCTTGTCGCTCCTGGAAGCGGAAGTAAAATGCGCCCGTATGGGAGTGACGAGGGCGGCGTGGGCCAGATGAATTGGCATCAGGGGCCGATCTGGCCCACGGGCCATAGTTTGGGCACCCCTGGTTTAAGCAGCCTAAAATCTATCTCATCCTGCTGGAAATCAGACTGCAAGGCACATTTTACTTCCACTTCTGATGGGAGGAAATTACATGACTGGTCCGCCAAACCCCGTGATCAGCCCACATCCCGACCAGTTTGGGCACCCCTGGCTTAGCGGGTGGTTGGCATCTATTTTACGGCTCATTTTTCTCCTTTCTGCCTCAATGACTCTCCCTAAAGCTGCCCCCAAAGCCCTAACTTAGTGGGGGGAGGAGGCGGCCTGAGCTGACCCCCTGCCTGCTCCTCTCCCTGCAGGTCATCAGCCCGGAGGAGAGCTTCGTAGCCATGGTGCCTTCCAAGGTGGAAATCACCCTGAAGAAGAGCAGCCCCCTCACCTGGGCCAGGTTGGAGCACCTGCAGGGCAGAGGAGGAGGAGGAGGAGGAGGAGGAGGAGAAGCCCTGCCAAGACAACGACAACAGCAGCAGCAGCAGCAGCAGGAGGAAAAAGAGGCCTTGGAAGCCCAGGAAACAAGTGGAGAGCCCAAGGATGATGATGATGACGACGACGACGACAGCTTGAGCTGGTCCGAGGAAGAGTGGGAGGAAGCAGGAGGAAGGGCGCAGGAGGGCAGGGCAAATTCCAGCCACATCTTGGCGGAGGACGGAACAGGCCACCTGTGAGGCTCGGTGGAAGGACGGACAGACGTGTGTGTGTGGGGGGCTGATTCCACCTTTCCGTGGCACCCACAAGAGTTGTGTGGCATCTCAGAGACTAGCAAGTTCATGCATGGCGTAGGCTTTCACGGACTGCAGCCCATGCAGTCACGTACGCCTGAAGACGTGGGCTGCAGTCCACGGAAGCTGATGCCAAATGGAAGTCACTCGTCGGTGGGACGGGGCCGGAATTTCTGCCTCCAGATTAGGATCCATTTCCGAAATCCAGCTCTGGCGGGGAAAAGCCACGGGCCAAAGAGACAGACACCCCACAGGAGGAGCCCAAGCCATGGATGGGGCTGCCCTGCTTCGAAAGCAGCCAAAGGGCAGGAGGGAATAATGCAGGAAGGGTTGGGGTGTGCGTGTGAGTGCGTGCATGCGTGTGCATGAGACACTTGGCAATTTCTTTCTTCCCTTTGTTCGTGTTTTCTCATCAGTGAAATAAAAACGAATGGTGAGATTGTAATTGCTTTGCTAATGTCCTTATTTATTATGACCCTATAGGTGTGGCTTGGTGTGCTCGTCGTACTCAATCTCTTCAGGCAGCTGGATCTGTTCCCCTAGTGCCGTGATGGCCAACCTTGGCACTCCAGATGTTCTTGGACTTCAAAGCCCAAGCACCCTGGGAATCCACACAAAGAGGTTTGCTGTGATTCATCCGGCCCACGCCACCCTTGTCGCTCCCGGAAGCGGAAGTAAAATGTGCCCGTACGGTTAAGGCTCTTCTGGGTTAACCCTTCCTCTGTATGGGTGCGTTTTACTTCCACTTCTGGGAGCAACGAGGCTGGGCAACGTGGGCCAGATGAATCACAGTATGTAAACCCATTTGTGTGGATTCACAGGGTGCTTGGGCTTCTGGGGATTGAAGTCCAAGAACATCTGGAGTGCCAAGGTTCACCATCATGGCCCTCCGTTTATAGCCAAACAGCCAGCGCACTCTGCATCTGCAGACGTTTCTGTGGACATGTGGCAGGCACGACTAGACATCAGAGTGCACAGAAGACTGTTTACCTTCCCACCGAAGGGGTCCCTATTTAGGTAAAGGTCTCCCTTGCTCGAATAAAGCCTGTCGTATCCGACTCTAGGGTGCAGTGCTCCTCTCTGTTTCACAGCCGAAGAGCTTCTGGGCTGAAAGGGTTTTTGCTGGAGGAACTCCACTCAGGGGACGCCCGAATGAGGCTCCTTTCATGTCCCCCAAGACATGGGTACCTATTAATTTACTTGCAAGGCCTTGCTATCAAACTGCTAGGTTGGCAGGAGCCGGGGACAGACAGAGACGGGCACTCAATCCGTCCTGCAGTGCTCGGGGATCGAACTGGTGACCTCCCGCCTCCCGCTAAGTCAGCGTCTTCTTAGCCCCTTGAGCCACTGCAGCGCTGCAGCAGCCCCTTCTTCTCCTTCTTCTCCTCCTTCTTCCCTCTCTCAGCTCATGAAAGCGAGCCAAGGAGCGCAAGAGCGCGGGTGTTGCTGCCGCGCCTTGTCCCCTCTGGGCCACCGTCCCCCCCCCCGGCGCCCAAAAGAACTCCATTTCCCAGGAGTCCGTGCGGCCGCGCCGCGCCGCGCCTCCGGAATCGAGTGAGAGGGCGCATGCGCGGTTCCCAGTCTTGGGTTGGCGGCGGCAGCAGCGGCAGCAGCGGCCCCTTCCTCCTCCTCCTCCTCCTCCTCTTGCCGCCGCCCGCCCGCCTGCCTGCCTGCCTGCCTGTGCCGGATGCCGGCTTCTTCTTCTCCTTCCCTTCGGCCGGCGGTGGGGTGGAGGCAGCAGCAGCAGCGGCGGCGCCCGGGAGAGGAAGTAGCAGGTAACAAGGCCTTGCCCGGGTCCAGGCCCAGCAGCAGCGGCAGCAGCAGCAGCAGGGGAAGAAGCCGGGCCCGCCCGGACCTCCCCTCCCCTCCCCGCCCCTCCCCGCCCTACGGCCTGGTCATGGGGAGAAGGGGGGGCAGCGCCTCTGTGGGAGGGGAGGGGGCGCCCCCAAAACCCTAGGAGGGTGCGGAGAAGCCACCCCCTCCCCCCCCCCCGGATTAAAGCCTGGGGAAGTTCCTTTCCCCCCTTCCTCCTCCTCCTCCTCCTCCCCCCTCGTTCCTTCCTTCCCTCTCTCCACTTCCACTTCCACTTTTTCTGGAGCTTCCCTTTGGGGGGGGGGAGGGGGAGGGGGAGGGGAACAAGCTCAGCCCCCCTCCCCCGCCCTCCCCCGATCAGGCCTGGGTTGCCTCCCAGATGGGCGAGGACTGCAGCAGTCCCAAGCCTCGCCCCACCCATCATCATCATCATCATCATCATCTGCGAGCATGCACAGCAGAGGGAGGGCTCTCTCTTTCCTTTGGAGGGGGGGGGGCAGTGCCAGGGGATCCTTCCATCCATGGCCCCACCTTGGGAACCACCCATGCTCTGTGTGTGTGGCAGTGAAGGATCTCCCACGGTTTCAGTCTTGGGCCAGTATTTGGGCCTCCTAGGATAGAATAGAACAGAATCCTTTATTGGCCAAGTGTGCTAGAACACACCGGGAATCTGTCTTTGGTACATCATGCTCCCCCCCCCCCCCCTATCGATACAATGCAAGGCAAGCACAGCATTGAGTTCTTCTTCAGCCAGTTGGGAGCATGAGGCAGGGAAGCGCCTGTCCTTGTTCCGGGTTCTTCCATTCCCGTCTTTCCCAACCTTGGGTTCTTGGACTTCACTTCCCAGAAGCCTAAGACAGTTTCCCAAAGCACTGATCCCACTTCGGTGGGAAAGGTAAACAGCGTTCCATGCACTCCAGTGTCTAGTCATGCCTGCCACAGAACCATCTGCAGAAGCAGACAGCGCTGACTGTTCGGCTTTGGAACAGAGATGAGCACTGAACCCTAGAGTCGGATACGACTGGCTTTGGAGCAAGGGAAAGCTTAACCGTACCAGCTTATTGCCACCTTAGGGGTCCCGTTTTTCCCGTTGTGGGAAATATGGCCTGCCATTTAGTGTCTTCTTTGTGCAACAATGTTATGTCATTTGCACAAGCCGCCACTTTCTTGTGCCATATCCGATTCCGAATATTGGCAATCAGCTACAAAGACTGTCCTGGGAATATAATGCCATGGCTTTTCGTCTGCTTTCCGCATCGCAGCATGACCCCCATAGTACCACTGATTCAGCTCCGTGCGTCACTTTCTGGTCCTGAGCCCTTTTGGCACACAAAGCCATCATCATCATCATCCCCAGGCCAGGATGGGTGAAGCTGCTGCCCTCCATCAAGAGTGATCCAAGTGGGACTATTTAATCCACTTGGGGACCCTCAGCCTTGCCTGTGGACTTCCCCACCCAAGGCCATGAGTCCTCAAGGTTGTTAGGTTAGTTAATGGCTACCTGATGCTCAGCGTTGAGTTGCTGGCAGTAGGGTCTATTCCCGTGATGTCCAACCTTGGCACTCCAGGTGTTCTTGGACTTCAGTTCCCAGGAGCCCAATTTGGCACTCCTGCTGATCAGGGCTTCTGGGAATTGAAGTTCAAGAACACCTGGAGTGCCAAGGTTGGACATAACTGCCGTAGCAGCTTAACTTGGCCAGACTTGCTTGCACAAGCCAAGGACAAAAATGTACAAGAAATGAGGGGAGGAGGGAAATCTTAACTTTTGTTCTTGGCATTGACTGCTTGCGTGGGCATTAAGGTCTCTGCAGGTGACGCGGGCTTTCCACGACATGGAGCTGAGTATGCTTGACGGCTCTTTGGTGGGCAAGGGCCGAGCCTGTCAGAGAAGCTGGCCACCTGAACTGCATCAGGTGAGGTTGAGGTTGGATAGCGCGCATGTGCCCCCCTTTCAGGGCATTGGGGCCACTTTGGGGCATGGAAGTGTCCTTTCTGTTCAGCCACTGCTCTGTGGCTTGCTTTCTGGCAGGTAGGCTTTTGAGCATTGGCCTGCACCACGTGAGGCTGCAAAAACCACCTGGGAACTGAACTGACACAAGTTGTAGCTCCCACAAGGCCAGGTGATTTCATAGAGTGGGTTTTTCATCACCCTCCCTGGTCTCTGTCTTGCTACTTGCCTAGTTATTTATTGGTATTTCCTAGTATTTATTAACTATTTCTGGTTATTGCCTTGTATAGACTGGAGTGAGCTCACGACTGCAGCCTACCTGTCTCCTGTGCCTTCATACTCTTTCACAGCATCCTTGTGGAGCAGGCCATGCTGGGTGTGTACTTAGTCCCAGGTCCTCTAGTGCAGGAGTTCTCAACCTTTGTAAGCCAGGGGCCAATGGGTCACACTCCCTCAGACAGCTTCGGGGGCCGGACGGCCATTTTGCCCTTCCTCCACCACATGGCACTTCCTGGTGTGGTGGGGGCGGTGGGGTGGGGTGGGGCACATGAAATGTTGCTGTGGGCTGCATCCGGCCTGCAGGCCACAGGTTGAGAATCCCTGCTCTAGTGAGTTTCAAGGCTCAGTATGGGAACCAAACCTGCATTTCCCAGGCCTCAGTCCAAGACTCTAACCATGACTCTAAGCTGTCCTTTATGTTCTTATTTGCTCTCTAGCAGCACTTGTGAGAAGCACCTTGTGTGCACATATGTGTATGCGCATACACAGAACAAGAGCAGGCTTTGAAGATGGTTCTGTGGCCTTTGTAGAACGGCTTGCTTCTGTGGCTGAATCTGTCTAGGGGAGGAAGTGGTTTTGCACAAAAGTGTGTATAGACTGTTTACGATTTGTCACTCTATCTCTCCCCAGAGGTGTGGCAGCATCTTGCATTGCGGTATAGCCTTCAGGGAGGGCGTTGGAGAGGCAGGGAGAGCAGTCTGAGCCTCCACCCATTATTGCAACTCCAGCTGTGACTGAATGGCAAGGAGACTGAATGGCACGTGGTCAAAGGACTTGTTGGGGGGGGGGATCTTTCCCTTGCAAGCTTTGATTTATTTTTCAAAGTTGTTTGCTGCTGATTTGGCCTTGCGGCGTGTTGCGTTGTTTGCCTTGAAAGATGGCATAGAGCAGTGGTGGTGAACCTATGGCACGCGTTCCAAAGGCGGCACTCAGAGCCCTCTTTGTGGGCACCTGTCTGGTCCCCCCAGCACAGAGTTTGTTCCGCCCTTCTGCCCAGCAGCCCAATGGGAGTGCTTCCTCCCTCCCCCAGCACAGAGTTTGTCCCACCCCTCTGCCCAGCAGCCCAATGGGAGCATTTCCTCTCTCCCCTCTTGCTGTATTGGCACTTTGTGATAAATAAGAGGGTTTGGGGTTGCAGTTTGGGCACTCAGTCTCTAAAAGGTTCACCATCACTGGCATAGAGGAATCATTTGTGGCGGGTGTTCTTTGCACTCTGGATAAGTATTGAGCAGTGGTGAATATTGGCACAAAGCTGGTTATCTATTCTTCACCGTGTCTGAGACACTCACTTAAATAAATACGCAAAGCCTGCAATTCTAGTTTGAAAAATACCACTTGCGCTGCAGCACATTGAGAGGCAGGGTAGATTTTTTTAAAAATCAGCCTCGAATGCCCAAGAGGGAATGACAACCATGGTTGGAAAGCCTGTTGTAGGGAGTGCACAAGGTGCTATGGCAGGGATTCTCAACCTGCAGCCTATGGCACCATTTCATGTGGCCTCCTACCGCCTCCGCCACACCAGGAAGCGCCATGTGGAGGAAGGGCAAAATGGCCATCCGGCCCCCAAAGCTGTCTGAGGGAGCATGACTTGGCCCCTGGCTTACAAAGGTTGAGAATTCCTGTGCTATGGCTTGGGATATAAGTGTATTTGCTATTGCTATATGGTTCTATTGTATAATAATGTGTAACACATTAGACACCTGATGGTTTCTCTACTCCAGTGTGGATGAGCATCAAGAAACTTGCACGTTTGAACCTGAAACATTTGTTCCTAGGCAATAAACTCTCATTTCTTTCCTCAATTCCACAAGCTTCCTGATACGTTGTGCTTGTCTTAACCTGTTAGCATCTTCCTGGTCCATCCTTATCTCTCTACTACATTAAGTAACTCTTCAATAATAATACTGTCGGAAATTATTCTGGGTTGGAAGGATTTTTGCTGGGGGAAACTGCTCAGGGGACGCCCCAATGAGGAGCGCCTTTCATGTGCACAAGATCTTCAATGGGAGACGTATTTCAGAACCACCAGTTTGTTAAGTAGCCATTGCTTTTATTGAGAAAGAAGTCAGACGCTTTTTATAGCCAAGAGAAAATACTCCTCCAATGTACTGGATTGTGTTATTATTATTATTATTTTTTGCAGACGTCAAGGGTAGATAAAGAAAGCTTCCGGGAGCATCGCTGGCTGCTGCGGGTGAACTGGGTGAACTGGGAACAGCGTGAGGAAAAGGATGCTTTATTTCCTGTCTCTTAACCCCAAAAGGGAGGGGAGATTTCGGGAGGGAGGGACGGAGAAGATGGCTTTATGGGAAGGGAACTGAAACTCAAGGGGCGGAAGAGGAGCAGCAGAATGGGTGGCTCTTGGGAGCTGGGGTGCGCAAAGCTTTCGGGCCGCGGTCATGTGGTCCCTTAAAGCGGAAGTAAAATGCACCTTGCAGTCTGTTTTACAACAGGGTGAGAGAGGCTTTTAGGCTGCCATTTTCTCTGCTTAAGATAGGGATGCTCAAACTATGGGCTGGGAGGGCGATCTGGCCCCCGACACCAATTCATCCGGCCTGCGCCGCCCTTGGCGCTCCTGGAAGCGGAAGTAAAACGCGCCCGTACGGGCGCGTTTTACTTCCGCTTCCAGGAGCGCCAAGGGCGGCGCAGGCCGGATGAATTGGTGTCGGGGGCCAGATCGCCCTCCCAGCCTGTAATTTGGCCACCCTTGCTTTAGAGATTCATCCTGCGCATCCATGCGCAGCTACCTGGCACAGCTGTTAGTTTTCTGGAATGGGCAAGATAATTTTCTGGGGTATCTTCTTGCGCATCAGGAAACTTCATTTTGGGAGTTTAGGTAGCACCACCACCGGAAAGAACGTGCCTGGCACGTGGTCTCTTGTTTGGGCAGCAGTTCCCAGTTTGGGCTTCGTTTCCAGAGTGAGATTATTCCGGTCCCCAGTGGCTGAAATCCCGTGCCTTAGCATAAGAAGTCACAAAGTAGGGCAAGACCCATGGAATTTGTGGGACCGAAGGGGGAACTGACTCGCCCAATCCTCACGGGTTCAATAGACCTACTATGGTCGTGACTTAGTACACCCAGAAGTAGGACACCGATGGCTAACTTTGGCGCTCCAGCTGTTCCTGGACTTCAGTTCCCAGAAGCCCAAGTCAGCACTCCTGATGACCAGGGCTTCTGGGAAGTCCAAGAACAGCTGGAGTGCCAAGGTTGGCCATCAATGCAATAGGACATCAGCCACTAAATCTTTTTGGAAAGGATTTGCAGGAAAATGGATACAAATACTACCCCGGCCTGAATTCGGTTTCCCCCCCTTCTTTCTGAAGCCTGTTGCTAAAGATCATTTGGACCAGTGTGGCATTACTTTCTTACACGTCCTTGGTATTAATAATGAATTTTCTACTGCAGTTCAAGCCTCTTAATTCTTGTTTCCTCATTGTTTGGAATAATCTGTTCTTGGCCTTGTTGTAATAGTTCTTTGTGTGTTCATAAGAGTCCGCCCCCCCCGGCTCCCCCCAAATGTCTCTGGTGGCAGCTCAGAGAGGAAGCCACACACACACAGAAAGTGTATGGCAGAAGTACGCGCTCTAAACCCATTCGTGTGGATTCACAGAGACTTAAGCTTCTGGGAATTGAAGTCCAAGAACACCTGGAAGTGCCGAGTTTCACCATCACTGTTCTATGGTGTTACAGGTGAAACTCGGAAAATTAGAATATCATGCAAATGTCCATTCATTTCACTTAAAAGGTGGAACAAATATATGAGATAAGACTCACTACATGCAAAGCGAGAGATACGTCATTGCCTTAATGCATTATGATTATGATCATCATGGCGTACAGCATACATGAGATTATGGGATGATTATGAGATTGGGGGGGTTGGGGTTTTCGTAAACTGTAAGCCATAAGCATCAATATTATAACAAAGTAAGGCTTGAACTATCTCGCTTTGCGTGTAATGAGTCTCTATCTCATATATGTTTCACCTTTTAAGTTGCATTACTGGACTGAATGAACACTTGCACGATATTCTAATTTTCCAAGTTTCACCTGTAAGTGTTGTATATTTACCACACTAAGGGACTGCGGTGGCTTTAGTGCTTAAGAATCTCACCTTGTTAGCTGGAAGGTCGGCAAGTCAGCAGTTTCAAGACCCGAGTACGGCATGATGGAATGAGCACCCATCTCTGTCCCAGCTCTTGCCAACCTAGCAGTTTGAAAGCAAGAAATTGCAAGTAAATTAATAGGTACCCATGTCTTGGGGGACACGAAAGGAGCCTCATTCGGGCGTCCCCTGAGTGGAGTTCCTCCAGCAAAAATCCTTTTAACCCAGAAAGCACCTTTGTGCTTCTGACATGATTTCTTTTTTCTTTTTAAATTTAATTTAAAACATGCTTAGCTAATGACTCCCAGGGAACTCTTTCTGCCATGGTGGAAGTTTGGTAAAGTTTCTTTCCCATTGTTTCCCAAGCTGGGCTGCTTTTTTTGACACGTTCCTTTTTTGGTTTTGTGTGCAGGATTCTCCCCTTCAGGATAAAAGGATGCAGACCATAAAGTGTGTGGTGGTTGGGGATGGGGCCGTGGGCAAGACCTGCCTGCTCATCAGCTACACCACCAATGCCTTCCCCGAGGAATACATTCCCACCGTCTTCGATAACTACAGTGCTCAGATGACTGTGGATGGCAGGATGGTGAGCCTCAACCTCTGGGACACGGCCGGACAAGAGGAATACGACCGGCTGCGCACCCTCTCCTACCCCCAGACCAACGTCTTCGTCATCTGCTTCTCCATCGGCAGCCCCTCCTCGTACGCCAACGTCCGGCACAAGTGGCACCCGGAGGTCTCTCACCACTGCCCCAACGTGCCCATTCTCCTGGTGGGCACCAAGAGGGACTTGAGAAGTAACGCGGAGGCGGTGAAAAAGCTGAAGGAGCAGAACCTGAGCCCCACCACCCCGCAGCAGGGCACGTCCCTGGCCAAGCAGATCGGAGCGGTCAAGTACCTGGAGTGCTCGGCGCTGAACCAGGAAGGGGTGAGAGAAGTCTTCGCGGAAGCAGTGCGTGCCGTCTTGTACCCTGTGACGAAGAAGAACTCCAAGAAGTGCCTTTTGTTGTAGTTGCCACGGAGAGCGGAGCAAAGACTGAAGTCCGGTCTTGGGATGTTCGGCAGGGTCGCCTCCTTTAATCTAACCGCACCTTGCACTAAGGGCTTTCAGAGGAACTTCTGTCTTTCGGCCAGGCATCCTGCAGTTCAGGCTCTGGTTTCAATGGGCGGAGGCGGACATCTCGCCAGCAGGTTTAAAGACGAGCCGACTGGCCAAGATCTCGGTGGCTCCGCTTGGATCGTCCTCCGCCTCTTCAGCTCAGGCAAGCGGCCGTTCTCTCTCTGCTTCACGGGCCTGAGAGGTGGGTGGCCCTTCTGAAAGAGACCATGGCTAGTTTTACTTTAGAGGTGGCCACTGCCTTCTTAAGCTCTTTTAGCAAAAAGACGTTTCAAGATAAGTCACTTTGTTAAACACCTCCTCCATTTGGGCATGTAAAAGGTGTATTATAGATGCCATAGATCAGGGGTTCCCAACCTTTTCAAGCCGGGGTCCGCTTCATGCTCTCTCAGTCAGCTTTGAGGGCTGGATGGCCATTTTGCCCTGCCTGCACAATGGGGGTGGCTGTTTTGTCCCAACAGCTTCTAAGGGGTGCCCAATTTATTTCTTGAATGCCCTTGGAGGGGTGGAGTGGGCCACAGTTAATGGTGCCATGGGCTGGATCCAGCCCATGGGTCTTAAGTTGGGAACCCCTGTCATTGATAATAGCAGATGTCAGGTGTGGGCAACTCCAGAGATGTTTGTGGGGGTGGGGGTGGAAATTAAAACTAGCCAATGCCCCCTTTTGGGACCTTTCTTATAGATCTGTGGACCTATTCTGAGATTGAAAGTAAGTCTATTGGAATATCAAGGCTGGCTAGATTGGACTGTAGATCAGGGGTGCCCAAACCTCAGCCCGTGGGCCAGATCCTGGCCCCGACGCCAATTCAGCCGCCCTGTGCCGCCCGCGCTGTTCCCGGAAGCAGAAGTAAAACGCTTCCAGGAGCGACGAGGGCAGCATGGGCCCGATGAATTGGCATTGGGGACCGGATCTGGCCTGCAGGCTGTAGTTTGGGCACCCCGGTATAGATTTATAGAAAAAAACAAACCTGTTTTTGCACCTGCCTTTCGAGGCTGTCCCTCTTTTGTGTCTGTAAGACCAAGCATCCTTTCAGAGGCCATTTCAAGAGGATACACGCTGGTCATACTTTCTCTAGGATGAACCCTCAGAGGATGCCCCCCCCCCGATGATACGAGTAGGTCTGTCCACTTGAAGCTCTGATTATATACCTGTATGTCTGATGTTTTTGCAGAAGGGTGTGTATGTCTGTGTAGCCGGGCCATCTCTATCCCGTTCAAAGGTGTGCTGGGTTACCTCTGCTCCGTAATGCCCTTCAGGTGCCTTGGGAAGATATTCTGCCTTGGTATGACTGCCTTCTTCCCCCAAAGCCATGGTTATTACACCTTAATCTTCTGGATGTGGCCTTGGTAGCAAGCCAAGACCGGCCTGCTTGAAAGGGGGGAGGTCTTGCTTGCTCACTCTTCTTCTTCTTCTTCTTCTTCTTCTTCTTCTTCTTCTTCTTCTTCTTCTTCTTCTTCTTCTTCTTCACATAACTCCAAGTGCTACAAAGCAGTATTTCCTGTGCCTTCGTGATATTCTTACCATTCCCCGCCTGCCCCCTCCACACACACACACACTGCGGACAAAGGTGAATAATTTCTTTTTAAAATCCAGCTGTGAGTGCTATTAAAATACTACACTAGTTTACTAGTTTAAACCTCTCTAGGAAAACTGGTACCCAACGTAGAGACATATAAGCAGGGTCTAACTTTCATTGAAATATTAACATCTCTTTCTTGAAAAAAGAGTAATGTAAGTGGTATCTTTTTATATATATATATATAAATGCACCTCTGTTGAGCATTATGAATGATTGCTTATAGTGGCTTTAAACTCTTCTGGTGCATCTCACGGCTCAGGATCTTCTGCCAGGTTAAGGTATTAGCAAGAGCTCTGTACATCATATAACATTTCTTTTTGGACCAGGAAAGCTTATCTGTGGCTGACTGTTCTGGAGCAGGGTTTGTGAGCAGTTTCCCCCACTGGCCTGCTGTGCTGCTATCTAGGAGGAAAATAACACCTGAGAAGATCTGCTCCCCACCCCCCACCCCAACTTAATTCTTTTAATCTGACTCCTGTAATGAAGGGTTTTTTCAGCAACAGCAGTTCTGATGGTGACCTTGGGGTGGGCCAACAGGACAGTAGACTGCCTGAAGAGTGGACCCGATGCCCCATGAGCTGCCCTTTTCCTCAGTCATGCCAGTGGGATGTGATGCTAGTGGGATGTGGTAGACTTGGGTCAGATGCAAATCCAGCATCTTCCTCACTCTGTCAGTGATGGCAAACCATGGCACTCCAGGTGTTCTTGGACTTCAGTTCCCAGAAGCCCAAGTGTTTGCTTACACGTACGTGCAGTAAACCCATTTGTGTGGATTCAAAGCGACTTGGGCTTCTGGAAATGGAGGTCCAAGAACAGCTGGAGTGCCAAGGTTCGCCATGACGGCCCTATAGTTACATCCTTGGATCAGCATTGTATAACATGCACTAGCCTTCAAACCATGCAAAACCTCCGTTGCTTTTGATGCTGCAGTTCTAGCGGGAAAGGGCTCTCAGATCTCTCAAAAAGCCAGCTGAAGTTTCCCCCGGGGGCGGGTGTAGTTTGGGTTATGTATGCTTTAATGTGCGAGAAGAACCTGAGACGGTGTGGTACTGAAACATACACTGGCAACTGATTTTTATAGATTAAAAAAATACATTTTTACGGTGACTAACAAAGTTATTTTTAAATTATGCAGAATTAAATTGTAATAAAAGCATCGCTTGGTTTTCTTCTTGTCTGGTTATTATGGTTTTGCGGAGGAGAGGGGTTTCCTTTAAGCTCTTCTAAGATTCTGAAGCTCTTTGGAGCAAGGCAACATGGGCTCCTTCGGATGTTCTTGCACTGCAACACCCATTCCCTAATAAGACCCACGATGGCAACAAGCCTTGGCGCTCCAGTTGTGTTCTTGGACTTCAGTTCCCAGAAGGCCCAAGTCAGCACTCCTGCTGGTCGTGGCTTCTGGGAATTGAAGTCCAACAAGACCTGGAATGCCAAGGTTAGCCATCACTGACCTAAGATGATAATGGTGGGAAACGTTGGGAGGGCACCAAGGAAAGCGGAAGAGAGAAAATGGATTGGGCACACTCAGTGAAGGAAGCCATGTCTAGCGAGACCCAAGCAGGTCTCTGAGCACTGGACGTTGTGGGGATGAGTATAAGGTCAGGCAGTGGTGGTGAAGAACCCTCTGCTGGCATGCTCACCATCACCCTTGCACAGAGTTCAACCCCCCCTCTGCCCAGCAGGCCAATGGGAGCACTTCCTCCCCCCAGCATAGTTTGCCCCGCCCCTCTGTTTTGGCACTTGGCCTCTAAAAGGTTCGCCATCCCTGTGGTAAGGTCACCTGACGCTGGATGTGAGTTGACGGCACCTAAGAACAACTCCCATCTGCCCCAGCTAGCATAAGCAGTGTGGCTGTCCAGAAAACCCCCCTGAGAGGCCAGAATTTGCCCCTCTGCCCAATACCAGTCGGGGATAACCAAATTCAGAAACCTGGCCAAGGCACAGTTATGTTTTTCAACTGTAGTACCGTACACAATTGCTACACGCGAAGCCATGTGCATAATGACAGGATGCCTTAAACCTACACCAGTTGAGAAAATGGATCCTCTTGTTGGTATCGCTGCACCTAAGATAAGGAGGGAAGTGGCAGATGCTGGGCAAGAGAAGGACCCTCGACATCCTCTGAACGGAGATGAGCCTGGAGATCCAGGAAGAGCTTTATGGCAGGGACAAACTTCCTTGAGAAGGTGGCGCAAGGATCTCACTGGACAAGGAATGACATTGAAGGAGGAGGAGATGCCTGAGGGACTCAACCTCCCCTACGTCACCTGGAGGACCCTGGACAGGTTGAGGGTTTGGGAGTCCCTCAATGCAAGACCAACCCAGGCTCAAGTGGGGCTGATGGTGGACAACAGCACATGGCGTGAATGTGGAGAGAGACAGAATCCATGGGTGCTCCTTTCCTGGTCTGCCGATGACTGCCAGAAACCTGCCCTGGCGAGGACTTAAGTTTGGCCAACAACCAAGCCAAGGAAGTGGCTTCATTTGGGCAGTTAAGAGTTTGACCTGGACACAAAGGAAGATGCAGAAATGCATACTTCTGCCCTTCGTTTGATGTGACCCAAACATTTTTCAGCCGTGGGCCGGCCACGTGGTTCAGGGGGCCGGTCACTATGGCCCGGGGGGCTGCATCCGGCCCCAATTCATCTGGCCCGTGAAGCCCTCGTCGCTCCTGGAAGTGGAAGTAATGGGCATGTTTGACTTCCGCTTCCAGGAGCGATGAGGAATCCGCAGGCCGGATGAATTGGCGTGGCGGGGGGCCGGATACAGCCACTGCCATCCAGCAGCAGGGAGTCCCACCGGCTTCCCTTCAGGAAGTGGAGGCCCCTGTGCTCTTCCCAGCTCAAAGTCTCGTCGTTTCTAGCCTAATTGATTTTATTAATTAACACATTTAATCAATTAATATGTTAATTTAACTTGGCTAGAAAGCCCCCCCCCCCCCCTTCTCTCTCTCTCTCTCTCTGGGCCTGGGCCGGAAGGGAGCGACCCAGAGTGACCCAGCCATCCAGGGGGCGGGGCTCTGCCTCGGTGTCGCTCTATCCGCCGAGCGCCTCTCTATGGTCGCGCGGCGCCGGAAGGCCGCGTCTTCCGCTTCCGGCATACAGTCACAACACAGCCCGGGAGGAGGAGGAGGAGGAGGAAGGCCGGGGCGGCTGGAGCCTCCTCGGCGGGGCCATCATCATGTCGGACTCGGAGAGCGAGGAGGAGGAGGAGGAGATGATGATGATGGAGGAGGAGGAGGAAGGCGGCGGGAAGGGGTCAGGCGTCGGGGGGCGTGCGCCCCCTCCTTTGTTCTCCCTGGCCGGCTTCCTCTTCGGCAACATCAACGAGCAAGGGCAGCTGGAAGGCGAGGGGCTGCTCGACCAGGTCGGTCGGTGGTGGGAGAGAGAGAGAGAGAGAGAGGGACTACAGGTCCCATGTGCCTCAGCCGCCCTTTCCAAGGGAGGGGCGGCAGTACGGCTCCCATCCCATGAGGAGGCCCAGACTAGAGAGCTGCCCATGAACCCAGGCCTTCTGGACCAGGGCTGAGTTGAGGAAGAAGGGACTACTACTGCTCCCATATTCCCCAGCCATGCCTTCCAAGGGGCCGCAGTACAACTCCCATTGCTTACCTAGGAGCGGGGCCAGAATTGCTCCCATTAATGATGACCCAGCCAGCCATCTCTTCGAAGGAGACTGACTGCGGTACTACAACTCCCATGCGCATCCTCTGGTCTGGCTTGGCCTCTCCACAAGTGGGCCTCCTACGAGAGCTGCCCATAATCCCCAAGCAGGCCTCCTGGTGGGCTGGATGAGGAGGAGACCCATCATCCTTGTTGTCTTAAAAGTGTCTACTGCGTACAGTATGTGCACACTGTGTGCAACCCATTGGTGTGGCTTCACAGGAGGGGAGGGACCCCAAGAAGAACGGCTGTGACAGGCAGGCCACCAACTGCCCTCCTAGAGCCCCGGTGGCGGCGCAGGGGCTAAACTGCTGCACTGCAACCAAGACATTGTGAGGAAATGCTCGCAAACTTTTGAGCTTCCCATAGAGTGCACTATGGAGAGAGGGGAGGGTGGGTGGGTGGGTGAGTGAATCGAAGTCTCCTCGTTGCCCTTGGCTTTGCTGTTGTGTCCGTGTGCTCTTCTTGTCCATGTGTCCTTCAAGAGCTCCACTCCTGGCGCTTCCTTCCCCCCATTCCCAGCCACCTCCATGCTCTCTTTTCTGCTCCACCCACCAGGAATCCAAAAAGCATTTGGCTGGTCTTGGGGCGCTGGGTCTGGGGAACCTCTTCACCGAAATCACCGCCAGCGAAGACGACGCTTCCGAAACCGATGGGGCCCAGTTGGATGAAGAAGGTGAGGCGCCTCCTTTGGCCACCGTGGACTGAGGAGCCAAAGGTCTTGACCCCTCCTCAGGGACACCGACCGACTCTCTCTCTCTCTCGTGTTTGTGAAACAAGTGAGGGTCCAAGAGGATAAAGCCGAGCCCCCTCCTTGCAGCCAAGGTGCACTTATGAATAAAAGCATCAATCTCTACAAGTAGATCGTGTTAGGTGCGCATGAGAAGCTCCCCACTGGTAATAAACAAAATTGAACCTGGCCACAGGTCACAGAGTAGACCCTGCTGCCAGCAACTCGGTGCCAGTCAGCATCATTAGGAGGTGAATCCTCCTCCCAGCTGGGATGAACCCTACTTATTCTTTCCTGTTCAGATCAAACCCTGGACTGCCAAAATGAAGCCACTTTTCTCTGCCTTGCTGTTGGCCAAACTCAACTCATCGGTGCATGTTTTTCTGGCAGAAACCAGCACACCAGAATGTGGAGAGAGATGGAACTTGGCTCATGTACTGGTCTGCCGATGACTGCCGGAAACATGTCCTGATGCGGACTTGAGTTTGGCCAACGAGAAAGCCAAGAAAGTGGCTTCATTTTGGTTAGTCTGGCCAGGTAATCCTGCTATGGTCATAGAGTAGACCCTATGGCCAGTGAATCAACACTGATTGTCAGGCGGCATTAACTCGCCTGACCACCTTGAGGACTAATGGCCTTGGGTGGCGAAGTCCACCGGGAAGGGTGATGGTCCCCAAGTGAATTCAATGGTCCTGCTTGACTCACTCTTCATGGAGGGCAGCAGCTTCATCCATCCTGGCCTGGGGCTGAGGAGGAGGAGGACCTTGTGTGCCAAAAGGGTTCAGGACCAGAATATAATGAATACAATCATGCTCTGACTCCCTTACTGTGTCTATTCATAGGGAGGCTTGGCAGAAGGAGCAGGGAAGACTTGACTGAAAGCCCAGGTGTATCTTTTTGTCTTTCTCTCCCTGATTCTTTCCTTTGCTTTTTTAAAAACCCGTCTTCCGATTCCTGGAGCAAATATACGTGAGGTGAAGGTTGAGCGAACTCTCCTTGACTAATGGGGTGTGCAGAAAAACGAGACAAGGAAAATAGGTTCGCTGCTCGGTCTCTTATTCTTTGTGTGACTTTCTCTCTCCTCTCTTGTTGCCTCCTCCCAGGCTGGGTCAAGAGCACTGACGATGCTGTGGA
This sequence comes from Bradypodion pumilum, assembly GCA_035047305.1. Taxonomy (NCBI): domain Eukaryota; kingdom Metazoa; phylum Chordata; class Lepidosauria; order Squamata; family Chamaeleonidae; genus Bradypodion; species Bradypodion pumilum. The sequence continues at coordinate 881,202 of JAWDJD010000011.1, read as the reverse complement.
TTATTCAGATATTAACGAGGTGGCTGAAGATGAGAGCCGCAGATACCGGCAGGCAATGGGCAACCTTCAGCCTGTCCAGAGGACAGGTAATTCAGTGGTGGAGGATGCATTTTTAAATTCTCTTCCTTTGGCCCCGCGGTTGACACTGAGACTGGCTGGGGATCTTGTTTCGAGTCCTTTGGTTTGTGCTGTCACGACACTTTATTTATTTATTAGTTTTATATCGCTGCCCGCTCGCCACAGCAACTCAGGGTGGCTTACAATCAACATATTATATAGCTTAATTAAAAAAAAAACAGCTTTAAGCAAACCCCAGACAGTCCCCAGCTAACAGGTTATTTGGAGGGGTCCTATATAAGCCAGCCCGGGGGGGGGGGACTCCCATCGTGGCACCCCACACGCGCTGGGCCAGCCAGGCCTTCAGGCCTTTCCTGAAGGCTGGCAGGTCTCATTGTAGGCAGAGGTCATTTGGCAGGAGGTTCCCAAGGGAACCAAAGGCAGCCACTAAAAAGGCCCTCCGTCTAGTGCTAGAGAGGTGCGCCTCTCTAGCCATTGGTAGTGAGCCCCTCCGGTCCGCTCTAGTGGGACGTGCTGATGTCCTCAGGGTGATGCGGTCCCTTAAGTAACCTGGCCCACTACCATGTAGGGCTTTAAATTGAATTGCACCTAGAGCCACACTGGTAACCAATGCAGCTCCCACAGCAAAGGGTGAGGCATGGTCATAGCCACCACACTCCATCACCCCATGCGGGCCGTCGCATTGTGCACCAGCTGCAGCATCTGAATCCAAGGCAGCCTGACTGCCTGTTGTTCTAGTCTTTTACCATCCTGAGACTCAACCATGCTTGTTAATGACCATCCTTGACTCCTGGAGCATTTCATCAATGGATGATGGATAAAAGTGGGTCCCCTGCTCCATGTGGCTGCAGTCTCGTAACGACAGTGGGGGGTCGAGTGGCCTTTTCCTCAGAAGGGCCACCATCTGAGTTTCCTCTTCTCTCTTTAGGTGATGACGATGATGACTACGATGCAGATTGTGAAGATATTGATTCGAAGCTTATGCCGCCTCCCCCTCCCCCTCCAGGACAAGGGAAAAAAGAGGATGAAAAGGAAGCCACTTTCTCTGGTGAGTAGGTGCCTTCCACGGATTTGCGGCAGGGGTGCTCATACTACAGCCCGTGGGCCAGATCCGGCCCCGGCCACCCTCGTTGCTCTTGGAAGTGGAAGTAAAACACGCCTGTACAGGCGCATTTTGCTTCCTTTTCTGGGAGCGACTAGGGCAGCGGGGGCCAGATGAATTGGCGGCGGGGGCTGGATCTGACCCACGGGCTGTAGTTTGGACACCACTGGTTTAATCAGAGAAAAAGGCAGTCTAAGTTCTTTCTCAAGGTGTGTTTTACCTCCGCTTTTGGTGGGAGGAACCCTGTGAGTGGGCCACTGAACCCTGTGACTGGCCCATGCCCCGAAAAAGTTTGTGCACCCCTGATTTTCGGGTTGTTGCAGAGAGATTGATTCTTGCATAAAAAACCCATTGTGGCTTTTAAAAGTGAAGAGGAAAATTCCTAAAGTTAGCCTTTTAGCCAATGTTTCTGGAGCCCAGCCTATGTCAGAGGACGGCAGGCCTGGCTGAGCCTAGAGGAGGAGGAGGAGGAGCAACCTTTCAGTTTGGGTGCTGGTGAAGGGGTTATCTTTGTGTTTGCATGGGAAGATTAAAAAGTATCTTGCCTAATTAGTCCCTAATTGGTCCTTTGGTTCAAGAGTGTACAACTGTTTGCTGTCTGCTCAGACTTCTATCAGCCCCAGGCAACAAGGCCAGGGGTGTGGCATGATGGGCGCTCTAGTCCAGCACTGTTGCACAAGGCCACAAGTTCCTCGCTCCTGAACTCATTTTGTCCCCCAAAGCAGATGCTTTGCGGATGTTGACAAAGGGGACGTATATTAAGCTCTGGCTGCCAGTGTTGTCTTTCTCACTGAACTTGGTAACTGGAAGGTCAGCATGTCGGCAGTTTGATACCCGAGTACTGTACGGTGGAGTGAGCTCCAATGGTCTGTCCCAGCTCCTGCCAACCTAGCAGTTCAAAAGAAAGAAAATGCAAGTACAGTGGTACCCTGCATAACAAGAACAAATCGTTCATTATGCAGGGTTTTCGGTAAGTGGTTTTCGATAAGCGGTAACGGAAACCCTGCATAACGAACATTTTCTTTTCTTTGCGGGGTATCACCCATTGGAATCGCACAACGAAAAAACCTGCATAACGAGCTCCGTTGAACAGAGCTTTTTCCTTATGCGGGGTTCTGTAGATAAATAGGTACCACTTTGATGGGAAGGGTAACAGCGCTCTAGTTTCTAGTCATGCCTGCCACATAACTGTGGAAATGTCTGCAGATGCAGAGAGCGCTGGCTCTTTGGCTGCAAATGGAGATGAACACTGAAGCCTAGAGTCAGATACGGCTGGCTTTCGAGCAAGGGAGACCTTTTATGTCAGGGAGGTTCTCGACCTTTTCAAGCTGAGGGCCGGGTCACGCTCCCTCAGACAGCTTTGGGGGCTGGATGGCCATTTTGTCACTGCCTGCCACGCATGGCACTTCTGGGTGTGGCGATGAGGGGCCACATGAAATGGTGTCGTGGGCCACATCCGGTCCCAGGCCATAGGTTGAGAACCCCTGTTTTCCGTCATCTGGCAGTCACAGCTTGGAACAATTCCTTAATTGCAAGTTTTGATTTGTCCTTGAAGGTTTTCTCAGCTTCTGTCGTGGTATTTTATTTTATTTTATTAAAATATAAGCCTAAGCGTCTCAAGTTCCATGCTTTGGGCGTGGAGTGCTTTGCGTTTGTCCTTCCGAGGCTCAAGGCTTTGCTTTGGCCTGAAGGACTTTGCTCTCTCCCAGGGGGGTCTGAAGACGGCGATGGCATCATCCTGCCCTCCATCATCGCTTCTTCCTCGGCGGTCCCAGAGAAGATTGACTTCAGCAGCTCTTCGGATTCTGAGTCGGAGACGGGGCCACAGGACGCCCGGCGGGCAGAGGCCAAGGATGGCAAGCTCACGCTGCCACTGGCCGGGATCATGCAGCGAGACGCCACCAAGCAACTGCCCAGCGTGACGGATCTCTTTCCCGAGTTCCGACCAGGCAAGGTAGGCTTCAGGCAGAGAGCGAGAGGGCTGGCATGGAAAGCTCTGGCTTGGGCTGGGAGGATGGCAGCAGGGGGTGCCCAAACTGTGCCCCGTGGGCCAGATCCGGCCCCTGATGCCCTTGTAACACACTCTATGGGGGGCTGTTTACAGGTAATTTGCTTTTTTGCCCCAACATGCTGGGGGCTCATTTGACCAACATTGAAAGGATGGGAGAGGCTGAGCCCACCTGCACCCCAGGTCAGGATTGACCTCACCACCTTTTGGCTGCAGTACAGTAGTTTTAACCCCTGTGGCTCCCAAGCTCTATTATGGCAGGTGGCTTACCTGTAACTCTTCTTCTTCGTGGTCCTATGTGAATCCACACAAATGGGTTTACTGCATGTATGCGCACTAAATCCATTCATGTGGATTCACAGGAGGCCACAATGAAGAACTTGGTAGAGCCGCGTAGGGGCAGAAATAGACATTGTTGATAGCCCATAATTAAAACATTGTTAGATTTAACAGGGATATAGCCATGGCAATTACACATGTATAGTAATGCTAACTCTAGGGAACCATGAAGAAGAGCAACAGTTACAGGTAAGCAACCTGTCCTTATAGAGTCCTGGTGATGCAGGGGTTACACTGCTGTGTTCCAGCCAAAAGTTTGTGAGTTTGATCTTGACCAGGGATCAAGGTTGGCTCAGCCTTCCATCCTTGCAAGGAGTCCCCAGCATGTTGGGGGCAAAATGCTTATGACTCTGAACCACCCAGAGAGGGCACTCAGCGCTTCTATTAGGGGTGGTGGTGGTTAGGGTATCGAAGTGGGATTGTGGAGGTTTTTTTGGTTACCCAACCATCCTCCCTCCCTCTTCGAGTCCACCCTGTCTGGTGACATACTATCGTCTGGTGAGAGGACCCCCTCCTGCAGAAACTAGCTTGGGCCACCCAACCCCTTCTCTCACCTCTCCTTTCTCCAAGGTCCTGCGCTTTCTCCGGCTCTTTGGCCCCGGGAAGAACGTCCCCTCAGTTTGGCGAAGCGCTCGCCGGAAGCGCAAGAAGAAACACCGGGAATTAGCTCCAGAGGCCCCGATCCAGGAAGGAGAGGCCGTGGCCGAGGCGGGTGCGGAGCGGAGGTCTCCCTGGGAATATGAATATGCCCCGCCACCCCCTCCCGAGCAGTGCCTTTCAGACGATGAGGTGAGCCGGTGGGAAGGGACGTCGCCCTTTGTGTGTGTGTGTGTGTGTGTGTGTGGGGGGGGGGGGCAGGCGGTTGGAAGTGTGTGTGGGGGAGTGAGGGTCCTGGGAAAGGGTTGGGCATCTTGTGTGCCCTTGGAGGAAGAACTCTCTCTTCCACTTGGGCTGTGCCGGGTTCCATCTCTGCCTATACAGTAAAACCCCGGGTTATGACAGAGGTCCCTTCCTACAGCCTCTGCTGTAACCCCCCAAAATTATAAACTGAAACATCCATAGGGATGCATTGAAAAATAGGGGGAAATGCATTAAAAATTTGTAAATTGGACAACATTTCCATAGGATTTGCCGTTGTAAACCGCAGAAAACTTAAACCGAGGCAGTTGTAACCTGGGGTTTTACTGTATTTTTTAAAAAACAACTGAAATATTTCATTTTTAAAAGAGGCTTTTAAGGATATATTGCCAATGGCTGAGCATTAGGTTTTCCCCATCGCCAGTCGGTTTTTAAAGGTTTTGTTTTGTTTCTGACATTTTTTTTAAAAAAAGTGTAGTGTTATTTCTGCTTTTTTGATATTTATAACTTTATTCAATTTGTCTACTTTTTTTTATTGTAAAGATTTTTTTAAAATTGTTGTCATGTTGTATTCTGCCCCGAGTGGGAAAATGTCCCAGATGGGTGGGATATATAAAGGTAATAAGCAAGCAAGCAAACCAATACAATCTGCCAACCTGGGAGCAAGAAGAGGCAGGAGCCACAGGTGTGTGCCGCCCAGGTGAGTGGGTGGCTCTTCTCACGAACCTCCTCCTGTTCCCCCGTGTCTTGCCTTCCAGATCACCATGATGGCGCCTGTGGAGTCCAAGTTCTCCCAGTCCACGGGCGATGCAGACAAAGTGGCCGATACCAGACCCAGGGTGGCAGAGTGGCGCTACGGGCCTGCCCAGCTCTGGTACGACATGCTGGGCATCCCCGAGGATGGCAGTAACTTCGACTACGGCTTCAAGCTGAAGGAAGGCGAAGGAGGGGAGAGGGAGGTGAGTTTGAGAGGAAGAACTCACTCCCTATGATGGGCAAAAACGCTTCACAGGCCTCACTCGGGGGTGGGTGGGTGGGGGGACCCCTCTCTGGCTTGGTTGTGCCACTGGGGTCTCCTCCTCCCCAGGCAAGGCCTCTGCCAAGCAAATAAACCAGGGATATTTTTTTTAAAAAAACCTTTGCAGAGTCACGAGGCTGAGAAGGATGAGCTGCTTGCAGACGAACACTTCCTGATGGTCACCCAACTGCAGTGGGAAGATGATGTGATCTGGAACGGAGAAGACATTAAGCACAAGGGCACCAAGACGCAGCGGGCCAGCTTGGCAGGCTGGTTGCCCTCCAGTATGACCAGGAATGCCACGGCTTACAACGCACAGCAAGGTAAATGCGGGTCCTTTGGCCTGGGCTGGAGCCGGCTGGACTTGGAGCATATTAGCCTCCCCCATGGGTTCAATGTTCTGACACTGTATGGGCGCATTTTACTTCTGCTTCCGGGAGCGATGAGGGCATTGGGGGCTGGATGAATTGGTGACATGGGCCAGATCTGGCCTGAAAAGTTTAGGCACCCCCTGACTTATAGTTATCTTAGATGTCAGAAGTTTCAGCTGAATCCTAGCAGGCTCTCTAAGCTGTCGCTGCGTCATCAAATCTTACCAAAGTGCCATCATTGCAAGAGTCTCAACAACAGTTCAAAGTCTTCAGAATATGTTAACCTTTTTGAAAAGACGGTAAAATGCCGGCTGGTTTTGGTTCTCTTTGCTTTATTCATCCTGAGGAAGTGGAAGCTAGGCATGCAGTTTCTGGAGTGACAACTGTTGAGATCAGGTGGTTCATCTCTAGCCCTTGTTAATTCTGTTTTGCTTCTAGATGTGTTAATTTTAGCTTTGCCTGTTACTATATGCTGGTGGTGCCTCTGACACGAATAAAGAAAGAAGAAAGTGGTTCCCAAGGTGGGGCCCAGTCCCCACCAGGGGATTTCAGTCCCCAGAAGCCTCAGTCAGTCCGTTCGCTGACCAGTGTTTTAGGGGAATTGACTGAGGACTCTGGGAATTGAAACCCAAAAGTTGGGAAACACACTGGTTTAGATGAAGAGCCAGCCTGGTTTTAACTCAAGGACCAGATAAGCCACTGGGAGGACATGAAAGTCTTCTCCTTCCCACAGTGTAGCCCAGCAATGACACTTCTATATCCTGCCCCATAGAAGCACTGAGTGTGCACTCTCTGGGTGGTTCACAAGGTCATTAGCATTTTGCCCCCCAACACCATGCTGGGGACTCATTTTGCTGGCCTTAGAAGGATGGAAGGCTTTGAGTCAACCTTGAATCCGGTCAGGATTGAACTCACAACCTTTGGGCTGCAGGACAGCAGTTTAACCCCTGCGCCACCAGGGCTCTGAAGCGTACCTCTGCACCCCTCCTTTCTATTGTCAGGGTTGAACCGCGGCGGCTCTCTGCTCAACTTGCCTGTTCCGCTGGGGCAGAAGCCCAGCCTGGGGGGAATCCTGGGCCTCGCGAAGAGCAAAGACAAGCAGCTCTTGGAACATCAAGGTAAGGAGGAAGAGGAGGAGGAGGAGGAGGAGAAATGGCCAAAGATGCCCAAGGGGGGGGGCTGGCAGATGTGCTTTGCGACCGGACTGGTAAGGATGATTTTTCAGGATCCAGATGTGGAATTAGCTCCCCCTCCTTCTCTCTTTGTCACTTTGCCTTTGTTTTCTCTCTTTCTTTTCTCTCTTTTCTCCTGTGATATTTATTTATTTATTGAATTTATATACTGCCCATCTGGGTGTTGTCCCACTCTGGGCCGTGATAAACAGTCATTTACGTTGCATAGTTTATAATGATTCTAATACTGTCACCGACTTAGCCAGAGCTTAATGATCAATAAAGAAATCGCCTTTGCGTACAGAGGTGGGTCAAAGAAGCATCTCAACAACTATTAGCACCTCAAGACTAAATATATATACTGTATATACTTTTTTCTTTTCTATGTCAATCAGAAAGGGTATATTTTTAGTCTTGCTTACCTTCCTTAGCCTTGGGTGGCAAAGTTTGCAGGGAAGAGTGATGGTCCCCAAGTGGATTAAATGGCCCCACTTGGATCCCTCTTGATGGAGGGCAGAAGCTTCCTCCATCCTGGCCTGGGGATGATGATGATGATGAGGACTTTGGCATGCCAAAAGGGCTCAGGACCAGGAGGTGGCTCAAATGAACTGGATCCGTGGTACTGTGGGTGTCAGTCACACTGTGATACAGAACGCCAATGGAAGGCCATTGCATTATATTGTTTCCCTGATGTTAGCCAATATTCGGAATTGCATACGGCACAAGAAGAATGCTGGTTTTCAAGTGAGAGAGTGGGCTTGCTGCTCTTTGACAGCAGCTAGGCAAAGGCTCGTTCCCTCCCTGTGCGTCTCACCATAGATAGCACTGTTGGCCCAGAATGAGAGGGGGGGAACAGGGTTTTAATGGTAGTATCCCATTCCTCGGTAGTCCTTTGGTAAAATGGCCTTTCATATGTCGCCGTAGCATCCCTGGATGAAGACAAGCCTTGGTATTCCATCTTCCCCATTGACAACGAAGAGCTGGTTTATGGCCGCTGGGAGGACAATATCATCTGGGACGATGAAGCCATGGAATGTCTCCTGGCCCCACCTGTCCTGACCCTCGATCCAAACGATGAAAATATCATTCTTGGTATGTTTGTTGGGTTACTTTTTTGGGAGGGAGGGTAATGGTTTCCTAGCGTTGGCAAGTGAAACTGCGGTGGCTTAGTGGTTAAGACGCTGGACTTGACGGCTGGAAGGTTGGCAGGTCAGCAGTTTGAGACCTGAGTGCTGCACGCCGGAGCGAGCTCCCGTCATTTGTCCCAGCTCCTGCCCACCTTGCAGTTTTAAAGCTAGAAATCACAAGTAGATCAATAGGGACCACTTTGGCGGGGAAGGGAACAGCGTTCCATGGACTTTGCCGCATGACCATGGAAACATCTGCAGATGCAGACAGCACTGGCTCTTGGGTGGTAAAGGAAGATGAGCACCAAACCCTAGAGTCGGATACTACTGGCTTTCGAGCAAGGGAGACCTTGACTTCTACTAGTGTTGGCGAGGAAGAAGCCTTTAAAAAAATGCACCCCATACCTGCTGAGCCAGCCAAGTTTTAAAGGTAAAGGTAAAGGTTTCCCTTGCTCGAAAGCCAGTCGTATCTGACTCTAGGGTGCAGTGGTCATCTCTGTTTCAAAGCCGAAGAGCCAGCGCTGTCTGCTTCTGCAGACGTTTCCGTGCTCATGTGGCAGGCATGACTATACACACCGGAGTGCACGGAACGCTGTTTACCTTCCCACCCAAGTGGCCCCTATTTATCTACTTGCAATGTCTTGCTTTCAAACTCCTAGGTTGGTAGGAGCCTGGCACAAAGACGGGAGCTCATTCCGTCCTGCAGTCCTTGGGAATCGAACCGCTGACCTTCCACCTCCCAGTCAGCGTCTTCTTAGCCACTTGAGCCGCTGCAGTTTTAAGGCCTTTCCTAAAGGTTAATAGCTCTGCCTGGAGGTGTAATTCGGTTGGCGGGAGGTTCCACAGGGCTGGAGCGGATACCGAAAAGGCCCTTCTTCTAGTGCTAGGAAGGCAAACATCTCCAGCCGGTGGAACTATTGGGTTCTGCTGTGGTGGGACAGGCAGTCGTCGTCTTTGGGGTAACGCGGCCTCCTGAGTGGAGATTGGAACTGGGGGCGACATTTCAGGTACGCTTCTGTGTTCTGCTGCAGAAATTCCTGATGAAAAGGAAGAGATGACTTTGAATTCCCCTTCCAAGGAGAACAAGAAGGAGTCTTCCCTCAAGAAGAGCCGGATACTCCTGGGCAAGACGGGAGTCATCAAGGAAGAACCTCAACAGGTTATTTTGGAGGGGGAGGCGAGGGGGGTGCCATGGCGGCCCCGTTTTCTATAAGCAGGAGAGCTACGCAGGATAGTGGCGGAGGAGGAGGAAAGGGAATTCTGACTTTTGCTTTTCTGCACTGCAAATACCAGAATATGTCTCAGCCGGAGGTGAAGGACCCGTGGAACCTCTCCAACGATGAGTTTTATTATCCCAAGCAGCAGGGACTTCGGGGAACTTTTGGAGGAAACATCATTCAGGTGAGAACTGGTAGGACCAAATGTTGGGTGGGTTGACTACGGGAAAGCCACTTGGTCCAGAAGGCGGTTCAGAATTGACAGGGGGGAGGAAGAAAAAAAAGGATCCGTTTGAACTAGGGATGCTGGAGGGAGGGAGACCTTTGCGATTCCCTGGAACTGCCAGAAAGATAAACAAGTGGGTTTGAGGAGCAAATCGAGCCTTAACACTCTCTGGGGGCAAAAAGGATGGCGTGGAGAGGCTTTCTCACTTTCAGCACCTCATGAGAAGAAAGCAAAGACTCTCTGGGAAAGACAATAATGGCACAGTGGGGGGTAATATTGCTATCTTTTTAAGGGCTTTTAAAATTGTTTTATATTGGTTTTAACGTGTGTACACCGCCCAGAGTCCATTGGATGGGGCGGTATATAAATCTATTAAATTAAATAAGGCCGGGAAGGGCAGAAGACAGTAGGAAATGAGGAAGACCCAATGTGAGATGGATAGATAAAGGAAGGCATGGCCCTGGGTTGGCAAGAGCTGAGCAGGGTGGTTGAGGTCAGGCCATTTTAGAGCAGGGGTGCCCAAACCATTTGGGCTGCGGGCAGGTCATGTGGTTCCTCCCACCTTAAGCGGAAGTAAAATGTGCCTTATATCTGTTTTGCAACAGGATGAGATAGATTTTAGGCTGCCATTTTCTCTGCTGAAACCAGGGTGCCCAAACTATGGCCCGTGGGCCGGATCGGGCCCCAATGCCAATTTATCCGGCCCATACCGCCCTCGTCACTTCTGGAAGTGGAAGTAAAATGGGCCCGTGTGGATGTGTCTTACTTCCGCTTCCAGGAACGATGAGGGCTCCATGGGCCAGAGGAATTGGCGACTGGGGCCGGATCCAGCCCAAGGGTAGTAGTTTGGGCATCTCTACCCCAGCGGGTGGTGGTCACAGACTGAAGCTGAACTGGTTTTGCCCCTCTGGACTGAGAGTCTCTTTCTGTCTCTTGCTTGGGTGTAGCATTCGATCCCAGCGGTGGAGCTCCGGCAGCCCTTCTTCCCCACCCACATGGGCCCCATGAAGCTGCGCCAGTTCCACCGGCCTCCCCTGAAGAAGTACTCCTTCGGGGCCCTGTCCCAGCCGGGACCCCACACCGTCCAGCCCTTGCTGAAGCACATCAAAAAGAAAGCCAAGGTGAGGAAAATACAACCCTTTGCTTGACCTTCTCCTCCCTCCCTCCCTGGTGACGTCTTGCCTTCTTGCTACGGCTGCCCTGATATTTTTACATGGTTTATTCCTTGAACTGAGGGACTGCGGTGGTGGCTTAGCGGTTAAGGCTCTGAACTTGATGACTGGAAGGTCAGCAGTTCGAGGCCCGAGTGCTGCACAATAGAGTGAGCCCCCATCATCAGTCCCAGCTCCTGCTAACCTAGCAGTTCGAAAGCAAGTAGATCAATAGGGACCACTTCGGTGGGGAAAAGATCTTGGGGACAGGAAAGGAGCCTCATTTGGGCGTCCCCTGAGTGGAGGAGTTTCTCCAGCAAACATAATTTCAACCCAGAATAATTTCTGACACAAAATTATTATTATTATTAGAGAAGATTATTATTAGTCAAGCGCTACGAGTTTTACCTTTCCAAATGGTGAGCAATGCCTGGATAGGGAACCTCGGGTTGGGCGTGTGGGGCTCGATACCCGCATAGCAGGGTTTCTTTCATGGTTGGTTTGTATGGCTTTGACCATCAGGAAGCATAAAACACATCAGCAAAAGGAAGCAAAACTCTCCGAAGTGCTCGGCTGCCTTCTGTCGGTTTGGTAGCCTTTGGTCACTCTGTCCTGGCGTCGGTGTCCACCCACCGTGGCTGGCTGGAGGGTTTGTGGCCAGGGCTCTCTCTTAGCCCTCCCTGGGGTTCTTCTTTGTGGTCTCTGTGTATGCGCAGTAAAGCTAGTTGTGTGGATTCGCGGGGGACCACGAAGAAGAACAACACTTATAGGTAAGCCACCTGTTCTTACAGAGGCCTGGTGGTGCAGCAGTGGTTAAACTGCTGTCCTGCGACCCAAAAAGGTTGTGAGTTCCATCCTGATGGGGCTCCAGGTTGGTTGTGGGGTGGTCTATAAGTGTGATTGCTTTTCCTTTGTGCTCAGATGCGAGAACAGGAGCGCCAGGCCTCTGGGGGTGGGGAGATGTTCTTCATGCGCACCTCCCAGGACCTGACGGGCAAGGACGGCGACCTCATCCTGGCCGAGTACAGCGAGGAGAACCCTCCCTTGATGATGCAAGTGGGCATGGCCACCAAGATCAAGAACTACTACAAGCGGGTAAGGGCACCAGGGTGGGTTGGCGGGCTGATGGCAGCAGCAGCAGCAGCAGCATTGAAGCATCTGCCGCCCAAGATCTCCCCTTCATTCAATCGGCTTTTGCTCCTGGCAGAAACCGGGCAAGGACCCCGGCGCCCCCGACTGCAAGTATGGAGAGACCATCTACTGCCACACCTCTCCCTTCTTGGGCTCCCTTCACCCAGGCCAGCTGCTCCAGGTGAGATAGATGTCCTTTTAGGTCTGTGGGGATGTGGGTAGAGCAGGGGGTGCTCAAACATTTTGGGTGGTGGGTCGGTCACGGAGTTCCTCCCACCGGAAGCAGAAGTAAAACGCACCTTTGCAATCTGTTTTGCAACAGGATGAGATAGATTTTAGGATGCCATTTTCTCTGCTTAAGCCAGGGGTGCCCAAACTGTGGCCTGCAGGCTGGATCCGGCCCCTGACGCCAATTCATCTGGCCCGCTCTGCCCTTGTCGCTCCCAGAAGTGGAAGTAAAACACGGCCATTTTACTTCTGCTTCCGGGAGCGACAAGGGTGGCACAAGCTGAACGAATTGGCGTGGGGGACGGATCCAGGCCCTGAACCATAGTTTGGGCACCTCTGAGCTCAAGGCCACTTCTTGTATCCAGCCTGCCTTGGCCTGCGGGCACTGCCTCTCTTAAGTTCCGGCCTTCTCCTTCCGGCCTTCACTTTCTGGGCTCTGACCACGGCCGTCCCTTTTCTTTTTTTGCCACCAGGCCTTTGAGAACAATCTCTTCCGGGCTCCAATCTACCTGCACAAGATGCCAGAGACGGACTTCCTGATTATCCGGACGCGGCAGGGCTACTACATCCGGGAGCTGGTGGATATTTTTGTCATCGGGCAGGAGTGTTCACTTTTCGAAGTCCCCGGGCCAAACTCGAAGCGGGCCAACACTCATGTCCGAGACTTCCTGCAGGTAGGGGTGTGTGTGCGTGTGTGTGTGTGTGCATGTGCGTGTGTGTGTAAGTAATGTGCCCTGGATGACGAGGGGCTGATCATCGTTTTTTAGAGGTGCTTCACAAGACTCCTGTAGTTGCTCTGTTTGCCATCGAAAGGGAGTTTGGTTTTCCGGCTCAAATAGCCCAGCAGTCTCAAGAATATGGGAACTGTGGTGGCTTAGTGGTTAAGGCGCTGAACGTGATGCAGTTCAAGACCCGAGTGCTGCAAAATGGAGTGAACTCCCAGCTCCATCCCAGCTTTTGCCAACCGAGCTGTTTGAAAGCAAGAAATTGCAAGTAGATAGATAGGTATTGCTTTGGCGGGAAAGGTAACAATGTCCCATATGCTCCAGTGTCTGTTCCACGTGACTGGATGCTGGCAGCACTGTTTCTTCAGTAGTCAAGGGAGTTGAGCACTGGCCCCTAGAGTTGGATATGACTGGCTTTCGAGCCAGGGTGAGCTTGGCCTTTGCCACAAGAGTCCTGGCTTTCTCTTGTCCCTGGGGAGCTTGGCCAGTCTTCTTCTTCCGCCGTCGGTGTGACTGTGTGGCTGGTGGGATTGTGTGGCTGTGATGAGTGAGGAGGGCTTGGGTGGTGGTGGTGAGGCATTGAGTGGGGCGAGGCATGGTGAGACTTCCTTGACCGTTCTTCCGGCTTCCTGAACAGGTCTTCATCTACCGCCTCTTCTGGAAGAGCAGAGACCGACCCCGGAGGATACGCATGGAGGACATTAAGAAGGCCTTCCCTTCCCACTCGGAGAGCAGCATCCGGAAGCGGCTGAAGCTCTGCGCAGACTTCAAGCGCACGGGTGGGTGACCGCATTGAGCAACCGAGCCTTTGTGAGAAGACACTCTTGTGTCCCACCACAAAAGCTCTGGGTTCAATCCCTTACACACACACACACACACACACACACACACACACACACACACACACACACACACACACACACACACACACACACACACACACACACACACACACACACACTTCCCCAATCTTCAATTCCCAGAAGATTGGGGAAGTCTGCTTTACCAGACAATGATGAAAAGCACTGGATTCAGCTCCCTACTTCCGCCGTGGGCTCTGGGCCCCCTTCGGCTGACTCCTCTCCTAGGAGCTCAGCTAAGGTTGTGGGAGTCATTCATGGCTTCCCCCAGTGGGGACTGTTGCTTGTTGCCCTGGTGATGCAGGGGTTACACTGCTGTATTGAAGCCAAAAGGTTATGCGTTTGATCTTGACGGGGCTCCACATAGACTAAGCCTTCCATCCTTCCATGGTTGGTAAAATGAGTACCCAGCACGTTGGGGGCAAAATGCTAATTCACTTGTGAAACACCCAGAGAGTGCACTAAGGGCTTATATGGGGCGATGTATAGAAGTGGAATTGCTATGGTCATAGCCTTCTTAAATAGAACAATGTTCTAATTATGGGCTATCTACAATGTTTAATTCTGCCCCCTATGCTCTATCACATTCTTCTTCTTCGTGGTCTCTGTGAATCCACATGAATGGACTTTACTGTGCGTAAACATTTGTGTGGATTCACGGGACCACGACGAAGAACAACAGTTACAGGTAAGCAACCTGTCATTATAGAGCCCCGGTGGCGCAGGGGTTAAACCACTGCACGGCAGCTAAAACTGCAGTAAACCCATTCATGTGGATTCCCAGGGGACCACGAAGAAGAAGAAGCAGAAGAAGAAGAACAGTTACAGGTAAGCAACCTGTCATCATAGAGCCCTGGTGGCGCAGGTGTTAAACTGCTGCACTGCAGCCAGAACTTTGTGGTTTGATCCTGACCAGGAGGACTCAAGGTGGACTCAGCCTCTGAATCCTACTGTGTTGCAGGGATGGACTCCAACTGGTGGGTTCTCAAGCCAGATTTCCGTCTGCCGACCGAAGAGGAGATCAGAGCCATGGTGTCCCCAGAGCAATGCTGTGCCTATTACAGCATGATCTCTGCTGAACAGCGGCTGAAGGTGAGCATGTCTCGTGGGTGGCCTGCGCCGGTCCTTTGCTGCTTGAGAAAACTTTCTGCAGGGTAGACTCCAGATTGGGCTGCGTCCCTCAAACGTGGCTCTCCAGGTGTTCTTGGACTTCAGTTCCCAGAAGCCCTGATCACCAGGTGTGCTGACTTGGGCTTCTGGGAATTGAAGTCCACGAACACCTGGAGAGCCAAGTTTGAGGATTCCTGAGCTAGATCGTGCCAGCTAGGGCAGGGTTACCCAACCTTGGGTTCTTGGTCTTCATTGGCTGGTCCGTGCTTTGGGGAATTGGCTGAGGCTTCTGGATAATTGAAGTCCAAAAGCCAAAAGTTGGGGATATTCTGCATGCAGAGCGATAGGCAACAAGTCCTGCCGGCTTCTTGGGACCGACCAGAGACCCCAGGGGTGGGAGTGAAGACGTTTCTCGCTCTATGTGAATTCCTGTTGGGCCAACACAGCCTAGGAAATGACCTCTTACCCGTCTCTTCGCCCAGGATGCAGGATATGGAGAGAAATCCTTTTTTGCCCCGGAGGAAGAAAATGAGGAGGACTTCCAGATGAAGATCGACGATGAGGTAGGGCTTTTGCTGGCTGTTTAACCTAAGCCTTAAGGAGGAGGTTGTGAAATGAAATGACTTCCTCCCTTTCCCCCCTGGCACCAGGTCCGCACGGCTCCCTGGAATACCACCCGGGCCTTTATTGCAGCCATGAAGGGAAAATGTCTCCTGGAAGTGACCGGAGTGGCCGACCCGACCGGGTGCGGAGAAGGATTCTCCTACGTCAAGATCCCAAACAAACCAACACAGCAGAAGGTAAACGCAGGGGGTTGATTCAGGAAGGGGGGGGGGGACCAAAGGGCCCTGGGGTGGGTGGGTGGGGGGCAGGGGTTAAAACTGCTGCCTTGCAGCCAGAATGTGTTGTGAGTTTGATCCTGACGGAGGGATCAAGGTTGACTCAGCCTCTTCCATCCTCCTGAGGTCTGTCAAATGAAGACCCTGGATGTTGTTGGGGGCAAGATACTATAATTACCATCCAGAGAGTGCAGTCAAAGCCCCCCCAGGTGGGCCTTTCCTGGTTCTGTCAGTGGGTGGCTAAGCAGAAGAATTGACCAGAGTCGTCTTCCCTCTGTTTCAAGCAAGATGATAAGGAGCCTCAGCCAGTGAAGAAGACCGTGACTGGGACGGATGCAGATCTCCGGCGCCTGTCCCTCAAAAATGCCAAGCAGCTGTTGCGCAAATTTGGGGTTCCGGAAGAGGAGGTGAGTGTGAAGGACAGGGCAAGCTCCGTCCGTCCGTCTGTCCGTCTCTGGCAGTGTCCTTCCTTAAGCAGCCTTCTGCAGTCTGCATCTGTCTCCTTCCTTAGATCAAGAAGCTCTCCCGCTGGGAGGTGATCGACGTGGTGCGCACGATGTCCACGGAGCAGGCGCGCTCGGGCGAAGGGCCCATGAGCAAATTTGCTCGCGGATCTCGTTTCTCTGTCGCCGAACACCAGGAGAGATACAAGGAGGAATGCCAGCGCATCTTTGATTTGCAGAACAAGTGAGTGCTCAGCCAAGACCCCTGGCGGGGGAGACCTTTGGCTGCCTTGTTGCTAGATGCACACGCGTGCACACACGCACATGCGTGCGCACACATACGCCATCGTGGAGTCCTTCAATGCACAATCCTGGGTGCACCAGATAGTTCTTAAGCCTGTGATGGTGAACCTTGGCACTCCAGGTGTTCTTGGACTTCAGTTCCCAGAAGCCAAGTCTCTGTGAATCCACATGAATGGGTTTATTGTGCGTATGCAGTACAGTAAAACCCCTACTTACATATGCCTTGAGTTAGATAAAATTTGACTTAGGTAAGGATTTTTCACTAAAATCGTGTCCCAATTTATGTAATGCAATTTCCTAAGGCTTTGCTTCAATTTACGTAAAAAATAATCATTTTTTCCCTATGGGTTTGCTTCGATTTACATAAACATTCACTTTCCTATGGGTTTGCTTCATTTACGTTTTAAAAAAATCATTTTTCCTATGGGTTAGCTTTGATTTACGTAGAAACCTAATGTACATAAAAGGCTATGGAACAGATTTTTTTAAATGTAAGTAAGGATTTCAATGTAAACCTATTCATGTGGGTTCACAGGGACTTGGGCTTAATTTCTATTGCCGCCCAACTCGGCAATGACTCTTGGCCACTAACAACAATTAAAAGCAACACCAAACTAACTGAAAGCCCTTAAAAAAAACCCATTAAAAATTCAAAATAATTTACCCACTCCACCCCATCCAAACTGGGAGGCATTTATCGGGCGTATTTAAAGCCTTTTCTTTCCGGCTTTTCCTTTTTGGCTCCAGAGTCCTGGAATCGACTGAGATCTTGTCGACGGACACTGACAGCAGCTCGGCCGAAGACAGCGACTTTGAGGAGATGGGGAAGAACATCGAGAACATGCTCCAGAACAAGAAGACCAGCTCCCAGCTGTCCCGGGAGAGGGAGGAGCAGGAGCGGAAGGAGCTGCAGAGGATGCTGATGGGAGAGGATAGTGGCAACGACAAGGAGAGGAGCAAGAAGGACAAGAGGGACCGGAAGGGGCTGGGTGAGTCTCTGCCCCCAAAGAAGACGGGGGGGGGGGCTTTCTTGGACTGCAGGTCCCAGAATCCACCAGCCAGGGAGGCCGCTCATACCTGCAGTCTGGGGAGGCCTGGGGGTGCAGGGGTTAAAACTGCTGCCAGAACATTGTATGAGTTCGATCCTGACTAGGCATCAAGGTTGGCTCAGTATCAGATTCTTCTTTGTGGTTCCTGTGAATCCACATGAATGAGTTTACTGCGCATATTGCTTGGGATGCCACATGATCCCAAGTGTGTGGGGGGTGATAAGATCGTGGTTCCCATGCACTCTCTATGTCTCTTTCATGCTCCCTGCCCCAGAGATCATGGCAATGCGATGTCTCGCTGTCTAGCCTGCCAGAAGGCCATGGGTTTGTGTTCTGTCTTTGTCCCCCCCCCCCCTTAAAATGCCATTTTTCTCGCAGCCTCGGCTTTTGGGAGCCTGGCAGGTTCCCACAAAGATGACGACACTGCCTCCGTGACAAGCCTCAATTCCTCTGCCACCGGCCGCCGCTTGAAAATCTACCGCACATTCCGCGACGAGGACGGGAAGGAATATGTGCGGTGCGAGACAGTCCGCAAGGCTGCCGTCATTGATGCCTACTGCAGAATCCGGACCACCAAGGACGACGAGTTCATGTAAGGGGGTCACAGAGAGGGTGGTGGTGGTGGGGGTCCTCTTGGGAGTAGCCATGAGGGTAGAAGGGGTGTGTGGGGGTCTCTCTCTCTCTCTTTCTGGAAGTAGGATCGCAATAGGTTTATGGCCAGTTTGCCTTCCTGTATTTACAGTGAAACCTCGGGTTACGACAGAGGTCCGTTCCGACAGCCTCCGTCGTAACGTGAAAAAATCGTAAACCAAGGCACGTTTTTCCATAGGAATGCATTGAAAATAAAAAAGTTTTAACCGGTGAACAGGGTGGAAGTCGAATGGATCCTTTGGACTCAATCGGGGGTTCTGCAAACTTGGCGCTCCAGGAGACCTTTTGAGTGGGGATAGGTTTCAGGCAGCCAGTAATAATCCTGCCTGATTCATTAAGAGCTACACCTACTTTTTTTGACATGTGCTAATTTATACCATATGGCACAAACATATTCTTCTGAGATTAGTATAGGGCAGTGATGGCGTACTTTGGCATTCCAGGTGTTCTTGGACTTCAATTCCCAGAAGCCCAAGGGAGCACTCCTGCTGATCAGGGCTTCTGGGAAATTGACGTCCAAGAACACCTGGAGTGCCCAAGGTTGGCTATGACTGTCCTAGGCGACACCCCTTTTGGCCCTGGGTTTGAGAAGAGGAAGCTGCCTTAGCATGGGCTTCTTGGCCCGCCTGAAGCTCTTGACCGGCGGCCGGCCTTCCTTTCCCAGCCGGAAGTTTGCCCTCTTTGACGAACAACACCGGGAGGAGATGCGGAAGGAGAGACGGCGGATCCAGGAGCAGCTTCGGCGCCTCAAGCGGAACCAGGAGAAGGAGAAACTCAAAGGGCCCCCAGAGAAGAAGCCCAAGAAGATGAAAGAGCGGCCGGACCTAAAGGTACCCAAGTCCTACTCTAGAGATGATCATTGGGAATGCTGCTGCTACGGCTGCTTTCCATCCTTCCTTTCTCCACTGTTTACAGTTAGAGTGCGTGTGCATGTGCATGCACCTTTGAAGGCAGATGTGCAAGCTTCTTCCCCGACAGCGCAGAAGTCTTTGAGTCAAGGTTTCTTTTGGGTGGGACTTTGGTGCTCAGGAACCCCCCCCCTCCCTTTGTTGTCCCTGAGGTATCAGCAGCATAAATTAGGCCAGGCACATGATTGGCTGCCTTGCTTAATTAGTGATCCCTCTTTAGATTGACTTTCCCGATTCTGGGGTTTGTTCATGCGTGGCCTGGATTTTTCCTTTTTTGAGCACATCCAGGGAGGCCTTAGAGCCGTGGTGATGAACCTTGGCACTCCAGGTGTTCTTGGACTTCAATTCCCAGAAGCCCAAGCACCCTGTGAATCCACACAAATGGGTTTACTGCGATTCATCTGGCCCGCACTGCCCGCCCTTGTCGCTCCTGGAAGCAGAAGTAAAATGCGCCCGTACGGTTAAGGCTCTTCTGGGTTAACCCTTCCTCCGTGTGGGCGCGTTTTACTTCCACTTCTGGGAGCGACGAGGGTGGTGCGAGCCGGATAAATTGCAGTAAACCCATTCGTGTGGACTCACAGGGGCTTGGAGCTTCTGGGAATTGAATTCCAAGAACACCTGGAGTGCCAAGGTTCGCCAACACTATCTTAGGGGGACTGCGGTGGTGGCTGAGTGGTTAAGATGCTGAGCTTAACATCTGGAAGGTCAAGGTAGTTCCAGACCTGAGTGATGATGTGAGTTCCCGTCTCTGCCCCAGCTCCTGCCACCCTAGCAGTTCCAAGTCATGAAATTGCAAGGAGGTAAATAGGGACCACTTGGGTTGGAAGGTAACAGTGTTTTGTGCACTCCGGTGTCTAGTCATGCCTGCCACGTGTCCACGGAAACGTCTTCAGACGCAAATAGTGCTGGCTCTTTGGCTTGGGCACCACTGGCTTGAGGGATCTGTTCTTGCTGTCCCTCCTTCCTTCCTTCCCTCCCTCCTGGCCCTTCACCCCTTCTTCCTTTGGCTGCAGTTGAAGTGTGGCGCATGCGGGGCCATTGGGCATATGAGGACCAACAAGTTTTGCCCGCTCTACTACCAAACCAACGCTCCCCCTTCCAACCCGGTGGCCATGACGGAAGAGCAGGAGGAGGAGCTGGAGAAGACCGTCATTCCCAATGATAACGAGGAGCTCATCAAAGTCGAGGGGACCAAGATTGTCTTAGGGAAGCAGCTCATTGAGAGGTGAGGAGGGGACACACACACACACCCCACCCCGCCCAGGGGACAGGCATTGCTATTCCAGAATCCACCCACCCCCCTTTGTAAAAGGGGTGCCTGGGCGTCTGGGTGCCGAGGGCCGAGGTGGGACCTGCGCCCCACAAAAAGGGAAAAAAGACTACACCTCCCAGCATGCACTGCGGCAAGCCGCAACAAATCAGGGAGACCAGGCGGAGAGAGGCCAAGGCGGGGCGATGGCCGCGCGGCACACAAAGCAACGACCGCCACCCGTATGTAACACAGCCAAAGGTAACACCAGTGCACGTGGCTGTGACGTGAGGGCCACCGCGGGCATCTGCCCTGCCCACCCTGGCACCGGAAGCCATGTAGCCGCTCACAGATGAGCTGGCGTGGGAGCCCGGGAGGCGGAAGAGACCCAACGTCCCTGGGACGATGAGGTGCGTGGGGAATGGGGTCTGAGCTGGGGGGGGGGGCAGGACATAGAAGAGGCCGGAGAGCCGAGGACTAGGCTGGTGCGTCTGGAAGGGCCATGGAGCCAGGCAACGCCCCCATCGGGGACTCCGCAACCAGTGCAACTGCACCCAACCCCCCAGTATGCGGGGGCCCGAAAACGCAGCCTCAAAAATCCTGGCGAAACATGAGGCAAACCCCGCAAAACCCACTCCAGGACGAGAGCCTGGGTGGGAGTGTGTGTGTGTGTGTGTGTGTGAGAGAGAGAGAGAGAGAGAGAGAGAGAGAGAGAGAGTAAGAGACACTGGATGGGGTAGATGGCATGTGTGTGTGCGCGAGAGACGCAGAGAGACACTAGGTTGGAGAGTGGGTGTATGTGTGTATGAGAGAGACAAAGGGTGGGAGAGTGCGTCGGTGGCTCTGTGTGAGAGAGAGATAAACAGGGTGAGAGAGGGTCAGTGTGTGTGTGTGTGTGTGTGTGTGTGTGTGTGTGTGTTAGTAAGAGACGCTGGATGGCAGGCTGTGTAGATAGTGTGTGCGAGAGAGAAAGAAAGACAGAGAGACTGGGTGGGAGACTGAGTGCCAGAGTGTGTGTGTGAGAGAGATAGTGGGAGAATAAGACTGGGTGGGAGGATGTGTAGATGGTGTGTGTGTGTGTGTGTGAGAGAGAGAGAGAGACCCTGGGTGGTAGAGCCAACCCCCCCCCCCCCCCAGACCCTAAGCGAAGCCGGGCAATCGGCTAGTTACCCTTATATATCCTGCCCCATATAAGTGCTTTCTGCTCTCTCTGGGCGGTTCACAAGTTAATTAGCCCTTTGCCCCAAACATGCTGGGTACTCATTTTACCAACCTCTGAAGGATGGGAGTCTGAGTCAAACTTGTTCCTGGTCAGGATTGAACTCACAACATTTTGGTTGCAGTACAGCAGTTTACCCCTGTGCCATCAGGACTCCTAGCAACTGTGAGGCTGCAAATGTCCTCTGAATTGTCTGATTTCTGCTTAAACCAGGGTTTCCAAAACTTTTTGTGTTGCAGGCCGGTCACGTGGTTCAGGGGGACGGACACTATGGCCCTTGGGCCAGATCTGGCCCCCAACACCAATTCATCTGGCCCACGAAGCCCTCGTTGCTCCCAGAAGCGGAAGTAAAAGACGCCCATACGGGCACGTTTTACTTCCATTTCCGGGAGCAACGGGGGCATCACGGGCCGGATGAATTGGCATAGGGGGGAGGGGCAGATCCGGCCCAAGGGCCGTCGTTTGGGCACCCGTGGCTTAAACAGTCCTTGCAGCAGGTGTTACTTCTTTCTCTCTCCCCGTCCCGCTTGCAGTGCGGATGAAGTTCGCAGGAAGTCGTTGGTGCTGAAGTTTCCAAAGCAACAGCTTCCGCCGAAGAAGAAGAGGCGTATTGGGACCACCGTCCATTGCGACTATCTGAACGTAGGCTACCTTTTATTGAATTTGCATTTTAATTTTTGTTAGCCGATTGTTCGTGGCATTTACAGGAATGAGTTAGTCATAAACTAAGAAATGTAAATGAGGAATAAACAGGACACAGAATTTTGAGAATCGGGCCAAGTGATCCTGGCTATGGTCATAGAGTAGACCCTACTGCCAGCCACTCAATGCCGAGTGTCAGGCGGTGGTTAACTAAACTGACCACCATGAGGACTAGCGGCCTTGGGTGCCGAAGTCCACAGAGACGGGTGATGGTCCCCAAGTGGATTAAATGGTCCCACTTGAATCCCTCTTGATGGAGGGCAGCAGCTTCATCCATCCTGGCCTGGGGTTGATGAGGAGGACTTTGGGTGCCAAAAGGGCTCAGGACCAGAAAGGGACTCGTAAAACTGGATCCGTGGTACTATGGGTGCCATGCTGCGATGTGGAATGCAAATGGAAATAAGAACATAAGAACAGCCCATGATCCAGTCCAGCCTTCTGTCTCCCACAGTGGCTCACCATTGGCCTCAGGGTATTATTCCCAAGCAGATGCCTTCACCTTCTTAGGAATCCCTGGAAATGGCATTGAGAGAGATCCTGCCTACCTCTCCAACCTGGAGGTTGTCCTTAGGTATCCATTATAATTATAGCCATGGATCCCCTTGTCCTCCATGAACTTGTCTAATCCTTTCTTAAAGCTGTCAAGACTGACAGCTGTCACCACTTCTTCTGGCAGGGAGTTCCATAGACCAGTGATCCTCTGGGTGTGAAAAAGTACTTTCTCTTATTTGTTTGAGAACTAGCACCCCAAAGTTTCATGGAAGGCCACTGCATTATTCTGTGGTTCCCAGGACTACCTTCATGGCTTGAAACCATGAGGATCGCCAATATACGGAATCGAATATGGTACAAGAATTAGAAGGAGAACCAGGGGTGGGAGGGCAGCTGTGTGTGGACCAGAACTAGCAACACAAGGCAGTGCTCTAACTAAAGAGAAAACCTTGCCGACATGAATCGCGCTTTGGCTGATGTGCTTTTCACGGGCCAAAGTGTGCGAGTGATGATGGAGGCGTATTTATTTCTCTTTCAGCGGCCTCACAAGTCCATCCACCGGCGACGCACAGATCCCATGGTGACGCTGTCTTCTGTGCTGGAGAGCATCATCAATGACATGCGAGACCTTCCCAATGTGAGGACTTAAGGCCGGGGTGCCCAAACTTTTCGGGCTGCGGTCCGGTCACGTAGTTCCTCCCACTGGAAGCGGATTAAAACACGCCTTGCGATCTGTTTTGCAACAGGATGAGATGGGTTTTAAGCTGCCCTTTTCTCTGCTGAAACCAGTTTTGCCCAAACTACGCCGGCCCTGATGCCAAATCATCCAGCCCACGCCGCCCTCATCGCTCCAGGAAGCGGAAGTAAAACGCGCCCGTATGGGCGCGTTTTACTTCCACTTCCTGGAGCGACGAGGGCGGCGTGGGCTGGATGATTTGGCATCAGGGCCGGTGTAGTTTGGGCAAAACTGACTTAAGGGGTTTGGCCGCAGATCTCGCGTCTTGATCCATGCGGAGGGTTAAAATGGTTGTTTGGGTTACATCTGGAGTTGTTGTGAGGGCCACAGCATGGGTGGGTTAGGGTTAAATCTCTGGCCGTTGTGAGCCTGATCCCCGTTCCATGTATCTGCTCTTTGCATCGCTAAACGTATTCTCGTTAAGCATCGGTTTAGTTTATGCCTTTTAAAGGCAGGGCCGAGGGATATATCGATGGCCCATGGCCGAGTCTGAATTTGATCTCTGATCATACCTGTCAACCATCCTGATTTGGCCGGGATTACCCCGTAATTCGGCGCCGATTTGCGCCATTTCCCGACCTGCGCTTTTGCAGCGGGGGAAAGGAGGCACTGCACAGTCCATCTGCGCAGGTCGCATTGCATGCATGCATGGAAGGGCTCTACACTTCCGTAGCTCCCTTCCATGCATACGCAGAAGGCTATGCCGCCTGCGTAGAAGGCTATGCAGGTGGCGTAGCCCTCCATGCGCATGCGTACAATGCGACCTGCGCAGACCCAGTCTGCGCAGGTCCCGGATTCGCCGGAGCTGCAGTTGACAGGTATGTCTCTGATTCCCAGCCATTAGGTTCCTGCACAGTCTTTATGGAACAGCACTGACCCCTTGCCATGCGCTCGGGCTGTGCATTTAGATATGGCAATCCCTGAATGTTTCTGGTGGCTTCTCCTGTGTCTAAGCCAGACCTTAAACTGCCAAAACGAAGCCACCTTTTAGTGAGTTCATTCTGTAGCTCCTTTCACCGGACCTCGTGTGAGAAAGCTTGGCCAGCGACACAAGGTTGCAGTTGTCTATCGGGGTACAGAAATACCACAGTCTTCGAGGAGGCCCTTTCCATCCGGGCTTACTGCGTGTGTTCTTGGACTTCAGTTCCCAGTAGCCCAAGTCCCTGTGAATCCACACGAATGGGTTTTGCATATGTTCATGGTCTTCAATTCCCAGAAGCCCAAGTCTTTATGAATTGACACATGTATGGGTTTACTGTGCGCACGCACAGTAAACCCATCCGTGTGGATTCACAGGGACTTGGGCTTCTGGGAACTGAAGTCCAAGAACAGCTGGAGTGCCATTAAGGTTGGCCATCAGGGGCCCAAGGACTAGGCTTTCCCAAGTCCTCCTTGCGGCTTCTTTCCCAGGGGCATGGGCTGGATCCCTGCAGGATGCAGACTCCTTCCCAACCCCACCTTCTTGTCTAGGTCTTCTTCCCTGGGTGGGCGGACTAGATCCACCTTAGTCTGACTGAGCAGAGCCGCTCTTAGACTCTTAAAACATTAGGAAACATGTGGGTAGCCTTTAGCATATGGAGGCCGTTCGCTTGTGGTCGGCCCGGAAGTATTTTTATTCTTTGGGGGGGAATAAACACACCAGTGGTTAGCTGATCTCTTTGGGTGTCAGGCACACCCCAGCTTACCTTCTCCCTCTGTTTGACCCGTCTTTCCCCCCACTGCTTTCCCCTGGCAGACGTACCCTTTCCACCAACCTGTGAACGGGAAGGTCGTGAAGGATTATTACAAGATCATCGCAAAACCCATGGACCTGCAGACGCTGCGTGAGAATGTCCGGAAGCGCCTCTACCCGTCACGGGAGGAGTTTCGGGAACACCTGGAGCTGATTGTGAAGAACAGCGCTACCTACAACGGTAGGCCACGCCTCTCTTCCCCACCTTGACCTGCCCTCGTCCTCCTCCTCCTCGGCATGGGCCGGAAGTGGCAGCAGCGTGGTGGGCAGCTTAGGGCTCCTTTTGAAGAGTGGCCCGAGTGAACGTTGGCCTCAGAAAGGCCCGTTTCTAAATCTGCCTCCTCCTCCCTCTGCTGCTGTTCTGTCCCATGGTTCAGCGGGCCGGTCATGCGGTTCCTACCACCAGTAGTAAAACCTGCCTTGCAGTCTGTTTTGCAACAGGATGAGATAGTGCCAAAACTACGGCCTGCGGGCCGGATACAGCCCCCGACACCAATTTCTCCGGTCCGCGCTGCTTAGTGTCTTTGCATCAGTTCTGTCCAGTATAGCAACAGTGCTAAAAAAACAGATGTGGACCATGAAAAGCCACCAGTAAAAATATGTGTCGCTATTTAAAAGTCCAGAATAAAAAGCATGAATTCCACGATGAGTGTCTCACCTGTCGCTGTAAACAATTTTTTTTGCCAATGTGTTTGCAGGGCCAAAGCACTCTTTGACCCAAATCTCCCAATCGATGCTGGACCTCTGTGATCAAAAGCTAAAAGAGGTAAGTCTTATGCCGGGTGGAGAAGAGGAGGCGGAGGAGGAGGAGAGGAAACCTTGGAGTTAAGATTAGGGGTTCCCCCACCTTTTCAAGCTAAGGGCCGGGTCACACTCTCTCCGTCCGCTTCAAGGGCCAGATGGCCATTTTGCCCTGCCTGCAAGAAGTGGGTGGTCATTTTCTCCCAACAGCTTCAAGGGGATGGGCATTTTGTTTCTTGAATGCCATTGGAGGGGGGGGCACACGAAATGGTGCTGTGCGCCAGATCTGGCCCACCATCCTTAGATTAGGAACTCCTGAGTTGGAGCATTGACTGAGCAAAGGAGGGGGTGGGTGGGAGGTATTTAGGGGTGAGCTGAAATGTTATGGATTTTCTTGCACGGTGAGCTAAGGTTTGGGGTGGGAGATGAGGAGATCTGTTGTCTGGGACTAGAGCCATGCTCATGAAGTGTTCGGTGTGCGCCTCCTTCCTCCTCCTGTCCCCTTGGTGTGTGGTTTCAGAAAGAGGACAAGCTGGCTCGTTTGGAGAAAGCGATCAACCCCCTTCTGGACGACAACGACCAAGTGGCCTTCTCTTTCATCCTGGACAACATTGTCACGCAGAAGATGATGGTTGTCCCCGATGTACGTGTAGTGTACCTGCTGTGGCTCGGGGTGGTTTGGGTGCTGGGGAGGAGGAAGGGAAGGGGGTGGTGGTGCTGCAGGTCTTGTGGCAGGCCAGAGGGATGTTGACAAAGGCAGAACCCATTCGGCACACAGATAATGAGAGCCAGGGGTTCGATCCCCCACGAAACCCACTCCCAGCCCCGCCATTCTGTTCCGCTCGACCCACCCATGAAGCGCCTCTTTCTCAGTTGTTGCGAAAGACTTTTGGGCCTTGAGCAGTATTTGAACTTTTTAAATAAAGCACGGGGCTCTCTTCTTCCCCCTTACATTTGCATCAGGAATGGCTGCAAAAGGGCAAAGGCCCCCCTTGCTTGAAAGCCAGTCATATCTGACTCTAGGGGTCGGTGCTCAACTCCTTTTAGAGCCAAAGAGACAGCGCTGTCTGCATCTGCAGATGTTTCTGTGGTCATGTGGCAGGCAGGATGAGACACAGAATGCTGTTCCCTTTTCCACCAAAGTAGTATCTCTTGATCTACTTGCAACAGAGACAGGAGCTCACTCCGTCACGAAGTACTCGGGTCTTGAACTGCTGACCTGCCGACCTTCTAGCCGTCTTAATCACTGAACCATGGCAGTCCTTAGGAATGGCTATATGTGCCACCCTATGAATTAGGTTTTATTAGCAGATACAGATGAGGAAATGCGTTTTCCTGGTGTTTTCGCTGGAGGGTAACATGAAAGCCCTCCCGCTGCTTCCCTCTGAGAATGCTTGGCTTCGCTCTCAAATGCTTTCCTCATTGTTTTCTCTTCTGCGCTCTTCATGTTTTGCAGTCTTGGCCGTTTCATCACCCCGTTAACAAGAAATTTGTGCCAGATTATTACAAAGTCATTGTCAACCCCATGGACCTGGAAACTATTCGCAAGGTGTGTAAAGGCTGCCGGTTCCTCTGCCTTAGCCGGCAGTGCTCCAAAACACTGCGATGGCTAAAGTATGCTGTGTGCGCGTGCGTGCACGCATGTGC
The DNA here is from genome assembly GCA_035047305.1 of Bradypodion pumilum. Lineage (NCBI taxonomy): Eukaryota > Metazoa > Chordata > Lepidosauria > Squamata > Chamaeleonidae > Bradypodion > Bradypodion pumilum. Next base: position 853,770 of record JAWDJD010000011.1, on the reverse strand, counting down.
GCACACGTGTGTGTATTTTGCTTTAGAAATGGCAGGATCTGAAATGCTAGATCAACTATCAAGAATAGAGCTGCAGGGTGGAAATATGATCTTCTTCTGCTCCTGTATCCGAATCCGAATATTGGCGATCCTCATGGCGATCAGCCATGAAGACTGTCCTGAGAATAGAATGCTGTGGCCTTTCATCTGCCTTCCGCATCACAGTGTGACCCCCATAGTACCACTGATCCAGTTCTGTGAGTCACTTTCTGGTCCTGAGTCCTTTGGGCACGCAAAGTCTTCTTCAGTCCCAGGCCAGGATGGATGAAGCCGGTTTACTCCATCGAGGAGAACTCAAGTGGGATTTCATCCCTTTGGGGACCATCACCCTCCCCTGTGGACTTCGCCAAAGATGTTAGTCCTCAGGGTTGTCAGGTTAGTTCACCTGGTGCTCGGCATTGAGTTGCTGGCAGTAGGGTCTATTCTATGACCATAGCAGGATCACCTGGCCAGACAGAGGAATGTGATCTGTACTGGGGCAATTCCACTCGCCTGTTAGATGCCGCATATCATAGCCAAAAAGGCACATCTCACTAGGACTAGGAGGAGAGCCTTCTCGGTATCTGCTCTGGCCCTATGGAACCTCCTGCCACTAGTACTGCGCCTTCAGGTAGAGTTGCTCCCTTTCAAGAAGGCCTTAAAAACATGGCTATGCCAGCAGGTGTGGGGTGCAACTGGTACCACAACCCAGCCCTGCTGGCTTATTTAGCCCTGCCCAGGGTTCTTATTTATTCCGGCCCGGGTGTCCTTCTTTTTCAGGGGATTGGGGAGGTTTTATGGACGTTTTTAGATAGTTTTATAGCATTTGGTTTTAATTAGTATTGGGTATGGGTTTTAACTGATGTTGTGAGTGAGCCGCCTTGGGTCGCTTAGGTGGAAAAGGCGGTTATATAAATCAAATAAATAAAATGGTCTTGTTAAGCATTCAGCACGAGGCACATGCGGGCACTGGGGGGTTTATGAAAGAAGATGGTGGTGCACGGAGTAGATTTTCCTCCAAATAGGACTTCTCGGAGAGCAATTGTACCATTTCCCCAAGCAATCAATCCATGCTCTCCTTTTATCTCCTATTTATTCTAGAACATCTCCAAACACAAGTATCAAAATCGAGAGGTTTTTCTGGATGATGTGAAATTCATCCTCGCCAACAGCATCAAATATAACGGTAAGACAGAGCAATAGCAATCCGCCCAGAGTCGCTTGCCGAGTGGGCAGCAATACAAATGTGAGTGAATGAATGAATGGATGGATGGATGAATCCTTCTAAGGTCGTTAAAAGGAGGACCCAGCATGATGTTGGGAGCAAAATGCTAATTAAACTTTAAACCTCCCAGAGAGTGCACTAGGCGATATAAGTGTAAATTGCTATATTCTTGTTCTCTCTCTCTCTCCTGCCAACCTAGCAGTTCGAAAGCAAGAAATTGCAAGTAGATAAATAGGGACCACTTCGGTGGGAAGGTAACAGCGTTCCATGCGCTCCGGTGTCTAGTCATGCCTGCCACATGACCATGGAAACGTCTGCAGAAGCAGACAGCGCTGGCTCTTCGGCTTTGAAACAGACGAGCACTGAACCCTAGAGTCGGATACGGCTGGCTTTCGGGCAAGGGGAACCTGTTATCTATCTACAATGTCTTTTTCTGCCCCTACGCTCTTTCAAATTCTTTGCGGTCCCCTGTGAATCCACATGAATGGATTCACAGTGGACCACGAAGAAGAAGAACAGTGATAGGTAAGAATAACCTCTCCTTATAGATCTCAGGTGGTGCAGGGGTTAAACTGCTATTCTGCAATCTAAACCTTGTGAGTTCGATCATGACAGGGATCCAGGTTGAGTCAGTATCTTCCATCTGTTCCAAGATTGGTTAAATGAGGACCGAGCAGGTTGGGGGGGATGCTAATGATGTGTGAATCGCCTAGAGCAGGGGTGCCCAAACTACCGCCCATGGGCCGGATCTGGTCCCCAACACCAATCCACCCAGCCTGCGCCGCCCTCGTCACTCCTGAAAGCGGAAGTAAAACACACCCGTATGGGTGTATTTTACTTCTGCTTCCAGGAGTGGCGAGGGTGGTACGGACTGGATGAATTGGTGTCAGGGGCTGGATCCGGCCCCCAGGCCGTAGTTTGGGCTCTTAAGCAGAGAAAATGGCAGCCTAAAATCTATCTCATCCTGTTGCAAAACAGATTGCAAAACGTGTCTCACTTCCGCTTCTGGTGGGAGGAACCACGTGACTGGCCCGCTGGACCATGTGACCGGCTCGCGGCTTGAAAAGTTTGGGGCACCCCTGGCCGAGAGAGAGTACTAAGTGCTATGGGTCCGGGTATAGAAGCGTTGTGGCTAATTGCCATGGGGGGCAGGAGGGTGGGGGGGGAGGAACTTGCCTGGAGCTCTGCTTTGGTGGCATGGAAGAAGGAGGCCCTCGGGGTGCGCGTTGCTGACTTGGGTTGTGGAGATTGCCGAGTTTTGAAACATCTGGCAGCAGCTGCTGCTGAAAAGGGTGTGCTTTGCTTTTCCTTCCAGGGCCTGACAGCCAGTACACCAGGACAGCCCAAGAGATCGTGAACATCTGTTTCCAGACCCTTGCAGAGGTAAGGGCCCCCGACACCCGCCCACCCACCCACCCACCCACCAAGATCTGCTTGGGTTCTGGAGGGGCCTCAATGGGTGGTTGCCTGTCTGCCCCTTCTTTAGTATGACGAGCACTTGACCCAGGTGGAGAAGGATATCGCCACGGCCAAGGAGGCAGCCCTGGATGAGGCGGACCTGGACAGCCTTGACCCCATGACCCCTGGACCCTACACGCCTCAGGTGAGTCTCATGCGCCTGGATGCCCCTCCTCTGCTCTCAGGTGGTGGTGTGCTTCTGGAATGTGTGTGTGTGTGTGTGTGAGGACTTCACACTCATTGAGACGCTTGGTTCTCCTCCTCCTCCTCCTCCTCTTCCTCTCTGCCCAACTCATCCCCTCTGGGTCTTCCTTGACTGTTTCTAGCCCTCACACCCCTGGCCAAAGAGTCTGACCGGGACTCAATCTTTGGGAGTTCTCACCAACTCCTTCAGAGCAGCTGGACATTCAGCCGACTGTCCCTTACCCAAGTCTGGAAGGAAAACACAATTAGCAAAAACACACGTGAAAAACAGTTCAGTCATACAAAACACCTCCCCCCCCCCGTAACGTGTGGAATTGGAGGTGTAATATGGCCTGTGGTGTGTGTGTGTGTGTGTGTGTGTGTGAAAGTGAAATTCCTTCTGTAGCTTTGACACATTGTCAAAGATTTAAAGCAGGGGTTCCCAACCTAAGGCCTGTGGGCTGGATCTGGCCCATGGCACCATTTCATGTGGCCCCACCCCACCCCTCCAAGGGCATTCGAGAAACAAAACGGCCACCCCTATGAAGCTGTTGGGACAAAATGGCCACCCCCCATCATGCAGGCAGGGCAAAATGGCAGTCCGGCCTCGCAGCTGACTGAGTGAGCGTGACCCGGCCCCTGGCTTGAAAAAGGTTGGGAACCCCTGATATAAAGCAGCTTCCTCTGTTGATGGTTCTTGTGTGACTTGATCTCTCTCTCCCCCCCCAATGTACTTTAGCCCCCAGATCTGTATGACACCAACACGTCCCTGAGCATGTCCCGGGATGCTTCCGTCTATCAGGATGAAAGCAATCTGTCTGCCCTAGACACGCCCACCACAACCCCTGAGAAGCAGGGAGCGCAGGTGAGAGATGGGGCGCCCCAAGGAGGACTGAATGAATGAATGATCTCTAGGGGGTCAAACTGGGCAGGTGGGTGGTGGGGTTGGGGAAGCTATTTCTCTCTGCGATTGTAGGAGCCGTTCCCCCCCCCCCCCCCCCGCGCATGTCTCACAACGGACAGGCAACACGGCCTGTGTGCCCATCCATGCTGCTCCGGCGCAAGAGGACGGAGGTAGAACTTTGTACAGGAGAAGCATCTCTTCCATAAAAGGCCGTGGTCATAATTACTGCTTTGGTAACATGGTCATCTCTGAGGGATATGTGCATGCAACAATTGCATTGAGCCCTGGTGGCACGGTGGTTAAAACTGCTGCCTTGCAACCAAAAAGATGTGAGCTCTATCGTGACCAGGGCTCAAGGCTGACTCAGCCTTCCATCCTTCCGAAGTCGCTCTGTCAAGTTCTTCTTCGTGGTCACCTGTGAATCCACACGAATGGGTTGACTGTGCAGTATGCACAGTATGTGGATTCACAGGTGACCACAAAGAAGAAGGAAGAACGGTTTTAGGAAAGCTACGTGTCATTCTAGAGTCCTGGTAGCACCGTGGTTAAAACTGCTATCCTGTAACCAAAAGGATGTGAGTTCGATCCTGACCAGGGATCAAGGTTGACAGCCCTCCATCCTTCTGGGGTCGGTAAAATGAGTACCCAGCATGTTGGGGGGAGATGTTAATTAACTTCTGAACCACCCAGAGAGGGCACTAAGTGCTTATATGGGGTTGGTATGTAAGTGTGATTGCTTTGCTTTATACCAGGCGTGCCCAAACTACGGCCCACGGGCCGGACACAGCCCTCAACGCCAATTCATCCGGCCCCAAAAGCACTCGTCACTCCCAGAAGCGGAAGAAAAACTTGCCCATCTGGGCGTGTTTTACTTCTGCTTCCGGGAGCGACGAGGGCTTTGGTGGCCGGATGAATTGGCATCGAGAGCCGGATTCGGCCCACGGCCTACCTGATCCATGTGGCCAGCCCGTGTCCTGGAAAGTTTGGCACCCCTGCTTTATACAAAGCTTCAAAGAGGCCTCCTGTTCTTTGAATGGATTTCTTTGGAAAGCTGATAAGGCTTGGCTTCTTCTCCACGCAACCTGCGCACTTTGATCTAGATTGTTCCGCCAACATGCGTGTCCAGGCTGTTGTCATCTGGCCTCCTAGAATAGGAACTCGCCGGGCAGAAACACAGAAGCCCCAGAAACACCAAATGTTTTGTCTTTCCTGGTTTCAGCAATAATAATTTCGTGTCAGAAATTATTCTGGGTCGAAAGGGTTTTTCCCTCACTGGAAGAACTATGCGCAAGGGACGCCCGAATGAGGCTCCTTTCATGTCCCCCAAGATCTTTTCCCCTCCGAAGTGGTCCCTCTTGATCTGCTTGCAATTTCTTGCTTTCGAACTGCTAGGTTGGCAGGAGCTGGGACAGAGACTGGTGCTCAAACTGTCATGCCGTACCCGGGTCTCCAACTGCCGACTTGCCGACCTTCCAAGTTTCAGTGAAACTTGGGCATCTCCATGCTGTCGAGGCAGAGGATGATTTTAACCAGGGGTGGGCGTTTGATGTGGTGCTTTCACCGTAGACAGGCGCAAAGAGACTTTTTCCTGAAGAATAAAACTCGGCCGCCACACAAATGTGTCCTAGATAACTTTGGGGCAAAACTATTTTGGGTGGTTTGTTCCTCAGCGTGTCGAGTCTAAATATGGAGTGACCTGGAACAGCCAGGGGTATTGTGGGGGCACATGTGTTGAGATCAATGCCAAGCTAATGTTGCCAGGAAATAGATGTTGGACATTTGCCTTCAGCAGCGACCAGAAACGTGACCTGACATTTCTCTGTGTGGGATATGCGCAGGCTTTGATGGTAGGTGATTACCTGTAAGCCCAGAGCAGCCATAGAGAAGGACGTGTCCCCACAGTGTCCTTAGAGACCTGGCATGATGTCAGACGTTGTGATGCTAACTTACCTTCTGGGGTATGAAACACAGGGCCAGTGGTGGCCAACCTGGGCACTCCAGGTCTTCTTGGACTTCGACTCCTAGAAGCCCAAGTCCCTGTGAATCCACAAGAGCCCATTGGTGTGGATTCACAGGGACTTGGGCTTCTGGGATTTGAAGTCCAAGAATGCACATGCAGTAAACCCATTCATGTGGGTTCACAGGGACTTGGGCTTCTGGGATTTGGTCCAAGAATGCACATGGTAAACTCATTCATGTGGGTTCACAGGGACTTGGGCTTCTGGGAATTGAAGTCCAAGAACACCTGGAGTGCCCAGGTTGGCCAATCACTGCTAGAGGAGCATAGAGAAAGAGAGGCCCTTCCAGTTGGGCTGAGCTGTCTCTGGAAGTGCCACGGAGCCACGGTTGCTTTCCTCCCAGCGTGGCTTGAGGGCCGGCCTGGTGGCTTGCTCCCTTGAGGCCATGCCTTTGCTTCGTCCGTGGCTGCGCCTTCCTCACCCGTCTTGTCTCTGTGTTCCTCACTCAGATCCGGCAGGGCCGAGGTAGGCTGGGCGAGGAAGACTCTGACGTAGATATTGAAGGGTTTGATGATGATGATGAGGATGATGGGAAACCTAAGACTCCGGCCCCAGTGAGTATCTCTGTTCCCATCTTTAGCTTGGCTTCTGCTCTCGGGCCAGAAGCGGTGCAGTGCAGGGCCCTTCCGAGCGCAAATGCTGGCCGCAAGCCAAACCCTTCTTCCGCTTTTAGACAGAGAGGGCATTGCCGGTGAATGATGTCAGGGGACCACGAGCACAATCCTTCCTCCCTGGCCTCTTTTGACCGTTGGATATTCTGCCCTGTCAGGAGGTAGATGATGGAGAGGGAGACCTGGCCGACGAGGAAGAGGAGGAGGAGGAGGAGGAGGAGGAAGGCTCAGCCCAGCAACCCCAGGCCAGCGTCCTTTACGAAGACTTGCTCATGTCGGATGGGGAGGATGACGATGGCAGTGACGAAGAGGAAGGCGACAATCCTTTCTCGTGTACGTGGACACTCTTTCCGCAAACAACAACAACAAAATACAAAAAAGGTTGTGGCCTCTTAGAGTAGGGGTGCCCAACCTTTTCAGGCCATGGGCCGGTCATGTGGTGGCTCCCACCAGAAGTGGAAGTAAAACACGCCTTGCAATCTGTTTTGCAACAGGGTGAGATAGATTTTAGCCTGCCATTTTTTCTGCTTAAACCAGGGGTGCGCAAACTAAGGCCCGCAGGCTGGATCCGGCCCCCAACACCAATTCATCCAGCCCACACCGCCCTCATTGCTCCTGGATGGGCACATTTTACCTCCGCTTCTGGGAGCGACAAGGGTGGCGTGGGCCGGATGAATTGGCGTTGGGGGCCAGATTCAGCCCATGGGCCGTAGTTTGAGCACCCCTGTCTTAGAGACTTACTCCTGTATTTTAATGTGAACTTTTGTAGATCAAGTCCATTCCCTGTGAATTCACACTAATGGGGTTACTGCGCATATGCAGTAAACGCCTGAGTGCATGGAATGGTGTTACCTTTCCTGCCGAATTGGTACCTATTTGAAATTTCTACTTGCAATTTCTTGGTTACGAATCAGAGTGCCTCCTCCGCTCATTTTGCCCAATCTGATGGTTTCCAGTGGCATTTCCTCCGCTGAGGGGGCCATTGCCCCACCTAAAGGGGCTCATCCTCCCGTAGCCGTTGGCCCTTTTAGGGAGTCAGGTTAGTTAACCACCACCTGACACTCGGCGTTGAGTCACTAGCTGTACGGTCTACTCCATTACCATAGCCGCGGGATGTTCAGCCAGACATGTAGCACCCATACTAATTACAGTAGAATCATCCAAACTATTTACTTGGCTAATTAAGAATTACACATATTCGTGCATCCTTTGCATGTGCAACATGTATGTTGGTATCTATGCCAGCAGTTAACTTGTTGACATGTAGATTGCTTTTGACACCTTTCTCTGCAGATCTGTGGGCTAGGTTTCTGAAGGATCCTACATTGCTGTAATGCTACTTTAAAAAAAAAAAGTTGTGTCAGAAGCACACACAAATGTGCTTTCTGGGTTGAAAGGATTTTCCCCCTGGAGAAAGTCCGCTCAGGGGATGCCCGGATGAGCCTCATTTCATGTCCCCAAGATCCTTTCCCACCGAAGGGGTTCCTATTTATCTACTTGCAATTTCTTGTTTTCGAACTGCTAAGTTGGCAGGAGCTGGGACAGCTCAGTCCGTCATGCAGGGTCTCAAACTACCGAATTGCCAGCCTTCCAGGTAACAAGGCGAGCTTCTTAACCCCCCTGAGCCACTGCAGTCCCTGTAATGCTACTGGGGAGATGTGTGTTCTGGGATTTGGTAGTATTGATGAAGGGAGCAAGCATGTTCTTGTAAGAAAGGCAGCCTGTCGTCCATCTTGTCCCCTCTCTCCCCCAGCGATTCAGCTCAGTGAAAGTGGGAGCGATTCGGATGTGGAGTCTGAGGCCATGAGACCGAAGCAGCCTCACGTGCTCCAAGAAAATACGCGGATGGGCATGGAGAATGAAGAGAGCATGATGTCCTACGAGGGAGCCGGAGGGGAGGCCTCCCAGGCCATGGAGGACAGCAATGCCAGGTAACTCTGGGCAACAAAGGTATTGTGGGAGCCACCAGGGAGAAGGTCTCGGGTCTCACAACCGCCTCTGCTGTCTGTGCACAGGTGGGACAGCGATGATGCCCCCGCTAAACAGAAACCAAAGTAAATAGGTCAAATCTGGCCAAGACCCAGCTCTGTTTTCCTTGGAGAGTTGGGTTTATAACAGTGGTGGTGAACCCATGGCACATGTGCCAGAGAGGGCACTCAGAGCCCTCTCTGTGGGCATGCGTGCCGTCGCTCCAGCACAGAGTTCGTCCCGCCCCTCTGCCCAGCAGCCTAATGAGGCTGTGGAGGCAGCATTTTGCTGTGGCGAAGGCATACATACTGCAGGGGATGGGGAGTGGAAATGGTCTCAGTTGGAGATTTATTGTTTGTGCTGAAACTAAATGGTGCAAAAGAGAATGAAGGTGCTTTCTGGCCCTTCATTTCTGCCCATTGTGTCACATATTTGCCTTTCCTCGCTGTTCATTCATTGTCATGTCCTTCCATGAAGAAGAGTGAGGATCGCAAGGCACATAATGTCACTTCTCTCTCTCCCCCCCCCTTCCAGTTTCGGTAGCTACGAGGAACCCGACCCAAAGTCCAATACTCGAGATACCAGTTTCAGTAGCATGGGGGGCTATGAAATCTCTGAAGACGAGGAGGAGGAGGAAGAGGAGGAAGATCGGCGGTGCGGTCCTAGTGTCTTAAGCCATGTTCCTCTCTCAGAAGACGACGACGACAGCGAGGACTTCCATTCCATCGGAGGAGACAGCGATCTGGACTCAGATGAGTAAAGCCGCTTCCCAAGCGGCTGATGAGCAACAGTGTGTTGGACCAGTTGACGCAGGGGAATTCTCAATTTGTTCTCCACTGAAATGTGGATTTGGAGACTCCATGCTGGGCCTGAAAGACATCCTATGTTCTTGCGGCTGTTCCACCCCTGCCCACTTGTTCGTCTTTTTAGTTTGTGTCCGTGTGCGTGTGTTAACTCAATGTCTGTTTTCATACAAGGAGTCCTGCAAAAGGACCCATTTTGACGTTTGTATATTTATAATATTTGCAATACAGTGTGTGCTCCATTTGCTCCTAGAATGGCAGAAAACATGGCATACTTGAGAGTTCATATGGCTGATTTGTGCCGTATCGGTCTGGCCGTGAAGTCATTTTGCTTCCAAGTGAGAATCACAGATCACAGGCTATATTGACAGTTTAGGACAAGTAGTATGCCAAAATGCTTGCTTAAACTGTGAATAAACCTGTTTGTGTAAAGTTTGATGTTTTTGTGCGTGTGTGTGTGGTCTCCTCCCTGCCACCAATTATCAGCATTTCCAGCTGCTGAAGCCGCTCTTTCTGTAGATAATTGGGGATAAACAGAGACGTCTGTTAGGGGTGGATAACTGGGCTGTCTGCTTCGTGAGTTTATAGACCAGGGATTCCCGACCTTTTCAAGCCGGGGCTGGGTCATGCTCTCTCAGTCAGCTTCGAGGTCCGGATGGCCATTTTGTCCTGCCTGCACTATGGGGGTGGTCATTTTGTCCCAACAGCTTCAAAGGAGTCCTGCAAAAGGACCCATTTTGACGTTTGTGTATTCACACACTGAATCCAAATATGAAATCAGTCTTTCTCTATCTGCTCTACTTTTTTAGATCAGTGTTTTTTCAACGTGCAGTTCTATGTGAAATGTGCAGTTCTAACTCCATTTCGCAAGGAAAATTTTGTTGTTGGTGCCTAGGATTTTAGAACTTATTTTAGCCATATTTGGGTCGCTGAATCCAAATATGAAATCAGTTTTTCTCTATCAGCTCTACTTTTTTAGATCAGTGGTTTTTTTAACGTGCAGTTCTACACGAAATGTGCAGTTCTAACTCCACTTTGTGCAGTTCTAAATCACATATACAAGGATTGGTTCCTGTATATTTGCCCTATTGTTATTTGATGAATGAGGCCGAGCAAAAAGCTTGGACTTCATTTTGTTGCAGTTGTCGGAAATTTTCTAGGCAAACGCAAAGCTGAAAACTATGTTGAACTGGTAAACGAGATGCTTAAGAGTTTCAAATCCCTTGGGTGTAACATGCGTATTAAGGTGCACTATTTACACAGCCACTTAGACCGTTTTCCTGGAAATTTAGGAGACGCCAGTGAGGAACAAGGTGAAAGATTTCACCAGGATATTAAAAACTATGGAGGACCACTACCAAGGAAGATGGGATACGATACGCACACGATGGCAGATTACTACCGGAGTTTAAAAAGCGACTGTTCCAAAATACATTCAAGAATGTCATGGAAAAGAAGCTTCTGAAGTGTTGAGTGACTAGTTGGTTTCATCAATGTCTTTTCCCTCTATCTTTGTATATAATAATATTTGTATCATATAATAAAAATTGTGTTTAGTTTTTTTAAATTTGATCCATGGATTTAACTTAAGATAGTGATGTGTTCCCAAAAAGATCATTATTTCAAACTTTTATATCCAATAAGTTTGAATGTAGAAGTTTTGGATTCCAGACACTTATATTCAATTATGTCCAGACATTAATTTTAATTCTAAGAGCTTATAGTCCAAATGCTCCTAGAAAGGTTTTGGGGTTTGGTGAGTTCCCTTTTCCACTCACCTATAGCCAATCGTGGAGAGCTTCTCTGCTTTCCAAACCCTCCTAATTCAATTGAGTTAGAAGCAGTCAAAGGAGAAAAGTTATTTCAAATCTTATTCATTTATTATCGATAATAAAGGAGCCTTTGGCATACATCTTTACAAGCCAGTATACTTGTCAGGAATGCAGCAGCCATACAACGAAAGCATACAAGTTTTTTTATACACTTTCGCCTCCTCCTTTCCCTTCTCCCAGAACTCTTTCAAGTTTCCAAAGATCTTGTGTGACTCAATAATTAATGTTCTTTTCAACCTAAAAGGTTACAAAAATGTTGATAACTGTTCCATTTTGTGATTGGTGCCAGTTGGCTTTCTCGGGAGGGTTGCAAATGATTTAGAGTACTTGATCTGGATAGTACATACCTGTCAACCTTCCTGGATTGGCCAGGATTTCCCAATTTTTTGCGCCATTTCCCGCCCGCAGCTGCCAAAACCCTGGAATTGGCAGCAGGGGGAAACAGGTACTGCACATCCCTTCTGCGCAAGTTGCCTTCTACGCATGCGTAGAACCCTTTTACGCTTGCGTAGAACCCTTCTACGTATGCGTAGAAGGCTATGCATGTGTACAAGGGTTCTATGCAAGCGTAAAAGCCTTCTACGCATGCGTAGAAGGCGACTTGCGCAGAACCGTTCTGCGCAGGTCCTGGATTGTCCGGAACCGCGGTTGACAGGTATGATAGTATAGTGTTAGTCCTTGAGAAAATGTTGCCTCTAAAGTTTTACTCCTCTTTCCTTTGTCCTGTCATGGGTCTTCAGGCGGGGAAGCTGAAGATTTAACATCTTTGGGGGTCAAATTAGACCTTTAACCTTTCAGTCCAGAGTTAGCTTAAAAGTTTATATAACCTTAGCACTGAATATGAACCATACAATCAAAGCTTTTGATAGCTGACAATGTGTTCCTTAGGGTTGATGTCAATGGAATAACTTCTTTGTGTTTTAAGTATATAGGCTAACATATATATGTACAGTAGACCCTCGCATAATGATGTTATTTGGTTCCCCGAGTAGCATTGCTAAGCGATTTTTGTTGTTATGCGGGTTTCTATGGAGCTTCCAGCATAACGACGTTTTTGGCGTCATCGTCCGGATAATGGTTATTTTAGCGTTGTTGTCTGGACAACACTAAAAACGTTATGGGGAGGAACACGTGCATAACATGTTGTTAAGCAAAAATGATAACTGAACGTGTTATGTGAGGGTTGACTTTATATAAATTATGTGTATAAAAACCTTGTTACGGTATTATTGTGTTGCGTGGTATTTCTTAAGAATATTACAAGCTACAATTCTATAATGTTTCATAAAGGAGATACAATGTGTTTTGAGTGTGGTACATTTCTATATAATTACAATGGATGCATATATTTATTTAAATAAATGATAAAAATCAGTCCCACAGCAATAGTGTAACGTATATTTCACTAAAATGTTTTACTGTAGCTTAGGCAAAAACTAAAGTGCCATATTTGAATTCACAGGGGATCAAATTCATGTGAAACCCCCTCAAAACCCCCTCCAGGCACCAAAACCACTGTTGGCTTGTGTTATTTTTAAGAGTGATTGAATCAAGGCACCGCCTTTCTCACTGCACTTATTTTATGTCTATGGGATCATTCACGCGGCTGCCTTTGTTTATTGAGCCTTCTTTCAATGTATTGTGTTGCTACGGGGCTGATCATGAGATGTATGTTTATTGTACGAGGAGGGGGGCTTGGCTTTTTTATGTGGCGGCCATTTTCCCCCTCAGGGGCTCCAACAACAACGTGAGGCGGCGGCGTGGTGGGCGTGGCTCCTCCCTCGGGCCCTGCCGCAGCCGAGAGCGAGCGCTCGCCCCTCCTTTCCCCTTCCCGTCGTCCCTCGCGCAGCCCCTCGAGGGACGCGGCGCGCGCGGACCTCCAGTGAGAGGGGCGGGGCGCCGGGGCAAGAGAAGTGTGTGTGTGTGTGTGTGTAGGCGCATGCGTGTTGCGCCAATGTGGCGCAGTGGAGGCCGCGCGCGGCGGAGGGACACACAGCGGTCTTCGTCACTCACGCGGGGCATCGTCCTCCGCCCGAGCTTCCCTCCCTTTGAGAACCGCGCGGAGGGGGGCACAGGATCGCTCCGGGAACGGCGGAAGGAGGGGTCTCCTTCCAGCCGCGCCCCACCGCCACTGGAGCGTGTCTTTCGCTCGCATCCTCGAGGACTACTTTGTGTGTGAGGGGAGGGGAGCGGAGGCGCTCCGAAGAAGTTCCGGCGGAGTAGGCGCTCCGCCCCGCGCCGGTCTCCCTCCGCCCCCTCGGCCGCCATTTCGGGAGCAGCCGTCGCCTGAGTCTGACCCGAAGAAGCAACAGAGACCGGCGGCGGAGGCGGCTGAGGAGCGGCACACGCGGAGGGCCATCCTATCCCCAGCAGCCATGGCGGCCTCTGTGGGCAACGTCGCCGACAGCACAGGTAGAGCCGCCGTGGGCCGCTTTGGCCAGGGCTCCGCCGCCTCTTCTCTCCCTCTCTGTCTTCTTCGCCACGGCGGCCTCGGGTGGCCTGGGCCTGAGGTGAGGGCGGCGGCGAGGAAGGGCAGGCGGCCTCCCCCCGCGCTCTCGCCTCCTCAGCCACCCCGGGCCCTCCGGCGAGGAAGAAGGAAGGGCCCTGACTGAGGGGGAGGGGGAGGGGGGAGAGAGAAAGAGAACCCATTTCTCGGACTACAACTCCCAGAATCCCCGGCGAGTTGGCGCGGAGGGTCTCTGGGAGCTGCAGGGTGAAGTCGTTGGCCTGCTTCTCAGGAAGGGAAAGAGGCGGCATTGGGGAAACCGTTGATTTAAGCTTTAGTTTGCGGTCATCAAATAGCCACTTAGTACGTGACTTTCTGCAGAGATGCTTAACCTGCTTTTCTGCAATAGCTAATCCAGGGTTCCTGGCCTTGCTGGTCTTTACTTTTCGGCTGAAGATAGTCTTAACTTACAGGCAGATAGATGTTCTAACGTCTAAGTAGTAAGTGGTTAAATTTAAACAGGGAACATATGAGTCTTTTAGGTCAACCTGCGCGTGTCACTTGCAGGCCAGAACAATTAGGTAAAAGGTCAATCTCTATTCGTCGAGTTAGAGGAGTCTTCCTCGCTGCAGGTGGGACTCTGAGGGCGCATCGTCAGCCTACAATCCTCACTATTAAATAATGTGTTTAATATGTGAATCTGCTCAGCTCAACCTAAGGCATTCCTACATTTCCCCGCCCTCGGTGGGGTTGTGTGGGGTGGTGGTGGTGGTGGTGGGAAGCAGGCCGCCTTTGGCCCTCTTTCCTGTGTCTGAAACGTGAGGAGCCTCCAGGCTTCTGCGTGGTCTTCCGAGACTGAGGCCTTCTTCTTCTTCCTCCTCCTCCTCCACTCCTTTCCCAGCCAGGCCTTTCCATTCTTCTCCCAAGTGGGGGGCTGTTCTGCTCTCTCTCTGCCCCTGAGCTTGGGTTGAGGAGGGTGCTTTCTTTGCCAAGGCTTCCTCCTGCCTGAAGGGTCCCGGGTGGTGGTGGGGGTGGGGGTGAAAACAGGGGACCCCCTCCTGGTGCCCGTTCCCATGTGGAATCGGAGGATGGGCCGCGCCAGCCTGGGCCGCTTTCAAGCCTGGAGTGGAGGAGGCTGGCTGGCTGGGAGGGAGGGAAAGCAAGCGGGGCAACAACGCCCAGTCATGAGTGGGTGAGAAGGGGGACAAAGTTGGAGGGAGAGGAGGAGAGGGATAATAGCACAGTTTGGCCAGGGAAACGTATCACTTAGAGCCGGGTATAATAGAAGAGCAAATAAAAACAACAACAACAAAAGACCAAACAACAATGTTGTGGCACCTTTAAGGACTGAAACTCTTGTATTTCAATGCGAGGTTTTGTGGATCAAGTCCACTCCGACTAGATCCCATGAAAGCTCACGTTTAAATACAGGAGTTACTCTTTAGTAAAAGTAAAGGTTTCCCTTGCTCGAAAGCCAGTTGTATCCAACTCTAGGGTGCAGTGCTCATCTCTGTTTCTAAGCCAAAGAGCCAGCGCTGTCTGCTTCTGCAGACGTTTCCGTGGTCATGTGGCAGGCATGACTAGACACCAGAGCACACGGAACTCTGTTTATCTTCCCACCGAAGTGGTGCCTATTGATCTACTTGCAATGTCTTGCTTTCGAACTGCTAGGTTGGCAGGAGCTGGGACGAAGACGGGAGCTCATTTCCGTCCTGCAGTACTCAGGAATCGAACTGCTGACCTTCCGCTTTCCAGTCAGCGTCTTAGCCACTTGAGCCACTGCAGTTAAAGCGCCACTTTTTTGTCTTGTTTACTCTCAAAGAAGCTTGCACAGTCTATAACACGGCTACCGTTTCGAAAAGTTTTCAGGTATAAAAAGAGGTAGCTAAGAGTCGGCCTTGGAAAATAAAAATAAAATAAAAAGAGGTAGATAAGAAAGGAAGATGGGTAAATTCCCAGGAATTTGACCCCCAAGCTGACGCTCAATTGTAGCTTGCACAATTTTAACTATATACTGTACATCCTCTCATGATTTTCCTTTTGAAGTCTTGATTTCAGCAGGCTGTTGGAGGAGGGAAATAAGAAAATTTATTTTTGTGGTTAAAGCGCTAGGGAGCAAAAACTCCAGCTGATATAATGAAATCAATCCAGAATTTTACATCAGTAGATTTATATGCATTTTTTTTTGTCTTTGGGCCTGATAGGCAGGTGGTCTGATAAAGAAGTAAGTATGTGTGCATTGGTTGGGGTCCTGGAAACAGACAGGCACCTATCCTGCTCCTCTTTGCATCATGTCTTAATTTAAAAGGACCTGTGGGGAAAGATGGCGGAAGTAGACAAAGGAAGGGCCTGTCTCTGTAGAACAAGGCATTTCTATGAAGCGGAAGTGAAGTTTGGCCCATGTGCTTTGCATTTGAACATGTGAAACTTGCATCTCCTGTTTATGCAGAATACCTCAGTGCTGGAGTTGATGGGTCCTTTGTCTGACTTAATATGTCTGATTGTTTTATCTGTAGTGACCTCTTCGCCTTTTAAAAGCTTCTTCCTGTTCAGTTACTTGTTGCTTTTTGGGGAACTAAAGAGTAAGAGTATCACTTAAATCTCTTAGGCTCCCTCTGATGTTTAGCCACAATGTTTAATTGTATTTCAAGTTTTATGTAATTTACCATCTTTGTTTGTCTGTAAACTGCTTTGGGTTACCAATAGGTGAGGAAAGCAGTATAAAAATATACTAAATAAATCTGAAATAATAATAGAGAGACTGGCTGTTTTACAACACAGAAATGTGAATTTCTCTTAATGGTTTAGTCCAAGGGTGCCCAAACCTTTTGGGCCATGGACCGGTCATGTGGTTCAGGAGGATGGTCACTATGGCCAATGGGCCAGATCCGGCCCCCGATGCCATGCAGGCATATTTTACTTCCACTTCCGGGAGCGATGAGGGCTTTGTGGGCCAGATGAATTGGTGTCGGGGGCTGGATCCAGCCCACGGGCCATAGTTTGGGCATCCCTGGTTTAGTCAGTGGTACAGAATCACCCCCAGTCATGCTAGGAGTAAGTAACAGCATTGGGTTTTTCAGTGGAAGGACTGTAAGTTCTGTTGAGTTCTTCTGTCTGAAATACATTTCTGGGATTAATTTTTGCACCACATGCCAGTTGGTGGATCTTGAGCTTCTAATAAAACAAGATGATTTGATTCCCCAAATCCGAACAAGTCTGTCTACCCTTGTGTTAGATTTTTTTGCAAAAGGACCCTGACTGCAAGTTCAGATAGTTTTCTGCATGTAAGGGTCACTTCAAAACACTCACTGCATTTTAAAGTGCACCATAAAAAACAGGTTCTGGGATGTACAGTTTAAGTCTATAAATCTTTAAAGTATTGCCACAATTTGCTTGTACTTAGAGGTATTCCACCCATCAAGTGAAAGTTCACCACTCTGGGCAGTTTACACAGACATTACAATGAAATGTAAACCATAAAACAATCCCTCCCAGATCATGATGGCAATATATTAATAAAAAGATCTGTAGCTAGGAACCTCTGAGTCCTGAAAAAGCAAGCATGTAATTAGCCTTTCATGGTTTTGTCCATTTCATTGCTGTGATTAACAAACCTTCATCTCCCCGTCTCTTTACTTATATGTTGGGCAGGCATTCTTTTGCTAAATGCTTACACTGTAAGTACGTGTAAGGAATCTCTTGCAGGAAGTAGCACATCAGTTAATGCTCTTTAGGAGGGAAGGACTGACTGAGTTCAATATATCCATTGAATTATTAAGATGGAATTGATTCCATGGGGTGTTATAGATGGGGCTAACAGATTTAGATGCAAGTGTCCAAAATGTGCTATCGGACCCACAGATTACAGATAATCTGTGATAGGTAGAATTGGTAGGAGAGAGTATATCTTACTTAAGTGCAGCAGCTCTGGTGGACATACTGCTGACTGAGAACCACAACTGTGAAAGATGTCTGGAAAGCTACTTCCTTCCTGGCACTTTCCCCCTAACATCTGGGGGCACAGTCAGGGATGGTACAAATAGGAGGGCAGATCAGGGTAGTATTTTCCCACTAACCCCTGTAGGCTGTCATTGAGAGAAGCAGTTGACACTGTGGTTTACCAGAAGAGGTAATTCTCCAGATGGAAAGTGTCCTACATGTATTCTAATAGCAGTTTAAAGGAGAAACGTTGACTTTGGGGCCTCATTTCCCCCTGAGTGTTTACATGATATTCAGAGCAAAACAGTGTAAGCCAGGGGTGCCCAAACTATGGCCTGTGGGCCATATCTGGCCCCAACACCAGTTCATCCAGCCCACACTGCTCTTGCTGGTCCCGTACGGGTGCGTTTTACTTCTGCAAGGGCAGCATGGGACGGATGAATCGGTGTTGGCCAGATGCGGTCCACGGGCTGCAGTTTGGGCATCCCTTGGTTAAGCAGAGAAAATGGCAGCCTAAAATCTTATCTCATCCTGTTTCAAAACAGGTTGCAAGGCACATTTTACGTCTGCTTCTGGTGGGAGGAACCATTTGACCGGCCCACTGGACCATGTGACTGGCCTGCACTCCAAAATGTTTGGGCACACCTGGTTTAAGCCATGTTCTGAATTTAAAGCCCAGCTGCCTGGAAAAAAGATACCAGTAGTTACACAAGGCAGCACATCCCTCTGCACATGTGTGAGGCCTAGGAGAGTTTCATGCTGGCAGATGGTTGATGGAGTTTGGTGCCCTTTCAGCACAATATGTGGCCTATAGATCAATGGACTAGAGAGTGCCCAGGCAGACTTCACATCTCACACTATTCATGCCTGGGCCCTTCCTAAAAAGGCTAATTTGTTTTGTTGCTCTTTTTTTAAACAGGCAGTGATGGTGAACCTTGGCTCTCCAGATATTCTTGGACTTCAATTCCCAGAAGCCTTGATCAGCAACTTGGGCTTCTGGGAATTGAAGTCCAAGCACACCTGGAGAGCTACAATTGAGGAACCCTGTTCTAAGGTGACTCTAGAACTCATCCTATGCGCTGATTCAAGGCTGTGGGCTTTTTGAAGCAGACATTGCAGAATCCCTTGTGGGGCAATGTCTCGCGGCATGGAGCGCAAAACTCCTTCGTTCTTCCTTTTCTTCCACCAGGGAGATAAATATAAACTCATTAGTGATCTTAGATTAGTAAGACTCTAGAAACATGATTCAAAAGCTTGATTGTTAAGGATATTTTGCAAAACATTTCTCTGCTTTAAATGAAGCCACTGTGGTGTTCTGCATGGTAGCAGCTGGATATAACTATTCTCCCTCCTCTTTAAGGGAAAGTTTACACAGAATAATTATTAGACTTCTGTATTCCAGAATAAAGGAGAATGGATTTCTTTCTCATCCACAAGAAGAGTTCCCTTCTCTCCGACAGCAGGGTTATTTTTTAATATTTCATCTGCATAATTTGATGGCTAGAGAGCTGAACTTTAATAAGGTGGGAGCCTTGCTCAGTTCCTCCTCCTGCCTTTGGCCAGGTGATGTGGGGATGGAAAATTTTACACTGTTGTCGTTCCTGAGGTAATTTTCCAGTCCTAAAAATGCATGTGCTTTTACAGTTGATTACAAGCATAACAGAAGGATACAATTCTTTTCCCAAACAGAAAGATGGGAAAACAATTTGAACACTGCATGTTATCCAAACCTGTCAGATCAGACTACAGTATATTTCAGTCACTAGAAAACTTGATGATTCAGAACTGTCATTAAAGCCATATCATTTTTGTGGACGTAAGTGTGTCCTGCACACGTCATCCTGTTCCAGTTACCTATTTGTGAAATGAATTTTTTATTTATTTATTGCTGTCTCACTTGAAGGAAAGGAAGCAAAACGTCTAAAATAAGATAGCCACAGTAGGGGGGAAATCATGTTAAATTCCATATTTGTTTTGTATAGCTTGTGGCACAAAACAGCTTTGCGTTCCTGGCTGCTTTGATAAGTCCGTGGTGGTTGAACTGAAAGAGTTTGTACAAGTGCAACTGAGATATTTATAACAAAACAACAAAAAGGGCTTTAGGTATAAACGTTGACCAGGTAACCAGTTTGCTAATCTTAGAGTAAACTGTTGCATGGAAGGAAAATTACAGAGAGGTTGTTGAGCACCTCTGGACAGCAAGAGCTGTGGCAGAAATGTGAAATGTTCCTCTTAAGAAAACCGTCTGTTGGCTGCAACTTCTTACCCACATCAGTTGGATTTTTTTTGTGCATCACAACGACGACAACAACAACAACAACATATCGTGACTTGCAAATTGAAGTCGAGTGTCTACTGAGGAAGAAATCTGTTGTTCCCATAGTGGTTGGAGTAATATCTAAATGACTCCCTAGATCAGGGGTGCTGGTCCGGAAGTGGAAGTAAAATGTGCCTTGCAATCTGTTTTGCAACAGCATGAGATATTTTAAGCTGCCATTTTCTCTGCTGAAAACCAAGGGGTGCCCAAAATGCTACGGGCTGTGGGCCAGATCTGTCCCCCGGTGCCAATTCGTCTGGTCCACACCTGGGAGTGATGAGGGTAGCGTGGGCCTGATGAATTGGCATCAGGGCTGGATCTGGCCCACGGGCCGTAGTTTGGGCACCCCTACTCTAGATATTTGAACATTTTGGACTTCAACAACCTAACTCCAAAAAACAACTGTACTAGGAACTGCATATATACTCAGATGTTACCTTAACAGTTCTTAGGTCCTTGGTTAGGGCTTGAACTGTTAATTTTATTCCAGTCCTGAACTGTGAATCAAATGGTTGATTTGTAAATAATAATAATAATAATAATAATAATAATAATAATAATAATAATAATAATAATAATAATAATAAAGCTGACTGTTAATATAAAATTGGTATCAGTTTATTCATGTGGATTGGACCTTCCGAGTAAATAAAGTTGCACTATCTACCTCAACGTAGTGCCCCTAAGCTTCATGGGCCATTCTGACCAGGGTTGATGGGAATTGTAGTGGGTGTCATTTGGAAGCGAAGAGATTATTGAGAGGAATGCAGCGTAGGACACACCACGATTACTTAAAACCCTTGTATCTGCTCAAGGAGGTCTATGAGGTAGATTAAGCTGGCAGACGCTTCCTGGGGCGTAGTCATCTCATCCATCCTGTTAGTTTATTGCCTGGGTGGGGATTTAAGCCCTTTATCTCTCTGGTTCTAATCTAGTTATGCTAACCTCTCTCTATAATATTGACTTTGTTTTTCTTCTTGGTTTTTCCAAAAGTAATCCACATTTCTATTTTCTTTGGGGCTCAACTTTTCCAGGGCTTCTCCTTTTGCTGCCAGCAGTCCGGCGGCGGCTGCTGCTGCTGCTGCTTCTTCTTCCGTTCCTCCGCAGTGGGTTTTTTTGGGGTTGCCTCTCAGGTGCCTTTCTTTCATGTCTGCTCTTCTGGCTGGGTAGGCGGGATGAAGAATGGCTTGAGCAGAGATGCCCCAACTGTACGTTGATCAGCCGCATTGAATTTAGTCCCAAGTGGGACATTGTATATTGATGGACGGGTAGAGAAGGACAGATTTATTTACTCTTGCTTGGGGTACAGTATAGGAGTGGTCTTGGGATAGCTGCCTCTTTTTCAGTGACACTTGGATTGGAAGCATAATTTGGGCTACTACTTCTACCAGAGCATGTACTTGATGCCCCCAAGGAAAGGTTTAGTTTATGTGCCAGTTATAAGTCTTCCCTTTCATCACATGAAAACATGTTATTCATTTGCTGTGTTTCTTAAGTTGATTTCGGAATACACATTAGGCTTTGAGTTACCCTTAGTTTATCAAATACGTAGACAAGTTTATCAAATAGACTGGGCCTTGTATTATGGTATGGCCTTTGGAAAAATAATAGACTTGTGTTAATAGCTGTGGAAATTCCCCAAATTGATTTTCAGCTGCTGTTGTTCAGGTCTCTTGTTTCCTGGGAATATTTTAGTGTATTGCGTGTAAAGAATCGGGAAGAGTAATGTGATTTTCCAAGCATGACCAAGTTACCTTAAGTTTTCATTAAGCTGGTGAGTTTCTGCCAGAAAGGAGTGATGCCATATTTGTATAAGCCCTTGGTGTTCATCACCTAATACCCTCGATATTTTTAACATTTTCACGCATTTCATTTTTTATGTTTTACAACCATAGTTTGTCAGTTTTTGTTCCCATTTTCTAACTTTTTGTTTTCCCCCCTAAATGTTTTGGTGGCCCTCCAGAACCAACGAAACGTATGCTTTCCTTCCAAGGGCTAGCGGAGTTGGCTCACCGGGAGTATCAAGCAGGTGACTTTGAAGCCGCGGAGAGACACTGCATGCAGCTTTGGCGACAGGAGCCTGACAACACCGGTGTGCTCTTGTTGCTCTCCTCGATCCATTTCCAGTGTCGCAGGCTGGACAGGTAAGGAGTTGGGCAGGTCTGTCCCATGCACAAATAAGGCTTTGCCTCAGAAAGAATGGTGGATGGAACAGGGGTCGGCGGCGTTGGTACTTTTACTATTACTTCAGTATTTAAAAGGTTTGTGCAGTAAACGTGTAAATACAGCTGGTTTGTTTGTGCAGAGAGCAAATAGGGTGCCAACTCTTAAGCTTAATGGAGAAAATTCCTGAACTGCTCATGGAACTGTTCTGGAGGCTCAAACGTGTATGAAGATGAATGGAACTCATGACGTGCCTTACTTCACCTTTGCTTAAACAGGATTAGTTTGCATCAGTCCATGGATAACTGTCTTGTACACATTTTATGTTAGTCTCTTTCCTTCTGGCTGCATCGTATAAGATGTTCTGAGGATTCGTTGAGAATAGCTCATTTGATCTGCTAGCAGTAGTTTTTGGTAGTCTTGTAGAGGTCTAGCAAACAGAGAAAGATACTTTTAACCCCTCTGCTTCCCCTCTTCCTTAGGTCTGCTCACTTCAGCACTTTGGCCATCAAGCAGAACCCACTCCTGGCCGAAGCCTACTCTAACCTGGGGAACGTGTACAAGGAACGTGGGCAGTTGCAGGAGGCCATTGAACACTATCGGCATGCCTTGCGCCTCAAGCCAGACTTCATTGACGGATACATTAATCTTGCTGCTGCTTTAGTAGCTGCAGGTGATATGGAAGGCGCGGTCCAGGCCTACGTTTCAGCCCTGCAGTACAACCCTGTAAGTGGAATTCGACCTTGGAATAATGTCTCAATTCCCTTCGAAGTATAAGTAGCAACCACTTTGAACATGTGGATTTCCAAAACAGTTTGCTCTTAGCTTCAGCAGCTTGGTAACTGATTGACCTTTGGTGACATGGCTCATAAAATCCCTTTTATTACTGTGCAAACTACATTCTGCAGTAAAAAGTATTTCTGTGCCCTCCGCCTTTGCGTTCCCTTTAGGGCAGGGATTCTCAACCTGCGGCCTGCGACGCCATTTCATGTGGCCCTCCACTACATCAGGAAGTGCCATGTGGTGGAGGAAGGGCAAAATGGCTGTCCGGCCCCCGAAGCTGTCAGAGCGTGACCCAATGGCCCCTGGCTTAAAAAGGTTGAGAGCTCCTGCTTTAGGGCTTGGGCTATGCAGTCTATTTGCTTATGTAAACTGTTGCCATTATTCTTTGAAAAGATATTTTAAATATGTTCACAGCGGATGGTTGGCTATTTTGTTCATCTGTACCAAGAGTAGGCAGATTCCCAAGGCTTAGGTGTCATAGGAACCCATCACCCCTCAAAAAAGTTAAAGAACAGGCGCTGCACTGCAACTGGAATTTCTGCCATTAGTTAGTGGTACGGTAATAATAATAGTAGTAATAATAGTAATAATAGTTTAATTTATATACCGCTTTTTTCTGCCCAGCAGGCGACTCAAAACGGTTCATACAGGTACCTACAACAAAATCAAAATATGCAATGCAAAACAAAATACAGTACACAGTATAGTTCAAACAGCAAAAAGCAAAATCTTACGAAGTATTAATAATTAATATTAATAATTGTGGTATGATTTACAAGTGTCACGGCTAGCAAAATTCAGTGACCGTTTCGGTGCCCTTTTGGGAGAGCGCATCCTGGAGATTCTTCTGATATCATGGAGCTGTACAGAAATGCAGAATAGCCTCTGTTTCCCTTGTCAAAGCAGCAAGTAGGGAATAGAGGAGAAATGGCAAAACAGTCTCACTGGTGCAGGTGACAACAGTGAGACTGCCATGTCTGTGGCAACCTGCAGCATGGATGCATGACCTACACGTGGCCCATCTCTAAGCTAAAGCGTTCCTCTCTCCCTTTCCAGCTCTGTAATTGCCGTTTTACCTTTCTTAGTGAGTGCACTGCCAATGATGCCATTCATTTGGTTTTCAGGACTTGTACTGTGTGCGTAGTGACCTGGGGAATCTGCTCAAAGCCCTGGGTCGCTTGGAAGAAGCCAAGGTAGGTTTCCTGTAGAATGAGTTTTAAACCTCCGTCTCTTGAAATTGTGAACAATTAAGCCACGTCTTCAGTTCTCCATTGGCCTGCAGGAATCCCAAGGAATGGCTGAAAGTTGAAGGCCTTGAATTGTCCCAGAGTAGTGGCAGGGCAAGATACGGCATGTGCCCTTGGTTAACCATCTGCTTTAAGATGAGGAAAAAAATTGACTATTGAGTCTTGCTACAGAACTAGACTATCCATTATTGTGAAGTGACTGGCAGGGACGTCACCCTTCTCTGATCTGGAGAGAACAGACTTTTTCCAAACTGAGGCTTGCCTGCTGAGCCCCCCGTGCCTTAGTTCGTGGTTCCTGTGTGGAGCAGGTGCTTTTCTAAAGTCCTTTGTGACTTGTAAGTGGAGAAGAACCTTATTCAATGTTACTCTGTCAAAATGGCATTATTTAAAAAAATGTATTCTTTAACCTCCCTGCCCCACCTCCTCATAGTGGAAGAAAGGCTGGTAAAACACTCTTTAGTTACGGTTTGGTTCCTTAATAAAACGACCCCCTTTTGCCCAGGCGGTCAAGTGACATGGCTGGTTTGTTTGGGAAATGAACTGATCAAAGAAAAACTTGCGACAGTAAAGTGGGAAAGGTGGCTTCTAGCAGTCTGGTTTCTAAACCAAGAATTTGAACATCACAATGCATCGTCAAAACTCTCGGTACCCTTGAAAATATGGGTTGCACAAAAGCCTGAAATTTCCTTGTTACAAGCCACCTTACGCACCTGCGCTGCAGGGGTGAGGAGTATGGAGGAACCAGAAGAGCTTCCAAATCCTTCACTTCCAGCCCCACGCGCCTGCTACCAGGTGGAGTGTATGCGCAGTGTAGCTGTCTGGCTGATGGCTGCACCAGTATGGGGTGGGGGGGGGAGAGAAGGAGGGTCTCTGTTTCAGGTGAATCAGTGACTGGGCACTAGGAGTGGATCTTTGGTTGGAGTACAAATTGGAGAGGCAAGGGAGCTTCCTAACAAATTGCTACAGGTGGCACTGAAGTATGTCTTCTTGGAAAGACCCATGTGGTTCTCAGCCTCTCAGGTGGACAGCTAACATGATTTGCACTTCACCGCAGCTTTCTGTGTGACTGGTCTAGGCAAAGTCGACACTTCTGCGCCTGCTGCTGACCTTAGGTTGCTGACCTCTTTATTTCAGAGCCCTGGAGAGACACACCTAGTTTGAAAGCGTCAGTCTGGTGGTTGTTTTTTGGGTGAAAACTTCACTAAGCAAGAGGAAACATATACATAAATTTATTTATATACACTGAACAAACTGCAATGTATTTCTTTGACTATCAGTGCATTTGTAAAATCAAACCAGTAAAAGATTTGCTGCACGGAATAAAAAAAAATTTTTTTTAAAATTATTTGGTGAAAAGCCATTTGAGGGCCTTTCTTCCCATGTCCTGCTGTTTGCAGTCGCCCCGATTAACCCTTTCCCTTCTGCATGTCTCCCATGTATACACATACAGACGAGCTGCCTTCCACCCCATCATGTATTAGACATATCCAGAGATTTTCAATTGCTTTGTTGAACTTTTTACTAATGATCTTGTTTTATTTTCTCTCTTGTTTTTGGTTTTTTCACCATTGATATTGTATTTAGAAGGTTTCAGGTGGGTGAAACCTCCTATGCCATGCGTAAGGTGCCTCGCTGAAGGGAGCGCGAGGCCTGGATCTAGGGCAGACACACTCCTCCTCCTCCTCCTCTTCCAGCAAGGAACGCACCGAAAACTCACATGAGAAATATGGTAACGGGTTTGTAACTCCTCTGCCACAGCAAAACCATTTGCCTCCATGCCTGAATCTTCTGTCTTGTGGCTTCAGAAACAGCTTAAGTATTCTATGTACAAGCAAGTAATGTTAGAGAATATTTTTTATAGTCCTAGCCACAATTCTTTCAAAGAACTAGAGTAAAAGTAAATTAAGATATCAAAGAAAATAATAATAATTCCAGATACTTTATAGTTTTAAAAAGCTTCTAACTCTTCCAGTTGTTCATTTTTTTTCCTTTTCTTCTTTGTTTGGATTGCAGCGTTCTGCTCTTCTGATGACGCGCTGTGATCCTGCAGTAGCGCAAAGGCTGCGCGGCGGAATTGCGCATTGCGTGCGATTGAGCCCTTGTGAATGGTTGACTAGAGGATTCGTCTCTTAACTGGGCAGCTCTGGGCTTTGTAGACTTTTCGATGCAGCAATTGGATCGCATGACATTCCTATTTTAGAACACAAAATTTTAACATTCGAGGTTCC
Source organism: Bradypodion pumilum (assembly GCA_035047305.1). Lineage (NCBI taxonomy): Eukaryota > Metazoa > Chordata > Lepidosauria > Squamata > Chamaeleonidae > Bradypodion > Bradypodion pumilum. The sequence goes on along the minus strand of JAWDJD010000011.1, from coordinate 827,627 downwards.
GTGCAGGCCTGACTGGTAGATTAATCCGTCTGGTTGGCCGTTCACAGTCTCCAGGGGCATTCAGCAAAGCGCAGCAGTTGGCAGCGATAGCGCGGCGGCAGCGGCATGCTGTTAGGGTGCGCTCGCGACTTCTTGCGCATGCATTACAGGGACCTCAATCTTTGTGCAAACCTGTTATTTGAGGTTTTGGAGGCTGAAGGTTATGTCAAGTCCTGTTGGGGGTGGATGGGGGTCAAGGTTGTAAGAACGTGGGTCTGGATAACATAGCTGGGTTTCAAAGAAGAGCGGCATAATCCTCTTTGGTCTGGAGTTTTCCTTGCCTAATGGATGCCGTGGTGTAATGTCTGTTTTCTGTGGTACATTCAGGAGAGATGGCTTAAAGGTTTAGTAGCTGCATATCTTTGTAGCTTTCAGTAGGGTGTTCTCTAATTAATTGCACAAAAGTTTACCCCCACCCCCACCCGTGCACATGTGGAATATGCCTTATATTCAGCCAGTTGCCCTGGCCTTCTGTGTGCAAGAGAGGAAGAGTTGCCTCAGAGACTTTACAGGAAGTGTTGGCTTTTTAAAAAAGGCTCCGCGTAACTGACAATGGTGGATTTGCACTCGGGTTGTGGTTAGCGCCCGCGCAGGATCAGCCAGCTGTTAACAGCCCTTTTAGTTTTGGCGCAAGCAAGCCTATACTGCAGGATCACTTTTGACTTTTTCGAGAAAGGATACTAACAGAACGTCCTCTCCCTTTTCTTTTGTGCAAATATCCCCCTCCCCTTTTATCTACCTATCTTTGACCCTTCCAAGGCCTGTTATTTGAAGGCAATTGAGACTCAACCCAATTTTGCAGTGGCCTGGAGTAACCTTGGCTGTGTGTTCAATGCTCAGGGAGAAATCTGGCTCGCCATTCATCACTTTGAAAAGGTAAGAAGAGTTTAATGATCCATTATAGTCCCCTCATTTTTAGCATGAAAGCCGGCATACACAGGAAGAGCCTCCTTAAAGATTGCGGTATTTTTGAACCACAGTTGGGCATACTCCGGTAACGGCCACCGCGTGTTGTCAGCTAATCTTTCTCACACACGGTCAGGTGAAAGGAACTGCAGAACAAACTCACTTCAAGGTGGCTTCATTTTGGTAGTTTCACGTCTGGCCTAGACCCGGAAGAAGAAGAAGCATAAAAGCCAAGTGCTCTTTGATTTAAAAAAAATCTCTTTCTGTAACAGATAATCCTCATTTTAACAGAAAGCAGATCTTTAAGAATGAGTGTTGTTACATTTAAAGCATTTATGTACAGAGATTAAGATGAATGTGTTCTTTCAAATCCTCAGGCGGTGACTCTTGATCCAAACTTCCTGGATGCTTACATTAATCTGGGGAATGTCTTGAAGGAGGCACGCATCTTTGACAGGTAAGCAATGTTCAAATGTTCTTCTCTCCTCTGGTAAGTTTTGCTCTCTCTCTGTACTTGCTTCAATTGCTGAGAGGAAAACTGTGAATGCTGACTTAGAAATTGGGTCTTTTTCTGTCGCATTCCCTTTCCACTGGAGCCCCTTTCACGGGGGGGGGGGGGGGGCGGGGTGAGATACACCCCAGGAGGCCTCCTTCCCTTCTTCTGGTCTTTAGAGGTCCACCTTAGGTGAAATGAATACAAATTAAAAAGTGTTTACCTGCTGGTGCTGCCCTCCTGCATTGTTTTGTTAACTTTATCAAAGTTTTACCTTGACCTTATAATTGATTTTTTTTAATTGTTTGCTACTTTGTATATTTGAATTTTGTCTTAGTTGCTTGTAAACTGGAAGGATGGTATATAAATTTCATAAATATTGTCCGCTTAGAATAGCACTGTAGCATGATTGACAAAGCTGCCAGGTTGGCCATGCCCGTGTTTATTTGGGAGTTCCTGTCATGGTGGACAATGGAGCTTCCTGCCAATTGACTTGTTAGGGAGTTTGTTAAATAAAACAGCCCTGTTTTGCACGTCTCGTTTTAGAGCGGTGGCAGCTTACCTGAGGGCCTTGAGTCTGAGTCCAAACCACGCTGTCGTGCACGGCAATTTGGCCTGCGTCTATTACGAACAGGGACTGATCGACTTGGCTATCGACACCTACAAGCGTGCCATTGAACTGCAGCCACACTTCCCGGATGCCTACTGCAACCTGGCCAACGCCCTCAAGGAGAAAGGCAGTGTAAGAAGAAGTCCTGCCTGGTTTCTGTCTGGGTTCGATTGAGTAAAAACTGGCCGGAGTGATGGTGATGTCTGGCCAGCTTCTCCTGCTATGGTCATAGAGTAGACCAGGAATTCTCAACCTTTTAAAGACGGGGCCATTGGGTCACACTCCTTCCGACAGCTTCGGGGGCCGGACGACCATTTTGCCCTTCCTCCACCACATGGCACTTCCTGGTGTGGTGGAGGCAGTGGGGGGGGGGGGGGGTATGAAATGGTGGTGCTGGCTGAGAATCCCTAGTGTAGACCCTACTGCCAGCCATAGTAGGACACCAATTGTCAGGCAGCAACTAAATAACCTGACTACCCTGAGGACTAGCAGCCATGGGTGGCGAAGTCCTCAGGGAAGGGTGATGGTCCCCAAGTGGATTAAACAGTCCCACTTGACTCTACCCTGATGGAGGGCAGCAGCTTCACCAACACTGACCTGGGGCTGAGGAGGACTCTGTGTGCCAAAAGGGCTCAGGACCGGAAAGAGGCTTGTGGAATTGGATCAGTGGTACGAGTGTCACACTGATGCAGAGGGCAAATGGAAGGTCCACTGCATTATATTGTTCCTAGGACAATCTTCATGGCTGATCACCATGAGGATTGCCAATATTCGGAATCCAATATGGCACTGGGGGGAAGAGATGCTGAAGCAGAAACTGGGCTCCTATCATAGCAAGGAATGAAAATAGATCACTGCTGTTGGATAACAGATTTTTCTGGGTGTTCTTGTTTGTATGGTGTGTCTCCCCCTCCCCCCCCCCCCCAAACACACACAAACCTTGCTTTCATTAATATCACCATAAAGCCTGGTTTTCTCTTCCAGGTTGCTGAAGCAGAGGAATGTTACAACACAGCTCTTCGCCTCTGCCCCACCCATGCAGACTCCCTCAATAATTTAGCCAACATCAAGCGTGAGCAGGGAAACATTGAGGAAGCGGTTCGTCTGTACCGTAAGGCTCTTGAGGTAGGCAGGCTGATGAGTTGAGAGAGAGAGAGAGTGTGTGTGTGAGAGAGACAGACAGACAGACAGAAAAGCTAATTGCTGTAACTAAAGTTAAAATAGAAAATGTTGGTTTGGAAAACAAGAAAATTATTCTGACTTGTGTTTCACTGTCAGGAAGAAGATAATTTTTCATAGTTGAACAATTAAAATTGTTCAATCTTGAAAATACAGTAATTATTGTCTCTTGTTTTCAGACCGAAAAGCAGAAAGGGGGGGGGGGGATTTGAAAGAAAATCTATGACTTTTGCCAATAAAAAAGTTGCTTACCTTATACCATGCTTAAAGAGCATAATGCGTTCCACGGGACTGCTCTTTAAGCGGGTTTGCTCTTTAGGCAAAACCATTGTAAGTGACCCATTCTGATTTCTGGTGGAGGGGATTGCGAACCCCGAGTTAGTTAAGCAAGTTTTTGGTAGGTGTGAGTTGTTAAGTGAGACGACCATTCAGAGAAAATTCTGCTCTTTAAGCGAGTTTAGTCTAAGCGAGGCGCTTTTTATGCCAAGGTTTTAACTGTAGTAGGTGGAGGGCTTGAGAAATGTATTGTTGCCAGATCATTTTAGAAGGACATTATTCTGTATGCTGCTACATTTGTGCAAAATCACATGGCAGTTCGCCTGCCCCGTGTGTGTGCGCGTGTTCTTGGGAGAATGAAGCTCTCAGCCTTTTCCTGCAGGTTTTCCCAGAGTTTGCGGCTGCCCATTCCAACTTAGCGAGTGTCCTGCAGCAGCAAGGAAAGCTACAAGAGGCCCTCATGCATTACAAGGAAGCCATTCGGTAAGAGTTAAAACTCTTTCTATATATATTTTTGGGTCAAAATCTGCTTTTGAGTAAATTATTTTGAAAGCCGATAGAAAGGGTGCTATAGTTTGTGCATGGGGTGGGTGGGTGCATTCTCCTGATTAGCCCATTTCCTTTTCCTGTTGTTTAGAATCAGCCCCACATTTGCCGATGCCTATTCCAACATGGGGAACACGTTAAAGGAGATGCAAGATGTCCAGGGAGCTTTACAGTGTTACACACGGGCCATCCAGATCAACCCTGCCTTTGCTGATGCCCACAGTAATTTAGCTTCCATCCACAAGGTATGTACCCACGTTTGCTCAGGGGGAGCCATTGGTGGGTTGAGGTAGCGGACGGGCTTCCTTTAAAAAACACTTCCTTCCCTCTCAGGATTCGGGGAACATTCCAGAAGCCATTGCTTCCTACCGTACCGCCCTGAAACTGAAACCCGATTTCCCTGATGCATACTGCAACTTGGCTCACTGCTTGCAGGTGAGGAAAAGAGCAGGATTTATCAGAATTGGGACCTAAATGTTCTCTTATTTGCACATATTTGTCCAGTTCCCCATGGTTGTCAAAGCGGCGCCCTGTGCAGCTGTGCTAATTAATGCGGTCTTTGGCTTTACCCACTTTTAGATAGTTTGTGATTGGACTGATTATGATGAAAGGATGAAGAAGCTGGTCAGCATCGTGGCTGACCAGTTGGAGAAGAACAGGCTTCCTTCTGTCCATCCCCACCACAGCATGCTGTATCCCTTGTCCCACGGCTTCAGAAAGGCCATTGCTGAAAGGCACGGAAACCTGTGCTTGGACAAGGTAGGCGTGCTGCAAAAGAATCCTCTCAAATGCAGTTGGAAACCAGGAAGAGCGCTTTGGGGATAATGGTTGGTGCTGTGGTTTTGGGTATCTCTTGTCTTGAAGATGGAACGTCACCTCCCTGGTTTGTATTGCCAGATCAATGTGCTTCACAAGCCACCCTATGAATACCCGAAGGACCTGAAGGCTAGTGATGGGCGGCTCCGCGTGGGCTACGTGAGCTCTGACTTTGGCAATCATCCCACCTCCCATCTCATGCAGTCCATCCCAGGCATGCACAACCCTGACAAATTTGAGGTAAGAACTGAGTGAAGAATGTAGCATCTGCTGGGAAGGTATTGTTCTGCTCTACAGAAAGACCTGAGGGTTTATGTGCTTTGTAAATATCAGGAGTGTTTCCCATGGGAAACAGTCTCTGGTTTTACTCTGTGTGCCCAAACTTTTCGGGCCATGGGCCGGTCATGTGGTTCAGTGGGCCGGCGGCGGTCACGTTCCAACCACCAGAAGCGGAAGTAAAATGTGCCTTGCAACCCGATAGATTTTAAGTTGCCATTTTCTTTGCTTAAACTACGGGTGCCCAAACTACGGCCCATGGGCCGGATCTGACCCCCAATGCCAACGGGTGCGTTTTACTTCCGCTTCTGGGAGCAACAGGGTGGTGTGGGCCGGATGAATTGCCGTTGGGGCCCTTGAGTTTCAGCTGGTCCTCCATGACTCTTTCCTAGGTCTTCTGCTATGCCCTTAGCCCTGACGATGGTACAAACTTTCGGGTGAAGGTGATGGCTGAAGCAAATCACTTTGTTGATTTATCTCAGGTAAGATGGCTCTGTCAAAGCGGAGCGGAATTAGGGTGAATTAAGTGATGTAACTAGCTAGCCTTTAGCATAGCAGGTTTCGTAGGAAGAGCCGGCGGAGTCTGCTTTGAGAAGACAGTCTCAGGTTCTGAGTTGATAAACATGTTCTTCCGAATGGTTGCTCCTTGGATTTTAATTGGCAGAGGATTTTCTAGATAATGTCCTTCGTGTTTTTCAATCAAACTGCCCTGCCTGGTGCTGAGGAGTTTTATGCTGAACGTCAGAAATCTCAGAAAAGTGATCTATATTCTTGGGGTGGGGGTGCGGGGGCAGATGTATCTCTTTGGCTTCAATGCCACCATCGGAAACAAAATGGTCAGACGGACCCTCAGGTGGTTCTTTGTAGCACTTTAATTTTGCAGTGGAGCAAAACTGAAACATCCCTTTTGTGGTGGCATCTAATGTTTGTTCCACAGGTCCCATGCAACGGAAAGGCTGCTGACCGTATCCACCAAGACGGCGTGCATATCCTTGTCAACATGAACGGCTACACCAAAGGAGCTCGCAATGAGTTGTTTGCCCTCAGGCCAGCCCCAATACAGGTAAAGGAAGTTGCCCCGGAAGAAGGGTTCTCACGTTCACAATCAAACTGGCCACAGTTCCCAGTGCCCCCCCCCCCCAAAAAAAAAGCATACAGTTGCCCTCTAAGGTCGGACTCAAGTGGACATCTTGTGGTTGGAGCTGTTTATGCCACTGTTTTTGCCACTTTGCTTGCCTGTAAAGCAAATAAAAATATCACCTCTGTCCTGAAAGAAATCACTGGGGCACATTCCCCGATCTCCAGTTGGCGGATAGAATAATTTGGATTTACTGTGTGCTAGTAGTGTTTTGACTAATGATTGAGATGATCTTGTTGCATAAAATATGCCTGTGGGAGGATGGTGGCATTAAGGGCAGGCGTGATCTTTGGTCATCATTCTGTGTGATGGAACAGCATAGAGCAGTGATGGCGAACCTTGGCACTCCAGATGTTCCTGAACTTCAATTCCCAGAAGCCCTGATCGACAGGAGTGCTGACTTATGGGCTTCTGGGAATTGCAGTCCAAGAACATCTGGAGTGCCAAGGTTAGTTATTTTTAATTACTGAAAATCTCCCCTGCCTGTGATGTCATAATTGTTCTGCGGGCATGTGCTGAGCAACATAATTTCAGTTGATTGAATAAAATGAATTGTTTTGAAGTTCATCTCCTTGGAAAAGTAAATCAAACCTAACCTTCCATGTTCTTAGCTAGACAAAATATTGCCCTTTTTAAAAAGCTCTGGGATGGATGTTTGGCAGGAGACGGACTGACGTGGGTGTCATAGTCTTTTGCCCCCAAGAATAGAAATGCCCAGACTGGGGAAAGGGCCTCTGCTTAAAAAGCCACGCGATGTTTGTTGTGACTGAAATCCTGGACTTATTCCCCCCTTGCTGGAATGTTTCTCTCTCTCTCTTAACTTCTTAGGCAATGTGGCTGGGCTATCCTGGCACGAGTGGGGCTTTATTCATGGACTACATCATCACAGACAGAGAAACGTCACCCATAGAAGTGGCTGAACAATACTCTGAAAAACTGGCTTACATGCCAAGTACCTTCTTCATTGGAGATCACGCAAACATGTTCCCGCATCTGAAGGTACTTTTACTTGGCTGGGCTTCAGTGACAAAAAAGCAGGCAGAAAATGGCCTGTTTGTGTTCCCTCTTTTCCTCCCTCTGGAATATAAATGCAGGAAAGGATACCAGACGTTACCTTTGGACATCCTGAAGCTAATATTCTCTTACCTACCCTTTTCAGAAAAAAGCTGTTATTGACTTCAAATCCAACGGGCATATTTATGACAACAGAATTGTTCTGAATGGCATAGATCTGAAGGCATTCATTGACAGCTTGCCTGATGTGAAAATAGTTAAGGTGAGGAAAAACTCTTCTAAGCACAGGTGGAAAAGACTCTCTGCCTGTCTGTGGAAGTCCAGAAATGAGTTCCCTGGAGAGAGAGTTTGTGTGTGTGTGTGTGCGTGCGTGCACGCGGATGTATGAGCGTACGTACACCGGTGGTTGTTCAGACCTGCTGTGAAATAAATCCATGTAAAGACGCGGAGTGCCACTTGGATGGGTTTTGCCTGCCAGGGCCAACCTTGCTGCAAAAAGGGCGCATTTTATATTTGAAAATCGCATTGGATGCCTACAGTCTTCTGTTCTGTTCTAGGAGAAGTTGTTTCATTTGGACAGATGTAATTTAACATGTCTTGGCTTCTAGATGAAATATCCCGATGGGGGAGACAATGCCGACAGCAGCGCCACCCTCGGCATGCCTGTCATTCCTATGAATACAATTGCAGAGGCTGTGATTGATATGATAAACCGTGGACAGATTCAGATCACCATCAATGGATTCAACATTAGCAACGGACTAGCAACTACCCAGGTAAGTCAGAGGAGTGGGTGCCATGACTTGAGTGTGATTAGGCTGGACCTGTGGTGACGAGCCTTGGCACTCCAGCTGTTCTTGAACTTCAATTCCCAGAAGCCCAAGTCTGAATCCACACGAATGGGTTTACCGTGCACGCCAGCTGTTCTTGAACTTCAGTTCTCAGAAGCCCAAGTCCCTGTGAATCCACACAAATGGGTTTACTGCACACTCCAGGTGTTCTTGAACTTTAATTCCCAGAAGCCCAAGTCTCTCTGAATCCCAACAAATATGCATGCGCGCAGTAAACCCATTTGCATGGATTGACAGGGACTTGGGCTTCTGGGCACTGAAGTCCAAAAACAGCTGGAGTGCCAAGATCACCATCACAGGACTAGACTGTGCGGTTTAAATTGTGGAAATCAGTGTTTGTCTCAAAATCTCATAGGGCTGAGTCTCTTAAGACATGCAAGTTTTGTTCTTGAAACGTGAACAGAACGTTAAAGCGTCTCCAGTTTGTGGTCTGGCTTGAAAAGGCCACGAGACCAGATGAAGTGATTTGAGGCAGCCGTGGCTCCCGCCAACCCTCCTTTCAACCTGCCCTTTCCTTTAGATCAACAACAAAGCTGCCACTGGGGAGGAAGTTCCGCGCACCATCATTGTCACCACCCGTTCCCAGTATGGACTGCCGGAAGATTCCGTTGTGTATTGCAACTTCAATCAGCTTTATAAAATTGACCCTGCGACTCTACAGATGTGGGCCAATGTGAGTAGATGGGTTTGATGGTGGGTTTTAAAGAGCAGCTCTCCCAGATTTTTACATTTGAAAGAGGCAGGAATACCGAGTTCATTCTGGCTTGTGGTTGGCTTGTAGATCTTGAAGCGTGTTCCAAACAGCGTCTTGTGGCTCCTGCGTTTCCCAGCTGTGGGAGAGCCAAACGTTCAGCAGTATGCGCAGAACATGGGCCTCCCCCAGAACCGCATCATCTTCTCCCCCGTCGCCCCCAAAGAGGAGCACGTGAGGAGGGGCCAGCTGGCGGACGTCTGCCTGGACACTCCCCTTTGCAATGGCCACACTACTGGGATGGATGTGCTGTGGGCTGGCACCCCAATGGTAACCATGCCAGGTAAGGAGAGCAACCCTGTTTTGGCTCCGAGCACCTGGGGCACCTGGAATCATCTCCAGCACAGCCCTTGCGGCACACTCTTGTCAGTCGGGAACACTGTCCTGCATGGTGTCCCTTTGTGACTTGGGCAGACGGAGTGGCGCAGGGGTGCCCATCCAGTCATGTGGTTCAGCGGGCCGGTCTCGTGGGTCCTCCCACCGGAAGTGGATGTAAAACACACCTTGCAACCTGTTTTGCAAAAGGATGAGATAGATTTTAAGCTGCCATTTTCTCTGCTTAAACCAGAGGTGGCCAAACTGCAGAACATGGGCCGGATCCTGTCCCTGACACCAATTCATCCTGCCTGCGCTGTCCTTGTTGCTCGCGGAAGCAAAACGCGCCGTAATTTGGACACCCCTGAAGTTAGCGGGAGAGAAAGCACTCCTATTTCGGCCCTAGTCTTCTTCCACCTAGAGAAGCCTTTTCTCAAAGAAAAGAGGAAGGGCTGTTGCTTCTTGGGGCTCACCTGTACTGAATTTCTTGGTTCCAGGAGAAACTCTGGCTTCCCGTGTTGCCGCCTCCCAGCTGATGTGCCTTGGTTGCCCTGAACTCATTGCGAAGAGTAGACAAGAATATGAAGACGTTGCTGTGAAACTGGGAACTGATCTGGAATAGTAAGCTCAACGTGTTTCTTCTGGGGAGAATCAAGATGTGGTAGGGGTCACACTATCAAGCCGCCCTATTCCTGGGCAAAAACTTATTGGGATAGAGAGTAGAGTTTGTAGGTATGGGGGAGTTTGGGAGTTAGGGATGGCTGGTGATGGTGTAGTTTAGATTGTGTCACTTAATGAAGGGTGAAAAGTGCCAGTGGAAGGGAAAGGGCTGGACGTGGTTCTGGGCTGTTGAGTTAGCGGACGGTGGTGGTGGGTGGTTACTAAATGCTCGTTGTCTTTCTGCAGCCTGAAGAAAGTCCGTGGCAAAGTCTGGAAGCAGAGAATATCTAGCCCCCTGTTCAACACGAAGCAGTACACATTGGAGCTGGAGCGGCTTTATCTTCAGATGTGGGATCACTTTGCATCTGGCAACAAACCAGACCACATCTTGATTCAGCCTGTAGAGAGCGGAGAGTCAGCCTAAGCCGGAGTGGAAACCTTGAGAAAAGAACCTCTTGGGAACCATCTCTGCTTGTGGAGCAGAGGCAGCGGAGGGACCTCAGGACTCCACACATCTGCCTGGCCCTTTGTCTCCAGGGGGTGGTGGTCTGTACGGTAGCCATCCAAGAGCACAGCTGGACTCATCTCATCTGCATGAAGGAGAGATGATGAGGAACTTGGTATCCCGTGGAGCATTTGCCCCCCCTTGAGTAGTCTGGTTTTGCGACAGGGCGTGTGTCTCACACGGGGACCTTCTTCCTTTTACGGGAAGGTGTGGACGTGTGCCAGGCCGTTGTGATTTAATGGATTGATTCAGTTTTCCTGTGAGTTAGATTTTTTTCCTCTTCTACGTGGATTTGGCAGTGGAGCTTTTAAACATATTTGGTTTTCAGGTGTTCCTGTGGGTCACGTGCACGTGGGTCGTCTTCTCTGGCAAGATTTCCAGCTCGTGCGAGAGGCTCTCCCCCCAAACGCCTCTTTCAGAATAAAAGGGCCTCTCTGCTGGTGAAGCTTATTTCTATGGGTTTTATAAACCATGCGCGGCGGCATCGTCTGCATCAGCCTCATTAACAGTCGACCGCTTGAGGAGGAGGGGGGCTTTTTCTGTGCCGTTGTGGCTTAGGTGAGGATTTTTTTTATTTAAAAAAAAAAGCTTCCTCTTGTCCGCTCTCTTGGAAGACGGCACACTCACCTCTGCAGACAAAGTAATTCAAAAGTAAAATGTAAAGGGTCTCCCTGAACCCTGGAGAAGAGAACACAACACCTGGTGCCAAATGCGTTTCCTTCAGGAATGATGGTTAATTATGTGCAGAGATGCAGGCGCCTAGCCATGTAGCAAAGACTTTAAATAAACAAAAGATAAAGCTTTGCTTTGCCCAGGTTGGACCTGTGTGTCACCACCTTCCTCCTCCTCCTCCTCCTCCTCCCTAGCAGAACTACTAGGATGTGCTGGGCTGCTGACCTCTTGACATGCCTTTCTAAGCTTTCTTTTTAAAAAAAAACATGCAGTTCTTCTGTTTACTTCAGGTAAGTATAGATTTTCTTTTCAGCATCTGCCTCCAGTTGAAATAGCATTTCTGAAATGCTGAGGTGTGTGTCTAAGAGAGCGCATGGGCCCGTCTTCTCTCTGGCAGAACTCAAAAAGTAGTTAAGATGCTTTTTGTCATGAGATGCATATATATATACATACCTTTAGGTGGGTCCCAGAGCGAGTCAATGGGAGGGAACAACTTTCTCAACTTAATGTCCTTCATGCCTCCTCCGGGTTAAAAAACCCCCCAAATGGTATCTTTGTGGTTGGTTGTGTTTCACACAGATACTTGATAGATAAGTGCTAGCAAATACATTTAGCTCCCAATGATTGGCATGATGCGCCCATCATTAGCCTCTCTTGGTGTTCAGGTATGTTATTTATCCCCAGGTATGCTTCTGTCTGCAGTACCAGGTGGTTTTTGTTTGTTAGTCTGGGCAGTTGTTTAACACCAAGCAGGAATGTCTAGTCGCAAATCCCTGTTCTCTGTGCGACTGCGACAACTTTCTTTTTGCCTTGGGAGGGAGCTTAAATCGTGTCTTTAATCAAGAGATTGCAGATCCATATATACATTCAACCTCTGGAATTGGAGAAGGGAATCTAACCTTTCCTGTCGGAAGGCAGCGCGGCGTGTACATCCATCCTCCTGAACAGATCTAGCCTAGCCACTGTGTGTCATTGGGAAGAGGGAGGGAAGAAGGGGATCCTCATCCTCCTCATCCTCCTCCTGTCTGAGAGTATAAGCTGTTTTTTACTTCTGCTTGCTCCCTGTAACAGCTTTTTGTTTGCAGATAATTGTCTGATAAATACAGATGAAAATCACTGGCTTCTATTTGTGTTCTTGCTTTCTTTTGACACCAGTCTCCCTGCCTGTTCCCAGTATGTGGGGCTGTGGCTTCAGTGGGGAGGGGAAACTGTGTGTGTGTGTGTGTGTGTGTGTGTGTGTGTGTGTGTGTGTGTGTGTGTGTGTGTGTGTGTGTGTGTGTGTGTGTGTGTGTGTGTGTGTGTGTGTGAGGTGAGCTGTGGAAGAAACAGGGCCAAGTACCCTAAAGGAGGTAAACAATTGGAGGAAGTCCTGCAAAATGTTTCCTAAGGACGGAGCAGTTTTATTTATTTGTGAAGAGGATGAAATGCCCGGAAGGCCCTCTGAATATCATCCCTCTCCTGCGGCCCTTCAAGAAGCCCCTCCATGACATGTAACCTCAAGAAGGGGGGCCGCCGTGCCTTTAGAGGGGGAGAGACTTCATTTCCCTCCCATCCTGGAAACAGACCAAATTCAAGATTTGCTTAGTAGGTGCATTGAGCTTGTTGCATCTTGCTTTACCTGAGCTGAACTCAAGGTGTTTAACTAAGCCCAGTTCTTGTCAGAAGGAGTCCAGGGGTGCTTTTAAGAGTGGGAGGCTCAGCTGATGGGGATTCAGTCCTCATGTCCTCCTGTGTACCCTACTAGACCTTGTGAGAATGCTATATTGGCTCTCAGTCCCTGGCCTTACACAGTCTAGGGCTGGGGTGCCCAAACCTTTTGGGCTGTGGGCCGGTCGCTACAGCCTGGATCCATCCCTGACACCAACGCATTCAGCCTGCAAAGCCTTTGTCGCTCCGGGAAGCGGAAGTAAAACGTAAGGGTGTGTTTTACTTCTGCTTCCGGCGAGGGCTTTGTGGGCCAGATGACTTTGCACCGGGGGCCGGATTTGGCCCGCAGGCTGTATTTTGGGCACCCCTGGCCTAGGGCTTAAAAGATGCTGTGGCTCCTGCAGAGACAGAGAGAGAGGGGGGCAGCAGGTGCCTGTGCCTGAGGGCCCCGTGCTGAGAGGAAGCCCTTCCGTGCCCTGACCAACCCCTGCCCCAAACGCCCACTCCCCCCCCCGCCCGCGTGCCCGAATGCGCTTGCGCAGAAGGAACCGGCTGCTTCCGCCTCTGGGCGCCTCGCCTCTGTTCATCTCAGCCAATAGCCAGGCCGGCCCGCCCTCTAGGCCCGCCCACTGCTGTTGCGCTCTAGCCAATAGCGTGCGCCGGAAGGCCTGCCTTCTCAATGGCCAAGCGCGGTTGCCATGGTGCCGACGCCGTGGCTGGGGGAGGCCGCGGACCGGTGTGAAGTAGTAGCAGTTTCCTGGCGACGCGAGGCGGCGGATGATGGTAACGGAGGGCCGGGGTGGGCCAGATCAGGCCTCTGTGCCCTCGCCTGCAGGCCAGGCAGCCTCCTCCTCCTCCTCCTCCTCAATGGGGTGGGCGTGACTCCCACCGGGGCGGGGCATGGGGTCTTGAAGTGGGCGTGGCTTGCCCGCCAGGGGGCGGGGCGCTCCCTCCCTCCAGGTGAATGAATCGGCGGCGACGGGCAGCGCGGGCGCAGCAGCAGCCGCAGGTCGCAATGCAACCGGTGCAGCCTCTACCCCTCCCTGTGGGGTCCCTGCCTTTCCACGTCTGAAGCGGCCGCCCCGCCCGCCCGCCCGCCCGCCCGCCAGTCAGGAGTCCCACCGGGAGACGGAGGCACGAAGAAGACGCAACAGCTGCTGCACACCCACCCACCCAGGCACCTCTGTGTGTGTGTGTGTGTGTAGACTGCTTAAAGGTGGTGAAGTGCACGTGACCCTTTCATCCCAGGGGTTAGTCTTCAAGGCAGGGGGTGCCCAAACCCTTCGGGCCACGGGCCGGTCACGCGGGGTTCAGCGGGCCGGCCACGGGGTCCCTCCCACCGGAAGCGGAAGTGAAACGCGCCTGGCAATCTGTGTTGCAACAGGATGAGATCGATTTCAAGCTGCAGTTTGAAAGCAAGACATTGCAAGTAGATAAATAGGGACCACTTCGGTGGGAAGCTAAACAGCGCTCCGGTGTCTAGTCATGCCTGCCACATGACCACGGAAACGTCTGCACTGGCTCTTCGGCTTTGAAACAAAGATGAGCACTCAACCCTAGAGTCAGATACGACTGGCTTTCGAGCAAGGGAAACCTTTACCTTTACTATCCCCCCTCCCTCAATTCCTTGGATTCCTTGGCTTCTCTTTGGAATAGCAGGAAAGGACGTTTGAGAGAGAGGAGGAAACCCTCAAGCGTGAATCAGTTTCCTGGTTAAAAGGTGCTCTCCATCATCTCCGACCCTCTCCTTCACCCACCCGTCAAGCTCACTTTGACCCACCTAACATGGAAAGACCCCCTTAGGCTGGAAAGCCACCCTTGGGGACAGAGACTCGCTCAACAGAGGGTGGCTCTGTCCCAGCTCCACGTTACAGTCCATCTCTCTCTCTCTCTCTCTCTCTTTCTCCTTGCCTGTTGGGACGAACCCTTTCTAGGCTTCTCAGATCAAGAAGTCGGCAGCAGGGAGGAGGCTGGGCCCCAAACTCGAACTCAGCAAAATCCACAAGGAGCAAATGAGGGAAGCCTTTGACTTGCTGGACACAAACGGCACCGGGACCATCAACGTCCTGGACTTGAAGGTGAGCAGCCACATGCTTTTCTTCATGCGCAATATATGATCCATGGAAAGAGAGAGAGAGAATGCTCAGAAGGAACTCGCTCCATCGGCATGGGCTGCCTGCGGTGGCTCAGGGGTTAAGAAGCTCAGGCCTCGTTAGCCAGAAGGCTGGCACGTCGGCAGTTCGAGACCCAGGCCCTGCAAGACAGTTTGAGCACCCATCTCTGCCCCAGCTCTTCGGGGACATGAAAGCCACCCTTGGGGATAGAGACTCATGCAACAGAGGATGGCTCTGTCCCAGTTCCATGTTAGAGCCTCATTCGGGCATCGTCCCCTGAGCCGGAGTTTCTCCTTCAAAAATCCTTTCAACCCCGAATAATTTCTGTCAATGAAATTATTATAGCATGATTAGTTCTAACGAGCTGCCTCCGGGGTTACAGGAAGAAAAGGAAATGCAGTGCAGTACCCACCTTTGATGTGCAGAGGTGTTCACTTTGGTGTTTTGCGGGGAGAGATGAGGATAGAGAGGCATCCTCTCTGCTATTCCGACCTAATGGGTCAGCTGCTAATCTTTATTAAGAACAAACATGTTCTACCAACAGGTCAGGGGGGGGGGGATGAAAAAAGTGGAAAAAAATCTATGCCAGTTACAGTATATTTTTCATGCAAAAGTTTGATCCAGACGAATTCACCCCAAGGGTTACTGGTTGGCCCTTAAGCTGTTGATAAGGAGTAAATGCCAAATAAAATAAAAAAATAGCTTGCTAGTGAGCCACTTGCTTAGTGGTTAAGACACTGGAAGGTCGGCTCGGCAGGTCAGCAGTTTGAGACCTGAGCATTGCACAATGGTGTGAGCTCTTGC
Source organism: Bradypodion pumilum (assembly GCA_035047305.1). Classification (NCBI taxonomy): domain Eukaryota; kingdom Metazoa; phylum Chordata; class Lepidosauria; order Squamata; family Chamaeleonidae; genus Bradypodion; species Bradypodion pumilum. Next base: position 812,015 of record JAWDJD010000011.1, on the reverse strand, counting down.
CTCTGACCTAGCTCTTTGCCAACCTAACAGTTCGAAAGCAAGAAACTACAAGCAGATTAATAGGTACCGCTTCGACGGGGAAGGTAGCTGCGTTCCGTGCGCTCTGGCATTAGGTTGTGTGACCACGGAAACCTCTGCAGACATGGACGATTCCAGCCTTTCCTCCACGTGGCGTCGTTCAGTCCTGCTCCAAAGCCGTGGCAGCCATTCCAAGGGATTTCCCCACAATGGCAAGAGCCTGGGCTCTGGAACCCTTGGCTTGCCGTGGGCTTCTTCTCCTCCCACCCTTTTGCCTCCTGAGGCTTGCCCGTTTTTTTAATGCCAACCAGGTGTCCATCAGGGCTTTGGGCTTTGAACCCAAAAAGGAAGAGATCCGGAGGATCATAGCGGACGTGGACAAGGAGGGCTCCGGGAAGATTGGCTTCGATGCTTTTTACTCTGTGATGACACAGAAGATGGTAAGTGGCACACGGGGGTCCTTAAAACCCAGTGAGCAAACTGGGACCGGACCAGGGGCACAGCCTGGGGGTGGCGGTGGTGGTGGTGGGTCTGTACTCTTGCCCTGCCAAGAAGCCTCCCACGCCTTCACCAGCTAGCTGGTCACTCAGGTCAGCCAAAGGTGGTGAACTCCCTTTGCCTGGAAGTCAACTTTTGTCCTCTGGTTTTTGTGAAAGTCGGAGATAGACTCCAAAGAGGAGATCCTGAAAGCCTTCAAGCTATTTGAGGGCCAGGAGAGCGGCAAAATCTCCTTCCAAGACCTCAAACGCATCGCCCAAGAGATCGGGGAGCAGCTCACGGACGAAGAGTTGCAGGTAGGGCCTCCTTGGGTTGGGCGACCCCTGGTAGGCCAGGGTGGGCCACCTTAGGAAACACACACACCCCCTCCCAAGACAGCAGGAAATGGCCAAATCTAAACACACCTGATTCTTGCCCTCCCCACCCCAACCCTTTTTCCCTTCCAGGAGATGATTGATGATGCTGATGTTGATGGCGATGGGGTAGTGAATGAGCAGGAGTTTTTGAGGATCATGAAGAGGTACCAGTAGTGCTAGAGTAGCCGAAGAGGAGTCACTCTCTGTCTCCTGGCCGCATCTTCCCTTCCTTGGCTCTTCAGGTTCAGCAAAACACTCAACTGGAGAAACATTAAATGCGCTTTGTATTATTCGTTCCCCCTTGTGTTCCTTGGGTGGTCAAACACTTCCACCTCTTTCTACCTGCATTGTTCTAGAGTGGTATTTTAAGTCTACTTCAGGGGGCGTCCAAACTACAGCCTGCAGGCTGGATCCGGCCCGCAACAGCAATTCATCCGGCCCACGCCACCCTTGTCACTCACAGAAGCAGAGGTAAAATGCGCCCACACAGGCGAGTTTTGCTTCTGCTTCCGTGAGCAACAAGGGCGGCACGGGCCGGATGAATTGGTGTCGGGGTCCGGATCTAACCCGCAGGCCGTAGTTTGGGCCCCCCTGTTATAGAGTGTCACTGTTACTGCTCTCTTCAGCATGGGGGAACGAGGTCATTCAGCTGCCAAACTCAGGACACCCTTGGATGGGGTTTGGGTGCCCCAGAGGAGACGTGTGGGTCCTTGCTGGTGGGTTTGGGTCTCTCTGAATCTCTATCTCCTCCTTGCCTTCTTTCCTGGGGGTTGGGGGGGGGGAATCGGAGCTTTAGGGGAGAAGGCCTCCAGGGTCCAGATGTTGCAGCCACAGCTGCATTGTCCAACCCAAAGTGTAGCTTCTGCCGCCCTCCGGAGAGAACCGCTCCTGTTATTATAAGTGGCTGCTGTAGTTTGAGACCTCCAGCAGGTTCTGGTCCGGGCCCCGGAAGTAGACTGATGTTATTGGCCCCACTGCGCCAGTTCTGGAAACCGGACCGTCTTCGATTTCTACCCCGCAGGCCTGCAAGAAAGCAGAGGGGGAAGAGACTCAAGAAAGGAGGCCGGAGACATTTCGGTCTTTTCCTCCAGCCCATCAGAACAAATAATATATAAATAAAATAAAGGCCTTTTGACCAAACGTTATCTGGAACATTGTTCCATTCACCCAACATTTCCTACTACATCTGTGGAATTCCCTGAATATAATTGGTCTGTTATTTCTTTAAAACGTTAACCAGATCTGAATACCTTAATTATAATTTTGAATGTTCCACAGAATCAAACATCTCGAAAAAAATATCTACCGTAATTAAATCTACACCTCCCGCCTTTGTTTTAGATATCCCATGGATTACATTTAGCACTCTCTCTAGTCACGTTTGCCAGTTGCCTGATCTTTGTTAATAAACATAGCAATAAAAATAAATCATATTTTCTTTTCTGATACTGTATCACTGTGAATATCTTAGCATCTTGGTTATTACAGAAATAGGACTTTAAGGGTCTGAGACGGCAGGAAGTTTATTATTATTTTTCCAAGCCATATGACTTTCAGCTGCCTTTATGGGTCCTTTTTCTCTTTCCATTTTTATTGAAAAAGGGACTTTTATTTTAGCCACCAATATTTTCCTAAAACACTTATAATACTCTGGCCCCAATTTGTTTATTTCTGATGTCATCCCTACTTTTTAATTTATTGCTCCCTCGATTTCTTTTTGTCTGATTTGTCTCTATCTATTTCTTGAGGTCTATTCCCCATATTTTCCTCTATATATCCCTTATTTCTTTCTAGAGATGACATCCCCACAGACAGTGTATAATTTTTTTGTTGGGGGGGGGGGCAGGAATCATGGAGGGCTTTTAATTTATTTCTCATCAAATTACACATCAAACTTCTACCATTTTTAATTGTCCCAATTAAAAGTTCTTCTTGCCGTATCTCTCCTGGATACGGGCTATCATCATGGTGATATAGTCTTCCTGTTTTCACCTCCTCAGAACAGTTCTTAGCTTTTTAAAACTTGCATAGCTTTGGCTAACGTTCTTAAATTTTTATTAAAGGTAAAGGTAAAAGTTTCCCTTGCTCTAAAGCCGGCCGTATCCGACTCTAGGGCTCAGTGCTCATCTCTGCTTTAAAGGCAAAGAGTCAGTGCTGTCTGCTTCTGCAGATGTTTCCGTGAGTGCATGGGTGCCCACAGAGAGTACTCTGCGTGCCATAGGTTCACCACCACTGGTCCAGAATGTGGAAGAAACAAGCAGCAAGTAATGTCATAATCTGTGACAAAGTTATGTGTCACAAATTGCTCCTGTTAAAGAAGTGACAGTAGAGCCATTTTTAAGAGCAATGAAACAGAAAGTTACTGCAAAAGGAAAAGGAAAACACACTTTTTGGTTATTAAAGGCCATGTCTAGACATTGCTTGAGGCCATTATTAAAAGGACTTTCAAATGTCCCGATCTGGTCACATAAATTGGCTGTAGCAATTCAGGAACATTGCCGAGAGCAATGAGCAAGTTCAGCAAAGGACCTCCGGGCAGATCCCTGGGAGAGAAAGAGTTGGTTCATGCCCTGCAACACCATTCAATCAGGCATGGCATCAAGGTGCTAATCCTGCCCTTTAAAAGCTGGGGCCGTAAAACAGAAATTCAGCTTCTTCGCTCCCTCCCCCTCCCCCAAATCTCCCCCTCTCTTTCCATGAGGTTGTGAATTTTAGCTGGGAGGAAGGAATAGGTCAAAGACGTGCCTCGACTGCTCACGAGGAGTCCAGCATTGGCTTCCCTCCGTGCCAAACCCATCAATTCCAGTGACGGGAGAATGGAGATGCTTGAAATAAAAAGGCCATAAATTCTGAAGAGGGAAGACATGGCCCCCGAGTTCTAGTGTTGTGCGATAGGGAAAACAGTTTTCCCTTATCTACTTTGTCCACACTGCACATGATTTTATAAACTTCAATCAGGTCACCTCTCAAGAGTGGTTGCATCCTTCCTTATATCCACAGTACTGACACCACTAATGAGACAATACAATGAACCTGCCTTGTCATACACTCAATGCTCCTTAAAGCACCATAGCAGATGTGCAAGTTCGCATATTATCATGACCAGCCAGTTAGGCAAAGACCTATGTCCTAACAAACCACAAGAAACAAAGCCAGATGTCATTTTTAAAAATAATAATAATCTTAAAACCACAAACAGTATTCAAATTAAAACACTATCAATTAGAAAGTCTCGGCCCTGGCTTTCCCCAAGTCCTTGTTTGGACACTGCTAGATTAAAGACCTTCTTATGCGCTCTTCCCATCTCATTAAGGAAGGTAAAGCTTCAGTACTGACTTTTAGCCTCCTGCTGAACATCACTGGACTCTTTTTTGGCAATGGATCCTCACAGCCTCATTGGGTTGTCATTAATATTGGCTTCTTATTAAGCGGGGGTTGGGGTGGGCAGGGAAGCACCGTTAACTAATCAGTGCTGGGATGAATTAATTCCCAAGAAGATGTTGCAATAAATCAGCTTGCTTGATTAGAAGCACTAAGTATTGATGTGCTGACTCAAGCTGGTCAACGCCTGAGTCTGACGCCCCATACAGCAACTAAGCAGGACATCTCATAGTGCAACTATCGCAACAATAAAGCCACTTGCTTGATTAGAAGTCCTACGTATTGATGTGCTGACTCAGGTTGGTGACCCGTCTTTGAAAGCCATCTGTCTGTCTGACATGCTGCTAGCGGTGCTTGGAGAAGTTACTCTGAAACCCCACATGGACAACAATCCTGAGAATCTCCCCACTGCAGGTCATGCAACTTTTGTCGAAGATGCCTCTGTAGAAATTCCCATTCTGCATCAAAACATGGACAGTGAAAAAAATGTGCTCCGCGTCTTCCTGCACGGGCTGGCAGATGGGGCATGAAGCAGCAGCATCCAGCCTGAAGCAGTGTTGGTAGGCTCTGAAGCAGCTGTGCCCATCAACAGCTGTGTGAGGTAGTAATCCACCTCTCCATGCTGTCTTGTTGACCGTGCGTTAATGTCCGTGATGAGATGATGAGTCCACCGGGTGATGCCCACCCTGGCCACCCCCTGGCTATGGCCCTGTTTGAATCTGGGGGAGCCTCCTAGGCTAAATGCAACCCCATGAGATCTGGACAAGACAGGAAGAGGATTCTGGGGTGTCTAGTTCAAATAAAGCAATTTTTAACTGATCTTTGCTTTGCTCCGTGACCTTCGGACACCATGCTTGCCCGTGTCTGACTTCCCATGGAAGTTGCATCAGGAGTTTAAAGGGAGTTCCTCAGGTGAGTTGGGTTGTCACCAAAGCAACCCACCTTCTCAAAGGCTTCTCATCATAACACGGAGCATTCGGCAAGGCCATCACATGGCTTACCTGGCAACTCTGGCTTAAAGGCCTTTTCAAGACCATCTGCCCAAAGGTTGCCCCACCTCATTGTGCCACTGACCAGGGGGTGGGTGGAATTACCAGCAGGGCCACCATCTGTGTTTCCATGCTCCTCTGGTGCTACTAATGAAGAGTGGCACCATGTGCAGAGTACATATTTACATAGGCACAAATAGATATTGAAGGGAACCGAAGCCACATCCTGGGGGAAACCCTAGACGTTTGCCTGGGACAGGGCTGGCGATGGGTAATTGCTTGTTAAGCAGGGCTGATCAGCTCCATCAGGGACTCACTGGTCCCAACATGCTAATTGTTCTCTTCATTTCCTCCCCCCCCCCCCCCGCCTTTCAGATTTCCAACTGGGCAGTCAAAGAGGCAGTGAAGGCTGCAAGGCTGAAGATGGGGAGGAGGATCTCCGGTTTCCTTCTGTGTTGATGGGGCCTTAATGGGAACTTGCTGTGGCTCATGACTGCACCCATGGGTGGCCTTTCCTTCAGCCACAGGGAGAGCTTTGAAGGCATCAGCAGGTGCTTTGGAAGGTGGCCCTTAAATGGCAGGGCTCCCTAGCTCGCTCGCTCTCTGCTGTGAGAAGGCCTCTGCAGGCATTTCCATGGTCATGTGGCAGGCATGACTAGACACCGGAGCGCACGGAACGCCATTTGCCTCCCCGCCGAAGTGGTCCCTATTTATTTACTTGCAATGTCTTGCTTTCAAAGTGCTAGGTTGGCAGGAGCTGGGACAAAGACGGGCGCTCATTCTGTCCTGCAGTACTTGGGAATTGAACTGCTGACCTCCCAGTCAGCGTCTTCTTAGCCACTTGAGCTTGACCCATCGGCAACGCTGGTTTCTCCCGCTCTGTTCTCCCAGGACGGAATTGCCTTCCTAGGGACCAGCTCTCCACCACCCCGGAAGGCAGCCTTGAATGACGGCTTGCCAACAGAATGCCATTACCCTCTGGAGCCGCTTCTGTGCAAAGCGCGACAGATCTGTGGGTGGCTTTTGGGCTCAGCGAACGTGCTAGTGAGCTCTTGAAGGAAGCCAGAGAGACGCTTCTCAAGTGATGCTTGGCAGAAGGAGGAAAGAGAGTATTCCATGCAAGACGTAAACCCATCTCTGGAGACAGAAGAGCCTGCTAGCCTTTCATCATCCTCAGTTTGAACTTTCCATGTCATCATCATGCAGGGATTCAGCCAACGGCTGGAAGGGTTTTACTCTCAGCCCCATACAAGGAGATGCACCCTTCCCTTCTGAGCAATGCTCCAGTCATCCCAAGTGGTCCATTGCAGCAAAATTTCTCTCCCTGCAGATGAGCAGCTGTTGAGCCCGGGACCTTCGGCCAAGACGGCCTCCTCCTCACCAGCCCTTACCTGCAGCGATTTTGGCCTGCATTCCCTGTCTTTGGGGAGGGTTTGAGGCACTCGGCCGCTGGTTATCAAGGTGACTAGAAACAGCGGGGGGGGGGGGGTGTCAAGAATACCACTTTATCCACTCCCATGGGTGTTTTACAGCGCCTTGTTTAAACCATCTCATAGTTTAACACACACTCCCTCCCAACACCACTTTATGGCCTGGGTATCAGTGGCTCAAGTGGCTCAGATGCTGACTGGGAGGCGGAAGGTCAGCAGTTCGATACCCGAGTACTGCAGGAGGGAGTAAGCGCCCGTCTCTGTCCCAGCTCCTGCCAACCAAGCAGTTTGAAAGCAAGAAATTGCAAGGAGATAAACAGGGACTCCATCAGAGGGAAGGTAAACAGCATTCCGTGCACTCCAGTGTCTAGTCATGCCTGCCACATGACCACGGAAACGTATGCAGAAGCAGACAGCACTGACTCTGGCTTTGTAACAGAGATGAGCACTGAACCCTAGAGTCAGATATGACTGGCTTTCAAGCAAGGGTGACCTTCACCTTTACCTATCACCACGTGATAGGGCTTAGTTTTCGGACTTTACCATTTGCTCACCTTGGCTTCCCTATTAATTAATTTTTGAGCCACCTTTGCTTGCTCTCCTGTTAAACGTAGTAGTCCTGACAAAGTGATGGGTTTCATGCAAACCATGATAACCCTGTAAATGCTTTCCCATCCCAAACTCCTCATTCCAACATACTTGGAGGGCCTTAACACCAAATCTGCCCATGCGCCTTCATCCCCCCGTGATGGGTACACAAAGGTATCTCTTGTGTGAATCAGGTGATTGCACAAGGTAGGTGGTGGATCTGCATTGACCCTCTTGCTTGGTGTGCTGAGCATGAGCAAAACAGCCTCTTTAGCTCACTAGCAGGACTCAGGACTGGACTTGCACAGCAGAGTGTAAATTACTCGGGACTGCAATCTCTCCGCCCCGTGTGCGGCAAGAATGCATTAAGGCCGGGTGATTTACTGCTCCGGAAGATGGCAGGGGTGGCTTCTCTTGCGGCAAAACCTGTGCTTCGGGATTGAATGCGCCTCTCCCCAGAAAACCGCTCCCTTTGGAGCAAGGCTATGGGTCTCTCTTTGCTCCAGCCATGTTCACGAAGCAAAGGATTCGGGATTCAGATCCTGGGAGAGAGCCATTGTGGCTGCCAGGAACAACAGCAGAGGTTATGGGCAGAGCCAGGGGGAGCTGGATTTGTGGACTACATAGCCCAGCCAGAATAAGAGACCTTGGAGGATTCTGGGCTTTGCACTCCCTTTTCCAAGTGGTGGTTGGGAAGAGATAAGGAGAAGAAGGTTCTTCTGGGAAGTCCCTAGATGTGGACAAGGGAGCCAGGGTGGTCTCTTTGGTAGCTGACGCCAAGGCATGGTAATGCTCCCCAGCAACACTCCAAGTAGTGAGATGTTCCAGGGACTCAATGTTTCCTCGGCCTCGGTTCTATCTGGAGTAAAGTTACCGCAGGCTTACTGGCACCCTCTGCCTTCTGTGCTTGTTTACAGACACACAAGTTGAGAAGAGGTGGAAGCGTGTGGTCTAAAACATGCCAACAGGCAGCCTGTGGTCATGGCTTCCATGACTCCCTAAGATGTTTGCGAAGTTCAAACTGAGCGCTCAGCATCTCTGTGATTTTCTCAAGGTCACGACAGACGGGCTAAGGCAGTGATAGCTAACCTTGGCACTCCAGGTGTTCTTGAAATTCAATCCCCAGAAGCCCTGATCAGCAGGACTTGGTAACTGAAGTCCAAGAACAACTGGAGTGCCAAGGTTAGCCATTGCTGTCCCAGGGAATGTGCACAGTTGCTGACAACTTGATGTTGCCTCCAGCAATGGGATCTCTTTCGAGTGGAGTGAGAGTGACTCCATATAATCCAGATTGCCAAGTGAGTTAGTGACCACCAGTCCCAAAAGGCGGCACACTAAATGCAAGACTCAGAGTTAGGGAAAAACACATCGTACGATAAATGGTCCTCTTTGGCCACTTGAGGGAGCACCTGTTCCACTCATGTGCCAAAGAAACCTCCACTTAGAGACCCTTCTTCTGTAGAAGTTCCAGAAGAGGAGCCCTGGGTGTCTATGGCAAGAAAATCAACCCACCTTCCTGTGTATCTACTGAAGGCAAAGAAGGCTTTTGGGATGTATATGAAATGAATGGCCATCTATGACCAGCGCAGGATCCCCTGGCCAGACTAGTGTAAAAGGCATTAAGTAATGGCATTCAATGTATCAAGAGGGGGGTGGAAGCCTCCTCTCTGCCTTGCTGCATGGCAGAAGAGCCCCAGAAAGCTGCACCCCAGGTCAATCCAAGGCATGTCCAGTGAGAAAGGAAGGGGAACGAGCGGTCTCAGGCCCTGGACAGCAGAGGCCGGTGGAAGGAGCTGGGGCAGCTGAACCGGCCCTCCCCTTGGCTTGGGAGGAGGGAGCTGCTGATCGGGTCCAGCCTGTGGATTGCTGTCTTTTATGCATGCATGCATGCACATACGCATGTGCGCATGGCTGAAAGGAAGGGTTGGCAGCAGCACACCACTGCCCTTGCTCAATGCCCTCCTCCTCCTCCTCCTCCTCTCCTCTCCGGCTTCCGCCCCACATTTCTGCTCGGCTGTTGAGCCTCTTCCATGCCCCAGATAATTCACTCAGCATAATCTTCTCACCGCCTTCCTCCCCATCCGCTTTCCCTCTCCTCCATTTTTAATCAAGCCTCTCTCTCTCTCCTTCCCAATCTCAATCCTCTCCCACTCATGTGTGTGTGTGTGTGTGTGGGGGGAACCCTCTTATCCCCCTCCCTTGGCCCTTGCCCAAAAGCAAAGGCAAGGAGGGGGTCGGGAAGCCTGGCCTGCAGAGACCGAAGAGCCCCCAGCAGCTGCGCTCCGGGTGGTGCTGGTGCGGATGCGGGTGGCTCTTCCTCTGGCTGGCTGCCTTCTCTCTTGCAGCCTCAGGACCCGGTCTCAAGAAGGGAGGATCCTCCTGGCCACAGGCTGGGTCTCTTCCTTGGGAAGGCTTCAGCTGGTTGATGCAGCCCCTTGGCCTTCGGGTCCTGCTGTTTCCTACCTGGCTCTCCAAGAGAAGGCAGCACCAGCCATGCAAAGGCATGGGATCCTCCTTTGCGGAAACTTCCACCCATAAAAAAGGTGGGCAGCTGAGTCTGAACCAAGTGAGCCCCTGGAGGCGATGGAGTTAGGGGTGAGCCCAGATCTTCCCTCTGCCATGGCAGGCATCTCCTCCTCCTCCTCCTCCATGTAGCTGGTTTGCATTTAGAGAACAATCTTGTGATGTTATTTACAAAAACAGTGTTCTTTGCCTAATGTGCATAGCTTCTGACTTGTATCACAACGGCCAGAAAAGGGCCCGGCCTTCCAACCGCCAAGGAACTAAATGGAGCATTACAGGAAATGTTCCTGAATGCTTGGAGATATTAAAAGGCGCAGCTTAATTTGATTAGTTCAGAGGGAACAAAGTTCTCCATTCTAGTTTGGCCACAACAGGAAAAGGCTCAATGGTTGGTGATCCAAAGCATGACACCAGCAGATACGGACAGGGTGTTCCAGGGGAGCCCCAGGCCAGGCTCTTGAATTGTGCCCAGACAGTGGCAATTCACTGGCAATGTTTCAAGTGGCCTTTTGGGTGGAAATCAATGCCTAAGGGCCTCTAAATAGCACCAGGAGTGAAGCTGTCTCAAACCTGGAGCAGATCACGGGGCGGCTTTGTTGTCTGGAAAGCAGATGCATATACATCTCTTGCCAAGGCCTCACAGACAGACAGACAGACAGACCTAGAGAACTTACCAAATAGTTGCAGCTGGAAGATAAAAATGCACGCGTAGGATCTCAGAAATGGCTTTGTTTCTAGCTGAGCTCTGCAACTCCCCATCATGCTGCTCACACTCATTTGGACATTTGCCATGACTGGTCAACACATCAACAAGGTCTGCGGCTGCACGGACAACACCTGGGAAATTCCATTTTAGCATAAGCCAAAGAGAAAGGTCTTCACCTTTAAGCAAGTACCAATGAGCGCGAGCACGCACACACACACACCTCTGGAAACATGTGTGATGCATATATGACCCAGAACCCGAACACCAGGCAGCATCTGAGAGGCTGGTAGCATTGCCCAGTCAATGTGCAATGCTGATAGTAAACTGTTTAGGAAATCTTACAACCAAATATTTTTTGGGCCCAAATATCTTCCTCTTCACCTCTGGCAGGTGGTGCTTTGCTACATCGTTGCATGTGGCCTCCATGTGCTTGCCCTTTAGGAGTTTAGGTTTCCATCTCCCAGCTTCTCTGTTTCCTCCTGGAGCTAGTTGTAAAAGAGCTGCCCCAGAATGTTGGCTGACCCACAGTGGCGGTGGCGGCACAAGTTTGATGATGCGGCAGGAATACGCAGATCACTTTGTCTGAACTATAGGCAGGTTCATAAATGAACCATCATTGCAGAATTGATTTAAAATGACAGACAAGAGGGAAAGATCCCCAGGGAATGGGTGGGGTGGGAGGGAAAGGGTTGCATTCATCTGTTTCAGGAAAAACAGGCCAAAATCTGGACCACATGCTTTCTTGGACTGTGGTCCACTTCATCCAATGTATAGAGTCTGGCCTGAGTAGGCAGGGATGTGCTCAGGAGAGAGGCACCTGGGGAAATAAGAAAACCATACATACATACATACATACATACATACATACATACATACATACATACATACATACATACATACATACATACATACATACATACACTGATTAGTCATCTGTCTATATCATGTTAAAGTGTGATAAAATACATTAAATCAAATATGATTACATAGAACATAATAAAAAACAGATTAAAAGTAAAGCAAGTCTTGAAATAAGAAAGCAGAAAGGACAGGTCTCGGGTAGCTTAACCAATAAAGTCACACTAATAATAATTTCGTGCCAGTAATTATTCTGGGTTGAAAGGATTTTTGCTGGAGAAATTCCGCTCAGCGGATGCCCGAATGAGGCTCTTTCATGTCCCTAAGAGGTGGGACAGAGGTGGGCACTTAGTCTGTCATGCAGTGCCCGGGTCTCGAACTGCCAACTTGCTGGTCTTGTAGCTAACAAGGCGAGCTTCTTAACCACTGAGCCACCGCAGCCCTGCTGATAAGAGGGGGGGGGGGTCAGAGGTATGCATGCAACCTGCTAAGGCTCCGTGTGGCAACTGTCTGGAAGACATCTGCATTCTTAGGCAAAGGGGATGACTCACATCTGGCTGAAGCCGGCTGAGGCCGCACCAACAGCTGGATGTTCTCTGCCACCACCGTGTCCAGAGAGAGGCACAGCAAGTCCTTAAAAGGCTTGGAGCACAGAAGGCCAAGAGCACAGGTTGGGCCTGTTTGTTAAGCCCGTTATTTTTAAAAACCCTCCCACGGATGCATGGATGGCCCAAGGTCGCTCTGCACAAGAGGGTGCTGGTGTTGCAAGCAGGGGGGAAAAAAAGAAATGACCCCAAACTTTAGAGGTTGTCAGGGCATTTGATAATGGCTTTTTGTCCTTGAGTGAGAAGGGGTTAATTGATGAAACAAGGAGTCAGGTACAGTAAAAGCCCGACTTACATATGCCCCGAGTTACTTAAAATCCGACTTTTTGTGCTAAAATCATGTCCCAGTTTACATAAATGTACGTAACATGATTTCCTGTGGGTTTGCTTCACGTTACATAAAAAGCCGATTTAAGCAAAAGCCTACGGAGTGAACTTTTTTTCCCATAAGTAGGGGTTTTACTGTACTGGAATCCCCCCCCCCCCACACACACACACACACTCAGCATGTCTTTGTGAATTTAAGTGGCACAAGAGTGTATCATGTAGGCCTGGGGTTCCCAACGGACATGCTCCACAGGGGTGGGTGGGTGGGCAACCCGAGAAGGACAGGAGAGAGTGGCCCATTAGGCTTCCTCCATTGAACAGAAGGACACTTTTTGAATAGTAAGAATTAGATACGTCACGCTTGTGTGGTGGGGGGACCCGGAGCACTATTTGGTGTGTATGTGTGTTGGGTGGGTGGGGGGCGGGGGCGGGAAGAGGAGGGCCCGGTCCTGTCCTGTCCTGTCCTGTCCCGCCGGGATCTCTGCCTCCCAGGAAGGGTCCGAGGAAAGGCGGCAGCTACACGAGAGGTGGGCAAAGGGGACCGTAGGGACTCCGTTCCGTCGCAGGACCCTCCCTCGTTCGTTCGGACGGGCGGCTGGGTTGCATTTCGCCCACAGTCCCCACATCTCTCCCGCCCCGCCCCCCCCGCCAATTGCCGCCTGAGGCCGGACCTCCCTCGGCTGCTCTGCCGGGCGTCGGAATCCCCTCTTTCCCCGCAGCTGTCTCGGACGGGACCCTTCCTCCCTCGACGGCGCCGCCCGAAGCCCGGCGCTGCCTTGGCCCACAGAGCAGCTGCGAGGGGCTGGCTGGCTCCCAGGGCTGTTCTTCCATCGCCCCCCACCCCACCCCACCCCACCCCACCCCGGGGACGCGCCCTGGGCTGGGAGGCTTGCCTCCGCCGGGAGTGAGCGCGGGCGCGGAAGAGGCGGGCGAGGCGGGTGTGTGTGTGTGTGTGTGGGGGGGGGGGGTCCGGGCTCCCCCCCCCTCCGCTCCCCCGGCGTGATCCGTCCGCCCTTGGCCTCGCCCGCGCGTGTCGTCAGCGTGAAGGGGGCCGGGCCTGCCTGGGCAGCCGGGGGATAAAACGCGGGGCCGGCGGCGGGACCTGCGCTGCCTGGAGCGCCGCGGGACGGACAGACGGGCGGACGGACGCGCGCCTCTCCTCCGAAGGCGCGCCGCGGGCAAGGAGGAGGAGGGCCGCAGCCGAAGCAGCCGCGGATCGGAGCCCGAGGAAGGGAGGAGGGAGGGAGGGCGGGAGGGGACCCGCCTGGCCTGGCCTGGCCTCGCCCCGACGCCCCCCACCTCCCCGGCTCCTTCTCGGCGCGCCTCGCCTGGATGTGTTGTGGGGAGGCGAGGCGAGGGAGCGGAGGTGCTCGGCAGGCGGCGGCGGAGGCGAAGCCCCTGCTCTGGCCGCCGCGGCTGCCTCTTCTTCTTCCCCCGAGGACGCGCCGCCCTTCCCGGCCCCCCCCCCCCGCTCGCCCCCACTTCAGCAGCAGCCCCCGCCAAGGTGAGAAGAAGAGAGGGGGCGGGGGGGGGCTTTGGCTGGCGCAGTGCGCGGCCTCGTGGAGAGGAGGACCGGAGGGAAAGCTTGGGTCGCGAGCGCTGGAAGGGGTGGTGGTGGGGTGGGGGGCGCCGGGCAGCAGGTCCACACGCGGGAACGGGAGCCCCCCCTCCCTGCATGAGTCTTCTTGGCCCTGCGGAGAGGACTGGGGGACGGACGGACGGACGGACGGACGGACGGGGTCCCCTCTCCTGAGCGAAGGACCCCCTGACCGGAGATGCCTGAGTGGGTGGGCGCGCATCAATCCCGGGTCCTGAGGGCGCGCTCCCGGCCTCCTGCTGGCTTTGGCAAGCCCGGCACTCGGCTCGGGGCATCTGCGGGCGGACGTGTTTCCCCGGAGCCGCTACCCGACGGCCGGCGGTGACCGAAGGCAAACATCCGACCGAGGAGACTGGATCTGTGTCTCCCCCCCCCCCCCCGCGGCGTTCCCCCACGCGCAGGGGACGCGCCCGAGCGCGTGCCCGTGGCTAGGGCTTGCTCTTGCTGGTGGAGGCGACGAGCCCTAAGCGCTGCCACCCGCCCCGTCCGTGCCCCCTCCCTCGGGAACGCCAGCCAGGCCGAGGAGGGACCCCCACCCGAAGGCCGGGAGAGGGAAGGTCTCCCCGTCGAGTCCGACGCTGCCTCTTGGGCGGGCGGGGGTCGGTCGGTCGGAGATGCCCCAGCAGAGCCCCAGGCCCCACCCCTCCCCACCCCGAAAAAGGGGCTAGGGGACGGAGCAGCCGGGACGTGGCTTGAACTGAACCACCCTGGGGGTGGGGGTGGGGGTGGTGGGGCACCATCGGCGAAGGGCATATTCGCGTCCTCCTGCTCTTCCTGGGCACGGCTGGAGTGGCCATGCTGCCAACCCAAAGGAGCGCCTCCGTTTCATCCTCCAAAGAGCTGCCCACTCTTTCAGGGCGGGGGGGGGGATCGGGGGGGGGTCAGCTCGCCCCCTCCGTGTCTTCCTTGCTGTGGCTGTGATCCAAGGGAAGGTGCTTTCCCGACCCTTTCTTTCTGGGCCCACTCGCAGGGGGTGGGGGGTGGGGCGCCACTTCCTTTTGTTTGCAGTGTCAAGAGGGATTTGCCACGTGGCAGCATCGCAGGAGGTGTGTGTGTGTGTGTGTGTGTGTGTGTGTGTGTGTGTGTGTGTGTGTGTGTAATTCAATTGCCACCAGTTTCCAAGTCACTTTGGGTCCCACCTTGTGGAGCTAAAGATGAGGATGCATCAAGAGCTCACAGGTCAAAGAGTGGCCCAGCTGCAGGTGAGGTCTCTCTTCTGAACCCAAGAGTGTGGCTCTCAATGCTCCACCACACACCCCATAGATGCATGCTGTGATAGCAGACTTTTCTATTTGGGGGTGGGGAGGGGAGGGGAGAGGAGTGAAGCCTTTGAGCAGAATGGAAAGGCATTTCACGCAGGCTTTATTCCCTGGTGGCTAACAGAAGCGTGTGATCTCATCCATCCATGCGAACACCACCACGTGGCGGGGTGGGCTGTTGTGCGTTTATTTTGTTTGAAATCACCCACCTTGCTTTGACGAGCGCATTTTAGGACAGTTCACAGCCTGCCTGCTTGGCGCTCTATAAGCACCAGATGCCCAAATGCCTTTGCTCCGTACATGACGGAGGCTGTGGCGGTCACAACAACTTGCCTCAATTTCCACTCCAGTTTTTTGAGCGCCAGAAATGGTGCTGTGGGTTATTATCGGTCTTGGGTTCATGTGCCTTTCTGTGGCAGCTAAGAGAGACAGCTTCCCAGGCGGAGCTGCCCAAGGGTTGGGAAGAAAAAGGAAGTGGATTTCATCATCCCTCCCACCCACCCCCCTTGTTTCCCCTTGTCTCTGAAACCCACTTCTGTAGCTGATGAGTCAACATCTCCTGGCTCTGTTGAAGACAAAACGCATGCCCAATCCTCCTGGCCTGGACTGTGAAGGGAGGCCCTCCCTCCCTCCCTCCCTCCCTCCCTCCTGTCCAGCTGGTCACTGCCTGGCTCTGGGCTGACCTGGATTGTGGCACTTGGACTGTGGCTCCTCTTCTGGCCAGCGGTGGTGGAATTTCCCGGTCGCAGCGTTTCCTTCAATGGGGCTCCCAAGGGGGACAGTTTTCTGCCCTTTCTGTTGGTTGCAGTTTTAGCTTCCTAGGCCTCGTGTGTGTGTGTGTGTGTGCATGCGTGTGCACATACATCTGACAAAAAGTGCCCCTTAGTCGGCCTGCTTAGTGGCCCACTGTGGCTGATTGGCTTGGCATTTTGAGGAAACTGGCTTGTCTGTCCTTGGCCCCTCTGTTTTAGCCCCCCCCCCCCCGGTGATTGTCCTTTGGTCATATTTTATTGGAGGAGTTTCACTTTGTTTAGGTGGAAGGTGTGGGCTTGTGTGTGTATGTGCATGCATGCAGGGGTGTGCTGGGCACCATGGGAGGGCGCTGGACCGGGGCAAGGGACCAACATGTGGGGCGTGGGGTGCTGTGGGGAGTGAAGCCTTTGAGCAGGATGGAAAGGCATTTCACTCAAGCTTTATTCCCTGATGGTTAACAGAAGTGTGTGATCTCATCCATCCATGCAACCCCCCCCCCCCCCCGCACGCCGGTCCCTCGCCCCTGTCCAGCGCGCTCCCATGGTGCCCAGCTCCATCCGGCGTGCGGCACTTTAGAATAAGCCATTGCTCCAAGCTGAAGGAGGGAGTTTGGAGCAATGGCTTAATCTAAAGTGCAGCATGCCAGCACATTATTTGTGCTCCAGTGTACCAGAGACGAGGGCACATCGGGATGAGTCCCCCTGTCCCAGTGGGCCAGCCCATGCCTGTGTGTGTGTCTGTCCATCCTACCGATGGCCTGGACCACAGGTTTAACTCCCAGGTCTAACCATTCAACAGGTTTCAACACCAATGAAACCTGTGTACATCCAGATGTGCATCATCAAACAAGAAAGGACCTTGCCCATAGGGTGCATCTTGCCTGTAGGGCGCATTTTACTTTTGCTTCCGGGAGTGATGAGGGCGGTGCAGGCCGGAGGAATTGGTGTCAGGGGCTGGATCTGGCCCACAGGCTGTAGTTTGGGCACCCTGATCTACACAAACACTTGGCTTGCCATGTCTGCTGAGCCCCTGATCTCATTGCGTCCTTTTGTTTGACAGGTGAGCAGGAGAAACGACCTCGCCATGGCCTTGGCAGACAACACGAGTTGTGGCAAACCCAGTGACGACCTGGCTTTCCCGGAGATTATCGAGCTGAATGTGGGTGGCCAAGTCTACATCACCCGCCGCAGCACCTTGGCCAGCGTCCCGGGCTCCTTGCTGTGGGAAATGTTCACCCAGCAGGCGGTCCGCTCCTTGGCCCGGGACAGCAAAGGGCGCTTCTTCGTGGACCGCGACGGCTTCCTCTTCCGTTACATCTTGGACTACATGCGAGACCAGCAGCTGATCCTGCCGGAGCATTTCCCCGAGCGGGGCCGCCTGCAGCGGGAGGCCGAGTTCTTCCGGCTGCCCGAGTTGGTCAAGACTTTGGCCCCCAAGGTCAGCAAGCAGAACTCGCTGGGAGAGGAGGAGCCATGCCCGAGCGACCCGGAGGAGCTCTCGCCCAGCCTGGACACGGCCCGCAACCTGGCCACCCTCAGCGCTGCCCTGGCTGGGGGCCCCACCCTGGGGGCCTCCTCTGCCCCTTCCCCACCTGGCGGCCCCCCCGGGCCGGACCTCCTCCGCAGGTCTGGCTTTATCACCCTTGGCTACCGGGGCTCCTACACCTTGGGCCGAGATAGCCAAACCGATGCCAAATTCCGCCGGGTGGCGCGGATCATGGTGTGCGGGAAGACCTCCCTGGCCAAGGAGGTCTTTGGGGAGACGCTGAACGAGAGCAGGGACCCCGACCGGCCCCCCGAGCGCTACACCTCCCGCTACTACCTCAAGTTCACCTTCCTGGAGCAAGCCTTCGACAAGCTAGCCGACGCTGGCTTCCACATGGTGGCCTGCAACTCCACCGGCACGTGCGCCTACGCGCATGAGCAGACGGACGACAAAATCTGGACCTCTTACACCGAATATGTTTTCTACCGTGAGTGACGCTGAACGGGTCAAAATGCACCCAAAGCCGGCCCTCCCATCCCGTCCCCTCCCTCCCCACCAGACTCCCTGGACCGCCTTTCTCTTCCTCCTCCTCCTCCTCCTTAGAAGCGATGGTAGACCTGCTCTCTCCTCCAGCCCTGGTTGAACCTCTGAGCCTCTGCTCTCCCTCCTGTTGGCCAAACCGGATCCTCTCCAGGCTTCTCCTCCTCCTCCTCCTACTCCCAAGTAACACCGACCCTTCCTCCCGCACAGTAGACGGCGGCTTTCTTTGGATTTTGGACCTCGGACACTGTTGTGCACGTGTAGCTGTTGGGTCGCGGCGGGGGAATCAGAGGATGTATCTTCTTGTGGGGCGGGGGGTGTCAGGGTACCTTGCCAGGGTTGACCCACGGTGGAATGAATGGGTGCTTATTCCACCCTGACTTTTGCCTCCCCGCCCCGTCACTCCTTGGCTACGGCCCTGCTCTGGGGGCTTGGGGAGCATGATCCTGGCTTGGGGGAGGATTTGGGCAGGGGGAGGGGGGACACACAAAGGGTTTGCTCCCAGCCATGGCTCTATTAACAATAGCCTCTGTAATCCGCTTAGCGTTAGGCTGCCAGTGCTTCTGAAAACTGAGCGGGTGGAACCAGGAACATGAGAGTCGTCCCTCCACCACTGCCATGCCACAAAGCCGTCAACCCTTCCCTGTGACTCAGAGGGGTGGTCTCAATCGAGGGTAGGGACTTCAGGACCCATTTATGGCACTGGGAATGGTGGTGGTGGGGAAGCAGGGGAAGGGGGTTGCGGGGTTGCTTTGGCTGCAGTTGCAGGGCCGCCATCAGGGGGGGGACTATCAGGACTCCTGTCCTGGGCCCGGAGATGACGGGGGCCCGGCACCACCGGGAAACCACTGATAGGCGCATGCGCAAACAAACCACGCATGCGCAGGAAACCACAGGGGCGTGGACAAAATGTGTGTGTGTGTGTGTGTGTGTGGACCCCGCGTAATGGGCCCAGAAATTTCTGATGCTGCCCCTGTGCAGCCGTCCCACATTCAGAGAGTTATGGGTCATGTGTGATGATGATGATGAAGAAGAAGACCTTTGCCTGCCCAGTGTTGGAGGGCAAGAGAAACCCACATAGCTCACGGAAGAGTCTTGTGGTGCCTTAAAGATTAACTGGTTGTTACTGGGCTGAGCTTTCAGGGACGCAGCAGCGGAGGAAGCGGGCCGCTCCAGACCCTCAAACTCCCTTTATTGATGCCCAATAAAACTGGCCGGTCTTCAAGGTGGGCCGAAGACTCTCCCTTGCTTCTGTGGTCAGCCTATTCCCTCCCCTCTCCAGACATTTCTCTCACAAAAAATGGCCCAGTGGTCTTAGGTAAAGGATGAGACTGACTGCAGAAGGCAATACGAGTGGAGGTGGGAGAGGTCGGAGTGATGCCCGCCTCCACTCAAGAGCACCTCTTTAGCCTCTAGCATAGGGGTGCCCAAACTACCGTCCGGATCCGGCCCCCAATGCCAATTCATCCAGCACATGCTATATTCATGGCTCCCTGAAGTGGAAGTAATACACATCCATACTGACACATTTTACTTCCGCTTCCGGGAGCGACAAGGGCAGTGTGGGCCAGATGAATTGGTGTTGGTGGACAGATCCGGCCCACAGGGAGTTGTTTGGGCACTCCTGCTTTAAGCAGAGAAAATGGCAGCTTAAAATCTATCTCATCCTGCTGTGAAACAGATCGCAAGGCGTATTTTACTTCTGCTTTCGGTGGGAGGAAACCACGTGAATGGCCCGCTGAACCACGTGATTGGTCTGTGGCCTGAAAAGTTTGGGCACCTCTGCTTTAGCAGAAGCACAAGCCATCCTTGGCACCCCCACCTTAGACGAGCTCTATCTCTCCTTGCTCTAGTCCACTGGTAGGAATGAGGTGGGTTGTCTCCTGCTTTCCATGAAGGCCAAGTGCTTCCTGGTAAAGGTTTCCCTTGCTCAAAAGCCAGTCGTATCCGACTCTAGGGTGCAGTGCTCATCTCTGTTTCCAAGCTGAAGAGCCAGCGTTGTCTGCTTCTGCAGATGTTTCCGTGGTCATGTGGCAGGCATGACTAGACACCAGAGTGCACGGAACGCTTCCTGAGAAAGGGGATACATGAACAGGAGGAACCCTCCTGCCCGCACGACTTGCCTGCTGATGTTCAGTGGTATACTGCCCTTGCACCTGGGAGTTCTACATGACCATCAATGGCAGAGAGGGGCTTCCCAGGCTGTGGCTGTCGCAATGTATGTTGTCTTTGAGAAGAGGGTGTGGGTTCCTAAGGTGCCATATTTGCTTTTGGTTACGAATGAGAGGAGGGGTTTCTGTGTTTGTGTGCGTAGAGGGTGGGTTTTAGTGGGGCCGGGAAGAGCCCCCGCGGGGAGTCTCCAATAGAAGCGGTCACAATAGATCCTTAGGTAAGTTTCATGTCAAAACTGTCTTTCACTTAGGAAAAGGTAGAGCGGAAGGAGGCGGAATAGTCTTGGCTTTTGCTGATTGCAAATGCAAATTGCCCAAAGCTGTAGCATTTCATTTATGGGGTGGGTGGGTGGGGGGGCTGAAGTGGAAGGGGAGCGACACCAGTAAAATGTCATTTTCTCCCTGTTTTTAGCTGCAATTCTTTCCACAAAAAGACTCTTTCCAAAGAGCTGCAATGCAATGAGTATATGTATGGGCTCTGATGCTTTAGTAAACCGGGGAGATCATATATAATGGAGCAGTAATGGCGAACCTTTTGGAGACCAATGAGTGCCCAAACTCAACAGGCCTCAGAGGGAAGGGGCAAACTCTGTCCTGGGGGGTGGGGGGGGGAGAGGGAGGGTTCCTGTTGGGCTGCTGGGCAGAGGGGCAGGGCGAGCTCTGTGCTGGGGTGACAGGGAGCATGTTCTGAGTGCCCCCTCCTCTGGCATGTGTGCCATAAGTTTGCCAACACTGTAATAAAGGAACAAAGCAGAGGAATCCCCCTGCAAAGACGCCCCTCCCCCCTGCTTCATGTTACCTGGGTGGAAAGAAAGTTGGTCCGCATGCAAAGTCACATTCCTGCCTAGAAACAATGGGTGCTTTGGTAGGACAGATGTGCGGAACCAGATGTGCTTACCCGGAATGGCTGTTGTACAGGCACTCCCAACTTGTGTAACACTAAATGGCCCTCCAGAACGGATGGCGAGGCATTGCACGAGGTCGGGTTAAAAAGCCAACCCTCCACTGGCAGCAAAGGGCATGGCACGTTGCATAAGAGGGAAGAGAAAGCCACCAGGTCCCCAAAGGGATCTGTAGCTTTCAGCCTGTTTTCCCCTTTGGCCAAGATGAAATAATGATCACAGAGGTCTTGTGGAAAGTAGACCTTGCTGGGGTCATGAATCCAAGGCCCGAAAGGTTTGGGCACCCCTGGTGTAGGAGGAACAGCAGCTCTTGGTTGTGCCTCAACTGTCCTATAGAAACTTGACGATCAAAGGGACAAAACGCATTAAATACATGAATAAACACTGCTGGTTGTGTGGCGCAGAAGGCGTGGAATGACACCAGCACCAAGGTGAAGAAAATCCCTGCCTTCTCCAACCACTCTTGACCTGGGCACATTTGAAACTGAGAGGGTTGATGCCCACGACACCCTTGGCTCTTCGCCCAAGTAGTCAATGCAACGTTGCTAGATTTCCCCACCCAGAGCAGATGCCTTCTCACTGGTTTCCCCCCCCCCTTGGGTAGGAACTGGTGTTTGGAAGGCGCACCGGAGGAAAGATTTGGCAGCAGACAGATGGTGTGACTTTCAACAGACGGGACCTTGCGGAGTGGCAGATGGTCCTTAACTGAAGTTTTTTAAAACGGAGATTGTGCCGTCCATCTGATGGGGAGTTCTAGCGTTCGCCTGCTTTGGCAAGGGTGGGTGAGGGAGATGGACTAGATCCAGGATGACAAACCTTGGCACTCCAGCTGTTCTTGGACTTCAATTCCCAGAAGCCCAAGTCCCTGTGAATCCACATGGATGGGTTTACTGCGCGTCTGCGCAGTAAACCCATCTGTGTGGATTCACAGGGACTTGGGCTTCTGGGAATTGAAGTCCAAGAACAGCTGGAGTGCCAAGGTTTGTCATCACTGGACTAGATGACCTTGGTGACTCCAGGTCTAACTAGTCCATGAGAATGCCTGCATATAAAGGATGAGAAAGGCACAGGTCTTCTTGCTCAGTGAGTTCGATCCCGATGGGATGCAAGGTTGACTCAGCCTCTTCCATCCTTCTGAGATTGGCCAAATGAGTCATGTTGGGGACAAAATGCTCATTACCTTGTGAACCGCCCAGAGCAGGGGTGTCCAAACTATGGGCCAGATCTGGCCCCCAATGCCAATACATATGGCCCGTGCCACCCTTGTTGCTTCCGGACAGGCACATTTTGCAATGAGGGTGGCATGGGGCAGATGAATTGGTGTTGGGGGCCAGGTCTGGCCCATGGGCCGTAGTTTGGGCAACCTTGGTTTAAGTAGAGAAAATGGCAGCTTAAAAACTATCTCGTCCTGTTTCAAAAAACAGATCACAAGGTGTGTTTTACTTCCACTTCTGGTGGGAGGAACCACGTCACTGGACCGTTGAACCACATGAGTGGCCTGTGGCTCAAAACATTTGTGGACCCCTGGCCCACAGAGTGCACTAACCACTATGGAGAGGGGAATAAAGAAGTGTCATTGCTATTACTATTCTTTCTCTTGGGAAGCCCTGAAAAGAAAACTCCCCACTGTAAATGGGAAGGTATGAGCAACCCAGATGTGCTGCAAAAGCCACAGAACAAGCCCAGCCATGGTGGTCTTGGCCAGGGTTGCTCAAACGTGGCTCTCCAGATGTTTCCGGACTTCAGTTCCCAGAAGCTGTGCCCAGCAGAAGTGCTGACATGGGCTTCTGGGAATTGAAGTCCAAGAACACCTGGACTTTGAGGAGTCCTTTGGTCTTGCTTCAGGCAGGGGGAAAGCAGGAAAAGCAACAAATGGCCAGATGTTGCCCTTCCTTGGAAGAGGTCCAGATCCATTGCCAGATGTTCTCCTTCCTCCCTCCTTGGCCTGGAAGACATTAGACGTATGTACACGTTGACATTCCTCCTGGCTCCAAATGCACCTTCTCTTTCCATTCCTCTTCCAAATCTGCTGGGGGACATCTCCTCCCTCCCTCCCTCCCTCCATCCAAAGTGGGAAGGGCAAAAAATAAATAAAATTGCTCCGGATCTGGAAGGCAGCTGCTTTTCTGCCTAATTGAAGTTTGCCGCTAATTGCTCCCAGGCGCAAAGCGTGTGGCTGCCTTCCCTCGGTGGCGGAAAGGAGGATGCCATTAAACTCACTCCGCAACAGCCTGGAAAATGAATTGCATTTCCGTCCCTGCATCCTTCACAGCTGCTTCCAAATGGTGATCAAAGCAACTGGATGTACGGAAACGTGTGCAATTCCCTTGCAGATAAATCAGAAGGGTGAGTGTATGTTTATGTGCGGGGGGGGGGGGGGGAGAGAGAGACAACATAGCTATGTGCTTTGAATGCCAATAGACAATGTGTGCATAATTCGGGCATCCTGGCCTATCCTTGGTACTGTCCCACACAGGATCAATGGTTGATCCTCTTGCATCAACAATAGCTAAAATCATTTGGAAATCTTCGCTAATCTGACACGTTTATGAGGCTTACTAGAGGTCTCCCTTGCTCGAAAGCCAGTCGTATCCGACTCTAGGGTTCAGTGCTCATCTCTGTGAGCAAGTGGTCCCTCTTTTGAGACACTGTGAAACAGACCCTTTTTCCAGTTCTGCAGGTCTAAATTTCCTTGCAACAGACACTCCCTCCCCACACTCACAGAAAGTGTCAAATGGCCATTGTCCACAAGTCAAAGAGTGTGTGGCTCCTGGATAAACCTGTTGTCCCTGTGTGGGCATTTCTGTGGCAGGCAAAACGACCTAGGCTGTTGCAGCAGATCGAAAAACAGGGAGGCTTCATTTGGCACCAGCCTTTCAGGGCTCCACTCCATTCAAATGATGTGGGTTGGGAGGCGAGTGTCATGCTCAACTGACACCCTGTGGCACAAGGTAAATGGCCATTTCGTACCCAGGCAGCTCTGACTGGTCCAACGAATAGTGTCCAGGCAGCCTGTTTCTGCTGCTCTCATGAGCTGGACTCATCCAAGGTAAACAAAGCATGACCTCTGCTTTACGTCAAAGGAACTGGGCCTGTGAGGGTCAGCCAAAGTGCATCCCCCGCCTCCGACAACAAAGTACTTTCCTATCCTTTGCCCCAACAAACATTTGTCTTGCCTTATGACCTAGCTTTTCTTTTTCTTCCTTCCTTCCATCCTTCCTTCCTTTCATACTTGCTTCCTTACATACTTCCTTCCTTCCGTACTTGTTTCCTTCCTTCCATACTTCCTTCCTTCCTTCCATACTTGCTTGCTTGCTTCCTTCCATACTTCCTCCCTCTCTCCCTTCCATACTTGCTTGCTTTCCTGGCCCATTTATTTTGGCTCAGGGATAATAATGCCATGCCCGCCTTCTACAGAGATGCTCCCTTGGGGGCATTGGTCTGCATGCCCATGCTCAAGGGGAAGTTTGTGGAGCTGTCTGAAAAGGATGGCAAGCCTGATCCTATAACCTCAATTAAGTATATTTTCACCAACAGCAGCTGAAGAATTGGTTTCTCTGTTTATCCAAGGACTGCAGAGTGGAAACCACGGTCTGCCTAGAATGGCATTTATGGCTTTGCCTGTCTCTGCATCTTCCGCTACATGCTGCACACCACTGGGGTAATTGCAGGCTGGAGGAAGGATGTCAAGTTAAAGCAGGGAAGGAAAATTGGTTTCGCGAGCCAGGAACCAGAGCTTTGTTTACTGTGGGGACTGGGGGTGGAGGAGCAAGGCAAGGGCGGACTGACCTTTCCCAAAGCTGCTTTTAGACCAGGGGTGCCTAAGGTTTTCGGGCCGTGGGCCGGTCACAAGGTTCAGGTGGCCAGGATGGCGCTGAATTCTGGGTGCTGGTGGCTCATACTGATTAGCTCAGGGAACCTGTTCAGTAGATAATTTTAAAGCAAAACTTGCAAAGTTGATGGTGCGGTTTAATCTCTGGTGGCTCAAAGTGACTGAAATGTTTTGCGTTTTTAGGTACAATTCATGTGGCCTGGCAAGAGGGGTGGGGGGGGGAAGAGGAAAAAGCTACAGTGGCCCCCAGGGAGGAGGAGGAGGAAGAAGAAGAAGAAGGATAGCCATTCCCCACCCCAGATGGGCTGGAATTGTGCAGACCTGCCCCAGAGTTTACCTAAAATAAAGTTCAAGGTGAATTTGGAAAGGAAGGACCAGAAGACGAGACGAGCGCACTCTCCCAGCCAGGTCCCACTGAACCTGCAGCTGTCGTTCCGATCCCTTTTTGGGCAGCTGCCACCACGGCTCCCGCTTGCCAAGAGTGGCACTTCAGGTGCATCAAAGTCACACTTGCTGCCAAGGTGTTAAGCCAGAGAGGAAGCGTTGTGCTTTCAACCAGCTCCATTTCTCAGGGATTTTCACACACACACACACTTACAACCTCATGCCCAACGACTGTGCCGGCCAGCCTGCACTTGCTCCAAGGGATGGGAGGCTCCTCTGAATGGCCCTTGGGTGGACTCCGCTCCTCTTTCCCACTCGCTGTGCTCCTGTCTGGCTTTAGCCGGACTCTGGCACTTTACCAGGCCCAGGAAAGGCACATGGAATTGGCGCAGGGAGCAGGGGAGAGAGGTAAGGAAGCAGAGCTGAATTTATATACAAGGCAAGGGCTCCATCAGAAACAACCTCCTCCCTGGAGCCAGGCGAGTGAGGGCAGCAGCTCACCTGGGCCACCTCGGAGGCCGGATATGGCCCCATCCCTTGAGGCCACCCCACAGGGATGTGGTCTGGCGGGGACAGGAGCCCAACCACAGATCTATTTCAGCAGGTTATTTTAAGAGTCATTCGGGCAGATTGGCCAGGATGCTCTGTTTACATGGATTTCGGTACATCCAAACCTCGCCAGAAGGTCAAGCTCCAAGAAGCTTGTTTTTGTTGTTACACACCAGCGAGTGGCCTCTGACCTCTGGTGACCCTGTGAATGAGTGCCCTGTCCTCAATAGCCCTGGTCAGCTCTTGCAACTCAAGACTGTGGCTTCCTCCTCCAGGGGGGACAAATCATCTCATGTGTTGCCTTCCTCCTCCTCTCCTACTGCCTTCCCAGCACTATTGATCCCCCCCTCCCAGGAATATTGGGTTCTCACGAGGTGCCCAAATCAGGGCCACCTTAGCGTCATTTTTGCCCCCAGTTCAGGCTTGATTTGCTCCAGGACTCTCTTGGTCATCTTTCTGGCAGACCAGAGTATCCAGAACATGGACGGTCTTGGGTTTCAGTGACACGTTTTTACATTTGGAAGTTTTGAAGTGGCAGCCATGCTAGTCTGCGCAAGCATCTCCAATGTCCTTACCCTTTGAGGATCTTTTCCAATGCCTTCCTGCTACCCTTCCGAGCTTCAGCCTTCTTCTGATTTCTTGGCCACACTCTCCAGCTCAATTCCTAAACAAAGTCTTACACGCTTTCAATGTTTTCAATGCCAGCATTAAAGCGGCACAATCCTTCTGGAGTCATAATGTTTGTCTTCTTAATGTTCAGCCGCCATCCTGCTTCGGTATTGTCTTCTTTCACTATAACTTGGGGTGCACAAACTGTGGCCCGGAGGCCGAATCCAGCCCCCAACCCCAGTTCATCCCGCTTGCCCTTATTGCTCCCGGAAGTCGAAGTAAAACGCGCCCATATAAACTGGCTGTGAAGGTGCACCTTGTCAATATCCTCAAGGCTGCGGCAGTCCCTTGCAGTCCCGGTGTTAAATATTGCATGTCTCATATGTGCCACAGGAGATGGCTCTGAGATCATAGTGCGTGGGTCACTTCGTGGCAAGCTGGGATCCACCTGAAACAAATTCACGCCAGTGGCATTTTTCCTGCTGCAGGGGGGGGAAATGCACTCTCGGATACAGTGATGCACTGCAAAAATTTTTACTACCTACTCTGTGGGTGGAGCCAAATGTGTGGGCATGGCCAAACATCCTGCATTATGGGCTGTGGAGGTGGGCACGGCCAACCAAGTGGGTGTGGCCTGGGGGAAATTCTGCAGAACCTGCTGCAGCGCATCACTGCTCGGATATGAGTTGCAGCCGACGACGATGATTATTGGGTTGGGAAGGTCCTTTGACTACTTCCATGCCACAACGCTCTCCGCCATGAAGAAGAGGAGAGATGCTAGACCATTAATAGTATACATTGTTTGAGTTCTCGAAGAGGGTTGTTTCTCAGGACAATAATCTTGTTTCTGAAGTGTCCGAAAGCAGCCGCAGGCAGATGTGGCTCCGCTCCAAATGTCTGTTGTGTATCATCATCCTCTCCCTGCCTCTCCCCTTTCTGAATGTAATCTAAACAGAGCTGGGCTCCCAAGATTAATATTGCTATTATTCTCTTTTGGAGCAAAACTCCAGGGGGCATTTAAGCAAGAGCAACCAACGAAATGCTAAAATCACAACCGAGCTATTATTTAAATAATAATAATAATCAGGGTTCACCGGGAGCAGCAGAAAAGAGATGACGGGATGGAGATTTAGCTGCTCTCTTCAGCCAAAGGGCCAGCTATTATTTGCTGATTAATTTCTCTCCAAACAATGGGAGGGTGGGATGTCACCAAGGCAAGCTCATGCTCCGTGCATGTGAGGGGCTCCTTATGCCAGTGAAAGAGAATGAGGAGGGAAGGAGGGCAATTGCTTCCTATGGGAGCTAGGTCGAAGCTTTCCGCTCATGAAGGGACCAAGAAAGCTTTTGCGTCCCAAATTGACTTCTTTCTCCAATTACCTTCTTAATTTTTTGCTTTAACTGTCTCCAACTGTCAAGGGAGACGGGCCTCATACGGAAAACACCTTCCACACCTGGTTTTGGAGCATGCTTTGCACTTTGAAGGTCCAAGGAGTGACTCCATGTACCTCCATTTCATTAGGTCTCACACTGGAAAGCACACTCCTTGTTTTAAAAATTTGCAAACCATGGATGATGCAACGCAAGCCTTTGCAAAATGGATTTGTAGATAAAAAGTCCAACTTGTGCAAGATGTGAAACGTGCACTGAATGGGGAGGAACCTGAGCCAGGCAGAACGAGACATCCACACACGGCTAGTTGAGCATGTTAGAAGATGTTTTTGGGCCTTATACAGATATGGTGCAACTTCTTGGTTTCTGGAACTCAGTTTCACAACCCAATCCATACTTTCCCTTCATCTATTCCAGGAGGAGTTGTCAGCTTTTTACCACCGCTCACAGAGGAGAGTTGGTTTTAGCCTGCATTGGGATAAAAACAAGCGAAAAACCTGTGACATCTTGAAAGCCCAACAGATGTATTATGGCCATGATGGTGAACCATGGCACTCCAGGTGTTCTTGGACTTCAATTCCCAGAAGCCCAAGTCTCTGTGAATCCACACAAATGCAGTTAACCCATTTGTGTGGATTCACAGAGACTTGGGCTTCTGGGAATTGAAGTCCAAGAACATGCACAGTAAACCCATTCATGTGGATTCTCAGAGACTTGGGCTTCTGGGAACTGAAGTCCAAGAACACCTGGAGTGCCAAGGTTCGCCAATACTGTATTATGGCATCAGGTTTTGCACACTGCAGTCCAGCCCACCTGGCCAGAGGCCACCCAGCACATTGCTTGTTCTTGGCCTTTCCACAGTCTCTCTTCTCCTCATCCGATGCCTCTCCTTCATGTTCCCTCCCAGAGCGATCAGGTCCCACTGCAATGAAACACAAACGTTTTGTCCCCATAGGTATTACAAATTGTAAGATTGGAGAGGTGGAATGTAAAGCTTCCCCGCACAATTAATAAGCTGGAGGCTGTTAACCACCGACATGATGCACAGGGGAGAGCATGGCCAATGGCAAATAATAGTTACACAATTGCATTAGAAAACAAGACAGGATGGTGCTGAAAGGGAACAGCTGGAGAGGAAGTGGCATGAATGCATAGCCTCCCTTAAGCGGTGTGGGAGGCAGAGGGGCCTCCTCTGGGCGGCTGCTTCCCATTGTGGCCATGGTTGGCAGGGCGGAAGGAACAGGAGCCAGTGGTTGGCAGAGCCAGAGCCAGAAAGTGCGCATGGCAGCAACCTCAGCCAGTTGGTCTAGGTTAGCAGGGCTTGAAGAAGCCGCCCTTCACATTATTTCCTGAGCCCCCCACCCCCACCCCACACATGATGCTCCTGGTAGAAGTGTCCCAGCAGTAGCTCTTTATGGTCACAGGCAGAGCTTTAGCACTGCCAGGCCCCAGACTTTGGGAAAGTGGCGCAAACAGTCCCTCCGACACATTCAGCTCCCCTGGGAGAGGCTGTGGAGGGGTGACATCATGTGCACTTGTGGGGACACATGCATTGCCTTAGGGGCAGTCCACTGGCATAGGTGTGCCGGCCCTCCTATCAGCGCCATGGGACGGAGCACACAACCTCTGGGATGAAACCAAAGACCCAACACATTCCCACATCGTACAGTAATGTGCCCTGAGTAAACATAAGCGTTGCTGTTAACATTCTTGTACGGCACAACTCGAACCCTACTTCGGATTGCTCGTGTTGTTGCATTGGGAGGCTTCCTATACTCTTATGCCATATCTCCTCTTTGGCATGTT
Organism: Bradypodion pumilum; assembly: GCA_035047305.1. Classification (NCBI taxonomy): domain Eukaryota; kingdom Metazoa; phylum Chordata; class Lepidosauria; order Squamata; family Chamaeleonidae; genus Bradypodion; species Bradypodion pumilum. The sequence continues at coordinate 782,460 of JAWDJD010000011.1, read as the reverse complement.
ATTATATAAAAAAAGAAATCATGGTGCACAGGCTTTATTAAAATACACTTATAATCGTAATGGCAAAGACTCAACAATCGAGCTGTTATAATTCCTCTGTTATTAAAGGCGTCCATGAGTAGAGTCACCAAGAACTTAAATCCCCTTTTTGGCTTGATTGCCCCACGACATTTTAGAGCAGGGGTGACCAAACCTTTTGGGCTATGGGCCAGTCACGTGGTTCAGGGGCCCAGTCACTATGGCCTGTGGGCCAGATCCGGCCCATGACGCCAATTCATCCAGCCTGCAAAACCCTCGTCGCTCCCGGAAGCGGAAGTAAAATGCGCCCGTACGGGAGCGACAGAGCGACGAGGGCTTTGCAGGCTGGATGAATTGGCGTCATGGGCTGGGTCCGGTCCCTGGGCCATAGTTTGGACACTCCTGTCTTAGAGGTTCATTGCATGATGCGGAGATGGTTTTGTTTGAAGCCTGGCTTAGCAGCCAGCTGGATCTCTACAGCTGAGGCCCCTTGGCCAAGGCACCGGAAAAAATGTTCTCCAGGAATAATAATATTTACCCTTCCAAGCCAGGAGTGGGAGGTTTGCCGGCCGGCCACTGTCAAAGTCCCCAAGGGGGGCCGGATGGGCCGCATCAGGTAGCCACGCAGCAGAGGGGGAAGAATGGGCTTGGTAGGGGGAGTTAGTTTTGGGGACTGCAAATGCCCTCCCCACCCACCCCCAATCCCCACGCCATTCAGCCACATCAGCTGGTTGTTTTTGGGGACTCTGGCAAAGATCGGCTGGCATTGCAGTGGCTCAAGTGGCTAAGAAGACACAGACTGGAAAGTGGGAGGTCAGCAGTTTTCGATCCCCGAATACTGCAGGACGGAATGAGCTCCCGTCTTTGTCCCAGCTCCTGCCAACCTAGCAGTTCGAAAGCAAGGAATTGCAAGTAGAGAAATAGGGACCACTTCGGTGGGAAGGCAAACAGCGTTCTGTGCGCTCCGGTGCCTAGTCATGCCTGCCACATGTCCACGGAAAGGTCTGCAGATGCGGGAATGTTCAACTCCTCAGTGGGTTGAGGGAACGCCAGAGGTATCCATGAAGCCATAATTGGAGCCCTATCACTGGGAACCTTCAATTAGGTGGACTCTGAGGTCACTGAGGTCAGAAAATACTCCAGCATATGGGTGCCCAAACTATGGCATGTGGGCTGGATCCGTCCCCCGACACCAATTCATCCGGCCCGTGCCACCCTTGCCGCTCCTGGAAGCGGAAGTAAAACGCGCCCGGACGGGCGCGTTTTACTTCCGCTTCCAGGAGCGGCAAGGGTGGCACGGGCCGGATGAATTGGTGTCGGGGGACGGATCCAGCCCACATGCCATAGTTTGGGCACTCCTGCTCCAGCACAACCCAGCCAAGGCACTTGTGGGTTCATTAGTGGAGGCGACGGTGCGTCCTTTTCAGATTGAAAGCCATGAAAACGTCTCCTCTTGTCTTCTCCCTGCAGGTCCTTTGACGGGTGGCCAGGACTTGGAGGAGGGGCCAGGGCACCCCAATTTCCCAGGTAAGAACCACACAACTGGAAGTAGACTATGCGCAGCAGCACAAGCAGCATGGATGGTGGTGGGGGTGGCAGTAATGTCCCCCATCCCCACTAGATTGTCGGGATTTGACACAGTGTGTGGATCAAATTGTTCTTGGCCCTCAGACCCCCGCAAAGTCTCAATGGCTGTTTGTCTGTCTACCAGGGCTTTTCATGAAGGGTCCGCATTAAACATGACGACACTGGACATTTTAAATTAGGATGCATCCTGGCTGTGGTCAGCGCCGGATCCAGCAGCCCACCGGAGGGGCAGAGATGGGTCCCAGGAATTCAGGCTTCGCCCCCCTAACTACAGTTGAGACCCTTAAGTGCCATCACCGCTTAACCCCCGATAAAGCACATCTGTAGCAAATGTCGGGAAATAAGCCATGTCAGGCATGGCTAGGCGACCAAAGGGCCACATGGGCACACCCAAAATGTCAGGGTTGGGAGTGTTGGGCCAAGGTGGAGCAAGGGCTTGGCTCCATAGAAGGCAGCTTTTGGTGGTCTTCAGCCCCACCACTCTGACCAGCGGAAGCAAGGGGGCTGGTTATGGGGGCAAACGGAGGAAGACATTTCCTTGCCCTATGGCTAGTGGCCGCCATGGGATCTTCAGCTAAGAAGCGGTGCCAACACTAGCCCTGGAACGCGGCCTGTTCCTCTCTTAGACTTTGGCAAGGCAACGCTCCCCCTGCAAGGCGGAAAAGCCGACACTTTGGACTCCACACCCAGCAGCCCCCTCCAGCCCAGGGCACGGCATGATTCACTTGCAATGGCCATTAGGCTTTCACGTGGGGAGGGGGCGGGGGGGGCTTGCAAGGCACAAAAGCCCTTCAACTCAGCTTCCCTTCCGGGCTCCTTCCTTCCGCCTTCATCTCAGCAGGCGATGACGTCCTCCGCTAGGCGGCAAATTATCTCAAGCCTAATTAGGCTCATCGTCAGCTGACAGAATGTAAAACAAGAAAATGGGGGTTTTTTATATAAAAAAATGACACACGGTTCCCCCCCCCCAACACAATATGGGCCTCAGGCCTCGTATCTGTCCCAAAGCCAAGCTTACAAAAATGAAATTAAGAGTTTTGGGGTTTCCCACGCACCTCCCATGCACCCATTGATCATATTCAGATAATGCACCATGCATGCCACCAACCCATGGCTCTCCAGATTCGCCCGTCTCCTTCTTAGGAAGAGCTGAGACCAATTCCAAAAGAACCAACCCTCAGTTGAATGGTTAGACCAGGGGTGCTCAAACTATGGCCGGTGGGCCAGACGTGGCCCCTGAGGCCAAGTCATCCAGCGACGAGGGCGGCGTGGGCTGGATGAATTGGTGTTGGGGGACAGGTCTGGCCCATGGGCTATAGTTTGGGCACCCCTGGTCTAGATGAAGGGTAGGGTGACCAGAATGGGATTCCATGCTCTGTCACAAAATCCAGCGTGTGATGCTGGGGTGATTGCTTGCTCTCAGTTGAGTCTACCTTGCGGGGTCGTTGTGACAATAGAGCCGTGAGGAAGGACTCCTACCTACCATAGGGGTTGTTTTGGAGCGCCTTGAGGACTAGAGGGTTGTCCCTGACATTTCTGTGACTTCCTACTCAGCTCCCTTTTGGGATGTGGGGGGCAGGGTCCCCAGTTCCCTCCGCCTCCGGGCCTGACCAAATCCCTCTAGGTCCCCCTTGGAAGATGCTTTCTGGGCAAACGGGGGAGAGTTTCAGCCCTCCTCGGCTCCTTTGCATGGCTGCTGAGTGGGAGGGTGGGGGTCTCCTCTGGAGGAAAGCAAGAACACCCCCCCCCCAAATCCCTGGTTGCTTAGTAGGTCAGCTTGGCTTCTGTGGGTCCATCTCTTCTCTTTGCTTCTGGTAATCTTGTTAGACTCTAAGAGAAAGGCTGGGGCTAAAAGAGGAGCAAAGCCCCCCTCTTGGCAGCCGGGCTGACAGATTGCCTTTAAATCTTTAATAAGCCTTAGCTCTGGCGGCAACAGGCTGGAGCTCCAAGGGAAAGAGCCCCAGGAGGCCGGCCGGCCGGCGGGCCAGCTGGCTACCTGGCAGGGGGCTGAGGAGCTGCTAGGATAGCCTGGCAGGTGGGCAACCAGGGCTGGGTTGGTCAACATGCCCACAAGCTCCCAGGAGACTAATCGGGGGTGGGGGGTGGCAGCCATGCCACGTAGCCCCCTTCACCACCCACTCTTCCTCCAGTTTTGAATCAGGACCCTTCTGGGGAGGGGGTGGTTGTAGCTGCATGGAAGAGCCCCCTTTCTCACACAGCAGGTCCTGGGTTCAATCCCCAGCTGCATCTCCAGATGGTGCCTAGAAAGGAGATCCTGCCCTGGAGAGCCACAGCTGCTGCCAGGCAGAGTTGGTGAAGCCACCGAGCCAGGTGGATTCCCACCATCTGGCAGCTTTCCCAAAGTTTCAGGCTTGGGATGATCTAGAACAGTGATGGCGAACCTTGGAACTCCAGGTGTTCTTGGACTTCAATTCCCAGAAGCCCAAGTCGGCACTCCTGTTGATCAGGGCTTCTGGGAATTGAAGTCCAAGAACACCTGGGGTGCCAAGGTTCGCCATCACTAAACTAGAAGACCAAGGGTTCCTCAAACCTGGCACATCAGGAGTTCTTGGACTTCAATTCCCAGAAGTCCAAGTCGGCACTCCGGTTGATTGGGGTTTCTGAGAACTGAGGTCCGAGAGCATCAGAAGAGCCATGTGTGAGGACCCCTGAGCTGGAGGGACAGAAGGGGTTACCTAGGCTGGGAATCCGAGGCAAGATCAGAGCCTGGGGGAGTTTCCTTTTTGCAAACTACTGCAGGGCGCAGAGGAAGCTGTACGGAGTGTCTAAAAAGTCCAGGATCCCCCAAACTTGGCCTGAGTAAGACTATGGTGTTAATCTATATTTATAAAAACAGAGGTGTGGGTTTGTATGTGCTCCAAAGGAACCCACATCCCTGGACCAATCTCGCTGAAAGCACACACATACCTTGGGCTTGTGAGATCAGCACTGGGGGGGGGGGTTCTCAAAACCCATTTGGGGGTTTATGCCCCCCCCAAAGTGGGATGCAAAGGGGACACCCCCACTGGCCGAAGCAGCAGCAACGAAACAGCAGTATTGCACATGCGCAGCCAAGACAGTGGCTTGAATTTTATGCTGGGAGACACCGCCACTAAAGAAAGCTGTGGCCGTGATTAGCGGCCACAGCTTTCTTCAGCGGTGGGGTCTCCTGCTTGTAAACATACAGTTCTGTCAAGCCACAACCTCCTTTCGCTGACCAAAGGAGGTTGCAGCTTGACAGAACTTAACGTTTACGGGCCAGGTTGACACCGCCGGGTGGAAAAATAACACTGCCATCAAGCCACGTCATCCATGCTTTAAAGGACAAAAACAACCCGGGCAAAGCCGGGTAATTAGCTAGTCTATTATAAACACGGGGGTTTGGCTTTTCCAAGGGCTGGTTCTTTCAGAATGCTTCTTGGATATGGAAGGAGGGCAGCATCTCACGAAGTCAGTGGTGCTGAACAACCATCATGCCCTCCTTTACAACCCCATCTTCATTAGCACATAGCCAGAAGATGAAGACCCTGCAGGTTGGCCTCCTCATTGGCTGCGTGGAGGAGTTCTCCTCTGGTCCATAAAGGAAGCTCTGGCAGAGAGAGAGAGAGAGACTGAGACTGGAAGCAGCTGCTGTTGGCACATGCAGGGTGCTTTGCACACCTGTTCAAAAACAAAAGAAGATTTCAGAATAGGAATGTGACTTTTCCCCATTTTAAATGTACCCAGGTTTGTATTATAAGTGTTACATTTTAAAACATACCCTCCAGCGCTGGCGGATTTTAATGTTACAAACTGCACCACTATGCTCCGTAAAAGCCAAACAGTGGAACCTCGGTTAACAAACGGCTTGGTTAACATAAAAGTAAAGGTCACCCTTGCTCGAAAGCCAGTCATATCCGACTCTAGGGTTCAGTGCTCATCTGTGTTTCAAAGCTGAAGAGCCAGTGCTGTCTGCTTCTGCAGACGTTTCCGTGGTCATGTAGCAGGCATGACTAGACAAAGGAGCACACAGAATGCTGTTTACCTTCCCACCGAAATGGTCCCTTTTTATCTACTTGCAATTTCTTGCTTTCGAACTGCTAGGTTGGCAGGAGCTGGGACAAAGACGGGAGCTCATTCCGTCCTGCAGTGCTCAGGTATCGAACTGCTAATCACATAACAAAAGGAAATCCATTAAAAAAAATAGTGGCTTGGTTTATGGACTTTCTTTCAGAACTGATTAGTAGGTTTTCAATGCATTCCTATGAGAAATTCAGTGAAAGTAATTTTCGCTGTAAGAAACGTCCTGGAGAAGAACACATTAATTAAGTTAACCGAGGTTCCGCTGTATCTCCAGGCAGGTCCAGAACTGGAAATGCTCAAAGGCACCCCAGCGCAACAGAAATCCAACCTCTTGGATGTTGGTCAATTGAGCTTTGGATGTCCAGCAATGCGCAGAGAGTCAGGATGCTGAGCACCCCTCTTTCTCTCTTTCCAGATGTTGCAGGAGGCCTCTGGCTCAGTGTGGCCACCCCTACGCAAGGAGAAGTGGAGCCGAATGTTGCCCGGAAACATCTCACCTCCTCCTCCGAGCCAATCTTAGACCTCAAGACAGATGCTGCAGCTGTGCTGCTAGGTAAGAAAGGAGCTTTCTTTGGGCTTTGCTTTCACCTGCACAGGTGAGTTGGGACACCTGGAGCCCCTTGGCAAAGTTGCCTAGAGCTCACGGGGATTGCTTGAAGTCTTAGGGACTTCCTGTGCTCGCCTGGACCTCCTTGTTGGTGACAGGGATGGCGGTGGTCCAGTGGCACTGGAGACAGCGTTAACCTCTGGTGCCGGTCTCTGCCCTTTCCCAGATGGCATCAGAGGGTGCTAGGGAAGTGCTTGCACATGTGTGGGTCGTGTGCAATATTAGTGCACCCAAAAGCCAGGTGCATGGGGAAGGTCCATGGAAAAGCAGGAAGGGCAGTGTGCTAGGGCCACAAATTCATAACCATCATGTTGCTTGGATCCTGGCAACAGCAGCGGAGATACTGGAGCGCATGGAACGCTGTTTACCTTTCCCACCAAAGTGGTACCTGTTTATCTACTTGCAATTTCTTGCTTTCGAACTGCTAGGTTGGCAGGAAGATGGGACAGGCGACAGGTCTTGAATGCCTGACCTGCCAGTTGTCAAGTTCAGCATCTTAACCACTAAGCCACCGCAGTCCCAGAAGCACCAAAGGGAGACGTAAATCTGCTGCTCTGTCCACCTTTGTCTCAAATGGAAGAAAAAGGTTTTGTAATGATTGGGTGTGAGATTTCCTCATCCAAGTAAACCTTTAGGGTGTCTTGCCCTCCGGCCATCTCTTGCACAACACTGTCCTTTTTGCTGCACCGGACATCAAGTGGGTGCTAAGGGCTGGAGGGAGCAGTCTTGTGTTGCCGCTCTTTCCTCCTTTTCTGATGAAACGTCTTGGCTCAGCTGACGGAAGCTGCTTTGTGGCTTTTGATTACCCCCCCCCTTCCCCACCTGGCCCCTCGCGCCAATGCTCCGTGCATCACAGGAATCCCCAACATGCCCCTCTGACAGCAAAGGACAAGCTGAGTGGCATGGAAGACACAAAGGATTATGAAAACTCAGCATTGCTTCAAGGACTTTGGCTCTTGCTTGCCGCAATGCTGTGGAGACTAAGCCAGGGGGTATTAGGAAGGAAAAGGGAGGAGGGAAGAGGGAAGCCCAAACTATGGCCCACGGGCCGGATCCGGCCCCTGATGTCAATTCATTCTGCCCGCACCACCCTCATAGCTCCCAGAAGCGGAAGTAAAATGCGCCCGTCCAGAGCTCCGGATTTATGGCCGAGAGTGGCGTCCTGCCTTTCCACAGGAGAAACAACAGAGAGACAGAAGGTCTGCAGGTCAGCAGTTCGAGACCTGAGTGCTGCGTGATGGAGTGAGCACTTGTAGGTTGTCCCAGCTCCTGCCAACCTGGCAGTTCGAAAGCGAGACATTGCAAGCAGATGAACAGGTATTGGCCAGGCCTTTGAGGCCCATCTAGCCCAGTGTTAAAGCTCTGGCTGGCAGCCTAGGTAGCTCTCCAGGGCTTCAGTTTGGATCCCTTCCCAGCCTCACCTCCTGGCAGTCTTCCGCCCAAGAATTAATGGGGCATGATCCTGCTCTTTTTCTGCAATAAGATGAGACTGAATGTGTTGAGGTTCTTGGGGACCTGGCTAAAGGTCACCCTTGCTTGAAAGCCCGTCGTATCTGATTCTAGGGTTCAGTGCTCATCTCTGTTTACAGCCAAAGAGCCAGCGGACGTTTCCATGGTCATGTGGCAGGCATGCCTCGACACCGGAGTGCACAGAACGCTGTTTACCTTTCTCACCAAAGTGGTCCCTATTTATCTACTTGCAATTTCTTGCTTTCGAACTGCTAGGCTGGCAGGAGCTGGGACGGATGGCGGGTGCTCACTCCGTCATGCAGTACCCAGGAATCGGACCCTGAGCTTCTAGTCAGCTTACCTGACTTATTTATTTTCCCTCTCCAGTGGATGGAGCCTCAATGAGCACCACGGAAATCACCCCACTGACTGCCATGGAGTGTGCGCCAGTCTCTGCTGTGGAGCAGGACCCCATTATGACCCCACTGACCCCTCAAGACCCAGCCCAAAGCCCCCTGGAGGTCAAGGAAGGTTCTCCCATGGACAAGAGCTTCCATCCCGCTAGCGATGCTGAGTATTGTGACTCAGAGATGCCTCCTCCATCTCCTCCATCTCCTCCGCCAGAGAAGGGTTCACCGTCTGAGGCTGGATCTTCAGGGTCCCTGCCATGGCCAGAGGCCCCTGAAGAGTGTGGCCCACCACGGCCCACCACTTTGGAACTCCCAAAGTCCCCCAAGAATCTGGAAGAGGTGAAGCCGAAGCGGCAGAAGAAGAGCGCCAACCACGCCAACATCAACGAGAACGGACTTGAGAGTTGCCCAGAGGCGCCCAGTGACGAGAGGCGAGCCGTCCAGTCTGAGCTGGGCAAGTGCATAGAAGACTTTCGGAAAATCAAGATCCCCGTCTCTTTCCCCAACAAGACGCGCCAGTGGCAGCAGGAGCTGTTGAAGAAATACCAGCTCTGAAGAACCGGTCCTGCTCGTGCGCTGACGGGGGCGGCCAACGCCCTTGTTGGCTTCCAGGGTGGGCAGAGCGCACTGGTGCCACCACGGAGAAGACTCTGCCCTCGCTAGGGCTCCAATGAACGTTTTGGAGAGCCCTTGGTCATGAGGGGGGCCCTTGTGCTGATTTTGGGGTGTGGAACGGGGAGGCCACCCTACACCTTCTCGGAACGGCAGGGGAGGGGGTGCATGAGCTGAAGGGGATGCTTGTCATGAAGTCCACTGACCAGGTGCCTCAAGAACACTTGGTCTGGTCTGGATAATGGAAAGAGAACCAACCACCTTTGCCAATCCTCCAGAGCTTAGAACAAGGATGCACAAACTTTTTGGGCCATGTGCCGGTCATGTGGTTCAGGGTGCTGGTCACTATGGCCCAGGGCCAGATCCAGTCCACGATGCCAATTCATGTGGCCCACGAAGCCCTCCTCGCTCCCGGAAGTGGAAGTAAAATGCGCCCATGCGGGCGCATTTTACTTCCGCTTCCGGGAGCGACGAGGGCTTCGTGGGCCACATGAATTGGTGTCAGGGACTGGACCCGGCCTGTGGGTCATAGTTTGGGCACCCCTGGCTTAGAAGATGGGACTTCTTTAGACCACAGCTCCAGACTTTCCCAGCCACCACACGGGTTTCTGGGAGATGCCGTACAAAGGAGATGTCTTGCAAAAAAGTTGGGTCTCTCCAGAGCTGTGAGATTGGTGAATGAGGAAGGTAGGGTCAAGGCTTTAGTGTAAGGGACCCAAGACAATGAAACAGCCGAAGGGTTGGCTTAACACAGGTTTATTGCATGATGATCCGGAGGAACATGTGGTAATGGCGGATGGGTAGCTCAATATATACAGCTGGCTATACATTTGAATGTGGCTCGTCGACAGACTATTGGTTGCTGCCTGCGTGACGTCGTAGAAGGTCACGCCCTTCTTGTCCAGGTGAAGAGGTGGCGGGAATCTTCCCGCGCTGCTGATCCAGGTGAATCTGAGCCATGAGAGCTGGACGCTCGCTACTGCCATCTAGTGGTCACTAGCTCGCGTCCCCTTATCAGGTTTACATTGATACAGCTGAAGGTTATAATGTTGCACACAGAAAGGTTACATTGTTACCACATGGCTAGGTACATTGTTAAAGGCACAGCTTTACCGAACACAACATCCCTCCCCCCTAGGATGAGACGAAGTCTCTCAGCCAAGATGGCTTATTGCACGTGCGTTTGGGCCGTGATGAGGGCTGACCCCCCCCGGGGGCACTACTGCTTCTTTGTTCCCTGGTCCCTTGTCCTGTAATGGGAGAGGGAGACTCATTAGTGGCTTGCCGCTGTCTGGCGGCCTTAGGGGAAGGGAAAAACTCCATTGTGGGCAGACCGGGGGCGATCGGGGCTAACGAAAAATCCCTCTTCTCGCTTGGACGGGTGGGGGACCACTCCGAAAAACTCCCCCGGTTCTGAAAATCAAATTCTAACTCAGTTGGGGTATCCGCATTTGTGGGGGAATTCCGCGAGATATGTATGGGGTCAGGTTCCTCCTCCTCAGAAAAATCCCCCAGGATATCTACGAGAATATCCCCCCTTTCCCCCTCCCCCCTTGGTGGGGGCCCGCGGCCCCCTTTTCCTCCCCCTTGGGCTGAACGGGTGGGGGAGAACCCTAACGCTGACTTTTTCTCTGTTTGGTCTGCGCCCTGCTCATCGGTGACCCTGCGTCGGAGCTGGTCCGCGTGCCGCCTCCACAGTAGCCCTGTGCTGGTTTCCACGCGGTACGACATGGGGCCGGTTTGCTCCACAACTACGCCCGGTACCCAGGCTGGGCCCGTGCTGGCGTAATTCCTGCAATGCACGGGGGCGCCTACACTGAAACTCTTTGTGGCCTCTAGCCCAATGTTCCTTCCCTTGTCCTCTACCCTCGTGGGGTCTAGCCTAGTAAGGATGGTGGTCAGTTTCCTATGCATTAAGAGCTCTGCGGGGGAGTATCCTGACGCCAACGGGGTCACCCTGTACCCTAGCAGAAACTGACACACTTGTAGGTTCAGATCCCCGGGGCCCATGCGCCGCAACGCGTCCTTCGTGGTGCGGACGAGGCGCTCCACTTGACCATTGGTGGCTGGGTGAAACGGGGCGGAGGTGATATGCCGAACGGCGTTAATCTCCATGAATGCCCTAAACTCGGAGGACGTGAAGCAACTAGCGTTGTCGCTAATTAATGTGTCGGGTATGCCGAACGTGGAAAAGAGCCTCCGCAAATGCTTAATGGTCTGGGCCGAGGAGGTGCTCGTGACTGGGATAACCTCCAACCACTTGGAGAAGGCGTCCATGACAAGAACATAAGAACATAAGAACAGCCTTGCTGGAACAGGCCACAGCCCATCCAGTCCAGCATTCTGTCTCACACAGTGGCTCACCATTTCCTTCAGGGTATTCCCAAGCAGATGCCTTCACCTGCTTAGGATTCCCTGGAAATGATATTGAGAGATATCCTGCCTATCTCTCCAACCCGGAGGTTGTCCTTAAGTATCCATAATTATAGCCATTGATACTCTTCTCCTCCATGAACTTGTCTAATCCTTTCTTAAAGCTGTCAAGACTGACAGCTGTCACCACTTCTTCTGGCAGGGAGTTCCATAGACCAGGGATCCTCTGGGTGAAAAAGTACTTTCTCTTATTTGTTTGAGAACTAGCACCCAAAAGTTTCATGGAGTGTCCCCTAGTTCTAGTGTTGTGCGATAGGGAAAACAGTTTTTCCTTATCTACTTTGTCCACACCGTGCATGATTTTATAAACTTCAATCAGGTCACCTCTTAGACGTCGTCGTTCAAGAGTGAAGAGGCGCAACCGTTGCAGCCTCAGATGGTGAGGAAGGTGTTCGAGTCCCCTAATCATTCTGGTTGCCCTCCTCTGCACTTTTTCCAGCTCCATAATATCCTTCTGGAGGTATGGCGACCAGAACTGTACACAGTATTCCAGATGGGGCCTCACCATAGATTTATAAAGAGGCAAAATAACACTTGCTGACTTATTTTCTATACCCTTCCTAATGATCCCTAGCATTGAGTTTGCTTTTTTCACTGCTGAGGCACACTGGGTTGACACCTTCATTGAGTTGTCCACCAGGACACCAAGGTCCCTTTCCTGGTTTGTCGCAGAGAGTTCAGACCCCATCAGTTTATAAATGTAATTGGGGTTTTTTGCCCCAACATGCATCACTCTGCACTTACTAATGTTGAAACTCATTTGCCACTGTTTTGCCCACTCCCCCAGTGTCGAGAGATCCCTCTGGAGCTCCTCACAATCTCTCACAGTTTTCACTACCCTGTATAATTTAGTGTCGTCAGCAAATTTGGCTACCTTGCTTTTTACTCCTACCTCTAGATCATTTATGAAGAGGTTGAAAAGGTCCCACACCAAAGGCTCTTGAATAAACTTATTCCATGACTGGTAAGTTTATTCAAGAGCCTTTGGTGTGGGACCTTGTCAAAAGCCTTCTGAAAGTCCAGATAAACAATGTCAACTGGATCCCCCTTATCCACATGCTTATCCACATTCAAGAAGAAACAGGGTGCCTCTGAACGGGCCCGCGAAATCAATGTGCACCCGGGACCACGGCCCCTTAGCCGCGTCCCACTCCCTGTGGGGAAGGCGGGCCTCCTCTGGTCTGGAGCATTGGCAACTTTCACAGGTGCTGACCATGTGCTCGATGTCGGCGTCCAACTGGGGCCACCAGAAGTAGCTCCGGGCCAGCGCTTTGGATCGCACGATGCCGGGGTGGCTGACGTGCAGCAGTTTGAGCACCCGCGGCTGAAGGGAAGTGGGAATCACCACCCGCTGCCCCCACAAAAGGCACCCCCTCTCTAGGGACAGCTCTAACTTTTTCCTGAAAAATGGGGCAAACTCCTCCGCTGGGGAGGACGCCGGCCACCCTTTCTGCACCCAGGAGCTAACTGCCGCTAACGTCTTGTCCTTCCCTGTTGCTTTGGCAATGTCGGCGGGCACTACGGGGGGCGAATCCAGCACCTCTATCATAAGAACCTGATGGTCTCGCTCCCCCTTGCTCACCTGGCTGGGCGTCAGGGGGAGGGGAGACCTCGAGAGAGCGTCCGCATGGCTGATCTCTTTCCCGGGCCGGTAGGCCAACGCGTGCTGGTACGCGTTGAGAAAAATAGCCCACCTGAGCATCCTCGGGGACAGGATCTGAGGCGTGGGCTTATCTGCGGTAAAAATGCCTAGCAGGGGTTTGTGGTCCGTTACAATGGTGAAGGGATGGCCATACAGAAAATTGTGAAATTTTTTCATCCCCGCAACTATCGCTAGTGCCTCCCTGTCCGTCTGTGCGTAATTCCTCTCCGCTTGGGACAGGGACCTGGAGTAAAATGCTATTGGGGCCTCCCTTCCGTCTTCCAGCACGTGGCACAGCACCGCCCCCACCCCCACCGGGGATGCATCACAGGTCAGGACTACCGGGCGTTTGGGGTTGAAATGGGTCAGTATGGCATCAGACGCTAGGAGACTTTTTAGCTCACTAAATGCCCTTTCTTGGTCATCGCCCCACTTCCATGTCTGGTCTTTTTTTAGCAGTTTGTGTAGCGGTTCAGCCACTGCTGCCTTCCGGGGGAGGAAGGAGTGGTAAAAGTTGAGCAGCCCTAGGAACGACTGCAGCTCGGGCTTGGAGGTGGGGCGGGGGGCTTTCTTAATGGCGGCCACCTTGGATTTGGATGGTTTTATCCCCTCAGGAGTCACACAAAACCCTAGGAACTCAACCTCGGTCGCGAAGAAGACGCATTTGTCCTTTCGCAGTCTCAACCCCGCCTTTTCGAATATTGTCAGGACCTTCCCCAACCTCTTGGCCAATTCGACCCGACTCCCCCCCGTTATTAACACGTCATCAAAATAAGGCAACACCCCCTCTAGCCCCTTCAGGAGGCGTTCCACGAGTGACTGGAAAATTCCAGGCGCCGAATTTACGCCGAACTGAAGGCGTGTCACCTGGAACGCCCCCTTATGGGTGACTATGGTCTGCGCAGCAGCTGCGGCAGGAGACACCGTGAGCTGCTGGTAGGCCTGTGCTAAGTCGAGCTTAGCGAAACACTTTCCCCCGTGTAACCTGGCCAGCAGATGGCTGACTACCGGCACCGGATATGCATTCGGGCGGATCGCCTTGTTGATGGTGCACTTGTAATCGGCGCATATGCGGACCTCCCCATTGGCCTTTAGTGCGGTTACAATTAGAGTTTCCCACTCCGCAGAATCAACAGGCACAAGGATTCCCTGGCCCACCAATTTGTCCAGTTCCGCCTCTATCTTGTCCTTGAGTGCGAACGGCACCCGGCGTGGTTTGAGTCGAATTGGGCGGACCTCCGGGTCTAGGTCGAATGTCACTGGGGGCCCCTTGAATTTCCCCAGTCCTTTTTTGAAAACTTCGGGGTGCGCCTCGCACACCTCCTGAATCGGGTCAGTCCCAACGGCGTGCATCCCAACGGCGTGCACCCCCCCCAATAAACAAACCCAGGGGCTGAAACCATTGAGTCCCGAGGAGGCTGCAATCTCCCCCTTTAAGCACGACTAGAGGGAGAGACGCGGCGTGCTTCTTGAATTTAACCTGAAATTCTCCAACCCCCAACACTGGAATGCTGTTCCCTTGCACGTCCCATAGTGTGGACCTCAACGCTTTGAGCTTGGGTCGCCTGTGGGGGGCAATTCTCAAAAACTCCCTCTGGAAAATGATTGAATATGAGGACCCCGAGTCAATTTCCATTCTAATGGGAACCCCTTGAACTAGTACCTCAACAAAGTAGCGGGGGTGTCCTGCGGACACGCTGAATACTGGGGCGTCGTCCTCGCTGCCGTCGGAGATGCGGCCCATGCCGTCCTGCTTCCGCGTGGCCTGAGCACTGTCCTTGGGTCTCGTTGAGTGGTCTTGTCCCGCGGAACGGTCTGCCGAGCTTCTCCGGGTCTCGCGCCTCTTCCTGCACACCTTGGCGATGTGCCCGCGGCGGCCGCAGTTGTGACACTTGGCCTTCCGAAACGGGCATTTTACGCGGTCGTGGGCCGCTCCACAGCCGTCGCACCGCCGGCTCTCTTTCCGGACCCTCCGGACGTCCTCGTCGTCGCTGCTCTCTGCGGACGACCTCGAAGCTCGCCGGGCTGCATGCACCGGAGTCTCTGCCTTGCTCGACCTCGGCCGCCAGTCCTGGAGTTCTTGTACCCCAGCCTTTGTAGCTTCCGCGGCCTGTGCCGCTCTGATGACCTCCTGCAACGTGGGAGGCGGCTCTTGGTTCATTAACGTGCGCTGGGTTTCGGCGTCGTTCAGGCCGCACAGCACACAGTCCCGGAGGGTGATTTCGACATTCTCCAATTTGCACGGGCCGGCCGCCAGCCGCAGGGCCGCCACGAATGCGGCGACCGTCTCCCCGGGCGCTTGGACTCTCCTCCAGAATGCACTCCGAGCGGGAAACATCGCCGTGGCGGGCCGGACGTGCTCACGCAGCATCTGCATGAGTTCCTTGGCCTTGAATTCGCTCACCCTCCTCGGTGCGATCAGGTCCACCAAGGTCCTTTTGGTTTCTTGTCCGAGCATCCTGGTGAAGATGGCCCTTTTCTTTGCCTCTTCCGTGACTTCGGACTCAATCAGTGCTGCCTGGAAGTCCATTTCGAAGATCTCCCAGTCGCCCGGTTTCCTGATCTCGAAACCGGCGCATGTCTTGGTCCCGTGGGCTGCCATGATCCCATCCTCGTCGCCAATTTAGTGTAAGGGACCCAAGACAATGAAACAGCCGAAGGGTTGGCTTAACACAGGTTTATTGCATGATGATCCGGAGGAACATGTGGTAATGGCGGATGGGTAGCTCAATATATACAGCTGGCTATACATTTGAATGTGGCTCGTCGACAGACTATTGGTTGCTGCCTGCGTGACGTCGTGGAAGGTCACGCCCTTCTTGTCCAGGTGAAGAGGTGGCGGGAATCTTCCCGCGCTGCTGATCCAGGTGAATCTGAGCCATGAGAGCTGGACGCTCGTTATTGCCATCTAGTGGTCACTAGCTCGCGTCCCCTTATCAGATTTACATTGATACAGCTGAAGGTTATAATGTTGCACACAGAAAGGTTACATTGTTACCACATGGCTAGGTACATTGTTAAAGGCACAGCTTTACAGAACACAACAAAGGCTTAGAAAAGTGACTTGTCTGGACTAGGACTGCCAGAATCCATCAGCCGGTATGACCCGCCACCAGGCTGGGGAAGTTGAGGAAGTCTGGTCCCAAAAGCTACATTTCATTACTCGGGGTCTTCCTGAGCTCATGGCCATTGCATTAGGATGTGGGATTGTGGCTCAACCCAGGATGAATGATTCAGTGCAGAGGGTGTTGGGCAAAGAGGATCTTGGGTCTCACAACTCTGGACTCCCTTCTGGCCCTCAGTTCCTCTTGGCGGGAACGAGACAAATGTTGGGGCCCTCTTGGCCCTGGGTTCAAAAGAAGAGGTTAAGCCTCCCCCCCTCCCCAGGACAGGAAGGTAGCGCCTGCCCACCCCATCTGACCTTCCACCTATCATCTCTACTGGCAGAGAAGCTGGTTGAAGGAACTCATCCTGATGCATGGCTAGGATGCATCCAGAAAGAGCATGGAGGGAGGGTTCAAGAGCCC
The DNA here is from genome assembly GCA_035047305.1 of Bradypodion pumilum. NCBI lineage: Eukaryota > Metazoa > Chordata > Lepidosauria > Squamata > Chamaeleonidae > Bradypodion > Bradypodion pumilum. Next base: position 766,113 of record JAWDJD010000011.1, on the reverse strand, counting down.
TCATGGTGCAGTGGCTAAACTGCTGTACTGCAGCCAAAACGTTGTGTGTTTGATCCTGACCGGGGATCCAGGTTGACTCAGCCTTCCATCCTTCCAAGGTGGGTAAAAGGAGGAACCAGCATGTGGGGGGGGGGGGCGCAACATGCTAATTAACTTGTGAACGACCCCGAAAGTGTTCTAAGTGTTATGGGGAGGTCTCTAAGTGTATTTGCTATTGTGATATCCTTGTTAAATATAACAATTTTTATAATATTTACGGGCTGTCTACAATGTCTCTTTGTGCCCCTACGCTCTATCCAGTTCTCCTTCTTCGTGGTCTCTGTGAATCCACACGAATGGGTTTGCTGTGTGCAACCTGTCCTTACTGCATATGTGCAGCGAACCCATTCATGGGGATTCACAGGAGACCACGAAGAAGCACAGCGGTTGCAGACAAAAGCGAGTTCGGAAGAATGAATACCCAACATGTTGGGGGCAAATTGCTAACTACCTTGTGACCTGCCCCGAGAGGGCACGAAGCGCAATGGGGTGGTATAGGCTGCTTACACTGTCTATTTCTGCCCCTTTGCTCTATCAAGTTCTTCTTCTTTGTGGTCTCTGTGAATCCACATGAATGGGTGGTCTCTGTGACTCCGTTGCAGTGAGAACTGGGCCGGAGGAAGGTTAAAGAGGCGAGGCCGACTTCCTCCCAAAGTGGCCCGCAGCGGCCCCTTGCTTGGCCTGCCTGTGCAGAGCCATGATGCGCTGCTGGCCCTTTAAGCCTGGCATCCTTCTGAGAGCAGCAGGTTTCAAGGCTGACGGGAGGCATGCTCTTCCCCAGCCCCCTCTCCACCGCACATCAATTAATCATCCTTCTTCTGTGCATCAAGGGTGGCCTGTATTGAATGCGCTTTTAATTTCCTTCCCCTTCCACCTTTTAAGAACAGTCAGGCAACCTTTCCTGGGAGAGGAGTGCGGGTGGGTGGGAGCTCCTCCTTCATATTTAATAGGGGGATCTTGCCGCATGCAGAAGCCAAAACCTTTTAATCAGAGCGCATCCTTGCCCAGGCCACAGGTCTCCAGTTGGGCCCGCATAGGAGGGGTGAGGGTGGCTGACTCCCTGGCAAATGGCAGAGCCCCCTTCTCCTACCTTGAGTTCAATGCTTTGCTTTCCTCCCCTTCCCTCACCTGGTCACTGCTAGTTAAATCTCCATGGGTGGTGGTGGTGGTGGTGGTGGAAGATGCAAATGGAGTGGAAAGTGCATCTGGCCAGAGCTTGGGACAACTACTGCTTGGACTACAAGTCCCAGAATCCAGGGGTGGTGGTGGTGCAGTGTTTCTGAGATGCTCACAAAGTGTGCACCAGGAGTGAGACTTAACTCCCCATTTGTCTCAGGCTAGGAGCCCCACCCCCAGCAACTCTCCAGGGAAATTCAGCACCACTCCTGTTTGCTTAATGTCTTTTTCCTGCTCCCTTATTACGGATAACCAACTTTGATCTCTCAAGGGCCCCATCCACAGGCACAAAAGCACTGACTTATTCATGCGCGGCACACTTGTGCAATCTGGCTGGCTTGCCTCTTCCCACTGCTAATGCGGATGCTTTCCACTGCTGAGGAACACTTTCGGCTACAGAAGCCGGAAAGGCATCTGCCTGAATCCTGAATCCTCTTCTGAAGTGTTTCCCAACAACCCTGAAACCACTTCATGCAGGTGAAGAAGCCACAGGTGGAGGCGGGCTCTTCAAACGTGGCTCTCCAGGTGTTCTTGGGCCTCAGTTCCCAGAAGCCCAAGTGTGTGTGCGCCTGGAAGTGAAACGCACCAGTACGGGCGTGTTTTACTTCCACTTCTAGGAGCGACGAGGGCTTCGTGGGCTGGATGAATTAGCATCAGGGGCTGCATCTGGCCCCCAGGCCATAGTGACTGACTCCCTTGCCTTAAGACCTAGAGGCAAAGCAGGGCAGTAGCCAAGCTGACAGAAGCACTTGGGATGTCAAAATAAAAAGTCCGAAACAGTTGCTTCTCCAAGTCTTACCCTCTTGGTGGGCTGGATGAATTGGCATCGGGGGCCGCATCCGGCCCATCGTGACTGGCTCCCTGAACCATGTGACCAGCCCACAGCCTGAAACGTTTGGGCGCCCCTGTCTTAAGGGGCCGGGAGATACTACAGTTTAGGAAGTTTAAAAGGCAGTTGGTAAGAGCCTCTAAAAGAGGCTTAAGAGGAACTCTTTTAAGATGTAGCCAGAATAATGCTTACAAATCTCAATGTGTTACCTTGTCACTACTACGAATTCTGTTACTTTTGCAGACATTACATGCTACAAATTAGTTTGGCAATTGAGCCAAAGGAGAGAAACAGCACATTTTCTTTGCATGTTGATTGACAGGGAGTGCAATGGTCCGCTGTCCAAGATGCGGTGCTCGGCGCCTTTGGCCGGCCTGAAAGTGGTGAGTCCCAGCGTCCACCTCTGTGGAGGGCCATCTGCTCCAGCTGAGGTCCCTTCGGCCCCGGCGGCAGCCCCGGCTATGGCAAGGTCTTTACAGCCATGCTGGCCGCCCCCACAGCTGGGGCCATTCTTCTCCCATCCCGGGCCGGTGGCATGGGCCCGGGAGAGACGTGACACATACATTCAGACACTCTGTATTGAATGGCTTTTTCTATGGAGCCTCGTTAATGGCAGCGATAAATTAAGCCATTGTTGGATGGGCATCCATAATTATGCCCCAGCTGGCTGCAGAAAGTTAAATTCCTACACTTTATACAGCAGAAGCATATGGGCCTCTTGAACACACACAGAGACGCAGGCACAGGCGCACACGCACATGCACGCACGCGCACGCACACACACACACACTGCAGTGATACAACCCAAGATCTTGCAAACTCAGAAACCAGAGCAGACTTTGGTTCTTCGGGTGACTTTCATTCCCACCAGGAAGCAAATGCAAAAAGGCTGTCTATGATGCAGGAAATGTATTTATGGATTGGGCAGGAGGATAAAATACCTCCAAATTATACTGTACAAGGAAGCCTTCTATATATATGTGAGCACAACCTGCTTAGCCAGACACTCTAAAGAATCAATGGGCTACTACTTGTTTCTAGCTGGAGAAGTAGAAGAAGGAGGCGACTGTGGAGAGAAAAGGATAAAGGAATCTTAAAAGCACCAGTCTACCTATAGATCTAGAAAAGTGGGAGTGAGCGATTGCTGGCCCCGTCAATTGCCTATTGGTCCTCCTCTTCCTGTTGGCATAGATCACTTGCTTCATGTGTCTATGTGCTGTCCAAACATGCAAATAGGCTGGCCGTGTCATGAACAGACTCCTGATCTCCCCCCTCAGCTCCACCACCAAATAACACTAAGGGTGCCCAAACCTTTTGGGCTGTGGGCCGGTCATGTGGTTCAGCAGGCCGTTCACATGGTTCAGTGGGCCTGTCACGTGGTTCCTCCCACCGGAAGCGGAAGTAACACGTGCCTTGCCATCTGTTTTGCAACAGGATGAGATAGATTTTAAGCTGGCATTTTCTCTGCTTAAAGCAGGGGTGCCCAAACTATGGCTCATGGGCCAGATCTGGCCCCCAATACCAAACCTGACCCCCAATGGCAATTCATCCGGCCCACACCACCTTTGTCGCTCCTGGAAGCGGAAGTAAAACACTCCCATATGGGTGTGTTTTACTTCTGCTTCCAGGAGTGATGAGGGCGGTGCGGGCCAAATGGATTGGCATCGGGGGCCAGATCTGGCCCACAGACCATAGTTTGGGCACCCCTGAAATAACAGCTTCATGCAGTACGGTCAGTAATGAACCTTTCCTGCTGTTCAGAAGAGCTTCCAGCAATGGAACTGTTAAGGCCAGGCGCCGTTTGTTTCCTGCACTTTCCAGGCAGCCGGGATTAAAGGCCAAGCGGCACCTTTGAAAAGCAGCAGGTGGGCCAGGAGGGTGAGACAGAGGAGGAAGGCCTCCGGAGGCTGACATTTTGCACCCAGGGCCCCCACCCCTTCCTCCTCCTCCTCCTCTTTGGAGCAACTGCTGCCCCCCCCCACCTGGACCTCTTTTGCCTTTGCTTCCTTCCCAACCCCACGGGATACCCCATTCTTTCAGGCCTGCAAGGGCGGCAACACTCAGGCCGGAACCATACTCCATTGGTGGAAAGCCACAAGCCACAGTAGAGGAAGCCACAAATTGGGGACGGGGGTTTTCATTTTGCAGTAGCAATAACCAATCAGACTCTCACCCCCACCCCGCTTGTCAATCGCTGTGCAACATCTCAGTACAGCACATTTCTCCCTCTGCCCACTTCTCTTCTGGCTGCTGCAATGCTGTTTGTCATAATTTCCCATTCTTTGATGCGCCCGGCCCACCGTGTAGGAAATTCAAAAGGAAACAAGAGGCAGATAAGGCTCTGCAGAAAAATAAATCGATGGAACGTTTAGAGCCCTGGTGGCGCAGGGGTTAAACTGCTGTCCTGCAGCCCAAAGGTTGTGAGTTCAATCCAGACTAGGACTCAAGGGTGACTCAGCCTCTTCCATCCTAAGCGGACCCAGCATGATGGGGGCAAAATGCTAATTAACTTGTGAACCACCCAAGAAGGGCACTAAGTGCTATGGAGAGGGAGGGGTGTGTGTGTATATAAATGGAATTGCTATTGCTACATCCTTGTTAAATATAACAATGTTCTAATCATGGGCCATCTACAATGTCTATTTCTGCCCCATGCTCTGTCAAGGTCTCTGTTAATCCACATGAATGGGTTTACTGTGTGCAACCTGTCATTATCAAGCCCTGGTGGCACAGAGTTTAACTGCTACCCTGCAGCCAAAAGGTTGTGAGTTTAATCCTCAAGGTTGATGCAGCCTCTTCCGTCCTTCCAACGCCAGTAAATGATGAGGAGGACCAAATGCTAATGCCGGGCGGCTTCCTCAAGGCAGAAGAGCCAGAGCAGCACATCGGTCACAAAAGGAAAGTTTCCAAGCTCTGGCCAAAAGTGGCCCACCCATCGCCTCCTCCGTCATGGAGCCCGAGCGCACCCTGGTGGCCCTCAGGCATAGGCACCACTTTGTATGCGCCCCACGGCTGGTCTCCAGTCCCCTTACCTCCCATGGCTCAGTAGTTAAGAAGCTCACCTTGTTAGCTGGAAGGCTGGCAAGTTGGCAGTTTGAGACCCGGGTACTGCATGATGGATTGAGTGCCCGTCTCTGTCCCAGCTCCTGACTACATAACAGATTTAAAGTAAGACATTACAAGTAGACAAATAGGGACCACTTGGGTGGGGAAAAGATCTTGGGGACATGAAAGAAGCCTCATTCGGGCGTCTCTGCGTGGTGGTAGTGGGGAAATAGGATGGGGGGGGGGGAAGCAAAAGGCACCCGGAGCCAAAAAAAGCTCTCTGGTGAGAGTTACTGGTGAAAGAACATGTGCAAATAATTTACACCAGGGGTGCCCAAACTTTTCAGGCCGTGGGTCAGACATGTGGTTCAGCAGGCTGGTCACATGGTTCCTCCCACCAGAAGCAGAAGTAAAACACACCTTGCAATCCAAGTGTGTGCAACGTGACAGGTTTTTGCATTGCCGTTTAATATTACATACTTATTACCTTCTTGCACAAGGAAACCTTATTTGCACTAGTTTTTTCGACATTTGTGATCAGCCCCCAGGAATCCCTGCTTCGGCAGCAAGGCAAGTTGTGCAACAAACACACATACTTTTGGAAGCAAATCACTAGTTGATTTTTTTAATTACTGAATTGTTTGATTTATGCCAGAGCTACCCCCCCAAACCCCCAAACCCCCCGAGACTGAAGGTGTCCGGCTCACCACACAGTGTTAAAAAGAACATTATAATATTAAAATGGGACTGCAGAGGTGTTGTGTCCAAACGCTATTGTCACCTCAAAAGTCAAGCCGCACTTTCAAGGGAGTGCGGCTATTTCAAAGGTGCGCATTTCAGAGAAGTGTCAGAGTGCCAAATTGTCTGTAGTGGAGGCAGGAGGTCAGCAGTTCGATCCCCGAGTACTGCACGACGGAATGAGCTCCCGTCTTTGTCCCGGCTCCTGCCAACCTAGCAGGTCAAAAGCAAGAAATTTCAATTAGATAAATAGGGACCACTTCGGTGGGAAGGTCAACAGCGTTCCGTGCACTCTGGTGTCTAGTCATGCCTGTCACATGACCACGGCAACGTGTGCAGAATCAGACAGCGCTGGCTCTTTGGCTTTGAAACAGAGATGAGCACTGAACCCTAGAGTCAGATGTGACTGGCTTTCGAGCAAGAGAAACCTTTACCTTTACTAATATTAAAATGCAAGTCAGCAAATCACAATAAAAGATGATATTAAGACACAACCGAAAGAAAAGCAAATGAGAGACACAACCCACAAGGGACTCGGTTTATGGCAGCATCCCTTTCCTTGGTAATTTCAGGGGAAATAAACCCATGGGAAGTGTTACACTAGATGGCACCAAAGGCTACAAACATCTTAACAGGAAACATGTGAGATATGTATCAGGCTTAGGGGACTGGGGGGGGGGGCAAAGAAGCCATGAGAGTAGCAATAAAATGTGAGGGTGGGTAATACGTTCCATGGGACTATGGTGGTGGCTCAAGTGGCTAAGATGCTGCACTTGAAGACTGGATGGTCAGAGTTCAGTCCACGAGTACTGCAGGACGGAGTGAGCTCCCATCTCTGTCCCAGCTCCTGCCAACCTAGCAGTTCGAAAGCAAGGGATTGCAAGTAGATCAATAGGGACCACTTCAGTGAGAGGTTAAACAGCGTTCTGTGCGCTCCAGGGTCTAGTCATGCCTGCCACAAGTCCACAGAAAAGTCTGCAGATGCAGACTATAAGCAGAGACGAGCACTGCACCCTAGTGTCGGATATGACTGGCTTTCCGAACAAGGGCGACCCTTGACCTTTAGTACTTTCACCAGATCACAGAACCTGTCAACCTTCCGGTCATAAAACTCAGCCTAAGTGTAATTGCTTTTGCTCTCCTCCCCCTTTCCTTGAAGACAAGGGTCGACGGTGCCAGGGGACCCCTGGGCCTGATCCCAAAACGTGGAAGAACTTAGGCCCTGATTCCTCCTCCCCCTTTCTCCCTCCTCCTGGTTTTCTGTGGTAGCAGGTAATGTAGTTGTGGGTGTCTCTTTGGCAACGGCTTAGTTGGCATTAGAGGAGGAGGACTCCTCCTGTGTGCATATGTGTCTGTGTTGTCCACACACACACACATGTCTGCACGCATGCCCACGTGACTCCTTGAGTAGAGCAACCAGCCTTTGCTCTCACGCTGTTGATGAAGACGGGCCACGTGTGGTTTTGGGCTACCTAAGGCTGTCCGGGGAACCTCTTGGCAGAAGGGAAGAAATCCCACACCTATTGGAACCTTCCAGGGAGCCTGGCTGGGGCCAGGTTTTGCAAAAGGGGGGGTGGGTGGGGGGTGGGGGGTGGGGGGAGAAGGATAACATAATTGCCCCATAGTGAATAAAATCTCCTCGGGACTGAGAGAGAGACCTTTAGAAGGGGGTGAAATAAATAAATGCAGGAGAAAGCCTGCTGTTGTAGTAGCAGAGGAGCCGGGGTTAGGTGACGGGGTGGGCAGGAGTCCAGGCTCTAGGCCAGGGGTGCCCAAACTATGGCCTGTGGGCCAGATCTGACCCCCAATGCCAGTTCATCTGGCCCACACTGCCCTCATTTTACTTCCACTTTCGGGAGCGACAAGGGTGGCATGGGCCAGATGGATTGGCATCAGGGGCTGGATCTGGCCCACAGGCCGTAGTTTGGGCACCCCTGGTTTAATCAGAGAAAAGGGCAGCCTTGAAATCTATCTCAACCTGTTGCAAAAGAGACTGCAAGGTGTGTTTTACTTCCGGTTGGGAGGAACCACCCGCTGCCTCTTCCGTCCTTCCAACGTCAGGACTGGCCCGCTGAACCATGGCCCGAAAAGTTTGGGCACCCCTGTTCTGGGCCTTCTCACTAGGATGAGAGAGGCATTGGGTTCCTCTGGTCTTCTCCTGTTGAGACCCTCTTGAAGCTACAGAAGGCGTCCTAGCCAGGGAGGTGCGCTTGAGAAGCGAGAGGCTTCGGCAGGGATGGTGGGTGTCCAGAAGGCGCCCATGAGATGCAAGCCCTTCTTGGGTGGGACCCATGAGCAGCATCTTCCACAGGGAAGAGGGTCCAGACCCATTGGAGAGCAGCATTGGTCTGAGCCTTGCCCGGGCCCACCCTCTGTGCCATCTGCTGGTGCAGTGGGCATGTCCCATGGGCATCTCCTTCTTTTGTGTTCACATCAAACGTTGAGCTGACAAAAGGAAGCCACTTTCTTGACTTTGTCGATGGCCAAACTCAAGTCCTCCTTGGTGCCTCTTTATGGCAATGAGCAGATGAATCGGATTCTGTCTCTCTCCACATTCTCACAGTGTGTGTTGTCATCTGCCTCCAGCCCCCACTTGAGCCTGTTGGTCTTGCATTTAGGGACTCCAACCCACAGCCTATTCAGAGACCTCCAAGTGACGATGGGGAGGTTGAGTCCCACAGCCATATCCTCCTCCTTTAATGTTCTTCCTTGTCTAGTGAGCTCCTGCTTCCATCTTCTTATTTTGGTTCTGCTCTTGTGTACAGTGGCTCAAGTGGCTAAGACGCTGACTGGAAGGTGGCAGGTTAGCAGTTCGATACCTGAATACTGCAGGACAGAATGAGCGCCCGCCGTCTGTCCCAGCTCCTGCCAACCTAGCAGTTCGAAAGCAAGACATTGCAAGGAGATAAAGAGGGACCCCTTCGGTGGGATGGTAAACAGCGCTCCGTGTGCTCCTGTGTGTAGTCACGCCTGCCACATGACCACGGAAATGTCTGCAAAAGCAGACAGCGCTGGCTCTTCAGCTATGAAAAAAGATGAGCACTGAACCCTAGAGCTGGATACAACTGGCTTTTGTGCAAGGGTGACCTTTACCTTACCCTCAAGCATGTTTGTTCTTGCCATAAAGCTCTTCCTGGACCTGAGCTGGCAGATCCCCCATGCCATTCAATTCAATGGGTGGTCTTTGAGTAGCATCAGGGAAACAGCCTTTCAGTGGGGGTGGGGGGCCCCTGCCTCTTTCCTGGGGGGCTCTTTCTCTCTCCCACCCCCTCCCCTTTCTGCCACTGCCTGGGCTTCAAATCTCTCTGGCTTCTCCACCGGCGCCATCACCTGAAGTTGTGGTGGTTCTGGCCAGGCTGTTAAAGTTAACTATTATCCAACTGGTCTTTTTAATTGCGGCAATAAAGACTTTGAGAAAGTGGGGTTGGGGGGGGAGGGGGAGGGAAGGGAAAGCAACCTTGATAGGGAGTCTGTGCCAGCTATGGGGCACCAGCCCTGCCCCTTGGCCTCCTTGACTCTGCCTGCCCCCGGGCCCTTAAACATGATTAATGTTTAAGTAATAGACAATAAACAGCATGTTGGCGTTTTGGATGAGTGCCCGCCTGCCCGCCCGCCTGCCTGCCTGCCTGCCTGCTGCTCGTCCCTTCTTCCTCTCTGGAAAGAAAGAGGCAATGGCGGCTCTTGGGGTGGGATCAGGGCCACCCGGCCAGCTCAGTGATGGCCAACCTTGGCATCCCAAGTGCTCTTAGACTTCAATTCCCAGAAGCCCAAGTCTCTGTGGATCCACACGGATAGGTTTACTGCATGTATGTAAACCTATTTGTGTGGATCCACTGAGACTTGGGCTTCTGGGAACTGAAGTCCAAGAACACTTGGAGTGCCTGGATTGTACGTTCAGTAAACCCATTCATGTGTGGATCCACAAAGATTTGGGCTTCTGGGAACTGAAGTCCAAGAACACTTGGAGTGCCCAGATTGTACATGCAGTAAACCCATGTGTATGGATCCACAAAGACTGGACCTGCATGTGTTGTGGCCCAGAGATGCTGCAGGGCATCCCCAGAAGGTTCACCTTCAGAAGAAGCCAAGTTTGGCTTTTTAGTGTATGAGAGTCAAGACACAAGGCACAGCCAAAGGCTGGGTTAACTCAGGTTTATTGCATGGTGGACAGAGGGAACATGAGGTAATGGCGGACGAACAGCTCTATATATATGGTAGTAACGTATTTGAATGTGGCTCCACGGTAGCCCGTTGGCTACTGGTCCGCGTGACGTCATGGCTGGTCACGCCCTTCTTGTCCAGGTGTAGGTAGCGGCGGGAAGCTTCCCGCGCTGCGGTCTTTGATGGGTTTGAACCAAGAGAGCTTGGACGCTCGCCGCTGCCAGCTGGTGGTCATTAGCTCGCGTCCTATTACAGGGTTTATGTGATACAGCTGAAGGTTACATTGTCACTCATCGGCAAGGTTACATTGGTTCAGATACATTGATATCACATGTAGAAGGTTACACTATTAGGACACAACAGGCTTGGGTGCAGGACCTGAGTTCTCCCACACCTGCCTGCCTTTCTCCCTGGGTTCCTCAGTGCTATGGGGTCCCACGGGCATTGCGGCTTTATCCCCAGGCTTCCTGGCATGGTTGCATGCCCCTGCCCTGAAGCCTTAATAATTCTACAAAAGGGGTGCCCAAACTATGGCCCATGGGCCGGATCCAGCCCCCAATGCTGATTCATCCAGCCCATGCAAACGAGGGTCAGGACATTGCAAGTGGATAAATATGGACCACTTCAGTGGGAAGGTAAACGGCGCTCCATGCGCTCGGTGTCTAGTCATGCCTGCCACATGACCATGGAAACGTGTGCAGAAGTAGACAGTGCTGGCTCTTCAGCTTTGAAACAGAAATGAGCCCTGAACCCTAGAGTCAGATACGACGGGCTTTCAAGCAATGGTGACCTTTAGCTGGCACTGGAGAATACAGCTGGGGACGGGATGGGCTCATGATGCCCCCCCACCCCCACCCCCACCCCCACCCCCGGAAGAGATGACAAGTCTTCTTCTCAAGTATCCATAGAGGCATAGGCCTTTGGGGTGGCCAGTTCTGGGCTTAGATATAACCATGGTTTTGTGCACAAAACACAAGTTCTGACATAACTAGGCAGTGGCTGCAGAGGTTCACAGGATGCGGCCTTACTTGCAAACCTGCTCTTCCGTTTCCTCCTGTGGGGCTGGAGCCCCAACACTGACTATTCCTGGCAACCTGGGCTGAGTAATCTGATGTGTTAATGAGATATGGTCTCCTTTCGCCCTCTTGTGTGTGTGTGTGTGTTTGTACATGTGCATATGCATATTCCTGAGAATTGATCCAGGGTTAAGAAGGGGGAAGATTGTGGGCTGGTTGCACAACCAAGGGAACCAGGAACACACACGGCCTCTCTTCCATGAGCAGCTTTGCCCCATACCTTTGCTTTATTCTTCTTGGACAAAAGCCACGTTTTAATCTGGCCACGACCTGAAACTTTCGGAATCTTTGTTTTGAGAAAGGGCGTGGGCCACGGGGCCGGGGCCGGGGCCGGGGCCGGGGCCGGGATATGTGTGGCTTGATAAATGAAGTTTGAAAGCAGGGGGAAGGGAGGGGGGTGGGAGAGAGAAGCAGCTTCGACTGGGAGCAAGTGAAAAGAATGGAAAATCTACACCAGGGGTGCCATAACCATGTTTCAGGCCATGAGCCAGTCACATGGTTCAGCGGGCCGGTCGCATGGTTCCTCCCATCGGAAGCGGAAGTAAAATGCGCCTTGCAATCTGTTTTGCAACAGGATGAGATAGATTTTAACTGCCTCCCCCCCCCGCTTAAACCAGGGGGTGCCCAAACTATGGTCTATGGGCCAGATCTGCCCCCTGATGCCAATTTATCTGGCCCACACCGCCCTCGTTGCTCATGAAAGAGGAAGTAAAGCGCACCCATATGGGTGCATTTTGCTTCCACTTTCAGGAGAGACGAGGGCAGCATGGGCTAGATGAATTAGTGGTGGGGGCCAGATCTGGCCCACAGGCCATAGTTTGGGTGTCCCTGATCTACATGGCTGCTCCAAACCAGAGGTTTCAATGGCAAGAGAGAGGCACCAGAGAGTCCATCTCAGCCTGCTGGGGGCTCCCCAACTATGTCAGGGGGAGGAGGTCTGTCTACTCATGGCCATTGGGACATTTGCATAGCAGAATCCAAGGAGTGAATCACAGAATCAAAGAATCACTGAGTTGGAAGGGGCCCCATGCATCCTCGGCTCATCCTTCTTGCTCTCCTCTGGACATGCTCTAACTTCTTTGCATCTTTCTTAAAGTGCGGGCGGTGCACAGAATTGGATGCGGGACTCTAGATGTGGCCTAGTAACTGGTGCTGGATAGACGGGAGAAAAGAGTACCTGTAGTCAACCCAGTTGGAAATGGAGTCCGGACTGGTGGAAACTTGGCTGAGTTAGTTCGGATCCTACCCCTCGGGACCTCCAGAAGAAAAAGCCTCCTCCATCTCCCCCATCATGAAGGGCCCCTCAGGTAGCAGAAGATGGTTGTCCTGTGGTCTTCTCCAAGCTTCTCCAGAAGAAAAAGCCTCCTCCATCTCCCCCATCATGAAGGGCCCTTCAGGTTGCAGAAGATGGTTGTCCTGTGGTCTTCTCCAAGCTTCTCCAGAAGAAAAAGCCCCCTCCATCTCCCCCATCATGAAGGGCCCTTCAGGTAGCAGAAGATGGTTGTCCTGTGGTCTTCTCCAAGCTTCTCCAGAAGAAAAAGCCTCCTCCATCTCCCCCATCATGAAGGGCCCCTCAGGTAGCAGAAGATGGTTGTCCTGTGGTCTTCTCCAAGCTTCTCCAGAAGAAAAAGCCTCCTCCATCTCCCCCATCATGAAGGGCCCTTCAGGTAGCAGAAGATGGTTGTTCTGTGGTCTTCTCCAAGCTTCTCCAGAAGAAAAAGCCTCCTCCATCTCCCCCATCATGAAGGGCCCTTCAGGTAGCAGAAGATGGTTGTCCTGTGGTCTTCTCCAAGCTTCTCCAGAAGAAAAAGCCTCCTCCATCTCCCCCATTATGAAGGGCCCTTCAGGTTGCAGAAGATGGTTGTCCTGTGGTCTTCTCCAAGCCATATGGAGATCTTGATTAAATGTGAGGAACAACTCCTGATGTTAACAGCTGTTCAGCAGTGGCATGGACCACCTTGGAAGGCCATGGGAGGTTTCCAAGCAAAGGTTTGGATGGAGGCAAGCGTCAGAAATATTCTCACAGTGCTTGGGCAACATGGGTGGGACTAGATGACTCCTAAGTCCCCTTCTGGCTCTATGATTTTGCGATTCTACAGCATTTCTAGTTAAGGGGCCTGTCTAAATCTGGTATGTGCGGTAGCTCCACAAGTCCCGTCATGTTGTGGGACACCACCCAGACCTGTTCTTTCGGCTTTTCGGTTTCTAGCACAAAATAATAATAAATCTACTACAAGTTTCGGAAAGAGACCCCCCCCCAAAAAAATCAGGTTTCGAATTGCCTGTTAATCATCTTGGCAGATATGAGAGCAAGCCTCGGGGCCACGAGGGAAGACGACAGGGCAGCAGTGGGACAGCGGGAGCCATTCAAAATTAGGGGTGAAGCAAGGTGAGGCGAGAGGAGGGGCCCCGGCAGGTAGGAAGAACAGGTACGTGACAGGCTTCTTCTTCTTCGAGACAGACTGGCCCCAGGGAACGTTCACAGTCGGTTGGAGAGGCAAAGGCTGCCTTACAGAAACCGGCAATGGAAAGTCAAGGGTCTCTTTTGAACCTATGGCCTGAAGTGATGTCTTCTTCTTCTTCTTCTTCTTCTTCTTCTTCTTCTTCTTCTTCTTCTTCTTCTTCTTCTTCTTCTTCTTCTTCTTCTTCTTCCATGACCCAAGCAAACCCTGGACTGCCCAAATTAAGCCATTTTCTTGGCTTTGTCGTAGCCCAAACCTGAGTCCTCCTTGGTGCATATTTCTAGATTTCAGATTATGTACCTTTCCACATTCACACCACGTATGAATGGCCCTCTGTGACCATGTGGGTCTTGCATTTAGACACTCTGAAGTGAGGTACCAGAATAAGGCAGATGCTCCCCCCCCACACACACACATACACTCTTTTCACCTGTACCTTGGAATGATGTGAATTTCAGCATCTCAACAGCTGTCATTGGGCTTAACCTTGGCCCAGAAGACTCTGGGGGCTGTAGTTTAGGACGGGGTGCCCAAACTATGGCCTGTGGGCCAGATCTGGGGCCTTGACACCAAGTCATTCAGCCTGCGCTGCCCTCGTCGCTCCCGAAAGCGGAAGTAAAACGCGCCCGTACGGGCGCGTTTTACTTCCGCTTCCGGGAGCGACGAGGGCAGCGCAGGCTGAATGACTTGGTGTCAAGGCCCCAGATCTGGCCCACAGGCCATAGTTTGGGCACCCCTGGTTTAGGAAAAGGTCTCATTTCCACACTGTTCTTTTCCCCTGAGGAAGGAAGGACACTGGTTGAAATGCACCTCATCGGTGCTCCTGGGACATGGGGACGTGGTGCGTGCTTCCCTGTTTTCTTTGCTTGACTTTATGGCACAGAGTCCCAAGTTCTACCTGCTTCCCGAAGAGGCTCTCCTGGTCAGCCCCACTTGCACCTGACCCCAGTCCTGCTTGGAAGAGTAGCTGGGTGTGACGTCCATGCTCTTACACAACCACAGGGAAACCCAGGAAATGCTGCTTCTGACTCAGAGGGCATGACTCTCTCATGCCCTTTCCACTCCCGATTCACTTGGCTCACACAGCCGTTGCAAACTGGCAAGGATGCAGTGACTCCCTCGTATGGAGGCAGCCATGCAATAGGATCAGAAAGGGGTGCATACGGGTGCATAAGTGCATGTGGGAACTTTACTCCTGTCCTACTTTCCATAGTATCAAATGCTACTATAGGACCACCCCTCCTCCCCCCCACACTAGTTGTCCACCTGCCCCTGCCCCACCCGCCCCTCCCTCGGCTGTTCTTTCTTGGATTGTGGTTTTTCTTTGCACTTTCATTTGCACGTCCAGATGTGTAATTTTTTTTAAAAAAACCTGTAATTAAAACCACACACCCAAAGTGTTTATAGACACTGCTTTTAGAAAATGAAAGATGGGGATTGATGTTCCCAGTCATGTGATAGCATTCACACTCAGCCGCTGCCCCCTCCCCAAAACATCCACGGGAGAATTTGCACACTGGACTGAAACCAAGGGAGAAGCATGGCAATTTGGGTGTATGTTCCAACCCACGTGGTGCCTCTTTGCGACTAGGCTTTTTAAAATGTGTACGTTTCAGCCAAGGGCACTTTGTGTCTCCAGAACACCAAGACAATTTCAGGCTGTAATGATGGGTTTTGCCTGTAACCTGTCATCTGGGCCTCTCGGATTAAATACAGACCAACTGGGGAAAGCATCTTCCTCTCTGCAGCAAGAAAAGCCCTGGCGTGCATGGACAAAGGGCCGCTCTCCCGCCTTGGAGTAACCATGGAGTAACCTCCCCCCCCCCTTCCCCATGCATGCAGTGTCTTCACTATCGGCTCCTGTCCCAAAGCCAGCCTAGGGCTGATGCTGACCCCACCCTTGAACAAACATTTATTTTGCAACCAGAGATTTGCCAGGCTATGCACAACAATTTCCCCATTGCCATCAGCTACTCAGAGTATTCTCCCCTCACCATATTTAGAGGGGTAATTAATACAAAATTATCCCTGCTCTTCTCCCCTCTCTGGAGATTAATTCCTCTGAATTAGACACACATGATTTGCATTTTGCAAGCATAAACCTTGCAAAGGAGGTGGCCAGGAGGGATGGCAGGGAACATAAGAACATAAGGACAGCCTTGCTGGAACAGGCCACAGCCCATCCAGTCCAGCATTCTGTCTCACACAGTGGCTCACCATTTCCTTCAGGGTATTCCCAAGGAGATGCCTTCACCTGCTTAGGATTCCCTGGAAATGATATTGAGAGATATCCTGCCTATCTCTCCAACCCGGAGGTTGTCCTTAAGTATCCATAATTATAGCCATTGATGATCCCCTTGTCCTCCATGAACTTGTCTAATCCTTTCTTGAAGCTGTCAAGACTGACAGCTGTCACCACTTCTTCTGGCAGGGAGTTCCATAGACCAGGGATCCTCTCTCTGGGTGGAAAAGGACTTTCTCTTATTTGTTTGAGAACTAGTACCCAAAAGTTTCATGGAGTGTCCCCTAGTTCTAGTGTTATGCGATAGGGAAAACAGTTTTTCCTTATCTACTCTGTCCACACCGTGCATGATTTTATAAACTTCAATCAGGTCACCTCTTAGACGCCGTCGTTCAAGAGTGAAAAGGCCCAACCGTTGCAGCCTCAGATGGTAAGGAAGGTGTTCCAGTCCCCTAATCATTCTGGTTGCCCTCCTCTGCACTTTCTCCAGCTCCATAATATCCTTCTGGAGGTATGGCGACCAGAACTGTACACAGTATTCCAGATGGGGCCTCACCATAGATTTATAAAGAGGCAAAATGACACTTGCTGACTTATTTTCTATACCCTTCCTAATGATCCCTAGCATTGAGTTTGCTTTTTTCACTGCTGAGGCACCCTGGGTTGACACCTTCATTGAGCTCTCGTCCACCAGGACACCAAGGTCCCTTTCCTGGTTTGTCGCAGAGAGTTCAGACCCCATCAGTTTATAAATGTAATTGGGGTTCTTTGCCCCAACATGCATCACTCTGCACTTACTAGTGTTGAAACTCATTTGCCACTGTTTTGCCCACTCCCCCAGTGTCAAGAGATCCCTCTGGAGCTCCTCACAATCTCTCACAGTTTTCACTACCCTGTATAATTTAGTGTCGTCAGCAAATCTGGCTACCTTGCTATTTACTCCTACCTCTAGATCATTTATGAAGAGGTTGAAAAGCAGGGGTCCCAGTACTGAACCTTGGGGGACCCCACTCTTTACTTCCCTCCACTTGGAGAAGTGTCCATTTAGTGCTACCCTCTGTTTCCTGTCCCTTAGCCAGTTGCTGATCCAGGACAAGACCTGTCCCTTTATTCCATGACTGGCACGTTTATTCAAGAGCCTTTGGAGTGGGACCTTGTCAAAAGCCTTCTGAAAGTCCAGATAAACAATGTCAACTGGATCCCCCTTATCCACATGCTTGTTGACACTCTCAAAAAATTCCAACAGATTAGTGAGGCATGATTTGCCCTTGCAAAAACCATGTTGGCTCTCCTTTAGCAGCGCCTCCTCTTCTATGTACCTATTAATTCTATCTTTTAGGATGGTTTCCATCACTTTACCTGGGACACATGTCAAACTGACAGGCCGGTAATTTCCTGGATCACCCCTGGATCCTTTTTTGAAAATTGGTGTTACATTCGCTACCTTCCAGTCATCAGGCACAAAGCCTGATTTGAGGGAAAGATTATATATTTTGGCTAGGAGATCAGCAATTTCATCTTTAAGTTCCCTGAGAACTCGTGGATGGATGCCATCTGGTCCTGGGGATTTGTTAGTGTTTAGCTTAACAAGACATGCAAGGACCTCCTCCCTGGTTATTTCTATCTGGCTTAATTCTTCGGTTTCCCTCCCTACGAAGATAGGCTCTGTTTTGGGCATGTGGCCTCTGTCTTCTTCAGTGAATAATACTGAAGCAAAGAATTCACTGAGTCTCTCTGCAATCTCTGTTTCCTCTTTAATAACCCCTTGCCTTCCATTGTCATCTAATGGTCCAATGGCCTTCCTAGTTGGGTTCTTACTTCTAATGTACTTAAAGAAGTCTTTGTTATTTCTGTACTTAAAGAAGTCTTTGTTATTTGGGAAGGAAAAGAGGATTCTGCCACAAGGTTTTCCTCTGAGAAATCTCTCTCTCCTGTTGGCCGTTGGGTTGGCATCTACTCTCGTCATGCCCGAGCGTCCCTGGAGCATGTCTCCCTGTGTGCCTTCTTCCTTCCGGCCAGGGGTGCCCAAACTATGACCCGTGGGCCATATCTGGCCCCTGATACCAATTCATCCAGCCCACGCTGCCCTTGCTGCTCCTGGAAGCAGAAGTGAAATGCGCCCGTACGGCCTTCCGGCACTCCTGGGTGTTCTCCATACAATGTGGGCCAGTTTGGTGCTGGCTTTCTAGATGTCAGGAGGAAGACTTTCTTCCACTTGCTCCTACAGGTATACCTGTCTGGCTACCTGAGACACCTGGCTAAGTGAAGCCCACCCAGGCTTCCCAAGGGCCACAGGGATGCAAAGACCCTGGGCACCACCACCAACCGGGGACAGCATTTCTCTGGAGTATCCAAGTAACAGCAATTCTTTTTTTTTTGTCCAAGAACAAAGCTGGGCTACAACTCCCACGATCCACGGCCAACCCAGTCCAACACATCTGGAGGGATGAGGGCTGGGTGCTTTCTACTGGAGTCGAGGGGCAAAGTGGGATGGGCGGCCAAGGTGGGACAGGGAAGGGTTGCCGAGGCATTTGAGAACGTGCATGTGCATCAACTGCGCAAGACACTGGCATTTCCCTGTTTGTGCGCTGCGGGGGCGGATGGGTTGTGCAACCCTCCTGCACAAAAGAACTCCAGAACAGCTGTCGCTGGGAGGGTGGCAACTGAACAAAAATATTTACCATGGCAACGGATGAAGAAATCCAGCTTGCAAGTTTCTGCAGGCCAGAGGAGGGGAGAGGAGGGAACACCCCCCCCCCAAACCCCACTGGCTTCTCTTTGCATCTCTTTGCATCTTCTTTCTCTCCCCCCCCCCCCCACAAGAAGATTGTCTTGCCAGCTTTATTCAGGCTGAAAATGTTGGGCCATTGGGTCTTGTTTTTTGGCTTTTGACCCCATTGACATTTTTGCACAGCACCAAGAAGATCCACTGTCCCTTTCTCCCCCCCCCTCTGTTTTTGCCTTTGCTTTGGCCCACCTCCACCCCCCCCCCCAGGCACATCTATTATACAACTACACCTGCCAACATTTGCCCTGCTGAGTGTAAATACAAGGAAGGATGGAAGGAGACACTCCCCGTACAAGACGCCTCCTCCTCCTCCTCCTCCTTTTTAAAAGTCATCATCATCATCATCATATTTGGGATATTTCCTCCAATTCTGGAAAAGGCTGCATGTTTTTACACGCCGGGAGTGACACACACACACACTCGCTTCCCCTGTCCTTCCAGTTGCATTTTCCAGGCTACACAGAAAGAGCCTCCTCAAAGATCGTGGCATTTTTTGGACCACAGTCAGGTGTATCCTGAGCAATGGCAACGTTTTTGCCAGCTATTCTTTCTCAGACTAGGGGAGGCGAAAGGAACTGTGGAATGAATTACCCCCCCCCCCAAAGTGGCTTTATTTTGGCAGTTTTACACCTGGCATTGAGATAGAAGGAGAAGTTGTTTCCCCCCCAGCTTGGCTCCCAAAGGCCGGCATTCTCAGAAATTCCCCGTATCAGTTGGCGATATGGCAGAGACGCTGCCTTTGACGACTCCTGCTCCAGTGCTCATCATCCCACCCTCCTTTGATGTCAGCATTAGAGGCAAGATTACACAGAAGAGGAGGAGGTGATGAGCCAGGTAGCAATTAATCCTGTGGTTTGGGGCAAGGGGGCAAAGCTACCTGCAACAGCAAAATCGTACAAAAAGAAATAGAAAAGAAGGAAAAGATATTTTTTTGGTCTTACACTGGAGAAGTGGTAAAGTAAAGGTAAAGGTTTTTCTTGCTCGAAAGCCAGTCGTATCTGACTCTAGAGTTCAGTGCTCATCTCTGTTTCAAAGCCGAAGAGCCAGCGCTGTCTGCTTCTGCAGACATTTCCGTGGTCATGCGGCAGGTATGCTGTTTACCTTCCCACCGAAGTGGCCCCTATTTCTCTACTTGCAATTTCTTGCTTTCAAACTGCTAGGTTGGCAGGAGCTGGGACAAAGATGGGCACTCATTCCGTCCTGCAGTACTCGGGATGAACAGTCAACTTGGTGATGAATGGCACATTTATTCTGGCAAGCCTGAACTCACGGACAGCCAAAGCTTCATCACCCATTTGCCCGCGGGAGTGCTTGAGCCCTGATTGTATGAATTGCACTGGCAAACCTGGGAAACATAACTCGTCACACCAATAAAGCGACGTCGTTCTCTCATGTGCTCTGTGAACCTTTGAAATGGACCTCCATGGCCACAGGTTGCCCAGAAGAGTAATGCATCCCAGGCCACCAACTTACTTGTCAATTCTTTACTACTGGGCTCTGGATTCTGCAGATTCTCACATCCAAAGGCAACCCTGCACCTTTCGGGGTGTGGGTGGTGGGGGTCTCTGGCTATCCAAGGATGTTGTCTCCCTCGGACTAGTGCTGGCCAGGATCCATCTTGGAGAAACAGGAGAGCCTTCCTTTGATCCAGTAGTGACCACTCTGGCCACCAGATGTGGCTGCCCAAGAGCTCAGAGGAATCTTTCCTAGGCTGGTTCGGAGGGGAACCCAAATTATGAATGGGCGTATGTGTGTGTTATCTTTGCACACGTCAATTCCATGCTTGGCCATGCGGCACACACCAAACCATCCATATGGCCTGGACAATGTCCCTAGTTGCCCCTGCTTCTGTCTTGTGCATTAATGCACATTCTTTGCAAGGGTGTGGAGAGCCACATAACAGCTGGGCTTAATGCAAACTCTTTATCCTTCTCTCCTTCACCACAAGCATGCAGATAAAAAACCACAGATTACACACACACACACACACACACACCAAGGAGCTACTCTCTCTTGTGACAACTTCTCTGCTCTGCTGGGCTGGCAAGAATCCTCACACACTCATGCTGCCTTGTTAGCATCATCCTGTTTTACACAATGCCAAGATCTCTCTCTCTCTCTCCAGTTACACCCAGAACAGTTAACAAGTTTGGGCAAGTTCTTGTTGAGAAATATCGCAAAGCATGAAGTAGAGAGGACCCATCAGCTAAATCTATGGCAGCCATCACAACCGCTTCTGCTACTGAAGGAGCTCCGCAAATAGGGGGAAAGGGGGAGAGAGTCACCCCCCAAGGCCACCCTCACCCCACCTGTGCGCACCCCCACACACACACAGCCTGCAACCTGACCACACACACAAACAGAACAGCAGCATAACTAGTTGGGCTATTGAGCTTCATAAACAGCACCTTTTCAGTACAGATTGTAAGACGTCGAAATTGACGACTGGAAGGTTGGCAGGTCAGCAGTTTGAGACCCAAGTACTGCACGACAGAGCGAGTCCCCATCGATTGTCCCAGCTCATGCCAACCTAGCAGTTCGGAAGCGAGAGATTGCAAGTAGATAAATAAGTACCGCTTTGGCGGGAAAGGTAACAGCGTTGCGTTGGCAGTGGCTAGTCTCAAAAGAGCCTGCAGTTCTGGAGATAAGAAGTTCAACTCACAAAAGCTCACGCCAAAGGAAACTGGTCTGTTTGTTTCTTATGTACCGCTCTGTTTGGAGTACATGTTTTGCCTTTGGTAGACATTCCTGGTAGACCTCAGGAATGCTCTTTAAAAAAAAACAAATAAAGGGATTTGTAAAATGTTGTTTTTTAAGTTTCTGAACTTCTCAGGTGTAATACAAACAACACAAAGCGACGCTTCATTCTGCTCCAAAGCCCTTCGTTCAATTAAAAAAAAGAAAAATGATACACAAGTGGGAGCTTATCACAGAGTTATTAAAATGGAAACCGGTGGCTGGGAGGCTGCAGTGGGGAAATGAGCAGGAGTGTACAACTCTCTCTCTCTGTGTGTGTGCACGCACGCACACGCGCACACACATGCATTTCCCCACTCACAGCCTCCCTCCCCCATAGCTATTCATTTGTTTCTTTGCTTTTTTGGGGTGGTGATTATGAACCAAAAAGAAACCCAAAGAAAAGGAGCTGAATTTTGGGGAAAACACTGTTTTCCTACAGGAAAGGAAAGCTGTGGGCATTCAGACCCACCTCCCTGCGCTCCTCCTGAGCCCCATAACATCCCCATTGATAAGGATGTTTGATAGTTGAGGGGAGGAGGGGAGATAGATAGATAGATAGATAGATAGATAGATAGATAGATAGATAGATAGATAGATAGATAGATAGATAGATAGATAGATAGATAGATAGATAGACAGATAGATGGAGCAATCAGGGTCCAGTCTGTGTGGAAGTTGCATGCTTTAAAACAGGGATTCTCGACCTGTGGCCTGTGGGCTGGATGTGGCCCGCGGCACCATTTCATGTGGGGCCCCCACCGCCTCCACCACACCAGGAAAGCCATGTGGTAGAGGAAGGGCAAAATGGCCCTCAGGCCCCTGAAGCTGTCTGAGGGAGCATGACTCGGCCCCTGGCTTTAAAAGGTCGGGAACTCCTGCTTTAAAATAATGGTAAGGTAATATCTGCCACATATACACTAGGCAAGTGATTCACAGGTGCGTTTGTGTGCACATGTGTCTCTCACTCCCAGCATCCATTTTAGACATACAAACATACCTACACACCCACACACCCACACACCCACTTCTTGCTGCCAGGCGGGCCTTCTTGCCCCTTGATTCCCTGGCCTGGCACCAGGACTGCTCTGCAAACATTGCAGTTCCTGCCAGCTCTGTAAAAGCACGCCGAGGAGGAGAATGAGGAGGAGGAAGAGGAGGAGGAGGAGGAGGGCAGATTCTGAGTGTGAGAAAGGTGAGCCTGGCTCCCAGAAGGGAAGTCGGAGGCCAACCCCTCCTCCGGGCTGCCACCTCCATCTGCCATGGCACGACAGCCTGGCTGCTCGTCGGAAACAGTGGCTGCCCATAGGCCATAACTGGCTTCTGAAAATTCAGAAAGCAGGGATTTGGCAATGGTGTCACTTCCTCTGCAAACTTTTAAGACTTTGGTTGACATCCAAGCACAACCAACCAACGCTGAGAAGAAATAAGACTAAGATTAAGACTAGGTGAAAGGTCAGCAGTTCGATTCCTGGGTACTGCACGACGGAGTGAGCTCCCGTCTTTGTCCCAGCTCCTGCCAACCTAGCAGTTCGAAAGCAAGACATTGCAAGTAGATCAATAGGGACCACTTTGGTGGGAAGGTAAACAGTGTTCCGTGTGCTCCGGTGTTTAGTCATGCCTGCCACATGACCATGGAAACGTCTGCAGAAGCAGACAGCGCTGGGTACGACACCCAGCATTGCACTACAGCTGTATTCCTCAGTCCGTCCCCTTTCCCAGTGGAAGGCTTTACGCCAGGGATGGAGAGGACCCCCAGGTAAGGGGCGTCTGAAGTCCGAGAGCAGCACAAATGGATGTCTTAAGCAAGGAAGGTTTAGGACACGGATGCCCAAACTACGGCGCACGGGCCGGATCCGCCCCCCCCCAATTCATCTGGCCCGCAATGCCCTCGTTGCTCCCGGAAGCAGAGGTTTTCCACTTGTGGCAGCGACGAGGGCATGGGGGGGGCGAGGGGGGATGAATTGGCACTGGGGGAATGATCCAGCCCGTGGCCCAAAAAGTGTGGGCACCCCTGGCTTAGGAGGAGAACTAGTCTTCCTCTCTCCCTCTCTGCCACACCGAGGAGGGGGGCAGAGCGCCCACTCGTTGCCCCCCCCCACCCCGTGCCCCCCTCCCTCCCCGTGCCTGGGTCTGCCAAGGCGAATGTCCTCCCTTCCGCGCCGAGTTTTGCAGCTTCGTTGCTTCGGAAGAATCGTTTCCCTGAGAAACCAGCTCGACAAACAGACACGGCGCAGACGGGGCCAGAGGTGAGAGAGGAGGAAGAGGCACATTCCAGCAGCATGACACACGTGCGCACACACACACACACACACACACACACACACACACACACACACACACACACGAGCCTTAACCCTTGGCGCGCCGGCCGGCCTTTCCCTGCCAAGGCTGCGGAGCCTCTGCCTGGGCAAGAGTTGTCTGCCCAGCTGCTGGTAACCCGCTTGGTAACCCACACTGAAGCATGCATGCTCACGGACACCCGTGTCAGGAACATTTCCCCCTCGCCCTCCGTTTCTACTTCGTTGTCTTGATCCTCCTCCTTTTTAAGTGCGGAACTCCTGGGGGAAATAGGCTTGGGTTCGTTTCCCTTCTAAGGCTAACCCCGAAACCCACGGGGAGGTGAGTTTGTTTCAGCCCACCCACCCGCCCACCCACCCACCCACCCACCTTTTCTGCTGCTGCTGCTGCTGCTGCTGCTGCTGCTGCTTCTTGCTCTCTGTGTAACAGCACGAAACCCACGCGGGGAATTTGACAAATGCCCAGTGGGAAAATGTTCCAAAAGTCCTGTCCCGTCACCCCTAAAAACAAGGGCTCAAAAGAGCGGCAATCATCCACTCGCTGAGTTGGCTGTGGATGATGGGCTATTCTTTGACTGGGCCACAGTGGATTCTGCTCTTTGCGAAAACCACCCCCACCCCACCCAGCGAAACTGCCACATTCAAGCCGTCCGGGAATTTTGCTTCACTTTCCTAACATTAAGGGATGTGACCCCCACCCCCACCCCCACCTGATACTGGTGGCTTTCAGGGAGGTGTGCAATGGCACATGGAAGACCTGGGAAGGACTGAAGATCCCCATCCTCTAGATCAAGAGTGCTCAACCTTGTTGAGCTGGGGGCCATTGGGTCACGCTCCCTCAGACAGCTTCGTGGGCCGGACGGCCATTTTGCCCTTCCTCCACCACACGGCACTTCCCGGTGTGGTGGAGGGGGGGGGGGCACAGGTTGAGAATCCCTGCTCTATATGCATCCAAGAAAGATATTTGCATCACATTCAAATCTGCTCGCAGACAGACTGGAAGCTGGCTGATTTACATCTGTTTTGGCTGTAACATCTGTTTTGCGCACACCACGAGAACCGACCCCGAACTGACACTTGGTTGTCTTTAAGGTGACACAGAACTCTTGGGTGGTTTTTGCTGCTATGGACTGCATGCAAACATGGCAAGTAAAGGTAAAGGTCACCTTTGCTCGAAAGCCAGTCATATCCGACTCTAGGGCACGCTGCTCACCTCCGTTTATAGCCAAAGATGTTTCTGTGGACATGTGGCAGGTATGACTTAAGACACTGGAGTGTCTTAAGAAGACACCGGAGTTATTCACCTTTATACCCCACCCTTTGGATACACAGATGCTTCCATGGTCATGTGGCAGGCAGGAGTAGACACCAGAGCACAAGGAACGCTATAACCTTTCCTGCCAAAGTGGTACCTATTTATCTAAACACCGGCCTCTGGGGCTGGAATCCTAGGCACTTTCCCCTGCCATCTACTGTAGGACAGGCGTTGGGGCCAGTTGGCACACTCTTCTCCACCCGCCCACCCACCCACCCCACCCTGCTTTCAGGTGCATATCAGTTTCACCCACAGTCTCTTGTCCTTCCTGTACCAGGGAGATCAGGTATTCTGGTTTCCATTGTCTTCCACTCAGCTATTGAATGTGGATTTCCCAAGCAAGCCAACTGGTTTGGCCAGTGTTTGTGTGCTCCTGAGTGTGTGTGTGTGTGTGTTTTCACAGGTGAGAGCAGGCATCAACCTGGAGGACAGATTCCCCCCCCCCCACACACACACACACATCCCCATCCACCCTCCACCTGATGGGCCCATCTGTTCTGCCATAGGTGGGACAGGACGGCTCTTTAACCTCCCAGATGAAGAAGAGTCAACATTCATCATTTACAAGCACCTCAACATTGGCTGTGGTGGCTCATTGGTTAAGAAGCTCACCTTGTTAGCTGGAAGGCTGGCAAGTTGGCAGTTCGAGACCTGGGGACTGCATGACGGATTGAGCACCTCTCTCTGTCCCAGCTCTTGGGGACATGAAAGGAGCCTCATTTGGGCATTCCCTGAGTGGAGTTTCTTCTGCAAAAATCCTTTCAACCCAGAATAATTTCTGAGACACTATTATTATTATTATAACATCAGTCTCTTCAGCAGAGCATCTAGCCATCACTTGGAGACCTGAAAGGGGTGTGTGTGTTGGTTTTCTGGATCACAACAACCCTATTTCCCTAAAAATAAGCCCTAATCAGAAAATAAGCCCTAGCATGATTTTTCATATGTAACATGTCCTTTGCAACACATGGCAGACATATTGAATTATAAAATAATAGTATTAGTATATAAATGAAATAGAAATAAATAATATTATTCACATTCGTGCTTAAAATAAATGATAATATAATTGACAATTAAGTATTTGTAAATACCCAAGTGGGCACCTTTGGATGAGAGGTAAACACCTATACCAGGGGTCCCCAAACATTTCATGCCATGGGCCTGACAACGTCCCCTAGACAACTGAGCGGGCCTGACCACACCCCCCGGAAGTGGAAGCATCCACATCCGTGGGCACATTTATGCATGTTTTTATGGCTGACATAAATGTGTCTGCTTTCATTTCTGGGTGCAAGGTGCAGGGTGGTGGTGGTGGTCCGGATGAAATGGTGCCATGGGCCGGGTTCCGCCCATGGGCCATATGTTGGGAACCTTTGACCTATACTAACAGATGAATTCAAGACTCATTGGAGTACAGACACTATGCATGAAAAATGTGCGCACTTGATAACAAACAAATGTGTGGTTGGGTCTAATACGAATCTTCATAATTCAATGCGCTGTGTGTTGTAATGGAGTTACTTAACAAGACGTCCCCTGAAAATAAGTCCTAATGCAAAAATGGATATAAGACCCGGTCTTATTTTTGGGGAAATAGGGTATGAGGAATAACATCCCACTGTACTGTCAGTGGGGGAGGTGGGAGAGAGTGTGCGCCCCCCCTGCCCCCCAGTTTGTGAAAGCCCACCCATTAAAGAGCCACTTGCCAAACTGGCCGCTTGGGACAGAGTCGCGCTGGGCAGAGTGACCTAATGGGATTGTCAGGGTTTGCTTTTTGTAGGTGTGTGTGGGAATTTCCAGGAAGCCATGGGTCTTGGCACGCCACTCCCTCCACCAGATCGAGCCCCATTAAGCCCACCCACCCACCCCCTCCTTGTTTAGTTCCACATTTACTCTGTCAATGATTCCTCAGCTAAAAGGATCTTCTGAATTCAGCAATAAATGACAAAGCAACGTGCCTCGGTCTTATCATCTGCCTGCAGATGGGCCTGTAAAGGCTGGCCTGGATTCTATCGGCGCTTTCCATCTCTCGGCCAAGCTACGTGGAGCAGTTATCTTCCTCTGCTGGGGCAGCTCCTCTCTTGGCAAGCTTTGGGCGGCAATAGAAATCAGAAAAATAAATAAGTAAATAAAACTCCTCTGCAAAGGACATAAAAGTAAAGGTAAAGTTTTCCCTTGCTCGGAAGCCAGCCGTATCCAACTCTAGGGTTCAGTGCTCACACACACTGGCTCTGCCAGGAAGCCAGTCTAGCGCAGCAGAGGGCCCCATGCTCAGCACCACTGCCAGGAGGGACACCACTGGATGACCCTTTGCAAAGGTCAGTCCCAAACTGGGCGCGATTCAAGTTCAGAAATCTGAACATGGGTTTCAAAAGCTAAAAGCTGCATTTCAGGGAGGGGGAAAATCCTTATGAGTAAAAAAATAAATTTTGAATCAAGCCAAAGTTATTGGCCTTCCATGGTAGCACATCAAAACCTATTGGGCTGGGGGCATCTTTTAGTGCAGGAGTTCCCGACCTTTTCAAGCCAGGTCATGCTCTCTCAGTCAGGTTCCAGGGCCAGATGGCCATTTTGCCATGCCTGCACGATGGGGCGGCTATTTTGTCCCAACAGCTTAAAAGGGGTAGCCATTTTGTTTTTCAAATGCCCTTGGAGGGTTTGGGGGGGGCACATGAAATGTGGGCAAGATCTGGCCTGCGGGCCTTAGGTTGGGAGCCCCTGTTTCAGGGCCGTAGCCAGGGATTCACCCTGAGTTAGCAGTTTGCAAACTCTCAAACTCCTGGCTGCTTATATATATGTCATAGATACAGTATATGACATTGTTGCCCATTGTTGCCCATCCTGAAACAATATTGGCCCACCCACATCTAGAATCCTGGCTACAGCCCTGCCCTGTTTTAATGTCTTTTGGTTTATTCCTGTGCAATTGAACAGCTCTGCCTACTGCCAACCTCCTTGTGACTGAAGTAAACAACAACAACAACAACAACAACAGCCATTTAACCATTTCTCTTTAAATCTTCCTTTGCAAAAATAGGTATTTTGTTTGGCTTTTGCTTGGCTTGGCTTTGTTTCGCTTGGCTTTGTAAGAATAGCAGATGCACAAACTCTCTTTGAATGCATCTGCATAAGCCAAAGCAGCAGGTGCGCGTAGAGATGCCGAAGTCTGCTTGGACACTGGAGAGAGAAAAAAGATGCGCAGTACAGGTTTGGGACCAGGCCATTGGCAAAAAACCAAAGGGGAAATACTTGGAGAGGGCAATAATGCCTTCCGTGGCATCTCGCCACTCTTGAACTGGTTACAACAACCTTCCGGGTTAACCCTTCCTCCGTACGGGTGCGTTTTACTTCCGCTTCCAGGAGCGATGAGGTCAGCATGGCCTGGATGAATCGCAGTAAACCCATTCATGTGGATTCACAGGGGCTTCTGGGAAATGAAGCCCAAGAACATCTGGAGTGCCAAGGTTTGCCATCACAGCACTATGGTCTACTCACCATTCCCTAGCATTAAAGCTGCTACTAACAAAATGTCACAGCAACCTCTGGCTCACGATATTGCCTTGAGCAAGAAATTCCCCAAAGGCTAAAAGGCCTTCAAAAGCCTGATATAGACTGAATATCGGGGAGGAAACTTCTTAATGGTTAGAGTAGTGTGACAGTGGAACCCACTGCCTTGAGAGGTTGTGAGCGCCCCAAACCCCTGGAAGCATCCATGTGGGAATTGGAAGTGAACCCTCTGCCAGATCTGCTTTGATTCAGATTCTTGCATTGAGCAGGGAGTTGGACTCGATGGAGACTCTGAACCTGTGGCCCTTAGGCCGAATGCGGCCCACAGCACCATTTTATGTGCCCCCCCCCGCTTCCACCACACCAGGAAGTGCCATGTGGCGGAGGAAGGACAAAATGGCCGTCCGGCCCCCGAAGCTGTCTGAGGGAGTGTGACCCAATGGCCCCCGGCTTTAGAAGGTTGGGAACTCCTGGCCTGAAGAACCTCTTTTTCCAGCTCAGTGATTCTAGGATTTCTACAGGCTGAATAGGAGGAAAAACCTTTTAATGGTTAGAGCAGTACAACAGTGGCGCCAACGGCCTCGAGAGGTGGAGAACGCTCCAACACTGGAACCATTCAAGAGAGAAGTGGAAAGTAGCCCTAGATGGGCAGGGCATACATACATACATACATACATACATACATACATACATACATACATACATACATACATACATACATACATACATACATACATACATACATACATACATACATACATACATACATACATACATACATACATACATCTGCTTTGATTTGGATTCCTGCCTTGAGCAAGGGGTTGACTTAATGGCCGTTTAAAAAAAGCAACACCACATCCCAACTCAGTGTTTCTGTGATTCTGTGATTCTATAGTCCAGCCAAACTGAGCCAAGGCAAATTTGCTAGGAGAGTAAGGACGGTCCTGGGCACCCAAGGCTCAAGCCGCCCCCCCACCCCACCTCCAGGTAATGCTGCCCACCCACCTCATGCATTGCCTGAGCTCTGCTTGTCCCAGAAGCCCCTTGGCAGGCGGGCTGGCCTCCCTCCTCCCCTCCCTGGAAGGGAAGATGGCTGATGGGGCAGAGAGCCCACACACACTCCTTCTGACTTGGGTTTCCTCAAGGAAGAGGTGTGGAGTTTCATTGGCCGATGCGCGGCTGTTTCCGCCCAGATTGGCTGGGCAGGCCTGTCACAGACATTTCCCAGGTGGGGTCCCCGCCCACTCCAGGACAGGTAAAGTTTTCCTGCCACCGCCTGGGATTCTTAAGGCTATAGAGGAGCAGCACCTGGATTCCTCAAGAAGAGGCAGGGCAAGGGCAGGCAGGAGGGCAGGCATGCCTCGGCGGAGCTCCTGATCCTCCCCTCCCCTAAAACCTGACTCCCCCCCTCCTTTTATTTGGGATTTGCAACTCAGCCAGGTGGGAGTCAGTCGCCCACCCCCACCCCCGCCCCCCTGTCAGGATGAGTAGCAGTGGGCTCGTCTTGAGCGCTCCCGTGCCAGACGAAAGCGGCGCATTGACTCCCCTCAGGCCGGTCATCCTCATGTCCAGGGAGCCTTCAGAAGACACGGTGGTCTTTGAGGACGTCAAACCACCCCGCCTGCAGATCCTGGAGAACCAGCAGCAGGATTTTGCCCAGGTAGGTGAGCCACCACCTCAAAGGCGGTGAGTGACCCCGCTTGATCCCCGACAGTCTGGACTTGTGTGTCTAATAACAGACACGGTTGCAGTCTGGGTGGTTTGGAGGCCTTTTCTGGGGAGACCTTTGGCCCTTTCCTCTGGATTTGGAGGTGCCCTCAGGACTCATAATGCCAGCGTTGTAAAGCGGGGGGGGGGGCCTTCTTCCTCTCTGAATCTAGACGTGCACATATGCGTAGGTTGGGTGTGGCACACAAGGCAAGTGGCTGGTGGGATGGAAGGACTGCAGTAGATTCCGATTCCGGGTGTGAATTAAGTTTGACCGCCGAAACGTGCCACATGTGATTTGTGCCAGATTCGGATTTGGCCCAGGGTAAAAAATGGCAGCTATCCTACCCACCTTGGCGTGGGGGGGGGGAGATTGGAGTGACGCCCCACGGGCAGAGAGAGGCGGCTGAGAAAAGTGGGAGTTTGGCCACAGCCCTCTTGACTTCCAACCACTTTTGGATAAAGACGTGCGCATTCGAGGCCGTGGCGTTTGGGCCCTGCTGTGGCTGGTGGAGGGAAAATAGTCCCAGAAGAGGAAGGCTCTTACATTAAATGTGCTCTTTTGGGGCTGGAGAAGTCTGGGAAGAGCTTTTCTCTCTGGAGAGGAGGAAGGTGCATTAGTTGGCCTGATCATGCCTGGAGGGCATTTCTGAGGAAAAGGCTGGGTGGGATTACGTGCGTGCATGCCGGGCTCTTGTATGGCTTCAACTCACAGGAAAGGAATTCTCCTTGAGATTATTCTCCAGGATTGCATATTTAACCACCCCACCCCACCCCACCCCACCCACCCCTTGAGCAGCTACAGCAGCAACAAGAGAGCCAGAGATAAAGCTCTGGATAAGGAAGCCAAGCCAGGAGCCAAGCAACCCCCCCACCCCACCCCGCCCCACCCCACCCTTGGTACACAAACCCATCCATCGGGCTTCCCTCTCTGATAGGAAGGAAAGGCGTGGGCACCCTGGTTCTGCCGAAGGCGGCAGGGAAGTTGCAATACCCTGGCCCAGGGCCCGTCTGCCCCCTGCCCCCCCTGCATTTCCAGGGCACCCCTGTGGCTTGGCCTCCCTGAACAGTAACCGGGGGGGGGGCATCAGCAGGGTCGCACCAGTTCGCCACCACCAGTAGCAGAAATTCCAGCTGGCCCTGCTGCCCATGCAATGGCTTGACATAAAGTAGTCCTAATTCAGGACTGCAGTGGCTCAAGTGGCTAAGATGCTGACCGGGAGGTGGGAGGTCAGCAGTTCGATTCCCGAGTACTGCAGGACGGAATGAGCTCCCGTCTTTGTCCCAGCTCCTGCCAACCTAGCAGTTCGAAAGCAAGAAATTGTAAGTAGATAAATAGGGACCACCTCGGTGGGAAGGTAACAGTGTTCCGTGTGCTCCGGTGTCTAGTCATGCCTGTCACATGACCACGGAAATGTCTGCAGAAGCATACAGCACTGGCTCTTTGGCTTTGAAACAGAGATGAGCACTGCACCCTAGAGTCAGATACGATTGGCTTTCAAGCAAGGGAAACTTTTACCTTTAGACTTTAACTTGGGTGCAACGCAGGACTTTCCACCTGGCCACGACCACCAGATCATGCCCACAGTGTGGTAGTACATTTTTTCTTAGCCCACCACTGACTGGAACCTTTCATAAATGGAGTCTCTAAGCCAGATCTCCTACCTTGAAGGGACATTATGCGCAGGGCCACCGCATGGGCACCTCGGAGGTGCCAAGCCAGATCATGGCCGCACCCGGTATCTCTCCGTCTCCTGCCTCCAATGGTGCACAAGAAATACCGTACCTACACCACTTTTACGTGATGGCTAACACAAGGACGGGGAAGGTGCTTTAAATTCTCCCCTTTTGAGTTCTCGCCAAACGGCTCACGCCACTGGATGGTTTATATCAGGAGTTCTCAACCTTTCAGAGCTGGAGGCCGAGCCATGCTCCCTCAGACTAAGACAGCTTTGGGGGCCGGACGGCCATTTTGCCCTTCCTCCACCACATGGCACTTCCATGTGTGGTGGAGACAGTGGGGAGGGGGCACATGAAATGGTGCCACGGTGTGCATTCGGCCACAGGGTGCAGGCTGAGAATCCTTGATTTATATTGCATTTCTTTGTTTTTGTGGGGTGGAGAAGAGCCTTTGGCTGTTGTGGGGAGTGCTCCCCCCCGTGCCCCCCTCCCACAGCCTGGCTCTTTCTGCTGCTCCTTCCCAAGCTAAGTTTCATCTTGGGCTGATGTTCGCTCCACCCTGGCATTCCCTCCGCCCAGACTGGGCTTGTCGGGAAGGACTGGCCATTTGTCCATCTCAGGCTGGACTCTTGGGCAGGGCTGCCGTGGGCACCATGCTTTAGAACAGGGGTGGCCAAACCTTGGCTCATGGGCTGGATCCGGCCCCTGATGCCAATTCATCCGGCCCACGAAGGACTTGTCGCTCCCGGAAGCAGAAGTAAAACGTGCCCATATGGGCGTGTTTCACTTCCGCTTCCGGGGGTGACGAGGGCTTTGTGGGCCAGATCAATTGGCATCTGGGGCTGGATCAGGCCACAGTGACCGGGCCACAGTGACCAGCCCTAGAAATACATGACTGGCCCTCGGCTCAAAAAGTTTGGGCACCCCTGCTTTAGTGAGCCGCATTGGTTGCCCTTGGCCCTCTCTGGGGCCTTTCAGGAACTGAGCCAAGCTGTGAAAGAAACCTATTCTAGGTGTGTCTCCAATGCGGTCCTCATTCCCCGTGGGGTCCAAAGTCCACCCCACCGGCCTTAAACCTGGCTTCCCTTTTGTCCATGTCTTTTGGACTTCAAGAGCACCGGACCGGACCGGACCGGACCCTGGCGCCTGCTTGTTTCAGGGGACGCTGAATTCCCACCTTGAATGCATTCTTGAGTCCGTACTTGGCAAAACCTCCCCTCCATTTTCTGGCCCGCTGGCTAATGATTAACCTGGACGGAGTGAGAGTCTTCCTGGCGCCATTTTTTTGGTGGGAAGTGCGCCCAACACAAGGGCGCCATCAACAGGCAAGGAGATTGAGAGGTGGACTTAAAGATGCCTGGGCGGCCCTCACATCTTATGCCCAGCTGAGAGCCGACTCCAGCCCAGTGAACATGGATTGCTTTTGTGAGTCCCCAACTGAGGTCAAAGGGTGGCTCTAATGCAGGGATTCTCAACCTGTGGCCCATGGGCTGGATGCGGCCCATGGCGCCATTTCATGTGGCCTCCTACCACCTCCACCACACCAGGAAGTGCCATGTGGAGGAAGGGCAAAATTGCCGCCCGGCCCCCAAAGCTGTCTGAGGGAGCGTGACACGGGACCCTGATCCAATGCTAGCCTGCAAATGCAGAAGGAGGCTCGTTGCAAAACCCAGGAGGCCCAAACGGGCACCCCCTCTGCCCCTTAGGCCGTTTTTAATCACACACACACACACACACACACACACACACCCTTGCACAATGTCCTTGGGCTCATTTTTGAAAATCACAACTGAAAGCGGTTATTCCGGTTGTTTTGGCTGCCACGGGGCCCCTTTGCTACCCAAATTCAGAAATAATAAAAGTGAAAGCTGATACCTGTCTGCTCCTAGCTGAAGCCACTCCACACCCCCCCCCCCACCGCGCCCTTTGGGTGGGCATTTCTGAGAGTGATGTGGGTTACAGGAATGTCAGCATGGGCCCCCGGGGGCCTTCCCAATGGGACCGCCCCCTCCTTTGCACACTCCGGAGTGCAAAGTAGTTGTGAGAGATAAGGGGACACATTTTGGATTAGGGTGGTGTAAAGGAGGGATGCCCAAACTATGGCCAGTGGGCCGGATCTGGCTCCCGACCCCAATTCATTTGGCCCATGCTGCCCTCGTCGCTCCTGGAAGCGGAAGCAAAACATGCCCATACATGCGTGTTTTACTTCTGCTTCCAGGAGCGATGAGGGCAGCATGGGAAGGATGAATTGGCATGGAGAGCCGGATCTGGCCCACTGGCCATAGTTTGGGCATCCCTGGTATAAACAGATGGAAGGGCACGGGCTTTTCCTGGCTGTGAAGAGCAGTTCCTTGTGCCTAGGATTTCCTGCAATGCACAATCCAGGGCATCTCCCAAAGCCAAGACCTTGGCCAGGTTCACTTGGGCCTTTGATCTCCCAGGTGAAGAGGGAGGAGGGTTCACCTGGCCGAGAGGTGAGGCAGGAGATTGGCAGCTCTTACCAAATCCCACCCCCAAGATGTGTCTCCAGAAGCATGCCTCTTGCTCTACCATAGCTGGCCAAAGGCAGAGAACATGAGAGGAGGTGGCGTGATGATGGAAGGGGGGGGGGGGAGAGGGGAATGTCCTACAGTGAAACCAGTGGTGGGCGCCAAAAAAAATTACTACCTACACTGTGGGCGTGGTTTGATGGGTGTGGGCAGTGGGGGAAAGCCGCCACTACTTTCTCACTATTTGACCTGGGACTGGAGTGACTCGTGTGGTTGTATTATTGAGTTGTTATTGGCTATTATTGGGTTGTTGTTGCTACTGTCTGCTATTGTGTTTTTGGCCTTGCTCTTTGTTATATTGTATTTTGTTTCTGCTACATGGTGTGTTTTGTGTTTTGTTTGCCACCTTGCATTTGATATTGTATCTTGCATTTTGGCATAACTTTGCAATGAACTGCATTTGGATATTTTGTATTTTGAATTTAGCCAGCCGAGAGACGGAGCTCCTTTCCCCCGGCCATGTTGGCTGTGGGGGGGAGTGGGAGCACCTGTGCCGGCCTGTATTGTATATTTGTGGTATATTTTGTATATTCATGTGTCTTATCGTATTTTATATACTGTATTTTATATCTTGTAAGTAAATCGTTTTGGATCTTATCCTGTACGTAAACCCCTTGGGTCACCTTGGGGTTATTTATATGTTGTTAGCCGCCCTGAGTCAGCCTGTGCTGAATAGGGCGGGGTAAAAATCCAATAAACATAAACATTTGGCACTGGGGGGGGGGTCATCTCTGGGCGTGAGAAGCCGCTGCTGCCCCCACCACAAAGCCACCACAAAGGCCCATGTTGTGGCTCCTCCACGGCTGCCCTCCTCTTCCCCTTCCCATTGCTCTGCATCCCCCCCCCAAAAAAAAAGCCACTTTAGGCTTCGAGAGAGGGACCCAGCCGGGGAGGGGGTCGGCTGCTTAAATGTCCCTGGGAAAGCCCAGCCTTGGCTCTCATGAACAGCAAGGTTAAAAGGCACCAATGTGGCACCAATGAACAAGACTCCATTATGCACCGCTTGCAGCAGAATTAACTTGTTGCAGCTAGCAACATTATTTGCAATGTGCTCTTTCCAAGCTACTCCTGATGTCGGCCTCAGGCCCATCCACAACGTCGCCAGCCAAAGGGCCTCAGGCGGCAGGCTCTGCAAGGGTGGCGAGAGCATTCCCACCCCTCAGCCTGGAGAAGCCTTGTTACTCTCCAACCCAAGCAGTGTTTGCCGGGCTATGGGTTCCCCACGCCACCCCTGTTGTGTAGCCCCAATGGTGTCACTCTGCCCCTTGTCAGGCCTCCAGACCCTACCCTGTTCTGCTGATGGGTCTCCTTGGCTCCCGCTTGAGTCAAGGCATGGGGGGGGGGGGCAGATCGGCCTGTTTTGCCACGATGGGATGAAATGCAAACTTACCTGCATGCCCAATGTTATGTAAACAAGGCATCTCTACTAATGGTTGTGTGCAAACCAATGCGGCGGTGTTCATTGGCCTGCCAAGAGGCATCTTGATGACCACGGAAACGTCTGCAGAATCAGACAGTGCTGGCTCTTCGGCTTTGAAGCAGAGATGAGCACTGAACCCTAGAGTCGGCTACGACTGGCTTTCGAGCAAGGGAAACCTTTCTTTGTGGGAATATTGATTCCAAAAGAGATGTGGCCCTGTAGCCCAGAAGCACTTTGTCTGGATCTGTTTGACGCTGACGGCTCCTGTTAGACACGAGATGTCCCTCTCCCAATTATGCATGTTTTCAGGATTTCAATGCGTGCTTGGCGGTTTGGCTTTCTAGGTGTGGGCAAATTCTGCCCACAGTGGGCATGGGGAAGCTTAGGAGACAACCAGGGTTGGAGAGGATCGACACTAAGGCCTGGGCACGCTTTCTTGCACAAATACGCACACAGTCCAAAGGTTCGCCCAAGATCACAACTCGAGAGCCTGGCCTTCTCCAAGAGAGGTGACTTTTAGTTATGTGGCCCACAGTGGTAACAAACATGGCCACCTCTACAGTACACGAAATAAACGTCAAGGAGCTTAGCTAGAACAGTCGTAGCAGAGCTTCCTGGAATTTATTTGGTTTGGATAGATATGTATATATGTGCGTACGTGTATTTGTTCAGAGAGTGATCACAGCTCATGATAAGAATCATGATTAGATAAGCAAGGTACAGGGTATCAAAATGCCGGCAGTCGCTGGTTATCGAAACTGCTTCCTGGGAATGCATCTCCTCCACCCCCCACACCCCCACACCACACCACACCACCCCATGCATTTGGCTACAAAGACAACAAGGTTCCATCTTGACATTTGTTTCCAAAAGAAGGAAGGCCTAGGCATGGAGGAAGAAGAAAGCAGGGGTAGGGTGGTGAGTGCGTGTGCGTGCACGCGCGCACGCAAGAATCCAGCATTGACGTTGTGAAACAGCTTCTATCTGGCCACTAAATATCCATGGACATATTTTTTGCACGATGCAAAACCGCCCCTTTTATTGCATTTTAGTGCTCCAATAAAAGCCTTATGCAACCTTGGTCTTGTATGCGTTTGGCTAACAGAACTGGAATTCTCCTCTTCTTCGTCTTTCTTGTTTTTGTTGGACTTGACCTGAAAGTGGTGTCAGCAAGAAACCATTCTGGACAATTTCCTTGTAAACAGGGCGCAACGCCACAAGCCAGGACATTGTGCAACGACGGACCAACGGTCCCACTTGGCCCTCAGGCTGCCACTCTGTGTGTTTTAGCTACAGGGAGAGGAAGGGGGAGAGGAGAGGAGAGGGGTGGGTGGGTGGGGGTTGGGGGGGGTGCCGCCCGCCTCCCACCTGCCCCTTCCCAGAGTCTGGTGGCCACTTGGTGCCAAGGTAACATCACCTGGAAGTGCCCAGTCTGGGTGATGAAGTCTTGCCAAAGCCTCTGGCCAGGCCATGGATGGCCGTGGACTCTCAATGGCCTCCCCACCCCACCCCACCCTCCGCTGTGCGCCAGAGTCTCTGCTTCTCAGATGGAGTTGGAGCTGCACCAACAAGGATGTGCTCATGTGTAGTGGACTCAGATTACAAATACTTTCATGAGGAGGAAGTGGTCACGTAGGCATCACCGCAGGTACGAGTGGGCACCTCCCATGCTGGACGCTGAAATCTCTTTGGCGTTTGGGACGGGACAGCCAAACGGTTGACCATTCACCTGCCCCACAAGTGGCCTCTGGGTTTTGTTTATGGGGCTCCAGAAGGATGGCCAACAGGACTTGGAAGTTTCCCCACACACATGGGACTTTGTGTCTCAACAATGAGAACACCCCACTGGGGGGAAAGACCACACAACCAGGTTCTCTGCTTCAGCATGAAAGCAAAAAGATCATAGCTTTGCCTCTTTTTGGTGGACAAAATGCTTTGTCTTTTGTTGCAAAAATTATGTTTTGTGTTTGGCACCCAATGCACTTCTGCAAATGTTGCCAAAAAGCTCTTGTCCCCTTGGGATGTTTCGCTCTTACCTGTGAGAGTAAGGTGAAGGTAAAGGTCACCCTTGCTCAAAAGCCAGTCGTATCTGACTCTAGGGTTCAGTGCTCTTCTCTTTTTATAGCGAAAGAGCCAGCACTGCCTGCGTTTGCAGAAATTCCCATGGCCATGTGGCAGGCATGGCTAGACACCAGAGCACACGGGAAACTGTTACCTTTCCCACTGAAGCAGTACTTGTTTATCTCCTTGCAGTTTCTTGCTTTCAAACTGCTAGGTTGGCGGGAGCTGGGACAGAGGCAGGCACTCACTCCGTCCTGCAGTACTCGGGTATCGAACTCCGACCTTCCAGTTGTCGAGTTCAGCATCTTAACCATTTGAGCCACCACAGTGCCTACTCCAGCAGGGGAACAAGGCCCCATACATGCCTTTCCAGAATGTGGGAAATTTCCTGGAAATGCGTTCTTGCTGGGTTGGAACCGCTCCAGAGGGTCAGACTGATGTGCCAGCAGTAGTGTGTGTGTGTGTGTGTGTGTGTGTGTGTGTGTGTGTGTGTGTGTGTGTGTGTGTGTGTGTGTGTGTGTGTGTGTGTGTGTGTGTGTGTGTGTGTGATCTGAGCTCCCTGGGATGACCTCTGGGTGGGTCAGAGGATGATTCCCTCTCATGCCGTGGGGATGCTTCTTGGTCCACAGAGTTGTGTCAGTGTAAACAAAATAATAAAGTGTGCATTCAGTAAGCCAAAGATCATTTCCCAAAGGACCCGTCTTGATATTCCCAATCCTGCTGCCTCTTGTTTGGTTAATCACCCCACACACCCCTGGCCTCATAGAGGACTGTGTTGGCTTAGTGGTTAAGAATCTGAACTTGACAACTGGAAGGTCGGCAGGTCAGCAGTTTGAGATCCAAGTGCAGCACGCCCATCGTCCATCCCAGCTCCTGCCAACCTAGCGTCTGAAAGCAAGAAGTTGCAAGTAGATACATAGGTACCGCTTGGGTCGGAAAGGTAACAGCGTTCTGTGTCCTCAACCTCTGCCACGACATGTTGGTGTCACAGACTAGCTGGAAACAGGGAAGGCTTTCACAGTTGCAAAAGCAAAAAGGCAGGACAAATCTATCTCTACCTAGTGTTGCTGTTTATTTCCTGGTGCGTGTCAGGATCATGCACAGGGACACGAAGAGCAATTTCCTCATTCGAACGAGGGGGCAGAAACAAGTGTTGCAGATCACCTGTCGGTAGGTAGAAGACAGAATGCCTTGAGCACTGATAGCATCTGAGTACATACCAGGAGCATTTCCCGCTTCGCACAATTTGCAAAGTAGCTTTCTTTACTCTGCGGTTCGTTGCCAGGACTTCAGCATATGGGGTTGTTTTCGAATCTGATTTCTCAAACATGGATGTCTGCCCGAATTGTGTCTCTACGGCTCCAATGGGCTCTTTGCTCTAATGGCAATCATTGATAAAACTTGGTGTGTGTATGCGTGCGCGCATGCGTGTGTGCATGCACACATGTGGGGGGGGAGGCACAGACAGGCAGCCCCCCCCCCAGCCTTCCCAAACTCTTACCCTGAGAGAGTTCTAGAAGAAAAAGACAGAAACTGTCTAAGCCAGAGGTCAATACCAAGACTGAATGATCAGAGGAGCAAATATTTACCTTGGTCAATATTTTACTAGAGGAACAATAAAGATTGACATTGAGCCAAACAGGGATATAAGGGCAGGCATTCGCTTTGAAAAGAAGCAGCCTCTTTTGAAGGCATGTCGCCCTGGGGTGTTGAGGGAGATTTTAATCAGGGTGTTTTTTCCCCTTCCAGTTCTTTGGTAGTTAATTTTTAGGACGGGGTGCCCAAACTTTTCGGGCCACAGGCCGGTCACGTGATTCAGCGGGCCGGTCACATGGTTCCTCCCACCGGAAGCAGAAGTAAAATGTGCCTTGCAATCTCTGTTTTTGCAACAGGATGAGATAGATTTTTAAGCTGTCGTTTTTTTCTCTGCTTAAACCAGGGGTGCCCAAACTATGGCCTATGGGCCAGATCTGGCCCCCGTTGCCAATTCACCCAGCCTGTGCCACCCTTGTCGCTCCTGGAAGTGGAAGTAAAAGGCACATTTTACTTGCAATGAGGGTGGCATGGGCCAAATGAATTGGCATCGGTGCCTGGATCTGGCCCACAGGCTGTAGTTTGGGCACCCCTGGCTTTGGATTTTTCTCCCCTTTCAAGCTCTCTCTCTCCCTCCCTCCCTCCCTCCAGCCCACTCTTCCTTTTTCGGGCATGTTTGGCTCTATATCTGAATCATCCCATCCTTCATACACATCCCCCACCCCACCCGCGTCCTGCCCCAGGCCCAAGATGTACCTTGGTCCCTCCAGCTCTCTGCCAGAGGTTGGGTCTAATCATAACGATCAAAGGTGGTGAGCTTCTATTCTGTGGGGTAATCCCTTAGGCATGTCTCCCGTCCTCCCCCAGGATCTTGGGTACAAGACATTCAATGGGCACCGGCCCAACGTCAACCACAAACCAGAAAAAAGCCCCCTTTATTCCCATGCTTACCTCCACTGCAAAGAACCAAGGCAGTGCCCCCCCCATCCCCCAATCTATGGTTTGCGTATTCCATAATGACTTCACTGTGGCCAGAATGCGTCTTCCCCTTTGAAACCTCAGTAAACATCTCAATTTACAGTCCAAGACTCAGTGCTGTCTGTGTCTGCAGACGTTGCTGTGGTCATGTGGCAGGCATGACTAGACGTCAGAGCACCTTTCCCATCAAAGCAGTACCCATTTATCTACTTGGGTGTCATGGGTGATGCAAGGGTTCTCGTTCCGGCACTTCTAGCGGCCTCCCTCCGCTGTTGTTCATTTGGTGTTCTCTCCCCGCGTCCTCTGGGTCTTCCTCCTGGTCTCCGTCCTTCTCCTCCTTCCACATCTGCTTCGTAAGGGGATGGAATCCCAATTCTGGGAGCAGCAGTCTGAGATAATCATCATCACTTTCCCAAGTTCTAGGTTTGACTTGGGAATGGCAGGACGTAACACATTCTCTGCATCCCAGTAGAAGACAGAGCCTAGGTCAGCGATGGGCAACCTTGGCACTCCAGGTGTTTTGGAACTTCAATTCCCAGAAGCCCTGATGAGCAGGAGTGCTGACTTCTGGGCTTCTGGGAATTGAAGTCCAAGAACACCTGGTGTGCCAAGGTTGCCCATCCCTGGACTAGACCAACATTGCCAGGAGCCATTTAAATCAAATAGGTGGCAGCTAGAGTCTCTTCGATCCCATGGTTGGTGGAGATGTGTTCTTTTCTACCCACACCCATGCTTTCTGGCTTTCAGGTGCCACCTGACCTCCTTGTTCCCCCCAGGTGGCACAAACAGGTGTGTTTTGTCTGCAGGACTGTACCAGACGGGCTGTTGTTGAGAGGTTGTCTGTCCTGGGCACATGTGATCTTAAACCAGGGGTGCCCAAATTATGTCCTGTGGGCTGGATCCGGCCCCCAATGCCAATTCATCCAGTAAAACCTCCGCTTCTGGGAGCAGCAAGGGTGGTGTGGGCCAGATGAATTGGCATCGGGGGTGGATCCAGCCCACAGGTTGTAGTTTGGGCACCCCTGGTTTAAGCAGAGAAAATGGCAGCTTAAAATCTATCTCACCCTGTTGCAAAACAGATTGCAAGGCGCGTTTTACTTCCGCTTCCGGTGGGAGGAACCACGTGACCGGCCCGCTGGACCACGTGACCAAAAGTTTGGGCACCCCTGTCTTCTTAGGCCAAAGCTGCTTCTCCTCTGAGCTGACCTTCCCCCTTTCCCCCTGTTCCTCCCACTTAGGCTCACTCTGAAATGGAGAGATACCTCTCGGGCCAGGCGCACTCCATGATGCCCCTGTTGCCGCCGGACAAGAAGTACCGCCGCGAGAGCGCCTCAGTGGTGGACGAGTATTTCTCCACCGAGAAGCCCCATCCCGGACCCTACAGCGTGAACATCAACCTGATCCTGCAGGACACCAACCACCTGCGCACCAGCCTCTACCGGCCCCCCAAGCCGGTGGCCCCTTTCCCTCAGATTAAGATGGAGCCGGGCACCTCTTTTGCCCAGCCATGCTCTTCTTCCACTGCCGGGGCAATCCAGACACTGCCGGACTTCACCAGCGTCTTCAGCATGCCCCAGTCAGTGGCGGCCAACAGCCTCTTTGTGAAGCAGGAGAGCCCCTCCGAAATCCCCCTCGCCTCTGCCACACAGCCGGGCTTGCTCTTCCAGCTGCCGGTGGGCAGCAGTGGGGAGATGACCACCATGGCCCATTCCAGCTGTGGCACGACCGCCATCAGCACCATCACGGGAGTGGCCATGTCCACCGGCAGCTCCGGGCCGGATTCCCGGCCCCTGTCCCAGTCCAGCCGTCCAGGAGGGCCGCTCAAGCCACTCCAGGCCACCTCCCCGGGCAGCTTCGACATGGCCAGGGAGTTCTACCCTGTGCCAGGGGTCAGCCTGCCCCCCTCGCCCCCCAACTCGCAGCCCGGCAGCCCGGAGAACCAGCCGGAGCTGATCAACACCATTTCACCCCCGCCATCCTACGAGGCTGCTTTTGGACTGAAATTGGCTCCCCCCGGACAGATCCCCTCCCTCCCCATTGGCCTCGGGACCCTCCCTCAGGGTCCTGCCACCTTGCAGACCCCCAAGTACAACCGAAGGAACAACCCGGAGCTGGAGAAAAGGAGAATCCACCACTGCCATTACCCAGGTAAGGAGGCCCTCGGGGGAACCTGGGACTGCCCATCTGTCTGAAAAACCTTTGGAGAACGTTTCTATTATTTATATCATTACTTTACTCTAATTATTTCCACTAATATGGTTTGACATATTTTTTCCCTTGTAATACAAATGCATTAATACACCCTGGTTGCAATAACTCTATGTCCTTGAACCTACCAGTTGTCTCCTATAAACTTAGTTGTCTTGCCAAAAACTCAGGTTTGTCTCCTTTATTTCCCCCCCAAGGTGTATTGCAGAAATGATTTCCAGATATCCCAGAATCTATTCTGTTTCAAGATCCCTTTTTTATATATATATTTAAATCCTATGTAAGTTTTTCATTAAGAGCCATATCCCAACTATACCAATTACCCAAATCTAAATTTGGACCACCTTTCCAATTTTTGCCAATCTGTTGCCTTGCTAAGGTTCATAAAATAGCTAATAAATCCTGCTTATTTGCATCCAAATTCAAATCCTCTACTTCAGTCAAGGGCGCAATTTTCCCGTTCAACTTTAACTTGAAACCCAAAACTTTAGCTCTTTCATACTCAGTTTCCTGCTTTTTCTGCTCGTCTGTCGCAAACCCAGCCAAGATTCATCTTGCACCTGATTTGATTCGGATTCCTCTGCTTTGATTCGGTTTCCTGCAATGAGCAGGGGAGGAGGTTGGACTCGATGGCCCGAA
This sequence comes from Bradypodion pumilum, assembly GCA_035047305.1. Lineage (NCBI taxonomy): Eukaryota > Metazoa > Chordata > Lepidosauria > Squamata > Chamaeleonidae > Bradypodion > Bradypodion pumilum. Next base: position 722,918 of record JAWDJD010000011.1, on the reverse strand, counting down.
AGCGATATTTTTTGCCATGTGCAATAATCAAAGCTCTTTCTCTCTCTCCCGTCCCTTCCCTCTGGAGATGGCGCATTTAGGAAGAAAGGCAGGCGAGGAGAATTCTCATGTGCCCCCCCCAAAAAAGGATGCTTTTTGGAGCCCCTTCAAGCCACATGGAAGCAGGAGCCTCCTTTAGTTAAAAAGGAGTAGAAGAGGTTACTCATCTTGTGCAGCCTTGCTCCGTCTCAAGGGGCAGGACCCAAACTCTCCCCTTTGCTCTCCTTTCCGTCTTCCATGTGAAACTCCTGCCAAGGCACAGTTTTGGCCGGAGAGCGTTCCTGACCACCCACCCTTCATCCACACAGGAAACCCCTTCATGGTCCGTGTGCTGGAAAGGACACGCTGTCTGGATGCCTCCCACTCACTCACGCACATCCCTCTGTTTGTCTGTTTCTTGCAGGTTGCACCAAGGTATACACCAAAAGTTCACACCTGAAGGCACACCAGAGAACTCACACAGGTATGTGGCTGTTGAGTGTGATGTGGCTTACCTATGAAGGGGTGGGAGCATGAATGTGTTGTAAAACAGACTCCCCCCCCCCATGTACCTGGTCCTCTGGTTCTGCCAACTGTGCAAGAGGTGTTAAAGATGGGACTTTCACTTCTTTGGTATAAGGGGGTCTCAGGTATATAAGGTGGTCTTGTTTCCAGAGCCTGTGGTCGAGGGCCAAAGTGTACATCGTGGGTGGCCCATCCTTAGCAGCCAACTCCTCTTAGCATCGAAGAAGGCCACTGTCCTGTCCCCAGGTGTGCATGAAACCTCCCTGAAAGTCCAAAGAGACTTAAAGGACCCCCAAGGGATGGGAGGTGGGGCAGGGGTCTCCTCCGACTGGGACCCTTCCAAGGAGAGACATGGTAGCCAGATTTGGTAATGCTAGCAAGGAAGGAACTTTAAGAAGCCTTGAGTCATAGGCATGACTGTATGGCAAGAGAGTCCGAAAGGATGTTGTAGAAGGATCGTCAAGAATGGAAGTGGAAGGACTTTGCAGAAGGCAAGATTTTTTGAGATTTGGGCCATGAGCTTATTATTATTATTATTTTAATCATCAAAAAAAAGTCAAGTGGAAGCAAGGAAAGCCAGAAGCTGCTCTTGCTGGCTTTGGAGTCCACACCGATATATTTTTTATGCACAGAGGGCAAATGCCGACTCTCCTATAAGCATGGCAACGAACCATGAGAACAAATTGCTCTTTCAAAGTAACTTTCCAAGCTCTCAGGGGTGCCCAAACCTTTTGGGCTGTGGGATGGTCACATGGTTCAGGGAGATGGTCACTTTGGCCCGGGGGCCAGAGCTGGCCCCCGACACCAATTCATCTGGCCCGCAAAGCCCTCGTCACTCCTGGAGGTGGAAGTCAAATGTGCCCGTACGGGTGCGTTTTACTTCCGCTTCCAAGAGCAACAAGGGCTTTGTGGGCTGGATGAATTGGCATTGGGGGCCAGATCCGGCCCCTGGGCTATAGTTTGGGCACCCCTGGCACACATAAACCCTGGTCGATGGGTGAGTGGAGCTTGGAATGGCTCCTGGGACCATTGTTTGCAGTTGCTCTGCTGTGTTGTCCCAGGAGCAAAGGGCATTCGGGGGGACAATGGGAAGTGTTTGGTTCCCATCCGGGAAAGCCTCTTGGCCATTGTTCAAAACCCAGTGTCGACCCCCTACCTAACCTGGGACAATGGCTCTGGAGGAGCAAAGCATGCCCCCCCTCCTCCTCCTTTTTGGCAAGGTGGCTGAAAATAGGCGGCACACACAGGTAGCTTTCCACAAGCCCCGAAGCTTCCTGGGGTGGCTGTAAAAGCCTCCACTGGCTGCTCATAAATGGCTCTGAAATTCTTCTTTCATGGAGTCATAAAGCGACATTTCCCTGCCCAAGAGGCCAAGGCGCGCGCACCTTTGTTCTGGCCTGATCCAGGCATCGACCTGCTCTGCACCTGCTTGGCAGCTGGTGTACTTTTCTCCTTCTGCTGCCCTGAGCCAGGTGTGTGTTGTGGTTTCATAGAGTCTGTGGGGAACACACTGGGCCCATCGATGGGTTTGGCACACCTCTGTGCTTCATGTCTGGCAGACAAAACAAACCTCTGAGTTTGGCCAGGAAGATTCTGCTTCAGAGCTTGTCTGGGGGACACATGCACACACACACACCATGCTCTTTCCCAGCAAGGCCTACCTGGACAGGTAGAACAGGGTGGGGAGGAGGAGGGAGACTACCTGGATGGCTTCTCCATCTGTCTATATACTTTTGCTAGCAGGAGGAGTGGCTGTTGTGGCAGAACCAGTCAGAGGTCCCTTCCTTTCTTGCAAATGGGGGCGAGGGTCCTCTCTGCCAACGGGTGGGCTGACGGCTTTCCTCCCTGCCTCCCTGCCTAGGTGAGAAGCCTTACAAATGCACCTGGGATGGCTGCGACTGGCGCTTTGCCCGCTCCGACGAGCTCACCCGGCACTACCGCAAGCACACCGGGGCCAAGCCCTTCAAGTGCCAGGCCTGCGGGCGCTGCTTCTCCCGCTCGGACCACCTGGCCCTGCACATGAAGAGGCACCAGAACTGAAGTCTCCACCCAGTGGGGCCAGAGCCCCCCTCCTTCCACCTTTGTACATAGGAACCCAACAGAGACACCACAGCTGGGAGCTCAGGATGGCTTTGTAGAGGACCCCAATGCACCCGGCACAAGCCCAAGGTGGGAAGACAACCTTCACTCGAATGTGGAACTGCTTCCGCTCCCCAGAATAGACACCCCTTGATTTGAACTTAAGCAGAGCCAAGCCCTGGGTTTCCTACCTTCCACAGGTCAGGAAGGACGCCCGGCCTCAGCTGTTCACCACTTGCAGGTGTTGAGCATCCAGGGGCTCCTGATCCTGATGCTTGCCCATGCAGGTAGACCGGCTGGCCTTTTGGTGCCTTCCAGCCCCTGGACCAGGTAGAGCTGTGGCATGTTTTGCTCCCAAACAATCCTCTTTTAGCCAGAAGGCACAAGGCTGGGATGATTTTCTTTCTTGAAGGTGGGGCCACAGCCCTCCTTCCATACACCTACTCTCCCTACAGCAGGGGTGCCCAAACTGCAGCTTGTGGGCTGGCCCCTGCCCCCAACACCAATTCATCTGGCAAGCAACGAGGGCATCGTGGGTCGGATGAATGGGCATTGAGGACTGCGGCTGGCCTGTGTGCGATAGTTTGGGCACCCCTGGTTTAAGCAGAGAAAATGGCAGCTTAAAACCCTGTTGCACAACAGATTGCACGGCGTGTTTTACTTCCGCTTCTGACCGGCCCGTGGTCCAGAAAGTTTGGGCACCCCTGCCCTAGGGGAACTAATTGGACTGAGGAGGAGGAGGAGGGAGAATCCGGCATGGAAACCTCTTGCGATGATTCCCTCGGCCTCCCAGAAGGCACTGGAAAGAAGCCACACAGGAGAACGCATGGCCCCGATCCTGTGTCTTCCTCCTTCCCCACCCAGAGGGACCCCAGTTGGCCTCATGCACTGAGACGTAAGGGACGGGGAACTGGCTCCGGACTCAGAGACTGAGAAGTACAGAGCTCACGAGCAGCAAGGACAACGGCCAAAGCAAAAGAACAAACAGGCATACAAACACACACACACATGTGGGACTCAAATGTGTTTTTGCAGAATCAAACACCCGCGGTGTGTGGAAGCCCAGGTTTGGTGGCCATGGACTTTCCACAGAGAACTGGCTAGCCACCGGTCTCCGTGGCACACACCCTCTCCTTGTTAGGGCTCCAATCCTGGCGCTGAGACAAGTGGACCGGCCAGGATTGCTTTTGGAATCGGCCAACCAGGGTGACATTGTGACTGTGGCCAAAACCAAGGTGGCCCTAATTCCAGGGGCTCAGCACACTCCTTCGCCCAGAGTTCACCCATGTGCTTCCATAAGACAGTGCCACCCCTCTCTTGCCAAGCGGCTGGGGAGCTCTGGCACATTTGCCACGAATCTTGTGCCTTTGAGTCCTCTGTCCTGCCTCGGAGGGCCCCCATGAGCCTTTGAGCATGGATTTGGCTTCCAGAGAGGTGGACTTTGTGTCCATCGTTCTCCTCTTCTTTCGTGCCAGAAGGTAGATGCAAATTGCAATGCCCGAAAGCCCAGATATGGGTGGGTGGGTGGGTGGGCTTCTTGTACACACTGGGCCAAATTTGGCACAAGGAGAGGGACCGCTCTCCGACTGGTCACCTGCCCACATGGACCAAACGCTCCAAGGTTATGGGTCAGAAGAGGCACATCTGGACCAGCTGTTCCCAAGACCTCTTCATTTCCAGCCCTGACGCTGGCTTAGAAGTCCCGGCAATCAGATGAGCAAAGCCGTCAACCCAAGTTCTTCATGCTCCATTGAAGCCCCATTGATTGCAGCAGGGAGATGTGGCTAAATGTTCAGCGGGAACATTAATTCAACCAGCCCGTGCCCTACATTAGGACTATTTGCTCACTATTCCCTGGAGATCTGGCCCTTTTTAAAGGAAGCCGATGCTACACATCCCAAGGGTTGGGGCTTGTGTCCAAGGGGGTTTCGCCACTGGTCCCCTTCTCGGTCCCTCGCCAGGCTGGTGGGTGGCCGGCTCTGCCTGGAACGTCCGGAGCCTCAGCTGGGCTGCGAGAGGGGCACATCTTGACCCTCTCCCCATTTCGTTGAGATAAAAACTGAGGGCTCAGAACATCTCCCGTGGTTCCTTGAACCCAGGTTTGCCCAAACTACAGCCCACGGGCCAGATCCGGCCCCCTGACGCCAATTCATCCGCCCCACGCCGCACTCGTCACTCCCGGAAGCGGAAGTAAAACGCGCCCGTACGGGCGCGTTTTACTTCCGCTTCCGGGAGTGACGAGTGCGGCGTGGGGCGGATGAATTGGCGTCAGGGGGCCGGATCTGGCCTGTGGTTTGGGCAACCCTGGTTTAAGCAGTGGCAGCTTAAAGCCTATTTCATCCTGTTGCAAAACAGATTGCAAGGGGTGTTTGGCTTCCGCTTCCTTAAAGCCGGGCACGTCTTTCTAGATAGGAAAGACGGCTGTACAAGGTTTTATACATGCCAAGTAGGAATGACGTTTGCCTTTGTTTTTTTTATATATATATGTATATGTGTGCGTGTGTGTGTGATGTCAATGCAAAACTGAGATTCGGAGAACTGCCATCAATGGCTGTATCTGCTTCTTTGAAATAGATATAACTGATTTTGTATTTTGTAATAAAATTGTAGTGGTGAGCAGAGAGTGACATTCATCCTTCTAAAAGCCTAAAATTCAATTTTTTCCCTTCCCAAAAAAATGCCTCTTGCCTTTAGAAAGAGACACGTTTCCAGTTTCCAAACTGCATTTGGGGGGACCGTTTTACTCATTGGGGCAAAGGATCCATTGGATTTACAGGATTCCACCCCCACTAAGCATCTCGGAAAGCTGCCTTATTTTTTAAGTGACCTTATAAACCAAGGGTGCCCAAACTTTGACCTGTGTGCCAGATCAGGCCCCTGACACCAATTCATCTGGCCCACACCACCCTTTTCGCTCCCGGAAGCGTTTTCACTCCCGGAAGCATTTTACCTCCACTTCCGGGAGCGACGAAAGTGGCACGGGCCAGTTGATTTGGCATCAGGGGCCAGATCTGGCCCACAGGCCATCGTTTGGACACCTCTGGTTTAAGCAGAGCCTAAAATCTATCTCATCCTGTTGCAAAACAGATTGCAAGGCACGTTTTACTTCCGCTTCCGGTGGGAGGAACCACGTGACCGGCCCGCTGAACCATGTGCGGCCCAAAAAGTTTGGGTAACCCTGCTATAAAAGTTATCACCTCCGTTCTACAATTCTTGGTATGTTTGCAAGCTAAGGTGAGCAGGAAAGACGACTGTTTGACTTGGGCTTGCTCCAGGTCATGGCAAACCCACAGCACTGCACATGTCAACAGGCAGAAGAAGAAGCCCTGGCATTCCCTCCCCACTCCTTTGTGCCCCTAAAAAGGGGGTAAGGGCAATCACAAGCTCTCCCCTCCCCTCCTCATGCACACATGCACACTGCTCCAGTTTCTCACCATGCCCCGTGCCATATGAGGCTGCCGAGATCTTGCAAAGGATGTGGAAGGCTCTTAAAAGCCTCGCTGCATTTGGGAGAGGCTGGTTTGAAAGAATGAAGCTCCATCTCTGGTCTTTATTAAAAATTAAAATTAAAAAAGTCAACAGAAAACAGCCGCCGTGTTGCTTCCTTGTTCCCTGGAGGAGTTAATGCTCCCTGACTATATGCGTCGTCGGCTGCTACTCGTATCCAAGCTTACCATTTCCCTGGAAGTCATGTTCTCAGTTGATGGATGTGTCTCTGACTCTCTGGCGACTCCATGAACCGATTCTGGCATGAAACATGTGACCAAACACTATGCACTGAATAGATGGTGGAGGGCATGGTTGAGTTTGACGAAGCCTTCGTCGCTTGGCCTCTCCATGTCTGCGGTGGCGTTCTCCTTCAAAGTGACCGGTTGCAGCGGAGACGGTTTGGCGCCAAAGTGGGTGATCTACAGCCACTGCCTCCCAGGTCTGTGGGTTTATACCTGACACCTTCATGGCTTGTTTCAGATGGTCCTGATAACGCTTCAAAGGAGGTCTTGTACCGGAGCTTAAGTTCCCCAGAGAGAATTTGGCAAGGAAGCCTGGAACCATCCATCTATATGGCGGACATGCCCTATCCATCTAAGATGATGGCCTATGATGTTTAGATTTGCTTTCTCGGGGACTGCAATGCGGGTGACATAGTCATCCCACATGATGCTCAAGATGAACCTTAGCTTCTGTTGGTGATAGTGCTCAAGCTTTTTGATGTCTTGGCGATAGAGGGTCCATGTTTCACTGCTCCAAGCTGAAGAAGAGAGGCAGGCAGATAAAATAATAAAATTATTATTTGTGTCCCAGGGTGCCAGAGGCGAGGGTGCACTGGGACGAATCCTCCTGTCCTGGTGGCCCAGCCCATGCCCGCAGCAGCATTGAGATAACAACAGCTTGGTGTACCATGAGCTTAGTCTGGAGTGTTCAAACATATATAATATATATATAACACGAGGGAATGAAGGACAGCACAGTCCACACAGATTGGCACCGCCTAGCAGGAGTCAAGCCTTCATGCCTGTCATCTGTTGGCATTCGGAAAAGGGTGGATACCCGACAAAGCAAACAGGACGTCGTGGCATGGCTTGCGATACCAGGCTGTTGCAGGGGGATGGAGGGAGGGAGGTGGGATCCTGCTCCACTACCAGAAAGTGATTGCATTGCACCAAGGTTAGACCCTGTTTTATGCCGGGATGGAGCCTGTGGGTTGAGAAACAGCCACTACCTACTGTACAGTATTTCCCTTGGCAAAGGCCTCCTGCCCACCTGCCGCCAAAGACAAGCCAATGGAGGAAGACACATATGAACCGTTCCATGATAAGGACTTTCAGAGGCAATCATTTGGCTGCTTCACTCCCATCTGGCCCATGATGGGATACTGGGACAGGTGGCCGTGCGCCTCTACTCATAACTTAATGGGCCACGCCACCTCAGCAGTTTCCGCTTCAGCTTCTCTCACCAGGCTCCCCTCCGTCCTGTAGGTGGAAGTCCAAAGCGCTCTGGCAGTGGTGCGGAGATTGCTAATAATAATACCTGTCAGGATTGAGCTCACAACGTTTTGGCCGCAGTACAGCAGTTTAACCCCTGCACCACCAGGGCTCTTCTTCGGATCCCGGAGGGATGCCCTCACCTTTGGAAGAAGCCATTTTGGCATTTGGCACACCCACCCACCCCATGCTGCCCCTTCCCCACCCGCTCCCCCGGGTGCGGCACATGCCTTCCAGTCCCAGGGCTCTCTGGGGGAGCCAGGGGGAGAGATCCAAGCCACACTGGCGTCATCCGTGTTCTCTGTGGGACAGGAGTGTGGCAGACCCACCCTGATGCAACCTGGTGGCGCAACTGTTTGTCCGTTGTCTCAGCAACCCATACAACAAGATCTGGTTTCTTTTAGAAGGAAGACAATGGACAAACACGTCAAAGGTAAGAAAGGGTGGACATATTTCCTGGTAAGATTGCAGGGGAAGAAGGGGACGGCTGGGACCTCGTAGAGCCCTTAGCCTGCAATGCTTTAATGCAGGGGTGCCCAAACCTTTTGGGCCATTGCCTGGTCACGTGGTTTAGTGGGCCGGTCACGTGGTTCCTCCCACTGGAAGCGGAAGGAAAATAGGACTTGAATCTGTTTGGCAACGGGATGAGATAGACTTTAAGCTGCCATTTTCTCTGCTTAAACCAGAGGTGCACAAAATACAGCCAGTGGCCTGGATCCGACCCCTGATGCCAATTCATCAATCCCATGCCACCCTCATCACTTCCAAAAGCAGAAGGAAAATACACTAATACGGGCACATTTCACTTCTGCTTTCGGGGGCGACAAGGGTGGCGCAGGCTGGATGAATTGGCATCAGGGCCGGATCCAGCCCACTGGCCATAGATTGGGCACCCCTGGTTTATTGTAAGCCCACATTCCAGGGAGAGCAAAAGGCGGAGGGGGGGAGAGCAAAGGCAGTGGTGACCACTGCCCCTGGTCGGACCCCGGACTACCTGAGTCAGGCCCATGGCTGCCATGGAAGCCATGAACTCCCTTGCCATCTCAGAGGCCATCCCCACCAGACTATGCATCCTGGTTCCTTCGTTGTCCTCCTTCTGGCATGCAGGTTAAGTCTGCCTGGTTTTGCAGCTCAGCCTAATCCCTGCCAAACAGCGGTGCTCCTCTTCGGGCACAGCCCAGGGTGCTGGAAGGAGGGAAGCCTCTCAAGGCGCTGCCCTCAGTGTGTCTCCCGCAGCCCTGCCCATCTGTTGGCTGCTTAATTACCTCCTCAGAGAGATTATGGCCAAGGCAGAATAGGCTGCCTGCCAGCCATGCCATGCCATGCTGAGCCTGGCTCAGTTATACAAGGCAGGACGGCCACCTGTCAGGCTTCCAAAGCCCCCAACAAGGCTCCAGGAAGGAGGAGCACACAGCCATGTATGGGGCAGCCGCCTTATGCATGGGTCACGTAAATAAAAAAGAGGGCTCGCCTTCTACTGCATTGCTAAATATGCTTGAAAGAAACAGACCTCAGAAAAGGTGACACCTGGACTACCACCGCCTGGCTGCCCCCCTCCCCCCCCTTGTGTAGCTACTGACCAGGCTGAAGGACTCGTCCAAGCTGTGGGAGGCAACGGGGGGGGGCGCGCAACCCCTGGAAATGCTTCAAAGAGGGTCACATTGATAGGGAGCAAACACCCAGCATCCTAACTCCATGAAACTTAAGATCTTGCTGTTCTTCAGATGAGAGCCTGGCAGACCAGGAGCATTTTAATACATGCCTGAAGAAGTGGCCTCGAAACCACGAAAGCTCATGCAACGTCCTGCTTTCCTTAGTGATCCAATAAAGGTATCGCCTGTTCCCTGCATCTTTTGCATCTTTGCAATTTGAATGTGGATCACATGGCCAATGTTCCTTGTTTGCCCCTGGAAATGTGTCGTGAATACATCTCCTTCCCAGGTATTAGACTGGAGCAATGTCTCTTTTAGCCAGTTGAAGCTTAGCCCACTCCGGCATCCAGAAGGAGCATTTTTGAGCTGCAGAAACCACTTCTGTTTTGCTTCTGAAATGCTGAATGCCGACTTCAATAGCAAACACAGAACTGCCCTTGGAGGCCGGACAGATGTTTAAGCATCCTCCTTCTCAGAAGCACTTTAAGGGGATCCTGGAGTGCCCTCTGCTGGAAAAAGAAACCCCCACGTCACACCAGCCGAACACGGCGAGCCAGCGAGCGAGCAAGATTGGCAGCAAGGGTGGAAGGGTAAAAGTCACCATTGCTCCAAAGCCAGTCGTATCTGACTCTAGGGTTTGGTGCTCAGCTCTGTTTATAGCCAAAGAGCCAGAGCTGTCTGTGTCTGCAGACGTTTCCCTGGACATGTGGCAGGCATGACTAGACACTGGAGAGCACAGAACACTGTTTACCTTCCCACGCAAGTGGTACCTATTTACCTACCTACCATATATACTTGACTATAAGTCATCCTGAATATAAGTCAAGTTACTTAATTTGGACCTCTAAAACTAGGAAAATCGATTGACCTGAGGGTGGAAAATGCAGATAAATACATGAAAACACGGTGAAATTAATTAATTTAGACATTTGTGTGGGTATGTTTTTGAGTGTTGACATTGACCCAAGAATAAGTAGAGTCCCATTTTGGACTTGATTTGGGGGGGGGCTGACTTATACTCGAGTATATAGGGTACTCGCAATGTCTTGCTTTCTAACCATTAGGAGTAGTACTCGGGTCTCAAACTCTGACCTTCCTGTCTTTAAGTTCAGCATCTTCACCACTTGAGCCCCAACAGTCCCTGTGATAGGGCACAATCTATGGATTCAGTTTTTAAGCAAGGAGGAGTTGGGCAGTTCATTTTGAAGGTTGAACACAAACCATTGCATTTTTCACAGGCGTGTCTCAAGGAGTATCCAAAATATACAGGCAGTTAAGTGGATCCACAGCAACAAACCCAATTCTAATAGTTTTCAAATTTGTCAGAAGCAGGTCTTTTGTAAACCTAATGGCTCTTCCTTGTCCTTTTGAGATTGAACCACCTCTTAACCTAACCTAAAGCCAAGCCGACTAGAGTAGACTGGTGTTAAAACTCCCCTCCTTCCAGTGGGTCTCCCGACTACAGAAAGGGCAGCTGTGCTGTCCATTTGCAGGGCCAAAGTTCAAGCTGGACAATACCTTGATTGGATCACTGCCAAGTGACAAGCGTGCAAATCCTCTGGAAGATTTCGTCAGACAAAGAAGGGGATCAATTGGAGGGTCAGATAACCTTAACAGATCTGTGGCGACTTAATGCTCCAATCGATAGAGGCATAGCCCCATGTGGAACTTGGCACTCAAGAGGGTTGAAAGTGACTTTCTGAAATGCAAGATTACCCCATGCGTGTTCTCTTGGAGGCTTCAGAGGTTAGGCTTGCTTGGAGGGACTCTTGACTGCTGAATCCACACAGGGGGAATGTCCAGCAAGCGAGGTGGGGGACTCGTCCAGGCTATGCCATTTGTCCTGTTCCTTCCGTGGTGGGGGTGGGTGGGTTGTGCTGGAAAACATCTGTGCTGCTTTTATCTTGACCACATCTGGGGCCATTGCAGAAAAGGACGTGGTTTGGAACTGACTGCCCCAGAGGGGAGGTTTGGGGGTAGCAAAACACAGGAAGGGATGTACTCTCTGGTCTGCCAGACAGAAGGCTAGCACCACCCTCTCCCTTTTCAGGAGGGGCTTTTGTGGGAGAGGGCTTCCACCTGAGTAAGCATGTGCAGCAGATGAGCCCAGGAAGGAGCAGCTGCACATCTGCATTGCATTACACCCCACCCTAAACCACCCCTCTCTGGTATGTCCTGCGCGCAAGTGAGACCTGGGGGTTCCTGGCCACTTCCTCTGCTCAGCCGGCTGACTGGCCTCCCTTTTTTCCACCTCTAGGGTCCCCTCCTCCCTTCCTGATTTGGGAACCAAACTAACCTTACAGGGAGCAAAGCTTATGCCATGGCAAACACACACACACACACACACACACACACAGAGTAGGTACTCACAGCCCTCTTCCCCCAGTGGCTTCGGGCACTGATGGCAAACCAGGTGTTCTCGGACTGCAATTACCAGAAGCCCAAGTCAGCACTTCTGCTGATCCGGGCTTCTGGGAATTGAAGTTCCAGAACACCTGGAGTGTGTGGCAAGGTTCGCCATCAGTGGCTTAGGGGTTAAGGCGCTGAGCTGGAAACTGGGAGGTCGGGTTTCCATACCCGAGAGCGGCACTTGAGGACATGAAAGGAGCCTCATTCGGGCGTCCTCTAAAAACCCTTTCAGCCCAGAGTAATCTCTGACACAAGAACACACACACACAGAGATGATGAGGAGGAGGAAGAAGAAGAAGACGACAAACACACCTCAAAGTTTATGGAAAACCATGTTCATGTTTGACTTCCTCAAGAGCAAGGCAAGGGAACATAAGGTCCAAACATCTCTCATCTCCTCTCTGTTCATCGCCTGGCACCCCCGACACCACCACCCCAGACACCCACAGAGGTTGTGAAGCCCAAGGCCATTGCTGCTCTTCTATGCTGGTCTTGGACCATAATAAAGATTTGATTTCATTTGCAACCCAAGGCCCGACTGGAAACCAAAGTTTTGCAACGACCCTTCCTGCCACTGCCGCAGCCCACAGACAGACAGACAGACAGACAGACAGACAGACAGAGCAATCCATCTGCCTCCAAGTCATTGTGTTGGGGGAAATCCATCTTTCTTCTCAGTCCCAACCATGGAGGCCAAATGGAGCAACTCTGTCCGTGGTCTGCTGCCACAGTTCTTGGTCCCATCCATACTGGGACTCCTCCCCCTGCCCAGTGAGCCTCATGTTGCCCCCATGCTCTGCAATCACCCAGCCCAGAACAACCAGGCCTCCTCTTGTGTAAATCGCCCTGTGTGCATCGCACATGAGAAGGAAACGGAGCAGCCAGGTGCTTGTGAGGAATCAAGTGCTCTACACCAGAGGTGCCCAAATTTTTTGGACTGTGGGCTGGTCACATGGTTCAGGGAGCTGGTCACTATGGCCCAGGGGCCAAATCTGCCCCCCTGACGCCAATACACCCAGCCCACGAAGCCCTCAACACGGAAGTGGAAGTAAAATGCACCCATATGGGCATGTTTTACTTCCGCTTCCAGGAGCAATGAGGGCTTCATGGGCCAGATGAATTAGTGTTGGGGGCCGGATCTGGCCCCCAGGCCATAGTTTTGGCACCCCTGCTCTACACAGAACATAGTTTACACACACACACACACACACACACACCCTCTTTCTCACACACACAAGCACACATACAAGTCCTAAAGACCAGCACATTTCATAACTCAAAAATGAAGTCGCTTGTGGGAACCAACATGTTCAGCGAAGGCAAACCGTGGACCCAGGCCTCCCGTTTCAGGGGGCAGCAGATGTACAACGTCCAGACTTCAAGGGGGCTCTAAGGCTGGCCTCAAAACCCGCCCGGGAATCGTGCCAAACAAATCCAGTTCTGAACGTGTGGAGATCAAACCCTGGGTTCCAAGTCAGATTTCAAATATAGACTTTTTGTTTCATTGCTCATTTAAAAAATGTCCATTAAAAACCCGGCGCTTCCGAGTCCCCCTTCTTCTCCTGCGCCGATTCCTGGTTCGGCAGACACGGAGTTTCTGTGCTCTTTCCGGCCCACCCGCTTTGAGGAGTCAAGCCCTCACGCCAGAGGGTCTGGGGGTGGGTGGGTGGGTGGGCAAGACTCCTGCTCCCTGGCCTGGACCTTACTCCACCAAAGAGAAACGGGGTGAGGGGTGGGTAGGTGGTGGGTGGGCTTTTCTTCTCTCCCCTTTCTTTGCACGGATCCTGCCACAAAGGAAAGCGCCTCCCCTCCAGCCAGCCAGGCATTACACACTTCCTCATTTGGACTCTCCGCAGCCTTGCAACTCCAGCTGTGCAAATAATCACCTGTGGTCAAAAAGTGTCCCCCCCCCCCCCACACACACACACACACAGGTGGCCAAATGAGGTTGTGGCTTAGTCCGAGAACAGCAAGGACCAGGATGGAGAAGCAGAGGCAAGAGTCGGGTGGGGCTCCGGCTGCCAGGGAAAGCAGCCTCCTTCGCCTTCCTTCCATTCGTCCCGGGGGTGGGGTGGGGTGGGCAGGTGCAGCCCCCACCTCTCACATCATGACATGCCTCCGGCGGTGCAGGGCCAGATGGTCTGAGCGCGAGAAGCTGCGGTCACAGTCTGAGCAGCGGAAGGGCTTGATGCCCGTGTGCTTCCGGAAATGCCGCGTCAACTCGTCCGAGCGGGCAAACTTCCAGGGGCAACCCTCCCAGGTGCACTTGTAGGGCTTCTCTCCTGTTGGGGGGGGGGGAGAGACAGAGGATGGGGGGTGAGGAGGCAGCCTAGAGAAAGCAGAGACCACCCGCCTCCTGAAGGGATTTGGGCAGGGGATTCCATCCCCCCCCCCTTTACCAGTCTCTAGTAACCCACCCACCCCAGGCTGGAAAAGAACTGGTTTTGCTGCCATTGGTTTGGAGCAGGGGTGGCCAAACTATGGCCTGTGGGCCAATTCATCCCGTCCACGCCACCCTTGCTGCTCCCGGAAGTGGAAGTAAAACATGCCCATACGGGTGCGTTTTGCTTCCGCTTCCAGGAGTGGCAAGGGCGGCGTGGGCTGGATGAATTAGCATCAGGGGCTGGATCTGGCCTGCAGGCCGTAGTTTGGCCACCCTTGGTTGCAGCAGAGAAATGGCAAGCTAAAAAGCTCTCCCATCCCGTTGCAAAACAGATTGCAAAGCACATTTTACTTCCGCTTCCAGTGGGAGGAACCACGTGACTGGCCCGCTGAACCACACGATCGGCCCATGGTCCACAAGGTTTGGGCACCCCTGGTGTGGAGGAAGGGAACCAAGCCTAAAAGAGGAGGAGGAGGAGATCTCCAGAGATCCAGATCACCTCCAGGGCTGAAAGGAATCCAACCTGGCGGAGGGAGACCTGGTTGCCAGTAGACCCGAGTGGGTGGACCCTAGCGATGGAACAGGTGGCCGGAAGAAGGGCTCACCTGTGTGGTGGGTGGCCAAATCACAGAGGCATGAGAGGCACGCGCACAGGATCAAGGCCCTCTCCAAGGTTTCCCTTCCGCTCCCAGCAGGTGAGCAGAGGAGCAACAGAAGGGTTGGGGGCTCTCCCTAGAGCAGTGATGGCGAACCTTGGCACCCCAGGTGTTCTTGGGCTTCAATTCCCAGAAGCCCGTCTCTGTGAATCCACATGAATGGGTTTACTGTGCATGTTCTTGGACTTCAATTCCCAGGAGCCCGAGTCTCTGTGAATTCCGTAAACCCATTCATGTGGATTCACAGAAACCTGAGGTTCTGATAATTGAAGTCCAAGAAAACCCAGAGTGCTAGGGTTCGCCATCACTACCCTAGAGCAATCCGTGGCCTTTGGAGAGAAAGTGGCTTCTGCCACCAGGGATTCCTTCTGCCCATAGCTCAGAGAAGGGCCCCCCCCTTCCCCCCCGCCCACCCCAAAGGGACCCACCTGTGTGTATCCGCCTGTGTGCTTTCAAGTGTGAGCTCTTGGTGTAAACTTTGCTGCATCCCTCAAAATCACACTGGTGAATCCGCCTCTTCTTCAGGTCGGGAGACTCTGCCCACTGCATGTGTCCAGCTGAGGGCCTGGCCGAGGAGGCAAAGAGCCGAGGTCATGACCCCTGCTCAATCCAGCCCCACACCGTCTCTTGCTGACCCAGAAGAGGTCCCCTCCTGACCCATCTCTCCCTCCCTCCCTCCATGTGTACAGCACCTACACAAAGCTCTGTGCATAAACCACTGCCCGTTCTCACCCACAAGCGGCCCACAGACCCTTTCAGCAAGAGAGCGACCACAACAGCCATGTGCATGCGCAGTGCTACTCACTCTCTGGGGAGGTCAGAAAAGGAAGGTGCACCACTTTCGGACGCACTGGTCTCGCTGTCGCTGTTCACCTCCACGGGGCTCAGGGAACTGGAGTCCACTTTCACTGCAGAGAAAAGGGGCATCCCAAAGTGAGAGAAGGCTGCAACCTACAGGCAGGTGGAGTGAGGGAGCGTGCCTGTCACTGCCATACCTGCGGGCGTTGCAGACAGTGAACTGCCACCCCACCCAATTGCCTATCATTGCCCCTTAATTCTTCCCCAGCTAGAAAGTTTGGTTTCCTTCAGGCATTCCCCTGGAGTCACTCTTTAAAAAACAGCTACCCCCCCCCCCAAGACCCACCTGCGGGCCATGAAACAAGGACTAGGAGGTCAGGTGAAAAGGACCCAGTTTTACAAGAGGGCTTTTTGTTTTAAGAGCCCTGGTGATGCAGGGGTTAAACTGCTGTACTGCAGCCAGAACTTTGTGAGTTTGATCCTGACCGGGGATCCAGGTTGACTCAGTCATTTCCATCCTTCCAAGGTCAGTAAAATGAGTACCCAGCATGTTGGGGGGCAAAATGCTAATTACAGTAAAACCCCTGCTTATGAAAAAAGTCCGTTCCATAAGATTTTGCTTAAATCAGTTTTTTATGTAACTCAAAGCAAACCAACAGGAAATCGTGTAAATCGGGACATGGTTTTAGCACAAAAACATTATTTAAGTCGAATTTTATGTAACTCAACGCATTTGTAAGTCGGGGTTTTACTGTAAAGCCAAATCTCGAGATAAGAATGGCTTGAATTAAGATAATCTCGGGGGGGGGGGGGAATCAGGTTTGAGATACACATTTTTAATAGGATTTTTTTGAGATATGAAAATTCAGTGCATCCCTATGGGAAATCTCATTCAATGCATTCCTATGGGAAATTCAAGATAAGATTTTTTAAAGATACAACCAACCTCAAGGAACGAATTAAATGTGTATGTAGAGGTTCGACTGTAACTTGTGAACTGCCGAGAGAGTCCACTAAGCGCTTCTATGGGGCCGGTAGAGAAATGTCATGGCTACTGCTACATCCTTGTTACAAAAGCACATGGATGTTTCATGTGTGAGTGTTATGACAGATTTGGCAGGGGACGCCAAATCCTACTTAAGGGTCCAAACAAGGTCTGGAATCGACCTGGGGGCAGCCTCTTCTCCCCCCACCCCACCCAAGGGGGAAACCAGGAATTGAGTCTCACCAGATCCGACATTCTTCCCGTCCCCTCCGATGAGAGGCACCGTAATAGCCGCCGTGACCCCATCATTGGGCATGGTGGTATAGACCACAGGTAAGGACTGTACCACCACGGGGATTGTCTGGAGGCCGCCCATCTTGCTTGACAGGTTGACGGAGGGGATGGTGTGGATGACGTGGAGGATCTGCTGACCCCCGCTGCCCTGGGTGGAGGCCAGGATGGAGCCTGGGGAGAGGACGGCAGGGATGGCCGAAGAGGACCCCAGCCCCGTGGGTGACATGGAGACCACTGGGGTCTGGACGGGGGGGATGGCCAGCAGCGGAGAGGCGCGGATGGAGGTGGGCAGGGGGGGCAGCAGGGATGCTTTGGGCTTGTTGAGGGAGAGGTCCACTGGCTCGGCCTGGGGCTGGTGGCAGTCGCTGGCCAACAGCTCCTCGGGCGGCTCCGTCTTGATGTCGTTCAGCAGCACCGGAGGCTCAATGGATCCCTCTTGCAGCAGCGAGGAAGAACTCATCTTGGCCAGAGCCCGGAGGCGGGACGCGCTGGCAGCCTGGAAAGGGAGGAAGGCAGCGGTCAGTCCTATACAGTGGCTGTCACCATCACCCAAGGGTGGGTCCAAAGAGAGGGACGGAAGCTGTCCAAGCACAAATGAGAGCGAGCATCCTTTCTCTGGCAACTACCTTTCGGACGCTAGCAAGTGTCCACTGGCCAGGAGGTCATCCTGCCACAGCAAGAAGAGTGGAGGGCCAGAGTCTCCCAACGTTTGCTCTTGGACTTCAATTCCCAGAAGCCTCAGTCAGTCCATTGTCTGATCAGTGCTTTGGGGGGCTGGCTTAGGCTTCTGGGAATTGAAGTCCGAAAAACACTCAAATAGACCCTCCTGGATACAATAAGTGGCAAATTTAGAGAAAGATTCAAGAGAGACTTTTAGGGCCACCTGTATAATGGAAGGATGGAGAAAGGGGGTGGGGTGGGGTGGGGTGGGGTGGGGGTACCCCTATCTCAAGCGCCAGCAGCCTGGATTTGCTCCCAGGAGAGGGGTGTGTGTGTGTGTGTCTCAAAAGACACAGCTGAGTACAATCACTCCCCCCACTCCAGGCATTGGGTGTGTGTGTATGTGTGTCCGTAAATGGGCAGCACCAACCCAGGCTGCCTTATTTATAGCTTTGTACCTTGACAGATGTCCAGATTGGAAGCCCCTCTTCTTCTTCTCTCCCACAAAGGGCTGGGAAGGAAAGGCTTTTTTTTGGGGGGGGGGGGAAGGGGTCTTGAAGGTGGTGGGATATGACAGCCAGCCTCACACTGCCCTGCACACTGTGCACAGACATGCCTGTGGAAGGCCAGGCATGCACACTGCATGGAGGTGTTGCACAAATGAGGGCCCCTTCCCCACTTCCAGGACCCACAGAGCAAAGGAGGTCCTAGTTAGTGGCTGTAGAAAGGGACAGAAATCCCCCCTCATGCTCTAGATAGGAAGGGGGAGTGTAAGAGAGGCCCTACCCACCCCAATCTCCTCTCTCCTCTTTCTTTTGAGGGGGGGGGGGTCCTTGCCAAACAAAGATCCTCCCTCTCTCCACAATGCAGGAGTGTGTTGCTATGGGAGCAGGCCAGAGCTTTTGGTTGGCTCCACCCCATGGGGGGGGGGAGAGAAGAGATGACACTTACTCGCCCCCATCCTTCAGCCAGAGAAAGGCGGCTATTTCTGGAAGGCCAGAGGGGTCGTCAGTTATACCAGCCTTCAAAGCCAGCCTCCCTTGGCAATGGCCAGGAGGGAGGGAGGGAGGGAGATATTTTCCAGGAACCCTGACCCCCCCTGCTTAGCCACTTGGGGGTGGGGGGAGTATGGGTTGCCCACCGACTGGCTCCTTTCAGGGTCAGAAACTATGGCCACAAGAGGCTTCTCACCCACTGTGTGACCTGCCCTGGCGCTGCTTCCACGCCCTCCCCACCCCCAGGGCTGACCAATCGTCAAGGGACACCTTGGAAGCACACAAGTGGGGCTCAAAGGGGTGGGTGCGCCACCAGCTGGCCCTTCCGGACCTGGCACGGTGCCTGGCAAAGCCATGGCAGGCGCTCTTGAAGCCCTTTCATTCCACACACACACTCTGGAAGTCAGGGAGGGACAGGCGAAGAGCTAGGCAAGGTGCCCATTCCCCTGCCCTAGAGAGTGCCATCCTCCACCCCACACCTTCCCTGCCAACCCGAGCTTCCTCCCTGCAAGCCCTGGCCGGGCGTTGCCAAGGCACGCCTATGAGCTGCTCAGCTGCTACAAGCAAGACATGAGACAGGAGGATCCCTTTGGGCTGGGCCGGCCCTCCTGTCCAGCCCTTCCCACACCAGTCCTTGGCTGGCCGGATGACCTCCTCCCTGTCCTGTCCCCTCCCCTCCCCTTCCCGGCAGGGCACAGACCCAAGGCAGGGCCCCCTTTCCATCTTACAGCCAGCCTTCCTGGCTTGCCCTTCCCCACCCAGGCAGAGGATAAGCCGCCCCCCTCCTGTGGGTGTGCCCTCTCCCTACCCACACTTGCCACCCCTGCATCTGCTTCGCTCTCTCTCTCTCACACACACACACACACACTCACACACAAAGAGAGAGAACGTGTTTGGTCGCTCAGCTGCCTTCTTGCTGGCTTCTGTGCTCACCAAACCCAGGGCAGGGGGAAGGGCTGCCTCGCAGGGACTGTGCCCAGGGCTGGGGGTGGCAAAGATGGGTGTGCATTTATGCACCTCAGGGTGCCTTTGAACCTGGGAGGAAAAGCTAACAGGAGCCAGGGGTGTCAGGAGGCAAGAACTCCAGGTCAGCTGCCTGTGCCCATGCCCTCTGCTGTGCCCCTCTTCCAACCCCACTGGCCTCCAAGGAACCCAAGGGACAATGATGCCCCTCTTGATGCCAGCTGGCCAGGCACAGGCCAGGCCCCTCCAGCAGAGCCTCAGCCTTCGGGGAAAGACTTCCCACGGGGCCAGGAAAGAGGCAAAGGACAACAGCAGGACTGGGGCCCAGGGGTCAGAGGAGGGCCCTGTAGGCCAGGGATGGCCAAACTACAGCCCATGGGCTGGATCCGGCCCCCCGACACCAATTCATCCAGCCTGCACTGCCCTCATCACTCCCAGAAGTGGAAGTAAAATGTGCCTGTATGGGCGCATTTTACTTCTGCTTCCGGGAGCGATAAGGGCAACGCAGGCCAGATGAATCAGTGTCAGGGGCTGGATCCAGCCCCTGGGGCCGTAGTTTGGGCAGCCCTGGTTTAAGCAGAGAAAATGGTAGCATAAAATGTATCTCATCCTGTTGTAAAACAGATCGCAAGGCACATTTTACTTCCATGCTTCAGCCCACTGCCTGAAAAGTTTGGACACCCCTGCTGTAAATGGATCATAAGCTCCATGAGGCTCAGGGTAAGAGAGGCAGGCAGTGGCTGCTCTCACACGTTGCAAAGCCACACTTTGTCCCATCTGCCTTTGGGTTTTCAGAAGGGGGGGGTGAGAGAAGCTCAACCAAGCTGACTCCGAAGCCAGGATGGGCCCCTGCAGAAGGGAGGAAGGTCTCGCCCCTTCCCCACCCCCAGGAGTCAAAGGTCACCAAAGCCCTGCCCAGGCCAGGCCCAGTCAGCAGCAGGGCAGGATGCCAGAAAGGGGTGGGAGCAGATGATGCAATTCTGTGCAGGAGGCAGGGAAGGGAGGGGTGGGGTGGGGTGGGGTCAAAGCTCCAGAATGCCCAGGAACCACACCCACCACTACCCAAAAAGTTACAGGGAAGCCATAGGAGATCTCTGCATGAGTTCCCAACCCAGTCAAGTAATCTTCCTCCTCCTCCTCCTCCTCCTTCTTGTGCTGTATCTGATTCTGAATATTGGCAATCCTCATGGCAATCAGCCATGAAGATTGTCTTGGGAACAATAGAACACAGTATATCTTCCATTGGCCTTCTGCATCACAACGTGACCCCCTCATAGTACCACTGATCCAGTTCCACGAGTCACTTTCTGGTCCTGAGCCCTTTTGGCACCCAAAGTCCTCCTCCTCACCCCCAGGCCAGGATGGGTGAAGTTGCTGCCTTCCATCAAGAAGGATTTGAGTGGGGCCATTTAACCCACTTGGAGACCATCGCCCTTCCCTGTGGACTTCAGCACCCAAGGTTGTTCGTCCTCAGGGTGGTCAGATTAGTTCACCACCTGTGGACTTCACCACCCAAGGCCATTTGTCCTCAGGGTGGTCATGTTAGTTCACTGCCACCTGACGGTTGGTGTTGAGTTGCAGGCCGTGGGGTCTACTCTATGACCATAGCAGGGTCACTTGGCCAGACTAATAAGTAAACTTCCCAGCACAAGGAAAGGATGCTTCAGCCACTCTCTCCCACTTGCCAGAATAAGGGTGACTCCAGTCTAGGCAATCCATGGCTGGATAAACTATCAAATCAAAGTGTGGAGCCTCAAATGCATCAACTGAGCCCATCCATCACCACATTTGAACCCTTCATCTCATTCGATCCCATCTCAAGCATTAAGTTGTGGGGAACAGGCAGAGTGACAGGGCTGGCAGAAATCGGCAAGAGGACAGGACTGTCCACACACACACCTCCTCCTCCTCCTCCTGCCAATGGTTTAAGGGCCATCTACTGTTTAATAAGCCATTCACTCTGTCAGTGCCAATCCAGAAATGGCAGCACCAAGAAGAACCCCACAAACCCACAGGAGGTCCCAGACCTTGGACAGGGTCTAGCCCAAGTAGTCTCACAAAATAGCCAACTGACCAAGACAACCTTCTGCAACCCTAGGGCCATGATTCTGCCACTGGCACAGTGCCCTGGACTAAACCAGGTGGGCAGAAGGTGAGGCAGAGCCCCAGATTCCCACGCCACACCTTAAACCCATGATGGCGAACCTTGGCACTCCAGATGTTCTTGGACTTCAATTCCCAGAAGCCCAAGCCCCTGTGAATCCACACAATGGGGTTTGCTGTTATTCATCTGGCCCACGCTGCCCCTGTCGCTCCTGGAAGCGGAAGAAAAATATGCCCAGACGGGTGCGTTTTACTTCCACTTCCAGGAGCAGCATGAGCCGGATGAATCACAGCAAACCCCATTGTGTGCATTCATGGGGGCTTGGGCTTCTGGGAATTGAAGTCCAAGAATATCTGGAGTGCCAAGGTTCGCCATCACAGCCCTAAACTGCATAGCTGGAAATGACCAGTGGTCAAAATCTTTTTGTGCACCATTCCTGCATTAATCTGCCTCTCTTAGTTGGGATATCTGTGCCTTATTGACCCTTGTTTGCTAAATAACCACTGTTACAATTTAAAGATCCACGTTTGTTGATTCAGTGTTTCAGTTCTTCCGCATCCTTTCCTCAAGCCAGTGGGTAAAATCTACATTTTACATAGAAAAGATACAAAGTGAAAGGTTGCTATTCTGGTGCACTTCTTAGGCCAAAGGTAATTGTTTAGTCTTCCATGTATCACAAAAGACTCACAGTTTTTTGCTGAAATAAAGAAGTTACCATCACCCTGAGAGGAAACGATGTTGCAGAAAGGCTGAACCTCAGGTAGGGAGAGACAAAAATTAAATATCCTGGCTCCAAGTTCTTTGATTCTATGCATGCACTTTTGGGCCAGAAATCTGGATACTGGATCTTGGGGTTCTGCTGGAAAACTCTACACGAGCGGCGCCTTCCCAGGGCAGGAATCGCCAGAGGGAGGGAGGGAGGGAGATTCCTTCAGACTGGCCTGCAGCTCAACAGCCTGCCTGGGCGGCTTTTCTGGTAGCAAAAAGCAAAGCCTCTTGGTTATAGTCTACCTTGCACACTCTTACCTGGCTGCAAAACGCAACCCTCCCCTGCCACTCCAGAAAGCCTGGAGGAAGGAGGCCTGCCCACGGAAGGAGGGGGACCGAAAGAGAGCGTGGCTTGCTTGTTTTGTCAGAAGAGTTGCTCTTCATCGCAGCTGGGCGGGCAGGCACACCATGCCCACGCCTCAAGAGAAGCCAGCCACAGAAGGGCAGGGGGGGGCACCCAGAGGGCTTCGGGGAGGCTGCCATTCTGGCCAAAAAGCAGGGATAGGAGAGTCTCCACTGACTGTTTCTTGATGGGCAGGCAAGCAGGCAGCAACTAGGATGCCTCAGATACACTGCTTTTAAAAGTGGAAGCTCTACTGAACAGCCACAGATGCTGCCGATTAACAAGCAGTGTCCTTTGTTGAATAGGGGGCTCAGGGTGGGGGAACAAGACCTTCTTCACACCCCAACACCCCCAAGGCTGGCTGGCTTCCTGGTCTGCCCTCCAGACTTCTCTCCTCCCCCTAGACTTTTCAGCCTGGAGTCTTTCCCCTTGAGGCTTGGTCTTGCCCGCCATAATCCCCGGCTTTAATTGCAAGTAGATCAATAGGAACCACTTGGGTGGGGAAAAGATCTTGGGCACAAGGAAGGAGCCCCATTCGGGTGTCCCTTGAGTGTTTCTCCAGCAAAAATCCTTTCAACCCAGGATAATATCTGACTGCTGGTGTGTGGGGGAGGGGGAGGGAGGGAGGGATAATCCAAAACTAGCACCCAGTGCAGCGATGGCGAACCTTGGGCACCCCAGCTGTTCTTGGACTTCAATTCCCAGGATGCCAAGCCAGTACTCCTGCTGATGGGGGGGGGGCTCCTGAGAATTGAAATTCAAGAACACCTGGAGTGCCAAGGCTAGCCATCACTGACTTAGTGTGTGGTGCTTAAAGTGAGGAACGAAGACTCCGGAGACCGGGGTTCGAATCCCCGCTCAGCCAGGAAAGTTCCCGGGGGAGATGGGAGTCTCGCTTAGCTAGAAAGCCCCGTCCGGAACCAAACGGGCATTGACCGAGGAGGGGGGTGGCATCGCGGAGGAACCCCGCGGGACTCTCTGGGGTCCCAGATGGGCCCGAGAGCCCCATCCTATGGGGGAGGCGCCGAGGGGGAAGAAAAGCCGTCCAGAGACGCCTTCAGGGTTTGGCCTTTCCTCCCGCCCGTCCAGCCCCCACCCACCCCCGTCCGGTCTGAGCCGAGAAAGACCTGCCGACAGGAGTCTAGATTTTTTTTTGGGGGGGGGGTGGGGGTCAGGAGGGGCAACAATGTCACACTCGCCTATGTAACATTGGCACCGAGGGGTGGGTTGGGGGTCGGGCTGTTAGCTCAGGAGGGTTTTCGCGGGGGAGAGGGCTGTCCCTCCACACACACACACCGGCTACGACCCTGCCTGCCGAGAGAAGCGCCCTCCCCGGCTCACTCACCGCCCAGGCCCCCGGCGCGGAGGTCGTCGCTTCTGCCGGCAGGATCATCCCGTCGAACCGGCCGCAACACAAGGGCTGCCTCGCAGAAGAGGAGGAGGAGGAGGAGGAGGAGGAGGAGGGAGAGCGCTCGGGCCTTCCTCGGCTCGGTCCGGTGGCTGAACCTGAATGCCGCGTGGGCAGCCTAGCTCTTCTCTGGGGAGGAAGGAGGGGAGGGGAGGGGAGGGGAGGGGAGGGGTCCTGTCCTGAGGGCGGGGCGGGCGGGGCCAGGTCGGCGCCTGCTAGGGGAGGGGGAGGGGCAGCTCAGCTCCGCCCCTCCCCCAAGGCCCGGCCTGCCCCCCCCCCGCTATAGTCCCTCCTCCCTCCCGCGGGTGGAAAGTGGGTCAGCCGAGCCTCAGCCCCGCTTGCTCCGCTCCGGGGGGAGGGAGGCAGGAAGGCAGGGCCAAGGACGGGCTGCCGCCGCCACCCCCGCCACGCCCCGGTGCCAGGAGCCCCGGGCGGGCCAGCCTCGCCTCCTCCGTCCTTAGCAGGAGGGGGAGAGTGCCTTTGCTAGTCCTCTGCCGTGCTTCAGGCGGCACGCAGGACACCCCCCCCCCTCCGTCCCATCTGTGTAGCTCTGACTACAACACCGTCGCCGGGTAGTTTCGCTTGAGAGAGAGAGAGAAGGGGGGGGGGCGGAGCCGGCTGGCTGGTTATCCAGGGGTCACCCGAGGCCACCTCGCCAGGGCCCAGGACGGACGGCGGCGGCGGCGGCGCCCACCCTCCTTTCTTCAGGTTGAGACTGCCGCCCCGAATTGGGCAAATGGTCCTGATTTCCACCCTCTGCCTCCCCACCTCTTTTCTTTCCTTCCTTCCTTCCTTCCTTCCCTGTTTGCTCTCTCAGTCTTCCCCCGGAGAGAAGCCCCCTCCCCCCTCCCCCCTCCCTCCCCATCTTGGCTTGTGGGTCCCCAGCAGGGCCGTAGCCAGGATTCTAGAGTTGGGGCGGGGAAAAAAAATTCAGGAGAGGAATTCTTCCCCCAGGAGGGGCAACATTGTCACACTCACATATATAACATTGGCAACACGGGGTGGGGGGGGGCGTTAGCTCAGGAGGGTTTTCGTGTCCCCCTGACTACAACCTTGTGGGTCTCTGCCCCCCTCCCCTTCGTGAGAACTCCAGCTAGAAATGGCGACAAGCCCCTTTCACGTGGCCCGGGTTCTCCGTGGAGGGGGGGGGCAGCGCCGCCCCTCAGAAGCCGCAGAGCACAGTGAGACGCGAGCTTGGTTGGGGGAGTTTAGGCAGGCAGGCGCCCCCCCCCTCCCAGAGTGTCCAACGGGCCTTGGGGGGCGGGTGTGTCCCGGGTTGCTCGAGAGACCCATGGAAGGGAAGCTGCTACTGCCTCCCCTCCCCTCCCCTCCCCTCCCGCCAGGAGGACCCGCCTAGCTCAAGATGGTGCAGGAGGGAGGGAGGAGGGCAGGACCCGCGCCGCCCTGGGGAAGCTGCGCCCAGTCCACAGGAGGGGCGGCTGGGCTGGGCCTAAGAGGCCTCTTCTTTCCCGGAGAGAAACTCCTCCCTCCCTCCCTCCCTCTCAGCCGGCCCTGCTGCCCCCCCCCCCGCAAATAAAGCCTTGAAGAGGCCTCCCCGCTTTGGGTGCGGGTGTGGTGGCGAGAGGTAGGAAGGGGTTAATAACGCAGGGCCCTGGCAGAGCCTGTGCCGCGTTGCTGACCATGGGGCAGTGCACGGAAGGAGGTCGATCGGGGACGCTGGTGGGGCAACCGGTTGCAAAATCAGAGCCAAAGGGCCCAACTGGGCACTGCAGACAGACTTGGCTCCCTTCAGATGGGGGGAGGGGAGCAATTCCAGGCCTGGCACCCCAGAGGGAACCTATGGGCACCTCCACATCCTGGCACCAGGCACTCATAAGAACAGCCTTGCTGGAACAGGCCACAGGAGCCCATCCAGTCCAGCATTCTGTCTCACACAGTGGCTCACCATGTGCTTCAGGGTATTTTTCCCAAGGAGATGCCTTCATCTGCTTAGGATTCCCTGGAAATGGCATTGAGAGATATCCTCCTGCCTATCTCTCCAACCTGGAGGTTGCTATCTTTAGGTATCCATAATTATAGCCATGGATACCCTTGTCCTCCATGAACTTGTCTAATCCTCCACTTCTTCTGGCAGGGAGTTCCATAGACCTCTGGGTGAAAAAGTACTTTCTCTTATTTGTTTGAGAAATAGTACCCAAAAGTTTCATGGAGTGTCCCCTAGTTCTAGTGTTGTGCGATAGGGAAAACAGTTTTTCCTTATCTACTTTGTCCACACCGTGCATGATATTATAAACTTCAATCAGGTCACCTCTTAGATGCCATCGTTCAAGAGTGAAGAGGCCCAACCGTTGCAGCCTCAGATGGTAAGGAAGGTGTTTCCTCCCCTGCCAGTTAGAAGGGAAGCCCGGTTTGAACGAGGTGGCGCCATGTGGATGGGTGGCCAATATGCCATC
This sequence comes from Bradypodion pumilum, assembly GCA_035047305.1. NCBI lineage: Eukaryota > Metazoa > Chordata > Lepidosauria > Squamata > Chamaeleonidae > Bradypodion > Bradypodion pumilum. The sequence continues at coordinate 696,482 of JAWDJD010000011.1, read as the reverse complement.
TGGAAAGAGAGGGCTCGAAGAGGACTCCTCTCCCCTCTCCCTGGATGGCAGCCACAGGGAGGTGTCCCTGGGCCAGGGAGTGAGAGGTGGAGCATCACAGGCCATGCAGCCCAAGAGGGACCACCTGAGCCCACGTCCCACCACCAAATGGAACGCCCCTCCCCCCTGCACATGCCCCTGCTCTGAGCTCAGAAGCAAAGCAGGGCCTGGCCCAGTCAAAGGCAAGGGAGTTTGCACATTGGGGGGGACCTTCTGCCGTGACTCAAGGAGCTAAAATGCACCCCCCCATGCCAATTCATCTGACCCACAAAGCCCTCCTTGCTCTTGGAAGCGGATGTAAAATGCGCCCCTATGGGCATGTTTTACTTCCGCTTCCTGGGGTGACGAGGGCTTTGTGGGGATGAATTGGCATGAGGGGGTCACATCCAGCCCCCAGGGCGTAGTTTGGGCACTCCTGGCTTAGATGGGGCAATTGCTATTTTCTCCTCCGGAGCCATTTAAGCCTCTCTCTTTCTCTCTCCTTGCCTGGAACGACAGCGCAGTTTTTCAGCCCATCCAGAGCGTGACAAAGAGCCACGAAACCCCGCAGGATCCCATTTCCACCGATCCTCTCCCCCCCTGATCCCTTATCTTCCCCGTACCCGAAAGACGACTTTTAAGCGTCCCAAACCGCCAAAGGCTTTCTTTGGTCGGAAGGAGGTCAGCAAAGGTTAAGCTTCTCCGTTTGGCGTACCGCAGAAGGACGGGGGTGGGGCGGGGTGGGGCAGAGCGCCAGAGACCCAGAGACGCCCCATAGCACGCACACACACACACACCCCACAACTAAACCCCACCCCGGGTGGGGATGGGCGGCCGTCGGCGCCGCCAGATTCCTGGGGAAGGAAGGGCGGAGGGGGGGGCGGGGGCGCTTTTGGCCAAGCTCCGAAAAAAGGGCCGGGACTTAAAATTGGGGGCCAGCCCAGGCCGGTAATCCGGCGCTGCTGAGCGGGAGCCGCCCTGACCCGCCCGGCGACTCCGCGGCGGAGGAGAGGACGGAGCCCCAAGCCGGTGGGCGGCAACGCCTCTTCCCTCCCCCGCCCGAAGGGTTGGGTAGGGACCCGCCCTGCCGCCTACTCGCAAGGAGGAGACAGAGATTCCCCCCCCCGCAGGAATTTCCTCCCGGCCCCCCAACGCAGCCTTCCCGCCGCCAGGCAGGGAGAGATGGAGGGAAGGGGGGGAGGGCTCCCTCTTCTTGCCCGTCCGGTTGCGCGGCCCAGCCAAGGCGTGTGTCCGGAGCGGGCCTGGCCACAGGCTGACCGTCAGCCAAGCCTCTAGGCTCGCCGGAGGGGGCGCGGGGGGAGAGGGCTCCCTCCCTCGGATGGTGGCGTTGGTAGGGCCGTAGCCAGGGGGAGGGGCATAATCCGGAGTTAGCAGTTTGCCCACCCTGGCAAAACACGGCTTCCCATAGGAATGCATTGAAAAGAGGCTCTTCGTTGCCCATCCTGAAAACATCTTCGCCCACCCCCGTCTAGAATCCTGGCTATGGCCCCCTGGGTGTTGGCCAACACCGGCCCGGCTCTGCATTTGCGGGGGGGGGGGGCGAACAGGCCAAGCCGAAAGCGAACGAGCAGCGCAGAGGACACCCCCCCCCCCGCGACCCAAACCAGCCATCCTTTCCATGCCGCCCCCTGGCTTTCATGCCCCTTTCCATGACCAAATCGGGCCAGCTGATCCGAGGAGAGCCCCCCCCCCCTTTCCAAAGTTCCATCCCTTTGACTCCCGGGGCGGACCCCTCCCCAACCCGGCCATTTCCACCCCCGTCGGGCAAGTTAGGGTGGGGAAAGGGGCGTGGAGGGCAGGCGTCGCCCAGGCAACCCCAGGCGGAGGCGGCAGAAGGGGTGGATGGGGGGGGGGGGAGAGAAGGCAACCCAGGCCTGGCCTCCTGGCAGGTTTGCAATTGCCGCCCCCACCCACCCGCCCCCCATCACCAGACTGGGTGGGGGAGATTTTCCCGCCCCTGCTGCCCCCTTTCTATGGAGACTAGTGCCAAAAGGCAGAGGAGCGAGAAGGCAAGGTAGAGGCAGTTGCTAAGCAACGGGAGGAGGAGGAGGAGGAAGCACCCCAGGAGGAGGGAAGCCTGCTGTAGTGCTTCCTAGCCCCACATGAGCCACATGGGAGATCCGGAGGGGGGGGCGTGGTCAGTCACAACCAAAAAGATTCCACTTGTCCAGAGGCCAAACTTTCCAGATGGAGCCGGTCATAACTGACTCCTCTCCCCTCCCCCCCAGACTTGCCTCTGTCGGACCACCTGGTCTCTGGCCTTCCAAAAGGCCTTCATGAGGAGGCTAGAATATCTCTTTCCTCCCCAAACCCTCTGCCATGTCTCTGAAGGTGGGGCAGGGTTGACATCCCACTGGGAGGCTCATGCTGCCCCCTCCGAGACCTGGCCGGCAACCTTAGCGCTGCATAAACTAGTGCTGAGGCCTCTCACCAGTCTGCCCAGATGACCCTGCTGTGGTCATAGAGTAGACCCTACTGCCAATGACGCAATGCCGATCATCAAGGTGGCAGTGAACTAACCTGGCCACCCTGAGGACGAATGGCCTTGGGTGGCAAAGTCCACAGGGAAGGAAGGTCCCCAAGTGCTGTAGATTAAATCCCACTTGAATCCCTCTTGATGGAGGGCAACAGCTTCATCCATCCTGGCCTTGGGATGATGATGAAGACTTTGGGTGCCAAAAGGGCTCAGGACCAGATAGTGACTCATGAAACTGGATCAGTGGTACTAGGGGTGTCACGCTGCAATGTGGAAGGCAAATGGAAGGCCACGGAATCTTCATGGTTGATTGCCATGAGGATGGTCAATATTCAGAATCAGATACAGCACTTGAAGAAGAAGAAGAAGAAGCACAACTCCCCAAACCTACCTCCTGTTCTCATCTAGATGCATGAGCACACACACAGGCAATGCAGGGTCCACAGAGTTTGGAAGAGTTTGTAGAGGCGGAGGAGGAGGAGGAGGAGGAAGGGGTCCCACTTGAATGCTCAGAAGCATCCCTGGCCAGGGCAAAAGAAGATCTGGATTGGGAGCCTGGGCAGCCTCTGCTGCTGCCAGCCTGAGCCGGAAATGCTGTGTCAACTGGGTTGAAGGGATGGCTCAGCAGAAGGCAACTCCCTGGTGCAGGGGTGCCTAAACTCCTGGGAGTGACAAGGGCTTCGTGGGCTGGATGAATTGGTGTCGGGAGCCGGATCCAGGCTCCCGGGCTGTAGTTTGGGCACCCCTGCCCTGATGGAAGCTTCCTCCCCTCCCCCCCCTGCCCCACCCAGAGAGTCTCTCTAACCCAGGCTTAGGCTCACAGCAACCAACCAGATCTGGGTTTTCCCAAGCAGGGCAGAGGGGAAAGTGGAAAAAGGCCAGTGGGGCCATACCTAGGGCTGAGACCATGCCAAGCCCTTCCTGTGGGGCCCATCCTGCCTGTTGACCAGCCAACAATCCCAATGCATGGCCTCCGCCCATGTTCAGCTGTCTTGAGAAGGCAGAAAATTGGCCTGGTGGGGAGGGAGGTGCAAACCAGAAGTCGAGAGGCTAATCCAGGCAGGCAGGAGAGGAGCATGAGATGTGGAATACATGCGCACATGAACACCTTTCCTGCAACTTCTCCATAACCCTCCACCACAGTCTCGGCCAAAAGTGGAAAAACAAAGGGCTCTGGCTTCTCCTGCCTCTTCCTCCTCTTCCTCTTCCTCCACTCAAGGTTGCATTGCTGCTTTGGGAGTGTCTTTGCATGCTGGGCCTTGTACAGTGGGGCTGGAGCCCCCATGGGGCACGTGGCCGCCTACGTGGTGTAAAGCCCTCCAGCTGGCAATGCCCTCTGGGAAGAGGGAAAGGCCCAGGCAGGGAGAGACAAGCGAGGCAGGTGGTTCCAAAAATACAGGCTCAGGCTGGCAGAGGCACCGCAAGAGGGAAGGGGCTTGGAAAGGACCGATTCCTTTGTTTGGTGAATTTGGCCACCCCAGCCCTCAATTGAGCCCCACTGATTTCACCCCCACTGTCCACAGTCTGGTGGCCTCAAAGAAAGTGGCATCCAGCTAAATGGCATCATGCCTGGAGGGGTTCTTCTTCTTCTTCCATGTCTAGGCCAGACGCGAAACTGCCAAAATTAAGGTGCCTTTTGGTGAGTTCATTCTGCAGTTCCTTTCGCCTGGCCCAGTGTGAGAAAGATTAGCTGGCAACACAAGGTGGCCATTACCCAGGTAACACACCCAATTGTGGTTTTAAAAAAAATCCACCATCTTTGAGGAGGCTCTAATAGTGGAGCAGAACATGTGGTGGAGATTCTTGGCTGTTGCCACCACCACCACCCAGACTCCTACTTTGAGTTCTACTACTCAGAAAACCACAATAGTTTTGGCTCAGGCTGGTTTAAATCCTACAAGCACACCTTCTTCTGCACCAGGCTCAGGCCGGGGGGGGGGGGAGAGCAGGCAGGGGGCGGGGACCAGGTTTAGTTCCTTCAAATGTTCCAGCTGAGGGCTGGCAGAGAGATCAAGATCTGGAGTGAATCCCATGTTCCTCCTCACCCTTTGGCCACCCTCTCCTGCACACAGAAGTCGCTTAGGATCGGCAGCCAAAAAGAACTGGAGGAGTCCCAAGCCCTCGTGAAAAGGTCTAGGCTGGCTTCAGGGTGGAGGGGCCTTCAGGACCTAGAAAGAGGAGGGGGGACCCCGGTAAACAGCAGGTATCCACTTTGGTTGCTATGGGAAGGGTTGCCAGGGGGGAGAACGCCACCCTCTAAGGTTCAACCTGGTGCATTGAGCTCATCTCTGCCATGACAGAACCACCAGAGAGAACTCAGCCCAACATGTTTTACCACACGTCAGAGGTTGCCCCTGCCCACTTCTCCAAATTAGCAGTTACACCTGGCCCCACCGTGCTTCGAGCACCCTCCAGGCAGTTCACAAGTTAATTAGCATGTTGGTCCCCATCATGCTGGGGACGGAAGAGGCTGGGTCTACCTGAATCTCCATCAGGACTGAGCTCACAATGTTTTGGCTGCAGTACAGCAGTTTAACCACTGTGCCATCAGAGGCTCAGCCTGCTCCTGAAATGCATCTGAAGAAAATATGGACTGCAGTGCCCCGAGGCCCATGCAAAATAAAACTGGTCCAAATCTTTCATGCACCACAATGTTCTTGGCTGGTTCTGCTTCAAGCAACAATGGACCAACCCAGCTGCCCCTCTGGAACAAGCCCTTCCTGTTGCCCAGGGGCAAGAGACCGCCTTCGGAAGCCTCCCACAGTCCTCCAATGCATGGGCTGGGCTGGGCGTGCACACTCTTCCCCACTCACAGCTGTGACCTTCGGAGCATGTGGAGCATGTTGCAGCTCTGTGCACAGGAAGGGGAGGGAGGGAGGGAGGGAGGAAGCCAGCCAGCCAGCCAGCCAGCCAGCCAGCCAGCCAGCCCTTCAAGATGAGGCGAGGGAAGGGCCTGAGTTTGGCTAAAGTGTCTGGATTGCACCTCCTGGGTAGAAAAGGTGCTGGTGGAGAATGCTCAGTCTATGCATATGCACAGTAAACCCATTCATGTGTATCCACAGAGCAGTGTTTACCAACCTCTGGTTCTTGGGCTTCAATCCCCAGCACCATTGGCTGATCAGTGGGTTGGGGAATTGACTTAGGCTGTGACACATCCAGAGTTGCTTGATGACAGAAGCACAGGGAGGAGGACAGACACCTGGGCAATGTGCAAAATGAGCTCATCCGCAGGCAGCAGCTACAACCAGGGAAGTCTCCAGACTCAGTGGAGATTTAGAAGCCATACAAACAAAGGAGTAAAGGTCACCCTTGCTCGAAAGCTGGTCGTATCCGACCCAGTGCTCATCTCTGTTTATAGCCAAAGAGACAGCACTGTCTGTGTCTGCAGATGTTTCCATGCACATGTGCAGGCATGACTAAACACTGGAGTGCACAGAACACTGTTTATCTATTTATCTACTTGCAATTAATTACTTTCGAACTGCTAGGTTGGCAGGAGCTGGGACAGACAATGGAAGCTCACTCCATTGGGCAGCACTCGGGTCTCGAACTGCTGACCTCCCCATCCTCAAGCTCAGCATCTAAGTGACTTCTAAGTGACTTCAGCACCCCCTCCATCGTCCGGCCACTAAGTCACTGCAGTTCCTTTAGCCCAGGGGGGGCCAAACATTTCAGGCTGTGGGCCGGTCACATGGTTCCTCCCACCAGAAGTGGAAGTAAAACACACCTTGCAGTCTGTTTTGCAACAAGATGAGAAAGATTTTAGGCTGCAGTTTTCTCTGCTTAAACCAGGGGTGCCCAACTATGGCCCATGGGTCAGATCCAGCCCCTGATGCCAATTCATCCAGCCCATGCTGCGTTCATCGCTCCCGGAAGTGGAAGTAAAATGTGCCCGTATGGTGTGATCTGGTGTGGTCCAGATGAATTGGCATTGGGGGTCAGATCCGGCCCACAGGGCGTAGTTTGCACACCCCAGCTTTAACCCCAACATTACACTGGCAGAAAAGAGGCTGGTATGGAACAGGCTGGAAGGCTGTGGGAGTAAAGGATGCCACAAGGCCCAGAACAGAGTGTCCACTTTTAAAAACCAGTCAAGTGCCCACCTCCTTCCGGCTGCCTTCTACCACTTCCCCAGGGAAGCTGCGAGGGTAGAAAATACAGCCACAGAGGGAGAGAACCCCCCGCCTTGCCTCGCCTTGCCTTGCCACACCCACAGCAGGGCATGCGAGGTCACGGTAGATCTCCACCTTGTCCAGTCCATCTGTGCAGGGCTTAGTGGGGCCAGGAGGGATGACCCATCATCACCCCGGCTGGCCAGCCAGCTAGCCAGCCAGCCTGCCTGCCCTCTCCACTGGGTGAGCCTCAGCCCTTTGTGAGCTCGCCACCCCTCCATCATCCTGGGGGAGCAAAGATGGACATTAGAGCCTCCCCTTCGATCCATTCCCAGGGTCACAGCCTCCCCCTCTTTCAACATGTTCTTCTTCAGCAAAGCTGGAAGCAGGGCAGCGTCCAAGATTCGGGGCTGGCAGAGAACAGTCCTCTCTTGGAAAGTGTCCTCTGTTTGAAGGGATGGGGTGAGACAGAGCCACGATAAGGAGGGAATCCAGAGACCACCACGAGGAGCCCCTGAACAGCTGGCAAGCCAACCGGCCACTGAGTTCTCAACAGACAGAACAACTCTCTGGCAATTATCAAAGCGTTGCATCTGCCCGTGAAAAATCAGCACATGCAGTTTTATTTTCTGCAAATCTGTGTTACCAATTTCTGGGATACCGAAGTGATCGTCCTACCCAGAATGCAGAATGGAGGCTGTCTGTAGCCTCCACCTAACTCTCCCGATGCCCTTGGGAAGACTGGCCAGCTTGGTTCCTCCAACGTCCCTCCAGCAACACCGGATTCATCCTTAATGGGAAGAAACCGATCAGCTTAAGCGTCCCAGCTGTAAAGGCAGCGGGGGGGGGGGGGGGAGAGGACGCTGGCCTGTTCATCTTCAGTGAGGGTGGCCGACCCTTGCTCATTCAAGGAAAGAAAAGTCACTAGGATCTTGCCTTCTGCATGACTCTGCACAGAAGTCTCTTTGTCGTGCTCCAGGGAAAGCAAAGGACCCAAAGTCCTCCTCCTCTATTAGAGGCCAGGGAGGGAAACTGGCACACAGAACCACAGGCTAGGCAAGGACAGGCATCCAACACAGGTGGCAAGACATCATCAAAGCCCTGCAAGTCCTCGATGCCAGGGCGCCTGTCTAGGAAGCCGCTCCCATAGAGTCTTTCCTGATGTAGCAGATGTGGCCACCTCTCCCTGCCCACCCCAGTACCACCACCACCACCACCACCACTCTGCCATGCTCATGGGTCTCTGTGAGGACAAGAGACCAATTCTCTTCCTAGATCCCTCCCGATCAAGGCGCTGAATAACTACAGGGCAGCTCAGGGCAGCGCCAGGATGAAGAGAGAAGAGAGAGTGAAATGCCAGGTCTGGCAAACCCACAGGTCCAACTCATTCAAACACAGAACTTGGGTGTGCGTGTGCATGGGTGTGCATGTCTGGGGGAAGGACTAATTAAATGCTACCCCCTGTGACAGCATTTCAAAAGGAACACATACCATTGTTCAAGGCAGTGTTAAAGAAAGAAGAACTCATGCACTTCTTATTAATTTTTTTCAGGAAAATCCTCAGGATCAGAAAGAGAAGAAACTTAAAGACCTCCTGGCCAAATGCCAGTCAAAGTATCCTTTAAAACGGGGTGCCCAAACTTTTCTGGCCGTGCGCCGGGCACGTGGCTCCTCCCATCAGAAGCGGAAGTCAAACACGCCTTGCGATCAGTTTTTGCAACAGGATGAGATAGATTTTAGGCTGCCATTTTCTCTGCTTAAAGCAGGGGCAGCCAAACTATAGCGCATGGGCTGGATCTGGCCCTCAACACCAATTCATCTGGCCCACGCTGCCCTCATCTCACCTGGAAGTGGAAATAAAATGTGCCCATATGGGCACATTTTTACTTCCATTTCTGGGAGCGATGAGGGTGGCGCAGGTTGGATAAATTGGTGTCGGAGGCTGGATCTAGCCTGCGGGCCATAGTTTGGGCACCTCTGCTTTAAAAGCAACTAGGGAAATATAGCTTGTCACAGGACTAGGCCACTTTTCTACTCTTCGTTACTTTGCTTCTGAAATGGATTGTCTTTGTTGTATCCTTGCTATGGAAAAAGGGAGCCCACCAGCAGGCCACGGCATTCCTGGTGCCTCCATCTGTCCAACCGACTGGTCCAGGTGGGTTGGCTCACCATCTGACCCCAGAGCACAGGCCCACTGCTGGACACTCATTGCCTCCATTTTTGTATCAAGGCATGCAACATGTGTTTGTTTTGGGAAAGGGAGGAGGTTTTTGCTCTTTGGAACATTTTTAGGAGGCTCCCTGGGGTGACAGGAGAGCAATGGATGGGCTGCCCAGTCTGGGGGAGGCTGCCCTCGGTCAGACCCCATATGTGGCCGAGGCCACAGGTCAAGGAGAGACGTGGCAACAGAAGCAGCAACAGAGCTTGAGGTGGAAGAGGAAGAGGAAAAGGAAAAGAAGGATGGGTTCTTTCCTTCTCTCGACTGGCGGTGCTTTAAGTTGCCCCAATTTTGGCCTGTGTAATCCATGGCATTCTACCTCCCTTCTTTCTTTCTTTTAGCAGACGGAAACTGTGCCACTCTGGCAGCTGCGCCTTTCGGATGGCAGAGAACCAGAATAAAGTGACGGAGAGTCTCTATAGCAAACCGAAGGCCCTTGCAGTGTGAACAGAAGCACTGGGTGAATCATCTCAGGAACCACGTGAGGGACTCCAGGACCAGGTGGAAACTCTACTGCCATGATGGCAAACCTTGGCACTCCAGCTGTTCTTGGACTTCAATTCCCAGAATCCCAAGTTCCTGTGAATCCACACAAATGGGTCTACTGCAGGTATGCACAGTAAAGCCATCCGTATGGATTCACAGGGACTTGGGCTTCTGGGAGTTGAAACCCAAGAACAGCTGGAGTGCCAAGGTTCACCATCACAGCTCTCCTGCCTCAGCCACAGGCAGAGTATTCTGCAAGCAGAAGAAACCCACCGAAGCGAGACCCCCAAGGAGACTGCTGGAATAGCCCCGGAAGGCCTCCAGGTCTGTCTCCTGCCCACAGAAACAGAGATAGGGGAGCCCTTACTTTCTGACATTACCATTCCCAGAACCCCACACATATGCAGCCACCATCGCCAGCTTTGCCTGAAGGATTCTGGAGCTGCAGAATCCCAAAGACATCCTTTCCTGACTTCTGGAACCAGTGAAGGAGAAACACACCGTTTTGGACCAGGCCAAACAGCACGCAAGGGGGGAGGGGTGTCGAGCAGGGCCGCCATCAGGGAGGGGACCATCAGGACTCCCATCCTGGGCTCGGAGATGACAGGGGCCCAGCGCCACCGGGAAACCACTGATGTGCGCATGCGCAAACAAACCATGCATGTGCAGAAAACCACAGGGGCGTGGCGCCTCAGGGAAATCATTGATGTACGCATGCGCAAACAAACCATGCATGCGCAGGAAACCACAGGGGCATGGCTGAAATGTGTGTGTGTGTGTGGGGGGGGTGTATGTACCGGCCCCAGAAATTTCTGATGCTGGCCCTGGTGTCGAGTGCAATAATTCAAGGGCAGCTCAGCCCACATCCACCAAATACTTTGCACGCTGCCCCATAAAATGTCTCTCTCACAAAGCATGAAGTTTGGATTTAAACTCTCAGAAGCCACAGTCAGTCTGACCAGAAGAGGGGAATCGCTGCATGGAAGTGCAAAGCATCTGGAAGGCCAAAGGTTGAGCTCCGTCATTGCAGCTGCTGGAACCCCATTGGAACATGTCTTCCCTTCCAAAGTTCTTCTCCATCTCAAAGCCATAAAGCAAGTTAGAACATGCAGGAGCTGCCTTAACTCTGTCCCCCAATGGGTCTGCTTGTATCCCACCACTACCCCCATGATTCCAGGGAGAGCCCCCAAGGAGGGCAGGCAGCAAAGAGGCCTCACCTCCACCCCCAATCCCCCCCCCCCAGGTAACTGGTGTGCCTTGGCTGTGGAACCTGCCCAAGATACAGCTATGGCCCTCCAGATGTTAGCCTCTGGCCCTGACAAAGAAAGCACGGTGCACCTGCTGCAGCGAATGTGAAATCTCAGCGGGGGATTTCCAGCTTCCCAGCCCACGCTCTCACTCACAACGCGCTCCACTGCAAGTAAAAATGCAACTGTAAAGGTCTCAGAGGGGTCAACACTTCCTTACACTGCACAAGACTCAAGCCAAAAAGAAAGAAAGACAGGATTCAGCCCCAGGCAGAAGCGAGAAGTCAGTCTTTGGCTTCCCATTGTCAAGGCTGGCCTTGTTGGGAGGCACAAGCCACGGCTGCAGCCTGGGATCTCCGCTTGACACAACAACCAACCCCTGACTGCAGCTCAAGAACAGCTGGAGGGCCTGTTGTTCCCCATCTCCTTGGCCTGCACCACAAGCCAATCTCTCCAGATCCAAGGCAATAAAGAGTCTTATTGTCCCTTAAAGCAAGGGGCCCAAACTTTTTGGGCTGCAGGCTGGTCATGTGGTTCAGGGGGCCAGTCACTATGGCCCACAGGCTGGAACTGGCTCCGACACCAATTCATCTGGCCCACAAAGCTCTCGTAGCTCCCAGAAGCAGAAGTAAAATGTGCCTGTGTGGGCGCATTTTACTTCTGCTTCTGGGAGCAACGAGGGCTTCGTGAGCCGGATGAATTGGCATTGGGACCAGATCTGGCCCAGGGGCCGTAGTTTGGGCACCCCTGCCTTAAAGACTTACATGATTTATTTGGCATAAATGCATTTAAGGAAATGGAATCAGATCAGTGCTAAGCTTCAAAGGCACAAACCCGGCTTTCCTGGGTTGCTAAATGCCATCAGGCTACTCAGAGCCTCCTCTTACCTCTCTGCCCCCCCACCCCAGCCCCAGCCCTTACACAACCAACTACTATGGCCCAAGAGATACACCCCTATTTTGGCTGTGACAGTTGAAATGCAATGACGTCCAAGTCAGGCAGGATGACTCAAGAGGGGCTGTGGTGGTGGCTCAGTGGTTAAGAAGCTCGCCTTGTTAGCTGGAAGGCTGGCAAGTCGGCAGTTAGAGACCCTGGTGCTGCATGATGGATTGAGCGCCTGTCTCTGTCTCAGCTCTTGGGAGCATGAAAGGAGCCTCTTTTTGGTGTCCCCTGTGCGGGGTTTCTTCCGCCAAAAAATCCTTTCAATCCAGGATAGTTTCTGACACAAAATTATTATTATTATTATTATTATTATTATTATTATTATTATTATTATTATTATTATTATTATTATTATTATTATTATTATTATTATTATTATTATTATTATTATTATTAGAGTGTGAATTGAGCCTGGGGGGGGGGGCTTTCGAGCTGGCTGGCGTTGGCTTCGGGGCGCCTCTGCCGTCCCGTCCCCTCGGGCCCGGCCTGGTGGGGCTCGGGTCGGCGCAGCTCTCGTGCGCCTCTCCCGCCGAAGCCGAGCCACACAGCGGGCCTGAAAAGGCCGCCCCTCCAAGGGCATTTCTAGGCATGTGCAGAAGGCTCTGCGGAGCCTGACCTTGGAGGGCTTCTTATTCTTCCGGGCGGGGGAAGGGAATTCTCGATGCCCCCGGAGGGCTCCTCCTGCCTGCCTGCGGAATGCCCGCTCACGACCGGCTCCTCCTGGTCCCGGGGAGGGAGGGAGAGGGGCGCTGGGCCCCACCCTCACCTGCCCACTTCGGCCGGGGTCCGGTTCCGCACTCCCACGGGCGCCCGCGGCTGTCTCACCGGTTCCTTCAACACCCCTCCCGGTAGGATGTGGAGCCCACCGCCTGCGACGGGTCGGGGGGTGGGGGGATGGGGGGGGCAAAGAAGCACGGAGGAGCCCAGCAGGTGCGAGAGAGACTTTGGGGGGTGTTTCCTTCAAAGCCAAGGGCGCCGCCGCCCCCCCCCCTCGGATGGCACCTGCTCACCCTCCCCCTCCCCCCTCCCCGCTGTCAACCCGGCAACATCCCTCCCCCCCGCCCTCCCGGGGGGGAGGGGAGTGGCCGCCCCGGCAGGAAGGAAGCGGCCTCGGAGCCCCGGCCGGGCGCGGGAGCCGCGGAGCCGGGCGCGCCCCTCTCTCCCCCCCCCGCCCTCGGGAGCCGCGGGGGGGAGGGGACCTCTTCTTCCCGGCTCCTCTGCCCCCCCCTCCACAAAAGGCAGCCGGGCGTAGATCGAGCGAGCGAGCGATAGCCCCGCCCCTTCCACACGCCTACCCCCAGGACCCGACGACGCCCCCCACGCCCCTCTCGGAAGCTCCGATGGGATGGAGGGGGCTCCCCCTCCCCAAAAGCCCAGGCTCCGAGGGCCGGGCGGCGGTGGAGGGCGGCGGCGGCGGCGGCGGCGGGGACACTCCCCCGCCCCCGCCCCCCCAATTCCTTCCCCCCGGTCCGGTCCGGGGCCTGGGCTTGGTCCCTTCCCCGCTGGTCTGGTGCCTGCCTGGCTGCAGCCGGGGCCGCCGATGGCCTTCCTTCCCCGCCCCCGCCCGTCTCCACCGGCCGCGGCCCCCGGAGGGACTTACTTTGCTGTGGGGGCTCCTCCTGCGCCGGATCGGGTCGGGGGGTCCGGAGGGGGGCTGGGGGGGGGAGAGAAGGGCTCCGGGTGCGCCGCCTGCCTGGGCTGCCGTCTCGCGGGCTTCCTGCGTCCTCCTCCTCCTCGCCCGGCTGGCCCCGCCGCTGCCTCCTGGCCCGAGGAGCCCCGGCCCCACCCAGCGGCCCCACCCAGCGCCGCGGCTCCGCGGGCTGTCAATCAGGCAGGCAGGCAGGCAGGCAGGCGGGGGCCCCGCCACTCCCTTCTCTCCCCCCCCCGCGCGAGCCCCTCCCTCCCCGGTCCCCGCCTGGCCTGCGAGCGAAGGGGCCGCGCCGACGGGTGGGGACGGGCAGGGGCCAGCGCCGCCCACCCAGGCTCCGCCTCCCGGCGAGGGGCCGCGGCTTGGAGGCGGCCCCGGGAAAGGGAGTGGGGTGGGGTGGGGGCGAGGCGAGGCGAGGCGAGGCGAGGCGCAAGGACAGCAGCAGCGCCCCCCACGCCCAGGATCGGGCAGGGCAGGGCGCCGCGCCCCACTCCGCCTTACCTGGGAGCCCCCTCCCTCCTCCCCCCCCGCCCGGACAAATAGTCCGCCTGCTGGCCCGGGGGGAGGGGGCGGAGGGGCAGGATCAGGTCCCAGCCCCGGTCCTTCCCAAACCCGCCAACCCCCCCTCGCCGCTTCTGCCGCCGCCCTTGAAGGTTGGGCTCTCCGCGTGCAAGACAGCGCAAGGATGGTGTGTGTGGGGTGTGGGGGGTCGGGGGCTCCGTGGTACCCCAGAGAGCTGCCCCACCCTCCCTCAGGAAAGAGCGCAAAAGTCACCTGCCAAGAACACCTGCCGGGGTTGGGCTGGGCTGGGCTCGATCCAGCACCCTAGTCCCGGAGCCCCTTTCGAAGGAGACGACGAGGAGGTCCCGTTCTTGCGGCGCCAGGAATAGCCTCCGGGGTGGGGTGGGGTGGAGGTAGGGATGGGTCGGGAGCGGCTTCTGGAACCCGCCGGAGAACTTGTCGGAGGGGGGGTGGCATCAATGGTCGGAGGAGGAGGGGTCCTGCCTGGGACCGGTCGGTGGGCCAGGAATCCCAGCGGGCCAGGGGTGGGTGGGGGTCTACATTCCACTTCCCAAAACTGCTTCTGCGGAGAAAACCCTTGGAAACCCACAGACAGAGGGGTGCGAGGGAAACAGTGTCCGGTCCCTTCGCAGTCCAGAGGGCCAACCTGGGCCAGGTGGGTCTCTGTGGCTCAGACCCACCTGCCTTACAGGTGTGACCAAACTCACAGGGAGCTCAATCCATGGAGCTCTAAGATGCAGTGGTGGAAGGGTTGGGTCTTGCTTCTACACCAGGGGTGCCCAAACTCTTCAGGCCGCGGGCCGGTCACGTGGTTCCTCCCACCGGACCGGAAGCGGACGTAAAACGCACCTTGCAATCTCTTTTGCAACAGGATGAGATAGATTTTCAGGCTGTCATTTTCTCTGCATAAGGCAGGGGTGCCCAAACTAAAGCCCGTGGGCTGGATCCAGCCCCCAACGCCAATTCTGGCCTGTGCTGCCCTCGTCGCTCCCGGAAGTGGAAGTAAAATGCGGCAACGGATCCGGCCCACAGGCTGTACTTTGGGCACCCCTGTTGTACATGTTGAAGCTGACATAGCCTCCCTCCGAAGGCTGTTCCATCCTCCCCTACCCCCAGGTGTTAACGCTGTCTGCTCTCTCTCAAGGTGCTTCCAAGGACTGGATGGTGACCCTGTGAGCAGGTGGGTGGCGGCCGCCAAGGGTCCCACGACCCTCAGCTCTTCTCTCCTCCATCCAGACTGTGACTTCCTTGACCGGGTCCAGCGGTCTCTCTTTCCCTGTCCCTGGACAGGCCTTTGTCTTGCTCAGCCTTCCAGATGTTGGACTGCCCTTCCCATTGGTCCCGGCCAATATCGAGCCCATCTGAGGCATGCTGGGAGTTGCAGTCCAACCCAATTGGAAGGGCTGGGCTTTGCCCACCTGCGGGGGAGAGAATTGTGCATCGTGAGGCTGGATTTGAAGGACTCCTTGGCTGTCACCGCAGGAGAAGTGGTGCCTGCCAAGGGTCAGAACACCTGTGTCACCTGGGTGGCGGATGCCAGCCCTGCAGGGCGGTCTCCTCCCCCAGCTCACCTGTATTTCCCCAGCGCAGGCCATTGTGTCACCCAGCACCAGGCATACTGCACAAATCCTGCCAGCTTCTCCATGGCAACTCACAGCGAGACATCCTGGAGGCAGCAGTTCCCGGTCCAGGTTTCCCATGGAAACGAGCTCTCCATGCACACCCCCTTTCTTATCCCCGGGTGAACCACAAGCAAGCTGGGAGAAGGAATCTGAGACACCAGGTGGACCTCAAAGAACAAGGGGGGGGGGGGAGAAAGACAGAGGTAAGAGCCTGGATGGGAAAGGGGGCCTGAGCTGGGTCTGCAAACTTCACTTTGGGGGTCACCTCTGGGGCAAAAGAGTTGTGTCACCAGGGGCAGGAGGAGGAGAGAAATCCCACACACACAAAGTAGTGGTGAGCAGGTGGGATGGAGCTGTGGCTGCAGGTGGCGCTTGGCCATGTGCCATCACCAATGGGTGAGCCCCATCCACTCACTGAGGAGAGAGGTAAGTGGGAGGCAGGAGTGTCTTGGCAAGACTCTAGGTCAGTGATGGCCAACCTTGGCACTCCAGATGTTCTTGAACTTCAATTCCCAGAAGCTCAAGTCTCTGTGAATCCACACGAATGGGTTTACTGTGCATGTTCTTGGACTTCAATTGCGTACGTGCAGTAAACTCATTCGTGTGGATTCATAGAGACTTGGGCTTCTGGAAATTGGAGTCCAAGAACACCTGGAGTGCCAAGGTTCGCCATCATGGCTCTAGGTCGGGGTGTCCAAACTATGGCCCATGAGCCATATCTGTCCCCTGATGCCAATTCATCCAGCCAACGCCAACCTCATTCCCATGTGGGTGCATTTTACTTCTGCTTCCAGGAACAACGAGGGTGGCATGGGCCAGATGAATTGGCATTAGGGGCTGGATCTGGCCAGCGGGCTGTAGTTTGGGCACCTTGGGTTTAAGCAGAGAAAATGGCAGCTTAAAATCTATCTCATCCTGTTGCCAAACAGATTGCAAGGCACATTTTACTTCCACTTCTGGTGGGAGGAACCACATGACCGGCCCACAGCCCAAAAAGTTTGGGCACCCCTGCTCTACGTGCTTTTGGGACTTTATAAATGATGGGCTGGAGGAAGCAGCGCAAGGGATGCTCTCGTAGGCGATGGGAGACTCCAAGCCAGAAGGAGAGAACAGATGCAGTACCTGAGAAAGAGGGTGCAAAAGAAGGAAGCATGATTGGCGTCTGGGCTAAGCCCCAAGGGTTGAATTTCGATCCCAGGTTCGGAGATCCTTTAGGAATCAGGATTCAGTGTAATCTTGACAGGAGGAGGGAGAACTAACAGGCTCAACTAGCAAACCAAGTTTTGATGCACAAATTCAGAAGCGGTGCTTGCTGGTTTTGTCAGCAACACATGTGGAAAAGCTAAGATGTGGGGAATGAGGCAAGTGTGCTTTCCCGCAGCCCCAGAGAGTATGACCAGGCCCATGCTAGCCATTTGGGACACAGGGACAAGTCCCGGTGCGCACCAGTGACTGCCCCCCCCAGGTGGGCAGAAGCATGTCACCTGGCAGCTACAATACATGATGTCATGCAGTACCCCCCAATAGGCGCCGCCCTCATCACTCCCCGTCCATTGCCCTTTTAGCGTAGCCAGCACACCCCTGAGTATGACTGAAAGCAACATTTGCACACAGTTCCTGGTCCTGATAAAATATTGCCCATGTGTGAATTTGGCTTTTAACCTGCTTCGTGTAAGCCCCTTTGGCTGCCTGGAAGAGAAAAGCAGCATGCAAGTGTTCTGCTAAATGCCAAGGGGCATCTGAGCCCGTCAGCCTGGCATCTGGCACGGTGACTGGGGTGAATCAGGCGGTTCGTCCTTCACCCTTCTAGTGGTAAACAAGGGAGGACCGATCCTGCTGCCCTCCACACCCTGCCCTGCCCCACCCTGTTGCATGCATGCATGCATGTGCTTTGCCTAGGCCTGGCTTAAGGCTGGGCCAGGGAGGGGCTGTCAGGAATCCACTGCATGCTGGTTACCCCTCCCTCCCTCCCTGTTCCTAAGAGGCAAAGGCAGCTGCTGGAAGGGTCACAGAAAGGGTGTGGGTGTGGGTGTCCCAGGTCTCCCATAGGCACTTAGCAGGCCAGGCCTGCAGCTAGCTTTAGCAAGCACTCCTGTTGCTCCATTATGCTTAGTGCACTCTCTAGTCCAGGGGTGGCCAAACTACGGCCTGTACGGGCGCATTTTACTTCCGCTTCCGGGAGCAACGAGGGCTTTGTGGGCCAGATGAATTGGCATTGGGGGCTGGATCTGGCCTGTGGGCCATAGTGACCGGCTCCCTGAACCACATGACCGCCCATGGCCTGAAAGGTTTGGACACCCGGCTCTAGTCTAAACAGTTCACAAGGTAATTAGCATTTCTTCCCCCCTCCCCCCTCCACATGCCGGGTACTCATTTTACCAACCTTGAAAGGATTGACCATTCTGAAGGGTTTAGACCCCTCAATCCCCATCAGGATCGAACTCTCAACATTTTGGCTGCAGCACAACAGCATAGCTCCGGCACCACCAGGTCATTTGTTGTTCCTGGCTGCAAAGGCAGAGTTCATGCAACTGTTCTAAGTCCAAGGCAGATGAGAAGGGATCCCAGGACCCATGCCAGGTATTATTAGGGCACTTTGCACATGCTTAGCAGCATCTGCCTCTTGTTAATCTGAAGGAACCGTGAACATCCAAAATGCATAAGGAATGTCAGGCTGGCTGGGACTAGGGAGGGTAGCTTTGCACCCACATGGGTGGCTTTGCACCCAGACACCTTTCAAAGCATCGTGGCCCTGGGGAACCTGAGTGAGCGCCTCCTCTCAGATCTACCTTTCCACTGTCTGGGGTTTGAGGAGGGACTGCTTTCTGCCCCATCTATAGGAGTGACTAGTTCAATGGGGAAAGCAGAAACCCTTCTGTCTTCCCCAGGCCGACTGTGGTGCCCCCATGAGGTCTGCACACACACCACCGCACACACAGACACACACTCTCCCATGCTGCTTTCCGAGGGCTGAAGGAAACCTCCATTCCCTTAGCTTGTTAGCCTTTTAAAGTGAGTGCTCAGGTTGCCTTATGTGGTCATCTAATCTCATCATCGGCTGCAACTCGTATCTGAGGGTGCATTTCCCCCCAGAAGCAGGAAAAATGCCATTGGTGTGAATTTGTTTAAGGTGGATCCCAGCTGGCCACAAAGTGACCCACATGCTATGATCTCGGAGCCATCTCCTGTGGCATGTATGTGTGAGACAAGCAGGATTTGAACACCGGGACTGCAACGGACTGCCGCAGCCTTGAGGAAATTATCAAGGTGCGCCTTCACAGCCAGTCCATCTGGCACAGCCTCTTCCGCCTCCATGACCGCTGGGAATCACTCAGTTTGCCGTTGGGCCCAATAGGATGGTTTCTAGTGGCATTTCCTCCACCGAGGGGGGCCATCGCCCCACCTAAAGGGGCTCACCCGCCCGTAGCCGTTGGCCCCTTTAGAGAATCAGGTTATTTATTGGCGCCCAACACTCAGTGTTGCATCACTGTCTGTACGGTCTACTCCGTTACCGTAGCAGGATGTCCGGCCAGACATGCACTTACCTGTTCTACTAACCAACCTTTGAGCACCTCCGTGTCTGTTGCAATCATCTAATCTACCATAAGCATCTAATCTACCCCAATCTTAAAAGCACTGGTCCCTGCATAGCAACCTGGATGAACCCCTTTCCCAGGGCTGGTTTACCACCCCGAGTGTCCCGTAGAACAAGGCCTTGCGTACCAGAGGTTCTGGGGGAAGTGAGCCATGCAAAGCAGATGTCTTGAGTGAGTGAGACCAGCTACGGCAAGGAGAGCAAAGAAGGCCCATTGGTAAGGCTTGCCCAGGAGGAATTCATTTCTCATCCCTAATATGACAAGTTGTTTTGTGCATCATCATCTTCTGAGAGACCCCCTCCGTTCTTCTGGCTCTGCTAGTGGTGTTTGCGACCCGTTTTGTTCTGACAAGCTTTGGTTCTGCCAGGAGGGAATTGAGGGTGTGTGTGTGTGTGGAGATGCCCTTCTGTCCTGCCACACCTTAAGCCTTGCCAGGGGCAAAAGCTGCGAGCAGAGCAAACCCCTGGGAAGCAATGCAGGGATGGAGTGCAGGTGAGGAGGCAAGTCCTCCTCTGCCTGCCGACTTGGGGCTGGGAGTTCTGGCTCTTCCCAGGTAAGGAGGGAGCCTTTTCCAGGGCTCTCGTCCCACAAGGACTTCTCCGAGGGCCAAGGGTGGCAGGAAGGGATGGCTAATGGGATACGTGATCTACCTTTCCTAATGGAGGTGGGATTTCCTCTGTGGTGCTTGTCCCATAAGCCACGGCCGAATGTGGCGTTTCCCGAACTGTGTTCCGTGGAACAATGGGGTTCCCTAGAGAACTGCAGCTCCCAGATGCCTTTAGCCTGCACAGCCAATACTGAAGACTTCTGGGAATTGTAGTCCAAGAATGCACAGGGACCCAAATTTGGGAACCACTGGTCTAACGAGCCCACGTTCTTCTCCCAGAGAGCTTGTAAGAAAGGGACAGGTGTCCTCCCAATGAATGGGCATCGGGGGCGGATCTGGCCCACAGGCCGTAGTTTTGAGCACCCCTGGTTTAAGCAGAGAAAATGGCAGCCAAAAAAGCTATCTCTTACTGTTCCAAAATGGATTGCAAGGCACATTTTGCTTCCGCTTCCGGTGGGAGGAACCATGTGACCAGCCCGTGGCCCAAAAAGTTTGGGTACCGCTGTTATAGACTTTAATGCTGATTAAGGGCAGGAGGGGCAAGGGTGGGGCAAATACACATAAGAACATAAACATAAGAACATAAGAACAGCCTTGCTGGAACAGGCCACAGCCCATCCAGTCCAGCATTCTGTCTCACACAGTGGCTCACCATTTCCTTCAGGGTATTCTTCCCAAGGAGATGCCTTCACCTGCTTAGGATTCCCTGGAAATGGCATTGAGAGATATCCTGCCTATCTCTCCAACCCGGAGGTTGTCCTTAGGTAGCCATAATTATAGCCATTGATAGCCTTGTCCTCCATGAACTTGTCTAATCCTTTCTTAAAGCTGTCAAGACTGACAGCTGTCACCACTTCTTCTGGCAGGGAGTTCCATAGACCAGTAATCCTCTGGGTGAAAAAGTACTTTCTCTTATTTGTTTGAGAACTAGTACCCAAAAGTTTCATGGAGTGTCCCCTAGTTCTAGTGTTATGCGATAGGGAAAACAGTTTTTCCTTATCCACTCTGTCCACACCGTGCATGATTTTATAAACTTCAATCAGGTCACCTCTTAGACGCCGTCGTTCAAGAGTGAAGAGGCCCAACCGTTGCAGCCTCAGATGGTAAGGAAGGTGTTCCAGTCCCCTCATCATTCTGGTTGCCCTCCTCTGCACTTTTTCCAACTCCATAATATCCTTCTGGAGGTATGGCGACCAGAACTGTACACAGTATTCCAGATGGGGCCTCACCATAGCTTTATAAAGAGGCAAAATGACACTTGCTGACTTATTTTCTATACCCTTCCTAATGATCCCTAGCATTGAGTTTGCTTTTTTCACTGCTGAGGCACACTGGGTTGACACCTTCATTGAGCTCTCGTCCACCAGGACACCAAGGTCCCTTTCCTGGTTTGTTGCAGAGAGTTCAGACCCCGTCAGTTTATAAATGTAATTGGGGTTTTTTGCCCCAACATGCATCACTCTGCACTTACTGATGTTGAAGCTCATTTGCCACTGTTTTGCCCACTCCCCCAGTGTCAAGAGATCCCTCTGGAGCTCTTCACAATCTCTCACAGTTTTCACTACCCTGTATAATTTAGTGTCGTCAGGAAATTTGGCTACCTTGCTTTTTACTCCTACCTCTAGATCATTTATGAAGAGGTTGAAAAGCAGGGGTCCCAGTACTGAACCTTGGGGGACCCCACTCTTTACTTCCCTCCACTTGGAGAAGTGTCCATTTAGTGCTACCCTCTGTTTCCTGTCCCTTAGCCAGTTGCTGATCCAGGACAAGACCTGTCCCTTTATTCCATGACTGGTAAGTTTATTCAAGAGCCTTTGGTGTGGGACCTTGTCAAAAGCCTTCTGAAAGTCCAGATAAACAATGTCAACTGGATCCCCCTTATCCACATGCTTGTTGACACTCTCAAAAAATTCCAACAGATTAGTGAGGCATGATTTGCCCTTGCAAAAGCCATGTTGGCTCTCCTTTAGCAGCACCTTCTCTTCTATGTGCCTATTAATTCTATCTTTTAGGATGGTTTCCATCACTTTACCTGGGACACATGTCAAACTGACAGGCCGGTAATTTCCTGGATCACCCCTGGATCCTTTTTTGAAAATTGGTGTTACATTCGCTACCTTCCAGTCATCAGGCACAAAGCCTGATTTGAGGGAAAGATTATATATTTTGGCTAGGATATCAGCAATTTCATCTTTAAGTTCCCTGAGAACTCGTGGATGGATGCCATCTGGTCCTGGGGATTTGTTAGTGTTTAGCTTAACAAGACATGCAAGGACCTCCTCCCTGGTTATTTCTATCTTGCTTAATTCTTCGGTTTCCCTCCCTACGAAGATAGGCTCTGTTTTGGGCATGTGGTCTCTGTCTTCTTCAGTGAATACTGAAGCAAAGAATTCATTGAGTCAGATGCACACACATGCACACACATAGACGAGTACTTCCAGAGCTCTGGAAAACTCAAGTCCCCACTAATTTATTGTCATGATTGAAGACCAGAAGAAATTTTTTTTTATAAATGTACTCTAGCAACCTGTTGATAAAATAGCAAATCTCTTGTCTTTCTCGCCGATCCTAATCTGGCAGAGGGCAGGGTGTGGGGAAAGGCTTTGCTGTTTGTGGCCATCACCCCAGGGGCCAAATCCTGACCCACCCACCCCTTCTCGTGGGGAGGAGACCCTCTCCCGCGTTGCAGAAAGCAGTTCTGGGAAGGGGGAGGCCCACCCCCACAGTTTTCTCAATGTCACCCGCTGGACCCGCGTCCGGCAACAGGAGGAAAAGAGGAGTTGGCGGCAATGTTGGTGGGAAACGGCACGCTCGTTTGGGAAGCCACAAACCCTGTGAAAGAGAGTCTGAGAGCAGTCCTGGCAGGGCCTGAGTGGCGGCGGTGGTGGCGGCAGTGGCAGCGGGCTCAGCGCACGAGCAGGCTGTGTTTGGGGCCGTCCACCCTCTCCAGCTTCTCAAAATGCTTCCGGGCATTTCGAATGTTGATCAGCGTTGCTGCAGAGGCTGAAAGAGACAGAAAGTCACGTCCTCAGGCGACAGAGAAACGGGGGTCTTCACTGGGCACAGAGAAAAGTATCCAACTCCATCAGTTGCACAAAGTTACCACAAGAGTCGACAGTCAACAAAAACTCTTTGCCTGCCAGGTAAGGTAAAGGTCACCCGCCTTGCTCGAAAGCCAGTCGTATCCGACTCTAGGGTTCAGTGCTCATCTGTTTCGTAGCCAAAGAACCAGCATTGTCTGTTTCTGCAGACGTTTCCGTGGTCATGTGGCAGGCATGACGAGACACTGGAGTGCATGGAATGCCGTTTACCTTCCCACCAAAGTGGTCCCTATTTATCTACTTGCAATTTCTTGCTTTCAAACTGCTAGGTTGGCAGGAGCTGAGACAAAGACGGGCGCTCACTCCGTCCTGCAGTACTTGGGGGTCGAACTGCTGACCTCCCGCCTTCTAGTCAGTGTTTTCTTAGTACCTTGAGGCACTGCAGTCTCTAGCCTGCCAGGCATTTAATTTAATTTAATTTTCCAGGGTTTTGTTTTGCTGCAACAGGTAACACAGCAATACCACCTGGCCTCCCACCTGTAAGAGGAGCAGAAAGTGTCCTCTTCTTTCAAGGCACTTTCATAGGCAAGTATGGCAAAAAATAAATTTCATACCAGAAATTATTCTGGGTTGAGAGGAATATTTTGTTTGCTGGAGAAACTCCACTTAGTGGACGCCCGAAAGAGGCTCCTTTCATGTCCCTAAGATTTAAGTCACTTTCATAGGCAAGTCTGGTGAGAATCCAAGACCGGGGTTTCCGGAGGTAGATTTGGACCTCCCTTTCCTGTCGGTCACTTAAACCCTCCCTCCCTTTGCCAGCAACTGAAACCCTCATTATTTAGAGAGCAGCAGTCAGCAGACAACGGAGACGATGGGAGGCCTTTTGAAATGTTGATTTCTTGTCTTTAAATACTGGACTACAAGTGGAACCTCAGCTAATGTGACCAATGCGTTCTCTAGGATGTTCCTTACAGAGAAAGTTACTTTAACCGAATTTCCCCGTAGCAATGCAATGAATACCAAAATGCTTTAATTGAAATGCAGTTTCCCATAGGAATGCATTGAAAACCAATTAACCCGTTCCGGAAAAAAAATCCCTAAACCGAGCCACTATTTCCCATGGGTTTCCTTTTGTTATGCACTTTTTATGTTAACCGAGCCGTTTGTTAACTGTTAGTTTCCGGTGTTACCAAGTATACGTTATTATTTACTTATTATTTTGTCCAATTTATTTGCCGCCCAACTCAAAACGACTCTGGGCAGCTCACAAAGTTAAAATCAACAACAGTCTAAACTTAAAACCCAGAAGAACCCAATTAAAAGTACAGTAAAGTCCCGATTTATATATGCCCCGACTTACATAAAATTCGATTTTCATAATGATTTTGTGCTAAAACCATGGCCCGATTTACATAAATGTATGTAACACAATTTCCTATGGGTTTGCTTTGAGTTACATAATAAATTCATTTTTCCTATGGGTTTGCTTCGAGTTACATAAAAACCCGATTTAAGCAAAAGCCTACGGATTGGGCTTTTTACCTAAGTAGGGGTTTTACTGTACTACTAAAATTACCCAACAGCTAAAAGAGCGAGGGAGCGATATTTCTATATCAGGGCGCAAGCGGGGGTCACCACATCACCGGTGCCCCACACCTGTTTTGCCAATCAGGTTGTTAAAATGTTTATTACAATGTGCATGTTAATTAAAATGTGCATGCTCAATCTTTTGTAGTCTGCCCTGGGGCCCCCACCATGGAAGAAAAGGGCAGGGGGGAAGAGAAAGTTAAGCAAATAATACACTTACGTATGGAAGGATCTGACATGACGACCATGACGTAAGTATTGGATGTGAAGATGTCAATGAAGGCGGCAAAATTGGAGTTCCTGACCTCCATGCTCTGGAAAGATGCAGCCAACTTACTGGGAAAGGGGAGGGGGGGCATTCAGTAGTTTGCAGTCCACAGGAAGCCCCTCCCCCCCCCTCCGCTGCCCCAAACCCACTCAGAACACTCAAACACACCCCACTGGTTTCAAGCACCAAAGCTGCCTTCCCTTTGCCACCTGAGGAAGAGGCCATTGCTGCCAGAGTTCAACATATGCTGCACAAGAAATGCTGGCACCTCATTCAGACCAGCCGTGTTCTGCTGCAGCCACTGAGGCAAAGGTACCAGTCGTATCTGACCCTAGAGGCTGGTGCTCATCTCCGTTTAGAGGCAGTGCTGCCTGCACCTGCAGACGTTTCTGTGCTCACGTGGCTAGACGCCAGAGCACACGGAATGCTGTTTCCCTTCCCACCAAAGTGGTCCCTATTGATCTACTTGCAATTTCTTGCTTTCGAACTGCTAGGTTGGCAGGAGCTGGGCTAGGTTTGGGAGTTCACTCTGTCACACAGTACTGGGGTCTCGAACTGCTGACCTTTCAAGTTCAGCATCTTTGCCACTAAGCCACTTCACGCAGTGGGTCACCTCAAAAGGAGGAACTCAGAGCGCAGCCCACTTCCCCATGGATAGTGCTGCCCTGTAAATCTTATCCAGGGACACCCCACTGGCCCCAGTCAGAAGATGGACCTCAGGCACAGCCTCACCTGCAGCTCAGCTTGAACTGTTTAATGATGTTGCTGATCTTCTCAAACCTATGGATGTCGCGCTGCTCTTTACACTGATAGTGGGAAATAACCTGTGAGAAGAAGCACAGACAAGATTAAGGCAACGTCGGTTCCATGAACCAAGAAGGACGACTGGAGGATGCCCGAACGGGCGCATTTTACTTCCGCTTCCGGGAGTGATGAGGGCGGCGTGGGCTGGACGAATTGGTGTCGGGGGCCAGATCTGGCCTGCGAACCATAGTTTGGACACCCCTGGTTTAAGCAGAGAAAGTGGCAGCTTAAAAATCTATCTCATCCTGTTGCAAAACAGATTACAAGGCACGTTTTACTTCCACGTCTGGTGGGAGGAACCATGTGACCGGCCTGCTGAACCACACGACTGGCCCACGGCCCAAAAAGGTTCGGCACCCCTGATCTATGAGGTGGTTGAGTTCATGGAAGCCCCTCCGTCTGTGCCCCCCCAGGGGGAATTCACCCTGGCCTTCAAAGAAACCCATAAGCCGTTCTTGAGCGTTGGCCCACCGTGAAGACCGGGAAAGAACAACTCAAGATGGCTGGGAAGATGACACCCTGGCCCCTCACCAGGAAAGTGGCTCTTTCAAACAGAAGAACTTCGTCAGCTTCGATGATCTGAGCAAAATTCCTGAGGTTCATCTCCAGTTGCTGGACGTTAGGAATCAGCTGGTAGACTATGCTGGACCAAGCCTGCCCAAAGAGAGAGAGAGAGAGAGAGAGTCCCAAAGTAATTCAGACCCCATCCCTCCATCCTGGGTCCTGCTGGAGATGGCAAGATCCGGGAATCCCAGAGTTGCTGCCTGCCCCCCCCCCCCCCGGCCTCAATCTTTAATAATATCCAGGTTGGGAGTCCTGGAAATTACAATAAAGCCCTGACTTACATATGCCTCAAGTTACATACAATCCGATTTACATAATGACTTTTGCACTAAAAACCATGTCCCGATTTACAGAAATGTCCCGATTTACATAACACAATTTCCTATGGGTTTGCTTCGAGTTACATAAAAAATTCATTTTCCCTATGAGGTCCCTTCGATTTACATAAATATTATTTTCCTATGGGTTTGCTTCGAGTTACAGTAATACCTCGGATAACGTTTGCACCAGATAACGCTAAAACCGCATAACGTTAAGCAATATTGGGGGGGGGGATTGCATTGTATAACGCTGAAATCCTATGGGATGTATCGCATAACGTTAACCTGTACCGGTTAAAATGTATTTCTATGAGGTTTTAATGTTATGTGATTCATCCCATAGGATTTTAACGTTAGGTGATGCATGTATCACATAACGTTAGACATCGGATAACACTAAGACTCGTGGAACCAATTTTTAGTGTTATCCGGGGGACGGTGGTAGGCGAGGGATTGTGTAGTTGATTTTGTTGTGTCAGAGCTTGAATGTTTATTGCATATTTCATTGTTTAAATTACTGTATTATATCTGTATTTCTAACATTGTATCTGATGCTCTGTGATTTTGCTTTTGTAATGCTTTGTTTACTGTGATATTGATGCTTTTTGATACTTATATTGTAATGTTGTGGTGATGATATGTTTTTTGTGATGTTATGCAACCTGTTATTAGCTTTGTATTTTGTTATTGTTGATTATATCATTTGTTCTGTAATTGTATTTTATTGTATTTACTATATTGTACTGTGACACTCTGTATTTTGTGATATTTTTATACTGTAACTTGTAAATTGTACTTTGTAAACCGCATTGAGTCACCCCTTGGGCGGGGTGACTCAATTGCGGTATATAAATTAAAATTCAAATCAAAATCAAATTACTGTATGTAGTTTTTTTCCTATGGGTTTGCTTCGAGTTATGTAAAAAATCATTTTTTTCCTATGGGTTTGCTTCCAGTTAAGTAACAACCCAATTTTCATAAATGCCTACGGAACAGACTTTTTACGTAAGTAGGGGTTTTGCTGTCCTCCATTGTAATACCAGGCTTTCATCCCTTTGACCGAGAGGAAGAAGAGGGCTTGCGGGCTAAGCAGGGATATATGGCTCTAGAGCCTAACCCTAACCCAAGGCAGGCTACTCAGTGGTGGGGAAGGGGCAGCCCCCCACCCATCCCGGGCAGTGGGGGAGGACACCCAAACCTTGTAGAGAGTTTCGTCCCAGATGGAGGTTCTGAAACAGGCACATTCCAGTGGACGAGAAAGTCGCTTCAAATCCTCTTCCCGCTCTTTGAAAATCTACAAAGGGAAAACGGGACACCCTTCAGGGGGAAGCCAGTGCGTCCTTCTCTTCCCAGGAACCAATACAGATGCCAGATGTTGTGGGGAGAAACACATGTGCCAGGAAAGGATGAACCCAGGGGGGGAGCAGAAAGGGACCCAGGCTGGCCAGGTACCTGGGCCAGGAGAGGGAGGCAGGGAAGGGAAGATCTGCCAGGCAGTGGATTACGTTTTGCCCTATGGATAATCCTACAAATCCAGAGATTATCCAGGTGTCTGTCGAAAGTACTCGGCTACTACAGCTGGGAAATTTACACACGAGAATAACCCAGATATTTCAGCACACACTTTTCAGGCCAAAGGACTCCAGAGGCAGAGAGAAAAAGATGAGTTGGCACCGTGTTTAATCACTGCAGTTCCAGACTTGATGCCATGAAGCAGGGGTGGCCAAACTATAGCCGAAGGGCCAGATGCGGCCCCCGATGCCAATTCACCCAGCCCACACCACCCTCGTCGCTCTCAGAAGCAAAATGCGCCCGTACATTTTGCTTCTGCGAGTGACGAGAGCAGCGCAGGCCAGATGAATTGTCCTCGGGGGCTGAATCTGGCCCGCTGACCGTAGTTTAAGCACCCCTGGTTTAAGCAGAGAAAATGACAGCTTAAAATCTATCTCATCCTGTTGCAAAACAGATTGCAAAGTGTGTTTACTTCCGCTTCCGGTGGGAGGAATATGACCGGCCCACTAAACCACATGGCTGGCCTGCTGAACCATGTGACTGGCCCTCAGCCCAAAAAGTTTGGGCACCCCTGCTCTGAAGTAACTATTTCTCCCTGTTGGGAAACCACTGACCCCAACAAGCAGCCCTTTGCCAAAGCCCTTTGCCTGAGCCCAGAGCCGGCTCCTCACCAGATCGCGCTGATCCTCCTGGACCAGGTCCATCTTGTGCACCAGGCAGAAGATCTTGGCATCAGGAGAGTTCTGGAGGATGGCCTCCAGGCAGGACTGGTAGTAATGCATGTCCTTCTCCAGCTCCCGGCTCTCCACATCAAAGACATAAATGAGCACTTCCACGTTGCGGAAAATGTTATCCCGCTGGCTGGTGAAGTAGTTCTCCATGAAGGTGTCCTGCCTGGGAAGGGGGAAGAAAGGGCCATTTGAAGGACGTTCCGGTGAGCCCACCATCCATCCCCTGCCTTCCCTCTGGCTGGTAGTCTCAAAACGGCCCTCAAACTGAATGCACGTGGCGTTTCCAGGAGACAAGTGACAGCTGAACCTTGGCGGAAACAAAGGGCAGGGAACCTCCGGCCCTGGGGCGAATTCCGGCCCTCTGGCCTTCCCAGCGACCCCTCAGTCCTTCCGCGTGGCTCTGCTTGTTTGAGGGCTGCTAGCGTTTGCGCAGGTCCCCCCCCCATCACAAAAGGGCGCAATGCCTCTCTGGAGCTTTCATTATGGAGAAAGAAGCTTTAAACCGGGGCTGCCCAAACTACAGTCCATGGGGCAGATCCAGCCGCCAATGCCAATTCATCCGGCCCACGCTGCACCCGTTTTACTTCCACTTCCGGGAGTGATGAGGGCAGCACGGGCTGGATGAATTGGCATTGGCAGCTGGATCCGGCCCGCGGGCTGTAGTTTGGGCACCCCTGGTTTAAGCAGAGAATAGGGAAGCTTAAAATCTATCTCATCCTGTTGCAAAACAGATTGCAAGGTGTGTTTTACTTCCGCTTCCAGTGGGAGGAACCACGTGACCGGCCCACGGCCCAAAAAGTTTGGGCACCCCGGTTTTAAACAAAAACAAGCTGGTGTTTCGGGCTTCATCCTCCCATCCCTCCCCCCCACTCCCTTTGGTTCTGCCCATCCTTTCCCTGCTGAGCATCTGAAGGCAAGCACAGAAGGGGGACCTACCCGCCACAGTCCCAAAGGTTTAATACCAAGTTGCCCAGAAATCGAACATGTGAATGCTCCACGTCAACTGAAAAACAAGAGAACAGGAGAAAACCTGGTCATTGCTCTGCGGAGCCTAGGCAAAGAGATCAACACATCCCCAGGACCAAGAGGAAAAAGCCACAAAACAGAGAACCACCGCCCAGCAGGCACCAGGAGCGCACCCAACCTTTTACAGCCCTGGCTGGTAAGGAGGGTGGAATCTGCAGCCCTTGCTGTACACATGCGCGCACACAGATAGGAGACATTTTGTCTGCCTGCTAAGAGGAGGGTGGCTCTTCACAGGTCTGCTGATTCACCCCATTCCATCCAGGGGTAAGAACCGCTGTGCCCGCGGCCAGCCAAAGACCGCTGCCGCTCCGGGGCCTGCCCTTCCATGCCAGGCCTCACCCATGCCCAGGGGTTAAAAAGCTGCGCCAGCTCTGGTTCCCTGCGGCAGAAGACGACCCACCATTCGGCTGAGGACGTCTTCTGCCCCTCCCCTGGGCCTCACCCACAGCTGGGGGTTGAAAAGCTGGGACTT
Source organism: Bradypodion pumilum (assembly GCA_035047305.1). NCBI lineage: Eukaryota > Metazoa > Chordata > Lepidosauria > Squamata > Chamaeleonidae > Bradypodion > Bradypodion pumilum. The sequence goes on along the minus strand of JAWDJD010000011.1, from coordinate 666,642 downwards.
GGCCATTGGGGCTGGACTTTCTTGCTGGCTGTTTCTCATGAACTTTTTAATGTGGTTTGTGGAATTTATGGTATTTGATGTACATGAGATACTTTGTTTGATGTTTATATGATACTCTGTATTTGAAGATTATGTGATATAAGTGTAAACATAATAATAGTTATAACCTTATTGTATTGTTATATTTTATTGTATTGTAATCTTTGCTATGTTGTGATTTTTGTGAGCTGCCCTGAGTCGGCGTATGCTGAGTGGGTGGCATACAAATCCAATCAATCAATCAATCAACTTTGACTCTGAGCTTCATGAAGGACCCTGGAAGGACCACTTAAATGGGACATATTAAGAAACAAAACAAAACGGCTCGATCTTTTCAAATGGACAGTTGAACAGCTTCTTACTTGTTGCTCCGAGGCGGCGCGTGTCTCGCGCAATATAGTTTGCAAAAATAATGGATCTCATGCTGGTCTTGCCAGAACCGCTTTTCCCCATCAAGAGCACCTGGTTAGCCGACGAAAAAAGACAGGACAAAGGGCAATAAATCATATTGGGTTATTTCTCAGTAGCGGTGGTGTGCAGATTTGTGTTTTTGGACTACTGCTTCCCAGACAACAGAAAAAATAATAATGTTTAAAGGTTTCTCTTGCTCGAAAGCCAGTCGTATCCAACTCTAGGGTGCAGTGCTCATCGCTGTTTCTAAGCCGAAGAGCCAGCGCTGTCTGCTTTTGCAGACGTTTCCGTGGTCATGTGGCAGGCATGACTAGACACCGGAGTGCACGGAACGCTGTTACCTTCCCACCGAAGTGGTCCCTATTTATCTACTTGCAATTTCTTGCTTTCGAACTGCTAGGTTGGCAGGAGCTGGGACGAAGATGGGAGCTCATTTCCGTCCTGCAGTACTCGGGAATTGAACTGCTGACCTTCCGCTTCCCAGTCAGTGTCTTAGCCACTTGAGCCACTGCAGTCCCTAATAATGATTAGACATCAAAAATAACAAAGGGTCTTGTAGCAACTTGAAGACACTAAATTGTCTGATTTTTGCCCCCCAAAAGCAGACCACAGATCTATAAAGCGACCATCTGCATTGCTCTAGGAAGGAAAAAGACCCCAGCTGGGAGCAGACTTTGGAAACTCTGCTTTTGGGGGAGCAAGAAGCTCTTTTGGGAAGCCCCCAGAAAAGTAAACTCTCGCGCCCCCCCCCGGTCATAATTTGGATAATTATCCAAAGGTGAGGAGGAGAGCCTGTTTCTTACCTTCTTCTTCATAGCTGTGTTCGGCATCCCAATCCTGCAGAAAGAAGAAGAAAGAGCAAGATGCAACGGATGGACAATCAGTGATGATAAGACTTTGCCTCTTCACATCTATGGCGGTTGGCAGTGGAGACGAGGACAGCCCAGCCAAGGTGAGGCCATGCACATCAGCCCTTCCCCTCCCACCACCCCAGACAACAGAGGGTGTTGGGGGGGGGGCGCCAATTTGCAACTGCCTCCCATTATTCTCTGAATGCACCCATCTGTGGAGCAGAGAAGCGAACCAACTTTTATGGATATCCTCCCAGTCACGGTACACTGACAGGGTCATTTTACATTTAAGATGCCTTGGGTGCATTCTCAGTTCAGAACCATGTGGCGCTGTAATACTTTAGCCCACCTTTCTACAGTTTCAGCGAATTACTAAAAGAAAACACCACCAAGATTAATAATAATAATAATAATAATAATAATAATAATAATAATAATAATAATAATAATAATAATAATAATAATAATAATAATAATAATAATAATAATAATAATAATAATAATAATAATAATAATAGTAGACCGAGAAGCTTTGAACCAACAGGAACAAAGAGTCTTGTGGCATCTTTAAAAAGGCCGACACATTGTGTTTAGCATAAGATGTCACAGATTGCAACCCATTATGCCTATGGCAATCTACAAAGGCTCATGCCCTATTGATTTGGTTGGCCTTTGGGACCCTACAAGACTCTCTCTTTTACTGTCGCCATGACCCCACACCCGTCAGGAAAGGAAGCCAGAGACTGGAGCAATGCACACCTCACCTCTTAAGTGTCAGGCAGCTCCACCACCCATCCCTCTGGCACTGCAGGCCACCCCATGGGTCCCCATGAAGGCAGCCGCCCTACAAGCCCCGAGGCTCAGGAGACGCACATGCAGCAGCCCTTGGCCAGGAGGGCCTCCCTGGGCCAGATGGGCCCCCCTGGAGACAGTCAAAGGTCTTCCTCCGCCTCCTCCTCCGGAGGTGGTGGTGGTGGTGGTGGTGGTTGTTCCCACCTAGACTCAGGGGCAGCTCCTGAGCTTAGAGGAGGAGTCCTTTCTGTGCCCAGAATCCCCGCCTGCTGGGAGTTGTAGTCCGTCCCTGGCCTGCTGCTTCCACGCTGTGCCCGGGGCAAGACACGCGCGCGTGGGCCTTCACACGCACAGGCACCGCCCAGGCCGCCCCTGGGCCGGCAGAAGCCAGGCAGCCTCGCCCCAGTGGGTGGGGGGGTGGGGGGGGGGTTTGGGCCCGAGTAGCCCCGGGGAACAAGAAGAGGCCCGGGCGCGGCTCCTGGGGGAAAGCCGCCTCCGCCTCCCAAGGAATGGCCGTGGGGCGGCTCGGTTAGGAGGAAGGGCCACGGCCGCCGCCGCCGCCGCCCCCCACCCCACCCACCACCACCCCCGGCCTCACCTCTGGCTCTGGGCTGGCCCGGCGGCGGCTCAGGAAGCGGGGAAGCAGAGGCGGAGGCCCAGCGGTGCCCGCGCCCTCCTGCGCTGCTGCTAGGCCTCAAAGCCTCGGCCTCGCGTGAAACGCTCGCCCGGGTGCCGCCTCTCTCCGCCTCGCCCGGCGCTGGACTCCGAGACGCTCCGTCCGTCCGCAGCAGTATCTTGGGAGAGTCACGTGAGCCCGGCCGCTCCCCCCCTCCCCACTCGGCCGCGGTCAGGTGACCGTCGGGGTCCGCCTGGGCCAAAGAGAGCTGAAGGGCTAGAGCGGCCCCGTGGCTTCGGGCGGCAGCAGCTGCAGCAGCGCCCCCATCGGCAGGGAGGAGGAGGAGGAGGAGAAGTTGTTGGCGCGTCGGAATGCGCCTTGACACGCGTCCCCTGGAGGAAAGGCGACTCGGCTTCCCTCCTGCTCGGCCGGCTTCCCACGTGCCCAAGGCGAGAGGAGGCTGGCTGCCTGGCTGGCTGGCTGGCTGGCCGGGTCTCTCTCGCCCCCGCGCCGCTTCTTCTCCGCCTTCGACCCGAAGGGAGAGAGACGTGCATTCAGACGTGCATTTGGGGCCACGCTCCCTTCTTGAACTCTGGCCTTTTGCACCCAGGGGGGTGCACGCGTAAGCGGGAACGAGTGGGTCCCTCTGAGGCCAAGGGGTCTCCTCTCGAGGAAATGTTTGGTATGAGCCCCCCTCCTTTCCAGCCACTCTTCTTGGGGGGGGGGGCGGGGGGAGGGGGGCGTTTTCTGTCCCGTATTGCTTCCTATATGATGGGGAACGGATCTCGCAGGGCTACTACTACTACTACTACTACTACTGGGGTGTAAGAGGAGCCTCCTCGAAGATTGTGCGTTTTACATCCACATTTTACATGCATTTTGCATGCATGTAAAGATTGTGCATTTTACATGCATTATGCACCACAATCGGGGGCGCACACGGGGCAACAACCACCACCACCACCCTGTTGCGCCTCCTCATCTTTTTCACGCCAGATCGAACTAAGGAAGGAAGGAAGGAAGGAAGGCATGCATTCACCCAAAAGAAGGAGCAGCAGGGGTTAAAAATTGCTGGAGACGTAATGGAGATACAATTGCAGATATAAAATCTACACTGCAGATAGAGGGTAGTTATGTTGTATACCCAAAAAAACCCACCCCAGTTTCGTATACTAAAAAACAGTCCTGCTGCTCATGGTTTCCCATATGGTCTAGCGGTTAGGATTCCTGGTTTTCACCCAGGCGGCCCGGGTTCGACTCCCGGTATGGGAAGTTCCGATCTTTTGGACTGAAGGAGTCCTTCCCTTGACTTTTTTCATTTTCCTTAACGTGAAAACTAATACGCAGTGGGCATCTTCCAGTCATCAGCTGCTCTTCCCCTTTCACTTGCTCTCACCCGCTGCTTTCCTAGTGTGCCTTTGCTCCCCGAAAGGCGAAGCAGCAAAGGGAGCCGCACGCCACGGATGCAAGAGGCCTTTCTCCTCGCGAGGAGGCGCTGCGGGGCCTCTTTGGCTGCCTCGGGAAGGAAGGAAGGAAGGAAGGAGGGAAGGAAGCCGGCGAGGCCTCCCTAACCCTAAGCCCGGGCTTGGAAGGGATGGAAGCAGCTCCCAGCCGTTCAATTAGGAATCCCTCCCTCCTCCCTCCCTCCCTCGCTCCCTCTCGCGTCGTGTCTACTCACGAGTAATAAGGCGCACCTAACGAAGAGTGGCGAGAAAGGCACAAGGACGGTTGGGGCTTCAGCCTCCTCCCTCCCCTCTCGCTGGTTGCTGGAAAAGGGTTACATTTTTGTTCATAGCCTACTCGAGGAATTCCTGCCCCCAAACTTGGGTCATTCACAAACCAAGGGCTCCGCAACGCTGCGTTTCCGTACTACGCTCATATTAATTGGGGGGGGGGGCGGGGGGGGCTTTTGCCTGCCCCCCCCCTCCTCTGGCCGGTTGCAGCGGAATGAATCCCTAAGAGACGGGGGTGGGGGTGGGGGTGGGGGTGGGCCCTGTGTGATTTCTCTGCAAGACCACCTGTTATGTCCAAGAGCTGTCAAATTCTGACAGCCTAAATATCATAAGAACATAAGGACAGCCTTGCTGGAACGGCCACAGGAGCCCATCATCCAGTCCAGCCTTCTGTCTCACACAAACAGTGGCTCACCATTGGCTTCAGGGTATTCTTCCCAAGCAGATAGATGCCTTCTTCACCTGCTTAGGATTCCTGCCTGGAAATGGCATTTATTGAGGGACATCCTCCTGCCTACCTCTCCAACACGGAGGTCGTCCTTAGGTATCTATTATAATTATAGCCATTGATACCCTTGTCCTCCATGAACTTGTCTAATCCTTTCTTAAAGCTGTCAAGACTGACAGCTGTCACCACTTCTTCTGGCAGGGAGTTCCATAGACCAGGGATCCTCTCTCTGGGTGAAAAAGTATCGCGAGAGACCTGTCAAAAAAAGGAGGGAAATGTTGCAATAACAGTTTGGGTGCCTGGGCTGATTGAAATGGAACTCGTGCTGATAGATGTTTGAATGTTTGTATTTTGAACCTTGGGAATAATTGCTGCCCTTCAGGAGAGAGAGATCTGAAAACCTGGCGGGCAGGGCAGGTGTGGGGCGTGGATGGTGGAGTGCCCCCCCCTCCGCCTGCTGGTTAGTTTAGCTTATATCCACTCAGTAATAGAGGAACTCTCTCTCTCTCTCTATTATTATTATTATTGTTACAAGTAGTAGGTGGGTTTTAAATGGTTTTTTTACTGGGGTTATTGTTTTAATGGGCTTTATCTGTGTGTGTTGTATTTGTAAGCCGCCCGGAGTCCTTGTGAGTGGGGCGGCTATAAAAATATGAATAAATCAATAACGAATAACCGACGGCGAGGATCGCCACCAGAGAGCCTTGTTTCCTCGTCCGCTGCCTGCGGCCCCTGCCCACCCAGCCTGGAGTTGGCAGCCAACCTGTTGCTTGTTCGTCCGTCCGTCCGTCCGTCCGTCCCGAGTCATGGCTATCGGTCTGTGGCGGCGTCCGGGAGCCGGGATTTTCTTCCACTCGCCGCAGAGGGCGTGGGGAGGGGTGGGGGGTGGGGGGGTGTCGGAAAGATGCGAGTGACTCGTTCTTTTTGGGGGGGGGGAGAGAGGAGAAGAGGGGGCGGCCCTTCTCTAACACCAGACCTGCTAACAGCCACTGAAAGAGCCGCTTAGAATGCCTTTCAAGGCCCGTGGACGTCGCCCAATCGAGTGGTGGGGAGTTCCGCGAGCTTGTTGGTGGCGTATCTGCCCGGACTCTGCACGTGCTCAGAGGCAACTTCAACGAGGTTCTCCTGACTGAGGCTGCCTCTGGATGCCAAGCCCTTTCCCCCCCCCCCGGCCCCCTTCGAGAGCCTCCTCCTCCCCCCGTCCGAGGGGCTTTCCATCCCACCCCCTCCTTAGGGCCTCGTTGCCCCGCGCGAGCCCCGCCCCCTTCCTTCCAGGCTCCCCATTCATAAAAAAGAAGAAGTCCCCATTCGATTCGTAGCGCTGTGACAGTTCTCCGGGGAACTCCGCCCATGCCGCTCGGGGATTGGCTGGCCGAGCGGATCGGGGGCGTGGCCTAGAGAATAAAACTAGAACCGCGCCCGACCTGACCATTCAGTCTTGAACTCGCTGCCTGGGGACGTTGGCCGGCCGGGGTGGGTTGATTCCTTCGGGAGCCCCGAAATCAAGGGCCAGGACCCGTGAAGACCCATAGCAAGCACGATGGAGACGGGAAGTGCAACCGGGACAGGTAAGAACGACCTCTTTGCTCACTACGACTGCATGGGTGTACACGTGTATACAGGTAGAGAGACACAGTTTCATTGGGAAGGCTGGTCTCTGTGCATTTTCTGGAGATCCGGATCCCCTGCGTTGGTCCTCTTACTCTTCTTCCTTGTCCTTGAATGGAGGGAGGGGTGATGTTGGGCGGGCGGGCGGGCGCGGGCAGTTGTTCCGAGCGAGGCACGGGGGTCTTTGGGGGGTGGGGTGGGGTGGGGTGGGGGGGTGGTCTCGGGGCCTCAAAGAGGTCAAGGAACACCTCGCTGACCTTAGGACTCCTCTCTCCTCATACCTGGGCAAAAGTTATTCAGCAGATCGTTTGAAAGAGGCACGGTGACAAAAGTGCATTCGTTCATCGGCTTTCACTCAACTGTCTTTTCTTGCCTCATCCTAAACTTGCTTTCACCATATAGGCTCTGTACATCCAATTATAAACATGGGTGATAATTATAGTGGGCATAGACGAAGAGAGATGCTGCCTTCCGAAGTCATGGTGCTGGAACAAGTATTTACATTGCCACTTAACCCAGTATGTCCAGTAGCCAGTCTCCCCCCACCCCGCACCCTGTTTTGGCATTTGCCCACCTTGTTATCTCGATCCTGGGGGGTCGGGGGAGGGCAGGTGCCCTGAAAGGTAGGTGGCACTAATCCAGGGTCTTCAGGCCTTCCTGAGATCCTCAAGAAAGTTCCCAGCAAAGCTTTCCTCTTTGTCTTGGGTCCTCCCCTGCAGCCTAGTTTTTGGGGTCCATGTAGGGCAGGGGTGCCCAAACTTTTCAGGCTGTGGGCCAGTCATGTGGTTCCTCCCACCAGAAGCAGAAATAAAATGTGCCTTGCAGGCACTTCCAATAGGATGCGATAGATTTTTAGGCTGCCATTTTCTCTGCTTAAAGCAGTGGTGCCCAAACTACGCCCCATGGGCCGGATCCAGCACCTGACACCAATTCATCCAGCCTCTGCCACCCTTCTCACCCTCCAGGTGTGGCAAGGGTGGCATGGGCCAGATGAATTTGTGTTGGGCCAGATCTGGCCTGTAGTTTGGGCACCCGTGATGTAGGTCTTCTATGTGATCTTTCACCCTGGCAGCTCCTTCTAAGAAGCCCAGGCTCCTTCATGGAGAAATATTAACCAACAGTCAGAGGCTGCCATAGAAGAGCTGGCACCACCATTTTAGCCAGGAGTGGGGCCACTGCCAGGTTACCCATTTGCCCCCAAGTCTGAGAAGGAGGCAGCTAACTAATCCACCCAAGCATCTCTGCTGCACTGCATCCCGACTATTTGGTGTTGACCAATTGTGGTCATCAGGACAGAATCATAATCAATATTCCCCCACCCCCACCTTGCCCACAAGCATGTAGAAAAGGCAAATATGGGCCCAGATGTGTGAAAGTTGACATATGTGTCCAAACCTGCATGATTCCTGTTAAACACTATAAATCAGTGTTGGCTGCTACTCATGTCGAGTATACATTTTCCCCCTGGAAATCATTTTCCAGGAAAAATGCCATTGGCATGAATTTGTTTAAGGTGGATCCCAGCTTGCCATGAAATGACCCACACACTGTGATCACGGAGCCATCTCCTGCGGTATGTATAAAATGAGACAGGCAGGATTTGAACACCAGGACTGCAATGGACTGCCGCAGCCTTGAGGATATGGACAAGGTGAGCCTTCACAGCCAGTCCATCTGGCATGGCCTCTTCCCCCTCCATGACTGTTGGGAATCACTCATTTTGCCCTTGGGCCCAATAGGATGGTTTCCAGTGGCATTTCCTCCACTGAGGATGAGCCCATAGCCATTGGCCCCTTTAGGGAGTCAGACAAGTTACCACTGCCCAACACTTGGTGTTGAGTTGCTGACTGTATGGTCTACTCTGTTGCTGTAGCGGGATGTCCAGCCAGACAAGCACCATAAATAATTCTATGTGATAACCAAACAAGTCCTAGCAGTTTTCTGGTCCTTGTAGCCCTGGTTGTGGCTCGTCTAATGCCTTTGCATAACTCTCTCTGTAGAGATGGAAGTGGGTGCTGGTAGTCAGGCTGAGGTCTAGGAGGCTGGAAATGCCCGTCTCTTCCTCTGCTGCAGGCGGGTGGGCAGGATAGGTTCCCTTCCTCCTGCGCCTAGGCGGAGCCGGGCAGTCTGTCGTCATTCCTCTGTAGCCACGTGTTCCTTTTGATCCTTCTGTTCATGTCCTGCCTTTTATCCAGGAAACCCAGAGCCTTCATCCCTTTCTTTGCTCTCCTAGCAGCTGGGGTGTGAGTCGGGGGTGCATTATTAACTGTATGCGAAGGTGATGTCGTGTGTCACCAATGCACATAAGGCTCATTTGTGTGTGCTTATCTTTGTAGTGCTGTCCACTGAAGATCTGGATGACTTCTTGATGGAGTTTGACCAAGTGGTCCAGGACTTTGAGGCGGGCCAACCTTCTTCTCAGTACGAGCAACATTTGAATGAGCTGAAAAGGAAGACCTCTGGAGCCGCCACTCCGTACGACAGCGGCATTGATGACTCAGAAAGTGAGCCCCTGCTTCTTTCTCTAGCAGGAACTGTGGTGGGGAAAGGGGAAGAGAGACTTTCTGTGGCCTTGCTTTCTATAGGATTCCCTCTGCTCTTTGAGCTGCTGGTGGCAGGTTCAGCCCTGTTTCTGCCCACAGCATTGTTCAGTTTGCAAGAAGAACTGAGGTTCAAAATTCGGCACAGCCGTTTGCAGATGGAAAGCTCAGCAGCCCCTGTCTGCTTCCGACAAACATCAAGTTCCTCATCCAACCCCCACAGTTTCTGGTTTCCCCTTCTTGCTTTACCCACCCACCCTTTTGCATCTGGTGTGTGTGTGTGTGTGTGGGGGGGGGGCGGCGGCGTGGTCCACCCTGGGCCTTTAAAGAGGATTCAGAGGTTCTTGGCATGCAGAAGGGGTAGCTTAGCACCCAAGCCACCTCTTTCCAGAGTTCAGGCTATGGATCTTGAATGTACCTATTTGATTCACTGAGGATGGATGTTTGTGGACTGCTGGCATGGCCAGCAACTACTTAATGCTGTGATGGTGAACCTTGGCACTCCAGACATTCTTGGACTTCAAATCCCAGAAGCCCAAGCACCCTGTGAATCCACACGAATGGGTTTACTGCGATTCATCCTGCCCATGCCACCCTCGTCGCTCCCGGAAGTGGAAGTAAAACACACCCATACGGAGGAAGGGTTAACCCGGAAGAGCCTTAACAGTACGGGCGTGTTTTACTTCTGCTTGCAGGAGCGATGAGGGCAGCGCGGGCTGGATGAATTGCAGTAAACCCATTTGTGTGGATTCACAGGGTGCTTGAGCTTCTGGAAATTGAAGTCTAAGAACGTCTGGAGTGCCAAGGTTCGCCATCATGGACTTAATGTCTCTGCTTTGAGAGCAAGGGGTCAGGAGCTATCACAGCCCAGGGGGTTTACAGACCAGACGTGAAACTGTCTAAATGAAGGCACCTTTGGGTGAGTTCATTGTGCAGTTCCTTTGGCCTGACTTGGTGTGAGAAAGTTTAGCTGGCAACACTGGGTTGCTGTCACCAAGGTATGCCTGATTGTGGTTTAAAAAGACCACACCCTTTGCAGAGGCTCTTTCTGTGCCCCCCAATGGGTGTAACTGAGAAGCCTAGATGCATTCTCTGGGAACCCGAGAGGTCCCTTCCCAATCTTCTCCTTGTGCCTCCCAGCTGGGACCATAGGTTTGTATTAGCAGCAGCAGCTGCAGCAGCAGCAGCCGCCGCAGCAGTGGGAGGCTAGAACAGGTCCCTCCTCCTGCCCACTTCAGGGATAGGAAGCCCCCCCTCCCTCCCCTGGGCTATTTGATTGTGACTGGCCTGCCACTAGGATCCTAAGATGTTCTCACCTTCCTCCGCAGGTAACGGCACTTCCCCCGGCAGCAGCCTCAACACCAGTGAGGAAGACCTGAACACCTCAGCCACGGTGGGAGCGGATTCCTGCCCCAAAGGTGAGGCCCCCCCTCACCTTTGAAATGGACTTCTTTGATTCAGTGAGGAGGGCTGAGGGTTGCAAGCCAAAAGCCGTCAGAAGGCCTTAGTGGGTCTTGCCCAGGCTTAGCCCAACCTGCTCTGAGTGGGTGCGGAGCCTGTTCAACCCAAGAGCCACAATCGGTTTCTTCTCTCTTTCTGGAGACTTTCGTCATCGTCTGGTGTGGCGATGCCCTCAAAATACACATCTTGGTGTGATGCAACACAGAAAGATGGTGTCATAAAATCCGTGGGTTTCCTGCCCAGCGGCAGGGCCATTGGGTTCTCTCTGCCTGAGAGGTGGCTTGTTCTTGTTCTGGCACTTCTAGCGGCCTCCACCAGTGATGTTTGGTTTTAGGGCAAGAGCATAATTAAGATGAGAAACAATGGTGGAAAAGTGACTTTGATGGGAGGATTTCCCCCCATAACCTCAGAAGTGAACACCACATCCAAGTGGAAACCCATTGGACTTTCTGCTCAGAGCCCTTCTGAGGCCAGCAGGTAAGTCTGTCACTTGGTCTCTCTTTATGTTGCAGCCAAGCTGGGGGACACCCACGAACTGGAGGAATTCATTGCTGAGCTGGACAGAGCGTTGCAGGGTAGGTACCTGGGTGGGGACAGGTGGTTGGCCTCTGGGCTTTCTCACCATGGGGAGATGGGGGGCAGGACCCCTAGTGTAGAGGATAGGTACCCAGTGGGTGGGGGAGAGCAGGTGGTTGGCCTTTGATGCCAAGGTTTGCCATCACGGCACTAAGCCCTCTGGGAGATGAAGGTTTAGGTGGACTTTGAGCGCAGTTGTGGGAAGAGGGAACAGAGGCGAGACACTGTGCTTGTTTTCTGTTCGTGTCTTTAACCCCCCTCCCTCTCTTTCCCTCCAGAGATGTGAGTTGCTCCATCTGTCTGTGCTCAAGAGAAGCGTCTGTCTCTGAAGCCCCACTGCTGCTGCTCTGCTTCCTATATCATCCCACAGCATGGACTAGCCAGGGGTCCTCTGGCAACACCAGACCCGGCCCAACAAGTTCAGGTTCTCGCTGTTCCGGATTCCACAGCCTTTCTGGATCGCTGCACCTGGACCTTCCTCTGTGGAGCCAGAGATGCAGCCGGTTTGACCTGTCCTACCCAGTGTGGAGTTGTGCACTTCACATCAGATCTCTGTGCAAGCAAGAAGCTAATGGCATTGTCCTGATGACCTGCCATGTTCCGAACTCTTCTTGAAGCTATTATGTGGGTGATCCTTAAAACATGTCTACTTCTCAACATGAAAAATGAGCACCTGCTCTCCTCTACCTGTAGCAGAGGGTTTGGGGAGCCACACCTCCCAGAGGAGAAGGCCATGCAGGGAGGTGCGGAGGAGGATGAATCCAGAAGGCAGCTCTCTGGGGTCTTGAACCAGGCTGGTTTTCCTCATTTGGCTAGGTGAGCTAAAATCCAAGGAAAGACCGACAACATCATCGCTGCCCACGTGCCTCCCTCAAACACAGACCTAGAAACTGCTTTTGCAAATGTGCCCATGGCATGGCCCTGGGTATGGAAGCAGATGGAATGTATGGACACCATGCTTTGGTGTGCCAGAGCTGCCCCATTGCTGCCAAAGGGGGTGGAAGGCCAGTATCGTGGCCCTCTGGTGACATGAAGGAGGAGAACCTTGTGCTGATGTACATGTATTTGCATGTTATGCACATTGTCATCCCCTCCAAGCTTACCATGCCTGGGGATTCTGTGGCTTAACTGGAGCAGGCACCTCCTTCCCCACAGTTGTTTTCTAATGTATATATTGCACAATAGTAACATTGAGCCTTTGTTTGTACACATGACTATTTAAATAAAGGGAGCTTTTGCAGAGACTTTGACCCTTTCCATAGCTCACTTCCACACAACATAGAGGTTGATCCAGGGATCACAGAATCCGATCCTAGAGTCATAGAGCTGTAGAGATGGGCAAGCGGCCTGTGGGTCAACTAATCTGGCCTTTGTCCAAAGAGGTACATTTTCCCAGGTTGGGGGCATGATTCGACGTTTGATTGACCAAGAAATGGACTTCTTTCCTGTCTCGATCGAACCCTGGGCTGCCAACATGAAGCCCCTTTCTTGGCTTTGTCGTTGGCCAAACTTAAGTCCTCATCGGTGCAGTGGTTTCTTCCTCTGAAGGTCCACAAGACCTTGTTCCTAGAGCATCACTTAGGTCAACCACTTCCTTGCCAGCTGCCACGGAGGCTCTCGGGGTTCTCCCCAGACAGCATCTTCTGCTCCTGGGAGTGACCATGTGAGCTGAGCATACAAGGCTACTGGAGATGAGGAACCCTACCCCACCCACTTGCACACTACACTGGGGAGAGGGAAGAAGCCCTGGGCGAAGATGCATAGCCATGTTGCCTGCTGATGGTCTCTCTGTGTGTATGTAGAGCAAGGGTGCCCAAATTATGGCTCCTGATGCCAATTCATCCAGCCTATGCCACTCCTGGAAGCAGAAGTAAAATGCACCCACGCGCCATAATTTGGGCACCCCTGGTGTAGTAATGTCTAGAGGGTAGCTTGACCAACCACAAGCCTCTGGAGAAGGCTGGCTAGTAAGGTTCCCTCTTTCCCAGGGGTAGGAGGTGGGTGGGTGGGTGAAGGGTGGGGCAGGAATCATGGCTTCAGTGGGAACCAATGATTAAATGCAAGCCACGCCATTCCCTGTCACTTGTTGCTTTGGGAAGTAAAGGGGACGGGCAAGATAGCAATGAATTTGCTGCTGCAATTAGTCATGTTTGAAGGGCATTTTGGGAGGAGTCGTTCATGTGGTACGCAATTATTTTATCCATCCTTTACATACTCCCCCCCCCCCTTAAGAAAATATATATGTGGTGAAACAGGAGCAAATGTCCATGCTTCAGAAGCCCCAGTGGATATGTGAAGGAGTCATGGCAGAGTGTTACTTTCCAAACATTTTAACGAGTAAAGGAGATGAATTACTTTTACAAACTAACCTTCCAAGTCCTGCTTCTCCCAGAGAATTGCATGTCAGGGAAAACCCTAAATCAGTGCTTGAAAACTTTTGATTTGGAGGTTGGCGTTCTATTTTTGGGTCCCCAAACGCAGCGTTCCCAAGGGTGTGCCCCTGGCCGGCCGCCCTATGGATTTCCTGGCTTCTTCTGCCAGTGCCTTTCACCAGGATGGTATCCAGCTCTTTCTCCAGGGTGGCATTATTTTGTCTTGCATGATATTTCCTTTCTTTCACTTCTGGTTCAGGTGGCTTCTTCTGCTGGGCTCAAAGGGCGCATGGGCAGGCGGGGTGGGTGTGTTTGTGGGGTTCTTGGCCATAACTGAGTTGGACTGCTGAGCATGAAGGCTTCAAAAAGCCAGCAGAAGCTACACCAGTTGAGAAAATAGACCCTCTTGATGTTATGGCCTCCACATAAGGTCAGGAGAGAAGGAGCTGCAGATGCCGAGACAACGAAGCAAGAGAAGGACCCTCAACGTCCTCTGAATGGAGAATGAGCCTCATGACCTCTCGCTCAGATCCAGGAAGAGCTTTATGGCAAGAACAAAAATTCTTGCAAGAGCAAACCCAAATGAGAAGATGGAGGAAGGTGCTCACTGGACAAGGCACGGCATTCAAGGAGGATCTGGTTGAGGAACCCAACCTCCCCTATGTCAACTTTTGGAGGGCCCTGAATAGCCTGATGGTTGGAGTCCCTAAAGACAAGGCCAACAGGTTCAAGTGGGGGCAGATGGCGCACGACAACATGCTGTGTGTATGTGCAGAGCTACATTTGCTGGTTTGCCAATTACTACCAGACACATGCACCGATGAGGATTTAAGTTTGGCCAACATCAAAGCCAATAAAGTGGCTTCGTTTTGGCAGCCCACGGTTGGATCTGGACACAAAAGAAGAAGAAGAAGAAGAAGACCTACTTTGCTAGCCTATTCTCCTCCCATTTGAAGCCCCACATGGGTGGTGGCGAGAACGTGATGGTTTCTGAGACTTGCATGTGCCTTCTGCACGTGGAAGGAGGCGGCTGAGTGGTACAGTCTCTTCAGGCTCTTGTGGTTTTCACTCCCTGTCGGAGTATGCCGCGTAACGTCTGTTTCTACTTTGGTTGCTGTTTTGCTCCGCTCTGCAGTTGGCTTGGCTGGGGTCAGGAAGGAAGTGGCGCATGGGAGGCCTCTTGCGGTGTTCGCTCTTTTGAGCAGACTCCTTTGCTTTCCATGCCTGCCTGGTTTTGCAAAAACCCATCAGGGAGGTGGAGGAGGAAACTATCTTTTGAATAGCTTCTACTTCACAGCTGTTGGAAGCAGGGAGGGAGATGTACCAGGGGTAGGCAGGGCAACTTTGGCATGAGAAGCACCCCCAGCCTAAACACTGCCTGGACATTCAGAAGTTATTTTCTGTTCAGCCAGTTTACAGAGCTGTGCTTAGGTTTGGAGTTTCTTTTCTCTGTTACACGGTTTATGTTCTTTTATGTTTCATTCACACTCCAGTTAATTTTTGCTTTCTCTGCCTCTCACACTCCATCCTGGGATGCCAGGACATGCTAGGATAGTGCTGGTGAACCTTGGCACTCCAGGTGTTCTTGGACTTCAATTCCCAAAAGCCCAAGTCTCTGTGAATCCACACAAATGGGTTTACTGCATGGACACACAGTAAACCCATTCGTGTGGATTCACAGGGACTTGGGCTTCTGGGAATTGAAGTCCAAGAACACCTGGAGTACCAAGGTTCGCCATCACAGTGCTAGGATAAATTAACACAAGAGGGAAGAAGGAAGAGAGTGTAGGAGCTAATCCCTTTTACTGTGATGTTCCTCCTGGCAGGTGGGAAGGGGGCATAAAGGCGTCCAATGTCACCCACCCACCAAGCTGTGGTTCCCAATCTGGGACTTTACATCCTCAAGACAATCCGAACTATGCACTCCGACTCAGTGTAAATCTTGAGTGTGCAGTATTTTAAAACCCATCATCAGATAAGGTTTTGAATCTGCTTTTAATCCTTTTCGTCTCTCTATTTTGTATTGCTTTGGGAGCTGCAGCGGGCAGAGAACGAATGCACTAAATAAGCTCCAGTTCTGATTGCATGCCCTTTTCTGGGAACACCCACCTGCCCTCCCCCAAGAAAGACCCATTCATCAGGAGTGTGGTCAGATTAGGCAACCACGTGAGTCAAAGGCTGGTGGAAAGAAGCCTTTCTCCTTGGGCTTGGGCTGGCTGAGTCATTGACCACACGCTCCACTCTGTCCAGCCAACAGAGAGTGGCTTTCTCTTCCAGGTCTTCATGGAGCACAACGGAGCCAGCAAAAGGGGTGGTTATTGTGGCATGGGGGGGTGGGGGGTCGCTTTGGGAACACCGGTGACGTCTGTACCACCTCTGCCACGTGGCCTCCCACTGCAAGCAAGCAGTGGACGGTAGAGGCTGGCCCTTGAACCTTCCTCTGACCAGGGCACATGGAACCCAGGCATTGTGAGAGGAGGGACCGGGCTGGGGGCAGGTGGGGCGGGGGGTGGGGGGTGGGGGGCGGGAGTAGGACAGAACAGACAGGGCTCCATTGCAGGGCTCCATTCACCGGTCACTCCTTCAGGCACAGATGTACATGGCATGGTGTAAAAGTCCATGCCATGTACATTTGCCTGAAGAAGTGACCTGTGAGTTACCAAAGCTGGCATTGTTTTAGTTTCTGAGTGACCCTATGCGGTGGCTCAAGTGGTTAAGGTGCTGACTGGAAGTTCGGCAGGTCAGCAGTTCAAGACCAAAGTACTGCATGACGGAATGAGCTCCCGTCTCTGTCTCAGCTCCTGCCAACCTAGCAAGAAATTGCAAGTAGATAAATAGGGGCCAACATTCCGTGCACTCCGGTGTCTAGTCATGCCTGCCACATGTCCACGGAAATGCCTGCAAATGCAGACAGCACTGGCTCTTCGGCTATGAAACAGAGATGAGCACTGAAACCTAGATTCGGATACGACTGGCTTTTAAGTACAGGTGACCTTTATAAAAGGTATCGGCTCCATTCTGCAGTTGTTTGGTTGTATGGATGGGTCACACGGCTTAATTTTGCTAAAGGGAGCAAGGCTGCAGTGGCTCTCCTGGCCGGCGGTGCCTCTTCTGGCACACTGGGAAAGCAATCGGGTCTGCTGAGAGTCACGTAGCAAAACCAACTTCCCTGGGAAGAGGAACTGTGTGTGTGTGTGTGTGGGGGGGGGGGGCACTTTCTCCACCCCAGTCGGCCTTTCCCCATGCGTGCCATACCCTTCCTGTTCTTGTTTTGCTTCCAAACCTGGACCACGGGTTACAGAGAACCACCGTGGCCGCAGAGGGGAACCCCTGGAACCCCACATGACTCCCCATTGAGTTCTGCAATGGACACTGGGAAGGCGGGTGGGGTGGGGTGGGGTGAGCCACCAGCACACCCCTTGCAAGGCGGGAGACGGAGGGTGTCACATTTCCCAGGAGGGGTGAACCAGTAGGATGACACAAAGACCCACACCACACCCACACCACAGAGGGATGGGGAGAAAGTAATGCACACAAGGCTGTCATTCATCCCAAAACACTTTCTTTGGTGCCATGGACAGATTTGCATTTCAAAAGTCAGGAGGAAGCTGTTCTCCTGAAGGAGAATTCTTCCTGGCCCCCTTTCTCTCTTAAAGAAGCCCTGGCAACAGGAGGGTGACTGAGCACACGCCCCCCGCCCCGCCCCACCCCACCCCACCCCAGATCCCAGTGGGGATGGAAAGGAGAAAGCATCACCTCCGTCCACTCCACGTCTCCTCAGGCTCAAAGAGTGGCAATTTTGGTTCTGCTATTGTTAGTCTGGACAGGCTATGGCAGGGATTCTCAACTGGTGGCCTGTGGGCCAGATGTGGCTCCCCACCGCCTCCACCACACCCAGAAGTTCCATAGGGTGGAGGATGGGCAAAATGGCCATCCGGCCCCCAAAGCTGTCTGAGGGAGCGTGGCTTGGCCCCTGGCTTAAAAATGTTGAGAACGCCTGAGCTATGGCACTAGAGTAGTAAGTAGATGATCCTACTACCAGCAACTCAGTGGAGTCTACTCAGATCCTCCCTCCACCTTCTCTTCCCCAGAATGAACATGCCAGCCATTCCTTGTGAGGGGGCTTGTTGTTTCCGAAACCTTTCCCATTTCCCTCTCCTTGCCCTGTCTGGGAGTCTTCAGCCTGGCTAAAATCCTTCTTGAACGAGATTGCCACAGCGCCACCAAGGACACTAGAGCTGTGGTTCCCAATCTGGGGCACCATTTGATTTTGGTGTGTGTGTGTGTGTGTAAAATTCGAGAATGAGTTATTAACAGTGAATAGCTTTTTAGGCTTCCGCCACGTGAATAGGAGTTCACTTCTTGAATAATGAGAAGCATATGGCAGCAGGATTTTAGAAATGCTTAGGTGGGGCATGGCCAAAAAAATGGTTGGGAAAGCCTGATCAGAGCCGAGCTGAGCACCATGGTCCCCTCTCTTCCTTGTGAGACTCATCCACTGTCTAGTAAGTCCTGGCTACAGCCTAGAAGTCCAATGCGTGGCCCCCTTTGTCATTTGGGCCCCCAACTCAAATTGGTGTTTGCTTCCCTTTTGTGACCTTAAGTGAACTTTCCACCCTCACTTTCTCCTACTTCCTCTGCCAGACCACCTTTGGGGAAACAGGTACTGTATATACTCAAGTATAAGCCGACCCAAATTTAAGCCGAGGTACCTAATTTTGACCTGAAAACACAGGAAAACAGATTGACCTGAGTATAAGCAGAGGGTGGGAAGTGCAGCAGCTCCTAGTGAGTTTCTATAATCGAAATACATGAAAATATGTTAAAATTAATCAAATTGTTGGCATATCTCAATCTGGCACAGTTCTGGGATCTTCGTGGTCATTGACCCAAGTATAAACCGAGACCCCTTTTGGGGGCTCGTTTTTGGGGCTTAAAAACTCGGCTTATACTCAAGTATATATGGTATGTTGCTCATGTGGTTCTGATCCTGGGGAGGCATTGATGGAGGGCTAGCGTCTTCTATTTCATCCTATGCACATTGACCTCCCGCCTCCACGCAGGCACACAGTTCAAGCTTTGGAGGGCCGCAGCCTTCATAGGCACAAGAAGCATTAATCAAGCATGGCATTGCATGGGGGTATGGGCTGGGCATGTCTTCTCAAGCATTGTGGAGAGGCTACTCAGATGGTTAGCTCTGGTCCTCCTCCTCCTCCTCCAAAGGAAGATGACTTCAGCTACGAAGCATCCGTTGTTTGGGATCCACACTCGCTCCCCCTGCCACTTGCTTGCCTGCTGGGTCTCTTCCTGCCATTGTGCAGAGCTAGCTGGGTTGGGTGTGTGTGTGTGGTGTGTGTGTGTTGTGGCTCTGTTGTCCAGAGGATGGAGGTGGAGACATGGCGCCCCATTCTAGGATCCAGCAGCTGGATTTGTCTCTGTGGGTGAACTTCCTCAGCAAAGCAGATCCACAACTCCAGGTCTCAGGGATAGAGTAGACACCAGCTCTTGACTGAGTCTTCTCTAGCCCTGGCTTTAAGGAGACAACCCAGGCTACCAGACCCAGGCTATCTTTTCATGGTGCAGTTCCAGTGGCTTGCTACATGCAGGCAGGGTTTCATCAGGTGAAGACTCGTCTTGCACACCCAGGTGTGCAGGAGACCTTTTATATGGACGTCACAGCTCCCCTCCTGGTACAAGCAAAGCAGGAGCTGGGGAGCGGGCAGGAGGTAGCCCTTTGCACACACACTCTCTGGCCCCTCCACCCATACGGGCATGAATTCGGACAACTACAGGCTGTTTTTAGTTATCTTTTGAATGATGTAAGCCAGTGGCCACTACCTGCTGCATCTTGTGGCTATGATTCCCCTACAACCAGGGGTCAAATGCTGGTCTGGTACTTTCCACCCAAGGGGAATCTGGGCTTGTATTCATTCTCTGCTGCTTCAGGGGAGATACAGCAATGACCCCAGTGACTCCCTGGAAATTTCCCCCAGGTCTGCTTTTGCTTTCTGCCTGGTGAGGCATCACGCATCGATTTCAGCATTTCCCCTCCATGGAGAGTCTTCTCAGCAACCAGTCAACAAAGTGGGTGGCCCCAGGACAGGAACATGAGAATCACGCGGTCAAGTCCTATTTTTGAAATGACACAATAAGCAGATTTTGTGCTCAGCCCTGGTGGTGCATTTCCTAGAATGCACAAAGGCAGAACAAGGCCGTCTTCTTCCCTCCAGAGGTTTCGCCATTGTTACGGCAAAGGCACTCAGGTTGTGCCAAACCATTCCTGCTGCCAGAATGAGAACCAGCTTTGCGCATTATTATTTCTTCTCTTTCGGAGTCCCTCTCTCACCTGGGACAGCCACTGGTTCCAGAATATCTGCATCACAGCACTCTGAATCTTGACGCTGACACCTTCCCAAGAACAACACCCATGTTTAAAAAGGCACTGAAATCTAATACAGGGGTGCCCAAACAACAGCCCGTGGGCCAGATCTGCCCCCGATGCCAATTCATCTGGCCCACGCAGCCCTTGTCGCTCCTGGAAGTAAAATGCGCCTGTATGGGCATGTTTTACTTCCGCTTCCAGGAGCAATGAGGGTGGTGCTGGCTGGATGAATTGGCTTTGGGGGCCAGATCTGGCCCACAGGTTGTCCTTTGGGCACCCCAGGTTTAAGCAGAGAAAATGGCAGCCTAAAACCTATCTCATCCTGTTGCAAAACAGATTGAAAGGTGTGTTTTACTTCCACTTCCAGTGGGAGGAACCATGTGACCGGCCCGCTGAACCACATGACTGGCCCACTGAACCATTTTACTGACCCTCAGCCTGAAAAGTTTGGGTACCCTTGATCTAATAAAACAAATGACAGGGCTCACGGTTGACTCAACCTCTTCCATCCTTCTGAGGTAAAATGAGGACCCAGCAAGTTGGGGGCAAAATGCTAATTGACCAGAGAGTACACTAAGTGCTATGGGGCGGTATACAAATATAATTACTATTGCAATTACAGTAGAGTAGCAGTATAAAGCACATTGTTTATACTGAAGGTCTTTAACATGGTTTCTTACTTGGAAAGAACCAGTTACTTGTTAAATTGGAAAAGTCATTTTATTCCTACCTTAAACGAAGGCAGCCGAGGTGATTCTTACATGATACAAATGCAAGAGAAAAAAGGTGATACTGTAACTTTATTGGATCACTACAAATCATGAAAGCTGGAATAGTGACCAGAATGAAACACAATTAAGCAAATGTTGATATTGAAAATGTAACAGAGGAAAAAGCAATTTAATAGCAGAGTTTTCTCCATTTCAAAGTCTCAGGTCGTAGCCAACTAGCGCAGATGCATTTCCAGTCCTCACCGTTTGCAGTTTGAAGGCTCAAGAATTTTGTGTCAGAAATTATTCTGGGTGGAAAGGATTTCTGCAGAAGAAATTTCACTCAGGGAATGCCCAAGTGAAGTACTCGGGTCTCAAACTGCCAACTTACCAGCCTTCCAGATAACAAGGTGAGCTTCTTAACCACTGAGCCACGGCAGTCCCTTAAAATACGGTAATAATTTCATGTCAGAAATTATTCTGGGTTGAAAGGACTTTTGTGGGAGAAACTCTGCTCAGGGAACGCCCAAGTGAGGCTCCTTTCATGTCCCCAAAAGCTGGGGCAGAGACGGACACTCAATCCGTCATGCAGTAGCTGGGACTCGAACTGTCGACTTGCCCGCCTTCCAGCTAACAAGACGAGCTTCTTCACCACTGGAAGAGATGGAAAATGTGGGAGAACCCTGGTGTGAGATCGCTGGCCAGGGTGAACCAGTCCAGACTGGACAGACGAAGGGACTTGTGACCCAGGCAACCCTCCCACTCCCAGCACTCCACGAACACACACCCACACACACACACACACACACACACACACACACACACACACACACACACACACACACACCCCTACCTCTTTCTGAGCGTGGCTCAGTGGTTAAGAAGCTCGCCTTGTTAGCTGGAAGGCCGGCAAGTCGGCAGTTCAAGACCCGAGTACTGCATGACGGAATGAGCGCCCAGCCTCTGTCCCAGCTCCTGCCAACCAAGCAGTTGGAAAGCAAGAGATTGCAAGTAGATCAATAGGGACCCCTTCGGTGGGGAAAAGATCTTGGGGACATGGAAGGAGCCTCATTCGGGGAGTGAGTCCCCTGAGCGGAGGAGTTCCTCCAGCAAAACCCCTGGAAGCCCCTTGGTGTATTTATGACCGGATTAAAAACCACCCCCACCATCCCCACCCCCCAATCCCAGCCCCAGCCCTCTTTCTGAAACCCGGCGCGGCTTTGGGGAAGTGAAGCGAATTCGAGGCGGGAGGGAAGTCCTTTCCTCTGGCGTCACCTGGTGGCAGGCGGCACTTCCACACCCCGCGGGCGGCGGCGGCGGCGAGGAGAGACAGGTGGGACAGGTGGTGGGACAGGTGGTGGGACAGGTACGACCCCTCGGCGGCCGCAGCGCAGCTGCTCCGGAGATGCTGAAGAGAGCCTTGGGGCATCATCCTTCCCGGGGGGGGGTCTGTCTGCCGGCCCTTGCTTTCCCGCACTCGGCACTCCCGCTCGTCGTCGGGGCCAGCCAGCGGCCAGCGAAGCCCCGCTCTTCGGACCCCCCACCCCCACCCCCACCCCCACCCCCGGCTCTTTCTCCACCGGCCAGGTAGGGCCATAGCCAGGACTCGAGATGGGGGTGGGCGAATAGTCTTCCAGGATGGGCAACGAAGCCTCTTTGCAATGCATTCCGATGGGAAAGCAAGACATTGCAAGTAGATACATAGGGACCCCTTCGGTGGGAAAGGTAACAGCGTTCCGTGCGCTCCGGTGTCTCGTCATGCCTGCCACATGACCACGGGAACGTCTGCAGAAGCGGACAGCGCTGGCTCTTGCGGCTTAGAAACAGAGATGAGCACTGAACCCCAAGAGTCGGATACGACTGGCTTTCGAGCCCTCCTCCCAGGCGACCCGAAGCCAAGGCCCGGCTCGAAGATGGCGGACGGGCCGTCGCGCCTTCAAGCGCAACTGCGCCTGCGCCGCGGCCGGGCCGTGCATGGAGGTGTGCCTCCATGGGGCAGTGTCAAGGAGGCGCATGCGCAGAGCGGCTAGAAGGCATTCCACCCTCCCTGGCGGCGGCGGCGGCCGCTCCGGAGGTGTCGGCTGCTCGCGTAGGTCACGTGACGCTCAGCTGCCCGGACGTCTGAATGGCGCCGCCCTCGACGCGCAGGTGGCTTCTGGCGGCGGCGGCGGCGGCGGAGGAGGCGGCGGCGCCCCCCCTCTGAGGAGACGAGGGCCAACAAGCGCCCCCACCCACACCCACGGGTGAGGAAGCTATGGGGGGGGGTGGAATCTGAAGTTACCCCACGGGGGGGCAGGAGGGGGGGAAGGCAAGGGGGTGCCCCCTCCCCTCTCACGGTGGGGGGGGGCAGGAGGGAGGGCCCCCACTGCCTCTGCCCCCCCCCCACGGCACCTCCAAAGGGGGGGAGGGAGGGAGTCTCCATCCCCTCCCCCCCACACACACACAACCCTTTCTCTCTCTCACAGTGTCCTCAGGCAGCACCAGCTCAGGAGGGCGGCCCTCCTTTGCCCCCCCCCCGCCTCCCCCCCCGTCCCCCTCCCCGGAGCCCTGGCTTCCCTCTTTTCTCTCTCTCTCTCTCTCTCTCTCACACACACACACACACACACCAGCCCCAGCCCTGCCTTGGGACAGCCAAAGTAAAACTTCCAGGAGCAACGAGGGCAGCATGGGCCGGATGAATCGCAGCAAACCCATGCGTGTGTGGATTCACAGGGGGCTTGGGCTTCTGGGGATTAAAGTCCAAGAGCCTCTGGAGTGCCAAGGTTCGCCATCGCGGCTCCATGGGAAGGGGGCACCCTGGACTCCCTGTGGTCCCCCTTACCCACCCCCTGTTCTCACGACCTACCTTCCTTTTGGGAAGCAATGCCTATAAGTTGCCTGTATTATTAATGTCTGTCCCAGGAAAATTGGACTTCTTTCCTCTCCTGGCCAAAGCCAGCCTCTTCAGACGGAGTGGCAAGTGGGGTCTGTGAGATCAATGGGGTGTGTGTGTGTGGGGGGGGTACAGCTGCTCTCCTAGCAGACGCACTCCTAGCATGGCTGGGTTGTGTTATGTTCACAAGGGCCTGGTCTTTTTAAGGGGTCGGTAGAGCTTCCGTGCATTTTGTAAAAACTGTGTTCTGGTTGAAGAGAGACTGTGCAGTGCGCCATGGAGTGGTCGCCCTTGGTTGTGGCAGCCGTGGGGTGCAGGGAGTACATAGATGTCCTTGGGTTTCCCACAGAGGCAGCTCTTTCAGCCCTCCTGTCAAGTTTTCCTCTGAACACTTCTGAGCCTGTGGTTCCCCACACTTTGGTCAGGGTGTGGACAGGGGGCTGATAAGCAGACATGGGCAGACTCCTGCCTTGCAGCATGTGGCACCCACCCAGACCCATTCAGCTTTCTGTTTCTTCTAAGGGCAATTTGCGGCAGCTGAGAAGGTGCCGCATGTCCAGAGGCTCCACACAGCACCGACCATTCCCACCCCCATCCCTAAATATCTACAGTTGAACTTCTTAAATGGTCACAGAAGTGAAAATGACGCATTCTTCACTTCTGTGACCATTCTGGGAGCATGTGTACTAGTTTCCATGCTCATGTGTTTCAGCATGTTGACAGAATGGAAGGGGGAGTGGACAAAAAAAAAGGGAGGGGGGATGTTGTGATGTCTTGAATGGTGTGATGTCTCGGAAGAACACATTTGTGTTGTATTTATTTATATGTATTGTTTTGGACTTTGGGTGTGCGGTGGCTGAAGTGGTTAAGACGCTGAACTCGCTGACTGGAAGTGTCAGAGTTCCATTTCTGGGTACTGCGTGATGGAGTGAGTGCCTGTCTCTGTCCCAGCTCCTGCCAACCTAGCAGTTCGAAAGCAAGACGTTTGTAAGTAGATAAGTAGGTGCCACTTCAGTGGGAAGTGGAAAACAGCGTTCCGTGCAATTCAGTGTCTAGCCATGCCTGCCACATGTCCATGGAAACGTCTGCAGACGCAGATAGCGCTGGCTCTTTGGCTGTAAACCGATGAGCACTGAACCCTAACATCAGATATGACTGGCTTTCGAGCAAGGGTGACCTTTACCCTATTGTTTGGGTGCAAGCAAACCACTTTTTTAAGATGATGATTTTAATTTTTTTTCCCTACGCTTGTTCCGTCTTTACTTTTTGCCATCATCATGAACTTACCCGTAGGCGAGGGGGATGATGAAAAGGGGTTCAAGCCTAAGCCCGGTGTAACAATTCAACACCAGTGCCATGAGGTCCAGCGGGATCCCCCCCCTCCCGCGCATGTTTTGGGCTGGGGTGGGTGGGGAGTTCTCAGCCGCATTCACCTGTTATGTCACCCATGGCAAGTGTTTGTGTTCCAGCTCCTTTGGGTGTAATGCAAAGGGGAGAAAGCCAGGCCTGCCCGCCTAGGTTTCGGTGGCTTCCCCATTGGTACCCTGTGGCACATGTTTTGGTTTTACCCTAGCAATGTATGTCTGGAGGCCCTTGAGAAACATGTGGTTTCTCAGACAGCCTGGATGGTCAGACTTTGCCATTGTGTCTTGATGGGTCGGAAGATCTGTTTGCACAGCGGCTGAGGTTTACCACTGGCAGAGAGTAAACAGAGAGTGTCATACAGTGACTAACTATGTTGGTTTTATAAATCAAACTAAAGTGCCGTCCACATGTTCCTATGGAGCTGTTTGGGAAAGACAAATCCCTGGAGAAGCTCAACCACCTGGTGGCTGTGACGGCTCTCTTCCTTCCCAGTGCTGGTCACATACTAGTAGCGCTCAAGGGGCTGGAGAAGCGCGCATGTTTTCTCCTCTGCAAATGCCTGGACGGACCACAGCTGGAGCACTTGAGGCGAATGGGCCAGAGGCTTTGGAGAAGCCCCCTCCAGAGCCAACCTAGCACTGCTTGTTACGTAGCTATTGCTTATATCAGGGGTGCCCAAACGTTTTGGGCCATGGGCCGGACAAATGCTTCAGCAGGCTGGTCATGTGGGCCCTCCCACCAGAAACGGAAGTAAAACACACTTTGCAATCTGTTTTGCAACAGGAGGAGATAGATTTTAAGCTACCATTTTCCCTGCTTAAACCAGGGGTGCCCAAACTACGGGATGGGTGCATTTTGCTTCCACTTCCAGGAGCAGCGAGAGTGGCGTGGGCCAGATGAATTGGCGTCGGGGGGGGGGGCAGATCTGGCCCATGGGCTGTAGTTTGGGCACCCCTGGTTTATATGGTTAGTATAATGTTCTACTCTTGCCTTTCTCCATCCTGTCGCTCTTGGGCCAACTCCTAACTCGGCTGTCTGAGGATTGATTCCACAGGCAGAGAAGAGCTTTTTGTTTGGGCATTGACAACCTAGAAAGCCCCTAGGTGTTTAGCACCACAAGTCCCAGCATTCTTGAGCCTAGGCCGTGCTGGCAGTGGCTGATGGGGATGAAGTCCCAAGTAGTCTCGGGGGGGGGGGTGTCCTCAGTGAAGAAAGGTTGAGACGGAAGCACCATTTGTGCCCCATGGGATTCCAAGGAAAGGGGCAGAACTTGTTTGAGCAGAGGATGCTCAAGGGGGGGAGAGAAGTCCCACGAAGCATTTCATCCCATGCGTGGCTGTCCTTGGGAAGCCATCTTTGTTAAGGTTGCCCACAGTGGCTACATCAATGTTTTTGACCCCTGGCTTGGACATTTGAGAGGCAAAGCAGCGAGGCAGGGAGGAAACGATCTTAGTTCCCTGAAACTCATGCTGGCTTCTCAAGGCATCTGGTCCATTCTTCTTCCTTTGGGTGGGAGGGGGCATGTTTACCTCTCCCCCCACCTCACCTCCATGGCTTTGTTATCGCATGGGTTCTTCCAGGCAGATCTATGGGGTGCAGCACTGTGCTTGGAGACCAAAAGGATGGTGTTCGATTCCCCAAGAGCTGCATGATAGGGGACATGAAAGGAGGCTCGTTCGGGCGTCCCTTGCAAAAACCTTTCCAACCCAGAGTAATCTCTGACACGAAAACACTCAGCATCTCCTGAGCTCAGCTCCAAGCACACCTCCTTGGGCTGGCACCGACTGCCTATGTCGCACCCTTGAAAAGAGACTTTCTGGGAAGCTTTTCCCTCTCCTGCCTGGCAAAGCTGCCAACCTGCTTTTCTGTTTATAGGCAGCCAAGGGCACCGAGGAAAGCTGGCACAGAACGCTAGTTGCTGCTATTCGGAGCCCAGCAACACCTCCGTCGTCCTGGTTGCTCAACATCCTGGAATACCCCCTGGCTTGCCCCACCTGTTCCCTTCTTCTGCTCATTCAGCCTCCGTGGTTGTGGCCCTTTAGAGGCGGCTACGGTTCATTCCGGCCTCCTTTGTGTTTCCATGTTCCTTCCAGAGAGCCTCACCCGAATGCCATGATCAGCCTGCGCACCTCACGTCCTGCCCATGGACTACCTGTTGGAAGAGGGCGGGAGGAATGTCCCTCCCACAGGTGTGGGTGGGAAGGAAATAGCCCAGCTGCGGAGGGAGATGCTGTTGCAGCATCTGGGCCAGGAGGTGAGAACCTGTCTGGGCTGCCTGGCATGTGTTGATTGCCTTCTTCCCTTGGCCAGGTCACAAGCCCGGCAGGGATTGCAAGACCTCGATTTGGAACCTGAGCTCACCCGGCAGGGATTTCTGAGCCACCCAGCTCTGCTGACAGAGCTCTCAAAAGTCCTCTGGATCTGAATCAGGTCTGCCTAAAACTGGGTGCCCAAATGTTTGGGTCGTGGCCTGGCCACGTTCCTCCCTCCAGAAGCAGAAGTAAAATGCGCCTTGCAATCTGTGTTGTGCAACAGGATGTGATAGATTTTGGGCTGCCATTTTCTCTGCTTAAACCAGGTGCGTCAAAACGATGGCCTGTGCGCCAGATCCGGGCCCTGATGCCAATTCATCCGACCCACACTGTCCTCGTTGCTCCTGGAAGCAGAAGTAAAAGGCAAGTTCATGGAGGACAAGGGTATCCACGGCTATAATTATGGATCCCTAAGGACAACCTCTGGGTTGGAGAGAGAGGCAGGAGGATATCTCTCAATGCCATGTCCAGGGAATGAATCCTAAGCAGGTGGAGGCATGTGCTTGGGAATAATACCCTGAAGCACATGGTGAGCCACTGTGTGAGACAGAATGCGGGACTGGATGATGGGCTTCTGTGGCCTGTTGCAGCAAGGCTGCTCTTATGTTCTTATGCACCCATACGCTTCTGGGAGTGACGAGGGCAGCGTGGGCCGGATGAATTGGCATTGGGGCCCAGATCTGGCCCACGGGCCATCGTTTCGGCACCCTGACCTAAAACCTTAAGTCCTTTATAGAGAAGGATGTGAGTGATTCACTTTCTCCAGGTCTTCTCGAATGGTAAATATTCTGACAGGTTGGTCGATGCCTTTGTTGCACCTTTGCAAACCTTCCTGCGCTCTGTAAGGATGCAGAGCAGTTCAGAAATGTCTTAGCGAAATGGAAGCGGAGGTTTCTCCTCCTCTCCAACCTGGTCCCTGGTGATGACTCTGGTGCTTCAGCCGGGCTTGGGCTTACTCAGCGCATAAAGAGGAACTTGGTGTGATTGCGGGAACCAACTGACCCAAAGCTTTCATCCGGAAGGAAGCAAAACATTTCAAAGGAAAAGCAGCCTTGCTCGGTAGTTTGCCTCTGAGCTGATCCCGTCATTCTGCTTTACTTTCTCCGTGGCTCCCTGGAAAACCATCTCTAGTCATTCTGCAGAATACGTACATAAATGTGTACTGCTTAAGCGTGCAAGAACTTCCTGCCTCTCTCGGGCTTCGTCCAGACATTTAAAAGGTACGGACTCCGCAAGGTGGCTCGGAGTTCCCCTGCCCTGCAAACAGTGATTGTTAGTCCAGCCGTGAGATCACTTTTGCACAAGAGCTGGAAGCAGAACAGTGTGCCCTTTCTTTGCGTGTAGATCTTGGCAGGTGTGGCCGAAAGCAAGCCTCGGAGGACCTGGCATGCGCAGCGGCCGGAGGAAGCGGCAGAGAGTTAGGCGGGAGCACTGAGTAAAATCTTGTAACGTGTAGAAAAGGTAGCTGTGGTCCATCGAAAGAAGCCGCCGTTGCGTGGCTCAGACGTTTTTTGAGTCACTCAAGGAGGTGGAATTAAGACAGGCTCCACCAGGCATCGAATTGAAGGCTTACCTTGGCATAGGCCAAGGTTGCCCTTATTCAAAAGCCAGTCATGTCCAACTCTAGGGTTCAGTGCTCATCTTAGTTTATAGCCAAAGAGTCAGCGCTGTCTGCATCTCCAGACATTTCCATGGTCATGTAGCAGGCATGACTTGATGCTAGAGTGCATGAAACGCTGTTACCTTTCCTGCCAAAGCAGCTTGTTGTTACCTTGCCCACTAAAGTGGTGCCTATTTATCTACTTTATTTATCCGTGTGGGCACGCGTATTACTTCCGCCTCCAGGAGCGACGAGGGCTTTGTGGGTTGGGTGAATTGGTGTCTGGGGCCAGATCCGGCCCCTGTCTTAAGGATCCAAGGAGCTTGGCTGCCCCAGGGAAACCCTTGCCATGCTCCCACGGACTGGACTGGCCCCGTGTCCTCAGCTCAACTCCTCTAAGCCCCTTTTCCCAGTCCCTCCTGCACTTGGTCCATGACTCATTCGAAATCCTCCTAAGCATCGCAGGACGATGGCTAATTCTCCCTTCTGCAGGACGTCTGGCCTCCAGAGTAGCTGGGAATTAGGAGTACGGAGGGGGTGGGGGTGGTGGCCAAGCATTCCCACCCTGCTCCACTGGCTTATATAGGTTGTTTTTAATTATGTTATATTTTATTTGTCTGTAAGCCACCCTGAGTTGCTACGGCGAGCAGGCGGCGATATAAATCTGATCTAATAAATAAATGTGTTGTTTCCTACACATTGGAAATCGTTTGGGAGAGGGTGGGGGGGGGGTAGAGAGAAGATGATTTTACTTCCTTAATAATTGCTTACACTTGTGGATCAAAGCTGTTTCCTGAGACGTGGATTTTTATTGCACTTGCTTAATTTAAGTTACTGTGTTGGGATTTTTTTGGGGGGGGCAGCCCCCCCCACCGAGTCTTTAACCTTTGCAAGGCCCTGGAAGGCCCCCTTCAGGGTTGTTAGAGCCTTCAGTGCAGGTAGGCAGGTACCTTCCAGGTGAGGCTTACCGCCCAAATGAGACCTCACCATCTCCTGGTGCCAAGTGGCAGAGAGCACTTTCTGTGCCCCCCCCCCCATATGGGACATCCTAGGCTGGTCACAACTTTCCCCCCTCATTTTATTTACTCTCTTGGTCCACTCCTTCTGCAGCCAGAAATGGCTTGGAAAGCTCTGGGAGGATATAAGAATGCTGGGGTGGGGGTCTTCCCTCTTCCCGACACATGCAGGGGTCTTCCCTGTGAGTATGTGTGTATGTGTCCAAAGTAACACCCGTGTCCTCTCCCCTCCCCAACACCCCCTGCAGGTCTCAGGCTGCCAGGCAATGGACAATAAGAGTTTCCGGCGGGGGAGTCTCCAGAGTAGCTCCAGCGATGAAGACATGGTGGAAGTGGCCGAGGGGACGGTGGATTTCTCCGCAGTGGATGACGTTCCTCCCCTAGACCGCGAGATGGTGGACGGTAACTCTCCAGGGCCCTGGGACTGAATTGCTTCCTCCTTACAAAGGCTTTACGTTTAGAGGGTGGGGTGGGGGCTCTGGCGCAGCGGGTGCTCCTGGTGCTGCAAAACCAGCCCATCTCTTCAGATTTTCTGCTGGGGTGGAGTTGGCGGTGGCGGCGGCGGCAACCATCCTACGTGGTCCATGCAGTTGCAAGGTGGGGCGTTGTGGGGGTCTGAATATGGCCCCTTTGGGATTACTTGGGTCTAGACCAGTTTTCTCCACCCTTTGGTTTTTGGACTTCAGTTCCCAGAAGCCTCAGTCAGTCCATTGACTGATCAGTGCTTTGGGAGATTGACTTAGGCATCAGGGCATTGAAGCCCCTATTACCAATGGTTGGGAAACACTGCACTGTGAATCCACACGAATGGGTTTACTATGCATATGTGCAGTAAACCCATTCGTGTGGATTCGCAGAGCAGTTTTTCCCACCTTTTGGCTCTTGGACTTCAATTCCCAGAAGTCTGAGTCAGTCCATTGGTTCATCAGTGCTTTGGGGGATTGACTTAGGCATCGGGGCAGTAAACCCATTCATGTGGATTCACAGAGCAGTGTTCCTCAATCGTTGGTTCTTGGACTTCGATTCCCAGAAGTCTGAGTCAGTCCATTGGTTGATCAGTGACTTAGGCTTGTGGGAATTGAAGTCCAAAGTCCAAAGGCTCGACTCCCTGGCTTAGCCAGTGCTGAGCAAGAGAGAGTCCCCTGTTCAGGCCTCTTTGCCTCTTTCTTGGGGGGTCCGAGGAGTCTGCGACCTCTCAAAGTCCTAGATACCCAAAGCCGCAATAACGGCGCACCTTCCAGGCCTCCCTTTCCCCACCTGGGTAGCAATGGGTTTCAACAGAGGGCTGCAGGGTGACTGCCCAGCTAGGAATTGCCTGCTAAAAGCTGAGCGGGGAGGCTTCTGTCCATTCCCGGTTCCCCAAGGCTGCTGCTCCACGTTAGCTTTGGACACGGATACCTGCGGAAGGAAGGCTTTTGCTGCCAGGGTTGTGTCTTAAGGGTCTGTGGGGAAATGGCAGTCAAGAGGACGGATGAATCCCCCCACCCAGAGTTCTGGTTAGACAAGGGGTGGGTGGGCCACCCCGCCACAGCCGAGGGAAGGCAAACGTTCCCTCTCCCCTTGGGCTGCATCCTTCCCTCTCTCGGCTTCTGACCAGTGTGGCAGCTCAGTTTGGCAGCTCGGAGGGACCTTGGAGACCCGTCCATTGCCTTGGAAGAGCGCCGCTAGAGTCTTGCCAGGAGGGAGGGAGGGAGGAAGGAAGGAAGGAAGGAAGGAAGGAAGGAAGGAAGGAAGGAAGGAAGGAAGGAAGGAAGGGGTTGGAGAAGCAGGGCTGCAGCAACAGGGGCTGGGCTCTGTAGCCGTGGCCCAAGCAGACGCCCCTGGCTCACCTGTACGAGACAGGCCAGGTGGCTGCTCAGAGAGAGGGAGCTGCAGAGACCGCAAGTGGATGGAGGGCAGGTGCCCACAGCATGAGAAGAGAGAGAGGATGGGCACGGGGTTGCCACGGGGGGGGGAGAAGCCGAAAGTGGAACATCTTTTCCCCTGCTCCGGATGGGTTGATCAAGATGGGTGTCCACTTGGGAGGCTTCTGCAGGGACTACCAGACCCCCCCCCAATCTCTCTAAAGGGGGGCTTCCTGAGGGCTTCCCAGGGGCACCAGGTGGAAAAAACACACCTAGAGGCTCTCCTTTCTTGTGTGTGTGTGTGTGTGTGTGTGTGTATGTGTGTGTGAGGTGGGGGGGGGGGCTCCATTGCTCCACTACATGGTCACCTTTGCTCCTTAAACCAGCTAGTATTCCTTGGGCTTTCAAGGCCCTGAGTTACAGAAACATGTAAAGCAGGGGTGCCCAAATGACAGCCCGTGGGCCAGATCCTTTGCCCCTGACGCCAATTCATCCGGCCCGTGACGGCCTTGTCGCTCCCGGAAGCGGAGGTAAAATGCACCTGGATGCGCACGTTTTACTTCCGCTTCCAGGAGTGATTAGGGCCAGATGAATGGGTGTCAGGGGCCAGATCTGGCCCATGGGCTGTCATTTGGGCACCCCTGGTTTAAGCAGAGAAAATGGCAGCCTGTGGGCCAAAACGTTTGGGCACCCCTGATGTAAACAGAAGGGGGAGGGGCTGGGTTTTGGCGGAGGGGAGGGGAGGGGGCAACATGGAGGCCCTGCTTTCTCCAGTCTGGCTTGGTGTCTTGCTCACTGCTCTGTGGGATTCCTGGAGTCAGCCCTGCATCATCTCCTCCTGCAACCAGGGAGAGGCTGCTGAGCCCTCCTGGCCGCCTGTAGCCCATTCTTGGTCTTCCATAGGAAAGTCAAGCGAGGATAGCAGGTCCTTCCTCCTCCTCCTCCTCCTCCTCCTCCCAGTGGAGGGTTCACCACTACCACTTGCTCTCCCTTCCTTTCTTCTCTCCAGAGGAAGCCACAGAGGCTGATTAAAGATTAACCTGGCCTGACGCATTCTTGGGAGACCGGCTTTGTTCTCTCTCATTCCTTCTCTCTCTCTCTCTCTCTCTCTGGGAACGCTGCATTCCCTTCTTCTGTGCTCGCCACAAAAAGGCTCCCTGGGTGGCTTTGGTTCACCACAGCAGCGGCTGCAGCAGAGCATGGCACAGCCGGGCCTGGCGAAGGAGAGCCCAGCCACTCGCCAGAGCATTGGCCATAAGGCGGCTACCGGTGGGAAGTTCTTGCCAGGTCAGTGAGTGGCCACCTCTGCCTTCCTGAGTCCTCCTCCGGCCAGAAGGGCATTGCGCCTGCTGGCCTTGAAGGTCTTCCTGGCACCACGAGGGATCCCTGGCCCCAACCAGCGGCCAGTCCCAGCTCAGGTAGATCCACTTAGATCACTTGCTGGGGGAGGGGGGAGGTGAGCTGACACATAGGTAAATAGATCCCTTGGGTCCTCTTGGTCGCCTCTGGCTGGGACTAGCAGTTGGATTGAGGGCTCAGTAGCAGAAAGGGGGAAGGTCTGGAGGATTTTCCCCAAATGGGGAGAAAAGGCAAGAGAGTGGGGCTGGCTCAAAGAAGCCTAAGTAAGCCTCAGGTATACCTGTCTGGCCAGGTGACTCTGCGATGGTCATAGAATAGACCCTACTGGCAGCCACTCGGGTACTGGCGAACTCACCGGACCACCCTGAGGAAAAGTCCACAGGGAAGGAGGGTCCCCAAGTGGGTTGAATGGTCCCTCTGGGTCCCACTTGGATCCCTCTGGATGGAGGGCAGCAGCTTCACCCATCCTGGCCTGGGGCTGAGGAGGAGGAGGAGGAGGAGGACTTTGGGTGCCAAAAGGGCTCAGGACCAGAAAGGGACTCGTGGGACTGGATCTGTGGTACGATGGGGGTCATGCTACGATGCAGAAGGCAAATGGAATACCCCACTGCATTATTCTATGGTTCCCAGGACAGTCTTCATGGCCGATCGCCATGAGGATCACTAATGTTTGGACTCGGATGCGGCACTTGAAGGCAAATTGCACGTTGCGATGGTGATGAAAGAACTTGAGGAAGGAGATGTCCAATGCCTCCCTTCATCTCTCTCTCTCTCTCTCTCTGTGCTGTGGCCCCTCGTGAAACAGTCTCTGGGGCCCTGGTGTGGGTCCCTCAAGGGCAGGGCAAGGTGAGGGAAAGGGGACCCTCGACCCAGGCATCAAAGCGGGTGGGGTCATCTCCCTTTGAAGGACCGCTTCTGCTTTGGGGGCTTTTCTGGCTTAGGCAGGTGGTGCTGGTGGAAGGGGGGGAGACGTGCTACAGGTGTGTAAACTGAAGTGTGTCTCTCGAACCTTTTGTGGTGGTGTTTGTGTTCTCTTTGTCAGTCTTGCCTTGCCTGTTGCCCTCTTATGGAGCAGAGTTGGCCGATAGATGGGGGCCCGTGGCCCTTCCCCTCCTTGCGTGGCCCCTTGACCTTCGCCACACCCTCCTTCCCGGCCTCTCCAGCTGGAGGTGAGGAGCCACGCCAAGTCCTGGAGAAGGACTTCCTTCCTTGTCCTTTGCCCGCTCTGCAGGTTTCTCCTCCTACAATGGAGGTGGGATGAACGGGGCCAGCATGATGATGGATTTCCTGGAGGAGCCCATCCCGGGCGTTGGCACCTACGAGGACTTCAACACCATAGACTGGGTGCGCGAGAAGTCTCGGGACCGCGACAGGCACAGAGAGGTCAGTGGCAGCGGCCGGAACTTGAGCCACCGCAGGGTCCGTTGCCCCCTTTCCTGGAGCCTTCAGGGCAGCGAATGTCCGTCTTCCACCGCTGAGTCTCCTGCCACCCTTGCTGGTGCCTGATCTGCCTTCATGTCGGATTCCTAGAGGACAAGGCAGACTCTATAGCCGTCATGGCGAACCTTGGCACTCCAGATGTTCTTGGACTTCAATTCCCAGAAGCCCCTGCGAATCCAACGAAGGGGTTTACTACAATTCATCCAGCCCATGCCGCCCTCGTCGCTCCCGGAAGCGGAAGTAAAACGTGCCCGTACAGAGGAAGGATTAACCCAGAAGAGCCTTAACCGTACGGGCGCATTTTACTTCCGCTTCCGGGAGCGACGAGGGTGGCGCAGGCCTGATGGATCGCAGTAAACCCCTTCGTGTGGATTCGTGGGGGCTTCTGGGAATTGAAGTCCAAGAACATCTGGAGTGCCAAGGTTCGCCATCACGGCTCTATAGGGAACCAGAACTGAGAGGGTGTGTGTGTGTCGGTGTGTGTAGGTTTGGCACCAGCCATACTTCCTTAAGCCGCTAGATGTGTGGCTATACCTACTAGAAGAAGGAGGAGGCAATACCATAAAATGGGCGGCTACTTTGCATTTATTTTTAAGAACGGAGCCTGGCAAACACCCCCATGCCACCAAAATGTGGACTTTGGTTGAGGATTTCCCTACCTTTGCGTGCCTGAAGAAGACGTGGCCTCGAGTCACGAAAGTTCACAATGATTTTTTTAAATGTAGTGATCCAAGAAAGGTGTCTCCTTCTCCTACATGTAGTATGGACCCTGTGGCAGATTTGTTGGTTTTATACCTACTAGAAGGTCACGTTGGCTTCGTGGTTAAGTCGCTGAGATCGACAACCGGGAGGTTGGCCAGGTCAGCAGTTTGAGTGAGTGCTGCACAACGGAGTGAGCTCCTGTTGTCTGCCCCAGCTCCTGCCTTCTTGTTAGTTCGAAAGCAACAGATTGCAAGTAGATAAGTAGGTATCACTTCGACAGAAAGGGTGATAGTGTTCCATGTGGTTTGGCATCTAGTCACTGCTTACCAAATGACCATGGAAACATCTGCAGATGTAAACAGAGGTGAGCACAGAACCATAGAGTTGGATACGACTGGCTTCCGAGCACGGGAGACCCCTTGACCTACCTAGAATGAGAAGGAACGGGGCTCTGCTCCCACGGTGCCCTCCCTCCCAGGGGGCAGCAATGGGGGGGCGGGGGGCTGCTTCACCAGCCTCTGGTGGGCTTCGGTGGCGAAGGGGGTCTGAGCTGGACGGGGGGCTTGTCGTCCTTCCCTCCAGAGGCTCCACCTTTTCCTTCGGAGTCAAGACCTTTTCCTTTGCTCCTACCTTGTCTGACTTCCCCTCCATCCGGAGTGAGTGAGTGAGTGAGTGGGCGAGTGAGTGAGTGAGTGGGCTCTCTGGCCAAGGTGGCCCTCCTCCTCCTCCTCCTCCTCCTCTTCCTCCTGCCTCCCCACCTGGGCTTCACCTCCTGCTTCTGAATGCTCCTTTCCAGATCACCAGTCGAAGCAAAGAGTCCACATGGGCCCTGATCCACAGCGTCAGTGACGCCTTCTCCGGCTGGCTGCTCATGTTGCTCATCGGACTGTCGGCAGGTGAGAAGAAGGCCACGACCACCTCTCCCCATCTGGCTCCCTGGGACTCCCCCCCCCGCCCCCGCCGCCTCTAGGGCAGGGGTGCCCAAACTACAGCCTGTGAACCAGATCTGGCCCCCGATGCCAATTCATCTGGCCCATGAAGCCCTCGTCGCTCCTGGAAGCGGAAGTAAAACACGCCCATCCGGCACCGGGAGCCAGATCCATCCAGGCACGTTTTACTTCTGCTTCTGGGAGCAACGCGGGCTTTGTGGGCTGGATGAATTGGTGTCAGGGGCCGGATCCAGACCATGGGCCATATTGACCGGCCCCCTGAACCACGTGACTGGCCCGTGGCTCAAAAAGCTTGGGCACCCGTGCTCTGGGGCCTCCAAAGGCAAAGCAGGAGAGGGAGGTGAACCCTGCAAGGTGCTTGCTGCCCACCTGGTGCCTTGGCCAGGTGAGCCCGTGATGGCTGGGTGCGGCTGACTCCCCAGGCATGCTCCCGCAGGGGCCTTGGCCGGCTTGATCGACATCTCCGCCCACTGGATGACGGACCTGAAGGAAGGGGTCTGCCTGAACGGCTTCTGGTACAACCACGAGCACTGCTGCTGGAACTCCCAGGAGGTCACCTTCAAGGACAGGGACAGGTGCCCCGAGTGGAGGACCTGGGCCCAGCTGCTGACTGGCAAGGAGGAAGGGGTGCGTGGCTTGGCCGGAGGAGCCCTGAGGCCGGAGGGAGGGATGGGGGGACCGTCAACCGTGCTCTGTCTGTCTGCTGAGTTGGTTGGGTCTGCTGTTGGCAAATTCCCTTGCGCTGATGCAGGGC
This sequence comes from Bradypodion pumilum, assembly GCA_035047305.1. NCBI lineage: Eukaryota > Metazoa > Chordata > Lepidosauria > Squamata > Chamaeleonidae > Bradypodion > Bradypodion pumilum. The sequence continues at coordinate 629,889 of JAWDJD010000011.1, read as the reverse complement.
TGGGTTAGGGTGCTAAGGCCACCCTGGGTGGGGCGTGTGAGGTCAACCTCTTTGAGCCTAATACGGACCCCCTCCCTCCCTCCCTCCCCTTTAGGGGGCGCTGGCCTACATCCTCAACTACTTCCTCTACGTCCTCTGGGCCCTCCTCTTTGCCCTCCTGGCTGTGCTCCTGGTCCGAGGCTTCGCTCCGTACGCCTGTGGCTCAGGGATCCCCGAGGTGAGTCTAGCCACCCCGGGACCCATCCATCGCCAGAGCTCATGCACACCCCACGCTGGGGGGTGGGGGGGAATGACCTTTGGGGAATGCTTGCACTGCAGATCCCAGCCCAGCCTGGCCCCACTGGGGGGGAGTGTGGGGAGGGCGGAGGGAGGGAGGAGTCTAGAAGAGGCAGCAAGAGCAGTGAGACTGACCCACAACCCCTTTCAGATCAAGACCATCTTGAGCGGCTTCATTATCCGGGGCTACCTGGGCAAGTGGACCCTGCTCATCAAAACCATCACCCTGGTGCTGGCCGTCTCCTCGGGGCTGAGCCTGGGCAAGGAAGGGCCGCTGGTGCACGTGGCCTGCTGTTGTGGGAACATCCTCTGCCACCTCTTCACCAAGTACAGGAAGAACGAGGCCAAGCGCCGAGAGGTATGCCACCACCACCACCACCACCACCCCGCCTGCCAGGCTCCATGGTCCCAGAGCATGCATGTTGCGGGGGCCATTGTGTATGTGCGGGGGTCTCTGTGAGTGTGCGCTATGAGGGGTCTCCCTTGAGAGGGTCTTCCCTAGGGTGATGAGAGATGAAACGAGGAGTTCCTCTTGCGCTAAGGATCCATTTCTTTTCATTGAACGGCAACAGCAGTTTTGGGGCATCTTCAATTCCCAGAAGCTTCAGTCTATTGGCTGGTCGGTGCTTGGGGGGGGGGGGAATTGACTGAGGAGTCTGGGAATTGAAGTCCAAAACCCAAAGATTGAGAAACTCTGCTGTGGATGATGTTTGTTTATTTATTTATTCTGATTTATAGTGTTACTGCCCTTTAATGAAGTCAGCAGCCAGGTTTGCCCTTGGGTCAAGGATGCCTTCTTCAGGCACACTCCCAAGAGCTGCCTTGCTGTTCCTTCAAGAAAGAGCTGCCTGTTGGCTTTGAGCAGGGGAGACCAAACTACAGCCCATGGGCCAGATCCGGCCCCACATGCCAATTCATCTGGCCGCCCATGCCGCTCCAAGAAGTGGAAGTAAAACCCACCCGCACAGGCCTGTGGGCCATAGTTTAGGCAACCCTGGTTCAAGCAGAGAAGGGTCTTCTGGAACTGATAAGTTCGCTTAAGCATGCCTGGGGCTTTGTGACTCCTTCCGCACAGAGGGCCGCAACATGATGCATCTCTCTTTCTCCTTCTCCCTAGGTCTTATCGGCTGCTGCGGCTGCTGGGGTGTCCGTGGCCTTTGGTGCCCCCATCGGAGGGGTCCTCTTTAGCCTCGAAGAGGTAATTCCTGCTCCTTCTGCCAGCTCAGCTGAGCTTTAATCACTGGAAAGTCACCAGATTGGCAGTTCGAAACCCATGTGCTGTTTCTTGCATGTGCTCCTGCCAACCTAGCAGTTTGAAAGCAAGACATTGCAAGGATATAAGCAGGGTACCACTTCTAACAGCGTACTATGTGCAGTAGCTTCATGCCTGCCACATGACCATGGAAATGTCTGCAAGACGCTGGCCAGCGCTAGCTCTTTGGCTGTAAACAGATGAGCACCGAACCTTAGAGTCGGATACGGCTAGCTTTTGAGCAAGGGAGACCATTTGGCTGGCTCTAGGTGTGCTTTCTGAAGCCCTTTTCCAGGGCTTCAGGTGACACACAACCCCCTCCCCTCCCCCTCCCCCCTTTGTGCCTGTGTGCAGGTGAGCTACTACTTCCCGCTGAAGACGCTGTGGCGCTCCTTCTTTGCGGCCCTGGTGGCCGCCTTCACGCTGCGCTCCATCAACCCCTTTGGCAACAGCCGGCTGGTCCTCTTCTACGTGGAGTTCCACACGCCGTGGCACCTGCTGGAGCTGGTGCCCTTCATCCTGCTGGGCATCTTCGGGGGCCTCTGGGGGGCCTTCTTCATCCGCAGCAACATCGCCTGGTGCCGACGGCGCAAGACCACCCGCCTGGGCCGCTACCCTGTGACGGAGGTGATGGCGGTGACAGCCCTGACGGCCCTGCTGGCTTTTCCCAATGAGTACACACGCATGAGCACCAGTGAGCTCATCTCCGAGCTCTTCAATGACTGCAGCCTCCTCGACTCCTCCCAGCTCTGCGACTACCTCAACGCCTTCAACAGCACCAAGGGTGGGGACGACCTGCCCGACCGGGCCGCCGGCAGGGGGGTCCACAGGGCCATGTGGCAGCTGGCCCTGGCCCTCCTCCTCAAGGCCTTCATCACCATCTTCACCTTTGGCATGAAGGTCAGCGCCCCCCCAACCCCCTCCCAGAGTGAGGTGGGACGGGTGGGGAAAAGGGCACTTTTACGGAGCAGATTGGGGTGCTGAGTGCCTGGGGCTCTTCTCCACCTTCAGCGTTGGTTTCATGTCCAACTGGTCACTCTGCCAAGGAAGCCGTGTGTCCCTTTTGGCTTGGGGCAGAGAGGCTGCAGTGGCTCAAGTGGCAGGTCAGCAGTTCGGTTCCTGAGTACTGCAGGATGGAGCGAGCGCCGGTCTCTGTCCCAGCTTGCGGGCTGGATGAATTGGTATCGGGAGCCAGAGCCGGCCCCCGGGCCATCGTGACCGGCCCCCTGAACCACGTGAACGGCCTGCAGCCCAAGACATTTTGGCACCCCTGTCCTAGATCTTTGGAGTCTGAATTAGCAGGGGAGGCAAAGGGTGTGGAGGTGTGGAGTCTTTCCAGCCCAGTAGTTCACAGAGAGCCAACCAGGAGCCTTAGAGAGAGACCCGTTTGCCACTGCCCCATTCCTGGGGTGTTCTTGGGTTAGGTTACACCACCTCTCTCTCTCTCTCTCTCCAACAAGCCTACCTAATGGGGATCTCATAAGGGCAAACCGGGGGGGGGCACGACTTCTGAGTGGGATCTTGGAATGGGGGTGCCCCCCCCCCCGTGAGCACCCAGGGAGGGACTGTATGTATTTGTTTATCTTGCAGGTGCCCTCCGGCCTCTTCATCCCCAGCATGGCAGTGGGGGCCATTGCAGGCCGGCTGCTGGGGGTGGGCATGGAACAGCTGGCATACTACCACCACGACTGGGTCATCTTCAAAGGCTGGTGCAGCCCCGGGGCCGACTGCATCACCCCCGGCCTCTACGCTATGGTAGGGGCTGCCGCCTGCCTGGGTGAGTGGCTGCGCCGTTCCTGGGGTGTGGTGGGGGGGAGAGAGACACACGTGGGGGTCGGGCACCTGGGGGCTGACCCATTGGTTCCTAGCACACAGGCTTCACTCTAGGTGCCCAAACTTTTCAGGCCATGGGCCAGTCACGTGGTTCAGTGGGCCAGTCACGTGGTTCCTCCTACCGGAAGAGGAAGTAAAATGCGCCTTGCAAATCTGTTTTGCAACAGGATGAGATTTTTAGGCTGCCATTTTCTCTGCTTAAACCAGAGGTGCCGAAAGTACAGTCTGTGGGCTAGATCCGGCCCCTGACACCAATTCATCCGGCCCACGCCACCCTCGTTGCTCCCGGGTAGCACTGGCTCGATGAATTGGCATCAGGGGCCAGATCTGGCCCATGGGCCCTAGTTTGGGCACCCCAGCTCTACGGTCTCAGTGGGTCCACCCAGACTTACTGTACCACATATGGAGTGATAAAACAATGCTTATGGCGAACAGCAATAGCAGTGACACTTCTCTGTCGCCCTCTAGTGCTTCATGCGCTCTCTCTCTCTCTCTCTGGGCCTTTCACTGGGTGGGGGTGGGGGTGGGGAGGTTACCTGGGTTCACCTGCGGCAGCAAAACATGCCAGGTGAACAAGGTCTGTTGGGCATAAACTTTAATGGACTTTTGAGCTGCCCAAGAAACCAGCCACAGTTCATAGATGCTTAGGCCAGATAAATGTGAAGGGTTTAACTCTTTGTTCTTCATGCTTTACTAATTTTTTCCTAAAAAATCCTTTTTGAACGGCTCTTTCTGTGTTGAAGCTAAATTATTGGGATGGGTTTGTTTCATGTTTGCTTTCTCCCGGGACTTGGGACTCGAGGTGACTTCAGTAGCCCATAATTAGCATTGTTATATTTAACAAGGATATAGCCATGAGCAATGACCCTTATATACTACCCCACATAAGTGCTTAATGCACTCTCTGGGCAGTTCACAAGTTAATTTAACATTTTGCCCCCAACATGCTGAGGACTCCTTTGGAAGGATGGGAGGCTGAGTCAGCCTTGATCCCTGGCAGGATTGAACTCGCAACATTCTCCTCACCGGGGTGGGTGTGGGCTAAGAGCGGGATTGGGACGGCCTCTCCTTCCAAGTGAGGAGGAAGGTGTTCCCTTTGAGCCCCCTCCATGCTGACCGGCGCATTCGTGCATCTTTGCAGGGGGAGTGACACGGATGACGGTGTCCTTGGTGGTCATCATGTTTGAACTGACGGGAGGACTGGAGTATATCGTGCCTCTGATGGCAGCGGCCATGACCAGCAAGTGGGTGGCTGATGCCATCGGCCGGGAGGGCATTTATGACGCCCACATCCGGCTCAACGGCTACCCATTCCTAGAGGCCAAGGAGGAGTTCTCCCACAAGACCTTGGCCATGGACGTCATGCGGCCCCGGCGCAGCGACCCAGCCCTGACGGTCCTCACGCAGGACACCATGACCGTGGAGGACGTGGAGGCCATCATCAGCGAGACCACCTACAGCGGCTACCCCGTGGTGGTGTCCAAGGAGTCCCAGCGGCTGGTTGGCTTCGTCCTCAGGCGGGACCTCATCATCTCCATTGGTGAGTGGACAGAGGAGGAGGTAGGATGATGGGTTGGCACAGACTGTAATGGAAGAGTCCAAGCTAGGACTTGAGAGGCTCACCTCCATCCAGAGGTTGGCCGAGGGTCCTTCTCTTGCTTGGTTCTCTCTGTGTCCACTGCTACGTGTCTCCTGATCTCAGTCGGAGCCATGCCGACCAGAGGGTTTATTTTCCAGGGTGAGAGAAACTCCTCAGGAAGGATGCGATGCTTGATTTGGTGCATGGCGGCTTCCCCTTCCTCCAGCCCTGAGGAGAGGAGTCCATGGCCCTGCATGCTTGGTTCAGTGCGGTGCCTTGGGGTCGAGTGGTCCTCCCTAGGGATCATGTCCTTTTCAATGGTTTCCCTTCTCCCTCCTCTAGAGTCTGCCCGGAAGAAGCAAGATGGGATCGTCAGCAGCTCCATAATTTATTTCACGGACCACTCCCCGCCGCTGCCTCCCAGCTCCCCGTCTTCCCTCAAGCTCCGGAACATCCTCGACCTCAGCCCCTTCACTGTGACAGACCAAACGCCGATGGAGATTGTGGTCGACATTTTCCGCAAACTTGGGCTACGGCAGTGCCTGGTGACGCACAACGGGTGAGGCTGCTGGCTCCGCTTGGGGTGTGGTGGTGGTGGTCACAGGGTTGAATGCCAAGCACTGGTGGGTGGCCTGAGATGTCTGTGGGACCTTGTGGCTCCTACTTGATTTCTTACCAGTTCTAGACATTGGCCTTGGTGGACTCTTCCAGAAATGGTGCTTATTAGAAAGGCGGAAGGGGGGGAATCTTGAACTCACAATTTAAAGGGTGGGTGGGTGGGTGGGTTGATAGACGTTGGGTTATCAACCCCAGAGGCTAATGATCTGGTGCCTTGGTGGCGCAGGAGCTAAAAACTGGTGTGCTGCAGCCAAAACATTGTGAGTTCGATCCTGACGGGGTATCCAGGTAGACTCAGCCTTCCATCCGTCCAAGGTCAGGGAAATTAGTCCCCAGCATAAAATATCCACACACACACACACACACCCAGACATATCTTCTATTTTTCTAATGGGGGGAAATGGAAATTGGATATGGGGGGGGAGGGGCGGGAAACAGATGAAATATTTCCTGTTTGAATGGTTGGAGTGCTTTGAAAGATCAAGGTTTGGCTTACCTGAAAGAGCAGGAAATAACGTCTCATCGGACGCTTTGTCCGTAAAAGTCCACAGAATTAGAAAAGGGCCGAGAAAGTAAGACAAAACTCGTAACTGACAGTAATTAAACATATATTGTATATACAGACAAAAATGGTCCACATGACAAAGTAATACGAAGAGTGACATATTTACAGTGAATCTGGATTGGGAACATTGGCGATTATTTTTATGCCCTTATATAAAGGCTTGTGTCTCCTGAGCCAGTTAATTTGGGGCACCCGGCATTCTTGACTGTTTACCTTTCCTGCTAAAGTGGTACCTATTTATCTACTTGCAATTTCTTGCTTTCGCACTGCTCGATTGGCAGGAGCTGGGACAGACGGCGGGAGCTCACTGTCACCACAGCACTCGGGTCTCGAACTGCTGACCAAGCTCAGTGTCTTAACCACTAAGCCACCGTGGCCCTGCTGTTGAGTGTTAATGAGGTCTAATTAAGGGGTGGTGGTGGTGGTGGAATGGCGCATTACACACTGGCCCATTGTCTCCTGTGGGAGAGAAAGAAGGCAGAGAGGTCACAGGAAGGAGATCTCCTCTTTTAATTGCTTTTATTCCTGCTTTTTCCCTCCCAGGAGATTGCTGGGGATTATTACCAAAAAGGACGTATTGAAACACATCGCACAAATGGCAAACCAGGATCCGGACTCTATATTGTTCAACTGAGCATGGAAAAGGGGTGGGGGTGGGGATCCAATGCACACTTAGCACCCACCCACCCCCACCCCTGGGACTTTATAGGATGGACTCCAAAAATGTGTCTCTCTTTTGACGGAGAACCTGGAGCAGAGTTCAGTGCCCCCCACCTCCCTCCCTATGGGGGAGAGCTAATGATAATCATGTTTTATTTTTATTTTCTACAAGATAACCAATTGCACTGTATAATCTGTGGAAATTAATCTTCTCTTTGGAAGGAAAAAAAAGACTTCGTTATAGAGTTCTTTTGAAGTTACTTTGGGAAATTGATTCCATGAAAGGAGTAAAGGAGACAGAAGAACTGGAGACGCCTGGTGTGCTTTATCCTCCATCCAGCTGTTCTCTAACCCAGGGTGCCCAAACTTCTAGGGCCACGGGCCAGTCATGTGGTTCAGTGGGCCGGTCATGTGGTTCCTGGTGAGCCACTGTGTGAGAAAGAATGCTGGACTGGATGGGCTGCTGTGGCCTGTTCTTATGTTCCTCCCGCTGGAGGCAAAATACGCCTTGCTTCTAAACTGTCTTCCGTGAAGCCATCCCTGCGTCCAGCACGGAGCATTCCTGGCCCTACAGAAACACCCTCACCCCCCCACACACACCCCCAATGTAGTATCTGGAAGAAACGTCACTCGTTTCCCAGCCGGACTTCCAGGACGGAAGAGCTCCTGGGTTAGAAAGGCAGGAGGAGGTGAGGGAGGGGCCCGCTGTACAAATGCACCTTTTGCCTCTGGGCTCCTGGCCCCCCTCCCTGCCCTCACCTGCTTTACCTGACTGGTGGAAAGAGTCCTGCCCAGTAGGCCACCTGGGGGAAGGGGCGTTGGCCCCACCTGTCGGCCTGGGCAGCAGCTTTTCCTTGAAGGGGTTGCCCGGCCGGTTTGGTCCGCAGATGACCCCTCGCCACCTGTCCTGGAAGAGAGGCTTTCCAGTCTCAAGGAGGTCCCAAAGGGCACGCACGCACGCACACATGTCCCTGGCTCCTGCCTTCCTTCGGGGGCCACTGCTAGCCCAGGAGGCTGAAAAGCAAGCAAGGAGGGGGGGGGCAGTGTCCAGTCTCCCCAGGGTGAGTTTTGGCCCTTGGTCACTGCTGCAGGCGTCACCCCGGGAGGCGGAAGGCCCCAAAGTAGCTGCCCGCCTCGTCGTTGTAGCTGAGGTCCGGCGAGGAAACGGAGACAAAGAGCCTGTCGCCGGCTTTGAGGTCAAAGACGCCCCCTTGGTGGAGGGCATGGAGCCCGTAGACGGCGTTCTGTGCCCAGCACTTGGTGCCCACGCCCTTCAGCAGCAGGCTGTTGTGGCCATAGGTGCTGTGGAGGTTGATGCACTGCACCAGCTGGTGGCCCAGGGATCGGGCCCCGGCACCCTCGGTGGGGTAGCGGAAATAGACCTGGGCATAGACGTAGTACTTGCCCGGCTGGCTGATGCGCAGTTTGCCGTCCTGGTAGGCCATGTTTTGGAGGTGGGCGTGCATTGTGCCATTGGCCCACTGGGAGATGGGGTGAAGGCACGACTGCTGCAGTTCGCCAAAGAGCCTCTGGTTACCTGGGTTTATGGGGGGCGGGGGGGGGGGGGGACAGGGGGAAGCCTGGCTGTTAATCTCAAGGAGGCACTCACTGGGTATGGTGGTGAACAAAGAAGCGGAGGATGCGTGTGGCCTCCAGACGTAGGGCTCCCCCCCCCTCCCCTGAGCTCTGTTCCATAGGCAGAACTCCCCATCCTCCCGGCTCCAGAAAGAACCCCCTCCCTCCCTCCCTCCCCATCCAGGCAGGTAGGCTTACCTGGCCGGTCCAGCGTCTGCCTCCCAAGCGTGAGGTGAGCCGAGGCTTTGCTCCCTGGCTGCCCGCTCGCCAGCTGCCCCTCGGAGGAGTGGTTGCCGCCGCCACCGCCCTGCTTCCCAGAGGCCTCTTCTGCACCTGGAGGAAAAGCCTGCCCTTAACTCAGCCCAAGGGGAACGCCCCCCCCCCTCCACAGGGACTACAAACCCCACCATTCCCTTCCTCCTGTCTGACCTGATGTTGTTCCAAAGAGCACCACCTGCTTCTGCCTCGGAGCAGCAAGCCCTCGTGCGCCCCTCTGCCTCCCATGCTTCTCTGCCGGCTGACCCCTGGGTGGGCGGGCACCCTTGAGGGCTCAACGCCCTCCCAGAAGAAAATCCATCCGATCTCTTATGACAGCTGTCTGAGTTGGCACCCCTCGCTCCATCTGGGGGCACCGAGTCCCACCGCGTCACACTTCACTGCCCTCAGTCACGACTCTCCCATGGCAGTGGACAGCCCCATGGGCCATAGGGCAGAATTTTTTTTAAAAGGGGGGAGAGAAAAATCTCTACTAATCTAAAATTTGCACCTCTCTCTTACCTGCCTTTCCCCACAGGTGACCTGGCACCTGACCTGACCTGTGCCAGCCAGCTTCCATGTCGATCCAATTGGCACCAAGGTCCAAATAGGAAAAGGCAGCTACCTTGCTTATTATTATTATTATTATTATTATTATTATTATTATTATTATTATTATTATTATTATTATTATTATTATTATTATTATTATTATTATTATTATTATTTACATGCTGCCCACTCGACAATGCGACTCCAGGTGGCACACAAAAAACAACAGAGCACCTTGGTCACATATACATCTTACAATGCCATAGAATAACAGTAAATAAATCACAGCAGCATCAATGACAACCATTTATGCTTTGGGTCTCCACCGGCCATCTCCACTTTTGCTTCCAGCTGAGACTTTGTGGAATTTTTTTGAATTTTATTTTTGAAATAAATGTAGAAATGCCCCCCGGTCTGCTCTGATGGGGCCCATTCTCCTCCAGGCACCCCCTTGGACTTCCTCAAACGGTATTGGGGGGGGGGATATCATCCTTCCTGACCCCCCTCCCCCCAGTCAGACTCACCTTGCTGGGCACTCTTACGGCTCACCTCATCCATCACCTGAAAGAGGAGCAAGAAAAGGGACTTTGAGACAGTCGGTCAAAATGAGAACCCAGCATGTTGTTGGGGGCAAAATGTTCATTAACTTGTGAACCACCCAGAAGAGTCCACTATGCGCTCCTGGGGGGGGGGGGCAGGGGATAGAAGTCTTCATTCTCTTGTTCCCTGGAAGTGATGAGATTTTTAGGCTGCCACTTTCTCTGCTTAAACTTGGGGTGCCCTGAGGGCCAGATCCGGCCCCTGACACCAATTCATCTGGCCCGTGCTGCCCTTAGAAGCAGAAGTAAAACACACCCATCGGGGCCGGATGAATTCGTGTTGGGGGCCATATCTGGCCTGTGGGCCGTAGTTTGGGAACCCCTGCCCTAGATAATAGATGATGATGATGATGCTTGCCTCCCAAGCTCCCTGGCCTGCCCTCTTCCTTCCCAGCTCTACTGAGAGCCAAGCCCACACCAGTGTGTGTAAGCCTTAAAAAAAAACCCATCTTGCAAAACAGATTGCAAGGCACATTTTAATTCCGCTTCTGGTGGGAGGAACCACGTGACTGGCCCGCGGCCTGAAAAGTTTGGGCACCCCTGATCTAGGGCAGTGTTTTCCCAGCCTTTGCTTTTGGGACTTCAATTCCCAAAAGCCTCCTCAGTCAATTCCCCCCAAGCACTGACCAGCCAATGGACTGAATGAGGCTTCTGGGAAATTGGAGTCCTGAGCCCCACACTGGGAACCACTGCTCTAGAGAAGCAACCGGGTTGCATGTGGGTGGTGGGTGGTGGACCCTTTCCAGTCCCCAAATCCTATCTGTGGGGAATTTATGTGTACAGGCAGGCAGAGTGAGTGAGTGAGCACGTGCGCGCCCGCCCGCTCTTGCCCAGGGCTCACCGCGGCCACGTAGTCCTTGATGCTGATGGCCAGCTTCTGGCAGAACTGGTTGCCGACCAGCTCCTTGTAGTCTGAGACGTCCTGCAGCCTGTTGAGGAGGAGGAGGCATCTCAGCTCCTCCGAGGTCCCCTGGGCTTGAGCCTTGAGCTGGGAAAGGAAAGGGGTTGTTGTCAGAACAAGGGGAGATTTCCTGCCTGGCTAACGCAACCCCACCACACCAGGGTGCAACAAGATGTTTTCTGGGCTGAGCCTGCTGTGGCCACATCTGGTTTCCCCAGCAGCAGCTGCGGGAGTCCTGGCAAGAGAAATGTGCCGACTCTGGGGGAAATACAGGGTCCCCCCCTCCCCCGGCCCAAGGGTTGTGCAAGACTGGTGCGCTCTCCTCTCAGATGCCTCCTTCTGGCAGAACCCCAGGCCCGTACAGAAGTGCTTTTTGCAGAATAAGACAAGCCAGCTTTCGGGGTGTTACAGGACCATGGTTTGTGCCGCTGCATCTGGCTGACACGGCTGCCTTCCTGCCACGGAAATGGTTTGCGAAGATGGGATCCATGTTCGAATCGGAGGAAAGTGTGGTCTGCTGTCTTCTAATTTAAGGACAATATTTCCATCTCATTTATAAACAAAGTAGGTGATGACCCCGAAGCTAGCTAGAAAAGCCGTGACTAGGGAGAGGGCCTTCTCGGTGGCGGCACCAATGCTGTGGAATTCCCTCCTGGCGGAGCTGCGCCTGGTATCATCTCATTCAATAATCCAACATAGGCTTTCTTATTAGGGTGTTTGGGTTTTGAGGGAGTTTATATGAAAATTTTAATATTTGTGTCAGTTTGTATTTTTTAATGTTATGCTGTAAGCCGCCATGAGTAGGAAAGTTTTTTCCCTAGAAGGGCAGTATATAAGTTTAATAAATACAGTAAAACCCTGACTTACAAATGCCCCCAGTTACATAAAATTCGACTTTCATAAGGATTTTGTGCTAAAACCATGTCCCAATTTACATAAATGCCCTGATTTACATAAATTTACGTAACACAATTTCCTATGGGTTTGCTTCAGTTAACATAAAAAGTTCATTTTCCCCGATGGGTTTGCTTTGAGTTACATAAAAAACCAATTTAAGCAAAAGCCTATGGAATTGATTTTTTTACGTAAGTAGGGGGTTTATTGTAAATAAATATAATAAATAAATATAATAAATAAATTGTAGCTTAAACACCTCCCAGGGCTGCAGCAGCTTAGTGGTTAAGACGCTGAGCTTCATGAGCAGAAGGTTGACAGTTCAAGACCCAAGCACTGCATGACGGAGTGAGCTCCTGTCGTCTGTCTCAGCTCCTGCCAACCTAGCAGTTGGAAAGCAAGAAATTGCAAGGTGATAAAAAGATAGCACTTTGGCAGGAAAGGGAAACAATGCTCCGTGTGCTCCAGTGTGTAGTCATGCCTGCCACACGACCACAGAAATGTCTGCATAAGCAGATCCCACTGGCTCCCTTGGCCGTAAATGGAGATGAGTTGGATACGACTGGCTTTTGAGCAAGGGCGACCCTTACTTTTACCTAAAGAAAAACCCAGGCTTTAGAAGAGACTGTGATAAGAAGGAAAGAGACCATCTCTCTCCCCACATGCAGTCTTGGCTGGGCTCTCTGGCGTCTGGTTAGGGGGCTAACAGAGCATGGCTCAAGCGTTTGTGGCCAGCCCCTTCCCCCCAAAACCCCACCATGGAGGCGTCAAGCCAACGGCCAACCTGAAGCTGCTGCTGGGACCAAAGGTCTTTCAAAACAAGCACACAAGGAGGAATGAGTCTCAAGGGGAAACAAGTTGTGCGCTCTCTCCCCAAGTAAGCCCTGACTCACTGGGCATCCAGCCCACAGCCGTGGCAGTCACCAAGGAAATGTATCAGCCTTTGTGGGAGGAGCACCAGCTGTAAACACAACTTGCATACACTCCAATGGCAGGGCTGTGCATGTGCTTTGTGGACTGTCAAGCAGCAGACTTTCTAGGGGACCACAACCATCCCCTGCACCACCACCACCGAGGTTTATCCCCCCCCCCTTTGCTTAGGCAAGCTGATCGAAAGAGAGCATCAAAGTGGGAGTGGGGGGGACCCCAACTCCAAAGAGCAGGCCAAGCCCCCCTGCCCACTTGGGCCACCAGCTGCCCCTCGGGCTGGGCTGCCTTGGGTTGGACCCAAAGAGTCTCTCGAGTTGGCAGGCTTGTGTAGCACAGACAGACAGGTGAGTGTCATGGTCCAGGTATCAATGGACAATGCACGAGTGTATGTTGTGTGCTGAGCTTATCCAACCATGCAAGAAGACCACCCCCACCCCCTCCTCATGGCACAGCCCACCACCACCACCACCACCACCACCGCAATTAATGCTTTTCCCATCCTTGGGGAGCAGCTTCTATTCTGCTCACCCAGTTCCTTGCTTGTTTCAAAGGACTTTGGCAAATGTGATACATGTAGCAACTGGTGGGAAAATGAAACTTCTGAAAGCTCTTTGGGACATTTCAGTCCAAGGGCAAAGCCACACCCATCCTTCCTTCCCTAAAGAACAAATAGGCAGGCAGACAGGCCGCCTCTTGCAAATCTTCCCTGAGAATGCCAGGCTTGCATGTACCCACCACTGCAGTGCCCAATAAGCCACAGTTGACTGGCACATGGAGAGGGTACCAATGAAGGCCAGCTTTAGAGGTTTCCTGGCCAGTTCACAAGTTAATTAGCATTTTTGCTAATTAAGCAGTTATGCTTGGTTGGTTTTTCTTGCCTTCCAGTGAGCGACTAAACCACGCCATTCTCCAGAAGGGCCACCAGCTGTCAACAGCTGTCTGACAGGCAGAAACGAACAGGTGCAGCTTTCTCCACAGGGGCCTCCCTGCTCTTCACCTGGAGGCTTTGACTGGTCGGCCGTGCCACTCTCCAAAGCACTGAGCCAAAAAGCCTCGTTGGAAGGTGGCAAGGCTCGTAAAACAGAAGAAGCAGCATCGAAAACCAGGCACCGCTTTCTCTGTGCCAAGGTTGAGAATGGTAGATCTGTCAACACCAACAAGAAGAGCAGCCATGAAAGGGTTGGAAGGCCGATTTCTCAGCAGCTACCAGGAAACAAGTTTCCCAGTAGTGGTTAATTATTGCGAGAAGAGAGAGGCTTCCATGCAACACACCGAAGTCCACCACACGCCTACTTTCCCTACTTCTGGAAGGCATTTGTTATTGCTACCTGCGGCCAAGTCACCTCTGGCCTATAATATAATAACCCTATGAATGAGAGCGCTCCAAAAGGCCCTTTCTTCAACTGCCCAGCTCATGCAAACTCAAGTCTGTGGTTTCCTTCAGGGAACAAATCCATCTCGTTTCTGGCCTTCCTCTTTTCCTTCTGCCTTCCAACTTTCCCTGCCTTGCTTGTCTTTTCTGGAGAATCTTGCTTTCTCATGTCGTGCCAAAGTAGGACAATCTCGGCTTACTCATTTTCCCACCAAGAGACATTTCTGGCTCGACTTGTTCTTTCTGGCAGTCCAGGGTATCTGCACGGCTCTGCTCCATATTGTGTAAGTTTAATTCCTGACAGCTCCAGCTTTCAAAGTTGTACTTAGTGATTGTGAATGATTTTGTTCTTGTTCTCTAGAAACTCATTCCTTCATGGCTTCCCTTCCAAGGCTCAGTCTATTTGTGATTTCTTGGTTGCAGTCTCCATCCATGTGGGCGCATTTTACTTCCACTTCTGGGAGCGACAAGGGCTCTGTGGGCCAGATGAATTGGCTTATGGGGCCAGATCTGGGGCCCAGGCTGTAGTTTGGCCACCCCTGAGATAAGGGGATAAAATGCACCTTTGTCTGACACCTAAGAAAACTGTCTTCTCTCTCCATATTCTGTCCTAATGATAGCTTCTTGTCCACAATACAGGTTACGTATTAGTGCAAAGGCAAACACATTTCTTTCAGGACAACCAATATTTTTGCACGATCCACACAGCCCAATGTTTTGCTATAGTCTATGAAGCACAAGCTGAACTTCTGAAATTCTATGGTGTGCCCCAGTAATCACTGGATTATTTGCAATTTGATCTCTAGTGCCTCTTTCTTTTCACAATCCAGCCTGAAAGCAGTCATTATTTAACATGCCAGCTAATGCAGCTCTCATGCAATGCTTCCCAGCACACAGGCTTTCCTCCCAATGGTTCCAAAGCCTTTGGTGTTCAAGCCAGCAGTGGCCTTACTCTGTGGACCAAAAGCCAGCCCACAATCTTGGCTTACCTCCGAACAGATGAAGTCAGAGGGCCTGTGGCCTTGCTGGCTGGCACAGGTCTCTCGAACCATAGCCTCAAAAGGTGCCCATTCCAAGCCTCCATTTTAGCTGAACTGAGGTGATGCAGATGGGACCCCCAAACCTGGGATACAGGTTTTCTGGAAGTTAAGCAGAACTGGGCTTCCTTGGTACCTGGAACATGCAAGGGATGTCCAGGGAGGCGTGGGAAAGAGTCCTCCCTTAGAGTCCCGGGGAGCTGTGGCTGAGAGCCAGGACGGCGGCAGCAACGGATGAGACAGAGCAGAGGTATGACTCTGTACAAGGCAATTCTCCCACCTGCTCTTCCCATGCCAAGGCCACAGAGCCCTCCTGCATTGGATGCGGCCTTTCCCAGGGGAAAATGCTATCTCCGCTCTCACCTTCCAGGACAGAACAAAGGCCAGCAAGAGTTAGCTGTCCTGGAGCAGCTACAAAAGTGTCTCATGCATCGTGTGAGCCTCTCGCCCCTTCCAGGAGTGGTGAAATCCCTCCCTGGGCCCCTGCTGCGATTATCAGCCTCTGGTGATGCCTCTGGATGATTGCCTTCCTTATCTCAGCCTGCTCAACTGGCTTCAGCAGGGGAGACCTTGGGGTCTTGATGTGGGAAATCGCACGTCCAGATGCTGTGATGTGTTGTTAAAGAGAAAAGCCCAGCCTGCCCCCCCCCCAGGGTCTGCTTCCTCCGAAGGAAGAAAGCTGGATGTCTACACAGGTACCACTGCTCCCTGACTGGTGCAGGGGAGGGGAGGGGGGGGTCAGGACCCACAAAGTAGCTCCACACACACACACACACACCGTTCACTCCTCCATGAAAATAAGGGAGCGCCCCCCCCCCCCAGCTTCAAAACACCATCTCCCATTCACACAAAAATATACCTTCGCCAACTCTGGCGTTACCCAGGGTTGTCTGCAACTAAAAAGAGCTCTTTCTGGCGCGCTCTGCAGTTACTGGGATTTTGCACACCTTCACAAACACACACACACACACACACACACACACACACACGCGCGCGCGCGCGCGCGCGCGCCCATCCTAAAATCCTTCCAACTGGCGATCGTGGGAGAAGAGGCAGCCAAGAGCAAGGGGAGGTGTGTGTGTGTGTGTGTGTGTGTGTGTCGGGGGGGGATCTTTTCTCCCCACCCCCACCCCAATCTGTTCCTAGCAAAGAGCAGAGAGGCAGCGGGAACTGTCCCGCTCCAGTTTCGCTTTCCCGGGCCGTTTCTCCGTTGCTCTCCTTCTGCCCCACTTCTCCGTGTCCCGCCCCCCCTCTGAAGATCTGGAGGTCCCACTCGGGAGAAGGGGGTCCTGAGCGCCGCCTTTCGCTTTCCTGCGCCTCCCCCCCCCGGTTCTCCAACCCTGCTGCCAGCCCCCACCCCCACCCCCACCCCCGTCTCCCCGGCGCCTCTGGAGCAGAGCAAGCCCCGCCGCCTTGACTCTGAAGTAAGCCCATTCGCCCCCGGGGCCTGGGTAGGGCGGGTGCTCACTCGCGGGTTGCTCCCTCTCCCCCGGAGCCCCCCCGCCCCCCCGGGCCACGGAGCCAGAAGAGGGGGGGCGCTGCGGAGGCGCCTGCCTGCCTGCCTGCCGGGTGGCGTCGGGGGTGTGTGGTGGTGGTGGTGGCGGTGGTCCCCCCCCCGGTGCTGCCGTGCGTGGCTGGCTCTCGCTCGCCCACCCACCTTGCCGATGGAGAGGGTGAAGTAGACGAAGAGGCCGGTGGTGGAGGCGATCTGGAGGGCCAGCAGGGCCACGGCGCCCACGGCCAGCCAGAGGCGGCTGCAGCGCTTCTTCGGCCCCGCCGCCAACGCCTCCTGCCCGCCCGAGGAGGGCTGCAGCATGCGGGCCGCTGAGTCGCTGCTGTCCGAACGGAAGTAAGGCTGCTGCCCGGCCGGAGCCTCCGCCTGGGCCAGCTCGAAGCCCTGCCACGGAGCCATCGCCGGGAGCCGGCCACCCAGAGCCGACGCCGCCGCCGCCCCCGCCCCGCGCGCGGCCTTCCTCCTCTCCTCTCCTCTCCTCTGGGTCTGGGCAGCCGCGCGGCGGGGGAGGGGGGCACCGAGCGGGCGGGGACGGCCACCCCCCCCCCCCCCGTTGGCCGGCCCGCCTCCCTCCCAGTCCCTCCCAGTCCCTCGGAGTAAACAAGGCGGGCGGGCGGGCCACGTGGAGAGCGGGCGGAGGAGGGAGGGGGGAGGGAGGGGCTGGCGTCAAACACCCCCACCCCCACCCCCACCCCCACCCCCACCCCGCCCTTGGCCCCGTGGGAGCCAGGCCCAGGGCGGACCTTCTCGGAGGGCGGGCAAGGGGTTGGAAGCGCGCGAGGGTCGCGATCCGTCCTTCAGGCCGGCCGGAGCCCGGCGCGGGGCTCCGGACTCCTCCGAGGAAGGCAAGCCAGGCCAGGCCAGGGCAGGGCAGGCCAGGGCAGGCCAGGACGGGGCTGGGCTGGGCTGGAGAGAGAGGGAGAGAGAGAGGCCAGTCCCGCGCCCGCCCTCCAAGCTCGCCCACGGGTCCGGGCAGTGGCCCGACCTCCCCCCCTCCCCCCGCCCTTGGCTTGGAAGCCGCCGCACGCTTCTCTTGGGCGGGAGGGGGGGGAGGACCGAGGAGAGAACTTACTGTGAGGGACAAGACTTTCTAGTAGGCATGGTGGTGGTGGTGGGGATGGCTTCCCTATTCTCTCTCTCTCTCTCTCACACACACATACCATACAACACACACACACCTACACACACACACGCACGGCCCACCTCTCTCCTGTTCCGGAACTGTAAAGAAAAGTGCGGTTAGCCAACTTGGCAAGACAAGGAGGTAGAAGCAGGCACTGTCCCATAGGTATCTCAAGCTGCGGCCTATGGGCCAGATGCGGCCTGTGGCACCATTTCATGAGGCCCACCACCACCTCCAGCACACCAGGAGGTGCCATGTGGTGGAGGAAGGGCAAAATGGCCATCTGGCCCCCAAAGCTGTCTGAGGAAGCGTCACCCGGCCCTCGGCTTAAAAACGTTGAGAACTCCTGTGATTAGATAGATCGATAGATCTGCAAAGTCCCTAGTTTGGGAACCAATCTCTTCTCCAGACAGGAGACCTACAGAAGTAAATGTTCCTGCTTTATTATTGTGAGGTCCAGAATCTTGACCTCTGGCTTTTCCCAGTCCAACATATTGCACTTCACAAGACAGACTCTCTTGCATCACGGCGTCTCACTTCCCCGTTACGTGTGCAGTGGCTTTAAGGGCGACTTGAAGCAACGCATTGTGCAAATATGACCCAAACATATTGCAGTGCAGTGCGATGCCTTCCAAGCCGAGGAAGAGAGCAAGGAAACACCCAGTCTCCTGATCCAAAGCTAGATGGCAGCAAATAAAAGATCCCATGGGAAAGGGCAGGGGGGGGGTGTCTGGGGGGAGGAAAATGTAGCCCAGTGACTTTGATTTGGCTACAATGGGCACACCTAGTGGGTAAACCAAATTTGTTCCCCCCATTCCTGAATGGAGGGCTCTGGGTTTTTGATTGCCCCCCCCCCACCCCCTCTGGAAACAAAGGAAACTTCAGCTTTTTTTGAAAAGGGCCCTCTTGGAAGGTAAGACTGCGGATGCCTGGCTGGCTTCCTGTGTTTGTTGAAAAGGGGGGTCATAAAAGAAGATGCAGGCTGTTGTCCCTCCCCCCCCCCAACACATCTAAGAGACACAGCCTGGCTGAACATCATCATGCCATGAACTTTTGAGACTTTCTTTCAGGGTCATAGCCAGGATTCTAGATGAGGGTTGGGGGGGCGGGGGGGGGGCGGCATGATGTTTATTTATTTATTTATTTATTTATTCAAAAAATTCTACCCTGCCTTCCTCATCCAGGGATGACCCAAGGTAGCTTACATGGCAGTTAAAAATACATACAGGTTAAAATACAGCCACAACCACCCTACCCCCCCCCCCAACCCCTTAAGAAAAAAGTACTCACACAAAATTTAAAAAACTATTAAAAAGAAATTAAACCATGCCAATAAATAATGTTTAAAACTGCATAAGCTAAAAAGGAAGGGGAAGGGTCAGGAAAGGGAAGGAGACAGGGAGCAAGGGGAGGAGTTATAAACAGGTAAGTGTAATAAAAACAGACAGGTGTGTTGCAGACAGGTGTGTTGTTACCTCAGGGGGGCTTATCCCCCCCCCCTGGCCACCCTCTGGCTATGGCCCTGCTTTCCTTTATATAATTTTCCTTCCCTACCCACAAGAAACTGATACGTGCCTGAAGAAGTGATCTTGAATCACGAAAGCTTGTGCATTGTTTGATTTTTAAAAAATAAAAATAATCCTTTCAAGTTACCGCCTTCCTCCTGCATTTATTTTGTGTATGGAGCACACGGCTGTCTTTTGTTTATGGAACTTTTGTGGACCGAGTCCATCTTTTCAGATATAAAAAAAGCAAGACTTTGTGACAATAAAGACCTCCCATCTTATCTGTTTCTCATTTAGTGTAAGAGTGACTACATCAATGGTAAATGACAGAGGAGCCTGGCGTGCCATGGTCTATGTGGTTGCCAAGGGTTGGACTTGACTGTGCGACTGAACAACAACACAAACTACATCAACTTCTGTTGGAGGGGACACCGCGGACCTCAGAGGCCAGGCAGGTCCTACCCGCTGTGCCAGTACTTTCATTTTGAGTGAAAAGGTACCTCTGAACCCCCTGCAGGTAAGCAGTAAAGTCTGCTGGCCCGGACAGATGCTCTTCCTTTGCAAGAATCTCTACCTGGTTTTCCCCCTGCCAGCCCCACAGGATTACACACACACACCCCACACACACACACATATTTTCTGCAAGTGATGCTGGTGTTCACTCAGAGCAGAATGCAACCCAGTTGGTGCAAGAAAGGGCTCATGCCCCGTCATGCTCCTCTTTGAAGTGCAAGAACCACAAACAGTTTTGCTGATGCAAGCAGAGCAGGATTTGTCCTGGCTGACAGTAAAACATCTGGAGCGTGGCTCATTTCCGGGGAGAGAGAGGAAGGGGGAAAGCTGGCCTATTCTTAAAGAGGAAAGGGGGGGTGGGGGTGGGGGGGGAGAGGGAGCTTGCTTGTTTTTGCTTGTGTGGAATGGACTGGATCCAAGGCCAGGAAAAGAATCATGGTCTCATAGATCATGCCAGATTGGAGGGAGGGGGAGAGAGAGCTGATGGCAGGTATTTAACTGGATGTGAGCACAGGGCTCCCCCCTCCATGCACGCACGCACACACACACACACACACACACACACACACACATCAAGGAAACACTCAAGTGCCCTTCTTTAGCAGAGGAACCAGGACTTGCCTGGATTGTCTTGTTGGTCTCAGCTTGCCAGCACTTGCCTTTCTCACCCCACAGTCTGTCTCCAGGTGACTTTCTTGGCGGGAGAGTTGGGTGAGCCGCTGCACACCTGGGGGAAGTGCAGAAGGGCTTCCTGCAAGGTCTGCAAACTTTGGCTCTCCAGATGTTCTTGCACTTCAATTCCCAGAAGCCCTGATCCACAGGAATGCTGACTTGGGCTTCTGGGAACTGAAGCTCATGAACACCTGGAGAGCCATGTTTGAGGAGCCCTGGGCTGCTAGACCATTCTCCCAAAGCACAAATCCCAAGATCCCATCATGCTCTGAAATCTCAAGTATTGTCACATGCCCATCACTGTAGGGTAGGTAACAGTGTTGGTCAGGAAACTCCTTGGAGAGGCTGGGCTCATTTGAGGTGGATTCTTAATCTTGTCATGGCTGCTGCTGCTGCTGCGCTGTATGGCAAAGCGGCCACAGGCTCAGATCAGTGACTCACATCGCCCGCAGCGAATCCGAGCAGGTGACTGAAGAAGGAGCAGAGCTTTGGACTCCAGCTTCCTCATCCCCTTTCTGCTGTATCTGGTCCACTTTTATGGCTGCCTTGACCACATCAGCTGCAGACAGCCTCACGATAGCTATGATAAACTGGCCAGAACAGGACAATGGGAGGGAAGAAGGGAGGGAGGAGCACACAAAGGAATCCCAAGCAAACCATTTTGTGGGCCCAGGACTGCGTGGGTGAGCAGAGAGAGCACCCCCCCGAAAGGGATCCAAGGAGGAGTCACAACCGAGAGCAGGGGATTCCCAGGTGTAAGGAAAGGGGATAGGACAGTGGTGGCCAACCTTGGCACTCCAAGTGTACTTGGACTTCAGTTCCCAGAAGCCCAAGTCTCTGTGGATCCACACGAAATGGGTTTACTGTGTGGACATGCAGTAAACCCATTTCGTGTGGATCCACAGAGACTTGGGCTTCAGGGAATTGAAGTCCAAGAACAGCTGGAGTGCCAAGGTTCACCACCATGGCACTAGGAGACTTGGGGCAGAGGCGGACGGGGCCTCTGGAATCCAGAAGACCAAAAAAGAGTG
The DNA here is from genome assembly GCA_035047305.1 of Bradypodion pumilum. Taxonomy (NCBI): domain Eukaryota; kingdom Metazoa; phylum Chordata; class Lepidosauria; order Squamata; family Chamaeleonidae; genus Bradypodion; species Bradypodion pumilum. Next base: position 608,634 of record JAWDJD010000011.1, on the reverse strand, counting down.
TTGTCCTCACAGAGACTGATGAAGAAATCTTTGTGTAAACTCATCTGGAATGTGAGGCATACAATTATAGCCAGATGTTTGGCCTCTTCCTCCATTCTGGGAGGCTGAAGGTTTGCATGGACTCCCAGGCTCCCAGTGGAGCTTTTGCAGATCTGGGCCAGGAGGGAGAAGCAGCTGGTGTCTCTTCCCCCCCTGGCCATCCATCCATCCATCTATCCACCCAGCCCACCCCACTCCTTCCTGTCCCCCCTCCCCATTCCTGGAAAGGCCAGGCTGCAGATTTCAACAAAAGGAGGCAATCGCTAATGGGCTGCCCTTGGTCACCAGCTTGGGGGGGGGGGCTTGATTCTCCTGCTACCACTCTCTGCAGGCTGGCTTGCACTGTGGCCAGGCTTCCTCAACCACAGAGGGAAGCTGGCTTGCAAAAAGGAGAGTTCTGATAAAGGCAATCCCCATTTCTCAGGGGCTCCCTCCCGTGCTAATGAGATCCCAGCTTTTGCAACAGGTTCTGTGCAGAAATAGAATGAAACAGAATGATGGATGAGCACACACACACACCCCGCGTATCTAAACCAGAGGTGCCCAAACTATGGCCCATGGTCTGGATCCAGACCCCGACTCCAATTCATCTGGCCCGCGCTGCCCTTGCTGCTCCTGGAAGTGGAAGTAAAATGCGCCCATATGGCTGGGTCCAGCACACGGGCCATAGTTTGGGCACCCCTGGTTTAAGCAGAGAAAATGGCAGCCTAAAAATCTATCTCATCCTGTTGCAAAACAGATTGCAAGGCACGTTTTACTTCCGGTGGGAGGAATCACGTGACTGGCCCGCTGAACCATGTGACCGGCCCGTGGCTCAAGAGTTTGGGCACCCCTGATCTGAACCAAGACACAGGAGGCTTCGTCTTCCCCTGGTTGGGCCAAGGCCAAGGTTAGCCTGGGCTTCTTGCAACCACAGCCCTGGCCCCAAGGTTGTGCCTCTCCCCCCCAACCCTCTGCCCCAGACATCCTGTCTTGGGACTGCAATGGGGGTGAAGGACAGGAGCTTCCAGAACTCCTGCACTTGGGGAACAACATTCTGGGGAATCTTCCCCCACTGGGCTTTCGTCTCTAGTCCTGTTCTCTCATTTATGTACGTGTGCATAAATGAAAAAGAGCATTTTTTTACTGGGCAGGAAAAAGACTTGCAGGTCATTTTCATCAATGTGGGATTGTTGATGTCCTGCTCCATGAAAACCATTGGGATTTTTGGGCATTTCTTTCTTTACCTTTAGAGGCAAGCCTTCCCAAGCAACTTGTGGCAACAGAAAGATATGACAACAACAAGAAAATGTTGGCAGTGGCGAAAGCCTCAAGACTACAAATAGCTGTGTCACAAGGCCCTTGTCCAGTGCATTAGTCACATTGCCCTGTCTAGGGTGAATGGGGTGAAGCGTAACCACAACATGCTTTGTACCGTGATATTTGCATGGCTGTAAGTGCAAGTCAGCAAATCTCAAATGTGGCAGCTGTGCAGATATGGAGACGGTGGATGCAAACACAGCCTCTTGCTTGGTCTGGGTTTGCACATTGAGGGGATCTTGGCTGGGCATAAACATAAGGAAGAACTAACTGGGCGGCAAACAAGTGCGGAAATTAAATTAACTTAAATTAAACTGCAGTTTGGAATGGTGAGTTCTTGGCTGCCTTTAAAGTGAAATCGGCAGTTCTCCCCCAGGTCCCTGGTCCTTTGTCACCCTTGTCCTTTGGTACAGGAAGGCTTTCTTGTGGTTGCATTGGACTGGCAGGGATTACATGCAACACCTCTTTTATTTCTGGACAAGAGCTCAAGTTTGGCTCATCAGGAGTGAGACCCTTCCAAAGTTAGCCATCAGAGGCCACTTACTCATTTGAGGGGTTGCACCATTTTTGCGTTGGATGCAAAACAAGAGGTCTTGGATTCAGGGTTCAGACCTTGCTCTGGTAGGGAAGAGGGAGCTTGTATGAGGAGGAACAGGTGAGACTTAAGGGGAAAGAGAGCACCTGTTCAACTCTGGAAGCATGACCAGTGAAAGGTTCAGGACACAGGTGAGGGAAAAGTCTCTTCTCAGCTTGGACATTTCTGTCCAAGGGGAGGCTGAATTTAACTGTTTATCAGAGTGTATTTAAAAAAAAACCACACACACAAAAAGACCAAAAAAATTTGTGGTACTTTACAAACTATGGTCCATAGGCCAGATCTGGCCCCTAATGCCAATTCATTTGGCCCATGCCACAATCATCGCTCGTGGAAGTAAAATGCACCCAAACTACAGCTCACAGGCCAGATCCGGCCCCCAATGCCAATTCATCCGGCCCACACCACCCTCGTCACTACCGGAAGCGGAAGCAAAATGCACCCATATGCAGACAGCTCTGGCTCTTTGGCTATAAACAGAGATGAACACTGATCCCTAGTCGGATACTACTGGCTTTCGAGCAAGGGCGACCTTTACTGTTAGCTGGGAGGCCAGCAAGCTGGCAGTTTGAGACCCAGGTACTGCATGACAGATTGAGCGCCCATCTTTGTCCCAGCTCCTGCCAACCTAGCAGTTTAAAAGCAAGAAATGGCAAGTAGATAAATAGGGACCACTTGGGTGGGAAAAGATCTTGGGGACATGAACAGAGCCTCATTTGGGTGTTTCCTGAGTGGAGTTTCTCCAGCAAAAGTCCTTCCAACCCAGAATGATTTCTGACACAAAATTATTATTATCTATTTCCAAACAAACACTATTTATGCTTCCTTTGCCAGTGGGCATTTGCCACCCAAACATGCTGCTTTCCCTCTTTCACTGAGACTTGGTGTGGCCGCATTTGAAAACACCGTTTGCATTGCTGGAGAAGGAAGGACCCCAAACCAAGGGGGCTCTTTCTATTCTCCTCCAAGAGGCCAAACCTGAGCAATCAATGCGCAAGATAGATAGAAGGTTATCGTGCCCTAAGCAAGCTTGCCCCTGTGAAACAAATGGAAGAGAGGCTGAATGTGCAGAAAGAAAATGAAACATTTTAGCCTACTGAGAAACATGATAACACTGTTTACCACTCAAAAGAATGTCAGCAAAGGAAGCACAATGTGATTGTTTGTAATAACAACACAAACCTTTATTATAAAATGTTTCCAGCAATGTTGCCCTGTTACAAAAAAACAACCCAGAGCCTGTGCACGCCAGCACGTTTCGTTTGGCACATGCGCGGGTGGAAGTGGGTGGCAGATTTATTTTAAAAAGTCGTTCCTCCTTAAACAATTATAGCAGGGGTGCCCAAACATTTTGGGGGTAAGGGCCGGTCACATGGTTCAGTGGGCCAGAGTCACATATGATAGTTCAGCGGGCCAGTCATGTGCTTCCTCCCACCGGAAGCGGAAGTCAAACACACATTGCAATCTGTTTCGCAACAGGATGATTTTTAAGATGCCATTTTTCTCTGCTTAAACCAGGGGTGCCCAAACTATGGCCCATGGGCCAGATCCGACCAGGCCCCAATGCCATTTCATCCGGCCCACACCACCCTTGTCACTCCTGGAAGAGGAAGCAAAACGCATCCGTATGGGTGTGTTTTGCTTCTGCTTCCAGGAGCGACAAGGGCGGCGGCGTGGGCTGAATTAATTGGCCTCGGGGGCCAGATCTGGTCCACGGGGGCCAGTTTCGGCACCCCTGAACTATAAGACTGAAAAGCTGCAGTGATATTTTCACCTGTCTTTAAACTAAATTTATATTCCCCACCCCAACATACTGCTTGGTTAAACTGCTGTCCTCCTGCAGCCAGAACCTTGTGAGTTCGATCCTGAGAGGGGGACTCAAGGTTGACTGAACTCAACATTGCTTTTCGAGGAGGCCTTTTGCAAATGTCTTGCCAAGAAGCCGACCCCTGGCTTTCAGATCGGGACCGACCGGTGCATAGTCCTCCCAATGGGGCTGCGTGGGCAGCTCTCTCTTGACCGCAGTACTTTGCCAATGGTCAGCGTTCCTTCCGTGCGCTCCGGTGTCTAGTCCTGCCTGCCACATGACCACGGAAACGTCTGCAAGAAGCCGACAGCGCTGGCTCTTCGGCTTGGAAACAGAGCTGAGCACTGCACCCTAGAGTCGGATACGACTGGCTTTATTCGAGCAAGGGCGACCTTTACTTTATGGTCAGCTTTGATTGCAAGTTAGAACTGGTGTAGGTTTTCTGGGGTGCCGTTGTGTTTAATGAGTTTTCTTTGTGAGGGATTCGATGCTGGTTAGCCACCTCAAACAGGGATGCGTTGTTTCTTTGGGTGGGTCGGGGGGAAATACAAGGCTAAAATGCAAGTCAATTCAACTCGTCCTTCCGAAGTCAGTCGGACGCGAACCCAGCATGTATTTTGGGGGCAAACATGCTCAATGCCCTTGTGAACCGCCCAGAGAGCGAAGGCACGCACCAAGTGCTCTGGAGGGAGAAGGGGCGGCTGTTAGGCCAAGGCCGCCCTTGCTCGAAAGCCAGTCGTATCCGGCTCTAGGGTTCAGTGCTCATCATCTCTGTTGATTAGCCGAAGAAGAGCCAGCGCTGTTTCCGTGGCCATGTGGCAGGCACGCGGCATGACTAGACAAGACGTGGAACTGCGAATTGCTTTCTGTCTCCCGCCGCGGAGCCGCTGCCAGAGTCCTCAGTCGGCCCGAGCCTGGGTGGGTGGGTGGGCGGGCGGGCGGGCGGCCCCCCTGCGGAGCTAGCCGAAGCTGGGCGGGGGAATTCTGGGAATCGTAGTCTTGCGTTCCATGCGCTCCGGTGTCTAGTCATGCCTGCCACATGACCACGGAAACGTCTGCAGCAGCAGGCAGCGCTGGCCCTTCGGCTTGGAAACAGAGCTGAGCACTGCTGCACCGTAGAGTCGGATACGACTGGCTTTACCTTTACCTTCGTCTTGCGAAGGCTTCTCCCGGGCGGCTCAGCTGTCAAGTGGGCCCGCTTTCCCTCCCTGCCGCGCGGCCCCTTTAAGGCCGACCGCCCCCTCCTCGCACCTCGTCGGCCAATCCCGCGCGACTCCGGCCACTCGACCGCGCCCCCTCCAAGGCGGAGCGAGGCGTGCCGCTCCCCTATTGGCTGCCAGGGTTCGTTCTTTTAAAAAGTAGACGCCACTCGGCCCCGCCCTTGGCCACCGCACGCTCCGCCCTGCTGCTCGCGGATTGGCGGCCGCGGAGCCAATCCATGGCCGCCCTCGGCTCCTGTTGCAATTTTCAAATCCTGCTCCGGACTTCGCCGAGGGAGGGAGGGAGGGAGGCAGGCAGCCAGCCAGCCAGCCAGCGGTCGGTCCGTCCGTCCGTCCGTCCGTCTGTCTGTCTGTCTGGTGCAGCCGCTTCAGCCCGGGACGGTGGCGCAGGTGGGGCTCCGCGGGGGAAGGGCGGGCGGGTGCGGGCGGGCCCCGATCCACGGGATCTCGCCCCGGGGGGGGGGAACGCTTGGGGTGGGGGTGGGAGGAAAGGGTGCCCGGCTGCCCCCCCCCCTTTCCCAGCCCCACGACCCGGGCCTTTGGGGCTCCCCGGTCTCCCCCCTCCCCCCCCCCGGGCCGGGCCTCGGCTCTGCGGGAAAGAGAGGCGCCCCTTCTCCCCAGCCCTGCTCTGGCGCAATAAGCCATGGCAACGAGCGTGCTCTTGCACGCACACGCACACACACTTAATTAGCATTTTGCCGCCCCCCCCCGCCCCCCAATACGCTGGGTCCTCATTTCAGCCACCTCAAAAGTCTGGATCCACTTCGAGCCCTGGTCAGGATCGAACTCGCAACAGTTTGGCTGCGGTACAGCAACTGAAACGCCACTGTGCCGCTGGGCTTGGTCAGCCATAGCAATAGCCAGGGCCCCTTCTGCTCTGCCCCCAGAGCGCTGGCTTGGTCAGTCCCTGGTTGGGATCGAACTGACCACGTTCTGGGCTGCAGTACAGCAGCAGTTTAACCCCTGCGCTGCCAGGGCTCTGTAATGACAGGCTGCTTACCTTTCCTGGGTACATATGAACACATGCGCGCACACACACACACACACACACACACCCGTGGCTGAGCCTGGGAAAGGCCATGCAGGTCTCTTGTGTGCCTGTGGGAGCGGATCCCCCCCCCCCCCCGGGCTGCTGAAGCCTTTGCTCTGGCTTTCTCTTTTCTTTGGCAGCTGTGCATGCAAGGCAGGCATTCAACTGGTGAAGCGGTTCTTGGTGTTGCACCAGTGACAAGCCTGGATCCCTGCCGGGCATCTTCCCCCCTGGGTGCGAGTGGGCAGGGCAGCCTTTTGTGGCCTGTGCCTCCCCCGCCCCCCCTGACTGTTGGCTTCCAGAGGCCAACATTTGTGTGGCATCCATGGCAAGCATGTGAGTGTGAGTGAGTGAGTGAGTGAGTGAGGGGTGTGCGACCTTGCCACTCTGTCTCCTTTCTCCTCCAGGTGTGCTGCAGGATGTCCAAAGCGGGAAGGATGCCTTTTCCACGTGGCTCAAAGAATGTGGGTCTCAAACGGCCCTGGCTGGGCAAAGCTGCCACCGTGGAGAGTGCGCACGAGGAGAAGGTCAGTCCGAGACCCCACCCAGAGCCCTTTTGCCTCCTGTGGGGGGTCTGAGTGCCCCCTGGCCATCGCTGTGCATCTTCCGAAAGGTCCCTTCCAGGTGTGGGACCAGGAGTCCTCCTCCTGTCTCCTCCTCACCTGTCTACCTTCTGGTCTTAGGAGGAGAACGGTCAGACCAAGCGCTCGCCCTCTTCACCCCGGGACCCCCTCCAAAAGCGTTCTGCCTTTGGCGACATCACCAACGTAAGTATGGGGAGCCCCACCTCCACCCCACTGGGCACATGGAGCCAAGGAGGAGGGAGGGAGGGAGGGAGGGAGGGAAGGAAGGAGCAGCGCTGCCCTTGGTCTTCTGCCTCCTGGGCTGACCCGTCCAGGTGGGGAGTGAGGAGCTGGAGGGGGCAGAGGCAGCTCCAAACCCAGAAGAAGCCCCCCTACGCCCCCCCGCCCCCCCAGTAGACGCTCTGGATCCCAGCCCTCCCGTCTCTCCTTTGCAGGCTTCCCAGGTGCGGCCCGTGGTGGGCAAGAAGGAGACGCTCAAAGGTTCTTTCCCCAGGAAGGCAGGGAAGGTGGCCGTAGTGCCGGCCCTTGGCAAGAATGAGGTCAACCTGAAAAAGTGAGGGGAGGGGGACCCCCCCCCCCCGGTGGGTTCTTGGGGTGCCCTTTCCCCTCTCTCCTTGTGCCGTGGGCTCTGCCCTAGTCCTGCCAGAGGTCAAGAGGGCTCCCTCCTAAGCCTCTGCAACCCAGTCCCCAAGGATTTCCCCTCGGGACCCCAGCAGGCGTGTCTGGCTCTTTCTAGGGGCAGGGTGGGGTGTCCAGTGGTCTGGGCGGCCGTGACCCCTGCTGCCCTCAGCAGCACCAACCTGGCCGGTGGTGGATGTTCTATTGTGCCTCCTCCAACTCCTCCCCCCCACACCTCACCCTGTGTGTGTGTCTTGCAGTTCCTTGAACAAAGCCCCCTCTGAGGATGGATTGACCGCTGACCCTGGTGGCTCTCTGGCCAAGAAGGATGAGGTGGCACCAACGCCTGTGGAGCAGGTACTACCAGCCTTCGGGATAGTATTTGGGGTGTAACTCCCTCCCCTCCCTAGGAAGCTTTATTGAGCAGGTGCTTTGGCGGGTGAAGCTAGTTCCGAAATCCCCGGTTGCTTCTAATTGGCTTGCCATGGTGCAACTTTGGTTCAAAAACAAAGTGAACTTGTGGTTTCTGTGTTATGCTTTTCAAGCCACAGAAGTGCGACCACCTCACTTTTCCTCTTCCTCCGGGGCCCTGAAGCAAAAGCTTTGCGCATGAAATTACACCCTTTACCTTCATTTTAGCTGCCTCCCGCCCGCCCGCCCGCCCTCCCCGAGAGTCTAAGCCAGTTTCCAATCTTCAGTCCTGTTGCTTTGCACTATTTGCCGATCTCATTTGAACACTCCTTTGGGCAGGCTCCGCCGATTGAGGACATCGACAAGGGCCAGCTGGACGACCCGTATGCCAACGCCGAATATGCCAAGGATATCTTCATCTACATGCGGGAACGCGAGGTAACTCGGGAGGAGAGCGTGGCTTTGCCGGTGGTTTCCTGTGGCCTGGGTCAAAACGGCCTCCTTTAGTCGGCTCCAGGAATTCTGGAACAATTCTTTCTAAATTAAGGCAATGTGGAGAAAAGGGGCGGCGGGGTGTGCAGGTGTGTGTCAGGGCAAGCCCTGTTTGCAATAGGTGGTGCGAGGCAGGGTGTGTCTTGAACCAGAGATCCAACAGAAAATGCGGCAACCACCTGCTGTTCTCAGATGATCTATAGGAATATGAGTTGACCATGCAACTAACATAGACGTGTTGCACCGGATGAGTAAAGAAGAAGAACTCTTGAAGACCATGAAGCAAAGAAAGCTCCGATGCCTTGGCCATAGCATGAGGAACAACGTAAACTATAGAATGTACTCCCATTTGTCGTGCAAGGGAAGATCCCTGGGAAGAAAGAGGCCCTGGATGTAGAAGACGGACTTCATGGCTGAAGAATGTGAGAGAGACATGCCACGTGTGGCCTGTCCTCGGAAGAACTGTCCCAAGGGGTTAAGAACAGGAAGACTAGCATCGCCATGATGAGAGCCAATATCGGGAACGGATACGGCATCTGAAGGAGGAGGAGGAGGAGGAGGAGGAGAAGAAGAAGCAGAAGAAAAAGAAGGAGGAGGAGGAAGAGTAGCAGAAGGAGGAGAACAAGAAGAAGGAGGAGGAGGAAGAGTAGCAGAAGGAGGAGGAGAAGAAGAAGAGGAATCTGCTGTTTCTCAGCCTTTGGGCTTCGCCCCCCAGATCCCTGACTGCTCTGGATGAGCCCCTGAGATCCGTTGGGGCAGGTTGGTCTGGCATTGAATGGAGAAGGGTTGGCCTCAGTGAAGGGTGGGCTTCAGGCCCCTCTCTTCCAGGAAATTGGGACCTCCCCCACTTTTTGGCCAAGCAGTCCTTTGGCAACTCACTTTTCTTGCTGCCGAAAGGGCTCTTCCTCCAGGCGAGTGTGGTGGCTTTTATGCGCTAGTGTGTGTGTGGGTTTTTTTATTAAAAAGTCACGGTTTAATTTGTCGCGCACATGTTCATTGCGCATATTTGCACCGTCTTATTACAAGCCCCGTCGAGTCTCATTCAGGCGGCTGAATAAACGAAGGCAATTAAGTAATATGCAGATTGTTTCCTCCGGCTTGCTGGTTCCCAGCGGTGTCTTCGCCCCATCCCCTGCGGAGGCTGCCGGGGGGGGGGGGAGACGACACCTCCCTGAATCCTGCTCACTCACCCCCCACCGCCACTGCCTCCTTCTTCTCCCCAGGAGAAATTCCTGCTTCCCGACTACATGAAGAACCAGCCAGACATCACCAAGGACATGCGAGCCATCCTGGTGGACTGGATGGTGGAGGTGCAGGTGAGGGGCAGGTCCAGGGAGAGGAGGAGGAGGAGGAGGAGCCCCCCCGCTCTGCAGCCACCTCTCAAAGCTGGCCCTTCCTGCTTGTGGGCCGGGGGGATTGATGGACGGTTGGATGGACGGTCTTGAGTCGACCTGAAGCCCCTGGGGTTTCTTCCCCTTTCTTTGTACCTTTCACAGGAGAACTTTGAGCTCAACCATGAGACTCTCTACCTGGCGGTCAAGCTTCTGGACCACTACCTGGTGAAGGTGACCACCATGCGGGACAAGTTGCAGCTCGTTGGCTCCACAGCCATTCTCATTGCCTCCAAGTTTGAGGTGAGCCAGGTCAGGGATGGGGCGTGAATGCCTGGCTGGGGCAGGGGGTGGGCAGGGCGGAGTCAAAGACATTCCGGAGGGGCATCAGGATTGCCTACCTGCCCAGCCCAGACCACAGCCGCCAGGTTGGCTGACACGTGGGCTGAGAGGCCACATGGGAGCTTCCTTCTAGCCTGATGGTCTAAGCATGTGTGAGTAGGCTGCCGGGTGCTGCCCCAGAGCTGACGTGGCCTCTCCCTCCTCTCGCCCTGCAGGAGCGCTGCCCGCCCTGCGTGGATGACTTCCTGTACATCTGCGACGATGCCTACAAGAGGGAAGAGCTGTTGGCAACGGAGGTCAGCATCTTGCGGACGCTCCACTTCGACATCAACATCCCCATCGCCTACCGCTTCCTCCGACGGTTTGCTAAGGTGAACATGGGCTGCTGTGGTGTATGAAGCCAGAGTTCTCTGATGCCCAGGGGCACGTGGCCTCCTCCGTGGCCACCCTTCCCTTGGGGTGGGCGCTTCTCAGGAGCTTTCTCTCTCTGACCCCTTGGCTGCAGTGTGCCCACGCCACCATGGAGACCTTGACCCTGGCCCGGTTCCTCTGTGAGCTGACCCTGCAGGAGTACGACTTTGTCCAGGAGAGGCCCTCCCGGCTGGCCGCCAGTTGCCTCTTGCTGGCCCTCAAGATGAAGAAGCTGAGTGGATGGGTGAGCCTCTGCCCTAGGGAGGGAGGGAGGGAGGGGTAGGTATTTGTGGGGGGCAGGAAGGGCCAGGGTTTGCCCATTGCTGCCCCTCCACCCAGGTGCAGAACCAACAGGCTGGCACATTTCCAGAGCAAAAACACACCCATGTGCATACCTGGGGGGGGGGTGCCGGGGAATTTCTGGCCTGGCGGGGGTAGGACCCCCGCCAGACTGCCCTTCTCGGTTGCAGAATCCCACCCTGGAGCACTACAGCGGCTACAAAGCCCAGGAGCTTCCTCCCCTGGTTAAGCGGCTGAACTTTCTGCTGACCTACCACCACGACGAGCGGCTCAAGGCCGTGCGCAGCAAGTACTCGCACCGGTGAGTCAGGTGCTGCCGGAACCTCATGGGAAGAAGGGGCTTCTTTCTTGGTTTGTTTTCTGTCAGAGATTACTTGCGGCTCCGATCATGTCCCCCATCATGCAGCTCTCCGGTATTGAACCCCGTCCTTCTGGTCTCCAAGCTCAGCGCCTTACCCACTAAGCCACCAGGGAAGGAGGGTGTGCATCTCCTCTGTGGAAACCCCCCCCCCCATTTAGGTTTTTGGAAGAGGATTTTTTTTGGGGGAGGGGCAGGAGCTGATGGGGCTTCTTGACTTAGGATGGGGGGCATCTGGGCTGTTCGAGGAGCCCTGGTGGCGCAGGGGTTAAACTGCTGTCCTGCCGCCCAAACATTGTGAGTTCGATCCTGAGCAGAGGATCAAGGTTGGTCCAATGAGTCTCCTGCATGGTTATATTTTGGGGGGTGTCAAAATGCTAATTAACTTGTGAATCACCCTGAGAGTCTCTCTCTCTCCCCCCCCCCCTCACTCTGCCTTGCAGGGTCTTCTTCGAGGTGGCTAAGATGGCACCCATGGACATGATGGAGCTGGAGGTTGCGTTGCAGAGCTAACCCTGGCTGGCCGGCCCGGGGCCAAGCACTCTCGTGGTGGGAGGAGGAGGAGGAGGAGGAGGAGGAGGAGCTGATGCCAGGGGCCTGTAAATACCCTGTAAATAGCACTGTGCTCTTAGCCCCCGAGGCCTGTGTGTATATATACAGTACTATATATATGTATGTATAATTTCCCTTGCTTTTGTTTTAAAAGAGTTGGGTGGGTGGGAGAAAAGAAAAGAGGGAAAGGGGGGTGGGGGGGGGTGGGGGAGAAAAGCCAAGCACTGTCTTGCTGAGAGGGATTTGTGTGGGTGAATTAAAAGAAATGTTTTCAATAAAAGAAATGGAGAAATAAAGCCCATACCTTCCATAGCAAATGCCTTGGGTGGTGGTGGTGGGGGGGAAGGGGGGCGCTGTGGGAAGGTTCATTTGCTCCCACCCCACCAGTTACTTCCAACAGGTGCCCCATGGACAGCAGGGGGGCGGCTTTGCCTAGGGACCCCCTCCATTATTCTCCGGTTCATAGAAGGGGTCTCAGGGGAAGGGTCAAGACCCCCCCCAGCCGCTTCCCAGGGAGGGTCAAGGTTGGTCATTCAGAGCTCAGTGGATGAATGGTCAGGCAAGTATTTCTGTGCCAGGGACTGCAGTTACTTTGTGGTAAAAACGCTGAACTTGACGACTGGAAGGTCATCAGTTTGAGACCCAAGTGCTTGCATGATGGAGTGAGCAGCTGTCGTCTGGCCTGGCTCTTGCCAACCTAACGGTTTGAAAGCAAGAAATTGCAAGTAGATAAATAGGTAATATAGCCAATAAACACCTTAAAACATTACAAGTAGTGACCAGGGCGGGGAAATGACCTTTATGATGACCTTTATGAAGGCTGCTCTCCAAGCAGTGCCTGCGGCTTCTCCACCATCCATTCTTGCTCTTTTGTATCAGCCCCAAAGTGGAGGCGGCTCTTCGGCCACCTGGTCTGCCTGCCCAAAGGTTGGCCCACCTGGTGGAGACAGCCTGAGCCCCCAACCCTTGACCACCCACCCCCCTCAGGAGATGTTGGGCTTGGCCAGCAGGAAAGAAGGGGCGGGAGACTGACTCTTCAGAGGTCAAATCCACTTTCAAGTTTTATTTGTTGACCAGGAGGTCTGGATTCTGGGAGTAAAATTCAGGTCCCTTTTTTTGGGGTGTGTGTGGGCAGTTAGAGGAGAGGCACCGGCTTCCCTTGGTCAAATCCTGCCTCCTTTGCCCAAGAAGGTACAACTGGCCACTCTTTTCCTCTCCCCCCCCCCCCACTGTGGCATCCTGTTCTTTTAGCCCAGGGATCGGCTAACCTAACCTGGCTCCCCAGGTGTTCTTCTTGGACTTCAATTCCCAGAAGCCCTGACCAGCGGGGAGTGTTGACTTGGGCTTCTGGGAATTGAAGTCCAAGAAGAACACCTGGGGAGCCAGGTTAGAGGAACCTTGGCCTAGCTTCTTCTTATGGGTGCATTCCCGCCTAGCCGCTATCCAACAGGGAAAGCTCTTGCTCCCATGGCAGGGGCCTGGGTGCAGCAGGTCTTGCAAACAGTCTCATCCAGCTATGAGGGACACATTGTCTGCCTTCGCTACCGCACAAGGACGGTGTGTGATATTGGGGAGGGGGTGGGTGGGGGGGTTTGAAAGCAGGGCTTCTGGCCAGAGCCCCCTCCCCTCCCCCCCCACATTGCTTTTCTGCCCGAGAGGCTGGGATGGGGAGAGGGACGGGAGCATAAATACTGAGGACGGGACAAGCCAGCCTCCCATCACCCTCTTCAATCTGCATCACTTCTAAAAAGTATGCACAGGGAAAGCTTTAGACCTGGGGCAGCAAAGAAAGGAGCGGAGGGACAAATCAGCTGGGGGCTATATAACATTGGGCAGGGGTGCTCAAACTATGTCCCATGGGCCAGATCCACCCCCTGATGCCAATTCACCCTCATCGCTCCCAGAAGCAGAAGTAAAATGTGCCTGTACGGATCTGTCGAGGGATGGATCTGGCCCACAGCCCATAGTTTGGGCATCCCTGCCTTAAGCAAAGGGAATGGCAGCCTTTAAAAAACATCAGGTGCAAAACATATTATCTGTTGCAAAATAGATTGCAAGGTGCGTTTTTACTTCCAGTGGGAAGAACCACATGACCGGCCTGCGGCTAAACCATGTGACCGGCCCATGGCCTGAAAGGTTTGGGCACCCCTGACATAGGAGCTCCCGCCCACCTTCAGGATCCCTCGTGCATTCTCTTAATGAGAGCTAGAAACTTGCTCTTCACCCTATTTTAAGGAAGGGGGGTCTCCAGGCCCATGGAAACAGCCATTTAGCCCTGGGTATGGCACGATCTGGCAGATCCCCCCCCACCACCACCATTGGCAAAACAGCACCCAACAATGGCAGCTGCCAGGTTGGTTTAGTGGTGCTGGGGGGGGGGAAGGCCCCCATTTCTGTTCTGTGGGGCAGCCCCTCACTTGCCCAGGGGGAGGGGGAGGAAGAAGAAGAGGCTACCGACACCAGTGCACGCGGTAACGCTCCCAGGCAAATCATGCTAAAAACCAGTCCCTGGAAAAGGTGGTGGAAACGGTGGCATTTGCAACCCACATCGGCACATGGTCCACTTCTCTCAGGTGGCCCAGTGTGGCGGGAAAGAGGTGGGTTTTATCTCGAGCACCCTCGGGCGGCTGCAAAAACAGTCTCTCTTTGAGCAGGGTCTTCTTAATCCATCCCAAACGCCCTGCCGTCCCGTCCCTTGGGGAAAGAGGCGGCCCAAGCTCTGGTGTCAAAGAGGAGGAGGTGGAGGAGGAAGGTGGTGGTGGCGGTAGCAGATTTTGCAGGTGGCACAGCAGAAACCCACAGGCAGGACCCTCCGTTGGCCATGCCAGTGGTCCAATGCCAGGAAGGATGCCCCTGGGGTCAGCAGTCCCGGCCAAAGCAGCTGGCGCCGATGGTCGTCTTCTGCAAGAGAGATGCTGCTCCTCAAAGGAACGGGAGGCGCATCCCTTCCACTGCCACAGGCCGGCTTCTTGCAGACCAGGAGGTGGCTCTGCACCCTGGGGCAAAGTCTGAGTCCATCTGTCCAGTCCCCAGCTGTGACCCCGGGGGCTGACCGCCCTCCCTGCAGCCTCCAGGTGAGTCCCAGCCAGGCTCCCACCTGGACTGGGCAGGCAGGCAGGCAGGCGATGGGCTCCAAAGTGCTCTTGCGCATGATCACAGGTGAAAAATAAATTAAGCTTCACTTCTAGACATAGAGGTATATATACAGTACATACATATAGGAATATATTATTACATCTTTAAATAAATAGCTTTCTTCCCCAAAGTATTTACATTCCTAGCAAGCTCTGAAACAGAGAGGGGGGAAAGCGTCTCCAGAGGGGGGGAGGGTTTTTTTCAGTGGGTGGCTGAGAGGGGGGAGGAAATCCCCCCCCCCTGGAAAGACAGCAGCTGGGGGGGGAGGGGGGGCTGTGCTGCGACCCATGGGTCCTGGGGTGGTATGGAGTTAGGAGGAAGAGAGATGTCAACCCTCATTGTGTCCCCCCCCCCCGCTTTCTGAAGGTATCTTGCAAAGCAGAACCTCTTGGGTGGATCGGGACCCCCATCCCCCTCCCTCAAATGGCCGGAGTGGCAGGCAAGGTTTAATTTGGGGGGGGGAGAATATGTTAGCCTTGCTTTTTGCCCCCACTGTTTAAAAATGCTGGGAGGGGGGGGGAGTGCAATTATGCCACTGGCTTTTCATGCAAAGTGACCAAACTGCCCTTGAGGGACCCCCAAAGAAAGCAAGGGAAAGGGGTGGGAGCCTTGGCAGGGTGGACAAAGTGGGTCCTCTGGTTGCCCCCCCCCCACAAACCCTCACCAGAGACTATGTTGGCTAGTCCAGTTGAGGTCAGTCCAGGAACAGAGAGCAGGGGTGCCCAAACAATGGCCCATGGGCTGGATTTGGCCTATGGACCATCGTTTGGGCACCCCGGGTTTTAGCAGATAAAATGGCAACCTAAAAATCTGTCTCATCCTATTGCAAAACATAATGCAAGGTGTGTTTTGCTTCCGCTTCCGGTGGGAGGAACCACGTGACCGGCCCGCTACTGGCCCATGGCCTGAAAGTTTGGGCACCCCTGACAGAGAGGTTCAAGAATTTGGGACTGGGGGGGGGGGTTAGCCAGGTGTGTGTGTCTCTCTCTCTCCCACCCACCCTCTCTTTTAACTCTGGTTTCACACACACACACACACACACAGAGCCATGGTGTGGTGAAGGGCGTGCATGCATGTGTCTAGGGCACGGCATCATTTCATGTGGCCCCATCACCTCCTCCACCACACCTGGAGGTGCCATGTGGTGGAGGAAGAGCAAAATGCCCCCCAACCCCCCCATGCTGTCTGAGGGAGCATGACCCAATGGCCCCCTGGCTTTAAAAGGTTGAGAACTCCTGGTCTAGGGACAAGGAGAGCGATGGAAAGAAATCGCCAAGCCACAATCTTTGGCCAACATGGAAATGTAAACGTTGGAGTTGGAGACGGGATGGGTGGGAAGCAGCGCTTGTCTGAAGAAGACCCGGGGACCCCCGCTCCAAACCCCCCCTCTGGCTCAGGCTGGCCCTGGGGCATCCGGTTCCAAAAACCCCTGCCTACCCCCAGATGCTGGCAATGGGGCGCAAGAGAAAGGGGTCCTCCCCCCCTCCCCTGGGTGCAATTTCCCCATTGGTTTGGCAGGCGCCTTTTCTAGAGCTGGCTGGCGGCCTCTTTAATGCCCTGGAGAATCCTCTTCAGGTGGCCCACCTTGGTGACCCCCAAGTCCTGCAAATGGAAGGAGGAGGAGACTGGTCAGGTGGGTGGGTGGGGTGGGGTGGGGTCACCCTTAGACAACGGCCACCCCCCATCCCCATTGCAATCTCCACCCACAACACCCTCCTCCCAGAAGTATCCACACCATAACTCAGGTGGGCTAGTCCAATAATACATTTATGTGCTGGCTATAGGGTGGGGGTGCGGGGGGGGGGGATGATCTTGCAAGAATCTCTTTGAACAGGACAGTTTTAAGAGGAACACAAAGCCGTGACACTTCTATGCACTCCCTGCCTGCCCCATACAAGCGCTTAGTGCACCCTCGGGGCAGTTCACAAGTTGATTAGGA
This sequence comes from Bradypodion pumilum, assembly GCA_035047305.1. NCBI lineage: Eukaryota > Metazoa > Chordata > Lepidosauria > Squamata > Chamaeleonidae > Bradypodion > Bradypodion pumilum. The sequence goes on along the minus strand of JAWDJD010000011.1, from coordinate 592,171 downwards.
TTTTGTCCCCAACATGCTGGGTCCTCATTTGAACGACCTTGGAAGGATGGAAGACTGAATCAATTAATGCAGGGGTGCCCAAACTATGGCCCATGGCCCGGATCCGGCCCCAACGACAATTCATCCGGGACCCGCCACCCTCATCACTCCTGGAAGCAGAAGTAAAATGCACCGGTCCAGCGTGTTTTGCTTCCGGGAGTGACGAGGGTGGCAGGGCCCAGATGAATTGCTGTTGCGGCCGGATCCGGACCGTGGGCCATAGTTTGGGCATCCTGGTTTAAGCAGAGAAAATGGCAGCTTAAAAATCTATCTCATCCTGTTGCAGAATGGATTGCGAGACACGTTTTACTTCTGCTTCCGGTGGAAGGAACCATGTGACCGGCCCGCTGAGCCGCGTGACCCACCCACGGCCCAAAAAGGTTGGGCACCCCAGCTGTAATGTCTTGCTCCTTGGGTGGGGTTGGGGTCTCAAAGAGGCCATGCAAGCAGCGGAGGCAGGCTAAACTCTCTCCAGCAGTGTCCTCCATCTGCCGCTGGGTGCAGTGGGGTTGTGGTGCCCCTCTCCCACCCACCCCCCAGGCCTGGCCAGGGACACCCCCCCCCCAAACCCCAAATACCAGGCAGGGAATACCTTCAGGTCTCTTCTCTCCAGCAGGATCAGCTCTGAGCCCTGGATGTCGTGGCACATAAAGAGCTCTTTGTACTCCCCCAACCCAAGTGCCTCCAGCCAGGCGGCCACCTCCTCCGGGCCCCAGGTCTCCACTGGCACGAAAGGAAGAGGTAAAAGAGGGGCGGGTCAGCCGTGGGGCAGGAAGGGCACAAGGCAGGAACCAGAGCCATGCAAAGGCGGCCAAGACCAGCGGAAGAGGACCCGAGCCACTGAGGAACACCAAACCCACCCCCACTTCTGGGGGTCCCAAATTGCCCAGACAGAAACCCTCTCCTCCCTTAGGAAGACCCCAATGTGTGGGGGGAAAAAGACCCCCACACCTTGAATCTACTCTCTAGCTTAGGGCTTCTCAACCTGCGGCCTTTGGGCCGGATGCAGCTCATGGCACCATTTCATGTGGCCCCCCACTGGCTCCACCACACCCTGAAGTGTCATGTGGTGGAGGAAGGGCAAAGTGGCCATCTGGCCCCCGAAGCTATCTGAGGGAGTGTGACTCGGCCCTCGGCTTGAAAAGGTTGAGAACTCCTGATCTAGCCATTGAGCATCACTCCTTGTGCAATGCACTAAGTGCCAGAGGCGTTTCGAGAGCCTCCGCCTTCGATCCCAGGACTAGACCAGGACCGGCTCTGGGTCCAGGGCCACTCAGGGACTGCATCTCACCCCCCAAGGCCACAAAGAGATCGTGGAGAGTTGATGCCCAAGAGAGCCTTCCAGCCTGCAAGCAGCACTGCCACGCAAGGGTTGACAGCAGAGTTGGGGGGGAGGGGGCTCTTCCCCTGCAGTGACCCCCGCCCTGCCCCCCACCCATGCCCCTAGAAGGGGATGCAACCCTCTTGGCTTCTGGAGATGACCACAGGGTCTCCTGCCTCTGTCCTCCAGGCAGATCTGACCATGGCTGGGTACAGACCGACCACCCAAAGGCCATCCTTTTTCCTGCCCTGACCCTCCTGGCTTCATCCCACACCTGGTGGTGGTGTTTCAAAAGGAAAGCCGCTCCAGCCGAGACCTGGAGAGGAGATGGTACACAGGGGTGTGTGTGTGTGTGTGTGTCAGTCTGTCTGTCTGTCTGTCTGCCTCCTTGCCCCTTCCAAGCTGAGGACAGGCTAGCCGGCCGGCCTCTGAGCTCCTAGGCCTGCCTCTCTCCCCCCCCCCCACTCCTGAGATTGGCTCCTTGGAGTGGGGCTTTGAGGTGCCCCAGACGTTACCTGGGAGGAGGCCGCTGGACCGCTGCTTCTGCAGCTTCTCCTTCTTGGCTTTGGCCAGGTTGATCCTCAGCTTCAGGCTGCCCTTGTTGTTGCCGCTGCCGCCACCAGAGCTCTCCTGGGTCACGCTCTGCAGGGGGGGGGGAGGAGATGGGCAGGTGGGCGGGAGGTTGGAACCCCCATTCCCACCCACCCACCCACCCACCCTACAAAGCCATCCGAGGCAACAAGAGGACAACCTCTCTCCACCACAGAGGTGCCCAAACTACGGCTCATGGGCCGGATCCGGCCCCCAACCAACACCAATTCATCAAGCCCACGCCAGCCTTGCCGTTCCTCTTCTGGGACGAGGAGCCACCCGGTGTGGGTCACCCACCCACCCACCTCCTCCAGAGAAGAGACGGCAGGGGCCAGCCAGTGGATGCCGGAGAGCTTCTGCAGTTCCTGGCTGACGGCGCTCAGGCTCTGCCGGAGGCCTTCCTCTTGCTGGGGGGAGTCCAGCTGCTGCAGAAGGAAAGAAACAACCCCCCCCCAAAAAAGTTGTCAATCAAACCCCTCTTGTACCTGTGGTTATTGATTGGCAAGGTAGCCTGGGGGGGGTGGGGGGTCTGGAAGCTGATCCCACTTGGGTGGGGTGGGGCGGAGTGGGGCAGGAAGTTTCTGCTGCCCAGGGCAGCCCTGGATCCCGGCAGGCAGGAGGGATCCTGCAGAGGCCAACCATTCTTGAAGACTCTCTGGAGACCAGCCGACATGATTGGGCCGGAGTTCCCAGGGACGTCTCGGCCTCCCAGGACCACCACCACCACCACCACCACCCCTCCCAGGCTCTTGGGTCTGGGATGCAGGGGTGCAGGGACCCTGCCTTGGCTTCCACTCTGCAAAAACAGGTCCTGCATAGCCACGGCTGCTGTTGCACCCCCAGATCCTGGGGAGGGGCTTCGTTTCCATCCACATGGCCTCTGGTGCCACCTGTGTTCCCTTGATCTGGAAGCAAGCTCAGAGCAAGCGGCACCCAAAGGAAGCAGGCAGGTGTTCCTTGACTGTGTGCCTCTAGGAAGCCTTCTGTTATGTGCCTCCAAGGTTGGGCAGCTCACCAAGGCTCTGCCTGCCCTGTATATTCCCTGCCCGCCCCAGCCTATACCCCCCCACCCCCACCGAATGCACAGGTTTCTTTCTGACCAAAGAACACTAGAGCTCAAATGAGAACCTTGTGCCGTATCTTGCCCACCCCATGGGCTCCTGCATGGGATATAGCCTGGGGTTTGAGATGGTCCCCAGAGGAGAGTGAATGGAGGAGGATCTAGGGGTGAAAGTGTGGAATGGATGGCAGAGAGAGGAGAGCACTGGCTGCATTGGGGGGGTGGGGGAATTGCAAAAATAGAGGATGGCTCCCCAAAATGACCTTGCACAAACTCTGGTTTGGAGAGAGAGAGAGAAGGGTTTGAGAGATGGGGACCAAGAAACGGGAACCTTCATGCATTTTGGGCTATTCTCCTCAGGCCACTTTTCCTTGAGTGGCTGCAGAACCCAACCCTGAAAAGTCTGCCTACCCAAGGGAGTGGGTGGGGTGGGGTGGGGGGTTGCACAGAGAGATTGGCTTCTGGAGCACCACAGAAGCAAAGCCCCCTCCCAGGAAAAGAGCCCCTTCCTTCCCTCCCACCAGCCCCCAAAGCCTAAGCCTAACCCAAAGGGGCTCCCCATTCCTCCTGCGGCTTCAGCTTGGACAGCTCTTCACCCATGGCTGCCCAGGGGTGACCCACCACCGCGCACACACGCGCACGCACCACCTCTTGTTGCAGCCTGAGCTCTGCACTCACCACTCGGCCTTCCAAAAACGCCCGGGTTTCGTTATATAGGACCTTCACATTGACTGAAACCTCCACTGCGGTGCTCCGGCTCAACAGCTGGATGGATCCCATTGGGAAGATAGAGATTGAAGGAGAGACAGACGCCATTGAGCAGGGAAGCCACACAAACGCCACACAAGCCCCCCAAGGGAGTGCCTCCGAGGAAGCCTTCAACAGGAGCTCCTTAGGGCCATTTGGAGCCTCGCAAGAGCCCCCACCCCACCCCCACCCCTCGCTGCCACCCCAGAAACCCCCCAATCTCACTTTCCAGGGAAGGCCCTCACTCCAAAAGAGACGTCCTCTAAGTCACCCAAGAGGAGCGGTGCCGGATCAGGCCCTGAGGAGGGAGGCCTCTCTAGCCCAGGCTGGTTCTGCTGCCACAGCGGCTGACCAGCTGCCCCTGACAGGACCCGCCAGTGGACATACCTGTCCCTTGGGTCTGCTCTCCCAAGGCATGTTGCCTCCGGTAGCGGAGGGGATGAAGAGTCAGCCTGGCAGCTGGCCATGGCTAGCCCTGCTGGCTCCCATTCATGTCTCGGCTCTAGCCTCCCTTTCACGTTGGTCTATTGTCAGCCCACCATATATCTAGTGGCAGGATGTTCCACGGGTGAACCTAGCTCCGGCCACAGAAGCCCTCCTCCCCCTCTCTCTGCCAAGCCCTCATTCGCCCTCCGTCCCCACACCCCGGGGGTCACCTCGGTTCCACCACCGCTGCCGCTCTTGCTAGGCGGGGCCTCCCTCAGTGCCAGGGCACTGCCATTCACGGCATGTGCCAGCTCTTGCTCCACGGCTCGGCGCGTCTTGGCAGCCTCGCGGATCCTGAAGAGGGGAAAGGCAGCTTTGAAGCCACGGCCGCCACGGCCCCCTTTGAGGAGGGGGGAGGGAGTCGGCACTTGCCATGGCAAGCCGGTGGGCACAGCGGGCACAGCCCAGGGAACTGGGATGGCAGGCCGGCTAGAACGGAGTATTCCTTGTCCTTCCCTCCAATGATGCTCCCCACCGCCACCCACCCAGCCTATCCTTGGTACCGGTCAATGAGTGCTTCGGTGGCCTGAGCCAGCTGTTGCAGCTGCGTGGATTCCTCCTCCGTCAGGTACTCCATGGACTGCTGGGAGCTGAGCCGGGGGCGGGAGGGGGCCCGGTAGCCCTCCCCTTTCTGCTTGTCCTCCCACGATTTCAGGGTGCTCTCAAATGCCTGCCAAGCCAGTAGAGGACGGCATCAGGGTGGTGGACTTCAGCAGCTGTGGCCATACTTTAGCCCAGTGTTTCCCAATGTGGGGTCCAGGACCCACAGAGAGACTTCTATTCCCAGATGCCTCAGTCAGTCCATTGGCTGATCAGTGAGTGCTTTGAGGAATTGACTGGGGCTTCTGGGAATTGAAGTCCACCCCCCCAAAAAAATAATAATAATGGGGAAACATTGCTCTGTGAATCCATAGGAATGGGTTTATTGCACGTATGCAGTCAAGATGATGCCCAAGCCAGAACCCTGTTTTTGACCAGGGGCTGCACAGTTACTACCCCCCCCCCAGATAAAAAGGGGGAGGGGGAGTCTTTCAGCCGCCACAAAGATTGTTGGTGGGTTGTGCTGTACAAAACTGAACATTGGCAAGGGGGGAACCGCTCGGTGTCCAAAGTGGTCAGTCCATCTGTTGCCTTTTTTGTCCATTGGCTTTGAAGGTCGGCCAACTGGTCGAGGCTAAAGTGCTAAGAGGAAACTTTCCCAGTTTCTGGGAAACTGGTGTCTTACTGGGTTTTACTCAGAACTCATGAGCAGGTGAACACCCATAGGCTGTTGCTCTCTCGCCTCCCCTCCCTATGAACTAACTGAGCTAACCCCATGGGCCGCCTGGGGTGATGCTCGAGGGAGCACCACAGACACTCTTTTGCCCCCGCCCAAGCAGGATTCCCTCGGGCTCCTCCTCACCCGGTCTCTGGTCAGCATCTGAGCCCGGTTCTTGTGCTGGATTTTGATCATCCCCGGGGGCTGGATCCAGGCTTCCCCGTCCACCTGCACGGGGACACCCTCGTCTCCACGGATGGTGATCTTCACCATTCGGCACTGGAAGCAGAGGCAAGGAAGGTGGGCGAAGGGCTCCCCAAAAGCGCGTTGTCCCTGTCCTGGATGCCAGCCATGGAGAAGCCCAAGCACCCCAGTTCTCCTGGAGACAGCCGAGGAGGCTTGCCTCAAGTGTGTCAATCAAGGGCTAGGCTGGCACACCCTGTGACCTGTCTCACCTGGGCAATGCGGTGGTGCTGCAGGTTGATGACCCGCGAGACGGCCATCTGGATGCTGCCAAAGACCGCCACCACCTCCAGCTTCTTGTCGTCAAAGGAGGGGGCCCCAAAGTTCTGGAAAGGAAGGGCAAGGTCATCCAGGACAAGACATCGCGGTGCAAAAGGTTCTCTACTACTCTCTGCCCATGGCAGCTGCGCATCCGCATGGATGCATTTTTTCTCTCCAGCTTTGCAATTTCTGCCAGTGGAGCCAGAAGAGACAGGAAAAGCCCTGCCTGCCAGGGGTTGCAAATGCCGCCCAGAGCTCTGCTACCCCACAACAAAAGGGGAAAGGTCAAGGATATATAACTACACAGAAACAAACAACAACAACAGGAGAGATACAGAATCCATGGGGGCTCATTTGCTGGCCTGCCAATGATGGCTAGAAACCTGCACCGATGGGGACCCCCCACCCACCCCCATTGACACTGCTACCAACTTACGTTATCCTCCTTGGTGCCTCCCCAGAAGTTGATGCCTCCTGCATAGCTGGGAATGTTGAGCACAGCAATGCCCTGAAGGCTGGGCAAGGAAATGGGCACCCCGTCACACTGGCAAGAGGAGAAAAGAGTGTGAGTGGTGCCCCAGGACAAGGGCATGATCCTCTGAGACGGCTGGGATGGAGGAGCCCAGATTGGGGGTGGGGCGGGATGATGAGGCTTACACCCCGAGTGCCACGTGCCTCCTGGGAAATAAGAGCCAAAAACACCTGGATGCCCCCCCCCTGACCTGGCCTGATCTGCCCCCTCTTTAATTAAAGGTGAAGACCTGCAGGGAGGGCCCCATCACCTCCTGCCCTTCTGACCCCCCCCTCTGTTCTGAACCCAGTCCCTCCCTTCCCAAGTCCCCATCTTTTTCGGTCTCTACCGGGCACTCCTGGCTGTCCTGATGGGACACTGGGGCTTTGCTTTGGCACAAGTGGCCCTTCCTTCCCCTTCTGGCCGAAGAGAGGCCAGTGGAGTGTGGCTGGGGCTACCTCAAGTTGGACTCTTTGCTCGAGGTTCTTGTAAGTGCGCTGGAGCAGCTCCTTGGTCCCCAGGACTCCGTACCACATCATGTTCTTGGTGCGGCTGCTGCAGAGAGGAGAGCGCCAGAGAGACACCCATTGATGTGCCTCCTCTGGGGGGTCACAGCCAACCTCACTCCCACTCCCAAGGGATGAGCCTGCGTAGCCTGCATTATCACAGACCCAGACCCCGGCCCCAACCCTCTCCTGGGCTTAGCCCACTCCAAACCAGTGCAACTCCCCCTCCCCCCCCATTGTGCAGCCTGATTGAACCACCTCTCCTTGAGACTGAAACCATCAGCAGTCTTCTCCGTGCCTTATTAGAACCGTTTGAGGGCATACAATTAACGCTAATTAGCCAGCACTGCGAAGCTTGCTCCCCAGGGGGGCTGGAGGAGGCTCCAGTTTCCTTTCCGGCGTGTACTTGATTCCGCATTGCCACGGAGAGGCTCGGCCCCTGCTGCCATTGCCCTGGGTAGGATTATCAGGCACCAGAGCATGATTTCTTTGCTCCCGGAGTCTATCCCCAGGAGGCTTAATTAAGGAACATGTGCGGACGGAGTCCTTGGATGAAGGGCAGCCTCGGAAGATGAAATGGCCACCTCCCTTTCCCTTCCTTTCCTCCACCAGGTGAGAGAGGCCAAGGTGGTGAGAGGCAGGCTCAAGAGGCAAAGCATCTGCCGGGACAACGTGGCCTCGCTTAAGGTCTACCCTTGAGTATCTTGGCATCACTGTGGGCAAAGGGCCAGGGGTGCCATGCTCCAATTGTCTCTGCCCTGAAACAGCAGCTGGAAGGAACGTCCCCAAAAGGGTTTCCTCCTGTCAGTCAGAAAGTGTGTGCGTGCGCATGTGGTGGTGAACATGTGCCCCATTCTGAGACTCTTTGATCTGGTAAACTGGAGAAAGAAGTCCTGCCAAATACAGTATGTATCATTTAAGCAATCCTGCCCAGGAAATCCAGGCTCCTGCATTCTGGCGCGGGTGGGGAGGTTTCCCAGCTCTACCTGCATTTCTTGGGGTGTTCGTCCCGCTTGTTGTTGAACTCCAGGGAGATCTTTGCATCCAGGCCGATGCCAAAGTAGTTATTCATGACGCATCTTTCGGAGAATTGTCTGAAAGCGGCAAAGGAAGGAAACACTTGAGAAACAAGGGCTGAAGCCGAACCGGCAGAGCGTGGTCAGAATACATCAATGCCTCTCTTCTGATTTCACTCTCCTTCCAGCCAAGCCGCAAAGAGGCTTTGGAGCCCCAGATGTGGGAGGGAGGGAGGGAGGTTTGTGGGGTGGGGTGGTGGGGGTGGTGGCAGGGAAGCCACATCCACATCAGCTTGGCTGTGAAGGATGTCACTCCCAGCCCTCCAAAAGCATGCTTAAGGGCATTGGCCTGCTCCCAAATTCATGTGCATTTCTCACAATCAGAGCCGGAGCAAAGACAGGCATATCAAGGTCACCAGAACCAGCCAAAGCTGTGCTGAGACCTCCTTTCCCACAAGTGGGGACTCTCTGTTGAGGCAGGGCAGTCAGGGGAAGAAAAAAAAGGGGGGAGGCACTTACAGCGCTCAAGACTGCATTATGCGCTGAAATGATGCTCCCCTCCCCACCTGACATACACTACTCCCTCCTCCATCATCATCGTCACCTTGATTCCGGAGCTGTCAAAGCAGCTGCACATGGCTTTGCTTCTCTGCTTAAACCAGGGGTGTACAAACTACGGCCTGTGGGCCGTATCCACCCCAATGCCAATTCATCCGGCCCATGCCACCCACCTCGCTCCCAAAAGCAGAAGTAAAACATGCCTGTATGTCAGATGAATTGGCATTGGGGGCCGGATCCTGCCCACAGGCCGTAGTTTGGGCACCCTTGCCTTAATAAGAACATAAGAACAGCCTTGCTGGGACAGGCCACAGCCCATCCAGTCCAGCATTCTGTCTCACACAGTGGCTCACCATTTCCTTCAGGGTATTCCCAAGCAGATGCCTTCACCTGCTTAGGATTCCCTGGAAATGATATTGAGAGATATCCTGCCTATCTCTCCAACCCGGAGGTTGTCCTTAGGTAGCCATAATTATAGCCATTGATAGCCTTGTCCTCCATGAACTTGTCTAATCCTTTCTTAAAGCTGTCAAGACTGACAGCTGTCACCACTTCTTCTGGCAGGGAGTTCCATAGACCAGGGATCCTCTGGGTGAAAAAGTACTTTCTCTTATTTGTTTGAGAACTAGTACCCAAATGTTTCATGGAGTGTCCCCTAGTTCTAGTGTTGTGCGATAGGGAAAACAGTTTTTCCTTATCCACTTTGTCCACACCGTGCATGATTTTATAAACTTCAATCAGGTCACCTCTTAGACGTCGTCGTTCAAGAGTGAAGAGGCCCAACCGTTGCAGCCTCAGATGGTAAGGAAGGTGTTCCAGTCCCCTAATCATTCTGGTTGCCCTCCTCTGTACTTTCTCCAGCTCCATAATATCCTTCTGGAGGTATGGCGACCAGAACTGTACACAGTATTCCAGATGGGGCCTCACCATAGATTTATAAAGAGGCAAAATGACACTTGCTGACTTATTTTCTATACCCTTCCTAATGATCCCTAGCATTGAGTTTGCTTTTTTCACTGCTGAGGCACACTGGGTTGACACCTTCATTGAGCTGTCCACCAGGACACCAAGGTCCCTTTCCTGGTTTGTCGCAGAGAGTTCAGACCCCATCAGTTTATAAATGTAATTGGGGTTCTTTGCCCCAACATGCATCACTCTGCAGGGAGTGGCGAAATGCCACCTGCCTGCAGACGCTCCGGCCAATAGAGTTTGCTCCAGAAGGAAAGGGTTTTTTAGGAAGGGGGTCTCATCAGTCCAGTTCAAGTCTCATCAGTCCTTCTGTGTTCTGGCCGTGGTCAGTTTGTCCATCTTTAGCTTAATATGTATTCCTTTTCTTTGAAGAAAAGGGCAAAGAAAGCCTTTCTTGGACACCGTTTGCTTTGGAAGGTAAATAACTTGGATGATGGCTACAACAGATGGCAAGGAGGCCCGCTTAGGTCATGTGGGTTTGAATGGATCCTTCCTTGAGGGATTCTTTTTTGGGGTTCAGAGAATGAGACCCCCACACAAACACTCGTCTCGGACCCCCCCCCCCCATCCCAAGCATCTCCTCTTTCTCCAAAGGGCAAGAGACTCACATGGAGTTATTCGGGTCTTCTGCAAAAGGGACTGTGCTGAAGCACTCGGGTCTGTCCAGGATGATGGACGAAGTGGTGGAGGTCACGGTGTCCCGGCGGGACTCTAGGGGGGAAGGGGGGAAAGGTAGAGGGTCATCATCACAACAGTGACAATGCCGGGCCACTTTCCTCTGGCCTTCTGTTCCCACAGGAGGGCCCAGCAGGGGGCGGTAGGGGGACACAAGCAAGAGGAGGCAGGGGGCCAAGCCCCCCCCTCTCTCTCTCTCTCGCTCCCTCTCTCTCTCTCACGGCCAGGGACCGTCCAAGCCATTGTGCAGCCTGAGACGGGGTGGCAAATGCTGTCGGATGCACAGGTGACAAAGCCAGATTATGTTTGGCCCAGGAGGCAGAAAATCCCAGCAGCTTCTCTCCTCCTGTTTGGAAGTCAAAATGCAACGCTAACAAATCAAAGACCAAATCAATGGATGCCCTGTTTAGTCACCCAAGATCAGTGAGGGGGAACCTCTTAGTGCACAAACTCAGCAGGCTGCTGTCTGTGCTGCAGAGGGGCGGGGCAAACTCTGTGCTGGGGGGAGGGAGGAAGCGCTCCCATTGGGCTGCTGGGCAGAGGGGCGGGGCAAGCTCTGTGCTGGGGGGAGGGAGGAAGCGCTCCCATTGGGCTGCTGGGCAGAGGGGCAGGGTGAACTTTGTGCTGGGGGGAGGGAGGAAGCGCTCCCATTGGGCTGCTGGGCAGAGGGGTGGGGCGAACTCTGTGCTGGGGAGAGAGAGGAAGCACTTCCATTGGGCTGCTGGGCAGAGGAGCGGGGTGAACTCTGTGCTGGGGGAAGGGAGGAAGCACTCCCATTGGGCTGCTGGGCAGAGGGGCGGGGCGAACTCTGTGCTGGGGAGAGAGAGGAAGCACTCCCATTGGACTGCTGGGCAGAGGGGTGGGGCAAGCTCTGTGCTGGGGGGAGGGAGGAAGCGCTCCCATTGGGCTGCTGGGCAGAGGGGCAGGGTAAACTTTGTGCTGGGGGGAGGGAGGAAGCGCTCCCATTGGGCTGCTGGGCAGAGGGGTGGGGCGAACTCTGTGCTGGGGAGAGAGAGGAAGCACTTCCATTGGGCTGCTGGGCAGAGGAGCGGGGTGAACTCTGTGCTGGGGGAAGGGAGGAAGCACTCCCATTGGGCTGCTGGGCAGAGGGGCGGGGCAAACTCTGTGCTGGGGAGAGAGAGGAAGCACTCCCATTGGACTGCTGGGCAGAGGGGTGGGGCAAGCTCTGTGCTGGGGGGAGGGAGGAAGCGCTTCCATTGGGCTGCTGGGCAGAGGGGCAGGGTGAACTCTGTGCTGGGGAGAGAGAGGAAGCACTTCCATTGGGCTGCTGGGCAGAGGAGCGGGGTGAACTCTGTGCTGGGGGAAGGGAGGAAGCACTCCCATTGGGCTGCTGGGCAGAGGGGCGGGGCAAACTGTATGCTGGGGGAGGAGGAAGCGTTCCCATTGGGCTGCTGGGCAGAGGGGCAGGGCGAACTCTGTGCTGGGGCGATGGCTCTGCGTGCCCTCTCTGGCATGTGTGCCATGGGTTTGCCACCACTGCCCTTGATGAGCTTTTTCTGTCTGGCACCTGTCAGGGCCAGCCTGGCTTATGGCTCCTATGCTGGGCACAAGCAAAGCTTTCTTCTTCTGACACTTCAGGTAAAGCTCAGAGATCATATGAGAAGGAGCTTCTCATTCCTCCTCCCCCCTGTAGCCACACGTGAGGGACTCACTCGACTTTTCCACCTCCTTGTTGATGTCCTCGTTGCTGTCCTTCTTGCAGGACACTGAGATGCTCCGGTAGGCCTGCGTTTGCTTGTTCTGCTCATCCACGGCTGTGCAGGCATGAAGAGGAGGAGGAGGCAGAAAACAGAAGGTTCATTTCTTACTAGAAACATACACACCATTTTACAACTGCAACAGCGTTCAGAGCAGCTGGTACCAACCCACTAACCCAGGGGTGCCCAAACTATGGCCTGTGGGCCAGATCCAGCCTTCAATGCCAATTCGTCCATCCTGCGCCACCTTCATCGCTCTCGGAAGCGGAAGTCAAATGTGCCCAAGTGTCAGCAACCACCGGGCACATTTTGCTCTCTGCTTCCGGGAGAGGTGAGGGTGGTGTGGGCCGGATGAATTGGCATCAGGGTAGGATCTGGCCCATGGGAGGGGCTCTATTGGGGCCCTCTTTCCACCCTCTGGCCGGCCTGACCTTTCTCCGCCTGTTCGATGATTTGACGCAGCGCCTTCTTGAGGCTGTTGGCTCGTAGCATGAGTTGCTCCTTTGACTTGAAGATGCGTGGCACGGCGCAGGGTTGGAAGGGCCCCCCCTTGACCCCCTCTGAGGTTTGGGGGCTGGGCATGGGGGCTGGAGAGGTGCCTTCAGGGACCACAATGGCCCGGGACTCTTCGTTCAGCTCACGGACCAGCGAGTCCAGTTTCTCATTGAGCATGGCACACTGGAAGGAGGGAAGGAAAGAAGGTCAAGGCTGGGGCTGGGGCAGAGGGCTCCCAGCATCCTTCCAGCCGCACCACCAGCTGAGTTGTGCCCACACTTGCCTTGCGTGCCATGGTGTCAGCCTCCTGTTTGCTGTCAGCTGTCCGCTCGTAGGCTTTGCCAACATCAGCCACAAAGTCGTTCACGATCCCGCAAAGGAACCTGCAGTGAAGGGAAAGCAAAGGAGCCTCTTAACCAAGGGTGCCCAAACTATGGCCTGTGGGGCAGATCTGGCCCCTAACGCCAATTCATCTGGCCCACACTGCCCCTGTACGGGCGTGTTTGACTTCCGCTTCCAGGAGCGATGAGGGTGGTGCAGGCAGGATGAATTGGCATTGGGGGCCAGATCTGACCTGCAGGCCATAGTTTGAGGAACCCCAGGTTTAAGCAGAGAAAAAGGCAGCCTAAAATCCATCTCATCCTGTTGCAAAACAGATTGCAAGGTGCGTTTTACTTCCACTTGTGGTGGGAGGAACCATGTGACTGGCCTGCTGAACCACGTGACCGGACCGTGGCCCAAAATGTTTGGGCACCCCTGCTCTTAACACTCACTGGTCCCTCAAATAAACCCCCACCCCCACTGGCATTGACCCAAGAGGTGTTGTGGACCCCACCCAGGACAAACACATATGGATACAGACAGTCGGCACATCTTCACCCCTTACTTGGCCGAGGAAATCACCACCGAGTGTTTGTCCGACTCTAAGATCTTGGCCAGGTGGAAAGCCACGGAATCGGCATAATGGGAAATGTGAGCCTGGTTGGGGGAGACAGGAAGGGGAAGGGGCATCGTGGCTTGTGAGCAGAAAGGTCTGCTGCTGGGGGGGGGGGAGAGACGGACGGATGCTCAAGCCTCAGGTGCCCGAACCCCCCCTCCTCCCACCGCCCCCTTTGGCCTGGGCTCCTCCTTCAGGGCCAGAGGGGTCTTCTGCCGTCCTTCCTCACCTGAATGTTAGGCTCCTCACTCTCCCCTTCTCTGATGGCAGGTGGGGATGGCTTGGGGGCTTCGTAGGTCAGGACGCTCCACCTGCACAGGGAGGGAGAAACCAGGCAGTGGGTAGGGCCAGGGCTTCCTGGCCCCACAAAGTCCACCTGCCCTTGGATGGGAGCTCCCCTGCTGTGGGGCCGGGGCTCTGGGGCTGAAGCGGCGCTCCTGGTTCAGCGTGCCAAGGAGAACCACATGGGTGGTGGGGGTTGGCGGCACGTTCTCAGCCTTCTGTCTGCCGCAGTAGGGGTTCTCCACCTTGTGCATCCTGATGCTTTTGGGTCCAGTCATTGATGGGGGGTTGAGGTCGGAAAGCCCAAGAGGGCCCAATAGCCAGGAGCATGTCCAGGTGAGCAGGCCCTCTCTCTGCCTCTGTGCCCTCCTTCCTTTTGGAGTGCTCACCTGTCCAGCATCTTGGTGGTCGCCCGCTCCAACTTCTCCAGGATCTGCAGCAACTGAGTGTCGTCGTCGCAAAGGCTTCCCCAGCCCAGCACCCGAGCCAGGTCGTTGCCTGTCCCTAAGGGCAACACTCCGAGTTGGCACTATCAGAAACAACGGGCAGAGGAGGGTCACGGGCAGCCCTAGGGTCACTAGTGGTGGTGGTGGTGGTGGTGGTGGTGGTGGGGAAGGGATGCCATTTGGGGTGTGCAAAATCCAGCCTTCCTGACCTTTTGAGATGAGAGATATATTCTGCTCCTCTGACCCTCCCTAGATTTCTCACATGCACAACCACATACACACCACTCTCACAATATGGTTATTGCAGGGGTGCCCAAACTATGACCCATGGGCCATCTGGCCCATGCCGCCCTTGTCACTCATACAGGCGTGTTTTAACTTCCGCTTCCAGGAGTGACAAGGGCGGCGTGGGCTGGATGAATTGGTATCAGGGCCGGATCTGGCCAGTGGGCCGTAGTTTGGGCACCCCTGGTATAACCAGAGAAAATGTCAGCTTAAAACCTATCTCATCCTGTTGTGAAACACAGATTGCAAGGTGCATTTTACTCCGGCTTCTGGTGGGACGAACCACATGACCGGCCCGCGGCCCGAAAAGTTTGGCCATCCCTGGACTACTGCAAGGAAGTAACAAAAACTCCGTAGGAAGACCCAAGGATAAACCTGGAGTCCTGCAGAACATTCAAAGCCAAGGCATTTATTACAGCAAAGCCTTTCATAGCCTGAGGAAGCAGAGTCTTGGTTGCCATGACAACCTGTTGCCAACCCATTCTTTAATCTCACTTCTATTCTTCTCTCTCCCCTTTTCTGGGGGGAAACCTGAAATATCTCCATTATGCAAATTCTGGGATTGCGGGAAGGCACTAAACCTGGAACAAGTATTTGCATTTCGCTTTGGAACAGAATCAAAGCAGTCACGATGATGATGATGATGATGAGGAGGAGGAGGAGGAGGAGGAGGAGGAGGGATTCAGGGAGGGATTCCCTGAGTTGCTTTGCTTGGGGATGGGGGGGGAGGGTGAAGAGGGGGGGGGGACATTGCAGCCGGAAAGCCGCCAAAATCCCTTCTTCCCACTGCCAAACCTCTTTGTCTTCTGACAGCTGGCAAGGGTAGCGCATCAGGCGAACACCCAGTTCTCACCACTATAGGGAGTGCAAAGCGTATACCGGGGGGCTGGAAGAGGAGAGACTCAGACCTGCTTATGGAGTGCCAGCGCATCAATTTCGGACAGCACCCAACCCACGCTGCCGTCACCTCCGCACACCAGGATCCGAAAGGAGGGGAACTTCTGGAAGAGCCGCAGCCTGGCAGGAGAAGGCGAGGAAAGGGTTGTGGGGTCCCTCAGCTTTTGGGAAGTAGAAACCCCCCCTTGCCCCCACCCCCCAGGGCAGGTCTTGCAGGGCAACAGAGCCTATACTTTGCTCCTGCAGACCCTGCACACAGCCAGCCCATAATCCAAGGGTACAAAGTCCGGAGGCACAACCAGCCACCCCCTGTGAATTGATGGGGAAAAGCTGGCAGGATAAATGTCAGTCTAAGGCTGTGGTGGCGAACCCTGGCACTCCAGGTGTTCCTGGACTTCAATTCCCAGCAGCCCAAGTCTCTGTGAATCCACACGAATGGGTTTACTACATGCAGAGACTGGGAATTGAAGTCCAGGAACACCTGGAGTGCCAAGGTTCATGCAGTAAACCCATTCATGTGAATTCACAGAGACTGGGAATTGAAGTCCAAGAACACCTGGAGTGCCAAGATTTGCCATCACTGGTCTAAGGCGTTGCTCTCCCAAGGTGTGCCATAAGGGCAGCTGCCCCAGAGCTCAAGTCTGAAGCCCAAGTGTTGGTGAGACCCAGGGAGGAGAGTCTACCTGGGCCGCAGAAGCTGTAACCAGGGGCCAGGACTTACCCCAAGTGGGGACCCCCATTCATCAGGTCAAAAACTTGTGCCGGGTTAAGAAACTGCTTGAACTTGCGAAGGAATTTCACCCCCTGGTTATCGCCGCTCTTGGAGTTGACAAATGCCAACAGTGGGCTGGAGCAGGAGGAGGGGCAGCTGGCTTTCCAGAACCCTGTGGGCGAGAGAGAGGGGCAGCGGGCACCGTCAAGAAGCATCCCCACCGCCAGTGGGCATGGGCACAGCCTTCTGGCACCTCTCATCGGGGCGCCTCCTGGCCCGTTTTCAAGAGCAGCTCACAAAGTGGAGGCCCCTGAAGCTCAATCTCGGTCAACCCCCCCCCCCCGCTCCCCGCCCCCCGAGAGGTTCCCAGGGCTATTTCTGAAGCTGCTCCCAGTTCAAGTTGCATTGTTGTAAGCCGCCCTGAGTCACCACGGCGCGTGGGCAGCACTATACATTTGGACAAACAACAAACAGGCTACTTGCCATCGGAGTCGATGCTGTTGAGGGCGGTGGGGGGGATGATGGAGACCTTGTAGGGCCCCAGGGGACACTTCCGGCCCAGCTGGTCTTTGCAGGTGCTGTGAACCTGGCAGGCCAGAGATGGGCAGACCTGGTCAGGCAGGTGGATCCCCCTCCCCCCTCCTCCTCTGGGGTGGGTGGGGTGGGGTTCCCAGGGTGGCCATAAAGCAGATGGATAGGAGGGCAACCCCACCTTCACCTGCTGCCTGGGGTCTCCAGCACCCAAGAGACAGACTGGGTGCCCTGGCTCTGACCAGGGAGGTGGGATGCAGGAATCTGTCCAGCCCCCCCCCCCAGCCATCCTAAAATTGTCTTTTAAACAGTCAAATTAGCATTTGTTGCTAGGTTTTACGTGGCTCTGAACTCCATTTGCTTAAGGAAGAGTTGCATGTAGGGGGAGTGAATGCTGGGCATTTCAAGGTCTGCCCCCCCAAACCACTCCTTCTCTCTTTGCTAATACCCTCCCCCCCCCCAATTTCATTGCTGCAGGGACTGGGGGGGGGTGCACTTGGATGGCCAGCTCAGAAGTGAAGCATTACCTCCTCATTCTTGCCCGGAAGAGTATTTTCTGGGGAAAGTGGGTGGGGGTGGGGGTGGGGGTGGGGAGGCTGGATTTTCACCCTTTGCTCCTTTCCTCCACCACCTACACATCCCAACCTGGATGGGATTCAGCCAGCCACAGCCCTGAACCTCTTTCCTGGTGGCGCACGAGACACCCGAGAGATTCTCCCCCCTCCTTCGGCAAGCAGGACCACAGCCCTGTTTCCAGCAATGGTTTCAGCCAGCCGAGTGGCCTGGAGAAAAGAGACCCCCCTCACTTACGATGGCTTTGCACCAGAGGCATCGCCAGTCCTGCAGTCTACGCACGCTGCCACAGGCCTTGTCGCAGAGGGCACAGCGGGCACTGACGGGCAGGTTCCCCTCCAGCCACTGGTGAGGCATGGCCACCTGTGAAGGGGAGCAAGAGTTCACCGGGTGGGCATTCGGGGGGGGGGGAGGAACCCCCACTCCACCCCTGACCCAACCCCGGGCATCAGGGGGGTCTGTCTTGACTGTCCCATGGCATGGATTCCTAGACTGCCCCTGTATCCATAGGTCTGGGAGGGGGAGAAAACCATTCTAGAAGGGTCTGGAACATTGCAAACACTTTAAAACTAACTCAGTCCCCTTTGAAACATATTGAAAGGGTTTAACCCTCCAAACTGAAGAAATATCCCAGCAAACTGAATGACTGGCTCCGGTCACGATTCATTCCACCAGTTGCCCAAAAACTCAGCTGAGCTGCAAAACTGTTGAAGTCACAAGGCAACCTAGTCTAAATGGCTTATTTGCAGGGGAACTAAAGAGGTGGCCCATCCCACCCCATATCCCACCCCATATCCCACCCCACCTGAGGGGGGCTCCCATTGCTAGGCTGCTGTGCCAAACAGGGAGGGTGGAGGGTGGGAAGAGGAATTACCCCGTCTTCGTCCTCAATGATGTCACTCCCGATGGAGGCCAGGGTGGTCCACTTGCAGTTGTTGGTGGCCCGGACGGCACAGCGCTTGTGGGCTTTGAACTTGCAAACTAGGAGGAAACACAGCCAAGCAGCAACGGGTGAGCAGGCCAGGAGAGGAGAGGAGAGGCTGGGACCACGAGGGCTCAGCCCAGCTCCACCGGAGGCTAAGGCCATCTCAAGGGGCCCCAAGGGATTGCATGGCTGCAACCAGAGGTAGATTCCAGGTCCAAGGCTCCAGCAACCGATGCTGCCTGGGGGATTCTGGGAGATGTAGTCCAAAAAAAAACCAGTGTTTCCCATCCTTTCCCTGCTGAACGTTCTTGAACAAGCAGAAGGTTTGCAAAAGGTTCGACTCTGTGTTTCCACACCCCTTCCACGGCTACTGGTGGAAGGCCAGGCCAATAGTGGAGGAGGAGGGAGAGGAGAAAGAGGAGAAACCAGCCCCCTTTTGACACCCCCAGACACAGAGACCTGCACCCTCCAGCTCCATTCCCCACACCCCGGTTGGCTCTAGACTCTGGGCTGGCTGGGCATCTTAACCACAAGAGGCAGGGGCACCGTTTACCTTCGCAGGAGAGGCCGTGAGAGGTGACGCCAGAGAGGGCTTCCCGACAGACATTGCAGAAGCTGGGGCGGGCGTGGGAGCAGGCATACCAGTTGTGCATCCCAGAGAAGTGTTCCATGTTGAACTGGGAGGCCTGGAACACACCAGAATAGATGTGGAAAGGGGGGGCAGAGCCAAGCAGGGGGGCGGCAAAGGGTAAGGCTGCCCCAAGCATCAGTTTGGGATTAAAGTGACAAGGCTATGTTTCCTTCCACCCTCTGTGGGGAGTGCCCCCGCCCCACCTGCCCACGGGGACACCTCCCATTCTACTACCTCATGGATCTCCCATTTCTGGACAGACTTCAAGGCACCAGTCCATTCTTCCATTTCCTTCCGGTTCTCTGCACATAGGATGAGTTTTCGGAAGGGCGTGATCACCTAAAAGGAGCAACAGGGCATCAGGAAGACCTCGGGGTGGGGGTGGGGTGGGGTGGGGAATGGGGTGGAGAGAAACCATGCTAGCACACGGGGCCAAAGCCAATGAAGAAGACCTGGCGTGTGAGGCCACTGGCAGTGTCCAAACCTACCGTAAAGCTATTGTTGATGTTCTTGATGCTGCTTTCCGCCACGCTGGCATCTGATAAGTCCACTTCATCAAAGATCAGAGACTGGAAGAGAGGAAGCCATGATGAGCCTGGTCTACAACTGACTCAAAAAAGTGGGTCCTTCTTTCTTCTCTTCTGCCCACCCTGGTCCCTTTCCTACCCCTAAGCCTCAGGAGGATCCCTCCCATCAGTCAGGATGCTACAAACCTCCCTCCCCCCCCCAAAAAAAATCTTATCTCTGGCTTATGGCAGAACAATTATAGCAGGACGTGGCATCTTTTCATGATGGTGTTCAATCTGGTGTTAGAAAGATAAACTGGCAAGGTTGGTGGCCAAAGTACGTCCAATTATATTCATGATCTTTGAGGAGGCTTTTTCTGTGTACCCCTCCTACGTCACTGGAGGACCCTGTGCAGTCCCTAAATGTAAGACCCACATGCTCAAGTGGGGGCTGCTGGTAGACAACAATATGCAGCGTGGATGTGGAGAGATGCAGAATCTATGGCTTCATTGACTGGTCTGCCGATGACTGCCAGAAACCTGCAGTGATGAGGACTTGAGTTTGGCCAACGATGACCAAGCCAAGAGAGTGGCTTCATTTTGACAGTCCAGGGTTTGATCGGGACACAAAAGAAGACCTATGGGCTTCAAGATATTATGGGATGGTTTTTATGTGTGGCCTGCAGCAGCAAGTGAAGATTTCTCATGTGAGTTCCCTGCCTCTGTCCTTGGCCAAACGCCACCTTGCCACTTTCGCCACCAATTCTGGATGTCCAACCACCCCAATCAAAAACCAGGGTGTTTCTTGTTTCTAAAAGAACTGCTGGGTTGTTGTTGGTTTTTTTTTGCAAGGCCAGCTTGTTCCAGGATTGCAACTTTAGGAATGGGCGGGCCAGAAGTCCCCGGCCGAAGCTCTCACAGAAGACTTTGGAAGTGAGCTCTTTAAATACACTAAACCAGGGGTTGTTCCCAACCTTTTCAAGCCAGGGGCCAGGTCATGCTCTCTCAGTCAGCTTCGAGGGCTGGACGGTCATTTTGCCCTGCCTGCACAATGGGGGTGTCCATTTTGTCTCAACAGCTTCAAGGGGGTGGCCATTTTGTTTCTCACATGCCCTTGGGAGGGTGGAGGACCAAATGAAATGGTGCTGTGGGCCAGATCCAGCCTGTGGGCCTTAGGTTGGGAACCCCTGCATGAAACGCAGCAGTCTGCCGCACGCCTGGCCAGAAGCCACCCTTACCTTGGCATCTTTCGCGTAGTAGAGGGTCCGTCCTCGCAGTTTGAAGTACCTTCTCTTCCACCTCTGGAAGGAACTTGTTTGCTTTAGCAAGAGCCCTTCCTTCACACTCTTCTGCAGAGAAATCCCCAAAAACAGAGAAAAGGAGAGATTCTGTATTATTGGGAGAAGCCTTGCAATCTGTTTTACAACAGATATGTTTTGCAACAGGATGAGATAGATTTTTTAGGCTGCCTTTTTTCTGCTTAAACCAGAGGTGCCCAAACTATGGCCCATGGGCCAGATCTGGCCCCCAACACCAATTCATCTGCCCTGTGCTGCCCTCATCGCTCCTGGAAGCAGAAGTAAAATGCACCAGTACGGGCATGTTTTACTTCCACTTCCGGGAGTGACAAGGGCTGCGTGGGCTGGATGAATTGGTATCAGGGGCCGGATCTGGCCCAAAGGCCATAGTTTGAGCACCCCTGTTCTAGACAATATCACAAGTCCATCTTATGGTAGAGTTTACATCAGATACCCTTTGCAGGGAGTGCGATCTTATGCAAAGGTAGGCATTTGTTATATTTGCAGAACACGGGCTAAATAGATATTACACAGGAGACAAGGGGAAGCTAGGTCACAAATGACTAGGAACTTAACCACAGCTAATTGCTTAATAAGGAAGTGGGAGAGAATAAGAACAAGAGAATGATTCCCTTCCCTAGAATTTAATGGTCCCGTTTTGAGAGTTCACTGTGTTACGCAAGGTTGCCGGGGGGGGGGGGCTGTCACCAGATGGCATCCAAGGCTATCTCTGTGGCCCCAGCCCCCCCCTCCCAAAAAAGGGGAAGGCACACACCCAGAAACTTTCAGGAACAGCTCTTCCCCTTTCAAATAAATGGTGGTGGCCCCCACCTCCCCCAAAATATTCCACCCACTTCTGCCTTCTTTTTAAAATGTTTTTGATGTTCTGAATCTCTTGAATTGTCTGTTTTTAAAAACTCTTTAGAATAATTTTAACTGTATTTTCTGACATCATTATATCTTTAAATTATTTAGTAATGCATTTCTAAATTTTTACTGTTTAGTTTTAACTGACAGTAAACTGCCTTGGATACCGGAGTGGGGAGGAGATAACTCATTGAGCAAAATAAATAGATACATAAATCTAGATGTGTGTTTAGATTTCAAAGAGGAAAGCAGTGTCTTCAGACTCTTGACTTTGTCTCTGAGTTGTGCAGTTCAAAGAAAGACTTAGAACAGGGATTCGCAGCCTGTGGGCCAGATGTGGCCAGCGTCACCATTTCATGTGGGCCCACCTCCACCACACCAGGAAGTGCCATGTGGTGGAGGAAGGGCAAAATGGCCATCCGGCCCCCAAAGCTGTCTGAGGGAGCATGACTTGGCCCCCGGTTTAAAGAGGATGAGAACTCCTGGCTTAGAAGCAATAGTTACTTGTAACCAGGGATGTAACAAAATATAACAAAATCTAATTACAAAAGTAGCATCATGCAGTGTGGGATGATTATTTTACTGGTATAACAAGTAACCGTTTCTGTTGACTTTCAGAAATTACCTTCAAAAGGCATGCTAATAAACATTTGACAGGAACTTTTCACAAGTTATGATATTCTTGTATCAAGCCCAAGTTGTTGGTGTTATTTCAAATAACAGAGTTACCAGAAAAAAATAAGCATCACTACCAGGGTCACTTAATGTGATGAGTAGCAGGAGTGAATCATTCTGAAAAAAAGCCATTTCGTAGTTTTTGACTTGCACCATCCAGCCCCAGATCATCAGGTGTAAAGAGATGATATGCACACGTGCACGCGCACACACAAAATGTTGTGGCACCTTAAAGGCTTTCGCTTTGGAAGGGGAGAGCGCAGGATAAATACAGGAGTTAGTTTTTAATGTGCCACAACTTTTTTTGTTTTTGCTGTTTTCCAATGTGCTTGTACAGACTACCATGGCTACCACTTCAAATACTCTAATCAAACTCCCATCGGTAGTGATGGGAAAGGGGGGGGGGGAGCAGTGGTTTGCAGCCATTCAGCCGTCACTCCTCGGCCCACCTCTGAGTCTCTTCAGTGGCAGACAAGGGGGTAAAAACTGCATCCTTGCTCTATTTTGTCCTGTCCTCAGAGGGCATATATGATGGGGAGGGCACAAAACACCGCAGGCTAATTTAGTTCCACCCCTGATGCAGTCTCCAAAGGGGACAGCTTGGGCGAAGGTTGGGACAGATTCGCTTGATTGCAGTTTCCACAGGATTAGACCAACTCACCCACCCCCAACATGAAGATGGTGACAGCCTCTAACAATACTTTCTTCTAACTAAATATACTTCTACAGTAAATTTCAGACTGCAGTGGCTCAAGTGGATAAGATGTTGACTGGGAGGCGGAAAGTCAGCAGTTCGATTCCTGAGTACTGCAGGACGGAATGAGCACCCGTCTTTGTCCCAGCTCCTGCCAACCTAGCAGTTTGAAAGCAAGAAATTGCAAGTAGGTAACAGCATTCCATGCACTCTGGGGTCTAGTCATGCCTGCCACATGACTACGGAAACGTCTGCAGAAGCAGACAGCTCTGGCTCTTCGGCTTTGAAACAGAGATGAGCACTGAACCCTAGAGTTGGATACGATTGGCTTTCAAGCAAGGGGAACCTTTACCTTTACCTTAGGGTAAATTTCACTACAAAATGTGCCAGAATTTGTATGTCACCTATGAGGTCATTGTAAGATGGTCCTGATCTCTCTGTAGGTCAGTGTTCCAAATTGTGTTATGTTAATTAAAAGTAAAAACAAATTTTCTCTGGAAATTCCTTCAGCAAACACAAACAAACCTTAAGAGGGTCTAGAACACCTGAGTTCAACGCTGGCTGGTACTTCCCTGCCAAGTCACCCCAAGGACACGGCAACCATTCCACTCATGAACCCTCTGCTCACCGAGAGCCAAAAGATCTCCTCCTCCCCCACCCGGGAGCCTGCAGGGTGGACTTACCTGTCCCCACCCCCCACCTTAGCAGGGGAGCCCGAAGGGCTTTGTTACAGGCCAGACCCAAGAGCAGTTTGCCTTCCTCCTGTTTGCTGAGCTCCTGGCTGTGTTTGAGGAGGAGGACCGTTCCTTGTTTGACCAACATGAGCAACTCCTTTCATTCTCTGCCACCCCAGCTGCCTCTGCCTACAATACCTGATAGCGATTTAAATAAGGTGCAAATCACAATTTGAACTGCCTTCCTCAATTCAACGAGGGGGCGTGACTGGGTCAACTTACTAACTGCCCATTCAGCTAGGCATTTCCCCAATATGGGCTGCGCTACAAGAGGAGGGCAGACTTGCATGGCATCAAGGGGGGGCAGCAGCAGCAGCAGCAGCAGCAGCAGCAGCAGCAGGGCCTTTCACATCAGGCTGCCCTTCTTCCAGAGGAATGGGTTCAACCGATGACTCTGTTCGACAAACACCATCCCTTTATGGGAGCCAAGGCAGGGCCCTGTTTGCAGCTTCTGCCACCAAGACACCAGCTCTGTGTCACAGCCTCCCACGCCTCCTACCTGGAAATTCCTCCAGAAGGGAGGGCAGGCATGCTGTGGGGAGCCGTGGGGCGGCTTGGGCCCACCGTCGACCCGCCTCTGACGCCAGGAGTCCCTCCCTGCCCTCCTTGCCCCAGGCCAGAGCGAAGGGAAGCCCCCTCAATCCACACAGGAGGGGCCTCCGGTCTGGAAGGCGGTGATGAAGCCACGCCCACTGGAGACACCTGCCGGCACACCTGGTCAAGAAGGGCAGCCCTCCTTGCCCACCTGAGCGCTTTAGCAGCCTCCGCATAGAAGGCGGCTCTGCGCTCTCCTCTGCCAAAAGACTCCTCGCATTTCCTCCCGACCGCACGCGCTTATTGGGGTGGGGGGCTGGGGGGAAGAGAAATGGGGAAAGCGGAGGAGGGGGGCTGGGGGTCGTCACTACCCGGAGATCCGGAGCCTCCGCCCCACTGCCGCTCGCCCATTCAAGCTTTCACCCGGAGGTCGCACCCGACATGACCCCGCCAGCCTTTCTTTTGGAGGGGCGGGGCGCAGCCTGGGGGTCAGGAGGGGCCCCCTCCCCAAGGAAATTGCGGGTCTCCCCGCCTTGAGTCCGTGCTATGGCCCGGCTTCGCCAACGTGCCCAGAGAGAGAGCACGGAGCGAGGCTGGGCTGGGCTGGGCGGAGGGGATGCCCATCTGTCGCCCCTCGGGCAGCCTTGCTCGGAAGGGGGGGTGGGTGGGTGGGGGTGCGTGGGGAGACCCGCCGGCAGCGGAGGAGCTCCCGGGAACCCCCGGGAAAAGCCCTGCCGTCTCTTCCCCGTGGGGCGGCAGGAGAGAAAGGAAGGGGAGACACCCCCCCCCCCAAGACCCAGCAGGGCGCGGAGCTCGGCAGTTCCTCTCCTCCTTCCACCCGCAGCAGGAGCGCAGCAATGCCCGGGGCCCCGCCACACGACCTGTCGGCCCGGCAGAGTGCGCCCCCCCCCTGTCCCGGGGAAGAGCGAGCGAGCAGGGACCCCCGGTGCCCCACCCGTGCCTGTATTAGCCCTCCTGTCCACACACCCCCCCCCGGAAAAAAGTCGCCTTCTTCTTCCCGCTCGAGGCCCGGAAGCAGGGAGGGGCGCACCAGGGTCCGGCGCAGGTTCGCCCGTCTAGGGGCAGAAGAAGCGAGGGAGACCCGCTCAGGGGCAGGAGGGGACGGAGGGACGCCTGCCGTGGGCAGGGCAGCTCGGGGGCGGCGGAACGGAAGGCAGGCACGGCGGGGTCTCGAGGGAAGGCACCGGCAGTGGACACCCCACCCCCACCCCGTGGATACGCACCCCAGCGGAGGGGGGGCTTCTGCCTGTCCGGCCTCGCGAGCCAGCAGGGCATCCCAGGTGCTCCCGGCGCGCCCCCATCGCCGCCCCCTGGCTCAGTCAGCGCCGCCCTGCTGCCTCCTGATCTCCCGGTGGGTTCCGGGTGCGGGGGCTCCTCCGACCGCTTCCTTCTTTCCGTGCTCCTGCGGCTCTGTCCTGGGCCAGGTGGAGCGGATCCCCACGCCCCGTCTCTCCCCCACGCCGCGTTCGGGCTGCCTGAGGAGGACCGGGCGGGGAGAGGGGAGGGGGAGGGGAGGGGAGGAGCCGGAGGCTGCCCGGTGGCGGCGGCGGAGCAGGAGCAGCACGTGCACGTGGTCGGGGCGCCAGCCCAGAAAAACCCGCGCCGGAGGCTCCGGCGACCTCTGGCAGGAGGGCGGCAGTGAGCGCTTGGAAGCCCCGACGGAGTGGTTGCCTGGGCTTTCGAGGTTAGCCAAAGAGCCCCCCCCCCTCTCCCCGCCCGCTGTTCCTTGAGGACAGGACCCACATCTTTGGCCCTTGCCAGGGCAGGCAGAAAGCCCTGCAGAGCAGGGGTGCCCAAACTACGGCCTGTGGGCCAGATCTGGCCCCCTGATGCCATGTTCATCCAGCCCATGCCACCCGCGTTGCTCCTGGAAGTGGAAGTAAAATCAGGGGTGCCCAAACTATGGCCCGTGGGCCAGATCCAGCCCCAACACAAATTCATCCGGCCCACACAGACCTCGCCGCTCCATACGGGCTTGTTTTACTTCCACTTCTGGAAGTTATGAGGGTGGCATGGGCCAGATGAATTGGCGTCACATGTCGGATATGGCCCTCAGGCTCTAGTTTGGGCACCCCTGATTTAAGCAGAGATAATGGCAGCCTAAAAATCTCTCATCCTGTTGCAAAACAGATTGCAAGGTATGTTTTACTTCCCCTTCCAGTGGGAGGAGCCACGTGACCGGCCCATGGCCCGAAAAGTTTGGGCACCGCCTGTCAGTCAGTGACTGACAGCTTTGCGATTCTATTTCTGGTCCCTCTTCCTCCTCATCCAAGGTATCCATAAGGTCACTGAACAAATGACCCAGTGGTCTGTCTCCCACCTCAGAAGAAGGCGGCCCCAAGTAGCAGCGGAGGAGACTGCAAAAGGGTGGAGGAAGACCCCAGAGTGTCGGATGAGGCCTTTTTGCTCCCAGCTACACAACTGAAGAAGTGACAAGCCAGCCTACTTGTGAAATAGCCACACTGGGGGGGAAGCAGCAGCTACAGCAGCAGCACATGATAGCTGGAGGCAGAGGAAGTTGACCTCTGTCTGTGGGCACCCTTGGGGGCTTTTTTGTGCAGAACTGGTTTGGGGGGGGGGGAAGGGGTGGGGGGGATGAGGAGGGGTCAGCAGCTCCAGAGCTCAGGGCCCTGTACACGGAATGGAAGAAGAAAATCACTTTGGCCACAGCCCTGCTTCTTTGGCCCTGGGGGACCCACTGACACCAGGAGGGAGGGGGTGAGACAGTCAAAGCCCAAATCACCACTCTGCGGGGTGATCATTGCAAACCACAGGAGTCAGGGACAGAGTCATTCCACAACCTTTGCAGGCAGCTGACCTTAGAGGTAGAAGGGCAGGGTTGTGGTTAGGCTGGGTGGGGGGGACAGAGCTAAAAATAGCCTCTGTGTGTGTGTGTGTGTGTGTGTGTGTGTGTCTGTCTGTCTGTCTGTCTGTCAGGTTGATCTACCAGTGCTGCTTCCATAACCCTGCTGGGACGGGGAAGGAAATAAGGCCAGAGCTCTGGGGTTTCAGTTTAAGAAAGTTTGAGCAACCTGGGGCGGGGGCAGGGTGGAGTCGGAGTGAAACACATCCCTTCAACCGGCCACTTGTATGGATGGAAAGTTTGGCACAACGCGACCCCCTGAGGTTCCCATATCCTCGGATAGCCCCAGCTAGCCCAGGGATTTGCAGAAGCTGCCGCCACCGCTGCCGCCGGAGTCAGAATCTAAGGCAGGGCTGCCCAAACTTTTCGAGCTGTGGGCCAGTCATGAGGTTCAGTGGGCCAGTCATGCGGTTCAGTGGGCCGGTCAATGGTTCTTTCCACCAGAAGCAGAAGCAAAACATGCCTTGCAATCTGTTTTGCAACAGGATGAGGTAAATTTTTAGGCTACCATTTTCTATGCTTAAGCTAGGAGTGCCCAAACTCTGGCCCATGGGTCAGATCTGGACCCTGATGCCAATTAATCCAGCCCACGCTGCCCTCGTCGCTCCCAGAAGTAAAACAAGAAGCAGAAGGAAGTGGAGGAGGTGTTCTTTAGACCAGACCTGGCAGGTTTGGAGCGGACCTGTCATGCTCAACTCCAGCCAAGAGGAGCACAAAGGAGGTGTGCATTTGCCCCCCCTCCCCCCCTTACCCTGGTTGCTTGCTTGTGCTTTGCAAGGCTCCAGTACAACAACAGCGCAACCTGTGGGTTGGGGAGGCCTGAGCAGGTGCCTGTCTTAGGCAAAGGAATGCTGGAGCAGCAGAGGCAGACATGGCAACCGCGCTAACTTGTACTTTCTTCTCTTTCCCCAAACCTCCACCTTGGAGAGGTGGAAGAGAACAGCGGTTGAACGGTTGAACTCCAGTCTCCTCGTCTTTTGACTGGGTGGAGGGTCTGACCCCCCCTCCATCTCCCCCCCTTCTCTCTCTCTTTGCTCCCTCCATTTAGGAGCTTCCAGCTGAGACTCCTTGAACTGGGTCACTTTTTTCCATTAAAAAACCAGGTCTGGAGGGAGGGGGGGACATGGGGGGTGGGGGTGTTTGGCAATCCCTCCAGAGGAAAGAGGCAGCCTAAAAAGCACAAACTCATTAAGCAAAGGAAATGGGCAGATGCCACACAGCACTGGGGCGGGCTATTATTAGCCCTCCACCCGAATCCCCCTGGAAACAGCTCAGAAGGGAATCCACTTCGTCCCCTTTCTCAACACCCCCCCCCCCCTTTTCAGGCTTTGTCCTCCTTGCAGCACAACCCACGCCTGACCTGCTAGAGCAGGGATGCCCAAACTACAGCCCGTGGGCTAGATCTGGCCCCCAACACCAATTCATCTGGCCCACACCAACCTTCTCACTCCAAGAAGTGGAAGTAAAACACGCCCAAAGAAGCACTTGTGAACGTTGTGCCTCTGGGGGTGATTTTCCCCTCTGCGGCCTGTTATTTGCCAGAACCGTTTTGGAGGCAACAAATGGTGAGATTCAAGGCTGTCCTCCTTTGGGCCCACAACGAGAAGAAAGCAGGACTCTCTGGAAAAGATGAGGATGCTAGGAAAGGTCAAAGGCAGCAGCAGCAGGAAAAGAAGGCGGCCGTATATGTGAGATGGATTGATTGTCAATGGAAACCACAGGCTCTATCTTACAAGAGCCTCTGAGTAGGGGTGTTGAGGAGAGGACATTTTGGAGACCACTCATTCATAGAGTCACCCTTGGTCAGAGGTGACTTGAAGGCATCAAGTGACAACAATGGGAATAGAATACACAGCAGACGATGCCTTTCATCAAGAAATGCAAATTCAGTTAATGGGGAAATTATGCAAGGCAGCCACATCTGCTTTCAGTTGCTTGTGTCAGGATGCAGAATAGGGCTCTTGCTTAATTAACCTTGCTAGGGAACTGTGAGTGGGCACGTGTGTGTGTGTGTGTGTGTGTGTGTGTGTGTGTGTGTGTGTGTGTGTGTGTGTGTGTGTGTGTGTGTGACAGAGGCAGCAGGAGAGATCCCCCCCCCCAAGATGGGAGCAAGAGAGATTTGGGAATTGGGGAAGGGAGCCGCCTAACATATGGGCTCACTGAGGTAGGAGGGAGGGTGAGGGCGAGATCTCATTTATTTATTTGTTTGTTTGTTTGTTTGTTTAATCACATTTTTACTGCTGCCCACTCTGAGCTGAGGCCACTCAGGGCCGTACTTATTCTTACACACAGCACAACACAACACACACAGGCTGTTCGACACACTTGGCAAAAGCTTGGGTGCCCCCAGCATCTCTCCGTCCTACTCAGGCAGCCAAAAGGAACGGGTGGAAAGGAAGTGCTTATGAAATGTTGGCTATGCTTCGCAGCCTCCTGAAATCACTCAGAACAAAGTGGGGGTGGGTGGCGGGTGGGGTAGTTGCAATCCAATAGAGGGACTATTCAACCCATAATGCTGTGATCAATTGGTGGCACAGCCCCCCAGCCCCCCCCCGTTTTTGCTTGGGATTTCTGTAAAATGTGGACAAAGGCACCCAAAGGAAATTCCTTCACTCAACAAGGACAGCTCTGCAGTTGTAAGATCATCATCATCATCATCATTATTATTCAGAGACAAGGATCGGACCAGACCTTTTCCTATGGACTGGGAGAGACTAGAAGCTGATCCCTAGACACATTCATCATTCCTGGAGTTGGCAAGGCAGCCCGCCTACAAGAACAATGTGGCTGTGACATCTGGCCAGATGTGTTGAACATTCTTCTCATTCCTCACCCACTCCCCATTGGGCACCTTCTCCAGAGGTGGCCAGCTCCAGCTGCTCTCGGACTTCAATTCCCAGAAGCCTCACTCAGCAGAAGGTGTGCTGGCTTGGGCATCTCCTGGGAACTGGAGCCCACAAACCCCAGGGGCACCAAGTTTGGCCACCCCTGGGACTCTACGCCTAAAGAAGAGCTCTAGATATCTCTGTGGCTGCCTTTATGGTAATTTTAGTTGCGATCCAATAAAGCAAGGGTGCCCAAACTTTTTGGGCCATGGGCTGGTCACGTGGTTCAGCAGGCTGGTCACATGGTTCCTTCCACCGGAAGTGGAGCTAAAACGTGCATTGCAATCTGTTTTGTAACAGGATGAGATAGATTTTAAGATGGCATTTTCTCTGCTTAAACTGAGGGTGCCCAAACTATGACCCATGGGCCAGATCCAGCCCTCGGTGCCAATTCATTCCGGCCTGCACCGCCCTCGTCGCTCCCAGAAGTATGGGTGCATTTTACTTCTGCTTCTGGGAACAACGAGGGCGGTGAAGGCCAGATGAATTGGCACCGAGGGTTGGATCTGGCCCATGGGCCGTAGTTTGAGAACCCCTGCAATAAAGAGATACAGTAATTCAGCCCTGAATGCTGTGATTGATCCCTGGCACGGCCACTTTCTGCCTGGACCAAAGGAGAACTTTCAGTCCCAAACTGCATGCAGAAGACTCAGGTCAAAAATCTCTCTCAGTGCAAAGACCCACATGTGGCCCCTTTGGGGAAACTGTTTCCCCCTTCCCCAAAACCAGCTTCTAAGGCAAAGAATACACGTCTTCTAAGGCAAAGGTGTGGTGGTGGGGGAGGAGCGGCCAGCATTTTCTCCTGCTCAGACTCCGCCAGGGCTGCCACAGAGACCATTGCCACCGCCTGCCTGGCTGGGGCTATGGTTGCAGCGCACGCTCTCCAGGGTGCTGGGAAGAAGAGCCGAAAGGCTGGCATTCCCTGAGCAAGCAGGACATGTTCCCGTAGCTTTTTCCTGAGGGAGGCTTAGCGGACTTCCTTTGGCCCTGCATCAGAGTCCCCCAGCCTCCCTGAGGGCAGAGATGCAACCTGGCAGCATGCCCAGGGCCGGTCTCCTTGGCATACCTCAGCCAGGTTGCAGGCTAAAGGAGGGCACCATGCCAGAGTCCCTCGCCTTCTGCACTCAACCAAACTGTCATCTCTTACCTGTAGACTCTTCTCTCCCTTTCTCTCTCTCACACACAAACATGCACGCGCACACAAAGAAGGGTGGCTTAGTTACGCCAACATCTCCATGCTGAAGTCGGGCTGTGCTGGCCCAGACAGATGGCACTGCCAGGCAATAATGCTGCTCTCCCGCTCTCATCACTAGAGACTGCAGTGGTGAGTCACTATGAGTGATACATGGAGGGATGCATGGCTGCCAAATCCACAGCCCCCAGGAGAACACTACTCCACCTCCTCCACCACCACCCAGGCTACATCTGATGCTACATTGCTCTTTGTAATGACACCCCCTGCATGCCAGCAGGCAGGCCCAGAGAGGAGCGTAGTCAGAGGCAGTGTGTGTGTGTGTGTGGGGGGGCAATCAAAGTTCCCTTTGGGGCCAATAATAAACCATCTTACATAAGGACATTCAAAAGGGGTGTGTGGTGTGTGTGTGTGCGCACCCATGTGTAATATTTTTGTCAATGGTAAGAATACACCTACACATCTCTCACAAAGTTAGGAGAACAGCCGTGTCAGGTGAATCACATGCAGCTGTCGTCTCCTTGGTTATAGAAGTCTCAGGAAGGAAGAAGGGCTTGGTGGTGGTGGTGGTGGTTCAGTCGCACGGTCAACTCCGACCCCTTGTGAACCCATGGACCACCTCACACCAGGCCCCTCCATCATCTGCCATCCTCCGCAGCCCGCCCAAATCTACGTCCATTGCGTCTATGATGCCCTCTAGCCACCTCCTCCTCTGCCGCCCCCATTTCTCCTTTTGCCTTCAATCCTTCCCAGCATCAGGGCCTTCTCCAGTGAGTCCTCTCCTCTCACTTGGTGGCCAAAGTCCTTGAACTTCAGCACTTGCCCTTCCAAGGAGCAGTCAGGCTTGGTTTCCTTCTCAAAAGTCTCCTCCAGCACCACAGAGTCCCAAGGCAGATCTATTCTTCTGCACTCAGCCTTCCTTAGGGTCCACCTCTCACAGCCAATACATGACGACTGGGAAGACCATGGCCTTTGACTATTCAGACTTTTGTTGGCAGGGAGATGTCTCTCCTTTTTATGAGGCTGCCTAGGTTTCTCATAGGTGTGGGGTCGTAGGGTGGGTAGGTGGGTGGGCGATTTGGGATTTTAAAATCGGTTCTTATATGTTTTTAACTGTTGTACGCTGCCCTGAGTTGGGTTCACCTGATTGGGCGGCATCAAAATAATAAATAAATAAATAAAATTAATAGCTAAAACACCCCAAGGGGAAATGTGTTGGCTTTTAGCAAACAAACACAGTCATCCCTGTGTTTTTCAACAACAAGGTTGTTCTCAGGTCAGCAAAAAAAGGCGTCATTTTTTCTACACGTTTATTCTTCCTTCCAGTTAACCACAACCGATCAAGGAACAGCAAAAACAGCTCTTATTGAAGCCAATTGTTTTGAATGGTGACTTAAGACCAAGGAATGCCATTGTTTACATTAAGGTTTAAGACAGGGCCCCCGGTTTTTGCCTCTGCCTTTGAAAAGAAGGGACGGGGCGAGAGAATGATGGACCTCTTGTTTGGTCCTGCTAGTGGTGGGAAATGGGGAAAAGGCAAAATAGGATACGAGTCAAGAGAGGCAGAAGTTAGGACAGGATGCGGAAGGACAGATTGGGGTTCAGAATAGGGAAAGGAGTACGACCAGGCTGCATCTTCTTGTCACCCTGCTTAGTTAACTAGAGTACATCATGCGTAATGCAGGGCTGGACAAAGCACAAGATGGGATTCAGATTGCTGGGAGACACATCACCAACCTGAGATATGCAGATGACACGACCCTAATGGCAGAAAGTGAAGAAGACCTAAAGAGCCTCTTGATGAGGGTGAAAGAGGAGAGTGCAAAAGCTGGGAGGCAAGCCGTGAGAATAAAAAGGAGAGGCATCATCCTGCCAACAAAAGTCCATATAGTTAAAAGAATGGTCTTCCCAGTATGGCTGTGAGAGTTGGACCCTAAGGAAGGCTGAGCGCAGGTGAATAGATCTGCCTTGGGACTCTGTGGTGCTGGAGGAGACTTTTGAGAGTCCCCTGGACTGCGAGGAGATCAAGTCAGTCCTTCCTGAAGGAAATCGACCCTGACTGCTCCTTGGAAGGACAAATTTTGAAGATGAAGCTCAAGTCCTTTGGACACCAAATGCGAAGAGAGCAGTGGTGTGCTGGCCCACAGGGATACAGGGAATCATCCCGGTGCACCCCAGAGGTAGGCAGAAGTAAGGGAATGTATAGGATTTCTCCCCCTAACCCCCACAACAGGCACCCTCGTCACTTCCTTCCACTGCCCGCCCAAGGTGCCCAGCACATCCCTGGAAGAGAGGACTCAATTGAGAAGGCCTTGATGCTGGGAAAGATTGAAAGTCAAAGGAAAAAGGGGCAGCAGAGGATGAGGGATGGCATTGGTGACACAATGTGTGTAGATCTACAGAGGATGATGGAGGACAGAGGAGCCTGGCGCGCAGTGGTCCATGGGGTTGCAAAGGGTCAGACTCGACTGTGTGACTAAACAACAACAACAAATGAAGGCCTTTGTCCTATGGGACAGAGAAGAAGGGTGCCCGCTGGCCAGCTGCAAAGCCGCGTGGCTAGGACGGGTTTCATGCAAACCATTGACAGAGCAGGAGTGCGGAATCAGTGGTAGAAAGGAACATCAGTTCTGAAAGGAACATCTGGGGGGTGGGGGTGGGGGGGGAGAAGCAAGGACAGTCCTGCCTAAAGAGTGAAGGCAAGAACCAGCCTTATTGGGAGGGAAAGGCCAGGACGGCTCGTGCAAAGCAGACACCCCCCCCCAATCCCCACTCCCCTTGCCTTGGGAAATGCCAGCTCCACTGCAGAATGACAGGGGCATAATTTCCACTGCATTGCTCCGGTCTGTATGCTTGCAAGCCAAGTCCCTTTCCAAAGCAGATGCAGCAGTCAGGAGTTAACCGGAAGTGTTTGAAATGAGTCCTTTCATTCATTTATTTATTTTTAGTGAATGCAAGGAACAAGCAGCCCTGCAGTGCAGTCTCTCAGACCTCTGCACATGAACCGGGGATTTTGTCATTGTTGTTCAGTCGCACAGTCGATCCGGACCCTTTGCAACCCTATGGACCATTGTCCTCCAGGCACCTCTGTCCACCATCTTCTTCAACCTGCCCAGCTCTGTGCCCACTGCGTCTACAATACCATCTAGCATCTCATTTTTGGCCGCCCCCTTCTTTTTTTGCCCTCCACCTTTTCCAGCATCCAGGCTTTCTCAAGTGAGTTCTCTCTTCTCATTTGATGTCTTCATCTTTACTATTTGACCTTCCAAGGAGCAGTCAGGGTTGATTTCTTCTAAGATTGACCTATTTGATCTCCTCGCTGTCCAGGGGACTCTCAAAACTCTCCTCCAACACCACATCTCAAAGGCGTCTATTCTTCTGCGCTCAGCCTTCCTAATGATCCAGCTCTCGCATCCATACATTACCACAGGGAATACCATTGCTTTGAACTGGGGCTACTGGACTGGAAAGTTTGCTGCCATCTGAAGCTGATGGCAGGAAGGCTGGGGTGGACCAAGGGATTTGCCTGGATGGGGGAAATGGGCTCCAGGATGCAAAGGAGGGAAAGGCACTTTTGGGCAAGTGAAAGCAACCCTGTGGAAGTTAATAGGATGCCGCAAGGGGTTGTGGAGGGCAAAGCCGACAAGGGTCTGGGTCAAGAGGAGAAGCATCCTGGAAATGCCAAGTCACTGCCTGGCAGATCCTGCGGAGAAAGAACCAGAAAGCACAGCCACATGCGGAACATGGTGTGTGGGAGCAGAGTGGGTCTAGCCCCCCCTCCCCTACCATTTCTTCCCCTCCCTCTTTCATGCACACACACACACATGTGCGTGCACACACACTGGAAACGATGCAGGGAAAATTCTGATGACAGGAGAAACTTCTCTGCTAAGGAAAGTTCAAACTCTAAAGTCTTTTTAGCTAGAAAATAGATGCAAAGTTCATGGAGGGGGAGGGAGGGAGGGAGGAGGAAATCTGCACATGTGGAGAGTTTTTTCTGATGTTACGAAAAATACTAGAAGGGCCAGAAATACTTTCTTCTCCCCAGTGGTGGGTGATTCCTACCACCAACATGAAAGCCAGACTCAAGGGTGGGCCTGCTCAGCTTCTAGAGCAGGGACACCCAAACTACGCACCTGTGGGCTGGATGTGGCCCCTGACACCAAGTCATCCGGCCCATGCTGCCTTTGTCACTCTCAAAAGCAGAAGTAAAATGCACCCATACGGGTGTGTTTTACTTCCGCTTCCAGGAGCGACAAGGGTGGTGTGGGCTGGATGAACTGTTGTCAGGGGCTGGATCTGGCCCATGGGTCAAAGTGACCAGCCCCCTGAACCACGTGACTGGCCAATGGCCCAATAGCTGAGAGAGACACCTGAATGAGGCTCCTTTCATGTCCAGCCAAAGTGAAACCCAACCTACCCCATGGGACTGTGCATGTATCAAACCCTGCGCATTGAACTGCATGTGGAGGCAGAGCATGCCCTGTTTGATACATGCACAGTCCCATGCAGCACTGCTGCAGCTTGTCCCAATAACCTTTGGCCTTGAGGATCTTAGGAGAACACCAGATGCAGGGCAGACTCACAGGGGAAAGGTCCTGCTCATGATCCCATGAGAGAGAGCGGAGCCTCCCAACCAAGGCAGAATGGGCAGCCCACCTTCAGGGTGGGTGGGGAGGTGGGTGGGGGTGGCTCTTCTATGTTTCCTTCCACAGCTGCTCATTGATTCCAGATGCTTGAAAATGCAGCCTGATAGCAACCTCCTCCCCCCACCCCAAACCTGGCCTTCCATTGACCCACCAGGCTGGCCCTGAGACCTTTCGGAATATATTTCAGCGGACTAATGAACACGCTACTTCACTTTGCTTTTCCATTTTGCTCATCATCAGCAAGCCTGAGGTGGGCTTAATTTCTGCTGCTAAGAAAATTTGCTACACAACCAACAATCTTGAAAACCAGCGTTTGCATCAAACCAACAGAACCATTGCCTTCTGTAGGGAACAAACAAGAATATCTCACAGGGTGGGGAAGAAGACGAAAGATTCAGCAACTTGGAAGCATCAAACACATCTAGAATGCGTGGGATTCTCCCCTCTTCCCGGGGTATGATTTGCCAGATGGTTAAAGGTTAGGGCAAAAGAGAATGAGTGAACTGAGTCGGGGTAGGGTTGGGGGGGAATGGGGTCCCTCTGCATAGGGAGGTTTAACTTTGGAGTCCAGTAGCCTTCCCGTTCATGGCAAGACACACTCCCAAGCGAGGAGAAAGGAAAATTTGCTTATTGCCAAGATGACCCATAAGAAGTCCAGAGCAAACCTGCTTCTTCTGGGAAAAGAACCATTCTGGAAAGGCTACTAATGTAATTATCAAAATGACAAGGCTGGAAATGCCATTAGGAAATTAAAAGAGGAGCATGGCCCTTTCCATTCCCTTGTGCCCTTCCTTGGTCAACTATGAAGATCGTTCCCCAATACAATCACTTTGCAGCCCGCGCGGCATGAACGGAGTTACCCCTTGGCTTCAGTTTCTTCTCTGTCAATGTGCAGCCAACTCAGTTACTGCTTAATGCCCAGGAAAATACAAACAAACAAGTCCTGGCCACTCAATAAACAAGCCAACCTCCTCCAACCCACCCGTTTTGCAGTGGCTACTACAGCCATCGCCTGCCCCCCCCCCGGGACACAAAGAAGACCCTCTATTCCCCATAATAAAAATGCCCCTTGCAGATGCACGTGCCCTGGCACTGAAAGCTCCTTTCAGTGCCAACCCAGTGAGTGAAGCTGCAGATGTTCTGCTTGGAGGCACCAACATCTAACCATTAGTCAACACCCCCACCTCACTCAGTCTCAAGGCTGCCAGAGACCTTCAGCTGGGGAATGTCAGCTGCTTTTTTTGCAATGACTCTGGATTGGCCTTCCCCTCTTATTGTTCCACTGGGAAACAATTGTGCATCCCCTCCATGCCGCTTGTTCTGAGCTGGGCTCTCCCTCCAGCTTCTGCCCCTCAGATCCAGCAGGCTTCCGTGTGGCTTTGCAGGACCATGAAGCCTACATAGGGCCCGCAACCACGGTTGCCATGGCATTTCCCCAGAAGAATATGTGCAAAAAGCGGATGGAGAGAAAAACAAGGCAGAGACGCACAATGCATGGCGGAAGCGCAAGCCGGAGCAGGTCACGTGCCACAAGGGCCACCCTGGCAGCATCTCACCTGGATCTGGCCCTCCTCCAACACAGTGGGCAACATGTTCCACTGAGAAAGAAAGGTGCGGGGCCAAACCGGATTGCTAGAGCCGGCCCAAGTGGCCAAAAAGCCCATAAAAACCCATGGCAGGGTTGGTTTCTTACCATTACCAGGAGTGATGAGAACAGAGCCCGTTCTAGCCCTGTGGCTCCTTCCCCACCAAAGCCTTCTGCTCTTGAGAGGTTTTATGGCAAGTCTCCCTTGCCCGACTCAGAACCCTCTTATTGGGGCAGGAAGCTTCTTCTTTTTGTGCCGTATCTGGTTCCGAATGTTGGCTCGCCTCATGGCGATCAGCCCTAAAGGTTGTCCTGGGAACAATAGACTGCCATGGTGGCCTTCCATTTGCCTTCTGCATCACAGCATAACACCCATGGCACCACTGAGCCAGTCCCCATGGTCCCCACTCCATCACGGTTCCAGGATTATGGATCCCCATTCCAGAAAGTGCTCCATGCGACGTTGTTGGAATCTGAGTCAACAGGCACCGGATGGAGAAGCGCATGGCGGCAGGTATCAGGTGTCTGCCTGGCAGAGCAGGAGGCATGGAGAGCTCTCCAAAACCTATTCCCCAAGCAAAGCTGGTGGCCTAGGAACCCCCACCCCAGCTGCTCACGGAAAGGGGGGTCAGCAGCCCCCCCCCTTATTCTCCCAGTAGCCCAGGATCCTTTGGAAATGTCTCTTTTGTCCCTATGGCCCCCCTGGGGGCTCTTCCCCTTCATCCACTGCTGACACCCCCCCCCCCAGGGCCCACCTGGCCGACGCCAAGAGAAGGCGAGGAGCCCCCCCCCATCCGGCCTACCTTGGCGCGCATCTGGCCCGAGGTGGAGACCTTGCGGATGAGCTTGTTGGAGCCGCCCTCCTGCTCGCCCTCGCTGTCCGAGGACTCCTCGCCGGGGGCCAGACGGTCCACCGTCAGCGACGAGCCCGACTCGCCGTCCTTGTTGCGCAGGAACAACTGCCCCGGCGGGGGCGCCAGTTTCTCCGCCATGGCCGGCCGGAGCAAAGCGGGGAAGGGAGGGGGAAGGGAGGGAGGGAGGGAGGGGGGGCGAGGGCCGATCAGGTGGGGGGTGGGCCGTCCGCTCACCTGAGGAAAGAAGAAGCTGGGTAGGTGGGAGGCCGCCGTGGAGGGGGGGGGTGTCGGACGGAGGGGGCGCAGCGCCATCCTCCGGGGCAAGGGGGCTGGGGACCCCGCTCTCTCCGTCGCCCGGGAAAGAGGCTGATTCCTCTTCTTCCCCCTCAATCCGCCAACCGAGGGCCACGGGGGGGGGGGCTCTTCCCGACCTCCTTGACTCCTTCCCCCCCCCACTCGCTTCCATGGAGGGGAGGGGGCATTTCCACACAGACCCCCCCCTTTCCGCATCCGTTCCGGCAAACAGGTGTCCAGACGTCCAGAGGCACCGCTGCCGTGGGCCGGGGGAGCGCGTTTCCCACCGGCCTCGGGGGTGGGGGTGGGGAGGGCGCTTACCTGGCCTCGGGCTGGAGCCGGAGCCTCTGGGCACCGCCGACTCCCGCAGCGCCGGCGGAGAAAGGCGCGGGTCCGCCTCGCTCGCTCCTCCGCGGAGCCTCCGCGCTAGAGAAGGGGGGGACGGGACGGGGGGGGACGGCGGAGAGCGGCGCGCGCGCCCCTGCCAGCCCAAGGCAGCCGCCCTGCGGTGGGTAGGGTGGGCTGGGCTGGGTGGGCGCCCGCCTGTCCGTCCGTCCGTTGCCTTCCTCCTCCTCGTCCTCCTCTTCGGCTGCACGTGTGTACCTTCCTGCCTGCCTGCCTGCCTGTCTTCTTCCTCCCGTCCGTGCCGCCGTCCGGCCCCGCAACGCCCTCGCCCCGCCCCGCTTGGAGCCCAGCTCGGCCCCCCACCCCACCCCCCGGAAGGGCCGGTACTGCTGCTGCTGCTGCTGCTCTAGTTTTGGGAGTAATCCGGATTAAGAGACCCGACGGACGACCCCCGACCACGCCGGCGACAGCCGTGGGAGAGGGGGCAGGCAGGGGTGGCGTGGCTCCCGGGTTCTTCTATTCTGCTGGACCCAAACGCTGGGGGGGGGGGGGGGCGAGGCGAAAGAGGGCAGCGCGTGTGTGCCGGGGTTTGGGAATCCGGATTTCGGAAGCCCGGGGCGGTGGGCGAGGAGCGTTTCGGACAGACGGACATCCCTGGGTGGGTGGGTGGGTGGGTGGGAGCTAGAGTGCGGAGCCCCCGCCCGCCCGCAAGGGAAAAGACCCCTGTCCTTGGCTAGCAAAAGTCTTGTCAACGGCCTGATGTGGACCGGTTTTGTGGGGGGTGGGGGGAGGGGAGGGCTGGCATCTGCTCCCTCCCTGCAGCTCGCCTCCCCCGCCCCCTCACGCCTGACACCCCACGAAGAAGGCAGGGTGACTCAACCGTACAACCCACCCTCTATCCAAAAACCTCGATGCCCCCCATGGCTGCACCAGGATTTATGCCTATTTCCTCTAGTGACCTCGGGTTGGCACCGGTGCCCCTTTGCCCTGGCCCAGGTGGGCAGAGGGAGGGAGTAGCTGCTCTTCTCATGGGGTGGGGGTGGGGTTCCAAATCAGCACGTGACCCTCGGCCCACCCTTGAGCCAGGTCTTTGGCTGGTGGCTGGGAAGGGATTTCGCCCCCACCCTCCCAGTGGCCTCTTCCTCCTCCTTCAGGCCAAAGGGCAGAGCAGGGGTGGGTGCCCAAACTTTTCATGCCATGGACCAGTCACGGGATTCCTCCCACCAGAAGCTGAAGTAACAATCTGTTTTGCAACAGGATGAGATTTTAGGCTGGCATTTTCTATGCTTAAACCAGGGGTGCCCAAACTACGGCCCGCAGGCTGGATCTGGCCCCCAATGCCAATTCATTCAGCCCACGCCACTCTCATCGCTCCCCGAAATGGAAGTAAAACATGCCCATCCTGATGAATTAGCATCAGGGGCCAGATCCAGCCTGTGGGTCGTAGTTTGGGCACCTCTGGGGGAGAGTTTGGTGCTCTGTGGTTTCTCCCTCCTCACCATGGGTGCCTGGTCTCACCTCTTTCCTGGCAATGCCAGCCTGGCTCCTTGGGTTTTCCTCTTCCTGGGTTCAGGAGGCCAGGTGCCTGGTTGTGCCAACAGTTGGCTTGTGGGGCTCCAGAGAAGTCCCCTTTGTATGTCCAGCAGGCTTCTGCTTTGGTTCAGGATGCCTGACACCCTGCCTAGGCCCCTTGGGGAGCTGGAACTTGTTGCCAGACCAACGTCCGACCAGCCCCTCCTGAGACAATGGCCTCCCTCAACAATTGCAGCGGCTCAAGTGGTTAAGATGCTGAACTCACTGGCTGGAAGGTCGGAGTTCGATTCCTGGATACTGCATAACAGAGTGACCTCCAGTCTGAGTCCCAGGTACTGCCACCTTAGCCGTTCGAAAGCAAGAAATTGCAAGTAGATAAATAGGGATCACTTCAGTGGGAAGGTAAACAGCGTTCTGTGCAGATCTGATTCAGGGGCTCCCTTTGCTCTCTGTAGGGACAAAGGGTCTCTGACAGGCAATGTGAGTGTGACCGATCCACCACCAACCATTCCAGTCTCCCTTCACCTGTTGCCCTCCTTGCTGTGTTAGACACCTGGAGCTATGATGCTCAATGCACCCAGAGAGCCCCAGAAGGGGGAGATGAGTGTATCTGAGCAGGCTTCCTCCTTTCGGCTAAACAGCCGCATCACCATAAATGGCTTTTGCTTGGAGAAATGTCCCTGGGCAAAGGAAAGCCAAGTTGCTTTCATCTTAGACATATCCCTTTGGGGGAAAGGGAAAGGGGGCCCCCAGTCCTCCCTCCTTCTCTCTTTCTCTCTCTGGCCATGCCTAGTCACCCAGCCTTCCCCGTTCCCATGGCAAGCGTTCCCAACGGAAAGCCAGCTTCTGCCAGTGCGGCTTTGGCTCTGCTCCTTGTTGCCTGCGTTTGTGGGGGTGGGCATCTTAACCATGGTTGCAAAAGGATTTATTTGATTCATGGTGGGCTCCACTGCTAAGCAGGCTTAAGGTCCGGTGGGAATAGCATGGCAGAAGGAGGGGGCCATTCAGTTCTGATGTGCCGCTGGCAGAAGAGACTGGGGGCCACGCCCTCCCCCACCTTCAAAATAGGAAGAAATCTAGGTTTCATCCACAAACCAGCAGGGAGTGTGCATGTATGTGGGGAGAGGTGCCAAGTGACAGCGCATGGACCCATGTGCTTAGGCCACCTCCTCCCTTGCGCTGAGCAGAAAAGACTCTTTCCCTCCTGTTTGTAGCTGGAAAGCTGCCAGCCCCAAACAGCAATGGAGCAAAGAGGGTGATGTGCCGTAAGGTTGTCCCCCTAGGCAAGCCTTTCTCTCAGCCTCACATGCTCTGTTCAGCCATCTCAACATGTCCATACGTGCCCACCTTATAGGCCTGCACTTTGCAGTGCTCTCCCTTTGGGTGCATTTACATCTCCCAGAGGTCTTCACCACAGGCTTGGTCTAAAGGGACTGCAGTGACTCAGTGGTTAAGAAGCTCGCCTTGTCATCTGGAAGGCCGGCAAGTTGGCAGTTCGAGACTCGGGTGGTGCATGATGGTTTGAGTGCCCGTCTCTGCGCCAGCTCCTGCCAACCTAGCCATTTGAAAGCAAGAAATTGCAAATAGATCATTAGGTGGGAAAAAAGATCTTGAGGACATGACAGGTGCCTCATTCAGGTGTCCCTTGAGTGGAGTTTCTCCAGCAAAAAACCCTTTCAACCCAGAATAATTTCTGACATTATTATTATTATTATTATTATCATCATCGTCGTCGTCGTCGTCGTCGTCGTCATCATCATCATCATCTTGGTCTAAAAGGGTGAACACCATTGAAACTTTGCTCTTCTGCTATCATTCCTGATCAGCCACAGTTTGCAGCACAGCATGTGCCGGAGAAACATTCAAAGGTCTTTTCCAAGTCCAAAGTGACTGTTTTATGACTTCCATGGAAAGCGCTATGAAAAACAATTCCCAGGTCTGTGGCCCGGACAATCTCTCCGAAGGAAAAGTCAGGGCATCTCCTTGAACCGGATGTTGTTCTGTTTTAAGGGCTCCAGTAAAGACCTTTCTGCAGTGTGGATGTGGTTTCTAACGTCTCAGACCACTTGACCTCTGCTCTCCACCGTTTTGTGCAAAACCACCCCGGCCCAGCCCAGGTCCACCTCCTTTGAAGCATGAAAGCTCTCCCTCCCGACTCCAAAGTCCTTTGGGGCAGGCATCAACCTGCCCTAAGAAGCCCACCTGACCCTGTCAGGTTTGGGCAGCTAAGCCGGTTCCGTCCTGGTTTTTAGGCAGCCTCCCTCCCCCAGGAACTCGAGGGATGTCCAGGTGGGCCGCTAGGAAAAGAGCCTGCCTGAAACTAGAAACCACTGCCAGTTAAATCCGGTGCTCCTGGGCAAAATGGAAGACTCATGGGCCAATTGCCGGCTGGATAGCTCAGAGGTTTGGGATGGGGTGCCCAAACTAGGGCCCATGGGTTGGATCTGGCCCTCGATGCCAATTCACCCAGCCCACGCCACCCTCGTCGCTCCTGGAAGCAGAAGTAAAAATATGCCCAGACGGGTGCATTTTTACTTCCACTTCCAGGAGCGACGAGGGTGGCATGGGATGGATGATTTGGCATCAGGGCCAGATCTGGCCCACGGGTCATAGTTTGGACACCTCTGGTTTAAACAGAGAAAATGGCAGATTAAAATCTATCTCATCCTTATGGGCACATTTTTATTTCCCCTTC
Source organism: Bradypodion pumilum (assembly GCA_035047305.1). Lineage (NCBI taxonomy): Eukaryota > Metazoa > Chordata > Lepidosauria > Squamata > Chamaeleonidae > Bradypodion > Bradypodion pumilum. The sequence continues at coordinate 549,274 of JAWDJD010000011.1, read as the reverse complement.
CAGGAGTGACGAGGGTGGCGTGGGCTGGATGAATTGGTGTTGGGGGCCAGATCTGGCCCATGGGTCATAGTTTGGACACCTATGGTTTAAACAGAGAAAATGGCAGCTTAACATCTATCTCATTCTGTTGCAAAAACAATGCAAGGTGTGTTTTGCCTCCGCTTCCAGTGGGAGGAACCACGTGACCAGTGGTGGGCTCCAGAAAAATTTACTACCACACTGTGGACGTAGTATGGTGGGCGTGGGCAGGGGGAAAGCCCTGCATTGCACCTGAATTAGGACTACTTTATTTCAAAACTTGGAGGGGCAGGCCCAGCCAGAATTTCTGCTACCGGTTCTGGCAAATGGGTGCGAACCTGCTGATGCCCACAACTGCATGTGACGGGCCTGCTGAACCATGTGACCAGCCCGTGGCCCAAAAAGTTTGGGCACCCCTGGTTTAGAACATAGGGTTGGGAGTTCCACTTCCCTCCAGAGAAGAGCCAGCCTAAGGGCGCCCCCTGCAGGATAGCTCAGAGGTTTAGGATGGGGTGCCCAAACTATGGCCCAGATCTGGTCCCTGATGCCAATGCACCTGGCCCATGCCACCCTCGTTGGTCCTGGAAGCAGAAGGGAAACTACTCTCTCTGCAGTCCCTCCCTGGAACAGCTGGGAAAGAGGCACTGGGAAAGTTGGGTTTGTTGTTTTGGCATGCAGATACTGTCCTTTGACCATCGGTGTTGCATTCCATTGCTATGGCTTCCCAAGGCCACACTCTTTTCTCACACACACAGACACACACCCTCTCCATTCTTGGGACTGCAGAACTTTCCCAAGAAGAGGCAAACCAAGAGGTAGCCCCCATGCTCTTCTAGGAGAGGCATGCCCCACCCCAGCTGCCTCCAATTGCAATACCTGTAGACCAGGTGTTTGCCAGCAGAGTTGCCAACTGGGCAGTGCCCACTGCCAAGGCCCTTCTCTGGACTGTCAATCCAGGCAGGATGGACCCAGCGGGAATGGGCACACACCAAGAGCCTTCCTCTCAGTGAGGCTGAAAAGCAGCCACAGATAATGCAGTGGTGGTGACAGCAGTTGCTTCTCTCCTGTCCTGTGCATGGCCTGGACTCACCGGCAGGAGCAGGGACTGTGGAGAGAGACCAGCCAAAGGTGGTGATGCATGCAAGTGCTCTCCTGCCCACCAGCCCTCCTCCTCCTCCTCCTCCTCTGGAAGAGCACATAGCACTCACCTGCCCAGCTCTGCCTTTTCCAACCTGGGGGAAGAAGAGGCCCTTGGCACAGCATCCTTCCGGCAGTCGGACTCCACCTGAACCACTGCCATGGCTCTATTCCCTGGACCAGGTGGCTCAGTGGTTAAGGAGCTCACCTTGTTAGCTGGAAGGCCGGCAAGTCGGCAGTTCAAGACCTGGGTACTGCATGAAGGGTTGAGTGCCCATCTCCTGCCAACCTAGCAGTTTGGAAGCAAGAAATTGCAAACAGATAAATACGGACCACTTCCAGCAAAAATCCTTTCAGCCAAGAATAAATTCTGACATGCAAGTACAGGACTGCAATGTAAATATGAATAAATAAATAAATACTGTATTATTATCATCATCATCCCCTGGCCATGGGGGCTCTGCAGTTTGGCAAGGGACTTAGGAATTCTCTGCCCAAGGGTCTCTGGTGCTAAAGCCACAGGACATGCATTCATGCTCTAGAACAGAGCAACAAAGTACCAGTCGTATCCAACTTCAGGGGGTGGTGTTCATCTCCATTTACACTCAATGAGCCAATACAGTCTGTGTCTGAAGACATTTCTGTGGCCATGTGGTAAACAGGATTAGATTCCCTAGTACTCGGAATGCTGTTACCTTGCCTGCCAAAGTGGTACCTGCTTAAAGGTAAAGGTCACCCTTGCTCGCAAGTCCAGTTGTATCTGACTCTAGGGTTCAGTGCTCAGCTGTTTCATAGCTGAAGATCCTGTGCTGTCTGCTTCTGTAGATGTTTCTGTGGTCATGTGGCAGGCAGGACTAGACAACTGGAGCACACGGAACGCTGTTTACCTTCTCATGGAAGTGGTCCCTATTTATCTACTTGCAATTTTTTGCTTTCGAACTGCTAGGTTGGCAGGAGCTGGGGCAGAGAAGGGTGCTCATTCTGTCCTGCAGTATTCAGGTATCAAACTGCTGACCTGCTACCTTCCAGTGTGTCTTAACCACTGCAGTCCTGCTTATCTACTTGTAATTTCTTACTTTCAAACTGCTAGGTTGGCAGGAGCTGGGGCAGAGGACACTGATTTTGAACTGCTGACCTTCCAAGGGTCAAACTCAGCATCTTAACCACTAAGCCATCATGGGCCCCTCAAAGTACCTTACCCAAGGACAGAACCCAGGATGCCTGAAGACAGAGGGGACCAAAGTGCTACAACCATGTGGACAACACATTGTGGAAACTTCCTTCAGTGTGTGCGTGTGTGTGCATGCGCGCTATATGGTTGGAGTGGCTGTGGTTGGTGGCCCTTTGTTCTCAGCCACTTGCTCTCCTGTAGGAATAATGAGGCAGGAAGGTGGTCAGCATCAGCACCATTTAATGCAACCGTGTGCGATTGTGCTCTCATCCCCCCCTTTCCCATCCCCAATAAACCATGGCACAGATTGCCTGAGGTGGGGGGTGGGCATAAACAGAAATGCACACCCACAAAAAAACCCAACTGAAAAGATCTCACCCTGGAAATGTCAGGCAACAGCTGTGGGATTTTGAGTGTGTAGGAAGCTCAACGTGATCTCCGGCAACTCCTGCCTTTAATAGCATAGCAACATGCAGCGTTGGTGCTCAGGGAGGGGCCACTCGCTCCCCCCAAGAGATGTGCCCAGCCAAGCCTGGCATGGCAAAAGGGGGAGGAGAGGGGGCAGAACCAAGGAGGTATAATAAAGCATCTTTCTCTTGGAAGTGCTATGAAACAAATGGCAAAGGGGGCTCAACAGGAAAACATCCAGTTTACACAGAACACTTCATCAACTGACACCTCATTGCAGCCTCCACAAGAGCTCTTTGGCCCGGAGGAGGGAGGGAGGGAGGGAGGGGGGGGGCAGAGGGAGCGAGGGCCTCTTGGCTGCCGCTAGAATCACTGTTCTGCACTGGGGTTGGGGAAGGGGCTTCCTTTATTGCAGGGGTGTCCAAACTACGGCCCATAGGCCAGATCTGGCCCACAGGCCATAGTTTGGACGCCCCTGGCTAAAGCAGAGAAAATGGCAGCCTAGAAATTATCTCTTCCTGTTGCAAAATGGATTGCAAGGTGCGCTTTACTTCCACGAGCAGCACAGGTGGCATGGGCCAGATGAATTGGAATCAGGGGCCGCATCTGGCCCATGGGCTGTAGTTTGAGCACTCCTGCAATAGAGGAAGCCAAGAGGAGTGGGGTGACCCTGTCCAAAGGGGGGGGGGGCGCTACCTGACCCACCAGCACTTTGCTTCCAGACTCTTAAGTAACAGAGATGAAACTGGTGCAACCACAGCCAATAACCCACCAACAGACCGCCGGGTTTGCTGCCTATTCCAATGTGGAAATCCAGGGAGGGGGTCCCGTTATGGGCTGGCAGGTGTTCCAGGACTCCCCCCTCCCTCCCCACTGGGGTCAGCCCTTAGCATTCATTGCCTGCCTGCCAGGTGGGTCCTGGGAAGACTTTGGGAAGGGGGGGGCTGCTTCCAGGAGTGGCCCTGGGGGCTCTTTGGCTGATGAAACCTAGCTGGGGATGCTTATGGGTGAGCAAGAAGGGAAGTGGGGGAGGGAGGCAAAAGCTCCTTCATTGGGGGTGGGTGGCTGGGGATTCTCAGCAAGAGGCTCAGAGCTCTGTCTCCCCACTGACCCTCCCCAAACTTCTCCTATCTCTCCCCCCCCCCACCCCAGCCATGCTAAGCTCAGTCCAGAGCCTTTGAAATTGCAGGAAAGGAGGGGGGGCAATTTCCCTCCTGGCTCCAGCCCCTCCCCCCCCCCCAGTTCTTGCTGTCTTTTCCCAGGCAAATGTCTGGTCAGGGAGCATTTTTTTTCTTTGGGGGGAGATGTGTGTGTGGATGTTTAAACAGAGGGGCCCAAAGGCATTGTTTCAAGCACAATAGAGAGGAAAGGGAAGTTGGGCTGGGATTTCTGTCTCTGTGGCAAGAGCCCAAGCACATTCCTTTGGCCACATCAATGGGTGTGTTGTGTGGGGAGTGAGGTATGGGAAAAGGAGCCCGTAGACTCCTCCCTCCAGCCCCACAGGAAACCCAAAGCATCCCAAATAGCTTAGGCTTCCTGGCTGGGGAAAAGCCTTCCCAAAGTCAGGAATCAGGAAGTCCTGAAATGCAGCCCCCCCCCCGCCCCCCATGCAAGGAATGATTGGGACCTAACCTGGAGAGTGTGTGTGCGCGCGTGTGTCTGGGGGGGGGATAGCAAAGTGGAAACCCCACCCACACACACACACACACACACACACACCCTGGGCATAGGGTGAGGGGACCTTTCCCGGATGCCTCGCAGCTGAACCACATGACTGGCCCATGCCCCCAAAAGTTTGGGCACCCCGGCTCTATTGCCTGCCCTAGAGGGGCAGCCATTTAGGACCAGATTGAGCACCTCGGCCACCCTGGCATAGCGGGCAAGATGGGGCGGGGGGGGGGGGTTGGCTGTGGATAGAAGAATTTAAGGAGCGCAGCATCTCCATAAGCATCCCTGGAGAAATTGGGGGCTGGGGCCTTGGTGTCCCCCAAATGAGGACCTCCAAGTGCCCACCTGCCACCCCAGAAGAGTCTGCCTGCCTGCCTGCCTCTCCCACGGGTCCTTCTGCCCTTCTTCTGTGTGGATGTGGGGCAATGAAGACCCAACTGAGACACCGCCTTTGGGGGTGGGTTGCCCAGGCAGGCGTAGCAATGGCAAAGCAGAGCAAGGCTTCGCTCCTGCTTCGGACCAGGAATCTTCTCTCTGAAAAGACCGGCAGGCGGGGGAGACCCAGAGCAGAAAGGCCTGCCTGTTGTTGGCCAAGCCTGGCGCCTCTTGCCCCACACCTCTCTTGTGGGGCGAGAGAAACCATTTCCAGTGGGTGTGTGGAAAGGGAAAGGCCTCCTCCCGGCCGTGACAGGTGCTCCATGTGGCAGAAAGGGCAGTGTGCCCAGAAAAAAAAAACAAGCATGCATTTCATGCTGCTGCCCACAAACCCCTGTCACCTAACACATGGTTCCTAACTTAAACTGGAAGCATGAGCTCTTACAACACTGAAAGAGGAAAAATAAATAAAAACTGAAATTTGGGGGGGGGAGAGGAGGAATCTTTTTTGGGGGGTGGTGGTTTAGGGTTCAGGCAGACAAGGGGAGCAGGAGCAAGATCCCCCTCCCCCGGCAAAATCAGCCACAGAGGCAGGGAATTATTATGGCACGCGTTTCCTTTCTGGCTTCCCAAGAGAGGGGAAGGCAAGAGAAGAGCCATGCACCGCCCCAACCAAGGCTATGCGTCCGCATTCCAGTGTGGCTCCAGGAACCCCACTCCCTGTCTTCCTGAGCAGCCACAACACCCCCCAGTCATTATAAAAGGAGCAAAAGTCTTTTTTTTTTGGGGGGGGGGGGCACTGCCTTTTGACAGAAGGGCACTTTGGTGAGCCCAGCCATGGGCAAGCCGTGATGGGCACGGCAGTCTTTGGCCAAACGCTAGCGGGCGGAAAGTGCAAAGGGTGGCTGGCTGGTGGTGACCCACGAGAGCCACAGGGCCCCGATCCCCTCCGTTGGCATTAGTACTCCCGAGTCTCCTGGCGGAGGCTGTCCCGTAGGCAACGCAGCTGCTCTTGGCCCAGTTTGATTTTGTCGTCCAGTTGCCGCTGCTGGATGGCCAGTGCCGACTTCATGCGGACAAAGTGCTGGTAGTCCTGCAGCTGTTCGCTGGGCAAGCAGCACGACACGCTGGCCAAGACCAGGCGCTCCCGCCGGGCCACGTGCTCTCGGAGCTCTTTGGCGTCTTCCAGCTGGGCCGTCAGCTGGCGCTTCTTTTCCCGGAGGGCCAGCTGGGGGGGCAGAGAGAAAGAAAGAAAGAGGGGCAGTCAAGACAGGGAGAGCATCTCTCGGCCAGGTGTTGCTAGGGTGCTTTGAGCCCTGGTGGCGCAGGGGTTAAACCGCTGCCCTGCAAGCAAAAGGTTGGGAGTTCAATCCTGGCCAGAGCTCAAGGTTGACTCTCAGCCCCTTCCCTCCTGCTGAGGTTGGTCACATGAGGACCCAGCATGTTGGGGGGTGGGGTGGGTAAAGTGATAATTACCTTGTGAATGGCCCAAGGAGTGCACGAAGCACATATATGGTGCAATATAGAAGTCGAATTGCTATTGCTATATCCTTGTTAATTATAACAAATTTTTAAATATAACAACTGCAGTGGCTCAAGTGGCTAAGATGCTGACTGGGAGGCGGCAGGTCAGCAGTTTGATTCCCAAGTACTGCAGGATGGAATGAGCCCCTGTCTTTGTCCCAGCTCCTGCCAACCTAGCAGCTCGAAAGCAAGAAATTGCAAGTAGATAAATATGGACTACTTTGGTGGGAAGGTAAACAGCATTCTGTGTGCCTGCCACATGACCATGGAAACGTCTGCAGAAGCAGACAGTGCTGGCTCTTTGTCTTTGAAACAGAGATGAGCACTGAACCCTAGAGTCGGATACAACTGGCTTTCGAGCAAGGGGAACCTTTACCTTTACCTTAATAATTATGGGCTGTCTACAATGTTTCTGTCCCTACACTTCGTGGTCCCCTGTGAATCCACACAAATGGGTTTAGTGCACATACGCACAGTACACCCATTCTTGTGGATTCACGGGGGGGGGGACCACAAAGAACAACAACAGTTACAGGTAAGCAACCTGTCATTCTAGAGTTCCGGTGGCACAGGGGTTAAACTGCTCTATTGCAGCCAAAACATTGTGAGTTCTATCCAGATGGGGGTCAAGGTTGACTCAGCCTCTTCCATCCTTCCGAGGTCAGCATATTGGGGGCAAAATGCTAATTACCAGTACACTGTCCAGAGGAGGCACTAAGCCAAAGCCGTCCAAGGCAACGAGAGGACAGTGTCTCTTAACAGCAGGGGTACCCAAAAAATGGCCTGTGGGCTGGATCCGGCTCCGACACCAATTCATCTGGCCCACGCTGCCCTTGCCGCTCCTGGAAGCGGAAGTAAAACGCGCCCATACGGGCGCGTTTTACTTCCGCTTCCAGGAGCGGCAAGGGCGGCGTGGGCCAGATGAATTGGTGTCGGGGGCCAGATCCAGCCCACAGGCTGTAGTTTGGGCATCTCTGCACTACGCACTATATAAGTGTCATTGCTATTGCTTTTATGAAGCACAAACTTAACATGGCACCTGGGTTCTTGGGTATGGCATCATTTAGGACACTGCTTCACAGCCCACCATAAAATGTGCTTTTATCAGCGCAGTTGGGTAAGAGTCACAGCTTCATCGGGGCCGGCGGTGCTGTGTTCCCCAGCTGCCTTCTGAAGACTGCCTGCTCCTTCCCCGCATACATACACACCCAGGAGCATGTGTGTGTGTGTGTGTGTTTTCCCCCACCTTCTCCTCCTCGGGCGCCTCGGGGTCCAGGCTCTCCAGGGCATTCTCCACCCGTGCCAGCCTCCCCGAGAGAGAAAGGAGGAGGTTGACCACTTTGTCCAGGTCTCCGATGAAGAGGCGGAACTTCTCATACTCCTGGCTCTTGCAGGCGCCCTTGATGTGGCCTTCCACTTCCCTCCCCAGCGATGCGTTGGCATTCAGGTCCTCCTGAAGACCTTGCTGCGCCTCCTGCAACACCGCCAGCTTCCGGCTGATGCTTTCGATCAGCTGCACCTGGAAAGCAGGGAGCAAAGCCACAGGTTCTGTGGAAGCCACTCTTTTAACCAATCCTTTCATCTCCAGTTCCACACGATCTCCCCAGCGTCCCCCTCAGCCTCTCCCTCCAAGCCTCTGTTTTGCCTTCAATGAATTGCTTTTATCCAGGGGTTCTCAACCTATGGCCTGGGTGCGGCCAAAGACAACATTTCATGTGGCCCCCCACTTTAGGTGGCCCAAGGCTGATCTTCTTCAGAACCAGAGGACGGCTGGCCTGGAGGCTGGCTGGCAAAGGATCCCAAGACATGCATGGTGGGTGGGAAGGAGAGCCAAAGGGCGGTGAAGGCCTCTAAATGCCCAAAAAGGCAGCATGGGGGCAGCGGTTTTGAACTTGCTTCTGTCTTGGCCTTGGATGGATGGAAGGAGATGATGGAGAGAAAGAGAGGATGGATGGATGGATGGATGGAAGGAAGGATAGAGATGGAGATAAAGAGATGATGGATGGATTGATTGATTGATTGATGGATGAATGAATGGAAGGATAGAGATGATGGAGAGAAACAGATGATGGATGGATGGATGGATGGTTGGATGGATGGAAAGAGATAATGGGTGGATGGAAGGAAGGACGGAAGGAAAGAGATGATGGAGAGAAAGAGATGATGGATGGATGGAGAAAAAGAGATGATGGGTGGATGGATGGAAGGATAGAGATGATGAAGAGAAAGAGATGATGGATGGATGGATGGATGGATGGAGATAAAGAGATGATGGGTGAATGGATGGAAGGATAGAGATGATGGAGAGAAAGAGATGATGGGTGGATGGATGGAAGGATAGAGATGATGGATGGATGGATGGATGGAGATAAAGAGATGATGGGTGAATGGATGGAAGGATAGAGATGATGGAGAGAAAGAGATGATGGGTGGATGGATGGAAGGATAGAGATGATGGATGGATGGATGGATGGAGATAAAAAGATGATGGATGGATGGATGGATGGATGGATAGCTTAAGCAGCCCAGACTGAAGAAGGGAAGCCATCCAGCAGAGCATTGCCAGCCCTCCCCCTCCCCGCCAGCCCCACCCCGTTCACCTTCTTCCTGGCCAGGTCATGATCCAGCTCCTCTTCCTCCTCTGAACTGGCCCTGGCCAACTCACGGGCCTCCTTCTTCGCCTTCTTCTCCTGCTCGGCTTGGCTGAGTGAGCTGTTGTAACCGGCTGTGCCAGGGGTGGGGCTGCCGGTGCTTCCCCCACCAGGCAGGGAGAGGGGCTGGGGCAGTGGCCTGCAGCAAGAGAGAGAGAGAGAGAGAGATGATGATGATGATGATGGGAAGAGTGGAGTCACAGGACCAAGAGAGCCCCCACTTCCACCCCAGACAGGCAGAAGGACAACCCGTGAAAAGCATTTGGTAGAGACAGAGAACCATGTTTCCAGAGGAACGATACACCACACAGATCAACTTGATTTAACAATTGCATTTAATGGTCTTTCTAAACTAGGTCTGTCTCTTGGCCAAAAGAGTGAGGCATCGTTCCACCACCACCTCATCTCACCCCCACCACACACCAAAGGTGAAGCTTGTGCTGACCCAAAGCCCAAGGAGCCTTCCTTACCTCTTGGCCAGTCCTGCCCCAGGGGCTTGGGCCACCTGGCCCCACTCTTTCCATGTAGGGCTGTCACTGGGTGAGAAGAGGTCTCCCATCACCTCTGTGGCCGTCATCCTGCCCAAGGCAGGGCTCAGCACCCCGGCGAGGGAGCGGTCCCGGCCCACCACGTCTCTCATTAGCTCCTCTGAGTTCAGCCTGAAGGGGGGTGGCGGTGGCCCACCAGTGGCCGGGGGGACACTTTCCTTGCCAGCCCCCTGGGAGGCCAGTTCTAGCTCTGGGGAATCTGGAGCGAGAAAGAGAGTTGTCTGTGTAAATTTGCCGGACTACGGGGGAGGTGGAGACCGCACCAGGCATGAAAATGGAAAGGGACTCACGTGGGCTCCTTTGATGGCCGGCTGGTTGCTGTCCTCCTTTGGTCTGACTTTGGTCATCCTTCTCCCACCGGGGAGGCTCAGGGGCTGCTGCTTCCTCCTCCTCCTCCTCCTCCTCCTCCTCCGAGGAACTCACGGGCCTGAAAGCACAAACCCAGAGCGAAGACGTTGACTGCTAAGAGCAATGCTGGTTTTCAGCCTTCTTCCTGGCTCTTCTGTTACTCTTAATCCGCAGTGTTCTTTTCTGCATTGGCTTACTGCAGGGGTGCCCAAACTATGGCCCGTGGGCTGGATCTGGCCCCTGACACCAATTCATCCGGACTGTGCTGCCCATGCCACTCCTGGAAGCAGAAGCAAAAGGCACCTATTTGGGTGCATTTTGCTTCCGCTTCCAGGAGCAGCAAGGGCAGCACAGGCTAGATGAATTGGTGTCAGGGGCCAGATCCGGCCAATGGGCTGTAGTTTGGACACCCCTGGCTTAGGGGTGAATATGCTTACCTTCACATCCAGAGGCAAGGAAAGGCCCTCTCCCCAGGCCACCTAGTCCACCCCCCCCACCCCCCCTGCCCATTGGAGATTGCCTCGCAGACTGGCCCTTGCCCCTTCTGGCCGTCTGCCCTGCCCTGACACTTTCAGGAGGGACCGGACTGCCCTAACCCTCTCCCTTGGACCTGCCACTGACCTGGGAGAGCCACTCTGGTCACTGGTGGCCGTGGGGGCTGGTGGCCAATCTGGAGTCTGGCCCCGTGAGCCGTAGTGGTAGTAGTGGAGGCTGCCTGGACCCCCAGAGGAAGGGGCTTCCCGAGGACCCGGGCAGGGCAGATGGGCCTCCTCCTCCTCCTCCTCCTTCCACAGGTGCCCCAAAGGCAGGCTCTGTGATCGCTGTCTTGCCATCTCAAGGCTGTTCTGCCCAGGGCCACGGGGGTCTTCTGGGGGGGCCTTGGAGGGGAGCAACGGGTGGTGGGAGGCACGCCGTGGGCGGTAGTTCTCCCACTTTGGGGGAGGGGGCCGTGGAGGGGGCGGGCCCTTCTTCTTGACTCTCCCAGGAGACTCCCGTCTGCAGTCCTCCAGCCTGGCCTGTGGGGGACCCTCCTGCGCTCTGTCCGTCCCGGGACCCCGCGGAGCTGCCTCTAGCCCAGGGCGGGCCCTGGCCGGCTCCATGCAGAGGTGGCTTTCTGAGTAGGCTCTTTCACGGAGGGGGGGCATCCGGGGCTCCTCGTAGGCTGGGCTCTCGGTGGTTGGCCCAGGCCTCTCGCAGTCCCAAAAGAGGTTTTGGTTGGAGGGGAAGCGGCAGAAAGGAGCTCGTTCCAGCTGGTGGTTCTCAAAGTGGGTCCAGAACGGGGTGGCCCCCCGGGCAAAGTCCGCCTTGTAGAGTGGCAGCTCACTGCGGGGGGGGGGGGGGGAAGAGCAATAGGAAACGTTGGGGTCAAGGAGGCTCCATTGACAGCAGTTAGACTTCTCTCTGGCCCCACAGTGCTTAGATCCAGGCCTGGGCCATCAGAACAAGGGGATCCATCCCAGTGCGCCCTCACCACTGGCACCCTTGGGCGCAAATAATAATTTTATTATCATTTTATTATTATTTTATCCATGTGGCGTGCTGCACTTTTGATTAAGCCATTGCTCCAAGCTCCCTCCTTCAGCAATGGTTAAGTCTAAGTGCCACCCGCTGGGTGGAGGAAGAGAGGGGCGGTGACCAAGCGGTTCCTGGGGGCAGCCTTCTCGCCTGTCCCTTGGTTGCTGCCCCTCGCCCCTGTCTAGCTCCCTCCCATGGTGCCCAGCACACCCCTGCTTAGATCACTCTCCAGTCAGTTCACAAGTAACCATTTTGTCTCAAGTATAAGCCGTGTTTTTTAGCCCCCAAAACAGAACCCGGCTTATACTCAGGTCAGTGACCACAAGGGTCCAAGACTGCTGTGGATTGAGGCGCACCAACAATTTAATTAATTTTAACAGATTTTCATGTATTTGGATTATTGAAACTCACTAGCAGCTGCTGCATTTCCCACCCTCGGCTTATACTCAGGTAATCTATTTTCCTGGGTTTTCAGGTCAAATTAGGTACCTCGGCTGATATTCGGGTCAGCTTATACTCGAGTATATATGGGTAGATCGCTCTCTGAGCAATTCACAAGTTAATTAGCATTTTCCCCCACCCCAGAAGGATGGAAGAGGCTGAGTCAGCCTTGATCCCCTTCAGATCGAACTCACAGCCTTTTGGCTGCAGTACAGCAGTTTAACTCCTGCACCACCAGGGCTCTATGATGGCAGGTGGCTTACCTGTAACTCTTCTTCTTCTTCGTGGTCTTGCGAGTGGGGATTTAATTTATTTTTTGAGCAGGCATTGAATGGGCTGTTTGGGGGTGGGGGTGTTTCCTGACACCCTGAGGGTCAGAGGGACAACATTTCCTGCCTCTTCCTCTCCCACCACCCCTGCCAGTGTGCCCACCCTGAGGGCTGCTTACCTCATGGACTGGCTGTTCTTCCTGTTGATGGTCGGTGGCTCCCATTCTTCAGGAGGAAATTCCTGGCAAAACAAACCAGAGGCGAAGGAGGGGGTGAGATTGAGGGTGGTATTGGGATCCAGAGGCGACAGGTGGCCCAGAGATCCCTTCCTCCTCCTCCTCGGCTACCAAGGCAGGCAAGTCTTTGCCATGCGCACCGCACAGGTTTCCCCCTGCCCCAGGTGCTGCTGCTGCTGCTGCAGACAAGATTGGGGTACCGGAGGTGAGGACTGGGTGGTGGGACTCTGCCTCTCCCAATGACCCAGGGTGAGGAGTTCTAACAGCCATGGGGAAACAGGACCCCCCAATTCAGACCGTTGCCCCATGTTGCCTCCCCACTGGTGGCCCAAGAGAGCCTCCCCTGCAGGAGCAGAGGAAGGTCAGTCCACAGGACCACTCAGGGGGCTGACGGGGAGCCTCGGGAACAGGCGACAGGTCCCTTGGCAAGCGCCCCGTGAGGGTCCCAGCCGCTCAGAGGTCTCTTACCTTCCTGGCCTGCCAGGGCCTGGCCTCCTCCAAGCGCCTGTGAGGAGCCAGAAAACGGCACTCGGTGCAGCGGCCGCTCCAGGCTGGGTGAGGGTGGCAGTGGTGGGTGCAGCAGCCGGCGGGCACGGGCAGGTTCCTCTGGTGCAAGGAAGGGCACCTCTCCCCACAGTAGTAGGCATAGGCTTCGCGGGGGGCGCGGGCACAGGGCGGGGGCTGCCAGCAGTCACAGTCGCCCCGGTGCCGAGCCAAGGGCGGGTAGAACCCAGGGGCTTCCCTGCAAAAGTCTGCATAGATGGGGGAGGGGGGTGTGGAGTAGGAGGGGGGGTCCATGATGCGTCCCTGCAGGGCTTGGGGCTCAGGGCTCATTGACGGCTGGAAGGGGCTCTGGTCCTCCACTTTGGTGGGCGGCCACCCTCCGAGCTGGCTATGCCCGAGGCTTGAGTACCCCATGGAAAGGGGCCGGCTGGTCTCCTCGAAGAACTTTCTCCGGTCGGCAAAAGGCAGCAGGAGCCCCGAATCCTCTACAGAGGGGGGCTGAGTTTCCGGACGGGCTGCCGGGGAGCCTTCATTGTGCGGCTGCAGCTTGTGCTCTGGAGACCAGCGCCAGCGCCCACCTCGCCTGGGGGTGGCTGGCAGAGGCTTGGGGGGATGCTCTGGCTCCCGGGGCCCCCACCGAGGCTCTGCGGCAAAAGGGGTCCGCCCGGGGCTGCGAAGGGGGCTCTGGTCCCCCACAAAAATGCTCAGCTCAGAGCCCCAGCGCCTGACCTGGGGCCCAAAGCTGGGCAGCCGGGTCTCCACTGGAGGAGGTGGGGAGGGGGCTGGGGAGGGCTGGGTAGGAGGATCAGGGCCTGATTCACCCCCGGGGGCTTCTTCCCTTTCCTGCAGCCTCTCCTCCCCACATGGGAGGAGGGGGATGGACCCCTTGGCCTTCTGCAGCTGGGCTTTGCGCCACTGGATCTCATGCCTCAGGTTGGTGGCAAAGCGGTCGCTCCGCCGGCGCATCTGGGCAGAGCGGTGGGGGGCTAAGCCGCCCTTCCTGGGAACTGGAGGGGGTCCTCCTTCCGTCTCCTGCAGCCCCTCCCTGGAAGACCCCCTTTGGAAGCCCGTGTCCGTTGCGTCTTCTGGAGGCAGGGAGGAGGCCGGCTCAGCCGAGGCGCTCCGGGGTCTCTTCTCGTGCCCCAGGGGGGAGCAGGAACCCCCCTCCCAGGCTGGATGGGGCTCCGGCCCTTCTGTGGGGTCAGGGGTGGCGTGATCTGGTTCCCGATCCTGCCATGTGTCCGAAGCCTTGAGCCTGGCTGGCTCCGGGTGCAGCGGCGAGACTGTCCAGTGGGTCTTTTCCTGGATCGGGGCCATGTCCATGGCTTGCAGCTGGGCAGAGAGCAGGTGCTCAGGGGTGCTGTGCCGGTGGCCCAGAGGACCCGTCCAGTTGGCCTTCCAGCCAGAGGGGCGGAGGTCATGGCCTCCCGCCTCACCTCCCTGCCTGTCCCTTTCGACGCAGAGTTGGGGGCCTTCCAGAGTCCGCCCCCCGCCCTGTTCCTTGCTCACGAGAGACTCTGTGCTGGAGTTCCCCTTCTCCATCGCTGGGGGTGGGGGCTCGGTGTGGGAGCTCAGCAGGTAGTACTGGTCAGTGGGCAGAGAGTCTGTGGCCAGTGGAGCGTCTTTGGTATGGGTGGACAGGGCTGTGTCTGAAGCCCACGGCACGTGGGGACGCAGGGGGTCTGCCCTGGTGGCCTCCGGAGGGGGGTGGCAGGCCCGCAGGCTGTCCTGCCTCACAGGGGGCTGTGGAGGGGGGACGGCCACTTTGGCCACACCAGGGAGGGTCCTGGTGGGGGCACAGGTAGCCGGACGGGGGCTGGTGGCTGGTGGGGATCCCAGGGAGCACTGGTCGGGGGGCTCCCCACTCTCGCTGCCCGTCTGGAGGTACCGCTGGTCGGGCAGCGGGCCCGGCGGGTGGCCTTCGGTGGTGCTGGTCTCCTCGGGTCTCAGGGCCGAGTCGGAGGTGGTGGAGCTGGCCGAGAAGGAGCTGTAGGCAGAGTCCCGCTTGTTCTGGTCCATAGCCTGGTCGACGGGGGAAAGGCTGCCCTCGTAGTAGGAGCTCTGGCCGGGGGGGTCCAGGCTTTCCATGCTCCCCAGGGAGCTGCTCTGGTCCGTGCTGCAGTGGCGCGACAGGGAGGAGGTCCAAGGCAAGGAGAGGTCACTGGGAAGGGGGACAAAATAGCCACCTGATGACGAGGAAGGCTTGGGGTTGTTGTTCTTTTGAAAACACACCTGTGTGGCCTCCTTCCCTCCCTCCCTCCCTCCCTCCCGATGCCAAGAGCGAGCCTAGGGTGGCCCCGATTCATGGGAAGCAGGCCGGGGGGGAGAGGGGTGGGCACACTGCAGCCAAAAAGTCCCGAAGGCTTCCCCCTCCCTGCCTTTCTATGCCACAGACCTCCCTTCCCTTGGCTTCCTCCTTCTCTCACCCAGGCAGGAAGAGCTGCCGGCCCCCCTTTGGCTCTTGTGGGGAGGGGGTTTGCCTGAGCAGTCCAAGAGGGAGACATTTGCATGCAGCCACCCAGGCTGGCCATGGGGGTGTGGGTGGGGCATCAGCAGAACAGGGGGCTGCTTAGTGCAGGGGTGCCCAAACTACAGCCCATGGGCCAGATCCGGCCCCTGACGCCAATTCATCTGGCCCACATCATAGCGTGGGCTAGATGAATTGGTGTTGGGGACCAGATCTGGCCCATGGGCTGTAGTTTGGGCACCCCTGGCTTCGTGCCTCTAGGACCAATCCTAGGTATTGGATCGAGGGAAGGGTCATTGCTTGGGGGAGGGAGGGGATGCCCTGGTCACTCTGCCAAATGACCAGACACCCGCAAGAGGTCAGGGTGCATGCAAACACGGGTCTCCTCCCTCTCCCTCCCCACCCCACATGTACACTGTGAGCAATTGAGGTGTGTTGCCCCCCCCCTTTCCCCAGTTTTACTGTTACTTTGCTTTAGACAAACTGCAATGTGCCCCTTGTTTGAGGCTGGAGTGGAGGGCTGATGGAGGCCAACCTCAGAAGGAGCCTCTTGGGTCATCCCGGAGGAGGTCTCCAGGGGTGGGGAAGGGGAGGGCCATTTGGGGCAGTCCACCTTCCCAAGCTAGGATCAGGGTTTTGGGGTCTTTTGGGGTGGAGGGAGAAGAGAGAGAAATGCAAAAAAATCCCAATTGCCTCAGGTATGTGCTGCAGCTAATTTGGATGAGAACAAAAGCACAGGATCAAAGGAACAAAGAAGAAAGTCCTTTTGGCGTGGCAGTGGTGGCAGTGGTGGCGGTGGCAGCTGGCATATGACTCCAGCCATGCCACACCCTCCACTCTGGAGAGAACTGGCAGCTTGGGCAAGAACCTGGAAGGCATCCTGGCTTGTGCTGGCAGCCTGGAGCCACCTCCCTTCCTGTCGGGAGAGGAACGGATTAAGCCTAGCCCAAGCCAAGCCAAGCCAGGGGGGACATGGGGGTGGGGGGACATGGGGGAGGGGAAAGTGGGAGCCAGGTGGGTAGGTGGGCAGCTGTGCCAACACCCTCCTGTTATGTTCCCAGATGGGGCAAGACAACCACCACCAGGTGGCACAGAGGGCCCCAAAGCGTATGGGCTGCCCCTCGAATGGCCACCAGGAAGGCTGCCTTTTGCTAAGGCACAATTCTGTTCTGGAGCCCAGCAAAGCCCATGCAAAGCAGAGGGATAGAACCATTCCTGGGGGCAGGAAATCCCACCCCACACCCCATTACCAGGAAGGTGAGTCATTTTGGGCAATGCCACATACCAAGAGTCTTGTGGCAAAGACTCTGTAGGTGGCACAAGTACTTGAGGGCAGTGGGTGGTTCAGCCCCCTGCCCAAGTTGATATGGGGGGAGGCATCTGTGTTTGGAAAGACAGACTGGGGGGGGGGGAGGGCTGCCCCTCCTTGACAGGAGGCACCTAAATAACTGGGTATGCATTTGTCTCTTTGTGTGTGTGTGTGTGTGCCACATCCCCCTCATTTGCTGTGGTACTGAAGCTGCTTCCTAACCTGCTGGGGCCCAGGAAAGAGGGCTCGGCCAAGGTAGGCTGCCTACAACCCCCCCCCCTCCCCAAGTCTGCCACTCACCTGGTGTCACATCCCGAGTGCCAAGAGAGGCTGAAGGCATTGGCAGGGCAGGGCATGGTGGCCGCCTCAGTCCGGACCTCCGAGAGCTTGGCCAGGTGCCATGAGTGCGGCCGGATGACGGGCACGCTCCTCCTGCCGGGCAAACAAGCGAGATGGGAGGAAATGAGGGGGGGGATGCTCTCGCTAGAGGGCCCCACCCTTCTGCCCCCTTCCCCGCCTAGGCAAAAAGGTCTCAAGGAGCCCCTGGGGTCAGGTTTGTAAGACAAAGGCTCCCCCCCTTTGAGGCTGGTCCTGCACCCCACGCGCCCCCCCCTTGGGATCTTCCTCCCACCAGCTCACCTACACCTGGCACCTCCTTCCCATGAGACCCCTTCACTAGGGACAGCCTGAGCCATCCTCTGTCTGCCAAGCCACCCACCCAAAGCCCCCGTCCCTGCTCCTGGGCTGAGGAATCAAGGCATGCAGAGAAAAGGCCGTGGAGGGAAGGGAACCCCCACCCCAGTCCAAAAGTCACCCAACTCTTTGGGAGCAGAACTTGGGGTGTCCACAGGGAATGTGGAGTCAGAAGGGCAGGAGATGGGTACAAAGGAGACCTTCCCCCAGTGCCACAAGACACGCCAGGGGATGGCGCGGGGGGGGGGGGGAGATAGATAGACAGACAGATTAAAACCCCACTTTATGGAATTAATTCATCCCATGGGGATTATCCTTATCGCAAAAATTCCTTATTGTGAAATGCCCATAGGAATGCATTGCAGTTTTCCATAGGAGTGTATTGAAAACAAAAAAGCCTTATCACGAAGCTCGGTTTCCCTTAGGAATGCATTGAAAACCAATTAATCCATTCCGGGGGGAAATTCCGTAATTGGAAATCCAATTTCAATGGATTTCCTTCCATGTGGCAAGTTTTCCATTGCATGAGACATTCATAAGGTGGAGTTTTAGGATAGATAGATAGATAGATAGATAGAGGAAGGAGGAGGAAGAAGGAGGAACATGCAAACCGTGAACTTCTCAATTGTCCTGCTGACAAACTCCAAGTGCCCCCACCCACCCACCCACCCACCCACCCAGCTAACCCACGAAGCACCCCAGGCAGGGGGAAGCCCACCCACCCAGCCCTGGCTAGCAAAGGCAGGGGAGGGGTCTGCTAGGATTTCCTGGACTGCCACCTGGCACTGGACAGCTAATGACCCCCCAAAAAATAATAATAATAATAATAATACAAAGAGAGATCAAGACAGCAAAGGGCTGGTCTGCCCCATAGACGGAGGGAGGCAGACTCTGGGCAGGGGACCACTTCTGCCAACCCCTGCCATGGCCAAGGGGGTCTGCCGTAGGGCATAGGTAACACCTTCTTCTTCCAGAGCCATCCCCTTGGGCCAACTGTGGGGGGGGGGCAGGAGGAGGGGGAGAGGATTGTTTTAGCTCCCCCACCCCCACCCCATTCCCACAAGGGAGCAGAGGCCTCTTGGGGCCCAGGCCGTGGGGACCCCATACTCACCCTTGGAGATGGCTTGGTGTGGGGCTGAAATCTCCCCACCCGCGAACTCCAGCCCACGGCAGAGCTGTCTTCTGGGGTGGGGGGAGAGGCCGTTTGGAAGGGCCGTGCAGGGGCACGCCTGCCCAGGACAAGAGGGAGGGGTTCCTTGCTAGGGAGGGGCTTCCTGCTGTCCTCCCCCCTCTCCAAGCATCCCCCCCCCCCGCCAGTCCCAGAGCCAGACGCTATTCTCTGGTCCTCCTGGGCAGGAAGCGGGGAGGAAGTCACTGGTCGAGAGAGATAAGGCAGCAGCCGAGACGGGTTTCAGAGGCTGGAGACCCTGGGGGAACGAGGCTTCCTGAGGCTTCTGGAGCAACAATGGCCTCCGCAGCAGCAGCAGCAGTGGCCGCCGGCACAGCCTTTCCGATGTCCGGGCACAGGGCCAAAGGGCAGCCTGGGGAAAGCGGCTGGGCTTTCCACACCAGCCCCGTGGGCAAGGGGACGCCCCAGGCAGCATGAGCCCCATCATTGGCCCCTGAAGGGAGAAGGGTGCTCTGGGTCCAGCTGGGGGTGGGGGTGGGGGTTTGATTCCAGCTCCAGCTGTGGCTTCCTCCCGACTTGGCCTCCGCAGCCCTCAAAGCCCTGCTGCACAGGAAGCGCGCAGGAAGGATGATGAGGTCATGGCCAGCTCCATGGTGGAGGAACCCGCAGGATCGGGTCCAAGAAAGAGGGGAGTGGTGTGGGAGGTGGGCCGCAAAAGGAGAAGGGGGGGAGGTGAGAGGCCACCACCAGCTCCAGGCTGGCCAACTCTCCAGCTGGGCAGCCCAACCGTCCTGGGTACATGTGGGCCCAAGGAAGACCCAGGGAGAGCCACAGGCTGGCACTGGTTCACAATGCGCAGTTCTAAGGCCACACATGTGCCCTGTCAGCTAGATGCCCCACCACTCCTCCGCACAGCAGCAGAGATCACAAGGAGCCTTGGTGTGCGCAGTGGTTAAACGGTTGTACTGCAGCCACAAGGTTGTGAGTACGATCCGGATGGGGAGCCAAAGGTTGACTCAGGCTCTTCCATCCTCCCAAAGTCAGTTAAATTAGGATCCAGCATGTTAGGGCCAAAAATGCTGACGACCTTGTGAACTAGCCAGAGAGTGCCCAAAGCACTTTTTTGGTGTGTGTGTGTGTGTGTGTGGGGGGGTGCATTTGAGTGCCACTGCTATTGCTAGAACATGGAAGTCTCATCGCTGTCTTCTCCGCAGCAAGGTCTGCAAAGTCCTACGCCAGGAGTTCTTGACCTTTTTAAGCCGGAGGCCATCGGGTCGCGCTCCCTGAGACAGCTACGGGGGCTGGACGGCCATTTTGCCCTTCTTACACCACATGGCACTTCCTGGTGTGGTGGTGGGCCACGTGAAATGGTGCCCTGAGCTGCATCCGGCTTGCGTGTGGGCCACAGGTTGAGACTCCCTGCCCTACACCATTTACTCGAGGGTAAGTGAGTACAGGACTTGCTTTGGCTTTCCCAGCAGCAGGAGGAAACGCAAGTGAGCCAGGCACTGTGTGCCCATGACAAGGAAGAGTGGAGGGACCCTAACCCTAGCCCCCCTAAGCCCCCCACGGATGACCAGACCCTGGCCTTCATGCCCCTTTCACAGAGAGCAGCATCTTATCACAATGCAGTCATCGCCGTGTGAAGCCTCCTCCGAGAGCCCCACCCAAGCAAGGCCTTTGGAGCAAGCGGAAGGAGGGCGTGCGTGCGTGCGTCCGGGCATCACTGCCCTAGAGTCATGGTTTGCAGTTCTCCAGACAGGAAGCCGGCAGGAGGAGGCCTTCCCTCCTGACACACACACACACACACACACACACACACACACACACACACACACACACCATGCACTGCCTTCCCAGATTACTCATCCGTCTGTGAACGTCAATGCTTTCCTCTCTTTTGCAAAGAGCCCATTTCTCTTGCTGCCCTTCCTGAAGGCGGAGGAGGAGGAGGAGGAGGAGGAATTTAGCACATTCTTCTGCCCATTGGATCGGGTTCTATCAAGGCTGCTTTGCATCACCTGCCTAGACTGAAAGGCTTTCTAGGTTCTATAGCAGTGATGGTGAACCTTGGCACTCCAGCTGTTCTTGGACTTCAATTCCCAGAAGCCTAAGTCTCTGTAAATCAACACGAATGGGTTGACTGTGTGTATGTGCAGTAAACCCATTTATGTAGATTCACAGACTTGGGCTTCTGGGAACTGAAGTCCAAGACCACGTGCAGTAAACCCATTCATGTGGATTCATAGAGACTTGGACTTCTGGGAACTGAAGTCGAAGAACACGCGTAGTAAACCCATTCATATGGATTCATAGACTTGGGTTTCTGGGAATTGAAGTCCAAGAACACGTGCAGTAAACCCATTCATGTGGATTCACAGGGACTTTGGCTTCTGGGAATTGAAGTCCTACAACAGTTGGAGTGCCAAGGTTCGCCATCACAGTTCTATAGCATCTGGACAATAAGACCAGGGGTGGGCTGGGCACCATGGGAGGGTGCTGGACGAGGGCGAGGGGTGGCAACCAAGGGACAGGGGAAGAAGGCTGCCCCCGGGAACCCCTTGGTCACTACCCCTTGCTTGCTCCACCTGGCGCATGGCACTTTAGAATAAACCATTGCTCCAAGCTGAAGGAAGGAGCTTGGAGCAATGGCTTAATCTAAAGTGCAGAATGCCAGGTGGATAAAATAATAATAAACTTAGGGCGCCAGAGGCGAGGGCACACTGGGATGAATCCCCCTGTCCCGGTGGCCCAGCCCATGCTTGCACAAAAACCCCAACACGGTTGATGTTCATCTTTGGGGAGGGAGGAGAAGAGAGGAAGGAGGAGGCAACAGAAGGAGAGAAACCAGTTGCTTCTGGCCAACCCAAGTTCCCTCACTGACAAGGAAGGGGAGGAAGGCGCCACCCCAGTGCCCTCTCCTTCTTTGCCTTGGCCTGATGCATGTGGTGATGCTGGCCCAAATTCCTGCCACAGGATGGCGGCGGTGGCAGCAGCAGCAGCAAAGCACATGCAGGAGGAGGAGGGAGGTGATGCCGTTTATCGGGTCACATAAAACATTAAGCATCACGCAAGCTTTTGTGATTCAAGATCACTTCTTCGGCCAGGCATCCATTTCTTGAGGGAAAGGGTGGGGAGAATTATCAATGGAAGTCCCAAAAGTTCATGGCACGATGTTCTGCCAGGTGTTGTTTCTTAGACCAGGCTGGAGTTTGGAAAAACACTGGAGGAAGCCAGCCTTTCTGAGCACAGCAACCTGGGGAGGGGGTCCTGCGCCCCCCCCCCACTTCACAGTTGCATTTCTGACTGCCAGGCTGCTCACCTGCTCCGAAGAAGGGTTCTTGCACCTTGGCAGGCCATGGAAGGAAGAAGAGGGCTTCTCTCCCCACAGACTTCTGCTATCAAACACCTTCTCAGTCACCCCCAGAACCTTCTCAAGGTCTCAGTAGGGGTCATGCCATGCCTCCCTTGCCCCACTTCAACCCAGGGCCCGCCGTCTCCACCTCTCACCTGCGGATGATCATCTTGAGGGTTCGGTAGGAGCCCTTGATGAGAATGAGCGCCTCCTGACGCGAGCCATAGAGTGGGGTCCCATTGATGTTCACCAGCTCGTCCCCAGAGCGCATCTTCTGTGACAAGGCGGCCTTCCCGCCATCTTCCACCTGGGAAGCAAAGAAACAGAGCTAGTCACAGCCTCACAGAAGGAGGCTCCTTCCACTGGCAGGGCTTGGTGGTGGTGGGGAGGCCCTGCCTTGCACAGAGGGGGCCACAGGTCCAGGTCCAAGGGGAGAGCCTGGCAAGAAATCCCAGGGAGCCCTGGCAGCTGCCTGACAGGGTTGGCAATATTAGGGCAGGGCACCTCCCCCCTGCCCGCCCCCCGGACCCTGAAGGACTGACCCAGGAGAAAGCCTCCAAAACTGCAAGAAGGTTATCCAGAGGGACCAGTCAGGCCAGAATTTGGAGAGGTCCCTTCTTTGGACTACAACTCCCACACAGCCCTGGTGGCCACAGGCCAGGGATGTCCAACTTAAGACTGGTCCTCCTGAGCCATGGCACCTCCCGTCTCCAGTTCAGAACCCCAAGCAGGGGTAGGGGTGTGTTTGCACACACATGCATGCATGTATGCAGGCACACACACATGCCAAACCATGTGTTCCTTCACAAGCAGCCAGCCCACCGCCTTCCTACTGACGCAAGCATTGCTCTGGGTGTCAAAGTGTGGGCTGGACCCTACAGCAGGAGGCTTGCTCTTCCTCCTCCTCCTCCTCCTGGGTGAAAATCATCCCACAATTCAAGAACCAAAGGGTTTTTGCCACAATTGCTTGCAATGCTCCTTCTCCATCCCTGAAGTCTCCTGAAGCCCAAGAAGGGGCCGTGAGAGTGGATGTTTGGCGGGGTGGTGGTGGGGAACCAACCCTTCTGCCCCACCCTCTGACCCGGGGAAACTCTCAGCCCAGCCCTGGCCTTGGAAAACCAGAGGAGGGCGGCGGGGGGGGGGGGAGGTTTGCCTTCAATACCCCCTCCCCCCCCAAACCTCCCGTTTCAGTGGGATGCATTCTTCATATGCTGCCTTTATTATTTATCAGAAGTATATATATATATTTTTAAACCCACTTCTTTTTATCTCAGGAAAGCCCATCCAGGTGGGCCCTGGCAAGGAAGCCCCTGGACGAGGAAGGCGGTATATAAATATGAAAATAAATATATAAAGGAGAGGCTAAAAGCATTCCAGAGGGGGGGGGAATCACAGATCAATGAAACCATGTGAAAAAAAGTCAGTATTCTTTGAACACACACCAGCTTTAAGACCGCCGTCACACAGCAAAGAGCCTCAGAATCAACAGGGCCTTGGCTGCCCAGGATCAGGACCAGATGGGGGGGGAGCCAGCCCCACTTCCCTTGAGGAAGAGCCCCTCCGTTGGGGATGGAGGGGTGCTGCCCCACAGAAAGCTTTGCCTCCTAGACTCAGCATCTTGTCACAAATAACCACAACAATTTCACCTTCTGGGCCTGATCCAGCCCCTCCACCCAGCCACACCAGCCACACGGGCCGACCCCACACAAAAGGGGGTTCCATTCTCACCCCCAAGACATGCATCTTCCACAAGCTTATGAGCAAAGGCCTCCCTTCTGCTTAACCTTCAAAGGTGGACTGGAGGGAGGGAGGGAGAGATGCCCATCTCCATTCACACCAAGGCTGGCCACTGACCCCAAACAGGCAGGACGCCTGGCCTCCCAGCCTCCGCTTGGCCTCCTGGCTCCAGACCGACGGTCCCAGTCCGAAGACCCCCGTCAGCAGAGCTTTGCACGGAAGACGTTTGGGGCTAAACTGGAGCTGCCACACCCAACACAACGGAGGAGGAGGAGGAGGAGGAGGAGGAGGAGGAGGAGGAAGGCTGGCCTATCTGTTCTCCCCCACCCAAGTCACATGCACTGCTGAGCACATGCATGCAGCGGCTCCAGCTGCTTCCCCCATGGGGCTGGACTAAGACAAGGACCCATTGTGCAACCCAAATGCCAGCAGGAAGGTCCAGAGCCCACAGAGCACTGGCATGGCAGCAATACAGATGCCAGATCTGCCTGCCTATGCCGGGGCAAAACATCCAGCAGGGAGAAGGGGGCGGCGGGGGGGGGGGGGGGCGGTAGGGAGATAGAGGGAAGGAGAGATCTTGCCCAAACATCCCCCAAAACAGTGGAATTCCCACCATCTTTTGCACCCAATGGCTCTGCCACCCATCTGTAGGCTTTGGCAGAGGAATGGTCTCATCAAGGTAAAGGTCACTCTAGGGTTCAGTGTTCATCTTGGTTTACAGCCAAAGAGCCAGCGCTGTTTGCGTTTGCAGACGTTTCCGTGGACATGTGGCAGGCACGCATGGAATGCTGTTTGCCTTCCCACCGAAGTGGTCCTTAGTTATCTACTTGCCATTTCTGGCTTTCGAACTGCTTGACTCCACAGCAATTAGCCATTCCCACTTCTAAATCGCCCTAGAGCACTTAGTGCACTCTTACAGGTAAACAGAATTTTGCTCCCAACCTGCTGGGGGACTCATCTTACCGACCTTGGAAGGGTGGAAGGCGGAGTCAACTTTGAGCCTCCCTGGTCAGGATCGAACTCACAATGTCAGCAGTTTTGGCTGCGGGACAGCTGTTTAACCCCTGAACACCTGGAGAGCCAACTTGGCATCTTGAATGGCCAGACTCCAGATGGGGACTGGCCATTCTCTATCCACTTCCTGGAGCAATGAGGGCAGCACGGGCTGGATGAATTGGCATCAGGGGGGTGGGGTGGGTGAGGTGGATCTGGCCCACGGAACCTCGTTACGAATTTAATGCATTCCTCGGGACGTTTTGTGTTATGAAAGATTTGTAACTCAGATTTCCAACAGGAATGCATTCAATGCAATTTCTCATAGGAATGCATTGAAAACCAATGATTCCGTTCTGAAAAAACATTCGTAACTTGAACAATTATTTTCTATGGATTTTCATTGTTAACTTGAAAATTTCGTAACTCAACCATTCGTATCTCAAGGTTCCACTGTACTAGGCTGGCAGGAGCTGGGGCAGATGATGGGCCTTCACTCCATTGCATTGCACTCGGGTCTTGAACTGCTGACCTGCCAACCTTCTGGTTATCAAGCTCAGCGTCTTAACCACTAAGCCACTGAACAAACTCCAAAATATAACTTCTTCCAAGTTATTTAGGACCACCTAAATTTGTGATTTCCTGAAACAGAAAACTCTGGAGATGCCCTTGAAATTGAGGTGGGGTGGGAAAAATTTCTTTCTAGTCCCCCCCATGCCCCAATCCAGTCCCTGCCAGTTTCCTCCCATTCCCCATTGGACTCCCCCCCCCATTGCAAGTCTGCTGGGGACCCTGAGCACATCAAGCCCCGCCGGCTGTGCCTCAAATCAGCACATCCTCTTCTCCTTCTTCTTCCACTGCCGCCAGAGGCTGAGCTTCTTGGAGCAGAAAGAAAACCAACACAGCCTTTCTTTCCCTCCACTCTTGCTCTGGATCCACACCCTGCATAGCCCAGCTGTTCTGTTTTGGAAATAGAGTCCAGATGTGGGAGGGCGGCAGGAAAGCAGGCAGGCAGGCAGGCAGGCGTGGGGCCTGGCACGCCACCCCACCCTCTCCGTATAACAAGAGGAGGAACGTGTCCATTCCTCAAATCACAGATGGAGGGGAAGAGAGCCCAGAGTAAATTTGTGTGTGTGTGTGTGTGGGGGGGGGGGGGGGGCTTGGCTAGATCAACCCCCATGGTGGGCCACAGTGGCAGTGGAGCACCCTCTTTGCACTCAAAGGTACTGCTCCTAAAGCTGCTGGTGGGTCAAGCAGGGAAGGGCGAGGGTTGGCTTGGCCTGGCCTGAGCAGGAAGGAGTGAGCAGACTGGCCAGCAGCTAATTATGGCACAAAGGCCGCCTTGTCTGTGCGCAGAGCGCAATGGACTTTGCCAGGAAGCAGAAGGATGGGCACTGCTGGACATTGGATCCTGGGCACCACCGTGGCCTAAGGAAGGAGGTCCTGTGCCCCCCTTCAAAAAGATTCTTTCAGCAGCACCCCCACCCCACCCTTGGTGACCCACGAGGGCAACCAGTTTCTCCAGGACACACTCAACATCTGTACCATCAAAGCAATCAAACCACATCCTCCCTGCAAGCACCAAGGCTGGAGACCTCCTGGCATGGGAAACCCAGAGGGATACTCTGTGGAGGAGGAGACCAGGACCCCTCCTGCCGTCCAGCATCCAGTGCTCCAGCCCCAGCAGTTTGGTTAGGTCAGCAGCCCAGCCCCGGGACTTGAGGCCCAAGGCATTTTGCCACCTGAGTAAGCAAAGCCAAAATGCAAAGCCATGACCCTGATCTGCCACTTCTCCATAGTGCTTCATGCCCTCCCTGGGCTCTTCACAAGGTCAGTAGCATTTTGACCCCAACATGCTGGGTCCTTATTTGACCCATCTTGGAAGAATGGAAGACCCAGAGTTCACCTGGATCCCCATTAGGAACGAACTCATAATGTTTTGGCTGCAGTACAGCAGTTTAACCCAGGGGTGCCCAAACTTTTCAGGCTGCGAGCCAGTCACGTGGTTCAGGGGGGCCAGTCTGGCACCTGGTGCCAATTCACCCGGCCCATGAAGCCCTCGTTGCTCCCGGGAGTGGAAGTAAAAGGCGCCCACACGAGTGATGAGGGCTTTGTGGGCCAGATGAATTGGCATTGGGGGCTGGGCTTGGCCCCCATAGTTTGGGCACCCATGGTTTAACCCTTCCATCACCAGCACTCCTCTCTTCCCTACTCTTCTCCCAGTAGAATCACTCCAGGCAGGGGCACAAACAGAGCATGAAATTACATGCCAGGGAGTGCCCTGCTCTGCTCTGCCAGTCTGCCCCCACCCCTCACCCCCAAGACCTCAGCACCAGGGCTGGCAGTGGAGAGACAAGGGCAGTTAATCATTGACTGCCAGAGAGCCAGCGAGCATGGCTGGTTCCAGTCCCCAGGGAGCACCACTGGGGAGGGCTGGCCCACAGCCCCCACCCTCCGAAGAAGCCCAGCTGCCTTGGCACATGCAGGGGCAGAGGGTTCCTGCTTCCCTGCCCAGCCGTTGCTCTGCCTACTCATGCAAGCAACACTGTGGAGAGTGCGACTCAGGAAAGCAGAGGACAGGACCCCTTCTCCCCCCTCCCCGAAATAAAGCTGGGCTCAGTGCGAAAGGCAGCCTAAGCCATGCTCTGTTTCCTTGGGGGGTCTTCAGCACTCTCCCAAAGGAAGGGGGAGGCAAGTGCCAGGAGAAGTGAGCCCTGCCTCCTCCCAGCCCTCTCCTCTCCATCCTCTTTCCCCACTGCATGGGGTAGGTGGGAAAGCCAGGCAAAGAAGGGGGCTGGAGGACAACTTTGGCAAACATCAAACCAAGCAAAATGGGAAGGGAATGGGGCGGGGGGAGACACACAAAAGCATATTCCAAATGCTCAGAAGAGTTGGTGCATTTTTGGAAATTCCCCATCTGAGAATCTGTTGGGATCCATCCTGAGGAAATGTTCCTTAACACCAACAGCTGTCCCTTTTGTTCTCACAAAACCTGCTAAGCTCACACCCTCACCCTCAACAAAGGCTGTGTAGAACTGGAAACCACCACCACAACATGGGGTGGCTGTGAATACATGGGGCAGCAGCTCTTAGGCTCTGCCCCCCAAACTGTCTCCTCCTCCCACTGGCTGAGCATTTCTTCCTTCCAAGGAGGAAATCTTCTCCAGCAACCTTTTGGCTTGGCAAGCTTTTTGCCCAGAGGCACTGGAGACAAAAATCTGGAATTGCCTGCATGCCAAGGATAAGGCTACACCTCCTACAACAGTGATGGCAAACCTTTGAGAGACTGAGTGCCCAAACTATAACCCCAAACCCACTTATTTATTGCAAAGTGCCAACACAGCACTATGGGAGGAAGGAAATGCTCCCAATAAGCTGCTGGGCAGAGAGGCGGGATGAACTCTGTGCTGGGGGAGGGAGGAAGCTCTCCCATTGGACTGCGGGGCACCAGTGGCAGCACCCTTACAATTTCCCAGGTGAGGAAAAGCCTTTGCAGCTGATGGAAACACCCCCTGTGGAGCAGTGGTCAGAGGGGTAGGCTAGGACATAGTGGGCAATCTAGTCATAGTCTCAGTCTGACCTACAGGGCTGTTGTGCAAACAAAGGGGGGGGGGAGGGACACCATTGTCTTCTTTGCCATGTTAAGTTGAGAGGCATGGTAAAGAAGCCAAGCCTCCTTCTTCCCCGGGTTTCCAAGACTCATTCCTCCCCTGAGCCTTCCTGGAAGGGAAAAGCTGGCGTGGTAGGACCATGAGATGAAGCCAAAAGATGCAGGGAAGACTTCTGGCCTTTGGAAGAGGAGGAGGGAATGCATGGCCTTTGAGATTCCTTTTCCTGCATCAACACAGGAGTTGTCTGGCAGCCCCACTCCCAGCAAGCAAACAGATACTAGGGAACATTTGGGATCCCCAAGAGGGTGCCATGTGCTGGGTTTAAAGCAAGTAAGGACAGTCTGGAGAAAGGCACAGTTCAGGAAATGTCAAGGGAAGGCAGAGGAGCCAAAGGGACCCAAAGGTGTCTACGAATGAACCCAAGACAGGAAAGAGGAAAGAGACCACCGGAAAGGATTTGGGATGGGTGGGAGGGAGGGGAGGCAGGAAAGGAAAGGATCTTAGCTCCCTTCTCCCAAGGAAACCACTGAAACCAGAGCCAAAAATGTGGGCCATCATTCTACATCTGCCCCAACTCAGCTGCCAAAAGGCAATGGAGGTGGGGTGTGTGTGTGTGTGTGTGTGAAATAACTCGATTTTGCTGCCCCTCCCCCTCCCTCCCTCCCCCCTCCTCCAACCAGCTTCTCAGGGTGTTGGGAAGATAAAACTCTCCCCCAGAAGACAGAGATGCATCCAGAAGTGGGGAAAGGGGAGGAAGAGACAAACTTCTGCAGGAAGGTCACCCCATGGCATTTTTACATATATATATATATACAAGTAGCCCAGGAGTTTTGAGAGTCCCCTGGACAGTGAGGAGAACAAATAAGTTACTCTTAGAAGAAAGCAACCCTGACTTCTCCTTAGAAGGTCATTAGTAAAGATGAAGCCAAAGTACTTTGGACATCAAATGAGAAGAGAGGAGTCACTTGAGAAAGCCTGGGAAAGGTGGAGGACAAACGAAGACAGGGTGGCCAAGGATCAGATGGCTAGATGGCATTGTAGATGCAATG
Organism: Bradypodion pumilum; assembly: GCA_035047305.1. Classification (NCBI taxonomy): domain Eukaryota; kingdom Metazoa; phylum Chordata; class Lepidosauria; order Squamata; family Chamaeleonidae; genus Bradypodion; species Bradypodion pumilum. The sequence goes on along the minus strand of JAWDJD010000011.1, from coordinate 520,118 downwards.
GGCACAGAGCTGGGCCAGCTGAGGAGTGTGGAAGACAGGGGGGCCTGGAGGGCAATGGTCCATGGGGTAGCAAAGGGTCAGAATCGACTGTGGGACCGAACAACAACCACCCCAGGACACCCTCCCCCCCCCCCGAAAAGCAGCTGAATTACGCACAGAATAACGGTTTCAGCCCCTCCAGAAGCAGGCAGGCAAGATGGAGCGCCCGCCCAGCTGGGGCTGCTCAAAGGGACCCCCTGAACCTCAGCTGGGGAAGGGAAGGAGGCCAGGCCAGAGGGAGACCCTTTTCCCCCACCCCTGGCCTGGCTGCCTTCATCTCAAGGAGGTGCCCAAAGCTAAAAGCCACCCTCTGGCCCCCTGCCATTCTCGTGGGGTACTCTTTCCCCCAAGATAGGCAAAGGCTGGGGGGGGGCAGCCCTCCAACAAGTCCCCCTTCCCCCCACTGCTCAGCTGGGACAAGGGAGGGGAGCAGAGTCCATCAACATCTGGAAAGGTGAAACTGGTTTCAGTTGCGTCCGGTGGTGGTGGTGGGGGAGAGGTTCTGGCCGCAGCAGGATCCGTGCCAGGCAGACAGAGAAGCAGCTGGCCGGAGCCTCAGCCGGGGGATGGGTGGGGGGGGAGTCCATTCACCCGGCGAAACCTCTGCCACGACCCAAAGATCCCACAACCTACTATGCAGCCACCAGGCCCACGGCCAGAGGGGCGGGGGGAGTCGGGAAGGCCCTTCTCGGGTCAGCCGAAAAGGGAGAGATCCGCCCCACCACCCCTCTCTCTCGCACACACACACGCACGCACGCACAGAAACATGGCCGGCTAGGCTCGGAGAACCCACGTCTGAGTTACACGCAGACGCCCCAAGCCCGCTCGTGTGAACAAGATCCCGGGAAGCCCGCGACGTCCCTACTCTCCCACCCCAGGAAAGGGGGAGGAGGAGGAGGAGGACGAGGGCTCTTTCCCTGCTTTCTCAGGCCCGGGTCGCTTTGCCCCCCCCCCCCCCCCTCGGCCAACAAGCACCAACTTCCAAGGCAAACCTCAGGCGGAGGCGGGGAGGGGAGGGGGGAGGCGGGAGGGAGGGGACGGATTTGGGAAGACAAGAGTTTCGATGAGAACAAAGAGCGGCGGGGGGAAAAACGCCCGCTCGGAAAGCCGCAGGGGTGGGGGCGGCGGCGGCGCCAGACAAAGGAGGGCCAGGCAGAGCGGTGGGGTGGGTGGGGGTCGGGGGGCTCCCCCTGGCTTCCTCGCCCACCCCACCCCCCCCCGGAGCCGGCCCAGAGAAGAGAGAGCAGGCGGGAGGAGGCAAGGGGCGCGGGGGGACCCTCCCCCTCCCCCCAGAGTGGGGGCTGGGGGGCTGGGGCTCACCTTGGAGACGATGAGGGGCTCGCCGTGCTCCAGGCCGCCCTTGAGGGTGAAGCCCCAGGGCGCCCCGCCGGCCAGGTGCACGTGCAGGTACTGGAAGGTGGCCAGCAGCAGCAGGCGGCCGGAGGAGGAGGAGGCGCCGCCGCCCCCCGCCTCGGCAGGCTCCGGCTCCGGCCCCCGCGGCGGCGCTTCCTGCCCCGACGGCAGTGGCGACAGTGGCGGCGGCGGCGGCTCCATGGCACCATCCCGCGGCCCTCCGCGTCCTCCCTCCCTCCCTCCCTCCAAGCGCTGGCCGGCACGGGGGTGGCCCTCGAGCGGCGGCGGCGGCGGCGGCGAGCCTCCCTCCTCCGGCCAGGCACGGCCCGCTCGGCCTCCGTGGGACGGCAAGGCAGAAGTCCGTCCCTCCCTCCTCCGCTGGCCTGGCGGGCTGGGAGGGGGTGGGGCGGACCGGCCGAGGCACCCGCGGGGGGGGCGTGTCTCGGGCGGGGCCTGGCCGGAGTGGGTGAGTGGGTGGGCGTCTCTCTCTACCCTTCCCTCCTGGCCAGGACCCGGAACCGGTGGTGGGCCCCGGGGGGGGGGGGCTCGGCCGCCTTCCCGCCGAACGCGACCGTCCCCCGTGGGACAGGCTCCGGACCCAGCGGTGTTGCTGCCATCCAGGGCACCGCGGACGCCGTTTCCCGCCTCCTGCGGCTCAAGGGGGGGGGGGCCTTCGGCAAGTGGGGGTCCCCAAGGTGCTGGGGTGCATCACCACCCTAATGGCAGCACCCCACTGAGTACCCAGCATGTGGGGGGGGGGCAAAATATTAATTAACTTCTGAACCACCCAGAGAGGCTGCTAAGTGCAATGGGGCAGGATAGAACTGTAATTGCTCCATCCTTGTTAAATATAACAATGTTCAAATTATGGACTGTCGACAAGATCTATGTCTGCCCCTAGGCTCTATCTTCGTGGTCTCTGTGAATCCACACAAATGGGTTTACACAGACCGTGAAGAAGAACCTGATAGAGCCTAGGGGCAGAAATAAATCTTGTAGACAGTCCATAATTTGAACATTGTTGTGTTTAAGAAAGATGTGCAGTAAACCCATTTGTGTAGATTCACAGACGACCATGAAGAGCAGTTACACATAAGCAACCTGACATTATAGAGCCCTGGTGGAGCAGAGGTTAAAGTGCTGCCCTGCAGCCCAAAAGTGTGAGTTCGATCCTGACCAGGGCTCAAGGTGGACTTAGCCTCTTCCATCCTTCCTTCCCAGGTGGGTCGAATGAGTCCCCAGCTTGTTGGGGGAAACGTGCTAATTAACTTGTGAGCCACCCACTCATCTAGGGTGCTAGAAGAATCTGAGACAACCTCAGAAGGATGGAAGGCTGAGTCAACCTTGATCCCTGACAGGATTGAACTCACAATGTTCTGGCTGCAGTCCAGCAGTTTATCCAAGCTCCCAAGTCTCCTTCCTGGAGCTTCAGAGGCGTCCAAGAGAGTCATGCAAGACCAGCTGTGAATCCTGGCACTGCAGAAAGTGACCAAGGGCAGCTGACCACCTGCGTGTGGGCCTAGTGACCCTCCCCACCTCCTCCCCTGCATGGCGTCCTCTGCCCCAGCCTTCCCCAAATCAGAGGCTGCAGTCCTCTTTAGCAAAAAGAAGCCAGGTTTATTGACATGAGCTCACTTAAATACACCAGGCAATAAATAGAACAGGTGCCCCAGGTAACAAGGGAGGAAAGTGGGGGGAGAGGCAGGTTGACACTGAGTAAGAAGGGGGGAGGATGAGGATGAGGAGGAAGCATCTCCCAGTTGGCAGAGGGCAAGACATTCCCATAAAGTCCTCTGAGGCAAAGCAGGTCTCTCTTGGGAAGAAACCCCATGGGAGACCCTGAAACCAGCCGGAGCCTTGAAGCTGTGCCACAGAGAGCGGCTCAGGAGTTCAGGCAGCAAGAAGACGAGCCACTTGCCCAGGGGGTCCACCCAGCCCAGTGGCCATACACCTGAGTGTGGCCAGGAGAGTGGCCTGGGCCTGCTTCTGATGAGAGAGCAGACCTTTGGCCAGCCTCTCTGGTCAGCCGGCCACAACTGTGTCCTCAACCAGCTTAAACCATCCAAATAGACTATTGCAGGGGTGCCCAAACTACGGCCCATGGGCCAGATCCAGCCCCCAATGCCAATTCATCCGGCTGGCAAAGGCCTCATTGCTCCCGGAAGCGGAAGTAAAACACACCCGTATGGGCAAATTTTACTTCCACTTCTGGGAGCAATAAGGGCTTCATGGGCCAGATGATTTGGCATTGGGGGCTGGATCTGGCCCACAGGCCATAGTGACCAGCCCCCTGAACCACATGACTTGCCCATGGCCTGAAACATTTGGGCACCCCTGGACTATTGGTTATTCCCAGAAGCATTTCTTTTTTAAAAAACCTTTCCCAATCTGGGGGAAGCAGGGGGGGCATTTCCCTTCCACTGCCCCCCCCGAGCCATTACCCAAACAGTCTTCAGCGCTCTGCAGGTGACCCTCTCCCAACATGGCAGGTGAGAAGTATAAGGGGTGACTTTATTGGCATCAGGGAATGGTACAAGGCAGCCCTCAGTCCAAGAGGGAAGAGAACACGGCACAAAGCATTCCGCCACTGCTGCCAACACAGAGTGGCATTTGAAGAACATCTGGCTCAAACACCGTCCCACCAACACCAACACCGCCACCTGGGAAAAGACCACCCAAAACCCAGCGGAGAGTCCCAGCTACTTCCCAGAGACAGGAAGACATTCAGCTCCAGGCTTCATAGCCATCGGTTTGCTCCAGAACCCATCAGAGCCAAGACCTGTGGCATTAAGCCCCACAAGCCAGCTCTGTTTCTTGCAAGGTGGTTCCCTGGAAATGGCAACGCACGACATCCGTTTGGCACAAGAAGGAATGCCCAACTCGGGGAAGGAAGAGAAAGGCAAGGGAAGAAGATTCAGGGGGGTGGGAGGTGGGGGTGGGAGTTTCCACCCCTGTACCCATGCCTGTTCTCTGCCCGGCTCCTCCATCTCCTTCCAGACAGCGCTTCCGGCAGGGACAAAATCATCTCAGGGGGTCCAGCACCCCCTTTTCTTCCCTAAAGAGGACACAAAGAGCAAACCTGGCCAACCTATTCCCGAAAGGTCCTTCTGTGGATGATCCCAGGGAAAGTTCTCTGTCCAAGAAGTCACTGAGAAAGGAGGGAATCGGAATCCAGGAGGGAAAGAGCCAAACATGTTAAAATCTGGACCGTCTCTTGATGTGGCTGTCAGGAAGATGCAAAGAGGCTCAAAATGTGCCATGATAATCATTCATGTGAATTCACAAGGAAAATATTCATGGAGGGAGGGGAGGCAGGGGGGAGTCCATGGCATCCATTCCTGGAGCCCACCCCCCCCCCATTCAGCGGCAGGTGCAAGACTTGGCAATCATGTTCTCGTAGACCTTGTAGAGGAGGCCATTGGGCTCAACCATGAGGACGCTGATGGGGCCGTACTTGTAGGGGACGCAGGAGGGGCGGGGGACGCTCTGGTCCACCTTCTCATTAATGAGGCTCTGGATGATGGCATGGTTGGGGGAGTGGTAGCCGTAGCGCAGGACCCTGGGGCAGGTGCCTTTGCAGTACTGGGGCTGGTACCAGTGGGGCGCAATGATCCAGTGGTCCCACTCCAGCTGGCTGAAGCTGACCCGGATATGGTGGAGGGCACACTCATTCCGCCGGACGCTGTTGGTGTGGACGTGGTCCAGAGCCAACCTGCCCACCTGGCGAGTCCTGCGAAGGAGGGAAGGGGGGCTCCTTCTGGCGGGGGCCACCTGGGGAGACCCTTGAACTGGGCCAAACCCATCCATCTCAGCCCGCAGGCTTCTTCGCGTGTCATTGAGGTAGAGCAGCAGGAAGGGGTCATCCAGGGACACAAAGTCAGCCTCCTTTCCCCCACCAGGGTCAGAGGGGGGCTTCCAGGGCTTCCCCATCAAGATACAAGCATGGCTCAAGTGGAGCAACCAGCTCTTCTGGCCGGCCCGAACCCCCCAGGGATGGAAGTGACTAGAGAGATCTATCTCGGCCAAATTGTCCTTGCCAGAGGAGGTGGCGGCAGTGGCGGCGTTCAGGTCAGCAACACCGAGAGAGATGGCTGGGGCACTGCGGTGGTCAGGGAGCACCTTTGCTGTGCACCAGATGTAGCCATGGGCAGAGGGCCGGGTCCGAGAATACACGGCCACAGCCTGGACCAGGTGCTCCACCCGTGGGTTGACTTCCAGGCGGTAGTCCAATGTCCACACCAACCATGGCCCTGCAGGAACAGACAAGAGGCCGGCATCAATCCCTGCTCCTGCCGAGAAGATGGCCGACAATCACAAATACTCCTGTGATACAACAGGCCACTCCCACCATCCCATTCTGCCACTCTATTAATCATCATCATCATCTTCTTGTGCTGTGTTTTCAAATACTGGCTCATCTCATGGTGAACAGCCATGAAGATTGTCCTGTGAAGAATAGAAGGCAGTGGCCTTCCATCTGCCTTCTGCACTGCAGCGTTGACACCCAGAAGAGTACCACTGATCCAGCTCCGAGTGTCACGTTCTGGTCCTGAGCCCTTTGGGCACACAAAGTTCTCCTCCTCAGCCCCAGGCCTGGATGGATGAAGCTGCTGCCCACCATCAAGATGGACTCAAGTGGGTTCTGATCCACTTGGGGACCATCACTCTTCCCTGTGGACTTTGGCAGCCAAGGATGTTAGTCCTCAGGGTTGTTAACTGTTGCCTGACGATTGGTGTTGAGTTGCTGGCAGTAGGGTCTACTCCATGACCATCACAGGATCACCTGGCCAGACTATATTAATCACCTTGGTCCATGATGGCAAACCTTGGCACTCCAGATGTTCTTGGACTTCAATTCTCTGAAGCTCCCATGAATCCACATGAATGGGTTTACTGCGATTCATGCGGCTCACGCTGTCCTCGTTGCTCCTGGAAGCAGAAGTAAAACGCGCCCGTACTGTTAAGGCTCTTCTGGCTAAACCCTTCCTCCATACAGGCACATTTTATTTCCACTTCCAGGAGTGACGAGGGCAGCGTGGGCCAGATGAATCACAGTAAATCCATTTGTGTGCCAAGGTTCACCATCACGGACCTAGGCTGAAGAACAGTTTGGGAGAAATCAGCAGATGGAAGCACACTTCTGGTTTTACTTCCACTTCCAGGAGCGATGTGGGTGGCATGGGCCAGATGAATTGGCATCAGGGGCCGGATCCAGCTCACGGGCCATAATTTGGGCATGCCTCCTTTAAAGCACTACAACCCTTTGGTTCCTTTTTGATTTACTGTAGATGCCAAATCAAACTCCACTAACCTCCTAAGGAGCTGGGGAAGGCAAAGACTCACACCTCTCCTCTTGCAACCGATCTCCTTCCCCAGGCAATCCTAGACACACAGACACACACAGAGACACAGACACACACACACAAACACATTTCATTCCTCCAGGTGCATTTGCTGTGCTGGCCAGGGGAAACCCAGGAGGCCCCCAATTCCTCCGGAAGCCATGCTCAACAAACCACCACAGCCCTTCACGGGAAGTGGAAGGTTAGGAGGTTAAGGGTGGGCAGGGAGGGAGGGAGAGAGAGAGAGAAGAGGCCAGTTCAGCCCCTTCCAGTCTGGGGGGAAAAGGTGGGTCCACTGCCAGCCCATCATTCTCCAAAGGGCAAGAAGCCAGACTGCCAGTCTGAGACTGGATTCCAGCCGGGCGTCGAGTCAGGCCCTTTTGGAGGAGGACAGAAGGGCTAAGGAGGCGAAAAGAGGCTGCAGGAACATCATCCCAAGCGGCAGAACAGCTGGAGAGAGGAGGGGCCTCTGGCCAGGCTCTTAAGGGCACCCCATGACCTTTGGCGTGGAGAGCAGCAGCCCTGCCCTGTAGTATCCAATTAGATCACAACCGCTGGAACTCAATGGGCTGCAGCTAAGGAAAGGGGGGGGGGGGGCTCTGGAACTAGGCTGGAAGTCTGCAGGCCTCTCTGATCAACAGGGAACCTCAGCAGAGAAGTCTACGAGTCCCCCACCCACCCCAAAAATGACAACTACACTACAAGCCCCCCGAAACGTGTAGGCAGAGGTGTGGCATTTGAAGCAGGAGCATACTGCGTGCCATCCCCCTCTTGTGTAGGGTGCAGAGAGACTTTGCATGAGGCATCTCCCTGTACAGGTGTGGCATGGGGAATTGCTCCTCCTCCACCTCCACCACCCCTTGCAGGAGGCTCACCTCCCCCTCTGCCGACTCACCTGTCCCAGGCTGCCGGGCCTTGGCGAAGGGCTGGATCAGGCGGATGGTGTTGCTGGCCCGTTGGCAGTTCCTGCGGGGCTGGCCATGGCGGTCGGTCATGCTCCGGTACAGGTCCAGCATGTAGCGCAGGGGCTGACCACCGGTCTGCCGCCTGCGTCGTCCAGAGGGCCTGGCTCTGGGTGGGGGGGCCTGGGTCCGGAGCAGCTGAATGAGGGGCAGGGCAGGTCCCCCTGAAAGGATACCCTCTGGGGCAGAGGGGTCTCTCCTCTCCTCTCCCAGAGGGACGGTCTCCAGGGGGAAAAGCAAGGCTAGAAGGAGTAAAGCCCCACATGGCCCCAGGAGGTGCAGGCCAGCCATGGGAAAGCTCTGGCTGCAGGGGGGAAGGGGGATTGGGGGGGGGAGAAATATCACTCAGCAGGAGCTACAAGGCCCAGAGGGACAAAGTGAGACTCCTTAGCCTGGGAAGGGAAAGAGGGGAGGGAGGGCGCCTCTTCCAGAATCAGCATCCAGGGCCCCACCTTTTGGGCTCATGCTGGGGCCTCCAAGTCAAGTGAGACTAGCCCAGAGCAAGGTAGGCATCTCCTCCTGGCATTCTCATCCCCTGCCAGGGAGGGGCCGGAAGGAGAGGCGCCCCCACCAGACCACGGGCCCAATTCCAACAAGGCTGGGATAATCATCCAGGTCACCTTCCTCTTCTTCCCCACCTTGGCCTGCTGGGGTAAGAAGGGATTCTAGCGTCCCACCCCGCTCTTTAAAGACAGCCGCTCTTTAAAGACAGCCTCTCGGCCAGAATTTAAAGCCGCAGGACATCTCTGGGCCTATTTATAGGAAGAGATCTATATTGGGGATGGGACTGGGGAGCCATGTGGCCACCTCCTACCCCCCTTCCTTGGAGCATACCCTGCCTGGTATAGGATCCAGAGGGGTTGCAGTGACAGAAGGAGGGAGGCTTCCTTCGAAAGGCTGAGCCAGCAGGCCTCCTGGTGCTTCCTGGGAGCAGGGGTCAGAAAAAAGAATAATATGGCCAAGTTCGGAGTGGCCAGGACCACCTCAAGAAAAGCCTGAGATGCTGGCCAGGGGGGTTTGTGGGTGGGTGGGTGGGTGGGTGAGTTTGTGGGTAACAGAGGGACAGGGCATTTTCTGCTGGGGGGAAGTGGTGGTGTTTACCTGAATGAACTCAGGCCACTTGTGTGCCTAGCTCTCTGGGACTCTTTCTGGGCAGACCCCCACTCTTTCCCCCACTCTCTCCCACTATTGACTCCCCCCCCCACCCTTACCTGGGAAACCTTTCATTCACCTGCCTTAGGCAACATGGAGCATTTTGATGTGACCAGAAGGCCCATCAAATTCCTTCTTTGTCTGCGATACATTCCAGCCTTCAGTCTCTTGTTCTGGAAAGCGGGCTGGAGGAAGCCTAACCTTGCAGACACCTGCTGCTTCTTTCCTTCCTTCCCAAGGAGTTTCTTTGTATATTTCATTTTATGTCATTTATTTAGACACTTTCTACCCATTCTGGGTGTTACAGTTTCAGAGCTAAGGCTCTTGACAAATTAAGAGACAAATTGCAACAATAATAGACAGAAACAAATGTATGCAATAAAAGCAGAGCAAAACCTTCAGCTCCTGGTTGGTCACAGCAGATGAAAGTTAAGTCCATGAGCTGGGCTAGAGAAGGTCACCAGAAGGAAGCCGTGCCTCAAATCCCTCTAAAAGTGGACAAAGAGTTGGAGAAAAATGAACTGCCCTGGAGAGGTTAGGGGCCAACACTGAGAAGCTTGGCCACCTTCAAGGAGAGGGGAAGGCTGGGATCAGGCGCCAGATCTCTGGCTGTAAAGGAACCACCATCAGTGACCCCAGCAGGAGAGCTGCCCTAGAGGCCAAGGGGGTGTCCAAGGCCAGGCCCTCCTCTTGTCCACGGCCACCTCTGGCCCATAGCTCCAGGGAGGGAGGGAGAGCGGGCTGGCCTGCCTGCCTGCCTTTCCTTGCCCAGGATCTTGCAGGTGCTGTGGGAGTTGAGAGGGGAATCGAGGAAGACCTCCAATGGCCCTGAGGAACTGCCCCGGGGTGGGTGGGTGGGTGGGTGAAGGCCTCCCTAGGCAGGACTCTCAGCCCCAGTTCTCACTGCCAGCAACACCAAGCACAGGCCTGATGACTGGGATGGGGGTGGGGGGCAGAGGCAGAAAATGGAGGTGGGGCTGCTGCCCCAAGAGCGGAAGCAACCAGAGTGGTTTCTTTCTGCCAGGCAGGCATCTGCCCTGAGTGCCCACCAGCCAGCCTGTGTTTCCAATGGAAGGGGAGGGACGGAGGGTGTTGGGAAGGAGCCCAGGTGGCTCCTGGCAGACTAGGTTGGTGGAAGGAGGGGTGAGTGAGTGAGTGAGTGAAGTTGCAAAGCCTGTGTGCTGCATGGGTGATGGTGGAGAGGCCAAAGACAAGCTCTCCCTGCCTGCCTTCTTGCCTGTTGGAAGACCCTCCCTTTCCTGCCTAGGGTCTCTTGTGCTTGAGATTCAGCCTATTCCTGTGAATGAAGGATGATAACATCTGGAGTGGAGCAGGATTAAACACTCCACCACCTCCACCTCTCCTGCGACCTCTCATCCAGCAAAAGTTGGTTTTAATGATTTACTCACTGGGGAGTGGGTGGTTGGGCGGGGGGAATGAGCTCATACGAAAGAAGTCGAGGAGGTAGAGTTGCACCCGGGACAATTTTCCTCTCCTGTTTTTCCTCTCTTCTGAAATTTTCCACCTCTGGCATTTTATGCTCAGGGGCCTGGCATGAGTCACCCCCTTCTGCAGGCCAATGGCACAACCCAGCTCTTGCCACTGCCCAGATGTTTCCCAGATGAGGTTCTTTAGTCCCGCACCCTGTCCAAGAGCAGAAGCCCTGCTCAATGGACTTTGTGCCAGGACTTTGCCAGGCACAAAGCTTGTCCCAGCCAGAAGAGCAGAGAAGCAGGGAATGGACAAGCCAGGGGTGTCCTATGGGGGTGTGGGTAGCATTCTATGGATCCAGGCAGGCGGTGCCCCTTTTAAGATCTGTGGCAAAGGTGCTAGGCTTGGAGCCTGGAATGATGGGTTCAATACCGGAGAGCTGCACGATGGGGGACATGAAACAAGACTTATTTGGGCATCCCCTGCAAAAATCCTTTCAACCCAAATTTGTCATCGTCGAATCTCAGAGATTTGACAACGACAAAACTCTGACACAAAAATGAATGAACGAACGACTTCATAATTCCTTGGTAGTTTAACAGTACAGGTTGATCAATGGTGTTTTAACACTGCGGTTTTTAAGCATACCGTGGACCCGCGCTTTAAGGAAGGTCTGCCTACAGGAAAACTAGCTGCAATGAAAGAAATCCATAGGAAATGATGGTCCACTTCAAGGGGAAAAAATCACAATAAAATCGCTTTACAGAATAGGTTTCCCCCATGGTTTTCAATGCATTCCTATGGGAAACCGCTTTAAGGGGGCAATCACTATAAGGCAAACTCTATGGAACGGACTCATTCCTTAAAGCAGGGGTCCACTGTATTTATCTGTACCTGATTTTATTCTTGCTGTGCATGCATTGAGTCCCAGTTTTGGGAGAAAAAGGCAGGGTATAAATGACAAAGAGGCCAAGAGACTAACCCTGCATGCCAGAGGCTACCCTGTCTCTCTCCTCTTCAGGTTGCTGCTGGGTAAAGCCATTGCCACCCAAAGGGGCAACCCAAAGGGTAGGAAGGAGAAGACTTGCCCTCCTGAGTCAGCATCTGGAAGTTACCCACCCACCCCTGTGCTCGGTCTGGTCACACCCTTTCAGCCACCCAGGGCTCTGCTCCACCTGGGTCCAGGTTCATGGTTCCTGTACACACAGCAGTGGCCATGCAAGGACAAAGACACACACACACACACACACACTTTCCCAAGGGCTGTTGTTGTTTCCCTAGATTGTGTGTTAATGATTGGCTGCCCTCTGTGCCAGAAGAACTGGGGGCAGCTAGCAGAGGGAGGGAGGCTGGGAACAAGGTGTGCCTTAGGCAGTGGTGGTTCATGGGGTGTTGGGAGGGGGTGTCTGTCCCTTTAGATCAGGGGTGCCCAAACTTTTTGGGCCATGGGCTGGTTATGTGGTTCAGGGGGCTGGTCACTATGGCCCCAGATCTGGCCCCCTACGCCAATTCATCCGGCCCACAAAGCCCTTGTCACTCCTGGAAGCAGAGGTAAAATGCGCCCATATGTGGGCTGGATGAATTGGCGTAGGGGGCTGGATCTGACCCCTGGGCCTTAGTTTCAGCACCCCTGCTTTAGAGCAAACTTATTAACACTCCCCACCGTCACCCTGTTCCTGGCTGGGCGTAAACACTCACGAGCATAGAAGCAAGGGAAGGGAGGCACATCATCTTCATGGCCAACACAACTGTGGGAGTCAATGGGGGTTGGGGGGGGGGTTGAAAAATGGTTCCTTGACCAACCTCTTGGAATTCAGGGAATTATAATTCACAGGAGCAGAGATACAAACCAGAGGCACACCTTAGGGCAGGGATGGCCAACCTTGGCACTCCAGTTGTTCTCTTGGGCTTCAATTCCCAGAAGGCTAAGCACTCCTGCTGGTCAGGGCTTCTGGGAATTGAAGTCCAAGAACACCTGGAGTGCCAAGGTTGGCCATCACCGCCTTAAGCTGTGCACCTAGTGGCAGGACCGCTATCACATCCCTCCTTGACTTTTTGCTACCTTTCTGGTGATCCAATCAGGGCCTTCTTGCCCAAACCAGAACATTTTCCCTATGGATGGGCCACGGGTCGCTATTTCTTCCACTGGTGGTCAAGAGAGGGGCCTCCTTAGTGGCTGCTAGAGCTTGGCTGGGTTTTATGCCAGAGATGCACCCACTCCGTAGGCCCTGTCAATGGACTCAGGGGGTCACCCAGTACCATGAGACTTGGCTCCCTGGTCTATGCGTTAGGGCACCTGAGCATGGACAGAGTGCTTTTCTCTGGGCCAGCTCACCCTCTTTCACATGCAGCTGTTTTCCGCCCACATCTGGTGCCACATCACTCGATTTCCGGGCATCAAGATGATAATTATTAATGCGAAGAAAGAGAGCCTCCGCCACCCCTCCACCCCCGGCGGCGTCCCCCCCCCCAACTCAGTCGCTGGGAACCTTGCCATGGGGTTGGGGTGGTTGGGGTGGGGAGTCAAGAGAACGACGGACGCCAAACACCCCTTTTCTCTAGTCTCTGCAGGCTCCACGCAGGGCTGGCTGTGCCAGGGTCGTAAGGGAAGCCACCGACCCCAGGGCCGATTCCCACGCACGCCACCGGGTGTTCAGACGAGCGACGGGGAACTCGGAAGAAGCCACCACGGGCGCTTGGCTGCCTCCCTCCTTTCCGCTCCTTGCTTCAGCCAGCCGCCTCGCGCGAATCGCCTCAGACGGGAGCGGAGCGAGCAGCGGGACCCCTTGGAAGTTGGACGGACCCCCGCCCCCCGCCCCCCTATCACGGCCCACCACCAGCCGGCACACGAGGCCGCCCGGCGAAGCAGCAGAGAGGAGGGGAGCGGAGGAGTCGGACTCGGAGCTGGGGGGGTGGGGCGCCCCAGTCGTGAAGAGCCGACGGACGGAGCCACCACCACGGGGCCAGGAGCAGCAGCAGAGCGGACGGGACGGGGCCAGAGGACGCCACGAGGAGGGGCCGGAGCAGGAGCGGAGCCGCCGAGAGGACCCGCAGCCGCGGCGGAGCAGCAGGGGGCGCGGCGGCGGCCCTACCGGGAACGCGCCCGTATCCACCGGAAACACACACACACACACACACACACCCCGCTGGTGGCTGGTCAGAGTCCATCACCAGTTCTCAGCCAAGTTAACATGACTGGTTCCCAGGATCAGCTGCCCTGGTGCCCCTCATGCCAGGGGTGGCGTCATTCCCCCACCACCACCCCACCCCCTGCCTACCAAGCCACTCTGCCAGAAAGGCCCTTGGGAGAAAGGAACAAAGACAAAGACAGACAGAGCAGCAGTAGGACAGAAGGACCTCCCCCCCTTCACTCACTCACCCTCCCTCCCTCCCTCCCTCTGGGCCAAAGGAGCAGGTTCCAAACGGGGCCCCAAAGCCTGGAGCTGACCTTCCCTCTCTCCCTCCCAGGTACAGCAGCAGTGCAGCCTGGTGGGAGCAGAATGCGTACCTTTGCCACAGCCCTGGGAATCACCTGGGGATGGGGGGGGGAGGGAGGGGATGCATAGCAAATGCCCCCAAAACAGCCCTTTTCTGCAAGTGGGTGGGGGGGAGGGTGGTGGTGGGGAGGAGTCTCCTCATTGCCGCACACCAGAGCCAAAACCTGGCTACAAGCAACCCAATCCAGTGAAGTGTACACCCAGGGGCTCATGTCTGATTTTCAGATTGTGGTTGTATTTGTGGATATTACTTATGTACCCTGGCACTGTGTTACACTGGAAGGCAACAAGGAAAATAAAGATACAGGTAAAACTCGGAGAATTAGAATATCGTGCAAATGTCCATTCATTTCACTTAAAAGGTGAAACAAATATATGAGATAGACTCACCACATGCAAAGCGAGAGATACGTCATGCCTTAGTGCGTTATAATTGTGATGATCATGGCGTACACCGTACATGAGATTATGTGATGGTTATGGGGCACATGAGATTGTTTTTTTTTTGGTTTTTTTTCATAAACTGTGAGACATAAACATCAATATTATAACAAAGTAAAGCTTAAACTATCTCACTTAGCATGAAATGAGTTGTGTCACCTTTTAAGTTGCATTACTGAACTGAATGAACATTTGCACGACATTCTCCTGTTCCGAGTTTCAGTACAGTATGTGCATAATGTGCCCGCCTCTGGTTTCGGGCTTTGGGCCGAGAGGCTCCTCCGCTCCCGAATCCCCCGGCAGGGGGCGCCCTTCTCCCCCCTGCTCTGGCCGAGGCCCGATTAAGGAGCCGCCCCGGGAAGAGAGAGACTTCTTCTCCAAGAGAAGCGGCCGAGGCGCCTCCCGCGGGTCCTGGCAGGGCGCTAGTTCGCAGCGGGGGCGGCCGGGGCCCGCGGGGAAGGGTCCCCTCCCTTGGTCCGGCCAGAGGGGTGGCCCCCGTCCAACGGGTCCCGACAGGCCCGGAGCCCCTCACACGCCCTGCCGCCCCCCCGCCCCCGCCCCCGCGAGAGTCCTCTGCCACGCCACGCAAACACCACCCGGGCGCTCCGGAGCTGCCAGGACGCCCGGCCGGGGGAGTCCGCTTCTTAACCCCTTCTCCGCCGGGCTCCGGAGAGGGAGGGAGGGAGGGAGGGAGGGCGCTCTGCGGCCACCGGGGTGAGTGGGGGGGAGAGCAGGGTGTCTGGCAGCAGAGGGGTTAAAGAGGACTGGGGGGGGGGAGGCGCCGCTGCCTGGCTGTCCTCGCTTCACCTTGGCGGGAAGAGGGGGGGGCGGGGAGTCCCGCTGGGCCGGATCCGGGGGCGGGTGCAGCGGCAGGCGCGGCGGCGGAACCCGGAGCGGGAGAGCCGCGGAGGAAGGAACCAACCGCCATGCGGAGCAGGAGCAACTCCGGGGTGCGCCTCGACGGCTACGCGCGGCTCCTGCAGCAGACGGTCCTCGGGCACCAGGTACCCCCGGCGGCGGGAGGAGGAGGAGCGGAACCGCCTGGGAACCGCCTCTCCCGGGAACCGGCGCCCGTCCCTCCCGAAAAGGCTCCTCGGGCCGGGACCCTCCGCAAGAGTCCTGGGAATGAGGAAGGGGAGGCGGCGGAGACAGAGGAAGGGTGATGTGCCAGAAGTGGTGCCGATGTGTGTCCCGCATGGGGTGTCTCTTCCTCCTGCTGCATTAGAGCTCCTTTGGCGTGTGAGGGGGAGCCACCACCACAGTCACCCACGTGGCTAGCGTCCGTGGGAGCCTCCTGGGCTCAGCCAGAGGTGAAAGGCCTCCCCTCCTCTTTGCCCTCCAGGAAACCGAAGGCCACGTTTCTTGCTCTGCATCCCTCAAGACCTCTCATCTCCCACCCCACCCCACCCCCACTGGGGTCTTCATTTTTGCCACTTTTACTGTCTGGCCTAGACACGGAAGACCACCGCCACCCCAGGCTTCTTCCTGCCTTCAGTCTCTGACTGTGGCTCCTTGGTTGCTTGGCTGCCAGTCTTCAGGGTGGCAAAGTTTGTTTGCCTGTCTAAGTACACAAAGGGCTTTCTCTTGCCAGTCTTCTTGTGTACGCTGGCTAGGAGTCAGCCCTTCTTCTGTAAGGAAGAGCTGGATTTGAAGCCTCTCTGCCTTTCCTTGCCTCCCCCTTTAAGGAGGCTCTTGGTGCCCATCCCCCCCCCTCAGCCCCCATAGGCTTTCCCTCCCTTTCCAAGTGGCCCAAGTGCCAGGCTGGCTCCAAGGAATGGGGAGAAGAGTTGCCCAGTGGAAGGTCTGGCTGGTCTTCCCTTCCCAGGGCATGACTGGAAGAAATGGCAAGAGGCTACTGATGCTGCTACAGCTCCCCCCCCCCCGTCCCCCCCACCAAGGCCTCTTGTGATGGCAGTGCCAACTGGGCATCTTAAGTGAGGAAATGTGACACCTCCTGGCCAGAGGCCAGCTGCTCCTCTAGTCAGCCTCTGCAAAATGGCAAAGCTGGCAGGGAGGGTGCTTGTTGTGCCTGGTGAAGGGAGGAAGGACATTTGAGGGGTGGGGTGGACTGGTTGGCTGGCTGGCATTATCCTAGCTTGAGGTTTCCCATTGCCAGCTAGACCCCTCTAACGCTCCCGGGGTCAGTGCCACCCCCACTCCAGAACCCACTGGACTGGTTCTCTTCTCTGCCTGGAGTGACTGGTTTTGAAAGAGGACAGCAGGTGCTGGGCTTCTTCCCCTGCCTGCCAGCAGATGCCCGCACCAACCCAGATCCTCACAGGGGAACCCCAGGAGACTCCTGGGGTGGGGGGCTGAGTCACACTCCTCTTCCCCCTGGTCTGGGGCAAGATTGAGGCTTGAACCTCAGCCTCCCTTCATGTGACCACAAGGCCACCTGCCTCCATCCCTGTAGAGCCTGCCATAGAGCCTTCTCCTTGCCCAGGGTTTCTGAGCTTTACTGGGCCAAAGCCGGCGCGGGGGTGGGGGTGGGGTGGGTCTGCCCTGTGCCCTCTCCTTCCAGCTTCCTGTCTCCACAGAATCCCGTGACGGGGCTGCTTCCAGCTAGCTGTGACCACAGGGATGCCTGGGTGCGAGATAACGTTTACAGCATCCTGGCCGTGTGGGGCCTGGGCTTGGCTTATCGGAAGAATGCAGATCGTGACGAGGATAAGGCAAAAGCCTACGAACTGGAGCAGGTACGGGCAGGCAGGGGGGACGAGGTGGGTGGGTGGGCAGGCAACCCCGGGGAGCTGTGCAGCCTTGAGAAAGCGAAAGATGGATTGCTCTGACCCTGCCCTGTTGTGTATGTGCGAATGGTAGTAAACCCCCAGCAGTGGGTGTGCATGTGACAGGGGAGGAGCATGCTATCCCCAAGAGGTGTGGGCTGAACATTCAGCTGGGTCCCACCTCCCAGTGTCTCCGTGAGTGGTCTTGTGAGTCTTTACATTAAAACTGCTTTGGCACAGAATTTATTGCCACCAGATGTTGCGATGGCAACCCTAGGTGCCCTGTTGTGTCTGCCACTGGATGGGATGGCCTCTTTGTCCAAATCTAGCCTGGTCCCTCCTGCCTTCTGACCTGGCTTTCAGTTTGTGTAGAAGGGGAGCCCACCTTTCCCTCCTTGGGATGCCCGTGGGAAAAGGTTTTAAGCAGGCTGCCAGTCGCTGTGCCAAGGTTGTAGAATAACCTTTCTCTTTGCCCATGGGTGCCTGAGGAGGGGGGGGGGCAGGCGAGGGCTGTGCATGGTTCATTTGGGACAGGAGAGAGAGCATAAGTGTGCCGGCCGGACTTTGGCAGCATCCGGTTGTGGGGAAATGGGCAGAGAGTGAAAGTGAACTGAAGAGAGAGCCAGGACGATGATTGGGCAGTTGCGGCTCTGTTTTGGGATTCCTTTGGGAATGAGGGAGGGTTTCCTTCTCTCTGCTGAGGTGGGCAGGAAATCTCCCATCGTCGTCCCCCCCTCCCTGCTTCAGGAGTGCCCTGGGGTGACCCTCTAGTAACCTTAGCTCCCAGGATAATTTGCAAGTATCAAATGAGGAAAGTGAAACCTCCAGACCACCTGCTGGGTCCAGAATCGCAGCTACATTTTGCTGAAGGGAGGAGTGATGTCTTCGTGTCATTTGCTGAGATGTAAACACACCCAGGGGCTGTGCAGAAGGCAGGAGCCTGGCCCTTCTTTCTAGACCAGGGGTGCCCAAACTATGGCCTGTGGGCCAGATCCAGCCACTAACACCAATTCAACTGGCCCGCGCTGCCCTTTGCATTCCTGGAAGCAGAAGTAAAACGTGCCTGTATGGGCGCATTTTACTTCCGCTTCCAAGGCGGCATGGGCCAGATGAATTGGTATTGGGAGCTGGATCTGGCTCACAGGCTGTAGTTTGGGCACCCCTGGAATCTAGACCAAGATGCCAGGTAGCCGGAGCTTTGTGGTTTTGGCTGGGGGCACCCGGGGGTTTGCGTGCTCTAGATTATTGTAGCCCGAGGAGTAAATGCCACGGAGGGTGTGAGGCCTGGATTCTGGTTACCGGCTGGAGCCTGGTGAAAGGTCACCCGTCAGCTGCCTCTGCCCTCTGGAACGCCTGCCATGACCCTTCTCTCCTTCTTCCACAGAGTGTGGTCAAGCTGATGCGCGCCCTCCTCCAGTGCATGATGAGGCAGGTAGGACAATGGCACCACCACCTCTCCAGGGGATGTGAGTTTGGCCAAGGAAGGTTCTCTCTGGTGCTTCCCTCAAGGCTGAGCAGGGGAAAGGCTGGCAAGACACCGGGGGGGGGGGTGTCTCCTGGCGCATGGAGGCTTGGGAGCATCATGGCTTTCTGTCCTCTTGCCTCACTAGAATCATGATGTCCCTCACTGTGGCCAGCATGGGAAGGAGCCACAACTACACTGTGGCCTGCATTCAGGGCTACCCTTCTGAAGTTGTGCTTGTTGGCCTGGATCCCCCTGGCCCATCATCAAATTCTCTGACCCTTCGGTGTCCTTAAAATTAAATAAAGATGGCAATTGCCCTTCTGTCCCACCCCTGAGCACTTAGGCAAGCACTCTAAGGTGATGAGCATTTTGTCCAGGGAAACAACCACATTGTTATGACAGTTTTACTGACTGTAAAAGGATGGAAGGAACATTGAATTGACTGTGAGACAGTTCGGATAGACCTCTGATTGTGAGCATAAAGATAAATGCATAAAAAGACTCCCCCACCCACCCACAACTGAATCACTTGCTGAATGTGCTGAGCATGTCCACAGGGACTGAGATGGGTGGTGCCCCCTCCCTCTCTATGCCCCACCCTCCAGGCTGCCCTCTCCATCTGCCCTCCTGCAAGTGGGGGAGGCTGCCCTGGAGGAGGCATCATTCGGTGTCACTCTCCCTTTGCGGTGGCATGTTTTAGGTGGAGAAAGTGGAGGCCTTTAAGTACAGCCAGAGCACAATGGATTGCCTGCACGCCAAATACAGCACAAGGACAGGTGCGACAGTGGTGGGAGATGACCAGTGGGGCCACCTGCAGCTGGACGCCACTTCCCTCTACCTGCTCATGCTGGCTCAAATGACCGCCTCTGGTAAGGCCTCTGCCTGCCCTCTTTACTGGGCTCAGTAAAGAGGTGGGAGGGGGGAATGCTTTTGGCAAGGGCTGGCATGGTTTTAACTGAGTCTGGTCTAAGCCCTGGCCTTAGGGGAGAACCCCAGAGGGGGGGATTGGGGCCACCACGCCTGCGTCTTGAGCCCCATGCTCTTCCCTTCCAGGGCTCCACATCATCTACAGCTTGGACGAAGTCAACTTTATCCAGAATCTTGTCTTCTACATCGAAGCAGCTTACAAGACAGCTGTGAGTCCCCTTCTCTGTGGGTCCCATGCCCTCCTCTCTGGAGTTGTAGGCTGCCGTGGACCAACTGGTGGCATGTTCTGTGGTTGGCAGTTTGGACTTGGTGATTTCAAGCACCTGCAGGTCTCCTCCTAGGCAGCTGGGTGATGTCAACGAAGCAGAAGTAGACATTTTCCTGTTACTCCCTTGTTTTCTCCACGATCCAGCGCATGGTGGCAATTTGGTCTCTAGTGCCCCTGGCTCTTTCGAATCCAGCTTGTACTTCTGGGAGTTCTCAAACTATGTACTGCTGAAGACTAATTTGTATGGTATTGAGCATGACCTTGCTAGCATGTGAGATGAGCATAACTGGAGTTTTCTACATAACCCTTCTCATGTCGGAAGGAGAAGAGGTTGGGCACCACCATGGAGGTGTCTATGTGCGCAAGGAGGGTGGGGCGGTGGGGCCCCTCTAGCCCTGCCCTCCAGTGTAGGAAGGAGTTTGGTAGGAATCTGAGGCTCTTTATTCTATCCTTAATTTCTCTAAGATGTTGATCTCTTTTTTGGCAGGACTTTGGGATATGGGAACGTGGGGACAAGACCAACCAAGGAATCACAGAGCTGAATGCCAGTTCTGTGGGCATGGCAAAGGTGAGGTCAGGAAGACCTTTGACCTGGAGTCTGGTTGAAGGGTCTTGAGATGGTGGTGAAGAAACAGCCATGGAGTTGCAGAGTTCAACTGGTTGCCAACGAGCCTGGCACATGCCCAAGACTAGTCTTTAGGCATGGTTGGGCAAGGAGCAGAGGATATGTGTGTGTCTGTGGGGAGATGCAATTGATGGTCTGTCCTTGGGTGGGTGGAGAAGGAGTCTGACCAGCAGGTGATGGAGGTGGCAGGAACCCCCCACCTGGAAAGTGGCCTTTGGGAGCTAGCCTCTCTTCTCACCCCCAGGCAGCTCTTGAGGCCCTGGATGAACTCAACCTCTTTGGTCCCAAGGGGGGCCCCCAATCCGTCATCCACGTGCTTTCGGATGAGGTGCAGCACTGCCAGGTAGGGATGGCTGAGGGAACTGATCCTGGAAGGGGTGGGACTGGGCTCTTTCTGCTTCTGGGGATGGAGGAGAGAAGGAGGGGATGCCCACCCCTGTGGGAGGGGAGATTTTGGCCAGCCAGCCCCTCCATCCAGGATGTCTTGGCTATGAGCGCCTGTGGAAATGGAACGAAGAAGAAGCAATGCCATTGTAGTCTGTCTCCCCAGTGTGTAGCCTTGTATGTTTGTACATATGATGAGAAGGAGAACTTGAGCCTGGTCTTTTGCTTGCCTGTGGAGCTACATACTAACGGTTTGGTTTATATGGGTTGCTTTTTGTTTTGTCTATTCTTCTTCTAAATTGTTTTGAGTATTATTTAATACTACAGTAAAACCCGACTTACAAATGTCTCGAGTTACATAAAATTCGACTTACATAATGATTTTACACTAGAACCATGTCCCGATTTACACGATTTCCTATGGGTTTGCTTCGAGATACGTAAAAATCCATTTCCCTATGGGTTTGCTTCGAGTTACGTAATTTTTGCCTCTTGCCACAGTCCATTCTCCACTCCATGCTGCCGAGGGCTTCGACGTCTAAAGAGATCGATGCCAGTCTCCTTTCAGTCATCTCCTACCCAGCTTTTGCTGTGGAGGACAGTGAGATTGTGGAGCGAACCAAGCAGGAGATCATTACCAAGCTGCAGGCAAGTGGGGCCTTCCTTTGGGGCTGAAGAGCTCTCAAGTGGGAGGAGAAGAGGAATTCCTGAGGCTCGGCTGTAAATTTGGGAGCCCCCCCCCCACTCCCATGGTGCCCTTGGGTTTCCTTGGGGCAGCCTGTGATCTGGTGGCTTTCCTCCCCAGGGCCGGTATGGCTGCTGCCGGTTTCTCCGTGATGGCTACCGAACCCCCAAGGAGGTGAGTCCCCTCTTCTGCCCTGGAAGAGAGAGAGAGAGAGACACCAGAGGGAACTTCAGCCCCCTACCCATTTTTTTTTAAAAAATTAGGCTCTAATGGCTTACACTGGTAAAAAGGCTGGCAGGGGTCCTGAGGCTGTGGTTCTGTCCAGGGCAGACCCTTTGAGGAATCTCCCCAGTAAGGGAACTGGGAATCCGCTGTTAAAGACACTGGTGCGAGGGAGGCCTCTTGGTGCTCTGAGCTCCAGGGAAGCTGGGGAAGGAGGCCGGGAGGGAACTGCTTATTCATCTTGGGTTTCACCCATGGATGTTGACTTGTCATTTTAATCTTACCTGTCCGTTGTGTGCATTGTCCCCTCTGGGTGTGCGTGTGAATACAATTTTTTAAAAAGCAAAATGCTGCTCCGGTTCACAGCTGAGGGATCCAGACTGGCAGTGCCACTCTTCTGATGGCACAGTCGGTCCCCCCACCTTAACCCACCCCCTGAGCTCCTTGCTTTCTCCCTGCAGGACCCCAACCGCCTCTATTACGAGCCGGCTGAGCTGAAGCTCTTTGAGAACATTGAGTGTGAGTGGCCCCTCTTCTGGACCTACTTCATCCTTGATGGCATTTTCAGTGGCAACATGGAGCAGGTGGGCAGCCATGGGCCAAGCAAGGGGTGTGTGTGTTTGAGGGTGGGTGCCACCTGAGGAGTCCCTGCTCTGGCCCTTTGGCTGTGGCGGGTCCTCCCTTCTTCCCTCCCTCCCTCCCTCCCTCCCTCTCTAGGTCCAGGAGTACCGAGAGGCCCTAGAAGGGCTGCTTGTCAAAGGGAAGGATGGCCTCCGGCTTGTCCCGGAGCTGTACAGCGTCCCTCCGGAGAAGGTGAGCCATTGGTCAGACCCTCTGTGAGGCTGCCGGGAGGGAACTCTGCCCTTCTCCTGCGGCCTCTGGGCTCCCTTCCCTTCTGGCCTCCCTGGCCCACCTCCCCCGGACCTCTCCGCCTTGCCTTCCAGGTGAATGAGGAGTACAGCAACCCTCACACTGTGGATCGTGTCCCCTTGGGCAAGCTTCCCCTGATGTGGGGCCAGTCCCTCTACATCCTGGGGTGCCTCTTGGCCGAGGTGAGTCTCCGTTGCCCTTGACCCGTCCAGTGGCTGGCAATGCCTGGCTCTTTGGGTGCCTTGTGGTGGTGGGTAGGGGGGCTGGCTCATTGATGGAGACGTGGTTTCAATCAGGATTCTCTGTACCAAGGCTCAGTCTTGCTGGTTGTAATCTAACACCCAAAGGAAGGTCTCGTTTCTAACGACAACTTTGCAGGTTAGTTTTAACTGATATTACCCAATTTTTACTGCTGTTCATAGAGTTTTATTTTGAATATTGTTTAATTTAATTTAATTTAATTTAATTTAATTTAATTTAATTTAATTTAATTTAATTTAATTTAATTTAATTTAATTTAATTTAATTTAATTTAATTTAATTTAATTTAATTTAATAGATTTATAATACCGCCCTATCCAATGGACTCTGGGCAGTGTACACAAGTTAAAACCAATATAAAACAATTTTAAAAACCCTTAAATGCATAGCAATAATATTACCCACCACTGTGCCATTTACTATCTAAAAACAAATATAAAATCTGCGTGACCTTAACATTAAAAAATTAATTCCAGGAGTGGGGAGCCTCAGACAAACCAGAAAAGGGGAGCTTGTTGACAATCCCGGCCCCCAGACCCATTTTGCCAACCATGTCTCCAGTTCTTTCTGAAATGGTAGCAACTGGGCCTGGAGGAACGTTGTGGTTTTAGGATTTTTATGCCATCTGGCTGTTCTCTGTGGTTTTTCAATACAGTGGAACCTCGGTTAATGTAATTAATGCATTCTCCAGGATGTTTCTTACAGTGAAAATTAACCAAATTCCCCATAGGAATGCATTGAATGCAATTTCCCATCGGAATGCATTGAAAACCAAAATACTTCAACCAAAATGTGGTTTCTCATAGGAATACATTGAAAACCAATTACAGTAATCCGTTCCAATAGTAATAATAATCCATAAACCGACCCACTATTTTCTATGGATTTCCTTTTGTTACACGATTTTTATGCTAACCAAGCTGTTAGTTAACTAATGTTCCACTGTAAATAAATAGATAAATTAGTTTTGCCATTATACCAGAACATTCATGAAGCTCTGGTTATCGACTGTTTGCAATGCATCTGTTGATGAAAACTTCTTGAACTGAAGGGTTTCCAGTTTAAATAGTTAATTATTCGTAGTCAGGGGACTTGGCGAACTGGGCTTCGTTGGAAGGAGAAAGACATTCAATAACAACACCCATTTAAATGGTTTTATATTTAACTATAACAAGAAGCATGGGGGAATGGGGTGGTGGGCCAGAGGCCATGAGGCTCTTCTGGTGGGCTTTCCCATTATCACCATCACCATCACCATCACCATCACCATCATCCATCTGTCTGCAGGGGTTTCTGGCTCCAGGGGAAATCGACCCTCTCAACCGCAGGTTTTCCACCATCCCCAAGCCTGATGTGGTGGTGCAGGGTGAGTTTGGGGGGCAGTGGGTGGCATTGAGATCAGAGGGGGGACCCCTGTGGCAGGAGGGTGGGGCAAGGGGGCTCAACTCTGAAGGAAGTGATGGTGGACGGAAAGGTTCTCCCGGCCTCATTGCTGTCCTGGCCTCTGATGCACAGACTTTGAACCTGGATGACCCTGGATGGGCCTTTCTGTGTGCCTTGGGGGTGCTGTGGTGGGACCCCTGAACTCCTGGGCCTGGGGAGGGGGAGGGGGTCCCTCTTCCCTTTATTTCTTGTGTGCCCAAAAAGGCCCTTCCCTTCCTCTTCTGGATGACCGATAGGCAATCCTGGGAGCTGCTTGAAAGAGATAGCCTTCGGGTGCCCCCCACAGCCCCACAGCTGGCTGAGTGTCTTCCTCTCTCCCTGCCCCCCACCCCTCAGTCTGCATCCTGGCTGAGACGGAGGCAGTCAAGGCTGTCTTGCAGAAGGAGGGCATCGAGGTGGAGACGGTGGCGGAGGTCTACCCCATCCGCGTGCAGCCAGCCAGGATCCTCAGCCACATCTATGCCCGGCTAGGTGAGCCAAGAGATGGTGGGCAGGGACGAGGGGTTGGGGGATGCTGGGCACCTGGCAGAGGCCATGGAGACCTCCCAGTGGCCCACTCTGGGTGCTTGGGAAGGACCAGCCCTAAGTGTGTGTGTGTGGGGGGGGGGGAGAGGTCTCCCTCCATGAATGTTGGCCCATACAGACATTGCTCCCTGGAGCCCCCTTGGCATCACGAACTTTGGGCTGTTCTCCACTGGGTGGGGGTCCCTCCAGGGTACCAGCATCAGGGTCTTGTCTCTTTGCCAAGGGGTCTCTCTCTCTCTCTCTCTCTTTCTCTCTTATGCCAGCTTAAGAAGGGGCAGAAACATTTGGCTCCCCTCCCCTTCTGGTTGTTTTAATTCTCTCCATTTTGGACAGAATGGACCAGCCTGGCCTGGCCCTCCTTTGGGGTCAGGTAAAGGTTGCCCTTGCTTGAAAGCCAGCTGTATCCGACTCTAGGGTTCAGTGCTCATCTCTGTTTGTATTCAAAGATCCAGCACTGTCTGCATATGCAGACATTTCCGTGACATGTGGCAAGGCATGCCTCAACACCAGAGTGCACGGAACATTGTTGCCTATCCTGCTGAAGTGGTACCTGTTTATCTACTTGCAATTTCTTGTTTTCAAACTGCTTGGTTGGCAGGACGTGGGGTCAAGAGTGATGAGGGTGTTGTTGGTGGTGGGTAATGGCTTGGATTCTGGTCCCTTGCAGGGCGCAACAAGCACATGAACCTGAGTGGGCGGCCCTTCCGGCAGATGGGCGTCCTCGGGACCTCCAAGTTCTATGACATCCGGGACAACATTTTCGTCTTCACACCACAGGTAGGTGGGCAAAGGGACACACACACACACACACACACACACACACACACACACACACACACACACACACACACACACACACACACACACACACACACACACATTCAGAAGGGCTTGACCAAAGCGAAACTTCTTCAGGGGCAAAATGGCTTGAGAAGAACAGCAGCAAATGAATGACCTCCTTCTTCCTCAGTGTGCGAAAACGTATCCAAGACCATGTGTGAGAGTCTTACCCAGGGGTGCCCAAACCTTTTTGGCTGTGGGCTAGTCACGTGGTTCAGAGGGCCAGTCACATGGTTGAGTGGGCCGGCCATGTGGTTCCTCCCACCAGAAGCAGAAGTAAACTACGCCTTGCAATCTGTTTGGCAACAGAATGATATAGATTATTTTTAGGCTGGCATTTTCTCTGCTTAAACCAGCGGTGCCTAAACTACGGCCTGTGGGCTGGATCCGGCCTCTGATGCCAATTCATCCGGCCCACACCATCCATGTTGCTCCCGGAAGTGGAAGTAAAATGCACCTGTATGGATCTGGCTCGCAGGCGGTAGTTTGGGCACCCCTGGTCTAACAGCACAGGGTTTGCCTTCTGTGTGTGGGTGTGGGTGTGAAACTGAGCATGTGTGTGCTGGCCCTTTTGTCTTGCAGCCTGGACAGGTGACCTAGAGGTCAAGGCAAAGGTCAACATCTCCCTTGCTTGAAAGCCAGTCCTGTCCGACCCTAGGGTCTGGTGTTCATCCCTGTTTACAGCTAAACACTGGCAGGCATGACTAGACCCTGGAGCACTGAAACCTTTCCCACCAAAGTGAAACCTCTTTATCTACTTGCAATGTCTTGCTTTCGAACTGCTAGGTTGGCAGGAGCTGGGACAGGCGACGGGAGGTCATTCCATCAAGCAGCAGTCGGGTCTCAAACTGCTGGAGTACTGACCTTCCAATCATCAAGTTGAGCATCTTAACCACTCAGCCACGGCAGTCCCAACACATGACCCAGAGACACATAGCCTAATGTATGCGTTTGATCCTGGCTGTATTTTCAAGAAACACAGAAAGCAGAAGAAGGTCCCTTTGATGGACCTTTGGCCACACACCACAACCCCTTCTTTCCTTCTCTGCCCTCTCAGTTTCCATGTAGCGGGCGAGTTTGCCAGCCCAGAGTCCTCCTGCCACATCGGCTTCTCTCATGGGTCTGTGAGCACCTCTTAGAGGCTGCTCCTGGGGGAGGGGGTCTCCTTCTCACCCCCTTTGCTTGCTTCAGTTCATAGACCAGCAGCAGTTCTACCTGGCTCTTGACAACACGATGATTGTGGAGATGCTGCGGACGGACCTCTCCTACCTCTGCAGCCGCTGGAGGATGACTGGGAGGCCCACCATCACCTTCCCCGTCTCCCTGACCATGCTGGGTAGGGGCCTTGCCCGGTGGCCTGCAGAGGTCCCTGGCCGCCTGAAGGGCAGGGGAAGTGCCTGTGGGGGTGGGGGGGACGGAGGTTGGGGTGACGGGCTCCTCCGCGTCCTTCTCTCCAATGCTATCCTCCCCTCCTGCAATGTTTTCTCTCCATGTTCAAAGATGAAACAGGCACCGGCCTCCACCCGAACATCTTGGCCACGTTGTGGAAGCTTCGTGATGGCTATTTCGGAGGAGCTAGGTAGGCACTGGACTCCCTGAGGCTGCCCAGTGGCAGAGGAGAGTAGGCCATGGCACAGGGGAAGGGTCTTGCCATGATTGTTCTGAAGAAGGTACAGAAAGGAGCCTTTGAGACAGACCGTGGGTTGCGGGCATCCACAGAAGTCTTTGCAGAGTGCTGGCCGTGGCCTTGTGGTCCCAGGAGGGGGCTGTGGGCAGAGACAGGGGCATTGAACCTTTCTTGGAAGTCACATTGGCTGCTTCCGGCCTTGGCTTGGCCATTAAAGAGATGTCCACAGTTACTCCCCCCCCTTTTCTGCCCCCACCCCCCACCCCCTTTGCAGGATCCAGACGGGTAGGTTGTCCGATTTCCTTGTGACCTCCTGTCGAACCCATCTCAGCTTCATGGATGCCGGCCTGGAGGGTAAGCTCTATGCGGATGACTATGGGCTCAGCCTTCACAGCTTCTGGGATGTTGAGCCCGAGGACTGGCTACAGCATGGCACTCGGTTGGCAGGAGCGGGTAAGGAGAGGGGTCGCCCACCGGCCCCTGCCCCTGCTGCACCCGGCGTGTGCCACCACCCAGACTAACAGGTTGCGTAATCCCACCCGTAACACCACCCCACCACCCCCGCTCCTTTCCTCACTCACCCGACTCAACACGCATCTCACTCTTGACGTGCCTCTCAATCCATCCCTCTCTTCCTTCTCACCCTAAGTGGCCATGGGGTACAAAGCCTCCCCTCCCCTCTTCCCGTTGCTCACCTCTTTCCAACGTTCATTCCCAGCCTGACTTTCCTTTGCCAAGATCAAGGCAGCCTATGGGACTCTCCTCCCCACTTTATCCCCACTCGAGCAGCCCTTTGAGGTGGGCCAGACTAGGAGATGGTGGTGGCCAGACCAGGACACCCCCCCCCCCAGTAGCCACTGCCTCACACCCACTCTGACACCTCGGCTCCGAGCACGAGTGACTGGGTGTGGTGCCTTGACCGTGTGTGTGTCTGTGTGTGTGTTGCCCTCCCTCTTGAGCCTCGCCCGGCATGCCTAGGGCTGGGCTCTGGATTTGTGGCCTGCATGCTCTTGGCATTCGAGGGGTGGGGGTGGGGGTGGGGGGTTGTTTGCGGACCCCTTTAGCATGCCAGTTTCCTAAGGACTGTTCATGCCAGAGGCATCCATGCTTTGGCTCGTGACGCCTGCCGTCTTGGGGGAGGCCTGTGCCACGGCAGAGACGTCTGTTGTGCCAAAGTGTGTTTTGACCAGCCTAGTTTTTGCACGGAGCCTTGCTGGGTGGAAGGAGGGGAATCCTTGCTCGTTGTCCGTGGCCAGTTCAGTGAAAGGCCGCACCGTGTCAGACGTGGCATGCAGTGAGGATGGAAGAGGCACTCAGGGCCCGGGGCCAGGCTCTGCTGCCCAAGAGCCCTTGGGGATGGGGGTGGGGGTCTCTTCCGCCACCCCCTCCCAGCCTCTGTCCTCTCCTGCTCTTCCAGCCGACATCAGTGACGAAGTGGCTCAGTATCTGGACCACCTGCTGGAGCACACCACCCCCAAAGCCCACCTGCCCCCCACCCTACAGAAGGGAGGGGCCCGCCGTTTCCGAGCCGCCGTGCACTCCACCCAGGACCTCATCTCCCTCGTCTCCAAAGCCAAGGAGCTGCATGTTGAGAGTGAGTATCAGTCCCTCTGGACACGGGTTCCTTGGGCATTGAGCTCTCCCCAGAAGGAGGCACGGGCGGCTCTTGCCCTCTGGTGCCACTTCTCTCGTGCCAGGGCAACAAGGAGGGAGGAACCTGGCTAGGCTCCAGGAAAGGTACAAACACCTCCGCACACAGAGAGACATGTGTGGGCTAGACCCACCCCACTGGGACTCTAGAAGGGCAGGTGGCTTCCCTGTCGCTGCTCTTCTTCGTGGTCCCCTGTGAATCCACACCAATGGGTTATATGCACAGTAAACCCATTGGTGTGGACTCACAGAGACCACAAAGAACTTGATAGCGCATCGGGGCAGAAATAGACCTTGTAGATAGATAGCCCATACTTAAAACATTGTTCTATTTAACAAGGCTATAACAATAGCAAACACACTTCTATAACACCCCATCGCCCCTTAGGGCAGGAATTCTCAACCTTTTAAAGCCAGGGGCACGGGTCAGGCTCCCTCAGACAGCTACGGAGGCAGGACAGCTATTTTGCCCATCCTCCACCACATGGCACTTCCTGGTGTGGTGGAGGCAGTGGGGGCCCCACATGAAATGGTGTCACAGGCCACATCCGGCCCATGGGCCGCAGGTTGAGAATCCATGCCATAGCGCTTAGCACATTCTCTGAGTGGTTCACAAGTTAATTAGCATTTTGGCCCCTGACATGCTGGGTCCTGGTTTTACCAACCTCAGAAGGGTGGAAGAGGCTGTTAACCTGGATCCTTGTCATGCTCGAACTCACAACGTTCTGGCTTCAGTACAGCAGTTTAACCCCTGTGCCCCCAGAGCTCTGTCTAACCAGGAAGTCTCAGGGGTGCATGTTGGCAGGTTGGCACCTTGCCCAGAAGAACGACAGCCCATGCCCCAACCTTCCTGACCCCTGTGTCTGTCTGTCTGTCTGTCTGTCTGCCTGTCTGTCTGTCTGCCTTGCAGATGTCAACATGTACATCCCATCGAAACTCCTGCAGGAGTCTCAGATGTTGGTGAACCTGCTGGGCTCAACGCAGAAAGGTGTGGCTAAGGTGAGGAGGTTCTGGGGGCTTTTCTGGCTCATCTTCTCTGAGCAGATGAACCTCTGGGATGCAGGAGTCTCTGCCCCCCCCTCTTCCCATGCAGAAAGTGTTTCGGGTGGATGGGGACTTTGGTCAAGGGAGAAGTGGTCAACAGGCCTTATTTCCAAACCTCTTGGCCAGTCCGTCTCTCTCTCTCTCTCTCTGCCCATCCCATCCCGGAGGGCTAAAGGTGGAGATGAGCATCCACCCCAGCGCCCCCCTGGTCCCTCTGAAGCCTGGCTGTCTTTCTGTTCCCAATCAGCCGCCCAGCCCGGAAGAGCTGAACCTGCCCAAGGATGAAGCCGGGGACGTGGACTGCCGGGTCCTGGTGGAGCAGCTCCGGGGGTGCCACAACCTGCAGGATCAAGCCAACTACCTCTATGTGCTCTACTTGCTCAAGTAGGCAGCTGGGCGGGGCGGGATCCTGTTTCTTGCGCCTTAGGAAGGGCACCATCCTTGCCTTGAGGGGTGGGCACAGCAGTCCCCTCTCCTCCCAGTCTGTTCACTAGCCTTTCTGCCCCACTTTCCAGTAGGCAGTGCAGCTGTTGCCCGTGCAGGATGTGGCCCCAAGAGGACAGAAGGGCAGGGAATCCATGCATCATGGCAATATAAATCTTGAAATAAAGAAATAAAATAAAATAAATGGCAGTTGGCTTTGCCTGGCATCCTGGGAGGCTTCTGCCATCCAGATGGGAACCACATAGGCCAGGGGTGTCCAAAGTATGACCCGTGGGCTGGATACGGCCCCCAGCATCAATTCGCTCATGCTTCCCTCATTGCTCCCAGAAGCAGAAATAAAATGCACCCATTCTTCTGCTTCCGGGAGCATCGAGGGTGGCATGGGCTGGGTGAATTGGCATTGGGGGCCAAATATGGCCCATGGGCCATACTTTGTGCACCCCTGGCACAGCCAGTGGGGCAAAGATAAGAGCCTTCTGAGGACCCCCCTTCTCATCCACCATGGTCCTCTGGCATGCTTGTATTCCAGGGGCCCCGACTGGGACACTGAGATGTACGGAGAGTCCGGGGTGATGGTCCGAGATCTCCTGCTGGAGCTGTACGACAAAGTTGGGGTGGCTCGCCAATGGGCCCTGATCCGCTACATCTCTGGCATCCTGAAGAAGAAGGTGGAAGCTCTGGACCAGGTGAGAGGGCAAAGCAGGAGGTCCCTTCCTTCCTTCCTTCCTTCCATCCTTCCTGGCTTTTGTGGGGCTCCCAGAAATGGAGTGGGGTTTGGTTCCAAGAGGAGCCCCAGAGGGCACTACTGGACTGGACTCTGTCCCAAGGTCAATGCCCTGCTTTTAGATGTGATGTGGGCAAGGAGGGTTTGGGCTCTCAAACCACACGGCGTCTCCTCTCTCTCTCTCTCTCTCCAGGCCTGCACGGAGCTGTTGTCCCACCAGAAGCACCTGACGGTGGGGCTGCCCCCAGAGCCCCGGGAGAAAACCATCTCTGCGTGAGTCCCCCCTCGAGAGCATGCCACGTGTGTGAACCACATCTTGAGCGAAAAGGGGGCTGCGAAGGTGGCTCAGTGGTTAAGAAGCTCGCCTTGTTAGCTGGAAGGCTGGCAAGTCAGCAGTATGAGACCCAGGTAGTGCACGGCAGTTTGAGGGCTCGTCTCTGTCCTAGCTCCTGCCAACCTAGCCGTTTGAAAGCAAGAAATTGCAAGTAGAGAAATAGGGACCACTTGGGTGGGAAAAGATCTTGGGGACATGAAAGGAGCCTCATTTGGGCATCATGAAAGGAGCCTCATTCAGGTGTTCCTCCAGCAAAAAAATAAAGAAATCCTTTCAACCCAGAATAATTTCTGACTTGAAATTATTATTACTGTACCTTGAGCGACTTCTGCCTTTAAGGCACAGCCAGAGGCGTGTGTTTGTTTGTGTGTGTGTGTGTGAGAGAGAGATAAAATTTGGACAATCTTCTTGGGTCCACAGCACCAAATCTGTGGGGTGTTGAGCATAATTCCCCAAACCCTTGGGAGTAGGAAAGCAATGTGTCCCCCCCCCTTGAGGTCCTCCTTCTTTCTTTCCCTCCTTCCCTAGGCCATTGCCGTACGAAGAGCTTGCCTGCCTGATCGACGAAGCCAGTGAGAAGAACCTGAGTGTCTCCATCTTGACCCAGGTGAGTGCTGGGATCCCCACCCCTTGTCTCCTGGCTGAGGAGACCTAGAGGCAAGTGGGGCAGGGGTCTGTGATTGACTGCTCCCCCCCCCCGGTGTTTCTCTCATGGCAGGAGATCATGGTCTACCTGGCCATGTACATCCGGATGCAGCCGGCCCTCTTTGCCGAGATGTTCCGCCTGCGCATCGGGCTCATCATCCAGGTGATGGCGACAGAACTGGCCCATTCCCTGTGCTGCTCAGGTATGTGCACCTGTGGCCAGGTGGGCCCCTGTGCTAATGCGCTCCCTGGGTCTGTTTGATGCATCCCCCTCCCTGTTCCAGCTCCGAACGCCTCCCATCCAGCTGCAGAGCTGAAGGGCTGGCTAAGCAGACCAGCAGTTTCGGGGCCTTGCCCTGCTTCCAGCCATAGAAGCCCCGAGGGTACTAAATGCCAGTCAGTGGATCCTGTGCAGTGTCTGAATGCCCCGAAGACCCAAAATCCACTCTCTCTGACCAGCTGTGACCTTCAGGTGGTGCTGATGTCACCTGGTCCATTAAAGCACCAGGTGAACCCCCTGCGCATGTTCTTTCCTCTCCAGCTGAGGAGGCCACGGAGACGCTGATGAACCTGAGCCCTTCCGACCTGAAAAATCTGCTCCACCACATCCTCAGTGGCAAAGAATTTGGTGTGGAAAGAAGTGGTGAGCCTCTCCTTGCCTCCGGGGAAGAACGGCAGCCTTCGGCGCAGAAGCTTCCTCAGAGGGTGGGGTGGGGTGAGGGGTCTGGTGTCAGGGGCCAGCCCCAGCCCCCAGGCCGTTGTTTGGGCACCCCAGAGTTAGGGGGTCTGGAGAGGTTGTCCAGCTGTTTTAGGGGGCCCATCTTCTGGATGATGTCCAGGCTGGTTGCAGTGGGTTGCTTGGAGATCTTTTCGCTAAACCGCTCTGACCTGGCGTTGGCAGTGGGCATTGGGTGGGTAGCATTGAGGTGGGTCTCCAGCTGCTCTTGGGTCTTCCCTGGGGATGGTGGCGAAGGTGTGACTGGCCTGTGGGGCCAGATTCAGGACCCCCCCCCTCTGACGGAGCCTCCTCCTCCTCCTCCGTCTCCCTTCAGTGCGTGCCACAGATTCATCCATCGCCTCCTCCTCCTCCATCTCCATCCGTGCCGTCGGCCCTGTTGGCGCAACCAAGACCGAGCGGACCGGCATTGTGCAGCTGCAGAGCGAGATCAGACAGGTGGGGCTGGCTCTCAGTTTTTCATACCTGTCAAGTTTCGGGAAATTCCAGTCAAATAAGGGAAATTTCCCAGCCAAAACAGGAAACTGGACAGCCTTGCTTATCCTGTGCTGGCCTCCAGTCTAACTGCAGTCTAACTAATACAGGATGATGGCGGGAAAGAGTGTAAAATATGGGGGGTTTACAGAAATTTCCTGAAACTTGACAGGTATGGGTTTCGGCGGCCAAGGTGCGTCTCCCCTGGGTGGGGGCGCACGGTTCCTCTGAAGGACCAGGTCTCCCCTGCCTCTAGGTCTGGGGTCTTCTTAAACTTCCATTCGAGATCTGGGTTTGTTGGGAGACGTGGTGGTATTGTGGTTGTTCTTGGTTTCGTGTGTGGAAAGTTAAAAGCCCTGCTTTGCCCCTCGTTGTGGCAGCTGGCCAGAAGTGGCTGGGATTCCCAGCATGAGGGTCTTCAGCTCTGCCCTTTCCAGGGAGTAACTAAGAAGCTATGGGGCCAAAGGGCTATTCTGGCCCCCATGGGTGTGAGCTGCAACCCATGCTGACTGGTAGGGAAAAGATGTCAGAGAGCCTTGCCACAAGCAAGTGCTCTGGATTCCTCGTCCTCTGGTGTCCTGTGTGGATGAGCTTCCCCATAAGCCTGGTTTTGCCTAGTGAAGGGTTGTCCAAACTACTGCCTGTGGGCCGGATCTGGGCCCCGATGCCAATTCATCCGGCCTGCATCGCCCTTGTTGCTCCTGGAAGCGGAAGTAAAACACACCTATACGGAGCAACGAGGACAATGCGGGCTGGATGAATTGGCATCGGGGGCCGGATCCAGCCCACAGGCAGTAGTTTGGAAACCCCTGGTTTAAGCAGGCTCTCCATAAGGGACCCTCCAGTGGCTGAAGCTCACCTTCTGCCTCTGTCTGTCTGTCTGTCTGTCTGTCTGCTCTTTTCTCTTCCAGCAAATGGATAGGCGTAGGCAGTCTCTGCCTTACCTTCAGGTGAAATGCCCCTTCTCCCCTCTTTCCCACCCCTAAGCTGCATGAGCTCACTGGCAAAGGGAGAAGGGGCAACAGCAGCAGCCGCTTGTGGGTCCGCTCTGCCCCTGTGGGGGTTAACCGAGAGGGTAGAGGGGGTGGCTTGGCTTCCGTCTGCCTCAACCACCCACCCACCCCCAGGACCCCATGCACCTCGCCTGGACTAAGAGCCTGTCCCTGTGGGTGGAGGAGATGCCAGGTGGGCTTCTAAGCAAGCAGGCTGGGGGTGGGATTGAGAAGGAGCGGCAGCACACCCAACACCTCTTCGCCAACCACCTACCCACCCAGCCAGCAGGCATCCCCTGCCCTGCCCTGCCCTGGGGGTGCCAAAGGGACCAGGGGTCTTTTCAGACCTCCAGCTTTTCTCGGCCAGCCCCTGGATCAGAGGGAGCCATTCCATGCGCAATGTGTTCCTTGCCGTACTTCTGGTGCCTTACCTGCAGGGCTTCCCAGAAGGAAAGGAAAGGCACCAAAGAGGTTTCTCCCCAGGGGGATCCAAGCAAGGGAGGGGAAGCCTCAGCCTTTCCTTCCTTCCAAAGCAGGGGTGCCCAAACTATGGCCCACAGCCAGGGCAGATCTGGCCCCCAATGCCAATTCAACCAGCCCGAGCTACTCTTGTCACTCCCAGAAGCAGAAGTAAAATGCACCTGTGCGGAAGCGTGTTTTACTTCCACTTTCAGGAGTGATGATGGTGGCATGGGCCAGATGAATTGGCATCAGGGGCCAGATCTGGCTCATGGGCCATAGTTTGGACACCCCTGGTTTAAGCAGAGAAAATGACACAATTACCAGGCAAGATATGTAGCTAGCCAGGGATTGTTAGAGCCAGGAGCCTGCCTAGCATTGGCCTCTGAGCAGCTCAGGTGAGGTCAGGATCCATCTCACTTTGGGAAGATTGGCTTTCCAGGTGGGCTGGCTGGGCTCCAAAATCCTCCCCCACCACCACCACCCCAACTACTCAATGCTGGCTTTGTGATATGGGCACCATCATCATCCTCACAGCTTGGCTTTAACAGACAATAATCAGCCATGGCTTTGTGTCCTAAACCAGGCCTAATTTCCACTGTCACTGTGCTTGGCTGTGGCCCCTGCCTTGGCTACTGCGACGCATGGCCACCCCTTCAGCTGGTTCTGACAACATGTGCATGTCGCTCTTTTGTTCTAGTCTGGAGCTTTGGACTCCGTGGAAGCCGGCATGGAACCTGCCCAGGTAAGAAGAGGAAAGTTGGTGCTCTGGTTTTATTGGAACTCTAAAGTGGTACCTATTTGTCCACAGTGGCACCTCAGTTAACATAAAAATCACATAATGAAAGGAAATCCATAGAAAATAGTGGCTTGGTTTATGGATTTTCCCCCAGAATGGATTAATTGGTTTTCAATGCATTCCTATGGGAAAATGTAATTTTTGCTGTAAGAAACGTCCCAGAGGAAGCATTAATTACGTTAACTGAGGTTCCGCCATACTTGCAATTTCTTGCTTTCAAACTGCTAGGAGCTGGGACAGGGGCTCACTCCATCACGTAGCCCCCGAGAATTGAACTCCAACCTTCCAGTCAATGAGTTGAGCATCTTAACCACTTGAGCCACCCCAGTCCCTGTGCAAGCCTATCAGAGAGGAAACAAAACAAAAAGATTTTTAAAAAACCCATTGTGGCACCTTAAAGACTAACTCCTGTATTTAAAGGTGAGCTTTTGTGGAGTGGACTTGGGCCACGAAAGCTCACCTTTAAAGACAGGAGTTAGCCTTTAAGGTGCCACAATGGTTTTTTTTTGTCTTTTGTTGTTTTGTTTAGTCTTTGATCTACAGTATTTGTTTGTGTAACTCTGACCCCCCTCTCCGCCCAGTCCTGCCTTTCCCTGGCTGGCATTTCAAGCCCCCCCCCCCGCCCCCCTCTCAGCCATGCAATTCCTTTTCCAGGGGCCTCTGTCTGGTCTGTTGGAGGACCAGCAGCCCATGGATGGCCGCCAAGGCCAGTGGCAGCGTCGACGGCGGCTGGATGGGTCCCTCAACAGGGTGCCGGTGGGATTTTACCAGAAGGTCTGGAAGATCTTGCAGAAGGTAAGAGGTGAACGACAGCAGAGAGGCTGGGCTGGGCTAGCTCAACCGGCACAACTGGAAATTGTCCATTTTTCCCTCACTCGCGCGTGCACTCACACACATGCACGCCAAAGGCTGCCTTGGGTTATTGCTCACAGAGTGGCTATTCAAGATGGACAAACAGGTGAGGCTCCTGGGATAACTTGGCCACTGGAATGAATAGCAGAGTTAAGCTGGGGGGGGGAGCATACACCTTATTTGGAAACCCACCTGCTCCCCAGGAATGCTGCAGTTTCCTTTCCCCCTGATTAAGCTTTCTTTTCATGCTGGTCTTTTTAATCCATGGGTGCCCAAACTACGGCCTGTGGGCCGGATCCAGCCCTCCGATGCCATTTCATCCAGCCCGTGCCACCCTTGTCACTCCCAGAACTGGCATATCAGAAGATCAGTACGGCACATTTTACTTCCACTTCCGGGAGCGACAAGGGCGGTGTGGGCTGGATGAATTGGCATCAGGGGCCAGATCCGGCCCATGGGCCATAGTTTGAGCACTCCTGGTTTATGCAGAGAAAGAAAATGGCAGCCTAAAATCTCTCTCATCCTGTTGCAAAACAGATGGCACTTAGGTGCATTTTACTTCCAGTTCTGGTGGGAGGAACCACAGGACCGGCCCACGGCCCAAAACCTTTGGGCACTCCTGTTTCCATCTTTGCAACCCTCACTTGCTCAGTTCAGTTTTCCCTCCCACTCAGGCGGAAACTGTGCTTTTGGTTTGGAAGAATCCACTTTGCATTTACACTCCTCATCCAGTTCTTAGAGTTACAGCAACAGTGTTGCGGGGCGATGTTCTTTGCAAGATTTGTTTATGTAAATCACCCAAGTCCATTTGTTTTTTAAAATACTGATTACAGAATACAGTACATTGTTTCTGATAGAAAAACACATCGATGCAGCTTGGGGGCCAAAGGAAGAAACGTGGGGATACAATTTAGCCAGTGAGTTAAGCCAGGAAATCAGTAGCACATGAACTAGATTTCATGTTTCTAGCTTTTGCCATGTCCGGCAAAGATTCAGAAGCATTTTTGTCTTGGGCTGCGACAAAAAAATAGAAGACCCCCATTTTAATTGCATCAGCCGCCTTCTTCAAGTGCCATATCAGATTCTGAATATTGGCAATCCTCATGGCGATCAGCCATAAAGATTGTCCTGGGAACCATATCATGCAGTGGCCTTCCATTGGCCATCTGCATTTCAGCATGACACCTATAGATAGTACCACGGATCCAGTTCTGGGAGTCCCTTTCTGGATTTCCTGAGCCCTTTGGGCACACAAAGTCCGCATCATCCTCAATGACGCTGCCACCCTCCCACCATCCAGAAGGATCCAAGTGGGACCATTTAATCCACTTGGGGACCCGGATTCTTCTGCTATGAGTCCATTCACCCTCCTTCGTTGGAGCCCTTCAGCTCACTGCGAGCTGCAAATCAGTTCAAAAAGGTTTGCTTTGGGAGTCAAACGCGGGTTCTTTTTGCGCACTGTGTCATTGAAAAGCTTTGGATGCCCGGTTGTGGGGGCAGGCCTGCCCCAGCCCCATCATAACCTCCTCCCCGTCTCTTTCTGGTCTTCCTTCCCAGTGCCACGGACTCTCCATCGAAGGCTTCGTCCTTCCTTCTTCCACCACCCAAGAGGTAAGCGTTGCGTCTTTTGTGACGTCTCCTATGGGAGGAGAAATGTAGTTCCTTTTCTGTGACTTGGGGGAAGCTGTTACTCTTTCGTCCAGCAGGAGGTTTTAGGCGGGTAAGGATAGAAACACTCTTAGCGTGCTCAGAGAAGCAGAAGCCCAAGTG
Source organism: Bradypodion pumilum (assembly GCA_035047305.1). Classification (NCBI taxonomy): domain Eukaryota; kingdom Metazoa; phylum Chordata; class Lepidosauria; order Squamata; family Chamaeleonidae; genus Bradypodion; species Bradypodion pumilum. The sequence goes on along the minus strand of JAWDJD010000011.1, from coordinate 482,110 downwards.
GAGGCCAACTGCCCCTCCTTCTGGAGGCTCATACCACCAGCCTAAAGAGCCCTGGGGCCAGAGAGTTTGCAGTGCAGTGGTGCTGGGTTTAGATAAGTTAAAGGTAAAGGACTTCCTTGCCGTGTTTGACTCTAAGGGGTGGTGATCATCTCCATTTACAGCCAGTGCTGCCTATGTGGACATGTGGCAGGCATGACTAAATGCTGAAGCACATGAAATGCTGTAGCCTTTCCCACCGAAGTGGTACCTATTTATCTACTTGCAATTTCTTGCTTTCAAATGGCTAGGTTGGCAGGAACTGGGACAGAGATGGGGGCTCACTCTGTTCTTAAAGAAGGAGCCTAGGTTTCATTGTGTGTCCTTGTGTTGTTATTGTGGCCCATCTTGGATTCTTCTGGTTGGGCAGAGAGAGGGGAGTCATTTCAAAAGAGCCGCTTTCTTCTTGTGCCACAGATGACGCCCGCGGAGATAAAGTTTGCTGTCCACGTGGAGTCTGTCCTGAACCGAGTGCCTCAACCGGAGTACAGGCAGCTGTTTGTAGAGGCCATCCTGGTCTTGACCCTCCTGACTGACACGGAGGTGCCCACCATCGGTGGCCTGATCGCAGTGGACAGGATTGTGCACATGGCGAACAACCTGTTCTGCGAGGAGCAGGTGATGGAGGAAGCTCCTCCCCCTTCCCACCTGGTCAGGCTGAGGGTGGGGATAGATGGGGTCTCCTCAGGTGTGACTCTTCCACCTGATAGTCAGAGCCATCATTTGCTTGAAAGCCTCACTTGTTGCAAAGCAGATACCAAAGAGCACAGGTGCAGTTGGGGGGGGGGGGAGTTTCCCAGTATCATCTTTACCTGGACTCTGGCAAACGTAACTCCTCTCCCCTCCATCCTCTCCTGTTTCTAGAGGATCCTGGGTGCGGATGAGAAGATGCTGGAGAAGAAAGATCCGGCCACCGGCATTTGCACTTTACTCTACGATAGTGCCCCCAGCGGCAGGTACGGCACCATGACTTACCTCTCCAAAGCTGTGGTCACCTACCTGCAGGATTTCCTGCCCAGCAGCGGCTGCACCATGCAGTAGACCAGTGTGTGTGTGTGTGTGTGTGTGTGTGTGTGTGACTCCGCCCCAGTGGCCAGGGACTTCCGGCCTAACCTTCACCTGCCTTTTGGGCTCCGCCTTCACTCCTTGTCGTCCGTCTCACCTGATCAGCCCCGCCTGGGACTGGAGCTGTCTTGGTGACTGCGGCGGCCATCGCTTGAGCAGCGGTGGTTGTGGTGTTTGTTGCTCCTGTTGTTACTGACTTCCTCCAAGCCTGTGATTTCCCTGCTAGCCATACCCAGAGTACCTTTCCAGGCACCCTTTTCTATTTAAAATACAGCCATCAGCCGCACTGCAGATGGTGGACTTCTCCTACTTGCCGTAGATGCCGAAACTGTAGAAACCCCCACTCCAATATCCGGTGTCACTCTGGATCAGCTTTGCACCCACATGCAGAAGCCATGTGGCGGTGTGGATGCCACAGGGAGCCATCACTGCACTCTCCATCACTTGTTCTCTTCAGCCTTCCTTCCAGGAGCCTGTGAGCAGAAGAGGTCTGGCTCTCACTGGAGGAGAAACCCTGGAGCCCCAGAAGTGAAAAGCCAAAGGGGGTGTCCGAAAGTGTCCAAAAAGTGCCTGATCCTGAACGGTCGTCATCCATTGGCTGCTGGGCTTTTGAACTGCTCTTTGGTAGCTGCTTGTGTCGTTGTGGTCAAGTGCCAAGTATTCCCCCAGGAAAGCTGAGGCGTGGCACGGCACCCAGTCGTCCACCCACCCGACCCCAGCCTGAAGGAGAAGTGAGGGGGTTTCTGTGTTTACATGGCTTCGGGGCCGGCCATCGCGATGCGCTTTGGCATTTTATTAACTGATTGAGCTGCACTTTCTGGAGACAAAGTTCCTGGATCTTTGTTTTCATGTGTGTGTGTGTGTGTGTGTGTGTGTGTGTGTGTGTGTGTGTGTGTGTGTGTGTGTGTTGTGTTGCCTTACAAACCACCTTTGGGTTTGCCCATAATATTATTAAAATGCTAACGCTCAACCACGGAATATATTGTACCTGTTTTGCACATCTGAAAGCCTAGAATAAAGGCTCTTGGTTTCCTTGGGTTGCTTCTGGTGAGGATTTCCCCGGTGTGGTCAGGCTACAAAGCTTGCATCCTGACTCTAGCCCATGCAGACTGGGGCGGATGGGACCTGGAGTGAGACTGGTTCAACCCCACACCCCTTGTTCAACATCTTAAACAAAGAGTGAATCCTGAAAGCAAGTGACACCTGAGCACAAGAACAGAGCCATTAACAGCCAGCCTGGGTTCTAAGGCCGTGATGGCGAACCTTGGCACTCCAGATGTTCTTGGACTTCAATTCCCAGAAGCCCCCATGAATGGGTTTACTGCGATTCATCTAGCCCGCATCACCCTCGTTGCTCCTGGAAGCGGAAGTAAAACACACCCGTACGTACGGTGAAGGCTCTCCCGGGTTAACCCTTCCTCCGTACGGGCGTGTTTTACTTCTGCTTCCAGGAGCAACGAGGGCCTCTTCCCTCCTGCGTCATCACCCAAGCCACGAAACCACGCCTCCCAGCATGCCGCGCGGCAAGAAGTCCGTCGCCCGGAAGCGCCCGGGCTGCACCCCGCACCCACCCACCGGAAGTCCCCTCCGGCCAACAGCCCGGGCGCCCCTCGTCCCCGTGCCCTCCACCCATGGCCGCTTCTTTGCCCCCGCCGCCGGTCTGCTACGTGTACAGCGCCGAGTACGTGGCGCGCTGCGACGCCCTCTGCAAAGTCCCGCAGCGGGTGCGTGGTGGAGGGGGCCGGAGCCAGGGAGGGAACAACAGCCCTGCCAGGGAGGACAGGCGGGGGTGGGGAAAGGGGCCCTCCTGCCCCCTCTTTTGCAGAAGCCCCGGAATGAGAGGGGGGCAAAGCTTCCTCTCTCTTCTGCCCACCCCCTACTTGGCTGCTCTCCTGGTGGGGGTGGGGGTGGGTGAGGGTCGGGAAGAGAAGACCCCCCCCCACAACCACCACTCCCCCCCCAAAAAATGGCCTTCGGTCTTCACCCTCCCCTGTGCTGGTGGTGCCCCTTTTGCTTTTACAGGCCAGCATGGTGCATTCCCTCATCCGTGCCTACTCGCTGCTGGAGGACCTGAGGTAGGTAGGCAGAGCCTCTTGGGAGGGGGGGCAGGTGTGTGTGTGTGTGTGTGTGTGGGGGGGGCTTTATCTGGTCCTCCTTGGTCTCCCCCAGGTAAGGCTGACAGGAGGCCTTATGTATCCCTGGTCTATGGAACTGCCTGCCAGAGGAAGCGGTGACAGCTGTCAGTCTTGACAGCTTCAAGAAAGGATGAGACAAGTCCATGGAGGACAACAAGAGTATCCATGGCTATAATTATAATGGATGTACCTAAGGACAACCTCCGGGTTGGAGACTGAGGCAGGAGGATGTCTCTCAATAAATGCCATTCCCAGGCAGGAGTCCTAAGCAGGTGAAGAAGGCATCTATCTGCTTGGGAAGAATACCCTGAAGCCAATGGTGAGCCACTGTCTGTGTGAGACAGAAGGCTGGACTGGATGATGGGCTCCTGTGGCCTCTTCCAGCAAGGCTGTCCTTATGTATTTATTACATATTTCTACCATCCATCTGGCATATTGCACACTCTGGGCAGTGTACAGACAAATAAGCGACATCAACACAGTAAAACAGGGGGTGCCCAAACTATGGCCCGTGGGCTGGATCTGGAATTCATCTGGCCTGCGGAGCCCTCGTCACTCCCGGAAACAGGAGCAAAATGTGCCCGTCCGGTAAAACAAGCAACAAAGTAAACACCTGCTTTTTGCCCTCCCTCCGGCTGTCCTGACGTGCGGGGAGGCCCGCAGCAAAGATGCCGACCGCTGCTGCGCCTCCAGCCAGGACTGTGAAAGGCCATTGAGGCTGTAGAACTTTTGTTGTTTGTATTTTCATCTGCTGGGGGGTGGGGGTGGGGTGGGTTAGGAATTATTGTAGTTTTGCTTTATATTGCTTATATTTGAGTTTTGTATCTATTGTATCCTGTAATAGAGAATTTGCCATATTGTGGAGATTTCTACTGTAATTGTAATTTATTTATATTTACATTGTATCTTTGCCTTTTGTTATTTTAAATGCTGTAAACGGCTTTGAGTCTCCCATTGGGACGAGAAAAGCTGTATAGAAATAAAACTCTATCTATCCCTGCTCAGATTAAGGCATGGCAGGGGCTTCCTCGGCTGGACCAGCACCAGGCAGACTCTTCTTTGGGGTGGGAATGGTAGCGGAATGGGGGCTGTGAAGAGCGTTCCGTTTGTTGGGTCGGTCCCCTCACCTCCCCACCATGGCGGGGGGGTCCCAGGAAGACTGGTCTTTCCTCACCTGCCTGATTCTGTACAGAACCACTGAGTTGGAAGAGTGGCCTTTTAGGCCCGCGGGTTCAACCCCTGGCTCAAGGCAGGAGTCCGAATCAAAGCAGGACTGACAGGTAGGGTTGCTTTCCAATCCCCTCTTCGGATAAAGCATCTCTTTGGATTTCTTCCTAGGGTAGTCAAGCCCCGAGTGGCCTCAATGGAGGAGATGGGCAGCTTCCATACCGACGCGTACCTGCAGCAGCTGCAGAAAGTCAGTGAGGAAGGCGACGATGACGACCCCGCGTCTGTGGAATATGGGCTAGGTGAGGAGAGAGGCAACCTGGGGAGCAGGGCCTTTTGTATCAGGCACCCGGCCACGGCAACCAGGGATGGAAGTCTGGCTCCTCTGGGAATAGGGGGTGCCGGCTTCCCTCCTGCCCTGTCGGGACTCTTGGCTGGGCTCCTGCCTCACTCCATGGTCCCTTCTGTCTCCCTGTTGGTCTCTCCAGGATACGATTGCCCGGCCACAGAAGGCATCTTCGAGTACGCAGCTGCCGTGGGAGGGGCCACCCTCACTGCTGCCCGGTGCCTGCTGGAGGGCAGGTGCAAAGTAGCTATCAACTGGCCTGGAGGGTGGCATCATGCTAAGAAGTAAGGAGGCCGCTTCCTTCCCTCTTAGTTCACCTGCCCTGTTAGCCCTTCGGCTTCCCTTGGACATTCAGGGACAGGAAGGCCATTGGCTGAGAAAGGAGGGAAAATATTGTGGCTGGGGAGGTGGCAGAGGAGAGTCAAACTGAGGCCTGTTAGGAGGCACCCGACGTAGCCCAGGTGACTTGGCCCTGTGCCTGGAAGTGTTCCGCCCACCTGCCAGGTGAGTGAGAGGAGGTTCCCCTCCCCCTCTTTAAGGTCTTCCACTGTGGGCTGCCTGGTGGCTGATCTGCCCTGGGTGCTCCTTGATTAAGTCCACTGCTTGTCTCTGGGCCACTGGCCTGTCGGGTGAACATTTCTCCTTGAAACCTGGCAGCTCCTTCTAGCCAAACAGCCTGTTTGGCCAACGGATGCTTTTGCTCACACACCCCCACACCCCACCCCAGGTGTGTCACTGTTTGGGGCTCTGTTTAGGAATATGCGAAGCTGTGTACGTCACCCGTAACCTTTGTTTGCAGAGATGAAGCCTCTGGCTTTTGCTACCTGAACGATGCTGTCCTGGGTATCTTACAACTGCGGCAGAAATTTGACCGTGTCCTCTACGTCGACCTGGATTTGCATCATGGGGACGGTAAATCTTTTCCCCACGTGCTCCTGATCCGTAGAGGACTTCCTCTCTTATTCTTCTGCTGTCCATTTGATTCTGGCCTAACAGGTGTGGGATTGGCTCTTCCCACTTCCTGTTGCCTCCTCCTGGCTGAGTGGGGATTTGAACCCCCCACCTTCTGAGAGATCTAGTCTGGCAGTCTCTCAGCTACACCACCTTTGCTCTTCTCTTGCTACGGCCGAGCTAATCAATTTCCCATGAAGCAGAACCCCATCCCCCTCCATATGGGACTGAGGCGCCCATGTTTTACCAATTTTGCCCTGGGATGATTCAGTTAGAACCCCTAGCTCTTTGTCACGTGACCCCCTGGGATTCTGCACAGTGCCTTTCTCTCCCCCCCCCCAGAGCAAAGTGTCCTTAGTTCTGTTAAGGGGGGGGTTTCTGGGGTGCAGGATATTTATGTGAAATCTGAGCACAAGAGCAGTGAAGGCAATAAAGTATTCCAGCTTTTTATGGTCTTTGGTGCCGGTCTCCACACCAGTCTTCGGTTGTAATAATAATAATTTCATGTCAGAAATTATTCTGGGTTGCAAGGACTTTTTGCTGGAGAAACTCCACTCAGGGGATTCCCGAATGAGGCTCCTTTCTTGTCCCCAAGATCTTTTTTCCCCACCGAAGTGGTCCCTGTTTATCTACTTGCAGTTTCTTTCTTTCGAACTGCTAGGTTGGCAGGAGCTGGGACAGAGACGGGCACTCAAACCGTCATGCAGTACCCGGATCTTGAACTGCTGATTTGCCGGCCTTCTAGCTAACAAGGTGAGCTTCTTAACCACTGAGCCGCCACCGCAGCCCCTCGTCATTAGCTGAAGCTATGTTCGCCTCCCCCCCCCGGGAACCCCCACACTAACACCTACTAAAGAGTCTGACTTACATGGCGGATTAACAGACCTATAAATGCTTGGCTGCACTTGTGCTGCTCCAAATGGTCCTTCTTTAGCTCTCATTCCATCAGATGCAGGGAAAGTGTGGGTTAGTTCTTTTGGGGGTCAGAGACGGACCTGTGAATAGGTCATCTTTGGCCCCAGCTGCTGATTCTTCCATCCTGCTATGGGTTGTTCTCTCAGGTCTCTTCCTTTCCTGAATGGATGATGAGCAAGATGTGTTGAGTAACAATCGCGTTTCCCTTCCTCTCTCACCCCACCCAGGTGTCGAAGATGCCTTTAGCTTCACCTCCAAAGTCATGACGGTATCTCTGCACAAATTCTCACCTGGATTTTTCCCAGGCAAGTCACCTGTTTGCTGTGTTGGGTTCTGCTCTCCCTTAAGCGTGCCTAGGACCACTCTTTCTGCAGCTCATCCACCTTGCTTTCCCATGTTACACTTATCTATGTCGCAGAAAATAATCATAATAAGCTAAAGGAACCCCAGGGTGTGGCGTGGTATTTCCCTTTGCTTTTCCATCTTTTTTGACTGAGTCTCTCTTCTCCTTTTGTCTCTGTTATGGGCCATCCCAGTTTTTTCAAGAGTTGCGGGCACCTGGGTTCTGTTAAAAGAAGGGAGAGTGAGAAAAGGCACCTGTCGTAGAGAGGGAAATACAGGATATGAAGGTGTTCCAGATTAATAACCGAATAGTCTGGAGGGTTTTAAAAGTATATTTTCATAAAGGCACTGCAAAGAAAAATCAAGTACAGTATGCTCATTCAATGATACTTTGGTCTTAAAGGCATAAACAAAAGTTATATGGAAAGCTTATTTTAAAAAATAAATAAATGCCTGGTTAGATCAGAGGAAAAAGCCCACTTTTATCTTTTATATCGAGAGAACTTTCTAACGTTTACAGGTAATCTGATTAGAAGTATATTGTTAGTAGCTGTCGCCAGACCTCTCACATGCACAGGGCTTTTGGCTTGTGTGCCCCTTTGAGAGGCACTCTCTTCCTGCTTAATTCTGCCTGCTCTGACTGGCAGCCTCTTCAGTGGAGAAAGACTTTTGCTCTTATTACCTGCTGCCTAAGAGGCCCGTCTGCTCAAGCGGGGTGGGTGGGTGGGGATTTCAGCAGGGTGTTGTGGCCTCCCATTCAGTGAGGTGGAAGTGAAGAAAGGTCCTGCTTAACCTTTGGGTCCAGGCCTGCCCTGAGTCAGAGGGACCTGCAGGTAACAGACCTTGCAAACACAGGGCTGGTGTTCTGATAGATTCCAAGGGGGCACAAACCATCTGGCTGTCTTCTCACCTGGCCTTCTACCTTTTTCCATGTCTTGCTCAGGAACCGGAGATGTGACAGACGTGGGCCTGGGGAAGGGACGCTACTACAGTGTCAACGTCCCTATCCAAGATGGCATTCGGGACGAGAGATACTACCAGATCTGTGAGGAGTAAGCCATTCCCCTTCCTCCACCCCCCACAACTTCTGACAGAAAGAGAGGCCAAGTGGCTTGGCCCGCTGCCTCCTTGCCCTTACGTGGCCCAGAGATCCATCTTCTAAGCCAGGGATGCCCAAACTTTTTGGGCCATGGGCCGGTCATGTGTTTCAGCAGGCTGGTCACATACTGAAGGAAAATGCGCCTTGCAGTCTGTTTTGCAACAGATATGTATTGCAATAGGATGATTTTAGGCTGCCATTTTCTCTGCTTAAACCGGGGTTGCCCAAACTATGGCCCACGGGCCTGATCTGGCCCCTGATGCCAATTCATCCATCCCACGCTGCCCTCATCGCTCCCGGAAGCGGAAGTAAAACGTGCCCATATGGCATCCCTGTTGGATGCTTGGCTTCCATACGGGCACATTTTACTTCCGCTTCCGGGAGCTCTGAGGGCGGCGTGGGATGGATGAATTGGCATCAGGGGACGGATCCGGCCCATAGTTTTTGCTAACCCAGAGTGAGTATTCCATTGACAACCCAGGTGGAGTAGACTTTGTGGATAGGTGTGTGTGTACCTTGTTACCTGCACACCTACTGGCTCTACAGGCAGCTTTCCTCTCCCTGCCTCACCTTCTCCCTCAGGGTGCTGAAGGAGGTGTTTGCAGCCTTCAGCCCAGAAGCCGTGGTCCTACAGCTGGGAGCTGACACCATTGCCGGCGACCCCATGTGCTCCTTCAACTTGACCCCTGTGGGGATCGGCCAATGCCTCAGCTACGTGTTGCAGTGGCAGCTGCCGACTCTGGTCCTTGGAGGAGGTGAGTGCGCCAAGGCGGTTGTGATGCATGGGGGGGCTAGCCTGGGGTCAGGAGAGGTCACGGCTTGGCTTATCTGTCTCCTGCTGCTGCTGCTGCCGCCACCATGTGGTTCCTGTGACCTTAACCACTAAGCAGGTGAGAGTATGAGTCCCTGGTGGCAGAGTGGTTAAACGGCTGTACTGCAGCCAGAAGGTTGTGAGTTCAATGCTAACAAGGGCTCACGGTGGACTCAGCCTCTTCCATCTTTCCAAAATCGGTTGAATGAGTCCCCAGCATGTGGGGGGGGAGGGGGGGGGGAAATGCTAATTAACTTGTGAACTTCTGCCCAGCAAGGGCACTAAGTCCTTCTGTGGGGTGGCAGAGAAGTGCTATTGCTCTTCTGCCTGGTTTGGGTTCTTCCTTTCTGGCTGAAAAAGGCACTCATGCCAGGCTGAGGGCGCCAGAGAGGGTGGTTGCTTACCCCCTCCATGCCCATTACAGTTTCTCTTCCTCTCTTCCCACCTTGGGGCAAATTCCCTCCCGGACGGAGCCAGGGGGCTACCACCTTGCCAACACTGCCCGCTGCTGGACGTATCTGACCGGGGTCATTCTGGGGAAAACATTGTCCTCTGAGATCCCAGACCATGAGGTACGTCTCCTCCTATGGCATCTGAGGCGTCCAGTGGTTCTCAACCTATGGCCCGTGGGCTGGACCCAGTCCATGGCACCATTTTATGCGGCTCACATTGACATCTGTACATTGACAACAGCTGTAAATGCACCCGCAGCTGTCGTAAATGTGTTTACAGCAGTCATGGACACGTTTTATGGCAGGGGGAACAATGGCTGTCAATATGTTTTACTAAAAGCTGCACCTGCTGGATTTGTTTTCACCAGCAGCACATGGGCTTGATCCTGCCTTGTGGAAACAGGGCTTTAGGCAAGAGGAAGTGGGGCAGGCAGGGGAGAAGCAACAGGGTCCCCAGTGGGGAAGAATTGTGCCTTTCAAGAGAGAAGGGGCCTTGGGTTTGGACAATCGCAGCCTCCTATAGGTCAATGTGGGGCGAGGAGGGGTGTAGGTGTTGGAAGCAGGAGTGTCGCAGGTCACCCCCTGCCCTGCCCTCTATCCGACCCTTGCAGGATTCTTTCCTCTCCTCCGTCTCCCCTCACCAAGCCTTTCCCTTCTTCTTCTTCTTCTTCTTCATCCTCTTCAGTTCTTCACCGACTATGGTCCCGATTACGTCCTGGAAATCACGCCAAGCTGCAGGCCGGATCGCAATGAGCCCCAGAGGATCCGAGAAATCCTCAGCTGCATAAAGGGTAATTTCTTTTGGCAGGGCAGGGAGGGGCCTTCTCACCTGGAAGAAGGACCTCTAACCTCCGCTTCTTCCATTAGACCAGGTAGATTTGCCCCAATTGGGGGGGGGGGCGAGACACACCTGGCTAGAGAGACCTCCTTGGCTGCGAGAGCATCCCTACTCCTGAGAGGAGGAGGAGGAGGAGGAAAAGCACATCTCTCTTGGTGTCACTTGTTTATCCAGGGGTTGCAGTTTTTAAAACAGCATCTTTTATCTCAGGGGTGGCCAAACTATGGCCCACAGGCTAGATCCGGCCCCTGACTCCAATCCATCCAGCCTGCGTCTCCCTTGCCACTCCTGGAAGCGGAAGTAAAAACACTTGGTTTAAGCAGAGAAAATGGCAGCCTAAAATCTATCTCATCCTGTTGCAAAACAGATGGCAAGGTGCATTGTACTTCCGCTTCCAGCGGGAGGAACATGCGGCCCGCTGAACCACATGAGCGGCCCATGGCCCGAAATGTTTGGGCACCCCTGCTTTATCTTCTTTAACTCATTGTCCAGAGAAACCTTCCTTTAGGCAGAAATACAATGTGCTGTGAAGTATAAAGTAAAGGTGGCACATTTCACGTTGTTGCATGGAGAGGAAGAGATACACAAAGGTCATCTGCTTTGGGCATCAAGATCCTTTGGACGGCCTGGCCAGTCGGCTGACGTTGGCCGATGTCTGTACACGAGGGGAGGGGGGGGGTGTTTCTGGCCCCTGGAAACAAAGGCAGGCCAGGAGCCTGTGTTTTCCAGGAGCAAAGCAGTTGTGGGGAAGGTGGTGTGCTGAATTGAACCCTACCTCCAGGCAGAAGTACAGGTCAATCTGTGATGGTGGCTATCTCCCCCCCCCCCCAGGGAATCTGAAGCATGTGGTGTAGCCCCTCCACACACACACACTCGAGACAAACCTATCCTGGATCAGAGAGGGTGAGGTGGAAGGCGGCATTGTTGGCGACTGTGGGCTTCCGGAAAAGGAGCTTCTTCCAGCCAAGGAAGATCCCAGAGATGCTGCTCACATTAGATCCCTCCGACGGCTCAACCCATGGCTGTGGAGTTATGTGCCTGCTTTTCCAAAGGACCCGATTCTTGGAAGAAGGCGGAGATACATCACAATATTGGGAGAGGAAGATGGCGTTTGTTAGCATGGTTATCAGTGCTTGCCGTTTTTCCTCCCCTGACCTCTGCCTTTGTGTGGGACCACCGGGACAGCTGGCTGAGCTCATGGCACGCAAGAGTGCGGCTGTCCTCTCTTGAACCGGACAAAGACGGTTGCTTTTTAAAACCATTTGTCGTGAAAAAATAAAGGATTTGATATATTTGTTAACTGGTATGCATTTGGTTCTTGGTCTAGTCGTCTCCCCTCACCACACACGCGCATCCGCACACGCGCACATACCTCCCTGTAGTTCCAGACCAGCTCCCCTCCTGACTGGTTTGCTTCACTTGGGTGATGCTATTATGGCTCTAGGGCATGGGTGCCCAAACTGTGGCCCGTGGGCTGGATCTGGCCCCTACACCAATTCATCCGGCCCGCAATGCCACCGTTCCTGGAAGTGGAAGTAAAACGCGCCCGTATGGCGCGTTTTACTTCCACTTCCGGGAACGGCAGCATTGCGGGCCGGATGAATTGGTGTAGGGGGCCAGATCCAGCCTACAGGCCATAGTGACCAGCCCCCTGAACCACGTCACCTGCCTGCAGCCCCAAAAGTATGAGCACCCCTGCTTTCGGGTCATGGGTCCAAATTAAGTCTCCCTGGCCCAACAATTGTTTTTACACACAAATGCGGGAGTGTCCGGTAGAAACGGTCCAGATGTGGCCAGAACCAGAGTGCCCGACTCACGGCTTGCACGCTGATGGTGGTCCATGGGGGCAGCCAGTTCCTGGGCGCCCGTTGGCAGAGAGGGCGGGTGGGACAGGAGTGGGAGTCCTACTGCTGTGCCCCCGCGTCCCATTCCTGAACTTTGCCATAAGGAACCCAGCGTCCCCGTGTGGCAACCGGGGGTGCTCCAGGAGCCGTGCGTCCGGTCCAAATCCGATCCCACCTGGCGCAAGGCGTCCGGGCTCTCTCCCGTTCCCAAAGGAAGCCTCCTGTCTTGTGGCAGGGAGTTCCAGAGGCTGCACGGACTGCCCAGCCAAGGCAGGGAGGGCTTCGGGCAGAGAAGGCGGCGCCCTTGCAGGGAGAGCCTCCCGCCGGCAGGTGGCGCTGCTGCTACGGGGCGCGGCCGCTCTAGGCAACCCTTCTGGCGCCTGATATCCGGTGCGGAGCGGAAGCGGCGGTCCTTTCTCGGCGGAGCGCAGCCATGGTGAGTAGCAGGGCGGCCGGGGTCTCCCCCCCCCCCCGGATTAATCCTTCGCCATCCGTGGGGGCGACGGGGCCGTGGGGCTCCTATGGGCCGCGGGGGCGCCCCTCACACCGACCCCTTCCTTCCCTGGGGGGCGCCTGGGCCGGAGGGCCGGAGCCTGTGCGCGCGGGGGGTTGGGCCTCTCCCAGGCCCAGCGAGCCCAGGGGTCGGCGGCTCAGGCGGCTAGGGAGGGCGGGTCGACAGGCAGCCAGAGAGGGCGACTGGGCGGCTCTTCTGTGGGGAGCGGGAGGCCACGGGGTGGGTGGATAGTGGGTGATGCTGTTATGGCTTTAGGGCAGGGGTGCCCAAATTATGATGCCCCGTGGGCCTGATCTGGCCCCCGGCACACACCAATCCATCCAGGATGAGGGGAGATAGATTGGCATTGGGGGGCCAGATCCGGCCCATGGGCCATAGTGGCCAGCCTGCAGCCTGAAACGTTTGGCTGCCCCTCGGATCCTCCGCGTCGGTGGGGCTGCGCAGGGCAGTTGCCGCGGCGTTTGCTTGACCAGGAGTGAGTCTAGGGTCCCGTGCCCCCCCTCCCGGTGCCCCAGTCTGACACCCCCTCCCCTTCCTCTCTCGCCCCACTTCTCCCCCCCCCCCCCCCCCTTAGGCTCGTGGGCCCAAGAAGCACCTGAAGCGCGTGGCAGCGCCAAAGCACTGGATGCTGGACAAGCTGACGGGCGTCTTTGTAAGTAGCCCCTTTGCCCAGTCCGCCTTTGGCCCCTTCCGGCCGCCCCCCCTCCTCCTCCTCCTCTCTCCAGGCTGACCGACTGGCACCTTTTGGCCTTTCAGGCACCCCGGCCGTCCACAGGCCCCCACAAGCTGCGGGAGTGCCTGCCGCTCATCATCTTCCTCAGGAACAGGCTCAAGTATGCCCTGACGGGGGACGAAGTCAAGAAGATCTGCATGCAGCGGTTCATTAAGATTGACGGCAAAGTCCGCACGGACATCACCTACCCTGCCGGCTTCATGGGTGAGATTGCGCAGTGGGGTGGTGGTGGTGGGGGGGGACCAGAAATCTGTATTTGCAGCATCTGCCAGTTGTTCTGTTGTGTGGGTATAGCTCTCCAGGGCACATCAGTGCCCGTTCTCACCAATGCGCCTCCTGTCTGAAGTCAAGGCAGGCTCTGCCTCATGCACTAATGCTGATTTGTGTTTTCTCCTGGCTAGATGTCATTAGCATTGAGAAGACCGGTGAGCATTTCCGGCTCGTGTATGACACCAAAGGGCGCTTTGCTGTTCACCGCATCACCCCAGAAGAGGCCAAGGTAACTCTGGGGCTTTGGGGTGCCCCCAGGAGGGCTCACTTGCACGTGGGGGTGGAGGGTTGTGCTAAAGAAAACCCTGTGTTGTAAAGCCTGGCCATCTGAGGCGGCTGCTTGTGGCCTGGAGTCTGCCTTGACGGGATACGTTGCAACAGCGCTTCCGCTCTTCTCTGCCACCTTTGGCCAACTGAGGCACAGTCGCTACTAGGTGGCCTCTGGGGTCTCCTTGCAGAAGGTCCTTCCGTGTCCTCTTGTCGGCTTCTTCCGGAAGGGAGCTTTGTCTCTGGAGCATTTGAGATGTGGGCGGGCAGGATGCTCTGAGTAGGGAAGCGTTCTTTACCTGGCGCTGCTGGCCACAGGAGTGGCTCTGCCAGTGGTGGCTGTGGCCCAGAGGTTACCTTGACTCCTGAGTAGAGCATTGGCCTACAAGTGAGTAGCAGCCCACCTGGATTGGCGCCCTGAGGCGAACCACCCAGGATTGAGCTGGCCTTTTTAGAGGTCCTGACCTGAGTCAGTCTGTTAAGACGGTAGCACAAAGGGGAAACGCACTTTATACATTTATATTTTTAATATATTTATTTAATGTATGTTACATTAAAAAGCAAGTCACAATTCAAAGTTAGAGGAATCAAAAATATTTATCGGGCTAGAAATCTCTAGAGGAGGGCAACGCGATTTCTCGAGGGAGGTTGGCTGCTCTTTCCTAAAGAGACTACCAAGGAGGAAGAGGAGGAGGAGGTGTTCATGCGGGAAAGGAAGATGAATGCCCTCTTCTGGGGCTGCCTGCTCCCAAACTGCTCTAAAGGCTTATCGTTTAATGCGCAAACTTGACTTCTGGCTCTCTGTGACGAGGAAGAAACAGGGCTGTAGGCAAGAGTGCCCGTCCTGGCCCATGTGGCTCCTCTGCCCACGACACTCATTGTGGGGGCCCTCCTTTCTTCTCTCCCTCCAGTACAAACTGTGCAAGGTGAGGAAGATCTTTGTAGGCACCAAAGGGATCCCCCACCTCGTCACTCACGACGCCCGGACCATCCGCTATCCCGATCCCCTCATCAAGGTGAACGACACCATCCAGATTGATCTGGAGACAGGCAAGATCACAGACTTCATCAAGTTTGACACAGGTGAGAAGCACCTCTTCAGGGAGGCGCATGCCGGTATATCAGGCAGTCGGGCTTTGTCTCACCCCGCCCTCGCCTCTGGCGCCCTAGGGTGCCAATAGCAATGTATGGGATTCACACACCTTCCCATGGTGCTCTGCACACCCCTGTCTTCAGGATGTGGGCAGCCATGCCTGGGAGCTGCTCAGGGACCACCCAGGGGTCTGTTAGGTGCGGGAGGCCATTGAACTGCCTTGAGAGCCTTGCCCTGCGTAGGGCTGCCCACATGTGTGTGTGTGTGTGTGTGTGTGCATGTGTTAGAGAGCGAGATCAGTAGGCGTGGTGAGTGTGTGTGTTCGGGGAGCCCTTCCTGATCTTGGGTCTGCCTCTCCTACCACAGGCAACCTGTGCATGGTGACCGGAGGGGCTAACTTGGGTCGTATCGGTGTGATCACCAACCGGGAGCGACACCCCGGCTCCTTCGATGTGGTCCATGTGAAGGATGCCAATGGTAACAGCTTTGCCACCCGGCTCTCCAACATCTTTGTTATTGGCAAGGTAAGCGAGGCCTTCCTCCCTACCACCACCACCACCTCCCTGGCCTGCCCCGTGGGAGTGGGCGAGGGCACCCTGACCCTTGGGACGTCGGGTGTCATCAGGGCCAAAAGGCTTTGCTCCCTGCAGGAGACAACAGGGTCAGGAGAGGCAGGTCCAGTCTCCAGCCAGACAAGAGGGAGGAAATGGGAGTTCTCTTTTTGGCCTTAAAAGCAGTGCTACATTTTTGGCAAAAGAAGGGGAGAATGTCTATAAAGTGACCCTTGGAATCACAAGTCACCAAGGCGTCACCTTATGGCTTTCTTCTGCCTGGAAACGGCATCGTCTGCTTTGCAAATTGTTTGCGCTCTCCAATAGAATTGCATAGCGATATGCTAACAACTGATGTACGTCACAATCCCTGAGCCTACCTGGGCCTTCTTGCTGGCCAGAGAATGCCCAGGGATGGTCTCTCTACCCCAGGGGTGCCCAAACTTTTCAGGCTGCGGGCCGGTCACATGGCTCCTCCCACTGGAAGCAGAAGTAAAATGCGCCTTGCAATCTGTTTTGCAACAGGATGAGATAGGCTTTTAGGCTGCCATTTTCTCTAATTAAACTAGGAATGCCCAAACTATGAGCCGTGGGTCAGATCCGGCCGTGACGCCAATTCATCCGGCCTGTACCACCCTCGTCGCTCCTGGAAGCGGAAGTAGAACCCATTGAGGAGAAGCAAGGCTGCTGTGGGCCGGATGAATTGGTGTCGTGGGCTGGATCCAGCCCACGGGCCGTAGTTTGGGCACCCCTGCTCTACCCTGACCAACCCTGGCCTCTTTTCCTTTTAGGGCAACAAGCCTTGGATCTCCCTCCCGCGTGGGAAAGGAATCCGCCTCACCATTGCTGAAGAACGAGACAAGAGGCTGGCGGCCAAACAGAGCAGTGGGTGAGGCGTCTGCCTGGCCTGCCGGTGCCGTGGCCCACCCAGAGTGTGTCCCCCCTTTGACAAATAAAATATTTTCCAGACTGAAGAGTGAGTGCTGGGCTTGGCTTCACTGACTCGCAGCCCACAGCTTTTTGGGGAGGAGGCGGGCATTGGTACCCTGCAAGTATGGGTGGTGGTGGTGGTGGGGGGGTATTGTTTTGGCCTGGCCTTTGGCCAAGGGGTCCCGGGCGTCCCCTGCTTTGCAAGGCTAGAGTAATTTGTAGCTCTTCCACGACCTGTCATGAGCCAGTGTGTGCTGCTGCTTTTCGGCACACCGAGGTGGCAGGACTTCAGGCTGCCAGGAAAAGGGGGTGGCACTGCCCCCCCCTCCCAATGCAGCTGCTCTGTCATCTGAAAATTCCAGGGAATTCTTTCTGGTGGTTTTGGTTGACCCCCTGACCTTTCCCGGTGCCATTAACTGCCTACCACAGGGGTGTCACTTTTGCCCTTCCTGTTCAGACAAAAGGCCACGAGTGTGTGAAGGGATCCGGCCCGCTTCCTTTTGGCTCCTTTTTATTCACCCAATCCCAGAAATCCCAGCCATGCCTGGGTGAGCATTCAGAAGCTTCTAGTCAGTAGGTTTCCAGAGTGGAGAGATGAAGAGGAGAGAGGTCAGAGTCATTGCCAGGAAGGAGGCTGCGTATGAGAGCCTCTATTTGCTGCTATCATCAACATCATCATTTGTGTGTCAGGCTATAATCCTCTGTTGCTAGTCCTTCTACTAATGTGCACCGCAGGGCTCTTGAGCAGGCCTGCCAGGTAGGCTCTTGGCTCTCTTTTGAAAGGGGGGGGGGTGTCCTCAGGCAGCGGAAGGTGTGGGACATGAGCGGAAGCGCCCCCTGTGGCCCTTTCATTCCGCTGTGGGTGGGTAGGTGGGTGCCCTGGCCGTGGGCAGTTGGCAAGAAGTGCTTGCTTGACCCGGGCTGCCCTCTTCTGCCTATCCAGGGAAGGGAACCTGCCTTTCCGTGGCCAGATCCCTTCTCATGTGGCCGTGGTGTCGTAGCCGGTCTCTCCCTCCTCGCTGCTCTCCAGGCACAGGTTGTGGAGCAGGTAGAGATCTTCCAGGTGCCCAGAATCATCTGAACACCATCTCCGTTCCCGGAGGCGGGGGGGCCGGCGGGAGAAGAAGCCGCCGATGTCGCTTCCTCCAGACTCCGCGTCATCTGCAAACAAGAGGGTTTCATGTGTGCCATTACACTCTTGATCAGGGATTCTCAATGTGCGGACCGTAAACCAGATGTGGCCCATGGCACCAGAGAGTGCCTGCCATGTGGTGTAGGAAGGGCAAAATGGCTGTGGAAGGGCAAGGAAAGGTGGACGCAAACGAAGGAATCAAGACCTCCAGCCACCTGCAGGGAGGGAACCTTCCTTTGGCCATGGAAATGGGGGCACCTGGCTTACCTGTGCCTTCCTGCAGGCCCTTCAGAGTGAACAAAGGTGCCATCCGGCCGTGCCTGGCCCCTGCCCGTGGGCCAAAGTCGCAGAACTCTGCTTCCAGGGGCCCCTCGGAGTCCTCAAAATAGTCTGGATAATTTGTGGTTTCCCATCCATTCTCGAATGCTGTGGGCAAGGAGGGAGGGAGGGGAGAGCGGGTGGGTCACTTAAACAGGTGGCCTTTGCAAGAGAGCCCTGGGCTGCCCCTAAGGGGGATGTGGGGAGGGGGGGAGAAGGAAGAGAGAGAGAGAGGCCACCTGGGTGGACGGACCCTCCTGCTGGAGGGCAAAGCGCAGGCAGGGCATCCTGGCAAGACGGCAGCGGGCGGTTGTCCAGAAGGGAAGTCTCCCTTAATGGCCAGCCTGCCTCTCGGCTGCATCTCTCTCTCTCTCTGGTCCTGGCGCTAAAGGAGGGAGGGGGCAACAACATGCCCGCTAAAACAAACAATGAGCCATTAGCGTTTAATACAGTGTCCTTCGGGTTTTTTTAATTGTTGATGTTTGGCATGTATGGAGGCCTGGTTTCTGTAGGGGGAGACCGGGGGGGGGGGTGTGTGGTGGTGGTGGTGGTGGTGGTGGTCCCAGGTCAGCCTCCTAGCAAATCTAATTGGCAACAAAAATTAAGCAAAGTGAGCGGCTGCTTCCTCTGAAAGGCTGCTCACATCATCCTACAATAATTTCATGTTTGGGTTGAAAGGATTTTTGCAGGAGAAACTCCGCTCAGGATACGATGCCCGAATGAGGCCCCTTTCATGACCCCAAGACCTGGGACAGAGACGGGCGCTCAATCCGTCATGCAGTGCCCGGGTCTCGAGCTGCCGACTTGCCAGCCTTCTGGGCTCAGTAAGGGCTACAGCCCAGGTAGGGAGGAAAGTCATCCTTGCTCAAAAACCAGTCGGATCCGACTCTAGGGTCGGTGGTCATCTCTGTTTACAGCCAAAGAGCCAGTGCTGTCTGCGTTTGCAGACGTTTCTGTGGACATGTGGCAGGCATGCCTAGACGGAACACTGTTTACCTTCCCACCAAAATGGTGCCTATTTATCTACTTGCAATCTTTTGCTTTCAAACTGCTAGGTTGGCAGGAGCTGGGACAGGCGACCAGAGTTCGCTCCGTCATGCAGTACTCGGGTTTTGAACTGCTGACCTTCCGTCTCCCAGTCAGTGTCTTAACCACTTGAGCCACAGCCCAGTCCAACCCCCAAAGACCTCCTAGGGCAGTGATGGCAGACCTTGGCACTCCAGGTGTTCTTGGACTTCAATTCCCAGAAGCCCAAGTCAGCACTCCTGCTGGTCAGGGGGCTTCTGGGAGTTGAAGTCCAAGAACACCTGGAGTGCCCAGGTCGACCATCACTGATTCCTTATAAGGGTTGGTGTTGGACATTAAAAGGGGGGTCAGTTTACTGAGCAGAAGACAGTCTGCCCCCTTTGCCCCCCCCCAGCTGCTCACTTTCTCTCCCAGTGGTGGTCATGGTCATCAGTGTCCTGGCGGGGCTCTCCTCCTCCTCCTCCTCCTCCTCCTTCAGGTGTGCTCCCATTTCCTCCTGGCAGCTGCAGGTGGAGGAGGGTGAGCTGGTGTCTTCAAAGTCTGCGTAGTAATGAGAGCCGTTGCTGGAGGAGAGGAGGGAGGCCTCATCCTGGCCACAGTCTCCCCTGGGCTGTGGCTCGGGGGAGAGGGTCTCCGGAGCCCAGCCGTGGGGGCCCTTGGGGTGCAGGGCCGCCACCGGCTGCTGCTGCTGCTGCTGCCTGAAGCCCTCTCCCGCGTGGAACCCCTGGGCGGGGGGCGGCGGGAGCTCCATCCACCTCTGGGGCCCCTGCTGGAGGAGGAAGAGCCGCAGGTGGCCCTGGACGTAGGGCAGGGCCAGGATGGCCGTGGCGCTGGGCCGCCGGTCGGGGTCCTTCTGCAGGAGGCTTCGGACCAAGCCGCACACGGGCCCTGAGTAGCAGGCAGGCAGGGGCCCGTGGTCCCCGTGGATGATCTTGTTGAAGAGCCCCATCAGGCTGAGCGACTGGAAAGGCGGGTGGAGGGCGCAGGTCTCGTAGAGGACGCAGCCCATGGCCCAGATGTCGGCCTTGGAGCTGTAAGGCACGTCCTCGCACAGCTCGGGGCTCAGGTAGTAGGGGGTGCCCACGAAGGTGCTGGCCATCTCCGTGGTGTCGTCCATCACCTTGGAGATGCCAAAGTCCCCCAGCTTCAGGATCTGGCCCTGGGTGAGGAAGACGTTGGAGGACTTGATGTCGCGGTGGAGGATCTTCAGCCCGTGGATGTACTGGACGGCCATGGCCAGCTGGACGAACCACCGCATGACCGTGGCCTCCAGGAAGAACCCGTCCTGCTTGCCCTGGATCTGCTCGCTCAGCGAACCCGCGGTGCAGTAGTCCTGGATGATGAAGATGTGGCAGCCGTCCGTGTCCAGGACGCAGCCGTGGCAGGCCACCACGTGGGGGTGCTTGAGCTGCCGGAGAATGGCCACCTCCCTCAGCACGGCCTCCTTGCTCCGCAGCCGCTTGCCCGGCACGGTCTTCACCTTCTTGACAGCAAACAGCTCCCGGGTCCTCACCTCGCGCATCAGGAAGACCTCAGAGCTGGCCCCCTGGCCGATGCTCTGCAGGCTCTCATAGTTCTCCATGCTCCGAGCAGCAGTCCTGACTCAGGTGGCCGTGGCCAACGGGGGCCTCCCCATGGCCGAGATGATGGGCCCCTCCCTCGAGGCCGTTGCCCTGGCAGAAGGCAGGGGCGGGAGGACGACGGGTGGGAGTGTGAGGCTCATGGAGATAAAGGTGGGCTCTTACCCCACCATCCTGGCTTGGGCCTGAGGGGGCCAGGGCAAAGGCCAGTGGCTACCTCATAGAAATGACTGTGACACCAGCCAGCCTCCCCCTGCTACTGGTCTCATGGGGGTGGGCAAGCAGGGGTCAAGAGAGCAAACTCCCCCCCCACACACACACACACCCCAAAGAGGGAGGCAGATTTCTTCTGTGGTCAGGCCAGGGTCTTGCTAGGCTCAGGTCTTCTGGCCGGAGAAAGCCCGGTGTGGCTTGGGTAACAACTCTCCATCCATGTGGCCACGGACGCAGCAGCAGCAGCAGCAGCAGCAGCAGCAGGTCTGCTTGGCTGCGGGTCTTCTGGACACATGTGCAGGATGGGGGGGGGGGGAAGAGACTGTGTCAGATGCCCCCCCTCCTCTCTGTCTTCTCACCCCCCCCCCCACACACACACACACACACCGTCGCCCCCTGGCTGGACCCCCTCCCTCCCTCCCGGCTGCGCTGGCCCTGGCTGGCGCTCTGCTGCTGCTGCTGCGCCCTGCTTCGCCGCCCGGAGGCGCTCTCGGCCCGCTGTAGGTCTCGGAGGCAGCCAGGAGCCCCGGCGAGACAGCGGCTGCGCTGCTTGTCCAGCTTGGGAAGGGGGGGGGCTCTGGGGGGGCCTTCGTTGGCTGCCCTTGCTTGGCGGAGCCTTTGGCTGAACGCCGCTCGGGAAGGAAGGAAGGAAGGAAGGTCATCATCACTGGCCTACACCCATGATGATGGCCAACCTTGGCACTCCAGGTGTTCTTGGACCTCAATTCCCAGAAGCCCAAGTCTCTGTGAATTCACACCAATGGGTTGACTGCCCGTGTTCTTGCACTTAATTTTTTTAAAAAATTTTTTTGCCTGTATATTGGTTTTAGCTTGTGTACAGCGCCCACAGTCCTTTGGATAGGGTGGTATATAAATCTATTAAATTAAATTAAATTAAGGAAGGAAGGACTGCCTGCCCGTCCGCCCGCCCAAGGATGGCCCACCGGCATCCCTTCTATGTGCCACTGGCTC
This sequence comes from Bradypodion pumilum, assembly GCA_035047305.1. Classification (NCBI taxonomy): domain Eukaryota; kingdom Metazoa; phylum Chordata; class Lepidosauria; order Squamata; family Chamaeleonidae; genus Bradypodion; species Bradypodion pumilum. Next base: position 460,510 of record JAWDJD010000011.1, on the reverse strand, counting down.
TAACAGCCAGGGGTGGGGGGATGGGGAAGGGGCTGCTGTTCCCCTTTGGCAGGCTCTTCTCTCCACCTTCCTTCATGGGGAGCCCGAGAGCTGTCAAATACCATTTGCATCGACCGTGTGACCCAAAAGTAGGCAAGGCTTCTTGACATGATGGCAAGCAACACCACCACCACCACCACCACCACCACCACCACAGAGTTTGGCAGCGTCTTCAGGGCCGGCGTGTTCTGCAGTGATTGAACTCGAGGTGCTCACCAAATTCTGGGGGGTTCTTTTCTTTCTCTCCACAGTTAGAGTCAACACAACGGCCGCTTTGCAGGATGGCTTTGGCTCACAACAGGCCTGAGGACGGGTGCCTCGAGGTTGCCATTTGTCGCCGCTGAATGCTACTCATCTCTGGCTACTCTAGTCCAGCGATGGCCAACCTTGGCACTCCAGGTGTTCTTGAACCTCAATGCCAAGAACAGCCCAAGTCAGCACTCCAACTGCTCAGGGCTTCCGGGCATTAAAGTTCCAGAACACCTGGAGTGCCAAGGGTTCACCATCCCTGCTAGTCGTTCCAGGGGGAGCGGCTGTGAGAGAGCCGCCGCCGCCGCCAAGCCACCGCAACACCGTCGGCTCCCTCCCCTGGCTCGCCTTGGCCAGGGGTGGGTGGGAGCACAGCTGTTGCTGGAGCACATCTGCCCTGTGGCAGGACATCCTCTCTCTTCAGCTGGGACGTTTTGAGCCACTGAACCCCGCTGTGGACGGCTGAGTTTTTTTGGGCTCCGTCTTGGACTTATAGCAGCCGAGGGTACTATTTGGTATTTAAATGCTTATTTGTATTGTGTTAGGAGCTGTATTAGACTTTGTAATTTTGTATCTTTAATATTGTATTTTTTGTGATTATTTTGTTGCTATTGTTGCTATTCTGTATTTGTACTTCTAATTGTATCCTTATATTTTCTTTTCACAGAAGTCATCCATTGGATTGAGGGAAGCGGGATATAAATAAAAACATTATTGTTATTATTATTAGATTACAGTCCATGCGCCAAGACACACGAGCTGAGTTTGCAACCCATGTTCTCCAGTGCCCAAGAAGTAGCTAGCGATCCATGTTCAGCGGATGAGGGCCCTGCGTGGCAGACAACCCATCGTTAGAGGTGGTTTCTCCATGTCATCAAGCCCCAGAGATGGGATTCAGGCAGGTTTCCATGCTTGAGAATTTGGACTTCCAGCAATGGCCAACCTTGGCACTCCAGGTGTTCTTGAACTTCAATGCCCAGAAGCCCTGATCAGCAGGAGTGCTGACTTGGGCTTCTGGGAATTGAAGTCCAAGAACACGGCCTGCTCACCCTGGTGTTGATTCTCCAGTTCTCTGGCTGCTGCCGCCGCTGCCGCCGCCACCACTGCCTGGCATGGCTCCTGTCCATAAGGACCGACTGGAGGGAGTTGACCTGAGTTGACTTGAGCAAGCTCAGAAGTGGAGGAAGTCAACTCTTGGGGAGGGGAGGGGAGGCTTTGAGCAGCCAACAAAACAACCAGGGCGAGCATTCCCAGGGTGGTGTAAGGAAAGGCCCCGAGGTGGGGGCTGTTGGGGGCAGGGAGGGGGGCTGCTTGGCAGGGAGGGCAGAGAAGGAGCACCCCCAAAACATGGAGACTTGTATCCTGGCATGAGGAATCCTTTGCGTTGGTTGGCATTGCCATGGCATCAAGCGACTTGCCTCCCATATCACTGGGTTCCCTTTCCTGCAGGTTCCTGCCTCAGTTGTCTAAGAACGCCCCATCCCTCCCTCCAGGTGCCTGTGGTTTTCCAGTCTGGCAAGGGCAGGGCCTCCCAGCTTGGAAGCCGGTTTGCCTCTTTCCCCACCAGGCAGGGCCCGGTTGGCCGGCCGGCCGGCTGGCCAACGGGCCATGTGGAAAGAAGTCCAACTGATAGTTGTGCTAGAAGGAGTCTGGAATCCGTTTCACTCTCTCTGTGCAGCGGAGGGGTGGCCAAAGGAAAGAAGGGGACCAGGAGAGGCAGGACACCCCCCTCCCAAAACCACATCCTGTTGGGGGTCTCAAGAGCCAACGCCTCCTCCCAGGGAAGCTGCCTAGGAGCCCCCTTGCCCTAGAGGTGGGCTGGGGTGAGTGAGCGAGCCCTGCCGGCCTGCTTGCCTGCTTGCCGTAGCTGCTGCCCCTTGGGCCAAGGGGAAACATGGCTGTGCTCCAGTGGCAAGGGGTGGGGGGAGCAGGCCTGGCAGAGTCTCGCCCCACCCTGGGCAGCAGCTGCCAACCTCCAACCTCCGTTGCTTGCACAATCTGTGACTGGAGCCGCCGTTGCCGCTGGGCAAAGGACTTGCTGTTCCCTCCCAGCCGCTGGCCATGTTTTGTTTGGGTGTTTTCCACTGCTGTGCCTCCTCACTTAAAGTACAGGGCAGGGCAGAAGGGGGGGGGGAGAGAAGGAGGCATAGCCCCATGGAGGGCGAGGTGCCAGGCAGCTCTGGAGGCTGGCAGAGGAAAGGAGGAGGAGCCCCCTTCCCTCCTGCCGGAGCAGACACAAAGAAAGAAGTGGCTCAAGGAAGGAAAGGCAACAATAACCTCCCTCCTCTTGTCGGCTGGCTGGCTGGCTGGCCTCTGGCCCTTTGCAGCGCTCCACGTGGGTCCCTCGTGAGGTCTGGAGGCGAGAGAGAGAGAGAGAGAGAGAGAGAGAGAGAGAGAGAGAGAGAGAGAGAGAGAGAGAGAGAGACTCGGCCGGCCCACCCACGGGAGCCACTCCAGCCACTTTCCCTGAACTCCTCAGCCAGGGTCACCCCTTGGGGGTCTTTCATGGGGCACCAATGTTGCCTTCTCGGTGTAACTCCCAGCCTTCCAGTGCCATGAGGGATGGACCGGCCCTTGGGGAACCTTCTCCCTCGGCCCATGCCCAGCACACTTTCACGGACGCTGTGGCTCTTGACAGCCCTGGCATTCTAGCTATGTTTCCCCCACCGCCCAGGCTCAGCCTCTGCCCATCATTCCACAGACATGCTTGTGGCCTGAATTGTGTCACAGCGCACCACCCCAGGTGTGCATGGGAGAGGGTTTGCACAGGCTTAAGGCTGCCGCAGACCTCATGGCTCATTGCACCTGTGAGCAGCAACACAAGTGCGGCCTCCCTCCCTCCGGAAGGGAGCACACCGACCAGCCTCAGCCACCTGCTCACAGGTGGGCACGTTTTACTTCTGCTTCCAGGAGCAATGAGGACTTTGTGGCCCAGATGAATTTACCTCGGGGGCTGGATCCAGCACCCAGGCCATAGTTTGGTCACCCCTGTGCTAATTGATCAGTACATGCGGAAAAGGCAGTTTAAATGACAGATTGCAATGCATCTCTCCACAGTGGAGAAGGTGAACCAGGTGTCTGTGAGGGAGCCCTTCGCTGCACCATGTCATTTGCGTGTCCACCTGCCCGGCCCTTCAGCCCTTCCCATGGAGGAGAGACCTTTCCAGGGAGGAGGGTCTCCTGGCTGGCCCTCCCCAAAAGAGCCCAGCTGCCCAGAGGGGGTCCCGGCCTTCCCGAAGGGTGTGTGTGTGTGTGTGTGTGTGTGTGTGTTTGTCCTGCCTCTTGTCCTCTTCCTTGTCCTGGATCAGGCCCTGAGAAGGGGAAGACAAGGGCCTGGGCAACCCTTGGCTCTCTTTCCCAGCCGAGAGAAAGCCAGCCAGACGTGGCTGAGCCCTGCAGCTGACCTCTTGAGCCCTGGGAGAGACAAGGGAGGGATGTTCTCCCTCCCTCCTCCTGTGCCAGAGAACACGCATGGTTAAACATTGACAGGGCTGGGTGGGTGGGGAGGAGGATTGGCTTCCTTGGTTGGGAACAACAGCCATGGTAGGCACAACATGTACACATCTCCCTCCTGGATCATAAAACATCTCCCCTCCCCACCCCCAGTTCAACGTAGAAGTCCTGGTGGCACCAGGCCACCCCTCAGACCTTGCCCTGCCTTTGCTCTGGCCACAAACTATCTAGTACAGGGGAGGCCAAACTTTTTGGGCCATGGCCCAGTCATGTGGTTCAGCGGGCCGGTCACGTGGTTCCTCTCACCAGAAGCATAAGCACATGTGCCTTGTAATGTGTGTTTTGCTAGAGGGTGAGATAGATTTTAGGCTGCCATGTTCTCTGCTTAAACCAGGGGTGCCCAAATTACGGCCCACAGGCCAGATCTGGTCCAGACACCAATTCATCCAGCCCGCACCACCATCGTCACTCCTGGAAGCTGAAGTAAAACACGCCCGTATGGGTGTGTTTTACTTTTGCCTCTGGGAGTGATGAGGCCGGCGTGGGCTGGATGAATTGGTGTCAGGGGCCAGATCTGGCCTGTGGGATGTAGTCCCCCCCAATCTGGGGGTGGGGTGGGGGGGTAGCTAGGTGTATTTCATGTTTGTCCTCAGGTCTAGAAATCTGGTTTCTGGAAGTCAGGAAAGGAGGCACAAAAACCAAGCGCCAGATGATGATGATGCTGCTGCCCTCAGAGCTAAATATGCTTCTCTCCCACACCGCTTCATCATTTCCCTGAAGGGAATAGACAGAGTCTTCTTTCGGGTCCTGATCAAACCCTGGACATGCTCAAGTGGGGGCTGCTGGCGGACAACAACCTGTTGTGCACATGTGGAGAGAGGCAGAATCCATGGCCTTATTGACTGGTGTGCCGTTGACTGCCAGAAACAGGCACAAATGAGGAATTAATTTTGACCAACGACCAAGTGGCTCCGTTTGGGCAGCCCAGGGTTTGATCGAGACATGAAAGAACAGAGGGAAACAAACAGTGCATAGGGCTATCCACAAACCTGTTGAGGGTGAGCCTTGCAAAGGAGGAGAGGTCGAACCCTGGCATTCATTGTGTACAACCCGCCCAGAGTCCATTAAATTAAATTAAATCCATAGAAATCAAGGGAGCTGCTTCGCAGAGGTTTCCACAAGAAGGCTGCCTGCCTGCCTGCGCATGAACTCCCGAGGCTGGGTTAGGGCTGGAGCAATGCCAACTGATAGGAAAGTTTTGGACGGCTGTGTCTGACTGTTTACAAATGTCATGCCTTGACCCTTGCGTTCACCCTCGTCTCTGTGGGCAGGAAGTTCCCCACAAAACAAATGTTCTCACCTGGGTCCACACACACACACACACACACACACACACACACACACACACACACACACACACACACACACACACACACACACACACACACACACACGGTCCTGTCCCAGTGGAATTCTACTGGGACAGAAGGGACTCCTTTGGGCACTCCTGAAGGACTTGTGTGGTGCTTATCCAAAAAGTGGGGAGAGACTCACCGTTGCTACTCAGAACCCACCAAGCCCTCCAGGCTGCGCGGAAACAGTAATAATACTCTTTAGAAGTATTAATCACCGTGGGTGAAGCTGACTTAAATACCCAGCACAGCCTTCACCCTCTTTTCTTCCCTACAGCGGGTTTTTCCAGGGCTGTCAGAACAGGACTCCAAATCCTTCTTGGCTGCGGCAGGTTTGAAACCCAGCTGTGACATCCCTGGGTCAGCGTCACATCAAACCCCCACTGCACAAAGTCAACCCACAGCCACCTGCCTGCACATTCCCCAGATGTGCCATTCCCCATCATAGGCTTTATGGACTTTGTGGTCCATCACTTTGTGGCATGATCACGTACCTATCAATTCTTCTTTCTCTTTCATGCGCCATATCCTATTCCGAATATTGGCTATGATGATGGCTATCAGCCATGAAGATTGTCCTGGAATATGTGTGATGGCAAACCTTGGCACTCCAGATGTTGTTGGACTTCAATTCCCAGAAGCCCCCGTGAATATGCATGAATGGGTTTCCTGCAATTCATCCGACCCTTGTTGCTCCCAGAAGTGGAAGTAAAACCCCAGAAGAGCATTAACCATATGGGCGCATTTTACTCCTGCTTCCGGGAGTGACAAGGGCAGGATGAATCACAGTAAACTCCACCATATGGATTCACGGGGGTTTGGGATTCTGGGAATTGAAGTCCAAGAACATCTGGAGTGCCAAAGTCCACCATCACGGACCTATGCTAGTACAGCATTCCCCTTGGGGACCATCATCACCCTTTCTTCCTTGTGGACTTTGTCACCCAAGGCTGTTAGTCCTCAGGATGGTCGGTTTAGTTAACTGCCGCCTGACAATGGGTGTTGAGTTGCTGGCAGTAGGGGCTACTCTATGACCATAGCAGGATTACCCGGGCAGACTGCCACCTCTCCTTTGCGATTGGCAAATGGGCTGGTGTGTGTGTGTGTGTGTGTGCTTTCTTTTGGGTAGGGGCAAAGACCTATTTGCCTGCAAACCACCCCCCCCCCCAACCATACCCCTTTATATTTTATGTGCAGTCCTCATATCAGAGCCACAGTGGAAGTGATGGGGTGGTGGTGGCGGTGGTGGCAAAATCCAACCTGTTACCCAAAAGGGAGCCTTTCGGGGAGCCCTGGGGGTTCCCTCACCTGTCTGTTTCCTAGATCCTTTGTAGTGGCTTGAAAACTGTACCCCGCAGTTTAGATCTGGTGAGGGGCCCCATGCAGAGAGAGAGAGAGAGAGAGAAGGAGGGGTTAACTCTGGGAGGGGGAGGGATACCCCCCCCCTGGCTGGCCAGCAGATGGTGCTCGTGTCTCTCAAACACTCTGGGAGGCTGGTTTGGCGGACAGTTCTGGGTCCTGGGCAAGAGGTGGAGGTGACCTCCCTACCCCCCCCCCCAGGACCAGCCAGAGAGGACACCTGGGCAGCTGGGACAGGAGTGAGAAGGAGGAGGAGGAGGAGAGAGGCACCAGCTTCAAGTGGCCTGGATGGGCTACAGCAGTCTAACATCTGGAGCTACCCTGTTCATCATCTGGAGTGTGGCTGGTGGAGAAAACAACCTCTTGTAGACCCCCCATTCTCTCCCCACCCTCCGCAAACTCTCTTGGTGGGAATTTTTGGCCATCTGGTGGGGCACTTGGCCCCCTCCTGTCTCTCCTCAATCCTTCCCTGGGGTCCTTCTGCTTGGGTGATCCTGGTGGCGGCGGCGGCAGCGGCGGCGGCTGCTGTTGATTCCTGTTCCGAAGGCTTTCCTGCGGTTTGCAGATAAGGCCTTTTATGGAACATTGTGTTCAGAGGGAGGTTCTCAGCCCTGCCATCATAACAGTTACATAACTGCGGTGGAAGGTGTTGTTTATACCCGTTCCTCTCCCCATGGCACGCTCCACTCAGACACACACACACACACGCACACACACATGCATGCAGATGCAACATGCACATGCAAGGTTTTGGCTGATCTGTTTCCTCTCCACAGAATTTGGGGGGTGGGGGGTGGGTGGGGGAAATGTCGGTGCAATCAGTTTTCCTGTAGGGCAGAGCTGGTATTTTCAGCTGTCAGAGCGATACCTGCCACCCCCCCTGCTGCAAAGTGGGTTGTGCTTTGCACATCTGGTGTGGCTTCCTTAGATTTGCACACATTGGGTGTGCCTTCCTTCCACCACCACCCCACACACTTTTTGCTGCAGCTGATGCCACGTCCAGCAGGCAAGGCTTAGTGGGGTGAGCCTGTATCCTAAAGCAGGGGTGCCCAAACTTTTTGGGCCACGGGTCAGTCACATGGTTCAGTGGGCCAGCCATGTGGTTCAGTGGGCTGGTCACCTGGTTCAGTGGGCCAGTTACATGGTTCCTCCCATTGGAAGTGGAAGCAAAATGCACCTTGCGATCTGTTTTTGCAACAGGATGAGATGGGATTACGGCCTCCTTTCTGGGTGTCAGGATTTGCAGGCGCTTCTCTTCCACCTCTCCTCTCAGGGACACTGACTGTGGCTGCTCCACAGGGGCAAGAAGCACCTGTCTTTGCCAAGCCCCATGCCACCTGCTGCTGCACCTTCTGAGCCCCCAAGGGGTGGGTTCTGGCCCGCTCTCCCCAGCGAAGGTTCCCCATTTTGCCTCCAAGGAGGGCTTCTCGTGCCGGTGTGATCCGGGCGCTTGGCTGCAGCCTCAGATGTTCCTAATCCCTGAAAAGCAGAAGCTGTGGCTTCTTCCAACCCTCTGGGTCCATCATATGAGCCCAATTCACACGAGGGGGAGGGGGAGGGGGAGGGGAGGGGGGCAGCCAGGCAAGGGCTCCATGACGTCAAGCAGCAGCACGCAGCTTTTGCAGACTTCCTTCCTGGCCCATCCAAGGCAGGCAGGCAGGCAACAACAACGGTATAAAAGGACCAGAGCTATTCTTAGCTGGGCTGGTTGGCCACCAGCAGGATCAGAGCAAAGTCAGAGCTAGCTCGCTCTCTGCCCCCCCCAGAGAGCCCCTGAGAAATGGGGAGGGGGGCCTGTCTTCTCCCTAGACAGCTCCTTCCTGCTCACTTGTGCCTTCCCACAAGCCTTGCCCCATGGATAACACAGCTGGGACAATTGACTTGGGGGGGGGGGAGAGAGATAAAGTCAGTGGTGGGCTCCAAAACTTTTTACTAGCCCACTGTGGACGTGGTCTGCTGGGCATGGCCAGGGGAAAAGCCCACCTGAGTTAGGACTACTTTATTTCAAAACTTGGATGGGCTCGGCCAGCGAACGTGTGAACCTGCTGGTGCCCACCACTGGGTCTGGTCCTGATGCAGTCAAGGCAGAGCAGGGGGTGGGGGGTGGGGGTGGGGGCTCCCTTTCCCACCCCCAACCCCAAGGGCCCTCGCATGGCTCCTCTAGGCTTGCATCAGCCTCCATCCAGGATGCCTTTAGACTACTTTAGAGCAAAGGAAACACGGATGTGGAAAGAAAGAGGGGATGTGTGTGTGTGTGTGTGTGTGTGTGTGTGTGTGTGTGTGTGTGTGTGTGTGTGCGCGCGCGCGCAGGAAGGGATGTTCCAGGAAGGCAGGAAAGCGCCTTCTTACACTTGTTGACAAAAGCCTCCATGCCTCAGAATGTACCTTTATTAGGGCTGACCGAGGCATCCTCAGCTGGGTGGTGACTAAGCAGCCCTGGAGTGGGTCAGCAGCCAGGCCAGGCCAGGCCAGGCCAGGCCAGGCCAGGCCAGGCCCCTCCGGTGGGAGGTGAAGCAGGTCAGACCCATGGCTGGCCTGGGATACCCTGGCCTTCTGTCACTCAGAAAACACAGCCCTGGACTTGGCTCCAAGGGCCGGGCTGGGCCAGCCTTCTTCTCTACCCTGAAACCCCCACGTGTTTTGGGGCTACAACTGCCGGTGGCTCAGTGGTTAAGAAGCTCGCCTTGTTAGCTGGAAGGCCGGCCAGTTGGCAGTTCAAGACCCGGGTACTGCATGACGGATTGAGCACCCGTCTCTGCCCCAGCTCCTGACAACCTAGCAGTTCAGAAGCAAGACATTGCAAGTAGATATAAATAGGGACCACTTCGGTGGGAAAAGGTCTCAGGGATGTGAAAGGAGCCTTATTCAGGCGTCCCCTGAGTGGAGTTTCTCCAGCAAAAGTCCTTTCAACCCAGAATAATGTCTGACACAAAATTATTGTTACTACTACCATTGTCATGCTGAGTCCATTGGGAAGCCACCCAGCCAGGAGAGGTTGGCTTTACACCCTTACACTTCAGGTCCCCTAAGGGCGGTCTGGACACACATGTTGGTCAAGACCCCATTTCCTTTGGGGTTAGGGAGGGTCATGTGGTCATTTCATCTCAGGGGAACCCCACATCTTTTCCCTACAGAGAGCCAGGAGAGAGGCAACAACCCCCCCCCCCCCGGGTTGGTCTCTGGGTGGCAGAAGCTCAGGCTCTGCCCTGAGCCAACCCAGCCGAAGGTGCAGGAGGGACAGAAGGACAGAAAAGACGTGGATCCTTCCCATACGGGCACGTTTTACTTCCACTTCCAGGAGCGGCAAGGGTGGCATGGGCTGGATGAATTGCCATTGGGAGCCAAATCCGGCCTGTGGGCCATAGTTTAGCACCCCTGTCCTAAGCCATGACATTTGCTGTCCACAAAACCCCCATGGAGTCTCATTGTTCAGTCTTGCTCCACCTTTCGTGCAGCCAGACCCAACCTCTGGCCGGCAGGCAGGTCTTCCCCTTTCCCTGACCTTCTAAGGAACGGCCAGGAGAGCAGGTCACTTCCCTCTCGTCCGCCTCTGTGGCACAGCCAGCCCTGACCTGGCGGTCATTTAAAGTTTCTGGGAGCATGTATGCACAGCACGCCTCAGGGAAAGCTTTTGCGTCCAGGAAGGCCCTTGGGTGTGTCTCATGAGCAGAGCGAAGGATGTGGGAAAGAGAGAGAGAGAGTAAACAACTTTCCTTTCTTTCGTGTCTTGATCAGACCCTGGACTGCCAAAATGACGCCACTTTCTCATTGGCTTTGTCACTGATGCATGTCTCTGGCAGCATTCGGCAGACCAGCCAATGGGCCGGACTCTGTGTCTCTCCACATTCACACCAGCCCCCACCCCACTTGAGCATGTTAGTCTTGCCTTCAGCCTATTCAGGGTCCTCTGGTACCCTCCACCTTCAATGTTCTTCCTGGCCCAGTGAGCTCCTGCCTCCCTCTTCTAATTTGGTTTTGCTCTTGTGTACCCTCAAGATAGGGACTGCAATGGCTCAAGTGGTTAAGGCACTGACTGGGAGGCAGAAGGTCAGCTGTTCAAAACCCGAGTACTGCAGGACGGAGTGAGCTCCCATCTCTGACCCAGCTCCTGCCAACCTAGCAGTTCAAAAGCAAGAAATTGCAAGTAGATAAGTAGGGGCCACTTTGGTGTGAAGGTAAATAGTGTACCGTGCACTCCGGTGTCTAGTCATGCCTGCCACATGACCACAGAAACCTCTGCAGAAGCAGACAGTGCTGGCTCTTCAGCTCTGAAACAGAGATGAGCACTGAACCCTAGAGTCGGATATGGCTGGATTTCAAGCAAGGGTGACCCTTTACCTTACCCTGAAGAATGTTTGTTCTTGCCATGAAGCTCTTCCTGGATCTGAGCCCGGGTGGACTCGAGGCTCAGATCCATTCAGGGGGTGTCAAATGTCCTTCTCTTGCTTCGTCCTCTCAGCGCCCACTGCTGCTTCTCTCCCCATCTTAGGTGAAGCAATACCAACTAGGGGGTCTATGATCTCCTCCTCCTTCTCTGTACCCCCGACAAAGGGGTACATGGAATGAGCCTCCATGAAGATTGTGAAACAGTGCGGGTAGGGTGGGGTGGGGGGGCAACCTTGCCAGGCAATCCTTCCAACACCAGAACAGACTGAAGTAAACAGCTGACTGAAATGGGAACTGATGATGAGTCAACCCAGCCACAACCCAACACAAAAGGAGGCTTGGAAGGTCAGTTGCTTAAAATGTTGGCATAAACAATAATGAAGATTGCTTCCAATAAATACACCAAGTGCGGGAAAACAGGATGGGGCGGGGGGGGGAGATATATCAGATCATTAAGTGATGGAGGAGGAGGAGGCCAAAAGGCTGAGCAACTTATTGTGCCTTCTGTGTGGATGGGTGGCTGAGGGGGGCTTTTGCATTGGGGGTGGAGAGCATCAGATGAAAGGAACAAGGGATGAAATTCCTTGCCAAACTAGCAAATCATGGGATCAAGTTCAGGGGTGCCCAAACTTTCTGGGCCACGGGCCGGTCGCGTGGTTCCTCCCACCAGAAGCGGAAGTAAGATGCAATCTATTTTGCAACAGGAGATAGATTTTAAGTTGCCATTTTCTCTGCTTAAACCAGGGGTGTCCAAACTATGGCCTGTGGGCCAGATTCAGCCCCGATGCCAATTAATCCAGCCCACGTCGCCCTCACCGCTCCCAGAAGCGAAAGTAAAATGTGTCTGTACGGGCGCATTTTACTTCCACTTTTGGGAGTGATGAAGGTGGCACGGGTCGGATGAATTGGCGTCAGGGGCTGAATCTGGCCCACAGGCCATAGTTTGGGCACCCCTGATCTGGTTGGATAGAAAGGGAAGGATCTCAGGAACTCCAGCGACAAAACTGTGGCCCTGTAGGGAAAATGAGCAGCTTGTAGCAAAACACCAGTCCCTTGGTGGAGGACTAGAAAGGAATCGGCACAACCCATGAAAGAAACAGGGAAACCTAAGGGGGGAAAGTGGACAGGAGAGGCCCTTGAGCCCAAATTTCCACCCTGGATGAAGTGAAGGAAGGAAGGAAGGCCAGAATGGGAAGGATCTTATTGAAGCCAAAAAGCTGAAATATTTCCAATCATAACAAGCCTCGCTACAGACAAAGCGCCCGCAGCGCCTGCCAAGAATGGGAGCCTGGTCTTCCTTAGTCCTCCTCATGCTCCGTGGCTGACTTTCCCCCTCCACTAGTGGCACGGCTTCTCTCCTGCCTTTGTTTTCCTCCCTGTGTAAACACACTCAGGTTCGCCCGAGTGTGGGGACTGCGCAGGGCTAGGCTGGCAGGCTGGCAATGCCAGGGGTGTCCAGGTGGAGCTGGAAGGAGCCGGTGGTGTTTCTGCCCACCAGAGCTGACCTTGTTGGGCAAGCAAGATGCGCACCAAGGACCCAACTCAGGAGAAGGCCCCTTGCTGCGTTCCTGGGGGCACCACAAGCCCTCGGCTGCTGCTGGAGAGGGGAAAACCTTCCAGTCCTGGGGCAAAAGCCCACTTTTGGTGTCAGAGGGAGCAGGACAGAAAGAAGGTTCTGGAAGCAGCCGGAGAGAAAGGTTCACAGCAACTTGCTATTCACATCTGTGGGCCAGGAAAATATAAACACCCCTCTCAAAAGAAAGCCCAGCAATGAGGATAGACTTTTGGATCCCATGCAGCAAATGGGTGTCAACCTTGTCGTGACTGGAGCAGGTGGGGTGTGGGATGTGGGGGAGGAAAAACATGAAATGGGCCAGGCTGAAACTTTTGCCTGGATACATCTTGCTTGCATTTCTTTCAAACATTTGCAAGCAAGCGTAACGTTTTGCTCCCAAAACAGTCTATTTTAAGCCACGGAGATGAAACCATGAAAGGTGTGCCTGTCGGTTTCCAGATGTTTCCCACAGTCATCCATTTGAGCCAATGTTCAAATGGAACCGCGATGGGTGCTTGCAACACGGTTTGAGTGAGACCCATCTGGAGAAAAAACACCGGGGAATGGCACTTACTCCGAGGTGCCACAGCCGGAGGCCCTGTGTGCCGTCCAGCAGGAAAAAGAGGGAGGTGGTCCTCCGGCCCACTTTATCCTCAGGAATGGATGCCTGTCAGGGCGACAGATGGGATTACTTCTTCTTACCTTTAAGAACAACCTCTAAAGCAGGGGTGCCCAAACTTTTCAGGCCGTGGGCCGGTCATGTGGTTCAGTGGGCTGGCCACATGGTTCCTCCACCGGACGTGGAAGTAAAACGCGCCTTGCAATCTGTTTTGCAACAGGATGGGATAGATTTTAAGCTGCCGTTTTTCTCCGCTCAAAACAGAGGTGCCCAAATTTATGTCCCATGAGCCAGATCCAGCCCTTGGTGGCAATTCACCCGGAACGCACCACCCTCGTTGCTCCCAGAAGTGGAAGTAAAATGGCCCTGCCTGAGGATCTGCCATACACACACACACACCCCCACACACACACACACCTGCAGGCAGTGTCCCTTTTACAAATCCCCTCCTTGCCTCCAGAGCCAGAAGCCTGGATGCCTGAAACCAGCCCCCCACCCGCCCCCCCACCCTGTTTTGCTCTCTCTCTCTCACTCTCTCTCTCTCTCTCTGTGGTCTTTGGACTTTTGCATTGCCAGATGTGGATCTGTTTGCTTTCTCCAGCAGCAGCCCCAGCCCTGGAAGTGCTGCTTCAGCAGAAAGAGGGTTCGAGGCCAGGGTGGTGGGATGGGAAAGAGAAAACAACTCTTTCTTTCTTTTCCTCCTCCTCCTCCTCCCACGGTATCAGCGCTTCCAAGATCTTTGTCCCTGGACACTTGCCCAGTGGAAAGTAGGGATGGACACAGGAGACCTCAGAGGTGAGGAAACACAGAAAACAAGTTTTGGAAAGAAAAAAAACACCAGGGCGAACTTCAACTCTGCTGGCTTTGGATCCTGATGTTGTTGTTTTCGACTTTGATCTATAAATAGCGCTTCCTGCTCCCTTTGCGGCTGACTCAACCATCCGGATTCCTTCCAGATGTGGAGGGCCTTGAGAGATCAGGGCTGATGTGCGTCAGAGTTGGCCGGGTGGACACAACAGCTTTGCTCAGCAGAGAGTGGACAAAACAGGCCTTCATCGGCTGGGCTTGCGTGACAGCCTCCCCCCCCCCCCCGGGGAAGCCTTCCGTGAGTGTTAATGGGGGGAAAGGCCACGAACCCCCGGACAGGCGCAAATGCACATCTCTACAGTTCAAGTGTGTTCCCACGCATTGCCACCAGCCAGTGGATGTCATCAGCTCCTGTGACATTCTGCCACACGGGCTGATGACATCCATAGCTGAAGTAAGTATTATTGCACAGCAATGAGGCAGGCCAACTTCTGCTTACAATATGAGTTCGATCCTGATGGGCTCATGGATGACTCAGCCTTTGATTCTTCTGAGGTTGGCAACATGAGTCCCCAGCATGTTTGGAACAAAATGAATTGGCCAGGAGCAGCCCAGAAGTGCAATTACTATGGCAAAGGCTAACATTGGGCTGTTCCTTCGGGTGCTAAACTGAAATTCATATTTAGGCGAGGAATTTAGTGAGCTGAACTAATGCTGCCTGGAGATTGGAACTACCTGACCACTTGCAGTTATTGTGTGTGTGTGTGTGTGTGTGTGTGTGTGTGTGTGTGTGTGTGTGTTTCTACTTGGATTAACCAACAGGTTCTTCCAAGCAGCCTCCTGTACACTCATCCCTTCTCAAGAAAATGTTGCCCTTTGCGTTCTGCCACCGAGAGAAGGAAGGCAGCCAGCAAGATCTGTTGGTCATTGTCACATTTGGCAACATGTATCCTGAATAAGCATCACAATATAACAATGAGAGAGAAAAAGAACGAAGCACAGGCCATGCAGTCCAGGTGTAAAATGAAAATCTGAGTTGAATAACATCTGTTACAAGCCATTAAACCTGGGGTGCCCAAACTATGGCCCGTAGGCCAGATCCAGCTCCCGGCAACAATTCCTCTGACCCATGCCACCCTCGTTGCTCTTGGAAGCAGAAGTAAAATGTGCCCATATGGATGAATTGGTGTAGGGGCCAGATCCGGCCTGTAGACCATATTTTGGGCTCCCCTGGTTTAAGCAGAGAAAATGGCAGCCTAAAAATTTATCTCATTGTGTTGCAAAACAGATTGCAAGGCACATTTTACTTCCGCTTCACAGTGTGAGGAACCATGTGACTGGCCCACTGAGCCATGTGAACAGCCCGCGGCCTGAAAGGTTTGGGCACCCCCGATCTAAATGGCTTGGCGCAGGCTGATGGAGGTGCTGAGCGGTTTGAGAGAGAAGACGAGGGATGGAAAGATGGTCTGGCTTTTGGGAAGCGGGTGTGCATGTCATGCCCACTTGAGAGTCAGCTGCCCATTTGGCCTGTTTGCCCACCAAGGGAAGCTTATAAACAGGGCTTTCTTCTCCAACCGGGGAAGAACGCATGACGTGCCATGTTGAGCAACAGTTCTGCTTTAATTCTTTTAGCTGCGCCTTCTTCCTGGAAGGCCAAGGAGGGCAAACAGAAAACAAAAGACATCCCATGCGTGGGTTCGTTGCCAGTCTCGTCACCCCTGGCAAGGAGGCATGGAGAGGGGAGGGGAGGGCTACACCATGTGGCTCCTGGCCTTTTCAGGGAAGCATCGTGGTGGGCGGGTGAGGAGCTGCTGCCCCATTGATTTCATGCGCAGCTTTCTCTTGGGCTTGGCTGGGCTCAAGAGAAAGACGGACCCCAGGAGGGACTCACAGTTCAGGCCCAGGACTGCACAGACCAGCAGACTAGGGATCCTGGCTTCCACCGCCCCCCTCGGCCTCCTTGGAGTGGCCTATGGCAGCTTCCCCAAGCTGGGCACTCAGTGGCAGGAAGCCTTGCGGAGCTCAGCAAAGCAGAGTCAGCTGTGTTTACACAGGAGGAGAACATGGAATGTGAGCCCTAATCTCTGCTTACATAACTGGGCTGCTTCGACAATAGGAGCCACAGGTGGCGTCTGTAGGGAGAGGAATGTGGGACTGGCGCTCTCCTAGGCGCTGTGCCACTCTCCCAGCTCACCTGGACTGAACCTGGATCCCAGAAGCCAGACTTTGGGAGGGGGAGGGGGAGGGCTTGGCGGGAGATCAGCCTCCCTTTTGGGACAGGTTTAGAGGGGGGCAGAGAGACCCTCAACTGTTTCTCCAGGTGTAGTTGCTGCCCCCTCTCATCTGGGCAGGAGCCTTGCAAAGAGGGTGGCAAAGCATGGAGTTTGAACCGGGCAGTGCCCTTTCCTGAAGGATACCCCCCCCCCCCCCACACACACACACACACCACAACATGTTCTATTTTAAGCAGGTGTATCTGGCCTTATCAGCAGAACAGTTCAAGGCAAGTAGCAACACTCAAGCCAGGCAGCAGAGATGAGAGCCTGCACCCAGGCAGAGCAAAGGTGTCTGGTTCCTATCTCTGTCATGAAATGTAGGCAACTGGGTGGTTCCACGACCCCCAGGCCTGGCGTAGCATAACCATTTTAGCCCTTCTTCTACTCATTGAGATAGTACCTGGCCAGGCGACCCTGCTGTGATCGTAAAGTAGAGCCTAAAGCTAGCGACTCAAAGCCAATGGTCATCAGGTGGTGGTTAACTCACCTGACCATCACCACCACCACCCCAGGACCCATGGGTTTGGGTGGGGAAGAAGGGTGATGGTTTCCAAGTGGATTAAATGTTCCCACTTGAATCCCTCTTGATGGAGGGTAGCAGGTTCATCCATCCTGGCCTGGGGCTGAGGAGGACTTTGTGTGCCCAAAGGGCCCAGGACCAGAAAGTGACTCACGGAAATAAATCCATGGTACGATGGGTGTCACGCTGCGATGTGGAAGGCAAATGGAGGGTCGCTGCATCATAGGGTTCCCAGGACAATCTTCATGGCTGAACATCATGATGATCGCCTATATTCGGAATCGGATATGGCACAAGAAGAAGGAGAAGAAGTAATTGAGAGGCATGACTGAGATTTATCAATCCACAGTGCGAGAGATTAACCCAGGACCCAAGGCTTTGCTGGTTGGGGCGTTTTTTGGAGTCACACCCCTCCCCTTCCCAAAAGCAGCTCTCCCAAGCCCCGACAACATTATGCACAGGTGTGTGTGTGATGGGGGGGGGGAGGAACGGTGGGGGTGTAAATTGGTCTCCTGAGGCTAAATCCCCACAGGGCCACATCCACTGAAGCTGAAGGCTTCGTAAGGGCACCAGTCCCTTGCCCTCTTCTCTGGCTGGAAGAAATCCCTCCCTCTGCACTCAGCTTCAAAAGGGCTGCAATTAGCAGAGCAAGGGGGGGGGAGGCTAATCCCTAAACCCTTTGCCAGCCCCCCCCCTCACCTCTACCATTGTGCCTGGGGGGGGGGCTGGCAAAGGGTTTCGCTTCTTAAGCCTGGATTTGCACCAGAGCCAGAGATCGCCCTATCCAAGACCAACACACTCTCTCACACACTACTTGGTGTTATGATTAAAGCTCTTGAGCACAAGCCCAGGGCCTTTTGTTTAATCGCCAAGGCGCTCCAGAGCAGGGACACTGAGGTGTGTGTGTGTGTATATGTGTGTGTGTGTGTGTGTCAGGGATGATATCATACTGCCATGAACTACATGTACCGTAATGCACCGCTCGTGTAACCCTACCCCCTCTGACCTCCTCTGACCTCACCTAACCCTATTAAAGGACCCTCACCTACCCAACGACCCTCTCTCCTATCCTGACCACTGATCCTCACTGACCGCCATGCGGCCAGTGGAAATAAAGAACTATAAAGGCAATGAATGAGTACTGGGGTCTTTGGGCCGAACCATTCGGAAACCTCTAACAATTGGTAGCAGAGTTTTTGGTTTTTGCCCATAATTAACCCCAGAAAGCAAAAATGACCAAACGGAAGACCCAGACGAACAAAGGGGGGGCCAAGATGCAGGCCAAACCCAAGGGGCTCAAAGATGGATCCAAAACCGGAGATGACCCGCACACGATCCAGGTAACCGAGCTCCAGAAAATAATCGCTGGGAAAGAGACAATCTCCATGGCAGAGCTACTGGCCCTGATAAACGACGGAGGCGAACGCTCCAACGACAGCGCGGTAAGCTCCACCCCGGGGACCTCTGTGGCGGGAACACCAGACACAACGCCGATCCCAAATCTGGCCGACCAATTACAGATGGTGGCCTCAGATTCAAATCATCTGGTGGGGAACCCCATCGGGCCAATGATACCCAGGGACAACCCAAGCGGGCCGGCAATGCATAAAAAGGAAGGGACCCTGAGACCCGGGAGCCTGGATGCACATACCCCAGAAACGTGGGCCATGCCAATCCTCAGCCCCCAGACAATAGAAGGGGAGTGGGAGACCCCAAGAGGAAGACAAGCGCCTAAAAGGGACACCACCAGCAGCATGGCTGAGTCTCAAGGGGGGGCAGAGGCCTCCCCCATGACAAAGGGCCAAAGCGGACGCGAGGGGCATGGGGAACTGAGAACACAAGCAAGGGAAATGAGAAAAGCAGAAGCCTACCGAGACCTTTTGCCCATCCCATCCGACCGCGGGAGAGGCTCCGAGGATGATGCAGACCCCCACGCCAGGCCACGATCTGAGGAGGCGGAGTCCTGGCGCTACGGAACTCCCCCAGCCCAACAAAGAAGGCGACATCCCTCCTACGACTCCGCATGGCCTCCCAACCAGGAAAGCAGCCCCAGCGACGGAACTGCACTCCCAGTGAGGCTCCAATCACGGCAAGCAGGACCTCCGGAACAGAGATCCACCCACCTCGAAGACCAACAACGAATGAGCTCTGCGCAGACGCAGATAAGGCAGCAGAGCTCCCCCACTGGCGAAGAAGGAGAAGTACAAGCCCCAACAGACCAGCCAAGCACCGAGAGGAGAAAGGGCTCCCCCTACTGGCAACCAAAAGGGGAACAGGCGGGACTTTCAAAACCAACAATATGCGTACCCATACCCTTCTGCCAGTTTAAAGGCAGCCCAGGACACCAGAACTATTCAAGCAACCAAGCCCAACAGAGCCAACTGCCAAATAACTTCCCAACCCTCGGCATGACTGGGAAGAACTTTATGGACTGGAACCAACAATTTCAGGTACTGTTAATGAGGGAGGGGGCTTTACACCTAATTCAAGACCCACCAGAGAAGCCATGGTCCATGGAGGTGGACAGACTGCATCACAGGGCATTTTGCCTGCTTTTGGGTACCATAGATGCAACTATGTATGGGTGTATTCCAAATGAGTCAACTGTCTATGATGTTTGGGGGAAATTGTATAACATGTTTTATTGCAAGAACAGGAGCACAACGTGCTTACTGCTGAGGGAGCTGTACGCATACAAGATTAAAGAGGGAGATAGCATGGGTGAGCATCTGATGAGATTAAGCAACATGAGGTCTGATCTCATAAGAAGGGGCGAAACCGTTACTGAACAGCACCTAATCAGCATCATCTACAATTCTTTCGACCCAAGTTGGGATGACTTCCTGACCCAATTAGACAACACCAGCGGTGACAATGTCACACTGGACTATGTCACCAGGAAACTTATAGCCGAAGACAACCTCAGGAGAAACAGGGCCACCATACGCAGGGAGAATAGGCCACACAAAAGGGTAGTTTTCACAGAACCCACAACACGTAGGGAAGACAGGCCACACAGGAGGACAGTACTCACAGAGCAAACCAGCCCAACACGGGAATGCTACACATGTGGTTCCAGAAGACATATAAAAAGGGACTGCCCAAGATATGCCAAAGACAGGAGGGATGCGAGATACAGCCCTTCACATGACCGAACACGCCATGATGACACGCCGAGGCCGAGACGCGAGTCACGAGACGAGTACTCAAGCAAACTAAGAGACAACGAGGATAGAGATAATAGACGGTGGAGATCACCCAGTCCAGGCAGGCGCCCTAGGCCCCAAAGAGACCAAGAGAGACACGAGCCTGATTCTATAAATGCAGTGAAACACGGCAAGGGAAGTAGACGCCATGAGACAACCAGGCCCACGGGCACCCGCCCGCAACGCTGGCTGATCGATTCCGGGGCCAATACACACACATCATGCCACAGAGAAATATTTGATTCTTTTGAAGAAGACTCTTTTAGCATCAAGGTTGCCAATCAGGCACACGCTAAGGTAGAAGGCAGAGGCGACATACACATCCCTGAAATTGGACTGGTCCAAAACGTCCTTTATGCCCCACGCATTCCATATAATGTTTTAGCTACTACTAGACTCACAGAGGACCCAGACCTGAGAATAATCTTCGGAAACAAGAAAGCATCCATTGAAAGAAGGGGAAAGGAAATTGGAAGAGTGGAAATCATAGGCGGACTACCATACTTTATTGCAGGGGAAGACGAAGAGGAACAAGTCACCATAGGATCGCTCGACAGTAATGAAGAAGAAGAAGCACAGGAAGGCACATCAGATGAACCCGAGGAACAACAAAATGAAGGACCAGAAGCGGAAGCGGATGACCTCCACAACTCCACCAGGGATGGAGAGGTCAACAAAATGAAGAAAAAACACCAAGGATAACCATAGGGAAACCAGACCATGATGAGTGTGCACACTTACTACACAGAAAGTTAGGACACATAGGTTTTCCCACCGTCAAGAAAATGTTGGAATGCTCAGAGGGACTGAAGGTCAAAGGCTGCAAGAACTACCTGGACTGTTCTGTATGCAAGAGCTCGAAGTCCAAAACTGAGCCACGACCAAAAACTTCGGCCAGGAAGTCAGATCACCCATTCCAGCTCGTACACCTCGACTTGGTAGGACCTCTCAGAAGATCAATAGGCCAGAAGAGATTTTTCCTAACAATAGTTGACGACTTCAGCAGGTACGGTTACGTATACACGCTTAACAGTAAGGATGAGGCGTTCAGCAAGTTTAAGGAATTCCACACAAGGGTGTGGACTCAACACAACGTGAACGTGAAGCAAATGATGACGGACAGAGGTTCGGAATTCCTGTCAAAAGAGTTTGAAGAATGGATAAAGGAGAAGGGGATGCTGCACTTCAAGACTGCACCATTCTCAGCCTTCCAAAATGGGGTGGCCGAGAGAAGAAACGGGGTACTACAAACCATGATCAGATGTGCAATAGAAGACGCAGGTTTAAGCTTCTCATATTGGGGAGAGGCGCTGCTGTACTCCAACTACACGTTAAACAGGCTGTGGTCTAGTGTTCTCGGTAAGACACCCTATGAGGCAATGTACAACCGAAAACCCAAGCTGGCGCACCTCCACGTCTTCGGCGTACCTGCAGACGTGCACATACCCAAGCAACTTAGAAAGAAAGGGGACAAGATAACCAGAAGGCTAAGGTTCCTAGGCTATGAGCCAGGTTCGAAGGCGTACCGGTTCATAGATCACAACCAGAGGCTGGTAGTTTCAAGATCAGCCACATTCCACGAGCACGCGAACTGGGGCAAGATACACGCGAATGAAGTATTGATGAGCGATCCAGAGCATGAAGGGGTCAAGGCAGCACTGCCCGTGGCAAGGCCTGACCAACCAGGAGATACAATATGTGGCAAGTCTGAAACACAAGGAGCACGCGCAAGCACCACAGACGCAGGAGACGTCGAATCCCCAAGTCCCACAAAAGAAGCGCCTAGAAGGTCAACCAGGTCGACCAAGAACCAAACCCCGAGAAGACTGGAGGATTATGTTCTGAGCATGGAGACCTACCCCGAAACACCAGCGAGCTACGAAGACATAGCAGAGCTACCACCTGAAGAACAGGACAAGTGGAGGGCGGCCATGGAGAAGGAAATGAAAAGTCTCAAGGACCTCGCCGTATATACACCTGCAAGGGTACCTGAAGGACAAAAGACGGTGGGAACAAAGTGGGTATTCAAGGTCAAACAGCTAGAGGACAAACAGATCCTGTACAAGGCCAGACTAGTGGCCCAAGGTTTCACTCAACGATACCCAGATGACTACGAGGACACATATTCTCCAACGGTGAAACCAGAAAGTGTTAAGGCCGCATTAGTAATGGCAACAGTACTTGGAGAACAAGTATATCAATTCGACGTACAGACAGCATACTTACACGCACAACTGGATAAGGAGATATACGTCAGGGCTCCACCCGGTTTTGGACGCAGCAGTGGAGAAACATGGCTGCTAAACAAGAGCCTTTACGGACTCAAGCAATCTGGTAGAAGATGGTACGAGTGCCTAGCTGAAACCATGAAGAAATTGAACTTCTCTCCAGTTAGAGAAGACAAATGTGTCTTCTTAAGAAAATCTCCAGAAGGGGTAGAAAAGGTTCTGGTTTACGTCGACGACCTGTTATACTTTGGGAAAAGCAAGTCTAGATGCGATGAGTTCGCCAAAGGCCTACAAAACGAGTTCTCACTGAAGAGTCTAGGAAAGGTGAACAAATACCTAGGGGTACATGTGTCAAGGATAACGGACGGCTTTGCCATATCTCAGAAGGAGAAGATAATCGAGCTCCTCAACAAGTGTAATATGACCGACGCCCACCCATGTGGGACCCCCATGCAGACGGATTTCGTAAAAAACTCCCACGAGGAGGGAGAACCATTCGAGGACATCACACTCTATAGATCCATCATCGGATCACTCTTGCACATCGCCAACTGGACCAGACCGGACATCTCGTTGGCAGTGAACCTTCTCTCACGTCACTCCGGCAACCCAAGGGCCCACCATTGGGTGGCCGTCAAAAGGCTGTTGAGGTACTTGAAGGGTACCATGGACAGAAAGTTACTGCTAACCCCTCAAATAAATGACAGGATAAACATTTCATGCTATGCTGATGCCGACTGGGCCGGGTGTACAAAAACCAGAAGGAGTACATCCGGCTACATAGTGATGCTGAATGGCAGCCCCATATATTGGCGCACTGAAAAACAAAAACTGGTCTCCTCCTCCACCGCTGAAGCAGAGTACGTCTGTCTGTCTAACGCAGCAGATGACCTGATCTGGATAAACGAGCTGATCTCCCTCATCTGGGAAAAACCCAGCCTTCCCATTATCATTCACGAGGACAACAAAGCAGCCATAGACATGGCAAGGGCCGAATGTTTAGCCAGGCGATCCCGACACATCGATATCAAGTACAAAAAAGTAAGGGAACTCATAGGGGGAGGCTTCATAGACCTGATACATTGTGAAACTCAAGAACAGGTAGCGGATATCCTGACCAAACCACTCCCATTAGCCCAACACAGTTATTTGCTAAATGGCCTACGCCTTAGTGAGTAGGAGAACAACAAATCCAAATCACATCACGTTCTGTCCGTATGATCTCAGAAGGGGTTTTGTCAGGGATGATATCATACTGCCATGAACTACATGTACCGTAATGCATCGCTCGTGTAACCCTACCCCCTCTGACCTCCTCTGACCTCACCTAACCCTATTAAAGGACCCTCACCTACCCAACGACCCTCTCTCCTATCCTGACCACTGATCCTCACTGACCGCCATGCGGCCAGTGGAAATAAAGAACTATAAAGGCAATGAATGAGTACTGGGGTCTTTGGGCCGAACCATTCGGAAACCTCTAACAGTGTGTGTGTGTGTGTTGGGCATCCAGCCATCTGAAGAGAGAACAGAGGCTGGAGGCCCTGTCATCGTGTGTGCCTTGGCTTATCTTGTCACTAAGGCCATCCCAGAAGAAGCCCAAACACTAAACCAGGAGTGCCCAAACTACAGCCCATGGGCTGGATCTGGCCCCCAATGCCAATTCATCCAGCCTGAGCTGCCCTCATC
This sequence comes from Bradypodion pumilum, assembly GCA_035047305.1. Classification (NCBI taxonomy): domain Eukaryota; kingdom Metazoa; phylum Chordata; class Lepidosauria; order Squamata; family Chamaeleonidae; genus Bradypodion; species Bradypodion pumilum. The sequence goes on along the minus strand of JAWDJD010000011.1, from coordinate 436,712 downwards.
ACTCCCGGAAGTGGAAGTAAAATGCACCTGTGCGGCCCATGGGCATAGTTTGGGCACCCCTAGTTTAAGCAGAGAAAATGGCAGCCTAAAAATCTACCTCATCCTGTTGCAAAACAGACTGCAAGTCGCGTTTTACTTCCGCTTCCAGTGGGAGGAACCACATGACCGGCCCGCTGAACCACGTGACCAGCCCACGGCCTGAAAAGTTTATTTTATTTTGAGACATATTTGTAAGTTGTCTGTTTTGATTTGTTGTGCGTTCTGTCATGTTATTTGATATCTGCTTGCAGACCGCCCAGAGTTGGATACCACCCAAATGGGCAGTATTTATTTATTTATTTATTGAATTTATATCCCGCTCTACTCAGGCACACGGCGGACTCAGAGCGGCAAACAACAAGTTAATATATAATACATACAGTTACAATAATATAATGATACGAATACACAATATATAACCAATACAGTTACAAAGAAACAATATTCCACAATGGTGCATAGTATCAAATACACAATATCGAAACATATCAGAGGAAAAAAGGAGGGGAAAAAAAAGAAACCTATCAGGAGAAATAGGTAGAAATAAACCGCTACAGAAATAGTCAAAGTCACACCCGCCCTTGCCATCCTCCTGGCTGATAAAAATATTGTGTATAGAAATAAATAAATAAATAAAGTCCCCATTTGCTGAGCATAGGACATGAGGAGGAGGTGAGAGTGGGCCAGGTGCCGTGCCAGGTGCCACATCTCCCAGACCAGCTGCATGCATTTTGTTCAGGAAAGGAGCACCGGGCAAGGCATGCCCCTTTGTGCCAGTGAGACTCAGGGAGTGCCAGGCCTGTGAGATGGCATTTATTTGAGAAGCTGGGATGTAGCCAGGGTTGCCGTTAATGGGGATATTTAGTACCGATTTTGGACGATGCTGCTTGGAGGGCGAACGGAGAGGGTGCCGTCCCTGTGGGTCGCATCCTCTGGGAACTGAGAACTCTCTTTCCAGGGCCTGGGAAAAGCCATGGGAGGAAAGAAACCAAGCCATGCTCAGTGTTTCCCAACCTTTGGTTTTTGGACTTCAATTCCCAGGAGCCTCAGTTGCTTCCCCCCAAGCCATGGACTGCCCTACCTTCCTGGGAACAAACCCACAGGTGGCTTTTCAGGAGCTCAGCCTCAACACTAGTGAGAAAGACAGCAGCTCTGAGCACGCACAGAAAGCCTTTCTAGTCTGTCTCCACCGACTATATTTCACACACCTAGGCTCAGTAGGGCATCCTCCTCTGCTTTGAGCAGGCATGGGCTGCCCCTCCTTCCGGCCAGAGAGGCTTCGCTCCTGGCTTTCCGACCTCTGCCCCTCCTGGCTGGCTGGCTGGCTCTTTGCTCCCCTGGCCTGTGGGCTGGCCTGCCCCACTTCCCTCTTCCAGGACATTTTTAATAGGAAGCACGTCCTCTCCTCCTCCGAGGGCTAGATTCATTCCAAGAGTCACCTGAGGTCTCCCCAGCCTGAAACCTGCCGGTCTTTGCCACAGACACTCTTTGTATGGGGGGCAGCATAACAACACTTGTGCCAAGCTCCCGCCACGTGTTCCACCCATCCACATCATTGCCAGGCCTCGGTTTGGCACTTTGACATCCCAGGGAGCAGGCTTGCTGCAGCACGGCTGGGAAAGGTAACCTTTCTGGACCCAGGAGTCTCGTCCTGCTAGAAGCCCAGGTGGGAAAATGCTGAGAAAACAGCTGGTTTAAAAAAGGGAGGCTGGATGCAAATCTCCACCACCCATTCTGAGATGTGGCCAGATCAGGTAACCCCATCCCACCTCTGTTCCTGAAGGGAAGGCATGGGGGAAACTCTAGTGCTGTGATGGCGAATCTTGGCACTCCAGGTGTTCCTGGACTTCAATTCCCAGAAGCCCAAGTCTCTGTGAATCCACACGAATGGGTTTACTGCATGTAGTCATAGTAAACCCATTCATATGGATTCACAGAGATGTGGGCTTCTTGGAATAGATGTCCAAGAACATGCGCAGTCAACCCATTTGTGTGGATTCAGAGAGACTCGGGCTTCTTGGAAGTGAAGTCCAAGAACATCATGGTGTCTAGTGCCTACCTCTGTGATGGTGAACCTTGGCACTCCAGATGTTCTTGAACTTCAATTCCTAGAAGCCCAAGCCCCCGTGAATCCACATGAAGTGGTTTACTGCGATTCATCCGGCCCGCACAGCCCTCGTCGCTCCCGGAAGGGTAAGTATATTGCGCCCGTATGGAGGAAGGGTTAACCCAGAAGAAACTTAACTGTATGGGTGTGTTTTACTTCCACTTCTGGGAGCGACGAGGGCTGCATGGGGAGGCTCTCCCAAGTGCCCCGGACAGAGGGCTGTGCTTCCTTCCTTCCCAGGGAAGGTTCCCTCGGGACAGACAGCTGCTCTTCACACTGGCAGAAGACACTCTGCCTGTTGACAGACCTTTTATCACCCCGGCACATGGATTTCATGCAGACATTGAGTTTTGCCATTTCAGCACGGGTTGTTGTTGCTTTATCGCATCACAGTTATGGACTTAATGTTTTTACTGCTCCTTTGTGAACTCTCTGCCCTGAACAATTTCTCCAAAGGCTGGCCTGTAAATCCCCTAAATCAATAAGTAACTAAGCCAGAGGGCAGAACGCGGGCAGGAGCATGGCAGAGGAATGCAGCCTCATCTCAAGCCTTCCTCTTCTCTCCCTCCGGGCCTGCAGGAAGTGTCCAGTGGAGTGGGGGTGCATCAGAGCTCCCTGGTCTCATCCTGCCCAGGAGAACTTGATGCTTGGGAGATGGGGAGCAACTTGGTTGTGGGGGGGGGGGACTCCCCCTTGCCTTAGTTTTGCTTTCTTCAACCTGCAGTCTCTGTGGAGGGTTTAGGACAGGCTTTTGCAATTTACGACCCATGGGCCATACCCGGCCCCCGATGCCATTTCATCCTGCCCTTGACATCCTCACTGCCCAGAAGTGGAAGTAAAACACACACTGTGCGTGTGCAAAACACTGCTAAATGCATTCTGCACATGCGTGGCATGTGTTTTACTTCCACTTCTGGTTGGGAGGAACCATGTGACCGGTGTGATCGGCTGCCCAAGAGGTGTGGTCAGGCCTGCTGCCTGAAAACATTGAGAATTGCTGGTTTAGAAAGACTCCTCCCAAATTTCTGGAGAGCCACGGATGCTGCCAGTCAGAGCTGGGAATGCTGGTTAGCTAAACCAAGGGCCTGACTCCATAGAGAGCAGCTGTCTATGTGGTTTTTAGCCCAGCCTGTTCTGTCCCTCACTCATGATCTACCTCACTGAGTGAGCAGTGGCTCAAGTGGCTAAGAAGACGCTGACTGGGAGGCGGCAGGTCAGCAGTTCGATTCCCGAGTACTGCAGGACAGAATGAGCACCCGTCTATGTCCCAGCTCCTGCCAGCTTAGCCGTTGGAAAGCAAGACATTGCAAGTAGATCAATAGGGACCGCTTCGGTGGGAAGATCAACAGCATTCCGTGCGCTCTGGTGTCTAGTCATGACCACGGTATGGAAGCAGACAGCGCTGGCTCTTCATCTTTGAAACAGAGATGAGCACTGAGGCCTAGAGTCGGCTACGACTGGCTTTATTCACGCAAGGAAGACCTTGACCTTTACAAAGAGCATTTATAAACTCCTTCTTGCCATATTGCACCAGGGGGCTCTGGAAACCCTTGGGAGAACAAACAAGGAGGGAGGCCATGTAGGCAGCAGCAGCAGCAGGAGGAGGAGGAGGAGGAGGAGGAGGAGGAGGTGTGTGTCAGTCTGCGCCCTGCCCCCCCCCTCCCGCGGTTTTCTCCCCTTCTCCTTCGCCCCCGCCAGAGCAGCAGGGAGGGCCCGGCCCCCTCCCCTCCCCTCCCCTGGCCTGGGCCGCCCCATATAAGGCCAGGCTGCGGCAAGGGAATCCCGTGACGCCCCAGGAGGAGGGCGCCCCCCCCCCGCCCACTGCCGCCCCCGCCTCTCTTGCTGACTCATTGTTTGTGCCCAACTCGGCTGGCCATTGCTATGGGGACCGCCTGTGCCCGCCCTGGAGCTGGAGCTGGAGGGGGAACCCCGACTCCCGCCCGCCCGCCCCACGGCCTGCCCGAAAGTGGCAACCGATCCTGGGAAGCCGAGGCCACGCCGGCCGCGCTGGGCAGCTGTGGCGGGCAGCTGTGGCGGCCACCCACCCACCGACTGGGCAGGGGCGGCTACAGCCCCCTCCCCCCTTCTCTCACATCCCTCCGGGTTTCTATCCCCCCCCGGCAATCCCCTCCCCCATTATGTCCTCTCCCCCCTTCTCTCTGGCCACCCTCTCTGCGCATTTGGGGGGGGGGGGCGAGGAGGAGGAGGAGGAGGAAGGAGAGGCCCGAAAGACAAGACCGAAGGAATCGCCAGTCTTGCAAAATGCGGACATTTCCTAGCGCGAAGCGGCCGGCCGTGGAAGCCGGAGAAACCATCCTAAACACGGGCCTCCTTTGCAAGGGTGCCCAGACTTTTTGGGCTGTGGGCCGCTCGCGTGGTTCAAGGGTGCCCAAACTACAGCCTGGCCTGGGGGGGAGGGGTCCTGGGGGTCCAAACATTGTCGAGCACCCGTGACTTAAGGTCACGTCTTCTCGTGGATAGTGCAAGAAAATTACCAATGAGAATCTCAAAGGTTTGCGGCAAATGTTGCGCCAGGTTCGCGCATCACGCACACATGCGCCCCCACCCCCACACAAGGCCTGCACGAGGAGGGCCCAGCAGGACTTCTGCTTGCGCAGTTCATGGCAGGCTTAGTTTTCCTTGGCTGCTGCTTCCTCCTCCTCCTCCTCCTCGGCCACAGCTGGAGCAGAGCGTGTTTTCCATTCCCCCTTCCTCCCGCCCCCCTTTCCGCCAGAACAACCCCTGCACGCTCGTACCTTTCGCTCCCTGAATGGGCTCCTTCTTGTGCCGAGTCCGACCCCTGCCCCCCTGCCTTGGCCTGGCGTGCTCTTCTACCCATCCTTCCACGGGGCCTGCTCTGGGGGCAAGAAAGCGGCCTTTGTGTTCCTGCGACTTCTCAGGGGTGGGGGGTGGGGGGTGGGCAGCCAAGGTTGAAGCCACTCTTGGACCCTAGCCAGGATTCTAGATGGGGGGGGGGATATTTTTTTCAGAAGGGATGACAATGTCACACACACACACACATAACATTGTTTCACTTCTGCTTCCAGGAGCAACAAGAGTAGCGTGGGCCAGATGAATTGGCATTGGGGGCCAGATCCAGACAGGGGGCCATGGTTTGGGCACCCCTGGTTTAAGGCTCAAGGCAGGGAGAAAGGAGGTGGAGGATGAGTGTCGGATTTCTGCGCCATCTGACTCGGACGGAGGTGCGGCTCCTTCTCATAGAGTTTACTACTCCTTTGCAAGCCATTGGAGTGGTAGCCCACGTTAGTCTGCGGAAGCAAATTCACCAGAGAGGAAAAAACGAAACGAAAGGAAGTGAGTTTCATCTGTGAAAGCAAACATTCAAATAGAGCAGTTCATCTTTAAGGTCCCACAATGGTTTTTATTTTATTTTTGGCTTTTTGGTTTTGTTTACTCTTTGATATCCTACGCAAAGGGTGTGCAAAGTTGCACATGAAGAAGCCGGTGAACCCTGGGTGGAGAAGGTGAATCAAGGCCAAATGTCATCATTGCAGTGGGTAAAAGGAGAGAAACGCCTACTTTTGTGTGCCACCGCTTGCAAGGGCACAAAAGCACGGGAGAGTGTAGAGAGGCCTGCTGCCTCCGCCTCAGTCAGATTGTGGTGTGTTTTTAACCACAATTGGGCGTACCCTGGTAACGGCAACCTTGTGTTGCTGCCTAATCTTCCTCACAGCAGGTCAGGCAAAGGGAACTGCAGAATGAACTCACCAAAAGATAACACAAAGGAGATGTGATCCGTGTGATCCATTTTTAAATCATAAAAAATGCAGAGAATTTCACATCTAGTCTAGACATGGCAGGAAGAAGAAAGTTCCTGGTGTGACTCTAGCCCAGGGGTGCTCAAACTTTTTGGGCCATGGGCCAGTCACATGGTTCCTCCCACTGGGAGCAGAAGTAAAACATGCTTTGCCATCTGTTTTGCAACAGGGTGAGATAGTTTTTAAGCTGTCATTTTCTCTGCTTAAACCAGGAGTGCCCAAACTACGGCCTGTGGGCTAGATCTGGGCCCTGACAGCAATTCATCCGGCCCACACTGCCCTCGTTGCTCCTGGAAGCGGAAGTAAAATGTGCCCATGTGGGCACCCTTTACTTCCGCTTCCAGGAGCAACAAGGGTGGCATGGGCCGGATGAAGTGACGTCAGGGGATGGATCTTACCTATGGGCCATAGTTTGGGCACCCCTGCTCTAGCCCCATATGATCAGGAGTGTGCAGGGCACCATGGGAAGGCACTGGACAGGGAGTGGTGGGGGTGCCTATTTTGTGGTTTGGATTGGGGGGGATCCCATACAATGCTAGTGGCACCCAAGGGTGCCAGAGGTGAGGGTGGGGTGGTACAAAGCCCGATTGCCCGATATACCAGCACATGCCTGCATATGATCTGCTGTAACCAAGGGGCAACAAACGTGGTTTTCTAGGGATTCTTACGGGGTCCTTTCCTGGCCTTTGCAGTAGGGACCCTGGCGGCCTCCCGTCCATTCAACAACCTGACCCAATCTTACTCAGCTTCTGAAACCAGACAAGACGAGGTTTTTCTTTCCTATGGTGGGTTATGAGAACAAGGCAGGGAGTGAGGAAGGCAGGATGCCTCTCCCTTTGAGCATGGCATGCCATTGTGGGCATGAGAAAAGACATCAGATTACCTGTTTTCCCACCCAGTAAGTCTGCCTCCCACACATCCCCTGGGGGGGGCAGGCTGTGGTGTGGGTGCTGTGGGAGAAAGCAGGCCGCACAATGGCTAGGCTATGAAATACCACCCTAACCACAATCGTGGCCTTTCTGGCGTCAGTGAGGGCCCAGGTAGGGGTTGGGGGTTGGGGTGGGGTGGGTGCATAGCTGTGCATTTCCAAGCTTTAACAGGCTTGGCTGTCTTTGAAGTTCCTCCTTCCTTCTGGGTTTCAAAGATGTGGGTTTGTGACTAATTACAGCACGGTCCCACTAATGATGGCTTCCTTCACGTAACAGCAGCCTCCCGGTGCTTGACGAAGAAATTGGCCAGACCTCTTTGAGCCGGGGGAGGGGGGGAGTTTGGGTGGTGGTGGGGATTGTTGGTGGGCTAGCTTGAAACCAACCCTTGAGCACAGCCTGAAGGCTCTTACTGGGCTCCCAGTTCATCTCCAATCCTTGCCGTGGAACCCAAGTGGAAGCGATGCCAGGTCTGGGGGTGGGTGGGTGGGTTGCAGCATGGGAAGAAGTGAGGGTAGCTTGGCCCAGGGGGCAAAAAAGGGGCTAGTTAGGGCTTTAGAGCTAAGAGCAGAGCCTGACACCTGCCATGGGCCAGGATGCATGCATACACCCTCACAGAAGGAGATGCAGGACCCAGGTGGCATCCTGCTGCCTGGCCAGTCCTGGGTCTTATCTGCACATTCATGCGAAAGTATGTGCAGAATTGGGGAGCTAAGCCTTAGAGGAGAGAGAGAGAGAAGTGTTTCAAACTGCTAGGTTGTCAGGAGCTGGGGCAGAGATGGGAGCTCACTCCATCATGCAGCACTTGGGTCTCAAATTGTCGATCTCCTGACCTTTCAGTCACCAAGCTTAGCCTCCCCCTCCCCTTCCCCCCTGCCACCACCACAAAAAGATAAGATTTATACACACACTTCAAGATGGTTCTTTGCGTTTAAGGCTGCTGGACTTTGCACTTTCTCTCCACCTCTGAGCCCAGCAATGATGAGGAAGTCTTCAGGATTTGGAAGCTCTTGGTTTTTAAAAAATAGAACTTTAGTGGTCCAATAAATGGACTTCCTACCTATTTATGGCTAACCTTGCCACTCCAGATTCTGTTAGATGCATGATAGAAAAGTCTGTGAAAAAGTCACGTGAAAGCAAGGGTGGAGTATGTGCATGGAAAACTGCCTGGCAGGGGGACCTTCCCGGGGCCATGTTGGAGTAACCCCAGTGCTCCCCCCACTCCCCATACCAGGGATGCCCAAACTATGGCCTATGGGCCAGATCTGGGCCCCGATGCCAATTCATTCAGCCCACACTGCCCTCGTCGCTCCTGGAAGTGGAAGTACAGACGTGTTTTACTTCCGCTTCCAGGAGCAACGAGGGCAGTGTGGGCCCGATGAATTGGCATCGGGGCCCAGATCCAGCCCACAGGTGGTAGTTTGGGCACCCCTGTTTTAAGCAGAGAAAATGGCAGCTTAAAATCTATCTCATCCTGTTGCAAAACAGATTGCTAGACATGTTTTACTTCTGCTTCTGGTGGGAGGAACCACATGACTGGCCCACTGAACCACATGGCTGGCCTGCTGAACCCTGTGACCAGGCCACAGCCCAAAAAGTTTGGGCAGCCCTGCCCCATACAATAGAGAAGGACAGCTCAGCCAGGGGCTGGGCTTCTCCTCCTCTGCAGAGAAAACGCCATCCAGCTCTGGCCAGCTGGTGTGTGTCAGCTTAACTGGCATGATGGGGGTGTCCGTGTGAGGGAATGCCAAGTCAGAAATGCTCCAGACAGATGGGAGATTAGCTGAACGCTGGGGGGTTGGTGCACAACCTCTGGGTTCCTCGGCTAGGCTCAAACAGGCAGAAGCATAGATTGGGGTTGTGTTTAGATTTGTAATTGTGTAAAGGAAGTGGGGGAGTAATTAAGTTTGAATTGTTTGGAAGTCCTAACACACCCCACAAGATCTTTTCACACTTAACATGCTTCCTAGCCAAAAATAATTAGTCAGACACACAAAAAATCAAGGTAAAAAGAAAAAAAGATATTTATACTCACTATATGCTCAGAAGTCTTGATGGGCAGCAAGTTTTTTAGAAGATGAAGATTTAGGTTAGTTGCTTTAAAAAAACAACAACAAAGAGGTTTTACTTCCTTTGCAGCAGGTGCCCAAACTATGGCCTGGGGGCCAGATCAGGCCCCCGAGGCCAATTCATCTGGCCTATGAAGCCCTTGTCGCTTCCGGAAGCGGAATTAAAATGTGCCCGTATGGAAGTAAAATGCTTCCGGGAGCGATGAGGGCTTCGTGGGCCAGATGAATTGGCCTTGGAGGCTGGATCAAGCCCCTGGGCCATAGTGACCAGCCCCCTGAACCATGTGACCGGCCCATGGCCCAAAAGGTTTGGGCACCCCTGTTTTACAGCCACTAGAACAATAGACAGACTGCTCCCAACAAACAGGGAAGAAGAGATGAGAGTCAGAAACCAAAGGGCAGGGAAACAGGGGCTTTTCCCATTAGTTAGGGAACAATCAAGAAAGTTAGTCCAGGAGGAGCATGCGCCCTCTCTGCCCCAGGATTATGTGTCAACTCTTTGCATACTGAACTGCAACATGCCCTTCCTAATCTTACAGGCAGGAGGGTGAAGTATGGGGGTGCTCTTTTTGAGTGGACACTTGCTTGGGCTCTCGTCAGGACCGGAACCTTTTCTGGACATTGTTGTCCTCTAAGGAGGCACATCAAGCCCAGGTTGCCATACAGGGTCCCAACGACACTCAGGAGGATGTGGCAGGCTCTGGACCCAAACCCCTGTCATTTTGTCCTCGCCTGCCAACTTCCCATGTCATGCGTTGCACTCTCCTTCCATGAACAAACACACTTAGTGCAATTACATAACTGACCCAGACAAAACACAGTTTTTGTAGCAGGATAATTAGAAAAGGAACTTTAAAAAACAACAACCAACAACCCTGAAATGTCCAGGATGTTGGGGCACAAGAGACCAGAGGTGCACCGATAACCATCTGCCACTGTCAGGCTGCTGGTGGTGGTGGGCTGTGGGATCGATCGATGGGCTCTCTTGGCTTTCTTCAGCTGCAGGCTCAGAGGCTGAAGGCCAGTGAGGGAGGAGGAGCGGCCATGGCTTGGTCTTGCCGGAGGCCTTTGGCCGAACCCAGGCTCAGGGCTCCTCTCTTTGAAGCTCTTAATTGGGCTCTCGGTGTTCCTGACTCTCAGCCCGGTCTCTCCTCATCATTCACACCCGCAGTAGTTCAGACAGGTCTGATGTCAGCCTGGCTTGGAAGCCACACTTCACAGCTGCGGCTGCCAGACTGGCCCCGGTTGCTGGGCCAAACCGCCCAGCCTCAAAGGCCCCGAGCCCAGTGGGGGCCCGTCTGGATTGGACCCCACTGGGCATCAGGGGGACTCCTAGGCATGCCAGTCCCTGCTGGGATAGGCCCTGATCAGGGCAGCCCTCAGGAATTGCCCTGAAGGGACCCGGCCAGTGTGTTGCGTAAAAAGCCTGAAGGATGGATAGGGAAAGAGGATCAGAAGGGAGCCTGCGGAGAGGATAAGCCTGCAAGAGCCACCCCTCGGCCCTCTGGCACACCAAATGTCTTTAATTGGGAGATCCTTCCCAGTGGGAGAAGGCTGTCAGCATGGCACCTTTGGCTAACAAACTTTAACTTCAAAGCAAGAGAGGGGGAGTTCTGTCTGTCTTCCTTTGCAAAAACCAAGGAAAGCTGCCTGGCAGGGGGACCTTCCTGCGGCCAGGCTGGAGTAACCCCAATGTGCCCCACTGCTCCCCATACCAGGGGTGCTCAAACTACTGCCCGTGGGCCAGATCTGCCCCCCATTCACCTGGCCCACACCACCCTTGTCACTCCCGGAAGTGGAAGTAAAACACACCCATATGGGCACATTTTACTTCTACTTCTGGGAGCGACAAGGGTGGGTTGGGCTGGATGAATTGGTGTGGGGGGGCCAGATTTGGCCCACGGGCTGTAGTTTGGGCACTCCTGGTATGGTGAGTGGGGGTGCAGGTGTGCAATGCAATGCCAGCCTTCATGCAACACCCTTTAACACACCACTGGCAAAAACAAGGAGAACGGAAGGCTGGCAGGAGGGAGAAGCAAGAGACAGAACCGCTGGGTGGAAGAAGCCAGCACGGCGGCAGAAGTGGGCAGACCACAGGTTCTCCTGGGCTCCCATGAGGACAATGTCTTGAGCACATGCGTTGGGCTCACCACCACCACCACCACCACCACCACCACCACCACCACGTGTCCTAGAGGAAGAGCAGAGCTCCTCCATAGTCTGTTGAATGGAAAGTGTCCTGGCAAACCTGGCTCTCTTGGAGCATCAGCAGCAGTTCACCTGGGTTGAACATGCCCCCCCCTGCCTTGGTTGGGCCTGAGAAAGGTGTGTGTGTGTGTGTGTGTCTGGCACTCTGGCCCAGTCTCCTCTCCTTGCCCAGCCAAGAGGTTGGGCCAGAGTGGCTGCTCCATCCCAGGATCTCTGGCCTGGCTGGTGTCTCTGGTCACTTGGCTGGTTCCTTTGCGTTCCCAAACTGAGAGAATCAACATTACACAAGCCCGTTTGTCCTTGATGCCCCTTGGGCTTCTTCGGGGCCAGAGGACGGAGAAGCTCATGGCTGAAACCGGAGCGGTCCACACACCTCAGATGCTCCCAGCCCTGTCCAGACAGGGCTTGGCCGACCTGATCACCACCTTGTGGCTGTATTGACCCCATTGGTCCAGTGCCCTCTTTAGCTCTCGGCTCCACCCCAAACACTCTTTGTCCTCTCGGGCTTGTCTGGGTGCCCAGAAATCTTTCCCATGGCATGGGGCACTGAGTCCTTGTCCCCAGGGCCTGGACTTGCGTCACAGCGGGCAGCCAGAGCTAATATTTGCTGTGAAGCCATGGTGGGGAGATGTCCTCGTTTCTTCATGGAAGGACTTGTGCAGGCTCCATCATTCCCGGAATCAGACCGGTGTGCCAGCTTGGTAGCCTAGCTCATTTTTTTTTGCCTCTATTGACAACTCACCCTGCATGGAGCCAAGGGGCAGTGGGAGGGGGCAATTGCCTCCTCAATGAGCTGAGCTCCATTTCATGCAGGGGGTGCTGCCGTCTCCTGCTCTTGCATATGAGCACTGAGGGGGGGGGGGGGCTGGGCTCACATGGAAGCAAGCCCAGCCAGGAGGTCTACTGGCCTCAGCCATAAGGATGTGGTTTTCTTGGGGCCGCCTTCTCATGTTTCCTGCATGTGGAGGTTGTCGCTGCAACATCATGACCCCCGCCCCCCAGCTTCTGCCTTAGCCTCTGGTGCTCAGGGTCTAGTTGTTAATTCTAAGTCAGGGGTGCCCATGCGCCAGATCTGGCCCCTGACACCAATTCATCCAGCCCTTGGCGGTGTGCCCTTGTCGCTCCCAGAAGTGGAAGTAAAACACACCCGTACAGGCACGTTTAAGCAGTTAAAATGGCAGCTTAAAATCTATCTCATCCTGTTGCAAAACAGATTGGAAAGTGTGTTTTCACTTCCACTTTCGGTGGGAGAAACCATGTGACCGGCCTGCTGAACCACATGACCGGCCTGAGACCCAAAATGTTTGGGCACCCCTGTTCTGTCATCAACATCACAACAGCTTGTTTACGATGTGCCTGGCAGCTGGCACAACTAGAATGACCTGTGCCATTCTCATTCTCTCGGTGGCACTGGCTGTTTGGGCTCAGTCCAAAAACGGGCCAAGTCACAAACCAGTGGCTTTGTGGGAACCAGAGGAAGGCGTCAGGGAGTGCCCCCGCCACACCCCAGCCAGGCTTGCAAGGCAAGAGGTGGGAGCTTTCCTGGCACAATTCCTCCTTCTCCTTTTTGGAAGAGGCTGTGGGAATTCTCCCTGTGCCAGCTCTGCCCATTATCCCAAGAGGAAGTCCAGTGTGCCCAGGGAGGGGACTCGCCTCAGGAACTGGGGCAAAGAAAGGGAGCTCGTGCCAGTTTAAGGAAACTCTTCCAGCTTGGCCATGAAGCAGACCCAAGGGTACAACTGTGCAGATTTCCCACAGCCTGAGGAAGGAGGTAGACAGGCCAGCGCCAGCGGGGGAGGGAAACTTGCAGGGAACACTCCAGGCCTGGCAGAGAAGATGCCCAAAAGCTAGATGCCACCTTGCAGTGAAAATGTGCTGGACTGTGGTTGCATTGGGGTGGTGGTGGTGGTGGTGAGAATCCGCAGAAGAAGGAGAAGGAGGAACAGGAGGGACTGTGCACCTGCCAGCATGTGACAATCTCAATGAGTCAGTTATTTTAAACTACAATCCCCATTTGTGGGTGTTTTGGAGCATGTGTGGAGTGCTAATCTGCAGAGATTGCTAGTACAATGCACCTTATACTCAACTAGGGGCTGGCAAACAATGTGCTGATGGCAGGGAGGGAGGGGCCGCCCCCCAAACCGCGGTGCCTCGGCCCTTCCCCCAGTTTCCCCCCCCCCTTCACGGCCCGTGTCTCCCCGGAGCGTGAAGCGAAGCAAAACAGCAAAGCAAAGTAGCTCCACAAAGATGGTGCCCTGGAAGATGGTGTGTGTGTGTGTGGGGGGGGGGAGGGAGCCAATGAGTCATCCCTCTCCCTTCCCTTCCCAAGTTCTGTGGAAGTCAAGAGGCGATGCGCTCCCTTCTCCACGGCCAGGCAGAAGAAACCGTGGGCCCCTTCAGAGCCAGCCAGGGCTGCTGTGTGTGTGTGTGTGTGTGTGTGTGTGTGTGTGTGTGTGTGTGTGTGTGTGTCAAAATAGCCATCCGGCCCTCAGAGTGTGTGACCCGGCCCCCAGCTTGAAAAGGTCAGGAACCCCTGGCGTATACATAGCCTCCCAGGTGCCCCTGCTGCCTGCTCTTGTGAGTGGCCTCCTGGCAGAGAGAGGGGTCCCAGCAGAGTAGAGACCCCCTCCCCTACTCTCACTACTGAGCAAGGCGGCTTGAAAGGGACAGAAACTAAGCAGATAAAATGGCCCAAGAAACTTGTTTTGTTTGTTTTTCATGTGCTACTTGTGAGGCATCTGCTAGTAGAGAGTTACACAGACAGTTTAAATAAAGACATATTCTTTACCAAGCTGAAGAAAAGTTGCAAAGGGGTCAGAATTGACTGCACCTCCTTCCTTCTTCAGAGAGGGTCTCTGTAGCTCCCCTTGCCTGTCCTGCCAAGCCACTGGTGGCTGTGGAGACCCACTTTCTACCTTCAACCCACCAAGAGAGCCCCAACTCCATGCAAGAAGCATGAGGTGCACTGGTGGCGCTGGGGAAGCAGGGAGTGCCACTTTTTGGAAAGGGTGGTGTGCAGTTTTCCTTCTGCTGGAAACACCTCCAGGCAAGGCGGAGAAAGCAAATCACGCCACATTGAGCGTGCAGAAATTAGACATTGTTTGTGCTTCACCGACGCCCAATCAGACCCTTGAAGGGTTCACCTTGCACCGTGTGCAGCTTCTTCACTGGCTGACTGTGGTTCTTCTCCTATGTTTTATAAGAGAATCCTTCCCAGTTCTGTGAACAGGAGACTGAACCAGCGCTCCTTTGCACCCAGAGCCAAAAGCAGTAGCTCTCATTTGGATCCTGACCCACTTACTGCCATTTGTCAGGCAGCAGATAAGCAGGGTGGGTGGGAGGAATGGACAAGAATAAATCAGGGATACCCAAACTAATGGATGATTATTCACCAGGGATACCCATGGACTGGATCTGGCTTCCAATGCCAATTCATCCGGCCCACACTACCTTCACTCCCGGAAGCGGAAGTAAAACATGCCCGTACAGTTTACTCCCACTTCCAGGAGCGACATGGGCAGGATGAATTGGTGTAGGGAGCCAGATCCAGAGTGTAGTTTGGGCACCCCTGGTTTAAGGAGAGAAAATGACAGCTTGAAATCGATCTCATCCTGTTGCAAAACAAAATTGCAAGGCACGTTTTATTTCCACTTCCAGTGGGAGGAACCACATGACCGGGGAGCCCCCAGCATGAAAAGTTTGGGCACCCCCTGTTCTACACAGTAGTTCCCTAGGAACAAAGCTGTTTGCTTGAAGGGTGTTTTCACCTTCTTCACCTGCAGGATTAAAGCCCCAGGTTGAGGGTGCTGAGGGGGGGGGGCATGTTGTCACTTTGTTCCCGGCCCCACTGCTGCTCATCCAAGACTTTTCTTCTCCCCGCTCCTCCCCCCAGTAAGAACACAAAACTTCTAATGGTATATGAAAAAGTAGCCTTTATTGCAGTATCTCAAGATTTACACCATCAGAAAAAAATGTCGAAGGAGGGCAGTATTCATCAAAGGAAGAGGAGGAGGGAAGGATTGATCCTGCAACCTTCTCCACCCCACTGGCATTTGGCCCACGGCCTCTTGTGCTCGTCCACAGGGCGGTTGGGTAAAGCAGTGGGAATCCAAGAGAGTCCAAGCGTCCAACAGAAGTCTTCTTCTGCCACTCTACCGGGCTCCCTCCCTCCCCACTCAACGATACTCTCTCCAGACTGAGAGTCCTTCCCTGCCCCTCCAAAGGCCACCTGTGTGTGAACCATGCTGTCTTCTTCTTCTTCTTCTTCCACCCCTTGCCCCCACCCCAGACAGGCTGGCTGAGGGAGGGAGGAAGGGAGCAGAGGAAATGCTAGCTGAGAACCCAAAGGTCCAGGACAAATGGCGTCCATTTCTTCCATTCCAAGGCAACGCAAAAGAAGGCAGGCTTCTCCTCTCCTGTTCAAAAACAACCAGCATCCAGAGTCTTTCTCCCCAGTTAACAGTCTTTAGCCCGGCACCAGAAGCTCCTGCCCTGTGAGAGGGTCTCCCCCTCCCCCCCTGTGGGCACCCTCCTCTTCAGAAAGAGAGGGCCAGGTGGAGACAGGCAGCCAACCTGGAGCACCTCCATGGGAGGCAAGGCCTCGTATGCGCTCCTTTCTGCAGGAAGACCATCTTTGGCCCTCCCCGCATGGGCAGGCACAAATCAAGGAAGCCCCTCATCAAATCAAGGAAGCCCCTCATGGAGGGGAGATGGAGGGCATTGCTGCTCTTGAGGCTGTAGCCCCATTTGGAGTCCTCCAAAGGCATTGAGGAACCCACTTTCTTTCAAGGAGGTTGAGTAGAAAGAGTTCTGTGGCTCTGCCCACCCCATGGACAGAGCCACCTTACACTGCAGAGCCCAGATGGTGCTGAGCCGGGGCAGCTGCCCCCCGGGGCCCTCTCTGGGGCTTCTCTGGGGCAGTGGTGGCCACGGGGCTGGGTGGCTCGTCCTCCACTGGCAGGCGGGACTGGAACTTCTGCAGCTGCTCTGGGCTGGCCAGGTTCTTCAGGAGGCTGTTCTCCCACTCCAGCTGGGAGTTCTTCTCTGCCAGTTCTTTGATCTGCTCTTTGAGGACTTCCACTTCTTCCCGAACGGCGTACATCAGGTGGTTCTTGACCAGATCCTACAATTGGAGGTGGGGGGTGGAGAGGAGGAAGAAAGGGTCTTGTGAGCCCAGGGCACTCATCTAGGACAGGGGTGCCCAAACATTTCAGGCTGTGGGCTAGCCATGCGGTTCAGGGAGCCGGTCACTATGGCCTGGGGGCTAGATGTGGTCCCGATGCCAATTCATCTGGTCCACGAAGCCCTCGTTGATCCTGGAAACGGAAGTAAAACATGCCCATAAAACGCTTCCAGGAGCAATGAGGGTTTCGTGGGCCAGATCAATTGGCATTGGGGGGCACATCTGGCCCCTAGGCCGTAGTTTGGGCACCCCTGGTCTAGGAGCAAGAAGCCCCACCTCAAAAGCCCAGGCCCCTCCCTCCCTGGCTTAACCGCTCCGGTCTGGACTTGGGGGGGGGAGAGAATCACTGCCTGCCAAAGAAGGGGTCCCAAAGACCCCTTTCCTGGCAGGAGAGGCGGGGAACAAGACCCCTCCCCTCTCCCCGGGGAAAGGCGGGTCCCGCCAGCCCCAATCTCCTCCGGCGGCCCCGGGGTTCTTCCAAGTTTCAAGGCACGAGAGTAGGCAGTGGGTGCCCCCCCCGCATCATCATCATCATCATCATCATCCCGGGCGACGCGGCTGCAAACAAAGGCCCGCCCGGTCCTTCCTCCCCCCACGTCCCCCCTCCTCCACCTTTGCCGCCACTCACCATGGCTTGCTCGATCTTGTTGTCGATGGCGACCACGCTGGCCCCGGAGGCGCTGCGGGAGACAAAGCAAGGCAGAAGAGAGAGACACGGTGAGGAAGAGGAGGACGTCGGGGGAGCCCAAGAAGTCCAGAGGTCCTTCCCCTCCCTCCCTCCCTCCCTCCCTCCCTCCCTCTGTCTCTACCTGTTGTCCAGCTTGACCGAGACTACGTCCCCGCCCAGCAAAGAGGAGAAGAAGGAGATGGAGAAGTTGTGGAGCTGGTAAACCCCCACCTCCATCGGGTTCGGATACACGCCGGTGCTCATGGCTGCGGGCGGGCGGGCGGGCGGGTGGGCGAGGGCGGAATTTAAGCAGAGCGAGCGAACGAGGGCCGAGGGAGGAAGCAAGCAAGGCCGGAAGGGCTCTCGAGTCGAGCCAAGGCACCGCGCTGGGAAAGAGCGAGAGAGCACCGAGCCTTTTGTCTGTCTGTCTGTCTGCTTCGCACGGACACCCGAGGCCAACCCCCGACGGAAGACGGCTGCGCCTTCTTCGCCGCCCGCCCGACTTATATAGTAGGGTGGCCCGGGACACGTCACATGGCCTCAGCCTGGCATGCAAATGAGGCCACGCCCACTGCCACGCCCGGCTTCGCCTTCGCTTCGACGACGCCCCCGCCGCTGCAGTGCTGCGGGACTAGAGCCGTCTGTCCGCGCCGCCGGGTTGTCGTCGGTTCAGTCGCGCTCCCCTCCCCTCCTCCTGCCGCAGACCCACCCGGCGCGGGAAGGGGGCAGGCAGGTTGCAGCCAGCCCCAGGCCAGTTCACAGGGCCTGCGGAGAGGTCTCCGAGAGAGTAGCGCCAGCAGCCGATGCGCGCCTCCTCCCAGCCCCCCGGGCCGGTTTAATGGGCCGCCTCGGCCCCCACGATCCAGCTCTGGTTCGCAGGCTGGAAGCCTACTAGGCGCGCTTTCAGGGGAGCCGCCGACCACCGCCCGCAGGCAGCAGCCCCCCCCCTCTCCGGGAAAAGGATCACCCGCGGCAGGGGCTCCTCCTCCGTCGCCCGGGGCTCCCCCCCCCCACACACACCCCTCGGCTCTCCCCCCCCCCGCAGAATGTATGTTGCACCTAAGCGGTGGTGGTGGTGGGGGGGGTGTGTGACCAAGGCGCGCCTCCCTCTGTTTTGTTTTCCTTCTGCTGCAAGGGAAGGGTTGTTGCCAAACCGCCGCCTGGTTCCAGGAAGGCAAAAAGCGCCGTCCAAGTCTAGGACGAGGTCGGCAGGCAGGCAGGTAGGGTGAAGATTACATAAAATAGGAAGCACTCCTGCCAGCCACCGCCAAAACAGGCTCGGGTGACTCGGCGGGGACCTTCGCAGAGACCACGCCCCACGCCACGCCCCCTCCGTTCCTCGCGTGTCAACTACGCGCTTTTTCTCTCTGGGCGAGGGCGACCCCTGGCGGCCTCGGCCGGTACGCGGAGCAAAGCCCGGGAGGGGGGAGGGAGGAAGGGGGCGGGCAGGGTGGTGGACGTGGTGCCCCAAAGCCAGGGGGGCGGGGGGCAGCGGCATGTGAGGGTCACGTCGGAGCAGCAGCCGTTGCCAATAGGGGAGCAGCCAGAGGCATTTCCACGGAGGAGCAGGGGTTGTGGTCGCAGCAGGTACCCGCTTGTCCCCTCCTCCTCCCTCCAGCATGATGCTCTGTTGCCCTCATCCACTTCCTTATGTGCCCATGCTGGCAGCAAAACACAGGCAAGAAGAAGCCCATTTGCCCACTTTGCGTGGAGAGAACCCACGGAAGCCCTTTCTCAAAGCCAATTTTCTCAGCAACAGCCCAAAACATACCCAAAAGAAAGCAAAGCTCCGTTCAGAATCTCAGCCATGCGTGACATTTTTGAAGTGATTGCCCTGCTAGTCTGTCTGTGCAAGCAATATCAGAGAGTAAACAAGACAAGACATGGTGGCCCTTTAAAGACTCACAGCTGTATTTTAATGTGGACCATGACTGACAAAATGGACTTGATCCATGAAAGCTCACGTATCAGAGAGTAAACAAAACAAAACAAAAAGACAAAAAAAATCCCAATGTGTTGTGGCACCTTAAAGACTCACTGCGGTATTTTAATGTGTGCTTTCTTGGATCATCTCCATTTTGTCAGAAGGAAAAGTGAGACCTCACAGCATCAATTTATGCACACCTGTCAAGTGTGTCACACTTTTGCTTGCATGAAACCTCCCAAGGGCTCAGCCTTCTTCGGCACATGCAGCAAAACCAGCCCAGGCTCTCTGTAGCACCTTGAAGTCAAAGGACATGATGTTGGCCGGTGCTCTAGGCTGTTTTTGCTGCTTGCAGAAGAAAATCCACACTGATTCCTGGCCCTCACAAGGTGCAGCATCTTATGCTCCAGAAGTGGAACATGAAACATCCACCACTCCTTTTGGGCAGCCCTTCCCCCTAAGACCTTGACCAGTATGGAGATGCCCCAGGTGAGACACAGGTGAGTGGGATGGAGACCCTAAAGTGGTCCTGTTGATGGAGCATTTTCTCAAACTCTGCCCACCCAGGCACCTTCTGAAGATGCCCTTAGCCTTCTCTCTGTAAAATGGGAGTCAGCTCATCAGCTCTGTTGTTACTGTGCTGGCACGCAAAGGGTGCCCAGGATAAAATCTGTGATGGCGAACCTTGGCACTCCAGATTTTCTTGGACTTCAATTCCCAAAAGCCCAAGCCCCAGTGAATCCACACAAATGGGTTTGCTGCGATTCATCTGGCCTGCACCGCCCTCGTCACTCCCGGAAGCAGAAGTAAAATGCTCCTGGACGGTTAAGGCTCTTCCGGGTTAACCCTTCCTCTCCTGTTCTTCCCCACTTGCTCTGGGGGCCCCAGTGGCTACGAAGACTCACTACCGACAGTAGCCTTCTGGAACGCCCCTCCCATTTCCAGCTGCTGCTGCTGGGTGGCCACTCTCTGCCATAGAGGCCCTGGCGGGACTCCCAGTCCTCCTGGGCTCACTGGCAAGCTAGGACAGGGCTCAGACGGATCGAGGCCAACCTGGCAGCTGTGGGCTCCCCTTTGCTCTCTAGATCCGGGCCAGCTTTCTGGAGGCCTTTGAATGGGGAGGGGGGAGGTCGCTGAGGCTGTTGCCTCCCCCCATTTCCCCAACCCTCCCTGCCTCAGCCTTCATGGGATCCCAAGGAATCCAGACACTGGTGTGTTGCTTGCAATAAATACATTTCTTGGCACTCAGACAGCTTTTGATAGGAATCTGCTCTTTCTGCTGAGACAATATACCCCGTGAAGCCAATTTGGATGTTTTATTGCTTTCAGAGAAGACAAGAAGACAAGCATTCATTCCCTTGGAAAGGAGCGATTCCTCTCTTTCCTGGAATGGGGCGGGGGGGGGGGAGCAGGGCAGGGCAAGGCAATGAGTTCTGACCGAAGATGGGCTTTCGGGAACTGCAGGGCAGAACCTGGCAGCCTTTCTTGTCCGGACTACTGGACTGTGAAAGCAAGGCTCTGGCCACCCCTTCTTCCTGAGCCACTTGGCCGTCTGTTGCGAAGGCCGCAGCTTCAGAGGGCAAGGCTGGGCCCAAAAAGCAGCACAGATGTTTGCTGGCAATACATTGGCTCACCAGGTGGTGTAGGACATGTTTAGCTTTTCGGTGTCACCTTTAAGGATGTTCCCTTGGTTTTCTTAGGGCTCCTTCTTTTAGGCCCATAAAGCCTTTGAACATCATCTGAACAGATACGAGCCTCAAGCCCACTGGCTCAGATCCAGGAAGAGCTGTATGCAGTGGTGGGATTCAAACCTTTTTACTACCTACGCACGTGATGGTGAACTTTGGCACTCCAGATGGGAGGTTTTATGGACGTTTTTAGATAGTTTTATAGCATTTGGTTTTAATTAGTATTGGGTATGGGTTTTAACTGATGTTGTGAGTGAGCCGCCTTGGGTCGCTTGGGCGAAAAGGGCAGTTATACAAATCCAACAAACAAATGAAGAAGACAAAGAAGAAGATAAAGAAGAAGAAGCTGCTTTTGTAGCTTGGCTCGGTCTCCTTGTGTTGACATGAGAATGGCTGGGTTGCTTATTCTTGTAAGGCTGTAGCAGAAAGATGTTTGCTTCCCCCTTTCTGCATGGGCAGGCAGCAGAGGGGCAGCCCAGGGCAAAGGCCGTGGCACACAGCTCTGTGCCAGGCTTCTTGTTGACTGAGAGGCAGGGACCACAGGGACCAATCCAGCCAGGAACCCAGGCTCCCTCCCCAGGGCTCTTGCTGGGTGCCCAGCGAGCGGGCAGGTGGTCATGCAAGGAAGAGCCACCCACTCAGAGGGAGGGCACGGGTGACAGCAGCAGTGCCGGGTGAGCAGGGGTAACGTTGGCCAATCCTGTTTATTCAGCAAGGCAACTGTGCTCCTCCTTGGCTCACCGTTTCCAGCCGCTGCTTGCTGTAGTTTTCCACACCCAGCTCTTTCAGGGACCTTCACCATAAAGGAATCCTCTCTACCCGCCTGGCATTTTTGACTGCCTGGGTTCAAGGGGGTCAGTCTGCAGACAATAGCTGTAGCACTTCTATACTTCCCCCATAGGGCTCTATGCATTCTCTGGGCAGTTTACAGGTAATTAGCATTGCTGGATTCTCATTTTTCCAACTACAGAAGGACGGAGGTCTGGGTCAGCCTGGATCCCCATCAGGATCGAACTCACAACCTTTTGGCTGTGGTACAGCAGTTTAACCCTTGCACCACCAGGGCAATGCTATTAGCAGGTCACAGCCTCTGCCTTTCTTTTTTGAAGTGTAGAAACGCTCCCTGAGTCTCTTCTCTCTTCATGAAAGGTTTATGCATTTGGCAAATAATAATAATTTCATGTCAGAAATTATTCTGGGTTGAAAGGATTTTTGTGGAAGAAACTCAGCTCAGGGGACACCCAAATGAGGCTCCTTTCATGTCCATGAGAGCTGAGACAGAAACGCGCACTCAATCTGTCATGCAGTACCTGGGTCTCGAACTTCCAACCTGCCAGCCTTCCAGATAACAAGGCAAGCTTCTTAACCATTGAGCCACCATAGATCCTGTTTGGCTAATGTAAGACAGAGAACAGCTACCCTATCCTACTCAGTCTCTCTCTGTTTGTGTGTGTGTGTGTGTGCTGCTCCAGGCAGGGGCGTGCTGGCTAAACTGAAATGGTGTTGGACAGGGAGGGAGGGGGCAGTGCCTATGGGGGGGGCACTGCATGACATCATGGATTTTAGCTGCCAGATGACATACTTCTGCCCACCTGGGGGGGGGGCGCCAGTCACTGGGGTGCACCGGGTCTTGTCCCTGTGTCCCAAATGGCCAGCACGGGCCTGGCTCCAGTGAGCTCCTTAAGTCTGGCCTTCTTGCGTTCCTAAAGGCTCCCCTCCCTTCTGAAGAACCAAAGGCCCAAACAAGGGGAAGGGCTGACTAGGCATTTCCCTCACTGGGAGGGAAGGCAGGCACGCCCTGCTTACATAACAGCCAGCTGCTTTGCTCCCTGGGCCTTTACTTGCCACCAGCACAGAAGAGCCAGGATCAGACTCTCGCCTTCCTTCAGACTCATCAGCACTAAGGACACGGGGATAGGGGGCAACTCTCTTAAAGACTACCCAGGAGCAAGGAGCGCTCTTGGGGCCCAAAAGGAGACAGGGCTGTGGACCCAGAGGCCAGCAGTTACGGGGAGTTTTCCTTCCTGAGCAGCCGGATGGATGGACGGATGGACGGCAGGTCCTTTTGTGTGTCCTTTGAGGGCAAAGCTATTGCCCAAGGCCTTTCCATAGGGTCTCCTCTTTGCAAGAGGGGAGGGGAGGCGGACCTGTCCCAAGAAAGCCTGCTGTTGAGAATGGCTGCAGAGAGATGCCAATATTATTTCCAGGCACCAACAGTCAACACAATGCTTTCTGTACTGGTGTGATTGGCTTTGACCTCAGCTCCCCAAACCCCTGGTGCCCCCTGGCCATGCTCAGCACTCCATCGATTCTATGCCTTTGGTTTAGGGTGGGGAGATTAGAATCTTATAAAGCAGGGGTGGCCAAACTTTTCAATCCATGGGCCGGTCATGTGGTTCAGGGGTCCGGTCACTATTGGCCCCCGATGCCAATTCAGTCCGGGCGCATTTTACTTCCGCTTCCAGGAGCAACAAGGGCTTCGTGGATCAGATGAATTGGCATAGGGGGCTGGATCCAGCCCAGGGGTCATAGTTTGGGCACCCCTGTCATAAAGAATTCAGCTTTCAAGGAATGTTCTCTTTTGTATTATTATTTTCTTTTTCTTTCTACAATTACATCTCAAGTCTCTAAGATTAAAAAAGCCCCCAAATTACAGAGAATTATGACTTTATTCTTTTTACAGTCATGCACCCAAGCAGGTGTGTGTAGAAACTCCCTCCAGGATCCTGCTTTGGCTGGCTGGGGACTTTGACTTCTGGAACAAGAGCGGGGGGGGGGGGGAGCACAAGCTCTTGTGGGGTCACCCCCTGAGAGACTAAGAAATGCAGAGCACCTTCCATGCTGGAGATGCGTCAGTCGAGGGTCTGTACTAGGGGTCCCCTAACTTTTGTAGGGCTCATGGGCACCACAAGGAACCTGAGACACCTGTGAGTGTGAATGAGGCAATGCCTCAGATCCCCAGAGGCAATCATCTGAAGGCAGATGATGGGCCCAGGAAGGACAGGGGGGAGTGGGTGTGGAGCACATATTTGCCACACCCTTCAGGCTGCTACAGCAACACCTTTGACAAATCACAGATCTAGTGACAGGATATGACCCCCAACACACACACATGCACACACACTGAATGCTTCAAAGGAAGGGGGGAAATAAATAAAATATCACACAATAACAACCACACATCCTGTACTGCTGTTGAACATAATGGCCATGTTCCCTTTCATAATGGAAGTCTCTTTCTCTCTCTTAATTCCACATGCACACACACATGCATGCGCACACATGTTCCACACTGAGGAAAAGACCCTGTGGCTCCTACACTCCTTCCCAGGTTTGCTCAAGATGGAGGCCTTGGGGGCAGCTGTGCAAGTTCTCCCATATGGGAGCGTTTTGCTTCTGCTTCCGGGAGCGATGAGGGCTTTGTGGGCCGGATGAATTGGCATCAGGGGCTGGATCCAGCCCCCAGACCATAGTGACCAGCCCCCCCAACCACATGACTAGCCTGCAGCCTGAAAAGTTTGGGCACCCCTGTTCTAGAGTGGGCATTTTTGGCCAGGGGCATTTGTAATTGGCACGTTTGCCTCTCTTGTGCTCTGCAGGGCCTCTTTCGGCGGGTGCGAAGGTCAGACAGAAGCTCTTGGCTGAGGAAATTCAGGCTGCCTTGGCTTGCCCTCTTCCAGGCTGCTCTCCCAGCCAAGCCTGCTGCCCTTCCCTCCCACAGAGATGCTCATGGACCCCCTCTCCGAAGAGTAGCCAAACCTTCTTTGCACTCCCCAAAGACAGCAGAAGGCCAGAGAGCCCTTGGGCCATGGAGGCTTTGGGCAGTCAGCAGAAGGCCAGTTCTGGAGAGAAGAGGTGGGGCAGGAAGCTCTGCTCTCAGTCTGCGCCACTGCACCGAAAGGCAGCCCCACTCCTGGCCATGAGTCCCCTTTTTGCCACAGAATTGGGGCCGTGTTCCCGTCTGGGAGACACAGGGAATCTGCTTGGCTCTGCTGCCTGTTGCCCTTCTGCCTTGGTCATTCCAGAGGGAGAAAGAGAGAGTCCTCGAGATGGCCCAGCCCAGCCCAGTGGTTGTGCTTTTTTATGCACAGGGGAAGGAAGGGCTGAGGGGACCACTGGTCAATAGGCATTCTCCAGCCATGACCGGGGTGGGGGTGGGGAATGGCCCTGCCTGGCCCACAGGGGCTGGCTTCCTTTGCCAACCTCTGTGGCAGCCCAGGCTCCCTCTGGCAGAAGGGAAAGCTCTTCCCGAACCTACATTGGGTGAAGCATTGGTCACTTTGTCGGAGAAATGGCCTGGGAGGAGTCCTGGGCCTGCCGCGTCTCACTCCAAAACAGAAGAAGCCCATCTGAGGCACCTTGCCATCCTGGCCCCTCCCAGTGAGACTTATGTAAGGGCAGAAAGGGATGCCTCTTGATTTGGCAGCTGCCACTGCCACTCCTCATGGCAGCCTCTGCCTGCCCACCTGCCTGCCAGCACACCCCCTCCCAGCAGCTGCATCTTCAGAACCTGTGGCACAACCATGGGGAGACACGTGCAATGGCTCAGAGTGGGGGGGGGCGTGGATGTGAACATGACACATGGGCACGTGGGCACGTGGGCCCGGGCATGAGTCTCTGGTTGTGTTAGGGAGGCTGGTGCCCAGGCAAGCAGAATGCCAGCCGACTGGCGTGGGAGCTGCCAGTCTGCAAGAGAAGAGCAGCGCATGAGAAGGCCAGGTGTGACTGTGGGCAGGCCTGTGGTGCTCAAACACACACACTCTCTCTCTGCAGCTGCTGCCTACATGGCTCCCTGTTACTCTTTCTGGAGAGAGACCTGAAAACTCCCCTGCCAGGCCCCCATCCCTCCCGCCCCCAGGTGCTCTGCCTAAAGAGGAAGTGGCCACTGCATGGAGAGGCAGTCCTTCTTTCCTGGGGAAGTAGCCCTGAGCTGATCCTGCTGCTTTCAGAGGGAGGCTTGGGTGCCCCTTTGCAGCTGGGGGTGCTGGGTGGGGATGGCCTTGGTGGAGGACACATCTATCACTGGCTAACCACAACCATCCTGCTCTCTGGCAACAGCAACAGAGATTTTCCCCAAAGCATCCATGGGGGTTCTGCTAGAATTCGTTCAATGTTTGGCTTCCAGGACCCTCAGTTTCTGAGACCACCTTCCAGGGGGGCTGTAAAAGAGGGCAGATGCCCCTCTTGCCCAGACCAGAATGGTCACTTGTTCTGACTGCCACTGTCTGCCTGATTGGCTGCTCACCTTGAGCAGCAGAGGGGGGGGGGTTCGGAGGCTTTGTGCCAGGTGTGCCAACCAGGTGTGCCATGGCTCTGTCCCTGAGATCCAAAACAGACTCCCTGAATCTGGCCACGCTACAGAGGAGGAGGTCCGTGTTTGCCAGTCAGTGCCAGTGGACTTTCCTGGAACTTCCTCCACTCAACCCCTACTGCAACACTGACTTGCCCTGACAGGGAGCAATAGGGCTGCGAGACTGGCACTGAGTGCAGAGGCCTGACCATCCCAGCGACTAGCAAGAGGGCACCCAACCCCATTCTGCAGACACCCCTTGGGCTGACCAGCCGGTCTGCCCTCAGACTCTCCCGCACGGTTCACGCACACACACACACTCACGCACACGCACGGACCTGCCTCGCGGTGCGTTTCCTCCTTCCCGCCGTGCCAAACCTCTCTCTCTCTCTCTCTCTCTCTCTCTCTCTCTCTCTCTCTCTCTCTCTCTCACACACACACACACACACACACACACACACACACACACACACACACACACACACACACAATCCAGTGGGCCCGATCCCCGCTGGCTAAGCCGTGCGGCAGGTGCCTTCACTCACTCACCTGTGGAAGAAGAGGAGGATGGAGAGCAGCGTCTGGTCGACGGCGCGGTCGCGGAGCCCCTGAGGCAGCCCAAGGGAGCCGGAGCCGCCGGGGCCGCCCACGGTGGGCTCCAGCAGCAGCGCGTCCGGCTGGCGCAGGAAGCGGCCCATCGTGGTCCTCCCGTCCGCGTGGAGGTTCTCCGGGCAGAGGCAGGGGCTGCCCGCCGGGCTCTCGTCGCTGCTGTCCTCGCTGTTGTTGTTGTTGCCCCTCCGGGGGCTCCAGTCCAGGCGGCGCCGGTTGGCCAAATCCAGGCAGCAGCTGCAGCGCTCCAGCCCTGCCGGTGAGCGGCACTTCTTCTCCGGGGCGGAGGAGGAGGAGGAGGAGGAGGAGCGGGAAGCCATCATCATCCTGGGCCCGGCCAGGGGGGCTGCGCGGGCGGGACGCCCCTCCTCGGGGGCCACGGCGGGGACAAAGAAGCAGGGCAAAGCCTGCAGGCCGCTGGTGCCGCCGCCTCTGGTGCCGCAGCCCGGTCGCACTCGGGCGACGACGACGACGTCCTTCTTCCCCCGGGTGGCAGCCGCAGGCAGGGCAGGCAGGGCAGGCCGGCAAAGCGCTGCTTCTCCTTCTCCTTCCCCGCCGCCTCTGGCGTCCTCCTCTCCTCCGCCTCTCTGGGTGGTGGCTCGGGAGAGGAGGAGGAGGAGGAGGAGGGCAAGGGCTCCTCCTGCTTGCGCCCCTTCCCTTCCCTTCGCCCCGCTTGGCTCTCCGGCCCGCCCCTTCCTCGCGCGAGGCTCCGGCTCCGATTGGCACGGAGCTGCCCGGTAGCCCCGGCTCGGACCTCCCCCTCCTCCCCCTCCCTCGCTCCCTCCCTCGGGCCGCGCCCAGCTCACGACCAAGCAGGCACGCCGGAGGGAGCCCCGGAGGGGGGGGGTGATGCCCACTTTGGCGGGGCGGCTTCTGCTGCCCACAGGTGTGTGTTGAGCTTGAGCCTGCCTGGCCTCCCTCCGTCCGTCTGGGCTGCCTTCCCCTCCTTTCCGGCTCCCGGGTGACAGGAGGGCAGGCGAGGGCAGGCAGCGAGCGTCAGGTGGAGAGCTGCACCTGCCGGGTGCCTGCCTGCCTGCCGGTTCTTGCCTCCAGAAGGCGCAGGCGAGTGCGGGACTCTCCGGAAGGACGTCTCCCGGGCTCCTATCTTTCCTCCTCCTCCGAGGAGACCCTCGGGGCGGCGGCGGGTGGGTGGGTGTGAGTGGGGATGTCGCCTTCGCGGGACAAGAGCCGCGCCGGGCTAACCGTGAGACCCCAAGCCCCGCCCGAAAGGGAGTCCCCGTCGTCGCCGTGGGATGCTGGTCGGTTGCCCAGCCCGGGATGGCCCGAGAGGGAACCGCTGGGCGTCTGCTGCCCCCTGCCGGAGAGGTGTCGCGGGGCGCCAGTCCGGAGAGACGGGGTGGTGGGTACTTAGGGAATGGACCTTCTTTCCCCCAGGAGGGGCGGCTGTGCTGGAAAGGTTGGGGTGGGAGAAGGAGGCTGGACACAAACTCCAAAGCCCATCGTGCTTTTTTATTGTGGGTTCTGAATACATCGAGGGCAGCAGGCGGGGAAACATCTGCAGCAGGCAGGGCGGAGGGAATCTGGCTCAGGAGGGCCAAGGTGGCACAGCGGAAGGGGAACAGGTTCACGCGGGCACACTGGACGGCCTGTCCGTGGCATGCAGAAGCCTCTTGCTGCCCAGGCCAGGGGGACTCAAGGGTGGAAGTTTTTCTCCTCTCGACGACCCTGCAAGACAAAGACAGGGCCCTGTTGGAGATGGAGGGGGCTGCTCTCTTGACCTGATGCCCCCTCATCTCCCTGCCATTGTGTGGGCAAGCGACCATCCTGGCAGAACAGGCAGCCTTCACCCCCCACCCCCAGCCCCGTAATAAGACCAGGGCAGCATCAAACTTCTACTGCCAAGTCAAAGCCCGGGACTTTCATCTAGACTAGAGGCCCAATTTGGGGGGGGGGGGTGCCTTGAAGGCCTTGAACCCTGTGTTGCCTCCCAGGAGTCACCAAGGCAGGACACAATTGATATAAACCATCAGTGCCCAAGCTATGGCCTGTGGGCTAGATCTGGTCCCCGACACCAATTCATCCATCCCACGCTGCCCTCGTCGGTCCCGGATGCAGAAGTAAAATGCACCTGTAAGGTCACCTAGCCTGGGATGGGCCAGAAGGAAACCTCTGGGCATCTGCTGCCCCCTGCCAGAGAGGTTTCATGGGACACCGGTCTGGAGAGATGGGTTTGGATGGGAGATGGACCTTCTTTCCCCCAGGAGGGGAGTTATGCTGGAAAGGTTGGGGTGGGACCCTATGGGTGTGTTTTACTTCCATTTCCGCGAGCGATGAGGGTGGCATGGGATGGATTAATTGGCATCAGGGGGCAGATCCAGCCCACAGGCCGTAGTTCTGGCACCCCTGGTTTAAGCAGAGAAAACGGCAGCCTAAAGTCTATCTCATCCTGTTGCAAAAAAGATTGCAAGGCCCATTTTACTTCCACTTCTAGTGGGAGGATCCATGTGACCAGCCTCATGCTGAACCACATGACTGGCCCACTGAACCATGTACCCGGCCCACGGCCCCAAAAATTTGCGCACCCCTGATATAAATAAACCAATACATGCCCCCTAGGCTCTCCTCCTCCTCCTCCTCACAATCCCCCTTGGAGGTAGCCATGGCTGAGAGAGAACAGTTGGCCCAAAGTCACCCTGTGAGCCTCATTGCCCAAGTGGACACCTGAGACTGGAGCCTCCTCATCCAACGCCACATGGACCACCCATACCTTTCCTATTACAACCTTCCCCAGTGCGGCCACTGGCGTCTATGTGAGTGAAGAACCCTTTTAAATGGCAATGTTTCCAAGTTGTATGTTAGTCTCACTTTCACAAGATGGCTTGGCTTGGGTTCCCCCCCCCCAATGGACGGGAAATATGTTGGGCTTTTATAGTCTTCAGGGAGCTTTGCTACTGGTTGGTAGAATCCCCATTTCTTTCTAGTCTAAAGAAGACCCAGGCATGAAAGGAAAGGTGGCCCATCTGGAGCCCTGCCAGGAATCCACACACACCCCTCCCATGGCCCCCCTCCCAGCCACCCCAGGCCCAGGCTCTTCCCGGGATCAGGCCTACCTCTCTCTGTCTCCTCCTTCTGGAACCTTGTTCTTCTGCCGTCCGCTTCTTCATATCCAGGCAATCTGCAAAAGCCAGAACAAGCCCGTGGTCAGCAGGTTTTCCCCTCACCTGTCCTGGCATGAAGAGAGCCATGGACCAGCCCACAGGCAGCGGGGACTCCACCCTGGCCTCTCCCAGGGCTACAGGCCTTCTCCCTCCATCACTTGCACACCCTGTATGGGCCCATGGGGAAAGTACCTAAGGGAAGGTGCGCGGGTGGCATAAACTCTGGGGCACAAGGAAAACCTTTCTATTCCCTCTATCTGGGCATCAGTGGAGATGGTTGAGCACAAGAGTGCCAGTCTCTAATGCCATGCAAACATCGGAGGAGGGTAAGGTATGAGATTTGCCTGCCAAACTTCTGTTCTGCAACTGTTTCCCTCTTGGTTTTAAATCGTCATTGCAACTCATATCCAAGAATGCATTTTTTTTCCTGAAGCAGGGGAAATGTCATTGGCATGAATTTGCTTCAGGTGGATCCCAGATTGCCATGAAGTGACCCACACGCTATGATCACGGAGCCATCCCTTGCAACATGTATGAAATGAGACATGCAGGATTTAACACCAGGACTGCAATGGCCTTCCGCAACCTTGAGGATATGGACAAGGTGCGCCTTCACAGCCAGTCCATCTGGCACGGCCTCTTCTGCGTCCATGACCGCTGGGAATCAGAGTTCCTCCTCCACTCATTTTGGGCCCAACCTGATGGTTTCCAGTGGCATTTCCTCCACTGAGGGGGACCATCACCCCACCCAAAGGGGCTCATCTTCCCATAGCTATTTGCCCCTTTAGGGAGTCAGGTTATTTGCACTGCACAACACCTGACATTGAGTTGCTAGCTGTACGGTCTACTCAGGGGTGTGCAGGGCACCATGGGAAGGTGCTGGACAGGGAGTGGTGGTGGTGGGGCTATTTGAGAGTGGGGGTAAGATCCCATATATGGTGCCAGAGGTGAGGGCAGGGTGAGACAAAGCCTGATTACCCGATATACCAGCACATGCCTGGGTCTACTCCATTACTGTAGCGGGATGTCCAGCCAGATTGTATACACATTTAGTTACCTAACTGAGTTGTGTATCTTGTAATAAATTGCTTTCATAATTTGATGACTAGCAGAAAGGCAGGGCACACCTTTTTGTTCAAACCTCCGCCTGGCCTGCTTGTATTTCCACTTGCTGATTCTCTGACTTTTCAACTGGCAACGGGCATAGTGCTGGACTTCCCTGCTGGGGCTCACCCAGAAGAGGCACCCAGGCGACTTACCTGCACCAATGATGGTGAGAAAAGGAAAGAGGCATATCGCAGCAGCTCCAACTATGAAAGCAGTTAAGTCCACAGGTTTGGCACATCTCTCCACTGTCGGGTTTGAAAGAGAGAGAGAAGTGTGGAAAGTCTCCCTTTAGCCACCAAACCTGAAACACCAAAGCTGGTAGAAAAGGTTCACAGTACTCCCTTTTCAGAGGGGCACCAATCTTCCTCTACAGCAGGGGTACCCAAACTATGGCCTGGGGCCCAGATCTGGCCCCTGATTCCAATTCATCCGGCCCACAAAGCCCTCGTCACTCCCAGAAGCGGAAGTAAAATGGATGGGTGTGTTTTACTTCCGTTTCCGGGAGCGACAAGGGCTTCGTGGGCTGGATGAATTGGCGTTGGGGGCCAGATCCAGCACCTGGGCCATAGTGGCCAGCCCCCTGACCCACATGACTGGCCCACAGCCCAAAAGGTTTGGACACCCCTGCTCTACAGCCACAATCATCATTCCTCACCTTTGACTGGGCTGGCTAAGAGGTGTGGGATTTGTGGCTTAACACTATTGGAAGGAGAAGGGAGACGCACATCTCTCATCTTCTGAGTCAATGACTCAGGCTGGAAACTTTGAGCAGGGACAGACCTAGACATGCACAGTCCTTCCACAGATGTGCTTTGTTAACTTCAGGGGCAACTTTCTGCTCAAGGGTAGCATAGACATTTCTAAAATAAATCTATTATGAAATTGTCACAATCACTGTGTGAGGAAAGATGGTCCTGCTGGCTCAAGAGGAAGGGAGATGCTAAAAATGGACAGCCTCCTACATCCCTCAAAGATCTCCTTCCAGTCATAGATGTTTGGAAAGAGTTTTTCCTAACAAGGCACTTGGGGGGAGGGAGAACGCTAGTTTTTCAGAGAGCAGCGGGACCTTCCATGGAGCGGCAGAGCCCCGGAGTTGCATCCAGAGGGTCTGGGGATGTTGGGGGAACAGAAATCTTGCATACATCCACATTGAGTCTCGTGTGTGTGTGTGTGTGTGTGTGTGTGTGTGTGTGTGTGTGTGTGTGTGTGTGTGTGTGTGTGTGTGTGTGTGTGTGTGTGTGTGTGTGTGTGTGTGTGTTACAACCTAAAGTGAATTGACCTTTGCCACTAACCCACTGATGAAGTTCTTTTTCCTGCCTTCCTATTGGTTTGCTTGCTACCATTATTTTCACTCCCTCTCTTTTCTGACTCACTGACCATGTGGCAGGCATGGAAGTCTGTCTCTCTCACATGGTGAAGGCATCTCCTTTCCCCCCTTTTATTCTTCTGACAGTAACTATGTATTATAACTATAAGTAAAGATACCTTTTTTCCTACTTAAATGATCCTAGAGATTTTTTAAAAATATATTATTATTATTATACTACAAAGACCTTTCCATTGTCCACGATGGGAAGCAAAATATCCCAACTTTCCTGCTGCCTTCCTTCCTGGTATACCCACAACCCCTGGGATTCCCCCTGGGGCATCTTTAGACAGCAAAAAGGGTTCATCTCACCTTGCAGCATAAAGATGTGCTTAATGAGGAGACATAATGCCAGAATGACTAGGATGACCCCTCCAGGGACAGCAAGATCCAGCATGCGTTGTGCTAGGATAGGGGTAAAGGGGGGGGGGGGGGAGAGAAGAAAGTACAGGAACCTGGATGAGAGGACTCCCTGGATCACTTCCTTCCTTCCACCTGATGCCCACAGGAGTGGAGATTTAAGGCTGGCCCGCCGTGAGGAGAGTGAGGCCACTGCCACATCCGGTGCATCCCCCTGCATCCTCCTGAGGTCTCAGTGTGGTTGGTTTCTGTATGCTGGGCTAATCCTCAGGTATCTAGGGAGGAGCCCTATCTCTGCCCCTCCAAGCCAAAGGTCCAGCCTTCTTCATCAACGTGTTATTTGTGCTGCTACAGGACTTTAAATGAACAGTTATGAATATGGACATTTGTGAATATGAGTATTTTATGATGTTTTATGATGTGGTGATTTATATTGTGATTTATTTACTGTCATGTGATTTATTCGCTGTTATGATTAGCAATTTTGTTAGCCACTCTGAGTCGCATAGTTGAGTGGGCGGCATATAAATATGAACATCATCATCATCATCATCAACAACGTCTCTGTTGGAAAAGAAACTTCACAGGTGGAAGGAAAGGGTGAAACTCATGCTCTGTCAAAGCCAGTGAGAGAGAGAGAGAACACACGGGACTTGCTCTTACTCGGTTATGGGCCTGGCTCTCTGCCACACCAGGACTGCACCCATTGATTCTTGTGTGTTGGGTGATGGTCATTGGGATGCGTGAAACTTTTTTCCACCCCACTACTGGAATTGCATGAAAAAAGATCTCCATGTGTAGTTCCTCCATCTACTGGGAGCCTAGAAAAGTTACCTTTTTGGATAACTACCCCAGAATCCCTCAGGTAGCTGGCTGGGAGAGGCACCTAGAATCTGTGCTTCAAGATTGATTGATTGATTGATTCATTGGTTGGTTGATTGGTTGGTTGAATGGCTTTCAAGCTCTTCTACACCTTGGTGGGGGTGGAGAGGAGAAAGGCCTGGGGAGGATGCCCGATGCCCACTGCCGCTACTGATGGGTTCCAGCAGATTGAAGGCTATGCAAAGGGCATGAAGCCACTTTGCTCAAGGCCATATGGACAAATGAGGCACAGCCACGGCTGCCACTCTCACCCCTCACTCCCTGACATGCTCAGCAGCACCCAAGGAAAAGCTGGACCTCCTTCACTGACCTGGTCGGTCTGCGATCTGGTGAAGCACCTCCAGCTGGAACACAATGGTCACCACGATCAGCAGTGTGACCAACATTGTGTGGGCAAGCAGGATGAAGGGCACAACAAGGATGGCAGAGAAGCCTGTAAAGGAGAAAAGAAGGAAGCTGAGGAGGAGGAGGAGGAGGAGGTGGAGGAGTGTGGGTGGGTGGGTGTCACTAAGGTTCCCCCCCCCAGGGTTCCTTGCTGGCTTGCTCTGATCAAAGTCACCTCCATCAACTTTTAGCGCTGAGCACTGGAGACTCCGTTGCAACCCTACAGGAGAGGCTGGAGTCTGTTTCCCTTCAGCACAGGCTGTGCCTCTGACCTGATCAGAAGTGTTGGCTCTCCAACACTGGTGTGTGAGTTGCATCCACAGACTCCTCCAGTTCTCCCCTCCCTCCCTCCCTCCCTCCCTCCCCAGCTCTGCAGCCCACCCGTCTCACCTTGTTCATAACTCCAGAGGAGCAGAGCCAACAGTGTGAGGGCACATGCTAAGCACGCCAGCCCATTGGTGTAGATGCTGAGCCACATCCAGGCCTTCCCTCCTAGCAAAAAAGAAGAAGCCAATAGGTCACCTTCTTTTCCAAGGGCCAGATCTTCCAGAAAGAAGAGCTGTGGCTGAATCCCAGACTGCCCACCCAGCCCAAGCCTCTTGCCTTGCTTTGCCTTGTGGTGGTCCTAGAAAGAGAGGTGAGAGGAGATACAGTCCAGAGCAGGAGTGCTCAAACTATGGCCCATGGGCCAGATCTGGCTTATGATGCCCATGTCGCTCCATACGGGCACGTTTTACTTCCACTTCCAGGAGCGACGAGGGCATCGTGGGCCGGATGAATTGACATTGTGTGCCAGATCCAGCCCCCGGGCCATAGTCTGGGCATCCCTGGCTTCAGCAGAGAAAATGGCAGCCTAAAAAAATCTATCTCATGCTGTTGCAAAACATATATGTTGCAAA
This sequence comes from Bradypodion pumilum, assembly GCA_035047305.1. Lineage (NCBI taxonomy): Eukaryota > Metazoa > Chordata > Lepidosauria > Squamata > Chamaeleonidae > Bradypodion > Bradypodion pumilum. The sequence goes on along the minus strand of JAWDJD010000011.1, from coordinate 402,107 downwards.
ACAGATGGCAAGGCACATTTTACTTCTGCTGGGAGAAACCACATGACCGGCCCACTAAACCATGTGACTTCCCCCCTGAATTGTGTGACAGGCCCACAGCCCTAAATGTTTGGGCACCCATGGCCCGGAGAGGTGACCCCTGGGCTCAGCCGATGGGCTCCAGTCCCATAGCATCCAGACACAATCCCACAGGGGTGCATGTGTCATACTTACGGATCATAAGCTTTTGTGGGTGGCAGAATGGCATGATCAGCCCACACCCACTGAAAGCAGCAAGCACCAGGGCAGCTGCCGAAATCTGGAAAGATACCTCCAACACCACCGGAAGCCCTAGAAAAGGAAGCCAAATTGGAAAGGTGAGGAGAAGCGGGGGCAAAAGCAATGCCATTTAGACAAGTTCATGGAGGACAAGGGTATCAATGGCTATAATTATGGCTACCTAAGGACAACCTCCGGGTTGGAGAGATAGGCAGTATATCTCTCAATGCCATTTCCAGGGAATCCTAATCAGGTGAAGGCATCTCCTTGGGAATACCCTGAAGGGAATGGTGAGCCACTGTGTGAGACAGAATGCTGGACCGGATGGGATCCTGTGGCCTGTTCCAGCAAGGCTGTTCTTATGTTCTTATGTTCTTATTTCTATCCCACCCCATAGCACTGAATGCCCTCTCTGGGCGGTTCACAAGTTAATTAAGATTTTTGCCCCCATTAACCTGCTGGTGACTCATTTGGACTGACCTCTGAAGGATGGAAGTGACTGAGTCAACCTTGAGCTCTGGTCAGGATTGATCTCACAAATGTTCTGGCTCCAGGACAACAGTTTAACCCCTGCGCCACCAGGGCTCTATAGCGACAGGTGGCTTTTACCTGTCACTGTACTTCTTCTTCATGGCCCCCTGTGAATCCACGTGAGTGTGGGTCCACAGAGACCACGAAGAAGAAGAAGAACTTGATAGAGTAGAGGGGCAGAAATATACATTGTAGATCGCCCATCGTTAGAGCATTGTTCTATATTACCATTGCGCACGCTAGCAGGGCTGGTAAGTAGGCCACTGCCCCCCTTCTGTGGATGGGAAACCCCTCGGCACAGATGGGGCTGGCCAGCAGGCAGAGGTACCGTGAGATAGTTTTCCACTTGGGATGATGATGAGACAGATCCCATATCCCAACTAGGACGTGACTGAGGTAGAATCCAGGCACATCCATGCCTTTGTGAGGCTGGCGGTTTCCTTCCAGAGCTCATGCCCAGGGCCTTGGGAAAGGCTCCCGGTCCTGGCCCAGCTTTTGAATTGCATCTCCTGGGACACACACACCCCGCCTGGCACGCAGGCAGGCAGGCAGGCAGGCAGGCAGGCAGGGGGAATGGGTACCACCACGTCTAGCCATGCCCTGAGGCCTGAGTATCCCTGCTTGGTTGGCAGTGGAAACAGGAGCCTTGTCCAGAGGAACAGGGGGGCGGGGGGGGGCAGCCCTATACCCAGAGTGGAGTGTGAAAGGGCCAGCAGGAGGCGCTCTAAGCCCAGGCTCCTCTGAGGCCAGCCTGCCGTGCCATCCATGCCTGGAAGCCTCCGGGCAAGCCAAGTGGGCAGAGGAGTGGAGGGGGCAAACCCCCCCAGAAAGAAAAGCCCCACTTGGCAGGGAGGATGGTGGGGGAGAGGCAGGGCCTGGTGACCCGTGGCTATTGTTGTGAGTGAGTGGTTGTGACTCTGCGGAAACCCCACGAGTTCTGCAAGGCTCTTATGGGAGAAGTTTCCTCCTTAGCAGGGGGTGGGGGTGAGGGATTTCTCTTCAAAGGCACCAAAGGGAGGGAAAGCGAGACCCTTCCCCTGGGACGGGGCACTCCCGTCGCCTGCCTTTGTGGCCAGTGCCCCACACCCGCCACAGCCACAGCCACCCCCTCCCCTCCCCTCCCCACCCCAGCTGAGCCTCCTGCTGAAAAGATGGCCAGCGGCTACTTACTGGAAGCTTCCAAGAGGGCAGCAGAGAGGTTGGCCCCGGCGCTGCCTTGGTGCTGGCCGTGCCTTTGCCACAGACAGCCAGAGCTGTTCGCCCACCTTGGGAAGCCCCAGAGTGGCGCCGCCGGCGTGCCCTGGGTGTTTTCCAATGCGGGCAGAAGGAGAGAAGATCCCGCTGCGATGGCAGACCCGTTTCCCCCCAGGCCTCCTTCGGCTCCCATGGATGGCCACGGGAGGGTCACCGATGGCAGTTTCAGCAGCAGCAGCAGCAGCAGCAGCACTGAGGGGCAGGAAGAAAGGCGGGCATCAAGAGAGAATCCATCCTGTGCCCACCCTAAGAACCATGATGGGGGAGCCATGATGGGGGCTTCAGAGGTGTCGTTGAGGGGGCATCTCTCTTCTCCAAATCCTGAAGCCTGGATTTGCTCCAACAGCCATTTCCCCAGCTTTCATCCTTGGAAGAAGCCGGAGCCACACCAGAAGAGACAGGGGGCTCCGTTAGGGCAGGCAGGATCAGGCATGGAGGAGTAGGGCCCGATCCTGCCTGTGCCCCACCTGCCTCCTTCCCCAAGGAACTGGGCCTATTCTTCCAATCTCACCCTGTGTTTGAATGAATGCCACATGGTGGGAAAGATTAAGAGACCATAAGAGACAGTGGGCATCATCTTCCCCTTGGCTTTGCCCATCCATGGCTTCTGCCATGGCATCAGCCCACACAACCACAACTTCCCCTGCAGACCAGCATTGGGTACCCTGGGACCCTTCACTACCAGCCTTTGGATAGGTTCTCAAAGGAAACCCCCCACTCCACCCTCCTCCACCTCCTCCAGATGTTCTCACCATTCTCCATGTCTAAAAATTATGCAACAGTTCCTCTTGGTGATTTTATTGGGAGTTTTAATATGTGTAATTTTTAACTTTTGATTATTATATGACTGGTTTTATGATGTTAGCCGCCCTGAGTAGGGATGATTCCCCCACCCCCGAGGGGTGGGATATAAATGTAAATAAGAAATAAAATAATAAATAAATGAGAGCTGGATGCAGATGTGACCTTGTCAGCCATTTGTTGTGCACTTGGGTGTGCCCAGAACATCCAACTGACTGTGCACTGGTTGCACTCCCGCATAGGAATCTAATAGCTGACCAAATGTGGAAACTCTTGCATGACTGCTGTCTGCATATGTGATTTCCTGATAGGATTTTGGCCTACCTTTGATAAAATGTCTTCAAGAAACAGCTGCACATTTACCATGGCTGTGAGCCTGGCTCCCTCTTTCCCACACAACAAAGCCTCAGAAATGACAGTGTCCTAAATATTTACGTGTGCTTAGTAGGAGCCTCCTGACCAACAGCCTCCAGATGTTAAATGTAATACCATTCCAAAGCATGGGCCCTCCTTTCTGTAAGCGCTCCCTCCTTTCCACCCCCAAACTGACTTTTACAATGCACACAGTCACCAGTGGAGAAAGGCCACAGTCCAGAGTCCAGGAGGCTTTGCTGGCAGGCACTCAGGTGGGAACATGGGTTACCTGGAGCCAAGAGAGAGAGTGAGCGTCATCATTGGGGAGGGGAGAGTGGAGGGGGGGTGTTATTGAAACCGATACTAGCCAAGAAGGAGCTGCCTGGCCCACCCCGGCTAGGCTGGAAAGGATGAAGCCCCAGGACGGACCACCCCTAAGTTTTGCCTCCTGCTATCCTAGACATAAAATCATAAAATCCCACCAGAATATCCTCCCAGGGGCCTTTTGCCACCCCTCTCTTTCTTTCTCTCTCGGCCTGAGCCTCTTCTTGTCTCCAGGTAAGCTCCCTCGTTGAAGATTTGCCCTGGCTCAGGGAGGGCAGCCTCTCAGCTGGTCTGCTTGAAGCCCTTCCTTGCCTGCCCTGAGAGGGATGCCCTGCCTCTCTCCAGCCGCAAAAGCCCTCTCCCCCCTTTCCACACCTGGAGACTCACCTCTTCTTCAGGCATTGCACATCCCACCTCCCAGCAGCAGGTGCACTTGAGGGAAGAAGGAGAGGAGAAGGGATACCCCTCACACCCAAATGCTTTCTGCCTGGCGCTGGAGTGGTGTCAACGACACCCCTTCAGGAAGTGAAAGGAAGAGGCAGGCAGGCAGGCGGGCAGGTAGGCAGCTGAGCCCAGCCAGGGCTCTTCCTTCCAGTGGTTGTGCCAGGGTCCGTCTGGCACGGCGGCTGCCCTTCAGGGATGCCCCACCCAGGGAGCTCAGGCTCTTTCCCGCATCTGGAGGAGGCAAGAAGCAACAGGAGAGACATATGCTGCGCCTTAGAAAAGGCTGCTTATGTTTTGGGTGGTCTTTGCAGAAAACACCACTGGTTGTGAATCCAGTCTTTCCACTTCTCTCTCTCTCTCTCTCTCTCTAAAGGGGGAGGGGAAAAATTTGTTTTGTTTTCCCATTGCTGCGATATTCTTCAAGGAGCTTCTTTCATTTCCTGTCTGTCCAGCAGAAAACCTAATTGTTTAAATGTGCACAAACACACGCGCACAGATAGACGTAGAGGAATACATAACCAGCTCCTTCCCTGCTTCCTATGAGCTTTCACAATGACACTTTCTAGACTAAAAGGCCACTTTAAGGCCACTTAAGAAGGCTGTCAGAGAACAAACATCTCCTCTTTTCCTGAGCCTGGCTTCCTGTTTTGCTTCCCACAAATATAGGGAGGTTTTCTCAGGGCTGGGCCAAGGCATTGGGCTGTGTGTTGTATTTGTTAAGCTAGAGAGCCAACACTGCCCTGAGTTGCAAGGGTGCGTCAACGGAGGTCTGAGAGTCGAACACAGGACACAGCAACCAGACAGAATGCACTGAATGGTAAAAACTCTTTTCCTTGCAGTATAAACAGAGTCCAAAGTCTTTCCAAGTCATACACAATAGTACAGTAACAGCAGATAGTCACAGTGTTGTTTCAGGGGGGAAAGAAGAATAATCTTGTCTTCTTACCTGTCCTCGTCAACCACGGAAATATCAGTCCAGTCCAGTTTGCAAGATTGTCACCAAACCAACAGGTTGGGCCCGCAATGGCGAACCTTGGCACTCCAGATGTTCTTGGACTTCAATTCCCAGAAGCCCCTGTGAATCCACACAAATGGGCTTACTGTGATTCATCCGGCCCACACCACCCTTGTCACTCTTGCCTGGAAGTGGAAGTAAAATGTGCCCGTACGGTTAAGGCTCTTCCGGGTTAACCCTTCCTCCGTCTGGGTGCGTTTTACTTCCGCTTCCAGGAGCGACAAGAGCAGCGTGGGCCAGATGAATTGCAGTAAACCCATTTGTGTGGATTCATAGGGGCCTCTGGGAATTTGAGCCCAAGAACATCTAGAGTGCCAAGATCCGCCATCACGGGGTTAGGCACTGACCCATATCCTGACAGTATTTCACCTCCATGGCTGGACCCAACTCAATGGACCATTGCCCTGGCCCCATTTTACTCCTAGAAAGAGTGACAGGATGAGGAGGGAGGGTGCGTGGGGCACATGCATATGTGTATGTGTGTGTGTTTCTACTTTAGGCTTCCACAGATGCTTAATTTTGAGAAATTTCTAAAATCAGTTCTAGAAACAACTGTGGTTGCAAAACACACCCTGATTTAAAGCCTCCTCCATGGCCTTCTCTCTGCCTGAGCAGCCCTCACACCTCAGGTGATGTGCCGGACCCCGCAAGGGCTAATTTCTGTCTGATGGAGGAAAATGCCCCATGCAGACACATGAGCTCCTCCTCCCCAAAACCCCACAGTCACAACCCCAACCCCAACCAGGCATGTGCTGGTATATCAGGCAACCAGGCTTTGTCCCACCCTGTCCTCACCTCTGACGCTGTGGGGGGCCAATAGCAATGTATGGGATTTCTCCCAAACCCCAAATAGGCACCCCCACCATTTCCTGTCCAGCACCTTCTCGTGGTGCCCTGCATGCCCCTGACCCCAACCTCAGGCTGCCTACCAAGAGGCCACTTAGTTCTCCCCCTTGCCTTTGCTCAGCTGTTTCACAGGAGCCACTGCGAAGGGAGGGAAAGGCGAAACACCTGGCAGCACCTTTAAGCCTTCCTGGTTTGTTACCACCTGAGCTTGGGTGGGAATGCAACCCACTTCTTTTGGCGTACAAGACTAGGACATAAAAATCCAAAGAATGCAGGAGGGAGGCGATACCTTTATTGGATCACTTTTTAAAAAACCATTGGGCGAGTTTTTGAGATCAAGGTCTCTTCAACAGGCAGGCATAAAATTATTAACGAAAGTTTGTGGCACGGTACTCTTGTGCCAGGCACTCTTTGTTTTCATACCCACCCCCACAGAAAGGTGGGTGCCTGCTCCTTCTTCTCCACATGGTCCTCTCCGAAGTATTGACATCCTTTTGTGACCAGACAAAGAGAATGAAAAACTCCATGTGCTCCCCACCCATCAGGTAGCAGGGTCTCAATTTGGTTACACAATTCAATTTGGTTACACAATTCAATTCAATTCCATTCGGGTTTGTTTGTTTTTCAGTGATCCAATAAAGGTATTGCCTCCATCCTGTGTTCTTTGCATTTTTTTAATCATTTGAACATGGATCACATGGCTAATTTCCTTTGTTTGCCTATGGTAGGGTTGCCATATGTCCCAGAAAACCGCAATTGCCCTGGATTCAAGGTTGGAAAAATTGTCCCGGCCAGTTCAATAAAGATCATGTTAAAAGTCCCAGATTTTAAAAACTTACTGATTGTGTATTATAACGCACCATTAAAATACATTCATACTCTCACCATCAAACGAGCAATTTCCTGCCACATTGGAGTTGGAGTATACCTGGAGACAAATCTTAACATCCTTGCCTCACACCACCACCCGATAAGAGTGACCACTGTGTTTCCTGGAGCTGAGGACGTTAAGAGTTGACCACGATGCAACTTATCAGAAATACAACAGATCTGTTGTAAATAAATTCATTTATGTATTGCTATGTATTGCTATGTTTTATAGCTATCATTATATTGCTGAGTATCCTTCTGTCCCAGTTTTGTGGGAGAGAATTATGGCAACCCTAGCCTTTGGAAGAGTAGGACAGACTCTCTTGTTTGCGCTGCCCCTCCCCTACACACAGCCCACCGTGGCCAGAGAGGGTCAGGATCCTTCCTCACTAGGTGATACCACCTCCCTGCTTCTTAGCTCCAACATGCCAAGTGCCAGGAAGAGGCTGGGCACTGACATGAAAGGAGCCTCATTCGGACACCCCCTAAACATCCTTTCAACCCAGAGAAGTCTCTGACATGAAAACACACACTGGCTGCCCCCTCCTTCCCAGCTCAATTATGGGCATGTAAGTGCAGGAATGGGCTGGGCAGGGCGGGACATTTAGAATTGCCTGCTGTGTTCTTCTCCAAAGCTAGAAGAGAAAAGGTAGTTTACCTGGGGAAACCAAACTTGCAGAACAGTAGGGCCAAAGGCTGCCCTGCCGGCTGCTTGGCCCTCGGCCCTTTCCAGGCCCGGCTCCAAGGCAGGAGTCAGGCATGGAAGAGGAAGGTGCTCCGTGAGCCTTTTGGCTGGTGGAAAGGAGAGCAGCCAGGAAGAGACAATGGGGAGCCCCCCCCCCCGGCCAGGCCTTTGAGAGGGAGCCTTCACCCCAATTCCAGTACTACAGGGTGCCAAAGCCACCTCTTCTCTTTGCAGCCCTAATGGGGACGAGGGAGGAGCCGCTCCAGTAGCCTTCAGGGCTCAGCTGTGTGAGGCACCCTCCACCTGGATGGGCCAAAGGGGAGGGTGGTGGTGAAAGGGATCCCTCCCTGCAGAGACGGGTGGCTCTGAAGATGCTGCTTCTGCAGAGAGTTTCCCGAGAGCACCCACAGAGGATACCCTTTTCGGAAACTCCCCCAATGCAACGGTTTCTGGGCCACATTCAGCTCAGGAGGAGGTTGGTGGACTCTCCCACCCAGCAAAGGGAGGCCTTGCTAGGGTGTTCCTCGGTTAACAATATTCCCCCAGAAAGGGTTAATTGGTTTCCAGTCTATTCCTACGGGAAACTGCATTTTGGTTAACAAATGTTGGTTCTCATTGCACTCCTATGGGAAATTGCATCCAATGCATTCCTATGGGAAATTTACTTTACAATTTTTTCATACTACAAAAGGTCCCAGAGAATGCATTAAATTTGTTTAAGTGAGGGTCCACTGTATTTTCTCATCATCACCTCCATCCAAAGATGCCTCCCCCCATTCCCCCCCTTCTCCTTCTGCCATGAACCATCTGGGCTTCCTCCCTCCATCCCTCCTTGGTTGGTCAGCTGCCAGCTTCAAAGAATAGCCAGCTGTGTCCTGCAGGCTTAGCCTGGAGAAGAAGCCGCCCAGTACCAACATCTGTGGAAGGCTGGCACCACAGCGAGGGTGGGCATCATCCCAGCCGAGCATCCTCCTCTGAAGTCCCCTTCAGTCCCTCTTCTGCTAGCCTTTCAGCCAAGTCTCACAAAGTCTCCCATTGAAGCCCCCACCCCACAACCCACGAGGAAGGGAAGGTCCTGATCCAGCAGCTGAGAGCTTCATCCAGCACATGCCTTTAATCAGAAATCAGATTTTTTCCTCTTTTCTGAACCTAAGCCTGTACATCTGCGGGTGTGCAGAATAAGAGCGAGAGAGCGCATGCCAGCAAGCGCAAAAGTCTCAGCCATAGCAAAAGGCAGCTGGGATGGTTGCTTTGTGTTTGGGGCACAAAGCAAGAGCACTGGAAAACTATGGGAACCAATGAGGCATCTTTCATGTTCACTCTCAAGAGCTGTAGCCCCAGCACCAGTTGAGAAGAGTTTGGCAGCTGACAATCTCCTTTTTTCTTCTCATTTTGTGCCCTGCCAGGGTGTGCCGTCGTGCCCTTCCCATCCAACCCCTTTGCCAAATTTCTCAGCCCTCCCAGTCTGTTCTGCAACCTCCACCCAGTCTGTAGAGTTGCCTTGTTTTAAAAAGGAGGGGGGGGGGTGAAATGCCAGCGAAACTTTAAGGAAAACCTCCCAAAACATTTTTATTTGTGTAGGAAGATCAGAGCTGTTTAAAAATGCAAAACACCCCACCACCACCACTCCCTCCAGATCTTGGGCAGGGGGTTTGGTGTGTCTCTGGCCCCTTTCTGTGTGAGTCCTGTGAGCAGCTTCCACCCAGCACAGAGGAAAGGGGTGTGGGAAGGAATGGGCCCCTTGTTGGGCTTCCCAATCCTGCGCTGCTGGGGATGCCATGCTGGGCCAGTCCAGCCCTCGAGCAGGTAGGCAGACAGAAGAGGTGGCATGGCTTCCTACTCCTGATCAAGGTGCCACCCTTGCTTAAGGGATGGTTCAGGCCACGGATGCCCAAACTACATCCCGTGGGCTGGATCTGGCCTCTGACACCAATTCATCCGGCCCGTGCCACCCTCGCCACTCCCAGAAGCGGAAGTAAAACGCGCCCATACGGGCGCGTTTTACTTCCGCTTCTGGGAGTGACGAGGGTGGCACGGGCCGGATGAATTGGTGTCAGGGGCCAGATCCAGCCCACGGGCTGTAGTTTGGGCACCCCAGGCTTAAGCAGAGAAAATGGCAGCTTAAAATCCTGTTGCAAACCAGATTGCAAGGCGCAGTTGACTTCCGCTTCCGGTGGGAGGAACCACGTGACCAGCCCCCTGGCCTAAAATGTTTGGGCACCCCTGGTCCAGGCAGTCAGCGGGCAAAACCCGGACTGGTTCCATTTGGGATTGAGGGGCCCAGGCTGTTCTGCAGGTGGCCCATGTTGGCCACTACCAGTGGTGCTTGGCTAGTCCAGACGTTTTAAGCTCCCGCCTGCAAAAGGCTTGTCCTTTTACCTGCCAGGTGTTGGGTCTGTATCGACTCCTCCGTCTGGAAGTGGCAACCTTCCCTTCTGGCACAGGCCATATGAATTGGTGTCAGGGGCCAGATCCAACAGGGCTGTTGGCAGGTCACCCCAGCCCTTAGTGTGCGCTCCGTTATCCGTTGCTCCTTCTTTCTTTCTTTTTTTTGGGGGGGAGACCTGAGTTTTGCGGTGGCTATTTTCCCTGCGTAAAAGTGCTGCGAGCGCGCATGGCTTGCAGCTGCGGAGAGGGCAGGCAAAGGGCCCCAGGAGGCTTCCCGGGGAGGCTTTCGCCCGAGGCTTCCTCCTTAGCAGCACTTTTAAAAGCAGCTGTGGAGATGCTTCCTGTTCAGTTGAAGTAGCAGCAGTCCCCCAAAGACCCTTAATCTGTCAGCTAATGCCCCCTTGAAGGGTGAGAGACTGGCACACTGGCTTCCCTTTCCAAACCCAGAGCAAGCATCTGCTTAGAAGGGAACGGGGGGCAAGCCAGGCCTTCCTGTAGCTCGGCAGCTGTTTTGCTGTTGTAACCATGACATTAAAATTGTATGTTGTCACCCTAACAAGTAAAAGTTATCTCAGCGACAGCCGGTGTTAAGGCAGGGACTCACTGGCCAAGGGGATTTGCAAGCAGTCCTGGTGGCGATGCAGGGGTTAAACTGCTGTGCTGCAGCCAGAACGTTGTGAGTTTGATCCTGGCATTGGGATCAAGGTTGACTCAGCCTCTTCCATCCTTCCAAGGCCCAGCATGTTGGGAGCTCATTAGCTTGAGGACTGCCCTGAGAGGCACGGGGTAGAAATGGCATTGCTATTACGATACCTTTGCTAAAGAGAACGATGTTCTAATAATAGGCTCTCTACCATGTCTATTTCGATCAAGTTCTTCTTTGTGGTCTCTGTGAATCCCCACGCATGGGTTGACTGCGCATATGTGCAGTAAACCCATTCATGTGGATTCACAGGGGACCACGCCGAAGAAGAAGTACAGCAGTTACAGGTAAGCAACTTGTCATTATAGAGCCCTGGTGGTGCAGTGATTAAGCTCCTGTCCTGCAGCCAAAACAACATGAGTTCAATCGTGACAGGGTGCAAGGTTGATTCAGCCTTTTCTATCCTTCTGGGGTTGGTAAAATGAGTATCCAGAGGAGAGGGCACTAAAGCGTGATGGGGGAGGGGGACAGAAGTGCCACAGCTTTGCTTTGGCCTCCTGCCCGCCTACGGAAGGCCCTGCCGCTGCTGCTGCTGCTGCCAGTTGAGCCCAGGGCTCTGACAGACAGAACCACCGGCAAGCAGAGTCCCAGGGAGAAGAGAGCGCCAGAGGTCTTTGGCTCTGTCCCGGTTTCAGCTGGCCAAGGGTCAACTCAGCTGCTGGCCCATGGCATTAAAGGACAACGAGAAAGGAACAGGGCAGCCCTTAGCCAGGAGGGTTGCTTTGGGCAAGCACGGGGTTAGCCCTTGCCCATGGGGGCAAAGGCCTTGCCGTATTTGGGGAGGGGGCCACAAGGACCTCCACCCACCCGCTTTGCTCCTGCTTGAATCAGGATGGAGGCAAAGGCCCTTCAGAAATGGATCCTGGGAGAAAAGGAAGGGGACAGAAAGGGGGCCCAGTAGTTCCCCGTGACATCTGACCCTGGACGTGCCAGGCTGTGGGCAACAGAAGGGTTCCAATGGGTGGCAAAAGGCCCTTCCTGGTAACAAGAAAGGTCTCTGAAGGGTATGCACACACACACACACACACACACACACACACATACACACTCCCTCCAGACAGACCTCCGTCCCTTTCAACCCCTGCTGGCTCTGAGGAATGTGGCTCATAGCTTTGCACTCTCTTGCAAAGGACTTTCGCCTCCCATCAAGGCATAAGCATCAAAGGGGTACCTGGCCTGAACTCACCTGCCAGGTGTTACAACTGAGCTGCACCCCCATGCTTTATGGGAGGGAGGGGCTGCCCTCACCTCCAAGCAATTCTAGGCACCCCACCTTGGCTAGGTCCCTCTCCCTAACCCCTCTGCTACTCTTCTAAGTCAGGAGGAGTCCCTGGTGCAGCATCTCAGCTTTCCCAAGCAAGCTTCCACTGCTGCCTCCCAAAAGGTGCTGCCAGAGGTCTGGTATTGGGGCTGCCCAGGGAATGCCACATCTCTGCCCTGGCCATGCCAGCTAGGGTTGCCCACGGAAAATGTCTGCCTGCAGCCTTCCTCTGCCTTGCCATGCCTGTCAAGTAGGGTTCTGGGATGGGGGTTGGGAAAGGGGGGGGCATCTCCCTACATTCCAGCGCAGCAGCCCTGGCTCTGGTTCTGGGGGGCCAGGGCCACACTGGGGGTCTCCTGGTTGGGGTGCAGCAAGGGAGGGGAGACAGACCATTGCTGCCAGGCCCACTTCTCCTGCACCCGGGAGGTCTTGGCAGCCCTGGGAGCGGACAGGGAGCCCATGGAGAAACAGACACACACCCACCCCTCGGGTGCCATGCTTGGGGAGCGGCCCGAGTGAGTGAGCAAGCCACCCATCCACCACCCTTCCCTTGTGCCATGCACAGCTTGCCCAGTTTCTCAGCGGATGGTTTTGTAAAAACAGGCTGTGTCCCAGAGGAAAGGAGGGCCGTCCCAGAGTTTGGTGATGCCAAGAGCAGAGAAGAGCTGGCCGGAATCACGGTGGCCAGCCTCCCGCCGACAGCAGTTCACGGGGCCGCCATGGGGTGGGCGTCCTCCGAACGAATCACTTTGTAGACCAGCCAGTAGAAGATGTTGAAGACCAGGAAGGTGAAGGGGAAGACGGCCCGGGAGATGGTGTCGATACGCTTGGCCCGGTCCAGGTAGCGCCTCCGGAGCATCTCCCTCTCCCGCAGGAGGGCGAGGGCCGGGGGTGGGTAGTAGAGGCGGGGGCTCTCCCCGGCCACCTCGCCGTCTTTCATGGGGTGCAAGCAGTGGCCCAAGCCATAGCCCCGGAAGTAGAAGCGGCTCTCGCGGATCACCTCTTCCTCCTGGAAAGAGAGAGGGGCAGAAGAACGCCATGGAGGGGATCCGGTAAGCAGGGAGGCTGCCTGCCCTGCCCTCCCCCCCCCCCGGTTTGTTTGGACATCCTGAATGTGGCCCCTTGACAGTGAGTGGAGGTGGTCATTCCCACACTGCACTCTGCACACCTGCTCATGCCATGCGCAAGAGGCAGGATCCAAGTGCCATCCTAAGGACCCAAGGTGGCCGAGGGCCAGAGGAGGAGGCTCTGAATGCCATTCTCCCTTCTTCCACCACCACCCACCACCACCCAGATTGGGATGTTGGGATAATGACTTGGCCACCTTCCTCTTGGCAGGGCTTAGGATCAGACATAACACAGTGCTGAGGGCCATAAGAGGAAAGATGGAAGGAACGGGGCATGTTTAACCTGAGAAAAGGAGACTAAGAGAGGGGATAGGATGAGGACAGCCCTCTTCGGATAGCTGAAAGATGATCATGAAAAAGGAGGGCAGAAGACTCGGTTCTCCTCCATCCCAGAGTGGAGGATGCCTAAGAACAGGCTGAAACTACAGGAAACCAGATCTAGCCTGAATGTCAGGAAGAAAACTTCATGATAATGGTTAGAGCATTCCTTGACAGTGGAGCCCACTGTGGCCTCGAGAGTTGGCTTGTGCTCCAACACTGGAGAGACATGGAAAGCAACCCTCGTCTGTGGGATCGGCTTTGATTCCTACATGGAGCAGGAATGGGTTGGACGCTGTGGCCTCCCCATGGGCCCCTGACCCTAGGATTCTATGACTGTGATGGCGAACCTTAATGGCACTCCAGATGTTCTTGGGCTTCAATTCCCAGAAGCCCAAGCCCCTGGGAATCCACACGAATGGGTTTGCTGCGATTCATCCGGCCCACGCCATGCCGCCATCGTCACTCCTGGAAGTGGAAGTGAAATGCGCCTGGAGGGAGGAAGGGTTAACCCAGAAGAGTCTTAACTGTCCGGGTGCATTTTGCTTCCACTTCCAAGAGCAATGAGGGAAGTGTGGCGTGGGCTGGATGAATCGCAGCAAACCCATTTTGTGTTGATTCTTGGGGGCTTGGGCTTCTGGGAATTGAAGTCCAAGAACATCTGGAGTGCCAAGGTTCGCCATCACGGTTCTATGATGCCAGACCAGGCAGTCACCTGAGATCTTGCTATCCTACACCTAGCCGGCCCTTCTCCTCCCAGGATTTACTCTTGTTGGGAGCTGCTTTAAGTCCAAGTCCTGGTCACATGGGCAAACAAACCAGTCAGCCAGTCCACATCCCTGCTGATCCGGTCTTTCTTATGATGGCAGGAGGCTTTCGCTGGCTCCTTCCTTCCCTGCTCACTTGGATTTTCCGGAGCCCTCCCCAGGGAGACACCTGCCACCACCACCACCACCACCGCCATACATACACACGCGTACACACACTCAGGGGCTGTGTAATGATGTGCTCACAGGCAACGGGGTGATGAAGGCGCATGGGGTAGAGAGGGGGGGAGATGAAGGTTAGGGTTGATGTGAAGCACAGGGCAGGGCGTGGAGGACAGGTGGCTTTGCTTCTTTACCCTGGAGTCGATGCTGCCCAGGTGAGAGAGGGTCTCGTAGGTGGACTCACTGCTGCTGCTGGGCAGGTCCTCCAGCTCCTGCAGGGACTCCAGGCTGGCCAGGCCCTTGGGCATCCAGCAGGGAGGAGGGCCGATCAAACAGAAACAGGAGAGTGGGTGACCGCAGGGCTCAGCTTGGCTGGCACCCACCGGGAAACCCTGAGCTCAAAACGCCCAGCAGGGCTTCCTCCACCCACCCCCTCTTTCTCTCTGCCTGCCTGAGCCCAGGATGGTGGTGGGGGGGTTCGGGGAACCCCCCTATTTCTCCCCCCCCCACTGTTTTTGTGGGGTGTGAACATGCAAGGGGGAGGGGGAGGTAGGTATGGGTTGGACCCATCCCATTCATCCTTCCTGAGAAAGTTCAGCAGGGTTTCAGGCTCTAGGAGAGACTGGCATCAGCCCCCCTTTGCCCTCAGCCCCCCTGGGCCATCCTGTGTGGGTGGCAGAAAGTTACCTCTAACAGAGTTGGGACAAGGAAAGTGGTTTGAGGTCAAGTCTCTGGGGGGTTCATCTAGGATGGCACTGCCAGGCCAGGCCAGGCCACACATGCCTCTTGGCACTGGGCACAGAACGCAGCCTCCGTCTGTCAATCCAATCTTCCCAGGCTGTTCCCCCTTCAGGCGGAAGATTGCTGAGTGTGTCTAACTGGAGCAATGCCAAGAGAGACCTCCCCCCCAAATAGATAGATAGATAGATAGATAGATAGATAGATAGATAGATAGATAGATAGATAGATAGATAGATAGATAGATATGGCAGGGGGTGAAGATGAGTCTGAGCACTTTTCTCTGGCCGCAGAATTCTTGCCACATTCCTTCCAACTCCCCAAAAGAGACAGAGAGGCTCGTGCAAAGGGCTGCAGTTTCCGTGGGTTGCAGAATCAAATCTGCTTTGTCGGTGTGACCCTAGAGGTGAGATTGATGGCACGGAAGGGAGGGGGTGTCAGGAGGGGGAGGGGGAGCAGCAGGGAAAGTGGGGAGGGGGAGGGGGAGAGGAAGGGAGGAGGTGGTGTTGTCCCCCTGGCGCCCCACAACTCATCTCTGGGGTTAAAAGCCCCCTGGAAGCCCCCTGGCAGTGGCCCAGGAAGGCCTGCTCTTCCCAAAGTCAGGCAGCGGAGCCCGGCTCCGTACCATAAGAGATTCTCTCTCTGCACCTGCTCAGAGGTACTCTAGCCAATTCCCTCAGTTGAGCCTCAGTTATTCCTCTTTCCAGGGCAGCTTCTCCAGCATTTGAGAGCATGTCTTACAGGCTGCCCTGTTTTCTCCTTGGATTGTAGATATCCCAGGGGTGGGGTGGAGGGGAGGTGGGGCTTCTATGGGGCTGAGCCAGGTGTGGATGGGTGGAGCTATCTGTTATAATGTGCTGCCCAAGAACAGCATCTTCCTTCCTTCCTGTGTTAGCTTAAAGGTAACGTTGAAGCTTAGTTTGCCATTGGGCTTCAACCTCTGTGTATTGCTACCACCACTGTCTCACATGCTCGTTAAAAGCTTATGCCAGGAAATAAACTTGCCAGCTTTAAGCTTTGACAAGCCTCTTGTTTGATTCCAGAGCTCTTCACTTGCTCCAATGCTCACCAGAGGGCAGCCCAGCAATCCCATTGGAGCCCTGGTGGCGTCGGGGAAGGAGGGAAACCATCAAAGCTGTGAAGCGTGGTACCCTCTGGAGCCAAAGGCTAGCAGCTCGTGCCCCCTCCCTGCAGCCCCCCTGCCCCTCACGGAGTCTGTTTGTGGCTCTGGCTCTCCTCCTCTATGGTTCAAGGTGGCCCAGGTGCACGGGTGTGCTCCAGGGCAGCACATGCCCAGCCTGGCCTTTGGGCTGCATCCTGCAAATCCACATGACAGCATGGAGAGGCGTAGGGCTTTGCTTTGGAGGAGCCACGCCACGCGGAGCACCTGTGTCCTGCCTGGCCAAAGCCACGGAGCCTCCTATAGAGGACTGCCACCTTCATTCATCCGTTGGCCTCTAGTTGACAGGTTGGCCCAAGAGACCAGAGCAGTTCTTCAGTGGAGGAGGACCAAGTCTTTTTTAAAGGGCCTCTGCAGCATCCTTGCTCAGTTTCCCTATTTAGACTACGGCGGGAGGCGTTAGCTTTATGAAAAAAATGCCAGAGTGAAACATGGTGAAGGAGTTTGATGTCACTTTAGAAGCCATCCAAAGACACACCTGAAAGCCGATGAGAAATTAAAAAGGAGGGTGTCTTAAAGGTGCTCCAAGACTCTGGGTTTCTTGTTAGGGGCCGTGCATTTTTAAACATGCTGAAAAAATACCTCTCCAAAGAGTAGACCTCAAAATGTCCCAGCCCCTCCTTGCCCAACCAGCAGACAAAACAGGGAGTGCCAATAAGCCAAGTGAGGAGAAAGAGTCTTGCTACTTTGGGAAGAATTTCCTAGAGGCACATCTGGCTTAGCCTGTTATACTAAAAACTGGGGGGCAGGGAGGGGGACTCTTGTAAGCACTCACACAGGGTGTCAGTGGGGGGGGGCACTCAAGTCTCTGCCCCCCTTCCCTCTACAGATCGCAACTATAGAAGGCAGCTCTAGGTAAAGCTATCTTTTTTCCTACATTAAATGCCTCTAGAGTGATTTTTACCATACAAAGTACTAGTCATTGATGGGGGCAGGGGTTAATGAGAAATGATGTTACTGCTGCTGTTTTTCTACCTCATCATCTGCTAACCAAGAGGAACAACCAAAATTCCCCAAGAAAGGCAACTAAGAGTCTTGTGGCAGCTTAAAGACGAATAATTTTGTTTGCCATCCCTGCTTTCTTCCTTCCGCACCTATCTCTGAAAGTATGGACCACTGTGCAGGACAGGTGTGCTTACAGCATGGTCGTTCTAAGGGGTCTTGCTAGGAAAGGGCGACAGAACCTGCCTTGCTTCCCTCCAGAGGCTGTGCATGACAATAGCAACTCTGGCTTCAGCTAGCAGCGCCCATGGAGAGGTGGGGGAGAGGTGGCATCCAGCTCCACATCTGGAAGGCTGAGTTTTGCACACTCCACTCTATACAGCAGCATTGCAACATGTCTTTCTCTTCACTTGCCAAGGGAGGAACTTCTATAACACTCCCCTCCCCTTCCCCCATCCATGGCTGCAGCCATTCACCTTTCCTGCAAGATGGCAGACCAGTGGAAGGGGGAAGAGCCAGTCTGTCCACTCACCATCCTCAGGCGGCGCTGCCTCCGGCGAAGGCGCATGAACTCCTTGTGCTGGCGGGAGACAAAGTTGACTGCAGCGTACTCCAGCAGGGCGGCAAAGACAAAGAGGAGGCAGACGGCCATCCAGATGTCAATGGCTTTGACGTAGGAGACCTAAGCAAGAAAAGCCAAGCCTTCTTTAGAAGCTATTCCCAGCAGAGCTCCAGGTGGGCCTCCCTTCCAACCCTCCAACCCTCCCTCTGCTTCCCCAGCATCTCCTTTGGGTCAAAAATCACACCCCTCTTCCCAACCACTGCCCACCTGGCCTAAGTGAGTCAGCTCAGTCCAGCCCCCTCCCATTCCTGTCCTCTGGTGCAAAACCCCCTCTTCACGTGGTCAGGTCCTGAGATGGCCAGACTGGACTGGGGTGAGACACGTAGACCTTTCCACCTCTCCTCAGCTTTTGCGACTGGTTCAAGCAGCACCTTATGAACCCCATGGCCACGGCAGCCCTTAGTCCCCTGGCACTGACCTTTGGTAAGGATGCCCGGGACCCTGCGCTCTGAGTGGTCATAGTTAGCACGGTGGTAATGCCCAATCCCACCCGGGCAGGTGCAGCATCCATGTTGATCCAGAAGGAGACCCAGGAGAGGATGACAATCAGCAAGCTGGGGATGTACATCTGGATCAGGTAGTAGCCCATCTGCCTCTCCAGGTGGAACTTCACCTCAATGCAGGTGAACTTCCCTGGGCGGAAGGGAAGGAAGAGGCAGGAAGAGGACAAGGGAGTCAAAGCCCAGGTTTCAACAACACAGACCAAAGCCCTGCCCACCCACCATTACTCTGGATGCAGATCAGGAAGGAAGGAGAGAGAGAGAGAGACAGAAAGAAAGAAAGAAAGAAAGAAAGAAAGAAAGAAAGAAAGAAAGAAAGAAAGAAAGAAAGAAAGAAAAGCCCCCATCAGAAAGGAGGCAGATAAGGCTGAATAGGTCAGCATCATCTCACTTCAGATCAATGATCAGTTCAGAATTGAGACCACCTCCCAGGTTCTCTCAAGGTCTTCTTCTTCATCATCATCAGGCAGGTGGTAGAAAGGGAATTCCAAAGCGTGTGTGTTGTGTACATTTATGGTTTAATCCTTTTTGGGACATTGTCATTGTGTGTCCCAAGGCAGACAGGGCTGGGCAGAGGGTTGTCCGCACTGGAGGTTCAATGGAGAGGAGCCCCCCCCATACCCCACCACACCCCCACCACACCCCACAGAGAGGTGACTTACCTGTGTTGTAAGACTTTGTGCAGTGGCCCAGGTCCTTCTCATCCCTCAGGATAAACTGAGGGAGGGTCAACCCCTCTGACACTTGCACGGCATCCTCCCCCTTGACCCACTCAAAGATCAGGTCATGCATGGTGTAGCCAACTGCAGAGGCAAGGAGGACAGCAGGGCATGAGGAAGGCACGGCAGCCGGGGGGGGGGGCGCAGAGCCTTCCTTCTGGTGACTGGCACGACCCCCAGGAACTGAAAGGCATCTTTTCTGTCCACTGTAACAGCCACACCAGCTTCTCTGCCCACTGCCTTGGCTCTTGGCCACCTTCTTTCCCTATGGGTTGCCCACTCATCCCCATTGTTAAAGCAGTTCAGAAAAGAGTTAGAGTGGCACTGCCATCCATCCCTGCTATATCTCCCCCCCTTTTTTTTCCAGGGTCTCTGCCTTTTCTGTGCTACCCCTGAAACTCTGCTTGAGTAGCCCACTCACAGCTCTCCAGCTGCATAGTGCATGTCTGGATGTCCATTGGGAAGTTCTTGAGATCCATGGGACAGGAGAGGATGAGTGTCAACCTGGGGGTGAGGAAGAGAAAGCGGACATTATCTGGGCCAGGGAGACATGTGTGAAGCCTCCCCTTCCATCCAAGTGGCAAACTGGGCAAGATGCCTTTCCAAAGAGGTGCCTGCTGGTCTCAGCCCCACCTGATGCTGTAAAGCACATTCCCATTCTTGAAGATGCGCAGGAGCTTGTTGTCTGTGGTGACCTCATGGAAGTTGGCCCCTTTCTCATTGGCAAAGAACAGGTCCGGCTTCCAGATGGAGTCCAGCATGGAGGGGTCCAGATCCAGGGAGTCATCGGGGTACTCCCTATAGGACAGGCGTGGGTCGTTCCACTGCTGCCTCAGGAAGACATTGACACGGTAATCCTGGAGGACAAAGGAGAGCCATCACCCATCTGTTGGGTAGAAATAGGTGAGGGGGACAACGTATCTGTGGAATCCTCCATGCTCACCTGGCTCAGTCCTTCTGGCAGCCCAGCCAAGGAGTGGATGGGGGAGAGATGCTGCACCAGGCCAGGAGAGAAACACAACTCTCTCCATGGGGTGGCTTTTACTGTGTTAAAAGTGACCCACAGGAGAAAGTTGGCCCCTTCCCCCCATGACCCACTGGTAGTGAGGAAGACCATTGTTCCAAAGAAGACACCAGGGGAAGGGAGAATCTCCAACTGAGAAGGAAACTGGTGGAAGGCCACCAGGAATGGAACTGGACAACCGCCCAGGTCAACTCCAAGATGACTCTTCCACAGGGTCAGGATCCCCCTGCTCAGAGGGATTTTTGGGATTCACGGCCCTGGCAAGCCGTTTGTCTGTGCTTTTCTCCCCAACACCTACAGTCTACCCACTGGTTCTCCAGCTCGCGTGGCTCCCCTGAGAGGCCTCTCATTCCTGTTCCCCAACTGGCTTCCAAGGCAAGGGCAGGGCGGAGGTTGTTTGCCATCCCACTGAAAGCCCTCTCTTCCCCCCACCCTCCCAGCTGACTGAGCCTCAGGAGCCCAAAGGGTTGGGATGGGAAGGGATGAGCAGCCAAAGGCTTACCATGGTCGTTTCTGTGACTGAACCAAAGCTGTTGATGAAGATGTTGCAGGTGACGTTGACTGGTGGTCCTGCAAGAGAAATGGAAGGGAAATGCATGTGTTGATATGGGGCAGGTTCAGCCCCTTTGCCTGCTGCTTAGCTCTGAGCCTTCCTCTTCATAGGAATTGGGGGGCCCATGGCAGCTCTGGGAGCAAACACCCTTCCCCCCAGCCCCCACTCTGCTTACCTTTGAAATTGGGCCTGATGCGGGCGTCATATCCTGACGTCCGGCCCATGAGCTTGTCAAGGAAATCAGAGGGTGACATGGGCTGGGGCAGGCTGCGCGGGGCAGATCTTGCTTCTCCTTTCCCTGACACTGATCTGTGGTTCAACGGGTGGGTGGGGTGGGGGTGGGGGGTTAGGGGAGCAAAGCAGATGTCAGAATGCTGCATTTCCCCAAGCATGCAAACACACACGCAAGAGCGCTTTACTAAACCATTAACCCTGATTGGCAGGTGTTGTGACTTGGACTTCTGGGAATTGAAGTCTAAGAACACCTGGGGGCCCAAGGTTGAGAATGCATTTTGTCTGCCATTTCAGTGTCTACTGCCTGAGATAGGTGCCTCACTCTGCTCCATGGCAAGGCTGGCCCAGCCCAAATCAGCATGAATGGGGTGGGAAATCCCATGAGAAATCAAACACACAAGGGGAGGATTTTGGACAGATGTCTTCCCAGCCACAGGTCTGCTAAAGGGGGGACAATAAAAATCCACTCACCCACCTGCAATGTTCTCTGTTCCAACTGCTGGTCTGGTGAAGCCAGGCGTCTTATTTCTACACACACACACCTGCATACTTCATGCCAAAGGAGGGACACCTGGCTCCCCCCCCCTCCACGCTCTCTGATGCCCACCTCCCTCCCTCCCTCTATCTCTTGCTTTGCTTCAGCCATGTCAGCTTTCCCCTTCCTGTCCCCAGGGCATTGCATGCATGTCTTCCTCTGCAAAGGGGGGGGGGTGAGGGGGGTGGAACGTCTCTAAGCCTCTCAGCATGGAGGGGATGAACTCTCCACCAGAAACAGGTTGGGGGAAGATGTTAACTGGATAAACCCCAGTACAGTGCCTGGGCTCAGGTTGCCCATGATGGCCTTGAAACCCTGGGAAATTCTTCTGGTTCCCTTTCAGCTAATTTGGAAGGAACCAGGAAATGATATTTTCCTCACCTGTCCAATAGGTAGAGGCAATCCCCCCTCCAGCACCAGAAGCCACCGCTGCCCCCAGGCCAGGCCAGGCCAGGCCAGGCCAAACCAGAGCCCCGGAAATGATGCTGCTAGGGAAGCCCCCTTGGAGTAGCCAAGGGAAGAAGGATGTCGCAGGATCACAGAGGTCGAGGCTGTGGCTAGTGCAGCCCGGAGGGGAGATGACTCAACTCGTGCCAATGCTTCCCCTCCAACGTCCCTGTTCTTGGGTTCTTTGCTAATCTGACTCCCCCAAGACACAATCAGGTCCTGAGGAGCAAAGCACAGAGACCCAAAGCATAAACTGTAGCTTTGCTGTCACAGGACTGGGGTTTTGTAACCCATCAGCACATGTTTCCTTCTTTAAGGTTGGACCCTGGAGGAATCGATCCAAAGACATTTAAAGGGCATAAGTCTCCTTTCTTTCAAGCCCTCTCGCCCCCCCCATAGCTCCCCCCCCAACCTTTGTAGCTGTACCTTGTGCTCGGGAAGACCGGGGTGCTTGCAAGAGTGCCCAAACCCTTCCGCAGAACTTAGGGTGTTCTGGAGATCCGTGGGGACACCCAGGACCCCATTTCTCCAGCACACGGGTCGTTCTCAGAACGAACCCTCAACCTTTGCCCCCACCCTTTACATAGGGGGCGGCAAAGCTGGATACCTTCAGCCAAGGAAGGCGACCTAAAGCAAAGCTCCTGCTCAGCTCCCACTGCTGCTGCTTCCCCTCCCCCTCCTCGCTGCCCTTCTAAACCGAGGGAGTTGCTTCCCCCTCCCCGCGTAAAGGACCCCCCACTCCAATAAAGCCCAGCTACACTAGCCACCCTTGAGCCTCGGAGCTTCTTCCCCTTCGCTTGGTTTCCCAGGACTCTTCCTCCTCCCCGCCAGGTTGGACACTCTCAGTCTCAGGGGATGCTGCCCACTCGCTCCCTGGAGACAATTGGAGCCAGCCAGGTAGAAGGGCTGCCGAGGACGGGGGGGGGGGGCGAGGGCTCCGCGGAAATTTTAGCCTCCTCTTCCTCGGCGGGAGTTCAGGGCAAGGTGGGAAGCCCCCCCTCCCCTGTCTCCACCTGATTCTAGGTCATAGTCACCCCCCCCCAAACCCACTTCAGTCTCTCTCCAAAAAGGGGAAAGGAGCAGCTGCTCAATTTCTCCTTCCCAAGGGAAGGGCGCACAGTGGGGGGGGGGCTCCTTCGGGGGTCCTCCTTCCCAGCACCCCGAGTGCGCCATAAGAGGCAGAAGGGCGAGGGCAGAGAGGGACGGGTGGGGAGGGGGCTGGGGGTCGTTTCTCCGGGTTCTCCTTCGACGCCCAGGACGGAAGCTGGGAGCAGCTCGGACGGACAAAGACGCGACTCTTCCGAGAGGCAGCCAGGCAGGCCACCAAGCGGGCTGGGGGTGAAGCAAGGGGGGGGCTGCCTGGGCAGGGGGAGGGGAGAGGGGTTGATCGCTGGCTAGAGACGGGTCAGAGCCGACGCGGAGCCTGTGCCCACCGCTCAGAGGCTCCGAGCCCCCAGAGCACGTGCACTGGGTGGTCCTCTGCTGCCCGAGGCAGCCTCCCCCTCCCTCCCTCCCGACGCGCCCACCGCGGGGTGCGGTGGGGGCCTCTCGGGTGCTGACCCACCTGAGCAGGGCGCCGAGCAGGAAGAGGAGCTCCGCACGCATCCCTTGGAAGCGAAGCCGCCGTCGCCGCGGACCCCGCGGGCGAGGCGGGCGGCGGCCGCTGGAGGCGGGCGGCGAGACTCCCGGCGGTGGCGGCGCCCCAGCCCCGGGAGGCTGCCGGGCATGTCCCGCGGGTAGAGCGGCTCCGCGGCGCCCTCCGGGAACAGCAGCAGCAGCAGGAGGAGGAGGAGGAGGAGGAGGAGGAGGAGCTGCGCCCGCGCCCGCGCCGCATGGAGGCTCTTCCTGGACGGGCGACCGACGGCCGCTCCTGCCGCTGCCTGCGCCGCCGCCCGCCCGCCCGCCCCGGCCCAAGCTCCGCAGCCTTCGCTCCCCTCCGCCTCCCTCCCTCTCTTCCTTCCTTCGGGGCGGGGAAGGCTCTGCCCAGCCCACGTCACAGGACAGGAGGAACCGACCGACCGACCACAGAGTCGCCCCCCCCACTTGCCAGTCCCGCCACCCGCGGCGGAGAGGGGAGGGGGGGGGAAGCCGCGGAAGAGCGAGGAAAGCTCGAAAGAAAACCTTCTCTCCCCCCGCAGGTCCCTCCCCAAGCTAGAGACCCCGGAGTGCGCCCCGTCGAGGCGGGAGCTCTTTGCTCAGGAGCGCTCCCAGTTTCGTTGGCCCAAAAGCTTCCCGGGGCACTTTGGCCCCTCCCTCCACCCCACCCGATTGCTCGAAAGCCATCTGCAGCTACACAATTTCCGTGGTCATATGGCAGGCATGACTAGACACATGGAACGATGCTACCTTTTTTGCACAGAAGCTCGCTTCATCGACAGCACTCGGGTCTGGTCCGTCCGTCCGTCCCCCCCACACACACACACACACACCAAAGTGGAGGGGAAAAAATCCGTTTCCATTGTTTTAGTGGCCAAAGAGAGGCTGAAACTCGGTCCCCGTCACCCTCGGTTGGTAGAAAGCGTCCTTGCCTCTTCTCCTTCGCTTCTTTCTTTCTTTCCTTCCTTCCTTCCTTCACTTCCTTCCTTCCTTCCCTGCCTGTGCGTTTGACTCTTTGCGCCCTGAAAGGGTCCACAGGCCAGCTCTTTCTTTGCCCAACAACTTCCCCTTGCCCGGAGTCCCAAAATTGTGTGTGGGGTGGCAAGCCCCCACCCTTTCCCCCTTCCGCATTGTTTGCGGCCCTTTCTCCTCCAGAAGAGGCTTCCGCCCAGCGGACACCCCCCCCCCCGCCCCCGCGTTTGCGCCCTTCCCGCCGCCTTGGCCCCGCGCGCTGTCCAAGTGCTGAAAGGCAGCGCTCAGGCTCTGGCGGCTCAGGCTCCGGTGGCCCGCCGGCGGCTCTTCCTCCTCCCTTGGCCTGGGGAGAGCCCCCTTTCCTTTCGTTATGCGTGGACCACGTCCACTTCATCAGACCTGGTTCACGAAAGCTCACAGCTAGTCTGTAAGGTAAAGGTAAAAGTCACCATGCTGAAAAGCCAGCCATATCCGACTCTAGGGTTCAGTGCTCATCTCTGTTTCATAGCCGAAAAGCCAGAGCTTGGCGTATCCGTGGTCACGTGGCAGGCATGACTAGACAGTGGAGTGCACTGAAAGCTGTTTACCTTTCCCACCAAAGTGGTACCTATTTATCTACTTGCAGTTCCTTGTTTTCGAACTGCTAGGTTGGCAGGAGCTGGGACAGACAACGGGCGCTCATTCTATCATGCAGTATTCGGGTTTCAAACTGCTGACCTGCCCCGCTGCAGTCAGGATCTTAGCCACTTGAGCCACTGCATTCTTTTTAAGGTGCCACAACCTTTTGGGGGGTCTTTTTTCCTTCTGTTCTGTTTTATTTACTCTGAGACCTGCTTGCACAGACTACCACTGTGACCACTTCAAACATTAAAAGAAGAGGGGGGAGAGAGAGAGGCAAGATTCCCTTTGAGATGAGAAGACAGAATGGCAGCTTCTCCTTTTTGACACCTGAGAGGTCCACCGCCCCCACCGCCCACCACCTCCCAGCACCTTCAGCCGACACCCCACAGGAAGCCCTGCACATGGTGCCCCCATGCCCACCCCACCCCCTGGCTGTGCCAAAGCCGTCTGACTGAGATGGCACACTGGGCCTTGGAAGGGCAGTTTCCCTGGCACACAGTGCACAGTGACAGGGGGATAAAGCATGCACGTGGCTAAAAACGGCCCTGTCGTTCTGGTGGGATTCAAGGGCCAAACGGGCGACCTCTTTTACTTTGCAGCCCCTCTTAGGGTTCCCACCAGAAGCTCAGTCTTTCGAGAATTTAATTGTTAATCTCTCTCTAAACTGTGCTTGATGCAAAATTTATCAGCTTGGTTTAAATATAGACGGGTGCTGCGTCTGCGACTAACATTCAAAGCAAATCAAGATGCCTGTGTGTTTCTACGTCACTTGAAGGAGCTGAGGAGGTAAAGCATGGCAGTTTCTGAGAGCCTGTTGTTGACATGAGCAGCTAGTCTGGGACAAGACATGGTGTGTGTGTGTGTGTGTGTGTGTGTGTGCATGCGTGCGTGCGTGCGTGCGTGCGTGCGTGTTCATCAGGTGTGTGTGTGTGTGTGTTCATCAGGTGTGTGTGTGTGGGGGGGTGTGTGTTCTGCCTGAGCTCTGCCCACCACACCAGAACATCTTGGGTTGAGGCCAGAAGGTGCACTTTAACCTCCTCCTTTGGGACACTTGCCAGACAGCTGAGACGCTTTGCATGGCATGGCTTTGCTTCTGAGCCCCCCCCCCCTCCCTTCCATCCCAGCTGTCTCCAAGCACTCCTTACTGCTGGGAAAAAGAGTGTGAATATTTAATATAGAGGGGAAAGTGATGAGTGTCAAGGAGCTCTCAGCTCCCAAGCAGACGGCTATGGATACAGCGATCTGGTTACAGCTCCAGGGCAGCATTCTGCTGAGCTCCAGGGTGGAGGCAGCCCAGTTTAGAAGTGATGGGAGAAGGTCAAGAAGAGGGGCCGCCAACATTTGCCTGGGCTCCTCTGCTGCATGGGCTGGTTGACAGAGTCCATCCCAAGGGAAGCAATCTGCAGGCAGACAGACACACACACACACACACACACACAGAGTCAGTCACCTCCAGTCCATAATTCTGATTCTTCCATCCCCAGCTCCTTCTTTGTGTGAAACTGTGAAGCTTATCATGTGAAAAAGAGAACCCAGAATCTGACATCAAACTTAGAACAACCCTATGTTGCATTTTGCCACAATCAGGGAATTCTCCTCTTTGAGACAGAAAGAAGAAAACCCCTTCCCAGCAGATGCAGCCAGTTTTGGGAATCACACCTCAATGTGAGATGGCTACAGGTGGCAAAGACAAAGAGCTCAGCACTTCACAAAAGACAAGGTGTGACCACAAATCAAATGTCCAAACATGGAGGGGAAGTTTCTCTGAGAGACACCATAAGGTCTTTGACAACTCAAAACCATTTCGACATGTAGGGCATTTGCTAACTGTTGTACCCACCTTAGGAAAGGAAGTTCTGTCCCTCCCCCAATTTGTTGTGGTCCACCCCAAATCAAACATCCAGTATACAACTGGGCAGTGTTACAGAAACACATACATGATTCAATGTGGAGTCTGATTTGTAAAGCTAATTTGAGGCCCACTGGGTTTTTTTATTTCTCCGTCTTACAAATGCATTTCAGTTTCCCCTCCACGAGGAGCTGAGAATTGGGAGTGAGGAAACCATTCCAGCATCCTGCTTCCAAAGCCCTTCCCTGCGCTTTTGGGGGGGGAGGGGAGAGCAGAGAAGGACAGAACCCCCTTCCCTTTCCATTACAGCAGCTGGGACCAGCCCCTTCTCTTCCAGTTTGCCCCACTGATCTTCAGGAGGGTAAAGTTGTGTAGGCTTCCTGTTCCCCAAATGCTTCTCTCCCCCACCCCGCCCCACCTGAAAGGAGCAGCTGTGGAGTAACCAGAGGGAGCCCATCTCTCCCCCTCCCAGCATAAGCACACACCCCTGCTCAGTTGGGAATAAAGTGCAAGGAAGGGCCCTTCGCAGACCCTTGTTGTGGCCGATTATGAGTTGCAGCTGCAAAGGATCCTTTGATGCTTCCCTCCCTCCTAAGGGACTGCAGTGGCTCAAGTGGTTAAGATGCTGAACTTGACGACTGGAAGGTTGGAGTTTGATTCCCGAGTACTGCATGACTGAAGTGAGCTCCTTCCTTCTGTCCCAGCTCTTGCCAACCTAGCAGTTCGAAAGCAAGAAATTCCAATAAGTACCACTTCGGTGGGAAAGGTAACACCGTTTGTCAATGGAAACATCTGCAGACACAGACAGCAATGGCTCTTTGGCTATAAACAGAGATGAGCACTGAACCCTAGAGTCAGATATGACAGGCTTTCCAGCAAGGGCACCCTTTACCTTTCCCTTTCCCTCCCTCCCTCCTTCTCTCTCTTTCTCCCTGGAGGGATGGGATGCATGCAGCTCAAGAGGCAGGTGAGGAAGGCCCACCTGTGCTTCCTCTGTGCAGCCCTGAGTCCCCTGGGTGGGTCTTGGCTTTGCAGTTCCCTCTGCCTTCAAGGCAACCCATGAGTGGAGGCAGGAGAGAGAGAGAGAAGGTATCAAAGCCTTTTCAGAGAATCAGCTGGCTATGAAATCAACCTTGTTGGGGGTGGAACGGAAGAGGCCCTTGAAGGAAATCGTCCCTGGCTTCCCAGTGCTCTCGCTCTCCTCCTCCTCCTCTGCACGTGCTGAGCCCCTCCATTGGCAGCTCTTTCACACGTTTTGGCCCCAGGGCGTCAAGATGAAGCTGGCTTCTTCCGCTCCTCTGGCGTTACACAAGGCAGACTCTGTGAAGCTGCTGGGCCAATGACAACATGCCAGCATCATAAATAATCCACCTCCATGATCCTAATAAATAAGTCAGCAAGAACAGGGATAATGTACCTGGCCCTGCATTTCTCTGTTAGCAGGAAGCCCTTGGGTGCCTGAAACAACGCGACAGGGCAGAAGTGTGTGAATGTGTGTGTGTGTGTGTGTGTGTGTGTGAGAGAGAGAGAGAGAGAGAGCTGCAACCGCCCATTCACTCCTGCCCATTCGCTCCTGCCAGGATCCAAACAGGTCTATCTGCTTGCCAGGGATGCTACAGGTGGGACTCCAAGAGAAGGAAGCAAAGTGAGAGGAGGAAGAGGAGACAACATCACCTCCTGCTCACCTCCACTGCCCCTCCCTCCCTCCCCATTGGAGTGGCTCTTCTTCTCCAGGGCTAAAAATATCCTGGCAGCCCAGGAGGAGGAAGGAGATGCACAGCCAGCAAAGCTCCAATCAGCCAGAAGCAAAGGAAGAGGCCAAGAGCCAGCCGTGCCAAGCCGAGATGCCCATAGCCAAAAGAAGCATCACTGTTCTCTCTCTCTCTCTGGGCTTGGATGGCCATTCCCTGCTGCAGGCAGGCATCTCATTCCCCCCTCCCTGCAAAACCTCCAATGCAGGGGTGCCCAAACTATGGTCCAAGGGTCAGATCTGGCCCCTGACACCAATTCATCCAGCCTGCACCACCCTTGCTGCTCCTGGAAGCGAAAGTAAAATGTGCCAATCTGAGCACATTTCACTTCCACTTCCAGGAGTGGCAAGGGCAGTGTGGGCCAGATGGATTGGTTTCAGTGGCCAGATCTGGCCCATGGGCCATAGTTTGGGCACCCCTGGTTTAAGCAGAGAAAATGGCAGTCTAAAAATCTATCTCACCCTGTTGCAAAACACAGACTTCAAGGCATGTTTTACTTCTGCTTCTGGTGGGAGGAACGACTTGACTGGCCCACTGAACCATGTGACCAGCCCATGGTCTGAAAAGTTTGGGCACCTCCTACTCCAATGCCTACAGGTCAAGGGAAAGGTAACAAAGTGACCGCAGCTGGGCTTTGGAGACAAGCATTCTTACAGGGAACCTAATTTTTACACCATTTTCCCTTTACAGTTGGTTTGATGTTTATATTATTAATATTTTAATGTAAATTTGTTTTTTATGTTTTTTAAAAAATTAAATAAAATAGCTTTTTAAAAAAGGATTTCTGGTAGAATTCCCTTTGGCTGTATGGTAGAAATGCAGGGCCCCATAGAAGAGAGTCTCACTATAAGTCTCCCAGAATCCACACCTCTTCTCATTAACACTCACCATCTCAGTAAGTTTGAGGCATTTGTAAGAGAAAGAATAGCAATTTTTTTTATTTACTTACAGTTACTTGGTACTTCAGACAGCTGCATGCTGCTTTCCTTACTCCAGGTGGGCTAACTACCAAGCGAAAAGATCAACAGGAACAAACGACTGACACCAACTGGCAAAAGAGAGAAGGCAAGAAGACGGAGCACAGAGAGAAAGGTGGGAAAGGAACCCTTGGTTATGGCTGGAGAGACAGCAGGTCAAGTCCCACCCAATTTCTCCAACTACAGAAGGGGTGCCCAAACTACAGTCCGAGGGCTGTATCCACCCGTGACGCCAATTCATATCCGGCCCTGCTAAGCCCTCTCTGCAGGGCTGGATTAATTGCTGTCGTGGGCCGATACAGCCCTCCGACTGTAGTTGGAACGGACCGGTACGTTTTACTTCTGCTTCCGGGAGCAACGAGGGCTTTGTGGACCAGATGAATTGGCGTTGGAGGCCGGATCCAGCCCACGGGCCATAGCGACTGGCCCCCTGAACCACATGATCGGCCCACAACCCAAAAAGTTTTGGCACCCTTGAACTACAGGTAGCAACCTTGCTCAGTTTGCAAGACGAAACCCAGCTCCAAGGAAAAGACCTGAGCAATCGGCCTCCCTTCGCCCTACTGGCTCTCCCTGGTGCCTGCCTTCCTCCCCTCCTTCCTCGTCTTGGGATTTCCCCACCCTGAGGTTTAACAAGAGGCGCGCGTGAAACTTCAGCAGCCACCATGAATGATTCAGACTAATTTTTTTTGGTGGTGGTGGTGGTGGGGGGGGGACAGGGAAGGCGGCGGCGGCGCCGAGGACGATTGGGGAGGGGGGAGGGGAGGGGGAGAATTGACCAGAGCCCCCTCGGGTGGGGGAAACGAGTGGGGGACAAGCAGGGCGGGGCCGTCGAGGAGCAACCCCCCCCCCCGCCGTCAGCAGCATCCCAGCCCCTTCCCCGCCGTCACAAACCCCGGGCAATCTCTCCGCGACAGCTTTCTCCCGTGGGGGAGGCGTCTCTAATGGATGTCTAATGTTTTGGACTAGAGAACCTCTTCCGTTGCTCCGACGGCTCGGGATGGCTGTGAGTGAGTGAGTGTATGTGTGGTCTTTTTAAATTCTGCGGGTTTAAAAAAGATAGAGTCCCGGGATGGGGAGGGGGAGGCGGTGCAAAGGACTGAACTCAAGGAACCGAAAATACACGGGTGGGAGCGGGCGCCGGACCAGCTGCGCACTCTCCAGCCCTGTTCTGTGCCTGAAACACTTCTGCCGCCTGGGTCGCAAACCTTGGACGGAGAGGGAGAAAGAGACGCGCAAACACACCACCTCCCCAAGGTTGGGTCCTTCGGACGAGCACCTTCCGGTGCAGGCAGGGGAACTCGCGCCACAGAAATCACCAAAGCCAGTTTCCCAAGGCGAGTGCTGGGCCTTGATGCCACCCACGAAGTAAGTCAGAGATGCCCAAACTATGGCTCGTGGTCCAGATCCAGCCCTTGATGCCAATTCATCCAGCCCACGCCGCCCTTGTCGCTCCCAGAAGCTGAACTAAAATGCGCCCGTAAGGGTGCATTTTAGTTCAGCTTCCAGGAGCCAAGGGTGGCGTGGGCTGGATGAATTGGCATTGAGGGTCGGATCTAGCCCATGGGCCATAGTTTGAGCACTCCTGATTTAAGCAGAGAAATTGGCAGCCTAAAATCTATCTCATCCTGTTGCAAAACAGATAGCAAGGCACATTTTATTTCCACTTCCAGTGAGAGGAACCACGTGACTGGCCTGCTGAACCACATGACCTGCCCACAGCCCAAAAAGTTTGGGCACCCCTGATGTAGGTGAACCTAATAAGAGGGGGAGGGGAAAGGCGATGGCAGGTGGGTTAAGAGAGATCCAGGAGCTCTTTAAATGGGGACTTTCGTTTCAGTGTGAGCTTTCCTGGATCAAATCTGCTTCTTTCCAAGCAGTGCCAAGACAATTTCTAATACAAGGGTGCCTATCAAGCTGTTAAGTACCTCAATTAGCAGGCCCTGATTAAGGTAATAAACTGTAGGCCAGGTGGCCTTGCTTGTTGCAGGAATGCTGAAACATGTTTCTAGGAGCCGAGCCAATGTCTGCCAAGGGAGGCAGCTGTTTTATGCACATAAAGCATTGCAGAATTCTGGGCCATGCGTAGATCTTTGTGTACCGCAAAGCCGTAATCACTGTCTTTAGAGATGCACTAGAATAGTAGCCAATTTTTGCTCCCCCTGAAATTCCTCTTTTCTGCAATAACCACTTTGAGATCTATGGCAGATTCACCCTGGGAGGCTGAAATGTTCTGAACCAGATTTCTGTGTGTTGCCACTCCCAGGGTCAGAGTTGTGCTCATATATTCTGTTTCCCAGAGAATGTCCTGTTTGCCTTGTGTAAGTAGTAAAGGGGGGGAGGGGGCACACTCCTAGCAGAAGAGGCAGAAAATGCATTCGAAGCGGAGCCCATCATTGAGCCCCAGATGTGGCAGCTGCTGACATTGTTGGAGCATTTGGTGGTACTGTCAAGGAGGATATGGGGGCACAACATGTTTTGTGGCTGTGTCTTGTTGTCTTCCCTGCTTAATTTTTCTTTTCTCCCTCTATTTTCAATACTACTAATAATAAATTCTGCTTACAGTATACTCTGCCTATCTGGGGATTCATCCCCACTCTGGGCAGCTACCAACAATATATTAAAAACATCTCTCTCTCTCTCTCCAGGCCTAAATTAACAACAGGGCGGGATGGCAATGAGAAGCCTCAGACTAGGCTGATGAAGAACCATTTTCAAATGCCTCCCTAAACAGCATTTTAGCTACTTGGAGGAGGGGGTGCTCAGAGTCTTGCTACACACACACACACACACACACACACACACACACACACACACACACACACACACACACACACACACACACACACACACACACACACACACACACACACACACACACACACACACACACACCCTTCCAGCCTCTGCATCCTTTCCCTCCCCCCCTTCAGAACTAACTTCCTCCTTACTTATTCCCTGCAAAAATAGTAATAATCTAGCAAGAGGAACTCTTCATGGGAGGAACTGCCTGGGGAGCCCAGAGGCCTGCCAGTTGCCATGGTGATGAGTAGCTTCCCCTCAGGATACAGGAGCTGGAGGAGAAGAGGAGGCCTGTTGGTTGGTTGGGAGGGTGAGAGGCATATATATATCACATACACACACTTCAGCAACAACATAGAAGACCGTTTCTGCTGCATTTGGAGGAGGAATGGGGGGGGGCAACCTATGCCACCCACTCATCCTCCCCCCCCCCCGCTGCTTACCTCCTTTGGCTTTCCTCATTCAAATGATGGCTCTGATGGATTCATTTAATTAAACAGCCAATGCTGCTTTGCACCCCCTGGGCAGAGGAAGAGGGCAGGAAGGAAGCCAACACAGCCCAAGGATAAGCCAACTGCTGCCAGCTGATCCCAATTCCCTCCATCCCTATTTCTGAGCCTTTCCCTAAGATTTCCATCCTCCAGCCATCACTGCCTGGCCAGGTACACAGAAGGTGACCACTGGCTTCCTGACACTCAAAGCTAGCCATTTGGTTCATGAGACCATCCTCAAGTCTCAGGTGGGACTACAAGCAGAACCCAGGACCCACAGCATTGGTGGCCCATCCCACTCCCATTTGCACCTGCCCCTTCTCACTGAATGAATGCCTTCTTTCAGTCCCAGCTAGCTTTCCACCTGCTGCAGCTCAGAAATGCAGTGGCCTGTTCAGGGAACCTCTACCGGGAGGCTGTCAAAGTCCTCATGCAAGGCAGGCTGCCCATAGCCACTGCCAGTGGAGCCCTTGATGAAAGAAAGCCTGGGGCTTGGGGTGAGCTGGACCAACTTAGCAGCCGCCACTGAGAACCATGAAGGCTCCCATTGGCTTACTGGTGGGACTTGGAGAGCACCCACAGTGATCCTTGTGGTGGGTGATGGTGGCTGCCCATCATGTGCCAGACCACGGCACCTCCTGTCTCTTTCGGGCCTCTTCTGCCTTTGGTCTCTGGTCCCAGGGAACCTTTGAGTGTGTTGTGATCCAGTCTTCGTCAGACTCTGAAGATGACCTGGATCAGGAGGCACTTC
Organism: Bradypodion pumilum; assembly: GCA_035047305.1. Classification (NCBI taxonomy): domain Eukaryota; kingdom Metazoa; phylum Chordata; class Lepidosauria; order Squamata; family Chamaeleonidae; genus Bradypodion; species Bradypodion pumilum. The sequence goes on along the minus strand of JAWDJD010000011.1, from coordinate 368,695 downwards.
CTATGCCCACCAGCCCAATTCTGCCTGCACCCAAACCTGAGAATGTCCGGAACCAGAAATCTCAGCTTTCTTCTGGCTCAACTCTCTCCCCCCAGGCAGATGCCCTGTCAGATCAGAAGTCTGACAGTGATCAGCCCTCAGTCAGGGAAATATTTAGAATGGAACTACACTTGCAATGCAAGCATGCTAGAACTGAGTACTAGAGAAGGTTCTCAGCTGATAGCAATTAGCTGGAAGGCTTTTAAGCAATCTTGTTGCACCATTGGTACAATTCTTCAGTGCAAAGACCAACACCCTGCTTGACTTCGGATACCTCTTGAGATTGCCTGCCTAGGCCCTGACCTGCCTGCCATCACCTTGACTTCTCTGCCAACCCTGACAATGCCCCTGGACATCCTTTGGACTAGACACTGCTTGCCTGACCATAACCAGACCTCAGCTTGCTCTTTGGACTTTGCTATTTGGATTTTCCTTGAATAGACTATCTGTGTAGCGCCACTGTGCAGTGACCATGCCTGCTGGGGCAGGTCAGCACAAAGTGGGAGGAGGATACAGAGGGAGCATCTGAAGACATCTTGGCTTACCACTGGGCTAAACAAGGGCAGAGCAGTGTACATGCAGTAAACCCACTGGTGTGGATTCACAGAGACTTGGGCTTCTGGGAATTGAAGTCCAAGAACAGCTGGAGTGCAAGGTTTGCCATCATTGCCTTAGGGCAACCTGCAATCTTCTGCACTGGGCATGAACAAGCTCCTCTCTTGGGTTGGGAATCGCTAGATGAAGAGGGCAGGAAGCTGTGGCGAACCTTCCTTTCTTCCAGTCTATTTATTTGTCCTTAAGTCAATCCAGAGAACACCGTCCATCAAACTCCTTTGCTGCTTAGTGATTCTCAAACCAACCCCCTCCTTTGCTCCTAGTAAATATATCTTGGCTCAGTAAACAAGAGCCTCATCATGAAAGCCAGAAGAAGTGGCCACGATGAGTATGCATGGGGGGGGAGGGGGGTAGCAAAATGGGACACAGGGGTAGGGTTTTGTCTGGGGGTGTAAAGGGAGGGTGTGGGGCATGTCTCAGGACTGGAGAGGCACATTTGCTATTCAGGCTTGCTAATTCCTTTGCACCCCAAAGACATCCTGCAGGCTCAGGTCTGTTTCCTCCCTAGGGCACCTTTTGGGGTGTTATGAAGGCGGTGCTGGCGGGCAGGAGCCCCATGGCTGGTGATGAGGAACAAAGGAGACAGGATGCAGGCAGGGCCTGGAATAGACCCAGAGTAAATGACAACTCTGGAAAGCTTGGGTGGTAGAAAGGATTATCGGTTTGACTTTTAAAATGAGTTATGTGGAATTGCCAAATGATGCCCCATGTTATTCTCACTGAGTCTAAATCCTGTTGCTTAGCAAAGTAAGTTGCAACTAGAGTAGGACCGCTGAATCAGTGTGGATTGGGTAAGTCAGCTGTTCTATCAGTTCAGTTCTTTCAAATTAGCAACTTACTACTCAAGGTAAGAGGGCTTCAGAAACTGCCTTCTAAACTCAGAAAGTGACAGAGACGGGAACGTGTTTCCAGCTGACAGCAAACCCAGCTTGCTGCCCACTCCAGTGCCCAGCGGCTCCTGACCAAGGCTTGCCACCCACCACACTCCATCCAGTTTGATGGCTCTTGACAGAATAGTCCCAGTGTGGTTGTGAGAGTTAAAAGAGAAGGAGTTGCATCACCAACCCTTGAACCCCTGAGTCAGAGGGAAAGTTGTTCTGTGGCCTCAAATTGGCTCCAACTTATAGTGACCCTGTGAGTGAGAGATCTCAAAAAATGTCCTCTCCTCAACAGCCCAGCTCAGCTCTTGCAAAACCAAGACTGTGGCTTTCCCAATGGAGTCAATTCATCTTGCGTTTGGCCTTCTTCTTGTTATGCTGCCTTCCACCCACCCACCCACCCCGTCCTTTGACATCTTCTGCTCCTCCTTCCTCCTCATCCCCTGCCTTTTCTTCTGCCAAGGTCTGTGCCTGCCATCTTAGGCTACTTCGTGCATGCCAGGTCCATCCAGTATCTGTTAGATTGGAGAGGAATTGCAGGCACAGCAGCAGCAGCAGCATCCCCTGCCTTGCCTCCTGAAGCTAATGCTGCTGCTGCTCATCCCTCCAAGAAGGACATCAGTTAGTGGGAGAGCCGCTCAGCCAGGCCCATGATGAGACCCCCAGAGTCACTCCCTGGCGGGGGGGTGGTCCTCCAGGCCCGGCTCTCTTGGAAAGTAAGGGTTCCTGGCAGCCGCTTCCTCTCACCTGTCTCTTTGATCTCACGGCCCTGCTCATCCCTTGCAGCCTCCCCCCCCACCAAGCCACCCTTCCCCGCCTGTGTGCGTGTGTGTGTCAGGGGTGGGTGGGTGGGTGGGTGGGTACTGTGCTGGATGTTAAGGAGAGCTGATGCATCTCAGGCCAATCATGACAGGCAAGCTGCTGATAACAGAATGAAGGAGGCGAACCTCCCTGTAGCAGCCCCCCCCCCACGCTCCCTCACTCGCATTCTCAGGAGCTTTGGGTCCTCAGAAGCCTCAGCCAAGAGCCTCCAGGGGTGCGGAATCCAATCCGGAGTCAGAGTGGCGAGGAGGCTTCCCAAGGGTTGGGAGGAGGAGAAGGAGGAGGAGAGAAGCCAGACAAACGCACCCGGGGCCTTTTTAACCCAACCCGTCGCTTTCGCTCACGCTTGCAGCCTGAACGGCCTGCCTGGGAGACTCGGAGGACAGGGATGGAGTTGGCTTAGCCAAGAGTCAATTTCAGAGTCCCCGTGAAGGAGCCGACTCTGGCTTATGGCTTCCCTTCCAGGGTTTCCTAGGTGTCCTGAGTACTCAGAAGTAGGGACTCCTCCTCCTCAAGGCTGTGTGTGTGTATATACTTGTGACCTGAACTCCTCATCTGCTCCATCCCATGGAGATATCCAGCCACTTACACTGATCAACTTTATCCTGATGCTGAAAGACAGGGAAGGCTGAGACCAGGCTCCATCCATCTCCCACGGCATGAATGCCACTGCTGGGGTGCTACAGCCATGTAGGCCTGCTCTTCTCTCAGTGGCCTAAGACAGAGGAACCCCCCCCATCTCCCAGGTAGATCTTAGCGGATGAGGAGATGTACGAGGTCAAAAGCAGCCCAAAGCCCGTGAAGCCCCCTGTGGCCACGCCTTGTAAAAGCCAATCCCAAAAAGTTCCCCAGGCAAAGAAGAGCCCAGGTGTAAAAAGAAACCTCAGAGATGGATAGGAAACTCCACCCCTGGGATTCTGCCTTTGAGCAGCCTCAGTGCAAGCAGCAAGAGGATGATGATGACGATGACGGGAAACACCCCCCCCCCTTGAGTGGCTCAGCTTCAGAACCAGTGGTTCCTGAGACCCTGCATGCGTGACTGCACCCCGGGAGAGATGCTCCATAGGATGTAAGCATTGGCTCCTACGCAAACCTTTCTTTTGCCACATCTCCTGCACAAAGGGGCATGACTTGACAGGCTGTGCATACGTGATTGGGGGAGGGGTGTGTGTCCAGGGGTGAGGAGGAGCTTCTGTCCCACCCGATCCATCGGTCGGAGGCCTGACAGAACCCTGTGTGACAGACTGCCGAGCCAAATTACCAGGCAGCTGGTTCTGCAGCCTGCTAATGGGCGTGTGTGAGTTGCTGGGCTTCCCCCCAAGGAGGCAGCTGGATCTAATTGGTGTGCTGAACGCAGCGATCTCCCTTCCTCATCCTTCTCCTTCCTGACAGCTGGATCCCTCTTAATGGGAAGGAAGGGGACAGGAGGGAGGAGAGGGCACAGGGTGGAAGATTGGCAGCAAAAACCACAGAGCCTGGCAACTGGCAGCGGCCCTGGCAGAGGAGCCTGGGCACGGCCTTCTCGGATCATCAGCCTGGCCCATTTTACAGCCACCCTCACCCCCAACACCATCCCAGAGTCCTCCTTCCCTCGGGTTTTGGAGGGCTGAGGCTTGAATGGGCTGAAGCAACAGAAAGTGGTTCTTCCCTCGCGGACTCTCTGCCTGGTGAGCAGCACAGGAGGAGAGAGAAGACAGTTGGCCAGGTCACAGCCAAGGAGGGGACTCAGCTACCCATTCCCCTGGACTCCAGGGTCAAAACTTGAAAGGAGGGAGGGAGCTTTGTGATGCCACAGGATGAGACATAAGACACAAGGTAAAAGATCTCCCTTGCTTCTCCCAATGCACCTGTGAGAAGGTATACTATAGTTCAGGGGTCAAGGGCCAGGGACCCCTTGGGGCCACTATGGTGAATGGTGTCAAGGAGTGTCCAAGCCTGAAATGCTCTTTCAAAGGTCAAGGAGTTGGCCAGCCAAGTCGGCTTTCATGCTTCGGAATCTGTGCTTGAAGATGACCGCTTGATGCAGTGGCCCGTGTGAGACTAATTTGCATGACCTCTAGCTCTGCAAATGTAAATGGAGGACAGATGTGCCAGAGGCAGTTGATTAAAGCCATTTAGAAACTAAGTGGCATTAACAAATATGCTTGGATAAATTCACAAGAAAATTTGCCTTCTAGGGGATCTGGCTTTTTGTGCCCATTATCTTGTGTGTGTGTGTGCGCGCGTGTGCACATAGGCATGCTTTTAGCTCTGGTTCCTAGTTTCCAAGTGCCTTTCTTTGTGTAGCATTAATTCCAGCCCAGTAATGAACATTCTTGGCAGACATTTCAGTGCAGAGGAGCCCTGGCTGATTTTCCCCCTCTCCGGGGTGGTTGGGTGGGTATGCAGATGTGCAGGCACACAGAGGTTAAAGGCATAACATAACTAAACACACAATTTCTCACCTGGAAGTTGTGTTATTTGATTAGCAATTAATGTTCAAATACCTACTGTGTCCTAGTGGATAGAGTGACGGACAAGGACTCAAGAGGCCTGAGTTCAAATCTCTGCTCAGCCAGTAGTTCTCTCCATGGCCATGTCTTCCTATTATTAGAGAAACTGAATGAATGAGGAGATTTGTGAAAGAAATGATAGAATAAAAACCAGACCCCAAAGAGAATTAAGTCCATCTTTATGCATCATATCTTCAGCATCATATCTCCAGCTCCACAAATCAAGACCACAGGAGAAGGACTAAAGCCACCTTCCTCCAAAGTCCCCTGATGTCAAAATGTTGGTAACTCAGCCTGTGATGAAAGCAACATCCGACCTAGATAATAATAACACATTGTAATGTATAGGTCTCACTTCACAATGTCAAACCCTCCTTCTGTAGCCACCGCAGCTCAGCAGGTTTGAAGGTGAGCCAGTCCTTCCACCCTTGGTCAACATTGCATGGAGGGGTAGACGACAGAGAGGAGAGGGGGGGCCCTGTTGCTGCTAATCCCAAAGAAGTGACACTTCTGGGTGTGTGGGTGTGGGGCTTTTTGGAGGCCAGAAGCAGAGCAGACCTGCCCTGTTGTGGTACCTGCCAAGGGTTGCAGGCCAAGGTAACGGAGGTTTGTAACATCCCTGCAAAATTATCCCGAGGTCTCCCACATGCGGCACACAGAAACACACAAGGCTGGGCTCTAGCCTTGGGCTGCTCCCCTGCAAACTCTCCATGTTCTTGGCTATCGCTGGGATGTGAGAGGCGCCTGTGGCAGGCCTGTAGACAGTGTCGTCCACTCTGAGAAGCAGCGCTCCTTCCCGGGCGGACCCCTTGGCCCATGGTGGACTAGTCCCTTGGCCGCCTTGTGTCTTGGGTGGGTTTCTGCATGGTTCCTAGTCTGCAGGATTGCCTCTGCTGTTGCTGCTGCTGCTGCACAAGAGCTTTCCCTTCGGCAGGGGCAGGACTCACTCGGGGATGAGCTCTCCTCCCCGAGCCGGGCATCTAGGTCAGACGCATCCTGGCTCCTGGCGTCTCAACCCCCGCATGCTTCCAAGGGCCCTCCAGAGAAGCTTGTTAAGAAGATGGAAGGCTCTGAGAGGCCCGAGCGCCCACCACCCCCACCCCAAGTTAAGGACAGGGAGCCCTGCCTGCCTGCCTGCCTGCCTGCCTGCCCTGCCCTGCCCTGCCCTGCCCTGCCCTTCCCTGCCCTCTCCCTCCCGCGCAAAGCCTGCTGTGGCTCAAAAGCTTGGAGGGAACGTGGCGCCCCCTGCTGGCCGAGGGTCTCCCTAGTTCCTCCGTCCCTCCGGCCGCCGGTCTCGAACGCGTTGCCAAAGGAGACGATAGATGGAGGGAGTGCGCCCGGCCGTGGAGAAGAAGGACGCTTTCCGGGGGCTTTCCGGGACGTAGGAGGCCAGGAGGCTTCTTCCCCCTTCCTTCCTTCCTTCCTTCCTTCCCACGGGGAGAAAGATGCCTCTTCAGCCCAGCCCGGGCGGGAAAGAGACCCCCACCCCACCCCACCCCACCCCCACCCCACCCCGCGGAGGAAGTACGCCGGGAGCCCCTTTAGGCCGAATGGGTCTCCACGAGAGGAGGAAAACGAGGGTGCTTCGTTTGAGGGAGGGTGAGACCTCTCTTGACCTCCTTTACAAGAGAAAGCGGCCCCTCCTGTGCTTCGGGGGGAGGGGAGAGAGGGGCAACCCCCCCCCCCACGCCGCCTTCGAAGGCGCAGAACCGGCCGCATTGCCCGTTTGCCTGGCGTGCAGATGGTCCCACAAGGAGGCATAGGAAGTCAGGCGTGTGGGTGGGTGGGTGTGTTCTGCCCACTCCCCTCATTTGGGGCGCTCTGTGTGGGGAGGGGGAGGGGGAACCTGGGGGGTGTCCCTCCTGCCACCCCCCTCTCCCTTGAGTTGCTGGAAGGTGGGCCTTGGGAGGGGCCTGGGGCGGGCGTCGCCTTTGACTTGCCTCCAAGGCGGGGTGGGGGTGGGTGGGGGGTGGGGGTGGGGGGGTGTTCAGCCTTCGGAAGTAATTAATGTCTTTTTGCACTTTAGAAATCTGGAAGGATTTCATGGACAATCGGAGGAGCAAGGAAAGCCTTTTTGGAAGGCTCTCTCAGGGGTGGGGGGGGTGGGGGGGGAACAATCCTCGCCCGTTCGCTTCTGCCCAAATTGAATTTAACAAGCAGCCTTTCAGCCGTTGCAGAAAGCAAGGGGAGCGGAGAATGGCTTCTGGAGGGGGCACGGGGACTAGAGCCACCAGGGCCAGCCACGGCCACGCCCACTCTGCCCCCTGGGGAGGGAGTCCTGGGAAGGGGTGGCTCTTCTTGGGCTTTTGCTGAGGGGGTGGCATTGCTCTCTCTCCCCCCCCCTTTTGCATCTCTCTTTTGGTCCTTTGTTCCACCGATGGCTCATTTCTCAGAGAGCCTCCACTTCTGTGGGTGCCATTGTTGAGTGCATAATAAAGGGCCTGTGTTTGCCGTGGAGATGGGGGGCGGGGGTGTCTCTGCCCTACCAGTCTGTTCATTGCTGTGAGAAGGCGGTTGGGATCCCTTGGACATAATGGGGGCCAAAGAAAGCCTGAGCTCCAATGAAATCAGCATTGGCACACCTGGTGCTAAGAAGGGGCCTAGAACCCAACCACCCCCGCTTCAGCAGGCTTGCCATAGACCAGGGGTGCCCAAACTATGGCCCATGGGCAGGATCCAGCCCCTGATGCCAATTTATCCGCCCCATGCTGCCCTTGTCACTCCCGGAAGCGGAAGTAAAACATGCCCATTTGGGTGCATTTTACTTCCACTTCCAGGAGCGATGAGGGTGGCATGGGCTGGATGAAATGGCATCAGGTGTCAGATCCCACCCATGGGCCATAGTTTGGGCACCCCTGGTTTATAGCAAGCCTGGGGAGTCTGGGGGGTCTTGGCCCCTTATGCCAATTCATCCAGCCCATGCTGCCCTTGTCACTCCTGGAAGCGGAAGTAAAACGCACCCATCCGGGTGCGTTTTACTTCCTCTTCTGGGGTCAATGAGGGCAGCATGGGCTGGATGAATTGGCATAAGGGTCTGGATCCAGCCCACAGGCCGTAGTTTGGACACGCATGGTTTAAGCATTGAAGATGGCAGCCTAAAATCTATCTCATCCTTTTGCAAAACAGATTGCAAGGTGTGTTTTACTTCTGCTTCTGGTGGGAGGGACCACATGACCATCCCGCTGAACCACATGACCAGCCTGTGGCCCGAAAAGTTTGGGCACCCCTGACATAGACCCAGGCCCTCTGGTGGTCTCTCCACAAGAAGATTGTGTGGACAGAGCTCAGAGTCACACACTTGCAAGGAATGGGGGTTGAGGGACACAAAACTCTGCCTTGGTTCCACTTAGGGGTGGGCAGGAGAGAAGTCAGGCGGGAGATATCAGGCCATGCTTCTGGGACCCCAGCATAGCATGGTGTAAACTACATGAGGAACAGGGCTCTGTGAATTCTTCTTGCCTCTGGCCCAGAAAAGCAGTCCTCCAGGGTTTGATGCAGAGGGTTTGAACGCAGCTGCCTCTTGAGGGAACCCAGGGAGAGAAGAATATCCAGAAGGAAGAGAAACTGTCTGAGCACCACTGGTTGTCACTTTCAGGCCACAATGGAGCCACTCACGCACATTGTAAGGCCGTGATGGCGAACCTTGGCACTCCAGGTGTTCTCGGACTTCAATTCCCAGAAGCCCAAGCCCCTGTGAATCCACATGAATGGGTTTGCTGCAATTCATCCAGCCCATGCCGCGCCACCCTCGTCACTCCTAGAAGTGGAAGTAAAATGTGCCCGTACAGTTAAGACTCTTCTGGGTTAACCCTTCCTCCGTGCAGGAGTGCTAAGGTTCGCCATCACGGTCGTAAGGTATCTTACAGCTCATTCTTGGCCAGAATACTTTACTTTCTCAAGCCTTCAGTGGCTGCAGTTGCTTACAGATAATCCCTCAACCTTGAAAAGCTATTGACAACAACTACTACACAACACTGGTCCAGGGATGGGGACTAGGCTCCACTAGTACAAACCTAGATGCCAGTACTGTAGTACTACCCCCACATTTACTCTGGGAGCACAATTGTGCAATGGCACACACACACTATATCAGGGGCGGGGGCGACACACACACACACACACGCATGGAAGAAGCTAGGCTGGCGCTCTAGTCCCTCTTGGGGGCCCCCAGAAGGAGAACTCTCCCCCCCCCCTTTCCCGCCTCACCTCCATCTCGGTCTCAACAGCAGCGTCCTGGGCGCCTCTGCCCGGCTGGAAGGCAGACGGCGCCCTCCCCTGGCCAAACCAGGCTCGGAAAAGAGAAAAAGGGGGTCGCATTTGTGTTTCCTTTCACGCTACCGTGGTTGTTATGGTACATTGTGTGGGTAGGGAAGGTCGTGGGGTCGTGGGTGGGGACAGTACCAGTCTCTGCTGAGATATTTCAGGAGAAAGAAAGAAGGAAAGAAAGAAGGAAAGAAAGAAAGAAAGAAAGTTTAAGGCAGCGTGAAGGTTCTGTGCTGAACAAGGATGGAAGCGAACACACCTGGAAGGTACTCAAGTTAGGAGAGGCCAGAATAGATGGCTTGAGCCCCAATTGATGGGAGGGGGCTTGGGATGCCCCTTGCACTCTCTCCGGCCTGCTGGCCTGCCTGCTGGCCTGATGCCCCTGAGGTCTTCAGGGGATAACGGTCAGCGCTGAGGAATAGGCAGCATCAGTTATGGTCTCTGGAGTACTAGGTGCGGTAGGATCAGAGCCACGAGCCACCCAATCTAGCACCTCTTTCTCCCCGGTAGCCTGCCCACCAGTCCCACACGCTGGTGGGGAACCCCGAGGCAAGGGCAACGGACCCCTCGCCCATCGGGCCATAGCCAGAGGGGGGCCGGGGAGGGGAAAACCCTCCTGAGCTACTAACAGCCCCCCCCCAACCCAATATATATGTTATATATGTGTGTGTGTGACATTGTTGCCCCTCCTGAAAATTCCCTCTCCCAATCTAGAATCCTGGCTACGGCCCAGCCCCCCCCTTACTAATGTTCCCCATCAACCAGGACCCAAAGGGTCGGATGGGGGGGGGCGCCTGTACAGAGATAGAGAGAGAGAGAGAGAGAGAGCCACCCAAGTCCCGAGGAGGGTTAAAGGGGAAGGGACAGGATCAGGAGGAGGGGCGGAGGAAGGGCCCCCCTCCCGTCCCTTTAAGCGGGTTGGCTGCCCACCAGAGAGCCCTTTCCTCCTCCGCCGGACGACCACGAGGCAAGGCAGATATAGTCCGACGAGGGAAGCGGAGGGACCGCAAAGAGGCAGCCCAGGAGGACCCACCGCCCAGCCCGGGATCGCTCCGGAGCCGAAGGGAAAGTCTCCGCAGCCGCGCTAGTCCGCTTCCATCCCGAAGAAGCCATGGGTGAGTGAGGGAAGGAGGGAGTGGAGTGGCGCGCGCCGAAGAAGGAGCTTCGGGGGTGGGGGGTGGGGGGGGAAGGGGGTTATTCGCCCTCTCTCCATCTTCGCCCCATCGCGCCCCATTCTGGAAGAGGCTCCTGGTTGGAAAGGGGGTTCGGGTTTCCCACGTGCGGGAGTTTTGGCTGGGAACCGTGGCTGCAGGAGGTGGAGGCTGGCAGGGAAGCTGGTCTGGCCTGCCTGGCTGCCAGTGAATGGGGGCAGTGGTGGAGTGGCCGGTGCCATGCACCCCGCACCCCACACCCCCACCCCAATTCTGTCTTGGACAACTTTTTCTCCCAGGGAAATGGGGAGGAGGAGGAGGGAGTTCAAAGGCAGCCCTCCTGACTTGGCCTTTCTTGGCTGGGCTCAGAGGGGTTTTTCCCCAACCCCCACCCCAACTTCCCACCCCACTCCTTGAGTCTCCAGAGCAGATGACCAGTGGCTTTGCAGGTGGGCAGAGCAGTGGGGTGATGCTCAAAGCTTCCCCCTTGGATGGTGCAACTCCCGGCCATGGCAACCACAACCCTGCCCTCCAGAGTGGCATGAGGGCACTCACTGGGAGCACCCAATCCATGTGGCACAGATGCCCAGGATGGCAGCAAGTCGGGATGATGGCAGCTCACCAAGTCCTTTAAGTTAGCTGGCAGCCTGAGCACTTGCCTGGGGAGTGGGTCATCTTGGCAGCCCCCTCCCCTCAAGGAAGGCAGCTTCTGTTGCAGGGGCAATAAGGGTGGGGACCAACCCATCCGGAAGGTGTTTTCGGAGTGGTAGCTGTGTTAGTCTATGCAGACGTCTCAGGCAAGAAACAAAACTAAACCAAAGACAAAAAGTAACGGAGACAGATTGAAAGCGGATGGCTGTGGTTTTAATGCAAGCTTTTGTGGACCAAGTCCACTTCCTCAGACCAGCATCAATTCCAGTGCAAAGGTGTCCTAAAGGGTCCATATCTCAAACTACTTTATGGAAAATATGACCTGATGGCAGGCTGGCCGCTCCCTCCTCCGAGAGCTTAGCTGTTTTATCAATAAACAGTTGTGCTGGGAGCATTCTTGGAGTGACTTCCCACTAGATGCCAAGCCTCAACGAAAGCAATAACACATTTTGGAAAAATCACAATACTGTGATTGTTAAAGCCAAATGCCACATTTGCCCGCACAGAACAAAAGGTCTTGTTGGACATCAGAAAAGAAACAACCTCATTGGGGGTGGGCCATCACCGAGGGGCCTCTGTGCCCCCACCCTGCCCCACTTCACCCCCAAAGCAGAGGGATGGAAAGAGAGACACAGTCCATGACCTCTGAGGCTGATCTTGACACCTGAGCAGGCACCCAGGGGAAGGGAGGGGGAACAGGCACAAGCCAAGCTTTCCTGCATGCCATGCTCAATTTTGAGGGAACAGACAAAATCTGGAAGCCCCCACCCTCCTTGAGTCTAAGGTGGTCGCCATCCAAAGGCCTACAGTTCCAGTCATGGTCAGCATAAAGGAAAGGGGGGGCTGGCTGCCCACCCACCCACCCCTTTGCTAACCCCAAAGTGGCTCTGGTAGCTTTGGAGGAAGGGGCTCCGTGGCCCAGGGCTCTCCAGTCTCTCATTTAACAGAGCACATTGTGGCTCAGAAATGCTTGGGGAAACCTTGGCCACAAGCCCTCCTAGTGGCCCAGAGGTTTTCCAGGTGCATCGGGCATCCACAAGTAGCAGAGTTTTTCACACACACACCCGACAAGCCCCGGCACTGGCAAGACTTTGGCTGCACTTTAGGGTGAGGAGGCTGGAAGCCCCAAAGCAGCCGGAGGGGGGGGGGATGGAAGAGAGTTGGGGGGGGTTCTAGCAGCCACCCTTGGGGTTGTGAAGGAGGGGGATTCTTTTATGGAAATTTCCCGGGGGGGGGGTGCAATACTTCCCCAGCTTGTCTAGGAGAGAAATGCTGTGGCTGTCTGGCAGAGCTTTGTAATCATCCTCTCCACTCTTTGCATGCCTACAATCCAACCTTCTCTTTTTCCCCTCCCTCCCCTGTTATTCTGGAGTGTCCCAGGCTAAGTGCCAGCCCCCTCCCCATCCAGATTCCTGCATGTGCACCCCCTTGCGTGGAGGAACATGCTTGGGTGGAACGTGTGCATGCCCCAACTCTTCTTGTGGCTTCTTAGTTCTTCTGTACAGGGGGACTCTTGCCTGCCATGGATCAGGTCAAGAGGTGGTGATGATCTGAGGAGACTCAAGGGGGACATTCAATGAGAGAGAGAGAGTGTGTGTGTGTGTGTGTGGGGGGTTTCTTTGTGGTCTTTCATCCAAGGGTGGACTAGGGACAAAATGGTCCCTGGTCTTTGGAGGCCCGTAGCTTTTCTCAGGGTGGGGGGAGATGAGGGAGGGGGGACTGATTCTGAGCTCTCTGCATCTCCAGAGTTTCATCAGGCTTGTCTCCTGATTTTCTCCAGTACCACAAGAACTTTTTCCAAATTTACATTTTGGCCCATTCCCTTATCAGATGCCCTTACACACCACCTTTTGCTCAAACATTTGCCATCATGACTTCTGTTTCAAAGCTCAGTGCCTTAGCAAAGGAAAGGACCCCCCCCCCAAGAAAAGAAATAGTTGTAAGAAGCGGGGGGGGCACCTCAGAGATGCAGCTGGCACATAGAAGCCATACAGCTGCAGAGGGAAAAGTGGGCACTTTCACATCAGCCATGCCAGGCGCTGAGTGTGTGTGGAAGTGGGGTGGGTGGTGGGGTTGAGCACAGCAAGGGAAAATGTCCCTTTGTTTAGTTTTTGCTCCTTAACCCCCCCCCCTCTCCAGCCTCTGCAAAGAAAGCCTGATTGGTTTCTGAGTGTCCACTTTTACACACACACACACACACACACACACACACACACACCACTGCCTTCCCCTCCCCGTAGAAATCAAGTCCAAAACCAAGCACAATTGCAGTTTCCTTGGCAACCAGACAGAGAAGCTCTGAGAGGATGCTCTCACAGAAGCCACCTCTCTCACACACCTGTGATAACCATGTTTGTGTGTGGTGGTGGTGGCAGTGGCAGTGGTGGTGTGTGTGTGTGTGTGGGGGGGGGGGTAGGGAGCAGTCCGACTTCCCTGTCTTTTCAAGACCTTCTCTGAAAGCCAGTGCAGGTGGGCCTGAAGGGTGATGATAGATCTGAAAGGTGTGTCACTTCCTGGCCCCCATTCCCCCACTGGTCCCTTAGCCTGGCAAACAGGAGGGGCTTGACCTGCAAGGGTAAATGTTGGCCTGATCAATGGATGTCAGCATCTCTCCCCCCCCCCCTTTATACTTCCTGTCCTCTCTGAGACACATTCAGGGCAACCTCAGGCACCAGAGTCAGGCCAGGCTGATGGGCTACATGAGAGCATCTACACTAGCAGCAGTTGGGGCTGCTTTGGTTTGGGTCTCTGCCTTGAGAAAAGAGGGGGGGTGGCCTCGTGGACCCATCCCAACTCCATGATTATAGGACTCTGTGGTTGCAACCCAGCACTGCTGCTTCTGATGTCTATCAGCTAGGGTCAGGGGGGGCACAGAAGGGGGTGGGCATCTCAGGCCAGGCTCCATGCCAATATCTGTGATTCCTGCTTCTTCCACCTGGTTGGGCAAGTGGAGGCTCCACCCTGATACCTCCCTGTGCTTTTCCAAATGAGCAAACTGGGAGGATACGGTTCATTTAGGCTGTGAAAATGAACTGCTTGGGTTACAAGCCTCATGTGGGCCGCCCCGTCTTCATCCTGCTAGCCCTTGTTGGCCAGAAGAAAAATGGACACAACAGAGAGAGAGAGAGAATGGCTACTTAGGAAATGGCCTTCCTTTGACCCGGAGCTGGTGGGTCTCCTTCTTTTGCTCTCGGGTGACCCCCAAGACCTCTTCCTTGTGGAGCTTGTCATTTGACACAGAGAGAGCCCTCCAGGCCGCCCCATCTGGAAGCCGCCTGAGGTCCTTGGGCAGGGGAAGGAGGGCAGAGGCCTCCATGGAAGGCCAAGGACAAGCTCCTAGCCAATGGCTTCCCTTCCCTTCTTTCCCCCTTCCCTTCCCCTCCTGCTCCAACTGATGCAGAAGAGGTCTAGAGTCTTCAACAGGGCCTAGTGCAGTGATGGCGAACCTTGGCACTCCAGTCAACCCATTCATGTGGGTTCACAGGGACTTGGGCTTCTGGGAATTGAAGTCCAAGAACACAGCTGGAGTGCCAAGGTTGGCCATCACGGGTCTAGTAGGCTCTTCCCCTGCCCTGACTCCTCCCATTTCCCTCCTCCACTTGTAGGTCCCATTTCAGCTCCCCATCCCCACCCCACCCCTGTAGCAGCCGGGGCTGCTCTTGGCTCCCTCCAGCCTCCCCATCAACAGGAGCCCTGTGTGGTGGTGGTGGGGGGGTGTCAGGCAGTGGGAGGCTTGGCCTTGAGCCCCCCAAAGAGGCAGAGAGCCAAGCCCTGCCAGGGACTCTTCTTGCCTCATCTTAGCTGTCTTGCGCCCATTGTTCTGCCTCTGAGCACAAGGAGGAGGATTGTCTGCAAACAAGAGGGTTTTCTTCTCCCCCTCCTCCGCCAAAGGCCCTCCCCGACCCCTCCCTCCTTCACTCCCTCCCTCCCCTCTTAGAGCACTTGCTGTCCTCTCTAAGTGGTCCACAGAGTAATTAGCATTTGCCCCCCAAAAAAAACATGCTGGGGACTCATTTTATCAACCTTGGAAGGATGCAAGAGGCTAAGTCAACCTGGATCCCTGTCAGGATTGAACTCACCACCTTTTGGCTGCAGGACAGCAGTTTAACCCCTGAGCCACCCATCAGGGCTCTATAAGGGCAGGTTGCTTACCTGTAACTGCTGTTCTTCTTCTTCTTGGTGGTAGTGGTGGTGGCCCCCTGTGAATCCACACGGATGGGTTTACTGTGCATACTGTCTTTAGGAGTGACTTTTCTTCCCTAATGGGGCTCAAAGGGCCTTGCCTGAAATTGGCCACACCAGAATTGCCCTGGTATTGAAACCCTCCTTCCTGTAGTGGCCAACCAGATATGTGCCAATAGGAGTAAGGTGACCAACGAGGCCATGATGAAGCTGGCATGCAAATTCTGGCCCCAGATCAGGCCACTGCCTCTTGCTCCCCCTTCCAAGCTGAGAAGGGGAGTCTCCACCACCCCAGCCCTGAGAGTGGTGTCAAGGGTCCGCCTGTTCCCAAAGAACAACAGCCGAGGAGGGAAATAGTCCTGCGATTGTTCTGGGTCTGTCTCCTATTGTCTCTGGAACTGCCCAGCCCCCCCCCCCCATCCTTCAGAAAGAACAGGGATGAGCTTATTATCCCAAGCCGAGTGGGAAGAACAAGCCCCGTTGTCATCTGTGGTGCCCCCCCTGCCCCCCAGAGACCAGCACAGGCTGTCTCCTCCTTGAGTGCTCTGGTCGCTCCAGCTCCCAATGGGCTCATTCTCTGGAGGTGAGAAAAACACTCCCCATGGAGGGAGGGAGGGGAGGGGAGGGGAGGGGAGGAGGCCAGGCATGCACAGCTGCCCCTCTGTGCCCTACTGCCCTGGGACCTGCCAGGCAAGGTGGGGAATCCCCAGAGGAAGCCCGTGGGGGTGATGGGGACGGACGGAGGCAGCCCATGGAGCGCTCTCAGGTTTACTCTCCTGTTTCTTGCAGTATAGATAATGTTAGTGATGATGAGCCTGAGCCAAACACCTTCACAAATGGCAGGCCCTCAAAGTCCAAACCGGGATCCAGTTCCACAACCAGGTGGCGGCCCTTCTCTCCATCTGGACCTTTCAAGCCAGGCAGCCACATCTGGAGGAGGGTTGGCACAAAACTCCTTTGTGCCCCCCTTCTACTCCCCCCCCCAAGTGACGATGGCCCTGACAGCGAGAGAGTCACCTCTGGACAGAACTGGGTCCAATCTTTCTCATGCATTGGCCAGCTCTAGCACATATTGCCTAGGCTCAAAACACCAAAACACTGGACTTCTCTCTTTTTTCCCCTCTATTTAAATGTTTGTGGCATAAACGATACTTCCCTTTCCAGAAGAAGTGTCTAGTGAGGTTAGTTTTACCACAAAAGTAGTAACAAATGGATGTATCGGCATAAAAACACGGTAGTAAACCAAGGGCAAGACAAGTTGCATTTCCCTAAGAGGAAATAAACACAGAATGAACACGATGCACTGCATGAAGGCTGCATGAAATTTCACAACATGAAAAATGAAGATCCCCACAAATGCAGGTGGAGGGACGATGTTTGGCTTCATGAACAGCCTCCCTTGTGGAGTTTGGGTTGCAATAAGAAGACCGAATGCAGCAGTGGGTCGTTGTTCCTTAACAGATGCCTTGGGGGGGGGGTCCTGCCCTCACCCCCAACTACCCTCTGCCTTCTCTCTCTCTCTCTGGGATAGATCTGTGGGGGTCTCCCCTAACATGGCCATGGCCTCTGGCTTCCTCTTCTCTCCCTGTAGGTTTGCTGGACTGCTGCTCCAGATGTCTGGTTGGGGCACCCTTTGCCTCCTTGGTGGCCACAGGCTTGTGTTTCCTGGGGGTGGCTCTCTTTTGTGGCTGTGGGCATGAGGCCCTCACTGGCACCGAGCACCTAATTGAGACCTACTTCTCTAAAAACTACCAGGATTACGAGTACCTGGTTGATGTGTGAGTATCCTCCCGTGGAGGGGGCGGGGGTCCCTGAAACATCCTGGCCACTCTGAGGTGGCTCTTTCCCTCTTTTGATGAACTGGAACAGGAGGAATGGGAAGGCCAAACACCCACCCAGCATTTGCCTGGCTGGCAGTGGCACTCAAGGGCTTTAGTCTCGCCCACCCACCCACCCACCCACACCTTGCACACCTGTCCCCTCCTCCACCTGTGTTGTTTCTCTAAGGTTTGTCTGCAGTTGTGGAGCCTGGAGATGAGATGCATTGTAATAAGGGTGATAAGCTCATTGTCAGGTGGTGGTGAACTAACCTGACCACCCTGAGGACAAATGGCCTTGGGTGCCCAAGTCCACAGGGAAGGATGAGGGTCCCCAAGTGGATTAAATGGCCCCACTGGAATCCATCTTGATGGAGGGCAGCAGCTTCTTCCATCCTGGCCTGAAGATGCTGATGATGAGGAGGAGGACTTTACATCCTGCCAAAAGAGTTCAGGACCAGAAAGTGACTCATAAAGCTGGATCCGTGGTACTATGGGGGTCATGCTGTGATGCGGAAGGCAGGTGGAAGGCGACGGCATTATTCTATGGTTCCCAGGACAATCTTCATGGCTGATCGCCATGAGGAGGAGAGCCAATATCTGGGATTGGATACAGAAGAAGAAGAATGGGCAAGACCCCCGGGACACTTCAGCCATGCTCCGGGTGCTCCCTGTTTTGTAAACCAGACTCCTCATGCCCCCCCCCCCAATCAAACCGGAACTGTGGTTTGTCTGGGAGCCTCCCCCCCCCATTCATCCCTCCTTCCTTGTCCTTCCTCTGCAGGATCCATGACTTCCAGTACGCCATTTATGGGATTGCCGGTTTCTTCTTCCTCTTTGGGTCCCTCCTGCTGGCCGAAGGCTTTTACACCACCAGCGCCGTCAGGCAGATCTTTGGCGACTACCGGACCACCCTCTGTGGCAAGGGCCTGGGCGCTACGGTAACAGGGGGCCACAAGGGGAGGGGGCCCAGAGGACACCGTCAGGCTCACTCGTGGGACCTGGTGTGTCACTGTCTGGGCAAATGGCTGGGACATCCTGACAAGGTGACTGATCCGCTCTTTGCTTCCGCTTTGGCTGGCTTGGCCCTTGACCCTCCCTGGGCATGAGAGACGGGAGCCCTGCTTGGACCCATGGCTGGGGCAGGGCAGGGTCCAGGCACCGGCCAGCCGGAGCAGGCACGACTCCAAAAAAGTCACAGTGCTGCCCGGGGAATGCTGCCTCCCAGCTGCCTGCTTCCCCCTCACTCTGACCCACACGTACCCTTGGCCACTGCCCCATGGCTCCCTTTCCCAAGTCCTGCCCTTGCTGCCAGCCTGTGCCAGCCTCTCCCTGCCTCTCCCTTCCTTGCTTGCCTCTTACCAAACCCACGCTGATGTTTCCTTGTGTTCAAGAATGTCCCTGAAGCTGCAGCAGCTTAATGCAAAAGTCATTCATACTGCCCTGCCCCACCCTCTCCCAAGGGTCTCAGGTGCCAGGAGGCGGGTCTTTGAAAATCAGCCACTGTAGCCATACCTGTAACTTGCCTCCCAGGTGAGACTTGGCCTTCCTGTCCCAACAGGTCAGTGCCAGCCTCACTGCTTTAGCTGGCACAACCTGGCCCAGAGAGTGAAGGAGGGTTGTTTGCAAGTGCCAGGTGGTGGCCCTTCCTGATGTTCCTGTAGGCATTTCTGAGCCCCTTCTGCTCTCCCTGAAAAGGTCTGGTAGGTGGATATGGCTGGAGGCACCCTGAAGGCTAAGCCATGAGCACCCCCTGCCCGTAAACCAGGGGTGCCCAAACTATGGGCTATGGACCAAACCCAGCCCCCCAATGCCAATTCATCTGGCCTGGTGCATTTTACTTCTGCTCCCGGGAGTGATGAGGGTGGCATGGGCTGGATGAATTGGCGTCAGGGGCTGGATCTGGCCCACAGGCCGTAGTTTGGGCATCCCTGGTTTAAGCAGAGAAAATGGCAGCTTAAAATCTATCTCATCCTGTTGCAAAACAGATTGCAAGGTGTGTTTTACTTCTGCTTCTGGTGGGAGGAACCACGTGACTGGCCTGTTGAACCACGTGACCGGCCCATCGCCCAAAGACTTTGGGCACCCCTGCCCATAAATTCTTGGCTTCTTTCCCATATGGCAAAGATGCCCTTGACTCTGTCTTGAGCAGGGAGAAGTAACTATGAAGGCTGTGGTTGTGAGTTCGATCCTGACCAGGGATCAAGGTTGTCTCAGCCTTCCATCCTTCCAAGATTGGCAAGAGGAGTCCCCAGCGTGTTGGGGCCAAAATGCTGCTTATCCCTTGTGAACCACCCAGAGAGGGCACTAAGCACTTCTATGGGGCGGGATAGAAGTCAAAAGGCTATTTGCTATTTATGCTACTGGGGTGGGGGTGGGGTGGGGGTAAGTAAAGCGCATCACTTGCCTGCTGGAAGAGAGAGCAGCCTCAGAAATGTCCCCTTTAGCCCAAAGACCAGCCTGCCACTTACACAACACAACCAGCTCCGACCAGGGGGTGGGGCTGAGCGAGACCCATTTTCCCCTTCAAGGTCAGATTCCTTTGCACAACTCTTAAGCCAGAGCAAACCCCCTCACCCCCCAAATAATAATAAAAAGCTCTCTGCTCTGCAAGGGTTGTGAGTCAACACACCCTGTAAGGAGAGGCAGAAGAAGAAGCCACAATTTTGGATTGTGTATGGGCACTGCCGGGAGGAGAACCTCAGGGGCCTGGACAGGAGTTCCCAGAGGGCTGGACATGGTCCCTGTGGTCGGAGGCTTCACACACCCCTCCTGTACAGCTGTAAAAAAATTCTTGGGTACCAAAAATTACCCTGGGGTGACCCCATGGGACATGCACAGATAATGCACAAGACTCTGGAAAATGGAGCAGGCAGGAGGACTGTGGTTGGGCATGGAAGTGACGGCCGTCTTTGGCACCCCTGGCCATGCCCCCCCCCCTCCCGGGTGAGCTCCATGGTGCCCCTTGCTCTGCCCCCTCCTTGGTGGTAGCTGGTCTTCTTTCCTCTCTCGCTGTTGGAAGAGGCTCCCAGGCCTCTTCTTAGGTCCCCGGTCTCATGCCCCCCACCCCACCCCACCCCACCCCACAGGAGAGACTCCCCACTGGCCCCTAACGGCTCCTGCTTGCCTTGGTTCTTTCACAGTTCGTGGGCATCACGTACGTCCTGGCTGTGGTTTGGCTGCTGGTCTTGGCCTGCTCTGCCGTCCCCGTCTACATCTATTTCAACACCTGGACCACCTGCAACTCCATCGCCAACCCCAGCAAGACATCCGCCAGCATCGGAAACTTGTGCACTGATGCCAGGATGTATGGTAAGCTCAGACGGTTCCCCCCCCCCTCCCAAGGTGACTTTGTCCAGCCCCAAAAGACTCCCGGGTCTCCCCTTAAAGAGCCTGAGTGTCCCCCAAAATAGTTCATCTAAACTGGAGGTGGACTTTCAATTGGGGGGCATGGGGGGCTTTTGCTTTGCCTTCCCTTCTTTTTCTCCCTCCCCTTGGGGCAGGTGGATGGACCATTTTGCCCTGTCCTTAGAGGGGACTGGAGCAGTGTCACTTCCTGGGCCCACCCAAGTTGCCCACCTGTGCTATGGGAGGCCATGGATGGCAGCCCCAGCCAGCCTGCAGGAGCCAGCGGTCAGTCCCTTGCAGCTGAACAGCAGTGCAGGTTTCCTCCTGGCCAAGAAGGTTCCTCACCTGCTGTAGCTCCTTCCCTCCCTCCCCCCCCCCACTTTGCCAGTATCCTCTCCCTCAGGAGATCTTGTGTGTCCCCTTCCCCTCTTCCAGGTGTCCTGCCTTGGAATGCCTCGCCAGGACGAGTGTGTGGCCAGAGCCTTCTTTCCATTTGCAAGACCTCAGAGGTAGGTGCCCGGCTGGCTGTCATATTAGGGGTTTCCATACAGCTATCCAAGAGGAAAGGTGGGTGGTGGTGTGGGAGCAGGTGGCAGAGGAGAGCTCCTCATGAAAGGATTCCCCTTCCCCAACCCAAGGGTTGGTTTTTTTTTTTTTAATTTAGCCAAAGGGGCAAGTGGGAGGGAGGGAGGGGTTCTGGCTACCACTGCTGGAGCCATGGATGCCTGCAGACAAACTACGAGAAGATGCTGAGGTTGCCACGAAGTCCCTGCTGGTTGCCTCCTGTTCAGGCATATCAGTAAGAGTAGTTGTTGTGAAAGAAAAAGTGCCCCCTTGGCTTTACTTGAAGGGGGGCACGGGGGGGGGGTGTCATGGCAGGTACCCTCTTGGAAGAGGCAGCCCTTTCTCCCCCTCCCCACCTCCCACCAGGGAGAGCTTCTTAATCAGTGGCTTGCCATTGGCTACTGAACTCAGGGCATCTCTCCCCCCCCTTTCTTCCCTTGCAGTTCCAGATGACCTTCCACCTCTTCATTGCTGCGTTTGCTGGAGCGGCTGTCACCCTCGTGGCCTTGGTAAGCACACCTGTTGCTCCTGGCCTCCTGGGCTGACAAACCTTTGCCCAAGGGGGACATGGTTTCCTTGCTTTGTTAGGGAAGGAGCGCCATGTGGGAACTTCAGGTTGTTGTGTGGTTGTGGTTGTTTTTTAAAACAGCTATGCATTCCAAGCACTGCATTGCACAACATGGCCAAACATTGTGCAACGCAGCTTTTGACTTACCCTCCTCTTTCTGCCCCTCCAGCTGACCTTCATCATCGCAGCCACCTACAACTACGGGGTCCTCAAACTGATGGGCCGGGGCACAAAGTTTTAAGCCCAGAAGGAGAGGCACTGTGCGCACACAACCCTGGTCTTCCTCCTCTAACGCAAAGGCTTTAACCTCGCACAGCCACTTCCAAGCCTCCTTGCTTAACTGCCTCTGACCGCCTGTCCCCTCATATCCTCCCCTTCTGCTCTTTGAAGTGGGGCTCGTGGCAAGGGAGGAGAAGCCCACCCAGTGGCAGACAGCTCTTCGTGTGTATCTTTCCAGCTGGTCTTGGCCAACGCCACCCAAAACGGAGCTCCTTGACTTGAGGTCACCATGGAGAAGCATCGCAGCTCTGCACCACTTCTCCTGATCCCAAGTGCAAAGGAACTGGGCCTCTCCACGAGAGACAGACAAAGCTAGAGAGGTAAAGCATAAAGCCACACATCGGTGCTTCCCAGACTTCTCGGACTCTTTTCCCCGCAACACCAACTGGCTTCAAAACCAAGAACTGGAGGTACACAAGTCCTGCCTGCCTGCCATTCTCCCTGGGCAAGGAGGGGTTAGAGCAAGGATCTTCCCGTCTGGGGGAGAGAGCGCTGACCCCCCCTTCCCCACATGCCAGCAGACTCCCATGCAAGACCTACTGTAAGCGTACTGGAGCTTGCTGCCTTCCCCCCCCCCTAGCAAAAGGGGGCTTTTACCCGTGGGGAGGGTTCTTCAAATGCCCTCCGTCCTGTTTCTAACCAACTGGGCAGAAACCAGTCTTTTGCCAAGAGCAACTCAACCTCCACCGGCTGCTGCTGCTTGTGTGGATAACGCTAGGGACTTCTTTCCTACACACAGGATAATAACCCTTCCGAGGTGCCCACTTGTGCGTGCCCTGCCTGGGCAACGAACGGTGGAACGGAACTTTCTCCAACTTTCTCAATGGTGCTCTATTCTCCCAGCAACGCTCACTTCATCCATGCAGAATAGATAACCCTTGGCTTTGTTTCTCCTCTTGACTATTTGCTTTCTGCTCCACCTCAGATCTTCATCTCCAGAGCCTTCACACTTCTTTGTAGCCTCCTGCCTTCATTAAACTAAAGAGCTCAAATTATCCAGAATGGGATGGGGGGGGGAGCTTTTATAGAAATTCCTGGACTGGTTTCCTCTCACGTTCCTCTTGGTTTCACACAAGTAGACCCCGCAGGAAGAGGGGAAGATCTTACAAAGACTCACAGACTCTAGGAGAGTCAGTAGTTGATGGATGATAAGAAAAGAGGGCTCCACCTGTAGCAGGCCAGCATGGGGGGTGGGGGGGGTGGGAGCCACACAGCCAGGTTTGAAGCTCAGTTTCCTTCTGGAGGAACCACAAGTGTTGCATCCCAAGGGCCAGAGCATTACAGTCATAGAGACCCAAATGGGTCTCAGCAGAAGGCGCACAAGCTCTTATCCCTGGGCTATGGAGGAAAGTGCCAGGGGGCAGAAAGCTACGGCTAGGGTGGCTATCAACGCACATGGGGTTGGGGAGGAGGGTTCAGGGCCTGGGCCAAAAGGGAGGGAGGAGGGAACAGGAGATCAGCCAACACGGGACACACATGAACTCACCCACACTTTCTTCCATTTCACATTGATTTCAATAACACGTAACTGGGGCCTTACACCCTTCCCAATCCCCACCCACCCCACCCCTGGGAAACAAATATCAGGAAAAACCAGTTAATAAGCTGAAAGTGTTCACTTCTGATCTTGAAGATCAACTTTTTAACAAAGCATAAAAGAGTATGTTTTTACAGACTTACCTTACAAGGTGTATTTTATAAAATTAAAGAAAATAAAAGTTAAGAATGTTCTGAACAAGCCCAGATTGCCTGCTTTTCACAACAGAAAACACAGGCCCTTCTTTGTACTCCAAGGCCTGGAAACTCTTTGGGGTGCGTTGATGGAGCCAGAGACCCTTTGGAGCCACACTGGAGAGAGATGCTCCCCACGCCCACCACCCAGCCTGGCAGAGGGGCACCCCTGCCAGGGACTTTCACAGGTGTCCCCTTTGCAGTGTTCACATTTCCGAGTCCTGCTCTGATGAGCACAGAGAGGATCACAGGTCACTTCAGGTCACTTCGCCTCTTCCACACCTCACGATGGAAGGCTAATTGTTGCTGCTGCAGCAGCACAGATTGGGTGGGTGGCAATATTCTCCATTCACGGACACAGACAGGGAAAGCCAGGCTGCCAACCAAGACCGTGGCTTTCAAAGAATCCTGGTGGTGGGCTTGAAGACCCAGAGATGTTTCTAAGCAAGCAAATCCATTCAAGGTCAGCAGACTGTAAACCACACGGACTCTTTCCAGGTCAGAGTCCCTGCCTAACCTTCACAAAATGGTTTGGAGTCAACACTTGGGAAAGGCCACCTGCTGACCTTGGAGGGGGAGGGGGGAGATAATTCTGGGGATGGGAGCCCCCAAAAAAGGAACATGTCTGTACTTTGGTAGATGCCACCCACCCCTTGCTAGCACACAGGCCCTGCTCCTCTGCGCACCTAAGCTAGAGAGGCGCCGAGAGCAACTGGGTGAAACCCAACACCAACACTGGGGTGGGGGCCCCCTTGGGAATGGGTCACAGCACACGGAGGGGAGGATCAAATTGCCCCCCACCAATCCACATACCCCCTTTCTTCAAGGTGCCTGGCTCTCTCTTGCTTCCCCACCCAAGGGCTTTGTTCTCTTAAGCTGGGAAGGGATCAGAGCTCAAAGGCATCTGTGAACACAAAGTGTCCTTGCCTGCCCTGGATTCTTTCTTTCTCTCTCCCCACCCCCACCCCCACCCCCTCGCCTTCTCCACAGCCCCACCACCATCCCTCCCACCCACACCCATAGGATCACAAGGGCCTCCCTCTTCCAAGCATCAGTCGAGGCCATTGGACAAACCACAGAGAGAGAGAGAGAGAGAGAGAGACCACAAGCATCCCCCCCCCCAGAGCTGTGTGGGTGTTCATATCGCTGGGCACCAAAGAACCAGGCATGTAAACAAGACCAGGCTCTGTGGCTGCCCAAGCTGACCCCTGACCCCTCTTCCGGGGTTCAAGGGGGAAAGGCCAATGGGGTGGGCAAGAAATGAGAGACCTAGGAGGATCCCTGGGGGGTGGAAGAGAGAGAGACCCCACCTCCCCAAGACCATCAGAGAAGCAGAGAGGATCACACACCCCTTACATCCAATGGCTCTCCAGAAGTGCCTCTTTCAGAAAAGGAGCCTGAGGGGGAACTTGCCCCCCCCTGCAGAGATACACATTTTATTTGCTTTGAATACATGACAGTTTTCCCCAGGTACATCTGGAGCTCCTTTTGGGCATCCTCTGGCGATTGGGGCGAAGTGATGGGGAGGCAGGAACAGCAAGCAAGGGGGCGGAGGCTGTGAAGCATTGCATTTCACAAGACTGGGGGTTGGTTGATGGCCTCTAGTGGTGTGGGATGTGTGGGGGAGGATAGGGTCTGCACCATCTGGAGGCTTCTTTGGCTGGAACTCCTTTGCTTCAAAGTCCCCCACCTAAAAAAACTCACTATCCTAGGGGTCCCTAAACTATGGCCCGTAGGCCAGATCCATTGCTAATTCATCTGGCCCACACCACCCTCATTGCTCCCAGAAGCAGAAGTAAAATGCACTCAGATGGGCATGTTTTAATTCTGCTTCTGGGAGCGATGAGGGTGGTGTGGGCCAGATGAATTGGCATCAGGAGCTGGATCTGGTCCACGGGCCATAGTTTGGGCACCCCTGCTCTTTCTTGTCCCAAGGATGTGCTGCATGTCCCAAGACTGGCACCCAAAAGGGAGGGGAGGGTCAGTGCAAAACCATCCCTTCCACTCTCCCTATCCATCTCTCCCCCCCACCCTCCATGTTGGAAACTTCCACAGAAAACCCCCAGCAATGGGGTTTCTCCAAGTAGGAGGGGAAGGTGCTTCATTCCACCCACCACCCCAAGCAAACCATGCAAGGGGGTCAAGCCAAAGGCAGGGAAAAGTGAGACCTTGGCTCAGCAACTCCTGTGCTTGGCTCTGATGCATCTAAGCCAGGGAGAAGTGGGTTTCTGCACACAAGGGCATTCTGGGCTCCTGGAGCCCACCATAGGCCGTCCACTTGGCAGGGGAAAGGTGGCTGGAGAGAAAGGCACCTCAGGCTGTCCAGGCAGGCAGGGAGGGAGGCAGGGAAGGGGTACCACATTCCACCCATGGTGCCTCTGCAGCTGAGAGGCTCAGGGGACACATGAGGGCACCACAGGCACTTCTGGGCCAGAGAAACTCCTCCGCTGGGGCTTGGGGCTCAGCACTGCCCACTGTCGGCCAGGACCTTCCTTCCTTCTGTGGCCCCTTTTGGCCCTTGGGCTGCCCAGGTCCAGGGCTGCCCAGCCAGGCCAGCCTCCATGTTCCAGTCTGCCCTCAGCAACAGGAGGAGCCAGCCTTGGTGTTGGCATGCAGGTCGACGGTCCGTCCCATCAGGCAGGGCTCCGGCGGCTCCTCCAGGGCCAGGGCCTGCCGCACGGCCTCCTCGAAGGCCCGGGCCACGTTGGTGTCATCCTTGGCGCTGGTCTCCAGGTAGGGGGCATTGCCATGCTCCAGGCACCAGGCCCGGGCCTCCTCAGGGCTCACCTGACGCTCCTCCTCCGCTTTGTCCACCTTGTTGCCCAGAACCACGAAGGGGAAGCGCTCAGCCTCCTCCTGGACATTGGCGTAGCAGATGAACTCCTGGCGCCAATGGCCCAGGTTCTCAAAGCTCTGGCGGTCGTCCACACTGAAGGTCAGCAGGCAGCAGTCGGCCCCCCGGTAGAAAGGGGTGCGCAGGCTCTTGAAGCGCTCCTGCCCAGCTGTGTCCCAGATCTGGAGGGTCACGAAGCGCCCGTCCACCTCCAGGTCCTGGTTGAGGAACTCCACCCCGATGGTGTGGAAGGCCTGCGAGTCAAAGCAGTCCGTGACGTAGCGGTTCATGAGGGAACTTTTCCCGACCCCACCGTCGCCCAGAAGGATCACCTTCAGCAGCAGCGACTTCCCACTCATGTCACCCACAATGGTGGCAAAGCCTAAGAAGACACAGATGGAGACAGATTCAGCAGGGAAGCTTGTATCTCTCTCTCCCCCGCCCCGCCCCCCATTTACTCTGGGGTACAGCAATAAGCAAAGCAACCCCACTTTCTATCCCACCCCCCATAGCATTTAGTGCCCTCTCTGGCAGAGGGGGAGCCTTCTATCCTTCAGCTCTGATCTGTTGGGGGGGGGCAGATTTTACCCACCTTAGCCCACAACCCTCCCCAGTAGTAACCCCTGCATTTACAATCACTGATGGAACTCACCACCACAAGACAGGCCAGGGAGCAGCAGGGAATGTGACGAAGCCTCCCCCAGGAGGGATGGCACCAGGGCCCCTCCTGACGGGCTGACTGGGGTATCTTTTGGTGGGGGGCGGGGGACACAGAGTCCCTAAAAGGCACCTTCTGCTCCTTTAGCGGTGGCCCCCAGACCATAATAAGCCTTCGAGGGCGCATAAGACGGAGAAGGCTTCCGCAAAGAAGAGGCTTCCCATCCCGGCGTGGAGAAAGAGACATCAATGGCGGGGGGGGGGCGGCACACCCCCCCCCTCTTTGCCCACGGGGAGGGAGCCCCGGGCCCGCCAAGAACAACAGGGGAGGGCTTGCCCGGTTCTGCGAAAGCCAAACCGGCCCGCGGGGGGAGGGGCGATGGGGGGCAGCTGCCGCACCTAGACGGTCTAGACCCCACCCCCACCCCACCCCACCCACACCGGTGCACGGCAGCCTCCATCAGGGAGGGGGGGGGTCGCCGTCGGCCCTCCCCCTCCCCCCAGGAGATGAGGAGAAAGATGGCCGGAGCCCCTGGCTAGCAAGAGCCGGCGCGGCCAGGGACAGACGGACCGTGGGGCTCGCTCGGCGCCTCCTCCCGTGCCCGGCCTGGCCCGGCCCCTCCTTCGGCCCCGTCCGTCCTTCCCTTCCCCGGGAAGCCTCCCTCCCTCCCTCCCTTCCGGGACGGCGGCTGGGGCGGAGCGAGCGCCGAGCCCCCCGAGCCCCCCCCCCCCCACGCGGGGCAGGGCGGATGCAGTCGGGGGTGCATGCATGCATTGAGGCCTTCCTCGCCCGAAAACCACCTCGTGCCCAGCCGCCTCCTGTCCTGTCCAGGGCGCCCCGGGCGGGCCTCGAACGCGCGTCGGTCCTCCGCGAGATCAAAGGAGCCGAGGTCGGGCGGGCGGGCCCCAGCTGCAACCAGGGCGCATGCGCCCTCGGCATGCGGTTGGTCTGCCAATCCGAGGGACAGCCCCCCGCCCCACACTAGTCACAAAGCAGGGGCGCGGAGGGCTCCGCTGACTTGGCGGGGGGGGGCTCTTGGAGGAGGGGGGCTCCTACCCAGCATCCCCGGCGGGGGCCAAGAAAGCTCGCAGCCCTGCAGCCCGGGGCGTTCTGGGAAAGGAAGACCCACGCCCACGCCCCCATTATTCCCACGAGTGGCAGCTGTCCAAGGTCCTGGTTGCGACCAAGTGGCTTCGCCGTGACCCGTGTCGGTACCCAAAGGGCGCCCCGTGGGCCCAGCCTGGCTTTTTTGCCGCCTGAGGCACGGGGCGGAGCGACGCCCCCTCTCTCTGGGTCCCATGTCTGAAGTCTGAGATCAGCCTCCCGCACTCAGCCCCTGCTGCCCAGGCAAATGCCCCACTCTAGAATGGCAGCCTAGGCATGGCCCTCCGTGGCAGCCGATTTGGGGGTTGGGTCAAGGAGCTAATCTCTTAGGGCAGGGAGGAAGGGGTTCAGTCCCACCGTGGGGCAGGACAGGGGGCCAAAGGGGTCCATGGAGAGTCTAGCACAGGGGTGCCCAAACTACGGCTCGTGGGCTGCATCCAGCCCCCAACACCAATTCATCGGGCCCACACCACGATTCCGGGGGTGACCAGGGTGAAGTGAGCCACATGAATTGGCATTGGGGGCCGGATCCAGCCCATGGGCCATAGTTTGGACACTCCTAATCTAGCAGTCTCCAGCCCCATGGAGCCCAAAGCACCTTCCTGCCCTTGGGGGTGGGGGGCTGCATGCCATGGCTACCCCTTCTCTCCCCTCCCTCTCTGCTCCTTCTCTTGGCCTGGACAGGCTCTGCCACGGGGAGGCAATGGTGGCATCCCTTGGCTCTAGCCCTGCCCGCTTCCTGCCCCCCTGCAGTTGGAGCCTCAGAAGGAACAGGGGGCGGTGGTGGGGAGGGGAGGGCTCAGTCTCTTCCTCCTCCGGCTCACATGGAGTGAGTCAAAAGTGGGGCTGGCCAAACCCCTGGCACCCAAGTAGGAAGGGAGAGAGACGCCAAGGTAGTTGGCGGGTGCACAGGACAGCCCAGCCTTTCAAGGGGAAACCCTTCACAAGGAGAGAGGGTAAGGAGTGGGGCCTCCCCTCAGCCACCTTCTTGGCATGGCGTGGGTTGGCCGGAGGCCCACAAGGGACCTTGCGGCCCACCTCTGCAGCTTGACTGTGGGAATGAAAGCCAAGGCTCCAGAAGGCTGTGCCCAGGGAACAGCCCACCTTGGCCAGGAAAGGCCATCCTCGGAAGGAGCCTGCGGGAGAGGTCCCTGGCATACAGACTACAGTGGCACCGAGGGCGGGGTGTGTGTGTGTGTGCTCCTAACGCTTCTTCCAGCAAGGCACCATCAAAGCCTTTCAGCATTGGGGGTGGGGCTGGCAGGGGTGTGCTGGGCACCTTGGGAGGGCCATGGACAGGAAGTGATGGGGGTGCCTCTGGGGGGTGGGGAGGTATCCCATACATTCCCATTACCTTTGCCTGCTTCTTGGGGTGTGGGGCAGTTGCTGGGGTGCACCCGGATGAGTCCCTGTATCCCTGTGGGCCAGGACACCCCCGGGAGGGTGTGGGGGGCTCTGTTGAATTCCTTGCAGTGCAAGCAGCCTGCCACATAATGGGGAGGAAGAGGAGGAAGGGAGTGGCTTAGCGGCCAGCTCTTTTCTCCCAACCTTCCTGCCTGCTCAATCTTGACCAGCTCCTCCCTGCCTTCTCCTCCTCAGGGAGTGATGTGGAGAGGAAGGAAGGCAGTGGAGGGGGTTTCTCAAAGGCTGGAACAGCAAACCTCCTTTGGCCAGAGCATGCTGACCAGTGCCAAGTGCACAATGCTCCTAACCCTAACCCTTCACACATGCCACATGAGGAACACGACCTGACCTGCCTTCCTCCTGGCTAGTATCAGAGCCGTCCTTAGGGACCAGGAAGAGGGCATCTCTCCTGCACCCCAGGTTTGGCACAATCAGCGTTTTAAAACAAAAAAAACAAAATGTATTTAAAAACACAGACACGTGATTTTTGAGAGGACGCTGCCATTGTATGGCTCCTCAGCCATGCAAAACACAAGAAAGTCATTGCAAAATACTTCCCCTCCTCTCGCCACCCCCACCCCTGCTTTTAGTCTACCACTAAGCATCACACAGCGCAAAGGACCCCTTGCACATGGGCTTGCCGTAGCTTCAGGGCTGGGCTGGCCGTTTCCAATTCTCAATGGTCTGTGAACCTCAGACCCAGTATGGCCAGGTGATCCTGCTATGGTCATAGAGTAGACCCTACTGCCAGCCACTCAGCGCTAAGTGTCAGGCGGCGGTTAACTAACTCAGCTACCCTGAGGACAAATGGCCCTGGGTGGTGAAGTCCAGAGGGAAGAAGGGTGAGGGTCCCCAAGTGGAAATAAATGGTCCCACTCGACTCCATCTTGCTAGAGGGCAGCAGCTTCATCCATCCTGGCCTGGGGCTGATAAGGAGGACTTTGCATGTCAAAAGGGCTCAAAACCAGAAAGTGACTCACAGAACTGGATCGGCAGTACTATGGCAAATGGAAGGAAGGCCACCGCATTATATGGTTGCAAGGACAATCTTCACGGCTGATCATCATGAGGATCACCAATATTCAGAATTGGATATGGCAAAACAAGAAGAAGCGAACCTGGGAGACTTTGCAAGGCCCTCGGTCTCCCGCTGGAGATCTTCTTGGGGCAGGATTTTCCTGGACCAAAGTCTTGGCCTGACAGAAGGGTGGAAGGAGTCCTTCCTTTGCCCCCCACTGCCCACAGTCCCCCCATCTGCTCCAAGGCCCACAGCTGCCCCCCTTCCAGCCCTTCCCTGCTGTCTGAGGGAAGGGCAGCCCAAGCTCCCTCCCTGGAAAAGCCGGCCTCGGGGTTAATGTGCTCGGCCATTTCCCATCAGGAGGAGGTGGTGGCAACGGCTGCCTGGAATCTGCAGAAGGCAGCAGCCAGTGGTGGGTACTGGCAGATCCTTTCCCTCCCCCCAGAAGCCCCCACCCACCCACCCACCCACCCAAAAGCAGAGAAGGAGCAAAAAGGAAACTGTGGTTCCTGGGGTCAGGAGAGAAGGGGGGACACAGCACAGCCTTGAATGATGCAAAGAGGGGGTCCCCTTCTGTCCTTGAGGTGGGGGTGGCTGTAGACCAGGGGTGCCCAAACCTTTTGGGCCATGGTTCAGGGCCCATATGCAGCCCCCAACACTAATTCATCCAGCCTGCAAAGCCCTCATCGCTCCGGAAGCAAACCACGCCCATCTGGGCTCATTTTACTTCTGCATCCGGGAGTGACGAGGGCTTTGTGGACCAGATGAATTGGCATCGGGGGCCGGATCCGGGCTCCGGGATGTAGTTTGGGCACCCCGGCTGTAGATGTCCAGCTCTCATGCAGCTGCCGCTGCCTGTCTTCTATTTCCATTCTTCCTCCTGGGGGGGGGTAGCAAACAACACAATGGCTGCTGGAAGTTGCTCCGTTTCCACCTGCCCTTGCCCTGCCCTTGGGCGTTGCCTGACTCAGTGAACAAATCCTGCCGGCTGCCGGCTGCCTCAGGTCTTGCCCTTCCATCATCGGGCTCCAGGCCTCCTGCCAGCTTAACCCTGAGCCAGAGCAGGAGAGGGTCGCCAGACCCCAGTGGTGAGGGTAGGCGGTGGGGGTGGAGCTTTCCTGATACCACTGTTTCTGCAGAGGCCAGGCTGGTGTCAGTCAGGTGAGGCAGGCAGGCAGGCAGATGGGGGGGGGAGTGCATGACCCAGGGCAGATGTGTTTGAGCCTGCCTATGCCCCACCTCGCCCAACAGGCTGCCTTCATGGAAAGTCAAACTTGTGCCAGCATGTCTCAGAAGAGCACCCAAGGAAGTTTGGGAGTGGGCTGGGCTTTTGCAGGGTGCCTGTTCAAAAACTGCACAACAAATGCCCCTAGCCGTGGTCATTCCTCCAGAGGAGAAATGTCTCCTCCCCCCCCCCCCCCGCAAAGAGTCTTCCCCGCCCCAGTTGCACTTTGCTCAAAGGCCGACAGGTGGGCCTTCATCATTTTTTCCTCTTCCTTTAGTGTAAAGAAAAGATAGGTAGACAGACAAGACAGATAGAATGAATGCAATGATATAAAGTCTAGTTAAATGAAGGATTCTGTCTGGTTGGACATCCCACTACGGTAACAGAGTAGACCGTACAGCCAGCGACTCAATGCCAAGTGTTGGGCAGTGGTAAATAACCTGACTCCCTAACGGGGCCAACGGCTACGGGCGAATGAGCCCCTTTAGGTGGGGTGATGGTCCCCGTAGTGGAGGAAACCATCAGATTGGGCCCAATGGCAAAATGAGCAGAGGAGGAACTCTGATTCCCAATGGTCATGGAGGCAGAAGAGGCCATGCCAGATGGACTGGCTGTGAAGGTGCACCTTGATAATATCCTCAAGGCTGTGGCAGTCCATTGCAGTGCCAGTGTCGAATCCTGCATGTCTCATTTCATACGTGCTGCAGGAGATGGCGCCACGATCATAGTGTGTGGGTCACTTCTTGGCAAGCTGGGGTCCACCTTAAATAAATTCATGCCAATGGCATTTTTCCTGCTTTAGAAAAAAATGCATTCTCGGATACAAATTGCAGCTGATGATAAAGGAATACAGAATACGGCAAGTGGTGGATGTATAGTAGTTAAAGACCTCTGTTAAGATTTTGTGATCCCCCCCCCATATTTGTATGTTGTTTTGTTATGTTTATTTTGAATAAAATATTATGTTAAAAATTAAACAAGTGAAATGGTTTAAGGAAGTGTTGTAGCAGTTGGTTTGTACCCAAAGGTCTTTTTTAGTTGTGAACACACACACACACACACCCCTCACAGGCCTCTCTGCACTGTATCAGCCTGCTCAGTCGGTCGAATTGAGGCAGAGGCGGCTGGTCATGGCCACTGTGAATCTCCCCTTCGAGACAAGCAGGCTAGGCAGGAGTTCTGGTTGCCAGTGAAGGCTGAGTCAAAGCAGCTGTTCCTCTTCTCCCCCTTCCTTGGCTCACTTCCTCTTCCGTGCTTTTCCACAGAGTTGTTAGCAAAGAGCCTTTGCACAGAAGACACGGCAGCAATCAGTTTGGGCTCCACCCAGGCCAGAGAAAGGGTTTGCTCACCCCCTGCTCCAAGCAGACTCCCACCCCACCATCCACCACCCCTTCTTGACCAGGAATGTGCAAACGTTGCTCAAGGAACAGGATGGTGCCTGCTCTGAGCCAGCCAGGATCTGAAGCCAGAGGCACCGTCAGGGTCCGGGTCAAGGCCAGACAACAAACACAGAGAACAGCTGCAGCTGTCCAGGGAGCCAAGGTGGCACAAGGGTTAAACTGTTGCACTTCAACCACAACTTTGTGAGTTCGATCTTTATGGGACACAAGGTTGACTCAGCCTTCCCTCTTTCCAAGGTGGTCAAATGGACACCCAGCATGTTGGGGACAGGATACAAATTACCTTGTGAATGGCCCAGAAAGTGCAGATTGTCACTGCAGTTTCCAGCCAGGCTGGGAGAGAGACTTACTGGAAGCTCTTCAGGGCCAACCCAAAAACCTTCATTTGGGGAAAGTGAAGATCCCCATCCACACATGCCATTGGAACCCCCATGACCAAGCCTCTTCAACCCTGAAGGAAGGGGGTACGGCAGAGTGCCAGGGAAGGGAGCCGTGTTCCCCAGGGCCCCACTGGAAGGAAATATGAGGGGAAAAACCTGGGGACGACCCAGGCAGAAGAGGGTAAAAGGACCGGGGGGGGGGGCTCCGTCCTTTCTCCCCTGTTGTTGTCTTGGTCTATGGTCCTTCCCATCCACTGCTGTGCCAGCAAAGGGGCAAATAGTGTGGGCAAGTCCTAGACTGGTTCCCAAGTGAGGTGGGTGGGCCTGACTTGTTCCACCAGAAAGCCACGCGCTGCCATGCTTGTCCCTTCCCAAAGTGGAGCCACCACCATTGCCTGCTCACCCCAAACTGAAAAGCCTGAAGCCCCACCTTGACGTCAGGCCCTTCCTGGCATCCCACAAGAGCCAAAGGAAGATTGGGAGAGGAAAGTGCAGAGGGGGGGGCATTCTAGAAGGATTAAATAGTGTCAAGGAAACAGCAGAAGAAAATGCCCGTAGGTTGGTTTCATATTTTTTTAATAAGATTTCCCCCCTCAATTTCCTTTTTAAGAAAACAAATCAGTTCAAGCAGCAGAAACAGTGAGGAGGAAACACACTTTCAAGGGGCCGCAGCTGCCGAGGTTTTCCCACCGGGCAAGAAACAGGGGAGGGGGAAGAGGGAGTTAAGTGGCAAAACCCCCTTCCCTTTGCTCTCCCCTCTGGTGGCCTCAGGCGGCAAGCGGACAGGAGACGGCCGAGCCCAAAAGGCAAAAGGCCAGCGGTGGAGGGGCGGCTTGACAATGGATGGGAGGAGCCAGGGAGGGAGGGAAGGAAGGAAGGAGAAGTGGCTGCCATGGAAGGCGTGGCTGCATTTCTCAAGATGCAACGGTACGGTACATCGTATTCAACAAAAAAAGTTAATTCAACATATGAAAATGAGAAAAGGGGAAGAGATTTGGTGCTTCATCTGGAGGAGGAGGAAGAGGAGCCACCTCTACGAGGACTTGATGCATTCCTTCTCTTGTTCGATGGCTGGAGGAAAGAAAGAAAACAGGAGCCATTAGAGCAGGAAGCGAGAGACCCTCAAGAAGACACAGACAAGGTGCTCCTCCACCTTTCCACTTGAGCTTGCC
The DNA here is from genome assembly GCA_035047305.1 of Bradypodion pumilum. Classification (NCBI taxonomy): domain Eukaryota; kingdom Metazoa; phylum Chordata; class Lepidosauria; order Squamata; family Chamaeleonidae; genus Bradypodion; species Bradypodion pumilum. Next base: position 334,101 of record JAWDJD010000011.1, on the reverse strand, counting down.
AACAGCCCGACTGGGCAGGTCAAAAGGTGTGTGTGGGGGGGGGGCAGACGGACTGCCTGAGGTCAGCTATGCCATTTCATGGCCGAGGGAGGGCCTCCCCCTCTAGCCACTGGACTTCCAACCCCACCTTTCAGGAAAGAATCTCATCATGAATCAATCAGGCAGCCTGTACCACAGGTAAAGCAAGGACCCTCTTTTTAGTTTCACCCCTTGAAAGAGGTGCTGAGTAGAAGAAGGCAGGCAGGCTTCCCTCCCTTTTCCAGGCCACCTTGGAGGCTGCTCTCATGGCTGGCCTTTTTCCCACAGGTGTGTCCCTCCCGCGGCCAAGGAGACCCGGACAGACAGACGGACGGACGGGATGTGGACTTGGGCAGGGCGGCTGCCAGCTCTGCCAACACCACAAACCGTGGCTGGCTCCGCACCTCCCTTGGCCCCGAAGGCGGCAGCCACACCCTTATCAGCTCAGGCAAGGCGAGAGAGACCAGAACAAACACGTGAAGCCCAGGCGACAACCCCCGCCCCGCCGTTCCTGCCAGGGAGGGGAGCTGGACCGAGTCGGAGGACCAGGGGCAGAGGCTCTCAGGGAACACCAAACAAGGGCCCAACGCCCCCACCCCCCACCCCCACAGCATGCTCAGAGAAGGTCTTTGTCTTCCCCCAACCTGGGCGGGGGCTGAATCAAAAGAACCGGGGGCTGCTGCCGTCTCTACCCCCCCGTCCCACAAGAGAGGTTAGCTGCAAGGCCAGCCTTCGGGGGGGGGAGGGTTCGCTTTCCCCCTCCCCCCTCCCCCTATTGGTGCCGCCGCGACGACACTCACTCTCCTTGGAAGGCAGCGTGTTCTTCTCTTCCGTGTTCGTTTTCTTCAGCTTCTTCTTGTCGAATTTCTCCACTTCGGAGAGATCAGGTTTGTCACACATCTTGGCCACAAAATGACACGCGATGATCCCACCACACGGACTGAAAGGACGAGAAGCCAGAGACCCGCGTTAAGCGCGCGGCCTTGGGGGGGGCGGGGGGGGTTCGGAAAAGCGGCGGAGACCCTCCCCTCCCGCGGCCTTTGTCAGCCCCGCCGTGAAAAAGAAGGCCGAAACACCCCCCCCCCCAAAAGCCCATCCTCCGCGCCCCGCTGGGCAGACGGACTGACCGAGCGCCACGCCCCGAAAGACAAAGGAGCCGCAGCAGGAAGGAGGGAACCCCCAGCGCCCCCACACACACAGCCCGCCCCCTCTGAGGTGGGGTGGGAGCCACCCCTGCCCTGCGCTCTTCCTATGGCCCCGGAGGCAGGCAGGCAGGCAGGCAGGCAGGCAGGGAAAGGTGGGGCGGTAGGGCGTGGCGCCCCCTCCCCCGCCGCCAGGCCCACCTGCGCACCCTCGGCTCGACGGCTCCAGCAGCTGCTGACTCTAGAGCCCGCGTGTCGGGGCTGCGCTTTATAGCCTAGGCGCGCGGCATGCCGGGAAGTGCAGTCCGTCCTCCCGGGCTAGGGCAGCAGCCAGCGCAGGAGGAACCGACGACGGGCCCCGGAGGGAGGGAGGGAGGGGGCGGAGCCGTCCAGGTAGGAGAAAAAGAAGACGACCTCGAGTCTAGCCGAGAGAGGGAGGAGAGGGGCCTCGCCCGCGGTTTGCGCAAACCTGGGGCGCGAAGCCGCCGCCGCCGCCGCCGCCTTTCGCCGTGGAGACCATTCATTCCCACCGCTCCGGGTCGGAAAGGGGCGGCCGTCGAGGGGCCCCGCCCGTAATCCCGTCCCCCCCCCCCCCGAGAATGCCGCCGTCGGGGATCCTCCGGGAAGGAGGGTGCTGCCCGTCGGTTGTCTCCGTGGGAAGAAGTCCCTGTCCCTTGGAAGAAGGACGCGGGCCTCCGGATCCCTTCCCCGGCTCCCGGAGGAAGGCGTCGCCTGTTTCCCTCCCAACAACAGCCCTGCGAGGCAGGCCGCTCCGCGCTGCTCGCCCTTGGGGCGGAGGCGGAGCCTTCATCCTCCCGGCCACGCCCCCTCCCCTCCCCTCCCGGGCGCCTTTTGCGACGGCTTCGCGCGCCCCACAGCGGCGAGAGGTGGAAGTTCTCAAAGCGCCTCCGCCCCTTTGCCACCCCATGGACTATATTGCACGCCAGGCTCCTCTGCAGCCCGCTCAGTTCTCTGCGCCCATCGCGTCGTCGACAATGCCCTCTCGCCACCTCATTCTCTGCCGCCCCCATTTCTCCTTTGGCCTTCGATCTTTCCCAGCATCAGGGCTTTCTCCAGTGAGTCCTTTCTTCTCATTTGGTGCCCAAAGGACTTGAGCTTTATCTTCAGCACTTGCCCTTCCAAGGAGCAGTCAGGGTTGATTTCCGTCAGGATGGGCTGATTGGATCTCCTTGCAGTCCAGGGGAGTCTCAAATGTTTCCTCCAGGACCACAGAGTCCAAAGGCAGATCTATTCTTCTGCACTCAGCCTTCCTTAGGGTCCACCTCTCACAGCCAATACATAACGACTGGGAAGACCATGGCCTTTGACTATTCAGACTTTTGTTGGCAGGGAGATGTCTCTCCTTTTTATGTGGCTGCCCTAGGTTTCTCATGGCTTGCCTCCCAAGGAGTAAGCGTATTTTTATTTCATGGCTGCAGTCATCCTCTGCTGTGATCTTGAATCCCAAGAAAGTAAAGTCTGTCCCTCCTTCCATTTCTTCCCCTTCTATTTGCCAGGGAGTGATGGGGCTGGAGGGCAGGATGGGGTGTGTGTGTGTGTGGAGGTGGTTGATGTTGAATTTCAGGCCAGCTTTTGCACTTTCTTCTTTCAAGAGGCTCCTTAGGTCTTCTTCCAGCGCAATAGCCAGGATTCTAGAATTGTTGGGGAGGGGGGCAATATTTTTTCAGGAGGGGCAACAATGTCACACACACACAACATTGGCATCCCAGGGCGGGATGGGGGAGGTGGGCTGTTAGCTGGGGGGGGGGGGTGATCTGCATATCTCAGGTTGTTTATGTTCCTCTCAGCAATCTTAATTCCAGTTTGTGCTTCATCCAGCCTTGCATTATGCATGATGCACTCTGAATATAACTTGAATAAGCAGGGTGACAAGATGCAGCCTTGTCATACTCTTCTCCTATTCTAAACAAATCAGTCGTTCCATATTCTGTCCTAACTGTTGCTGCTTTGCTCACATACAGATTTTTCAGAAGACAGTTGAGGTGGTCTGGTGCTCCCATCTCTTTAAGGACTTGCCATAGTTTATTGTGGTCTACAGTCAAAGGCTTTGGTGTAATCCATGAAACAAAAGTAGACTTTTTTTTCCTAGTACTGCCTTGCTTTCTCCATGATCCACTGAATGTCTGCAATTTGGTCTCAAGTTCCCCTGCCTCTTCAGAACCCAGCCTGTATTTCTGGAAGTTCTCGACCCACATACTGCTGAAGCCTAGCTTGTAAGATCTTGAGCATGACCTTGCCAGCATGTAAGATGAGCACAATTGTACGATAATTTGGACATTCTCTGGCATGGCCTTTCTTTGGAATTGGAACATAGACTGACCTTTTCCAGTTCTGTGGCCACTGCTGCATTTTTCAAATCTTCTGGCATATTGAGTGCAACACTTTAATTGCATCTTCTTTTAGGGCTTTAAATAGTTCAACTGGAATACCCTCATCTCCACTAGCTTTGTTGTTAGTAATACTTTCTAGGGCCCTCTTGATTTCACACTCACTGAAATAAGGGCCTTCTTGACCTCACCCCACTGAAATAAGGAGAAGCATCTATGCGTACAAGCAGCCGGTTAATTAATCAAAGCCCCCCAAATGGTTGGTGGTTAATTCTCTTTTAATTCACTGTTTCAATCCATGACACTAACAAAAAGAAAATTGTTGGTCAACAGAAACGACAGAAACATCTGCAGCCAGAAAAGGATACAATTTGCTCTCTGGATCACAAATATAGGCCTGTGATGGCCACCTTGGCACTCCAGATGTTCTTGGACTTCAGTTCGCAGAAGCCCAAGTCCCTGTGAATCCACACGAATGGGTTTACTGTGCATATGCAGTAAACCCATTCGTGTGGATTCACAGGGACTTGGGCTTCTGGGAACTGAAGTCCAAGAACATCTGGAGTGCCAAGGTTCACCATCACTGATATAGGTCATTAAAGCCCACAGAGATAAGTTCATTAAACTAAGGAGACTCATTCAACCATTTGCATTTTCTCTCTCCATAATAAGCCCAGGGAGGAAGGAGGGGTGTGTGTGTGTGTGTGTGTGTGTGTGTGTGTGTGTGTGTGTGTGTGTGTGTGTGTGTGTGTGTGTGTGTGTGTGTGTGTGTGTGTGTGTGTGTGTGTGTGTGTGTGTGTGTGTGTGAGAGAGAGAGAGAGAGAGAGAGAGAGAGAGAGAGAGAACAGGGCTTAATTCTTGTGAGTTCAGGAGGAGAGTTTCAATACACCCACGTAATAAGGTGCAATCAAACAACCATTGGGACCTTGGGTCCCTTGAAGCCCCTTCCCCTTATATTGACCTAGTCTCCCTTCCTGGTTCCAACACCCAAGGCATGACCTGCATGAGGAGAAGGGGAGGGGGCAGCAGTTATTCCCCACCCCCACCCCCTGTGCATTGGTTTAGCAGTTGAGGGCAGTATCTGCAGGGTCAGCCCTCTCCCCTCCCTGGCCCAGAAGTAGCCTCCTGCCCTAAGTCAAGGCTGGCTTCTTTGACCCACCTGAATGGATTGGAACCAGAGGGAGGTGGCCTGCTCTCAGTGGCTCTTCGTGGCCTGCAGCAGAAAGTCATGGACGGCAGTGGTGAGGCCCCAGCTGAGTCCCGAGCGCAGGATGACCAAGGAGCCACCCCGATAGAGCAGCGCTGGCCTCCCTTCCCGTGCCCGCCAGATATCCACCATGAGGGCCCCCAGGGGGAGGGACTCCTGCCTGCCCACCTGAGCCTGCATGTTGGCAATCAGGACCCCAAGTGGGTAGAGGGCCAGGCAGATGGCCGTGCCATTCACACTGCCCGAGAGGAAAGCCGGGAGCCCGTTGGGTAGGCCCCACACGGAGAGGCTCTCACGGAGCGGGTCCTTGAAGGAGAAGTACAGGACGCTGCCCAGGCCATTCCGGAGCAAGATTAGGCACAACCCACGGTAATAGCCCAGTGCCAACCTTTCCTTCCCAGGGTAAGAGTTGAACTCCCTCAAGATGCTTCCAGTGGTCGGGAACCGACAGACCTTCCGCCCATCCTGCAGCACATTTTGGACCCGCTCAAAGGGGCTGAGGACCATGGCCTCTGAGAGGCCTGACAGGAGCCCAGCCACCGCCCGGTCTCCCCAGGAGTAATGCCCAGGTTCCGGGTTGGAGAGGGCGCAAAGGAAGCTGTTGTAAGTGCCAAACATCACCGTGCCCTGCAGCGTCTTGGCCAGGAGGGGCGGGAAGAGGCCGCGGTAGAAGTGTCGGAGGCCCTCCTGACCCAGCTGGTGCACCGCCTGCCAGACGGAGACGGCGTGGAGCTGCTGACGAAAGATGGTCTTGTAGATGGGGAAGGTGGCCACGGTGGCCAGGAAGCTGGAGGCAGCCCCCACACGGTAGCCTCTGGGGAAGTCTTTCCTTTGGCACAGCGGTTCCTCCGCCTCCCCTTCCTTCTCTACATTCCTGGGAGACATCTTCCTTTCCGCCTCTCCCGGGAAGGACTTTGCCTTTCTTTCTTTCTTTCTTTCTCCCTGGGGAGGAAGAGGAAGCACAGAAAACCCCCAAGGGCTCGCCAGGAGAGAGACAGGCAAGGAAGGGGGCCTTTCCATCCCCATGAAGGCCAGCAAGGTAAAGAGCCCCCCTCCCTGCCACCACCCTTCGTAAAGGTTGGTGGCTCCCCAAAGCCTCCCCTGGCCTGACCGACAGGTGGCCCCTTGAGCCTCCTGGGAGAGCCGCATCTGACTCCCAATGCCAAGTCATCCGGCCCATGATGCCCTCGTCGCTCCCGGAAGTGAAAGTAAAACTAGCTAGGCAAAACCAGTCAGTTTCTCAGGTGTCTCAGAGCTCACTCCAGTTGGTTATCTTTTAAAAAAATCTTTCTTGCTTTCTATATATGCTGTATTTCAGTGGTGCCCAAACTATGTCCTGTGGGCCTGATCTGGCCCCTGACACCAGTTCATGTGGCATGGGGGCATTTTTCTTCTGCTTCCAGGAGCGACGAGTGTGGCATGGTCCAGATGAATTGGCCTCAGGGGCTGGATCTGGCCCATGGCCCATAGTTTGGGCACCTCCTGGTTTAAGCAGAGAAAATGGCAGCCTAAAATCTATCTCATCCTGTTGCAAAACAGATGGCAAGGCGTGTCTTAGTGCTGCTCCTGGTGAGGAGAACCACGTGACCGGCCCACTCAACCGCATGACTGGCCCACGGCCCGAAAACTTTGAGCACCCCTTCTGTATTTTGTGTCAACTGCCCAGAGTGGAGAACTGGTGTTCTCTCTCTGCAGGAGCCCGATGGAAATGCAATGAAGAGCATGCTGGAGGGCCCGCCCTACCGGTATCTACCTGCCGCTTCGTGTCTGTCTGCCTGGGGGGGGGGGGCGCTTCCCCACAGGAGGGGCAGAAGGGACCGCATCCTCTTTTTCTGGGGGGGGGGATTTCGTCTGGGGAGGGGCGGGTTGAAGGAGGGAGCACTTGAAGGCCCCGCCCTGCCGCCCTCCATACCTTCTGGGCAGGGATGCCACCTAACCATGACTAGGATGCCCCCCCCCCGCCCCACGGCCAGCCTCAGGCCAGGGTGGGATCATGTGGTCAGCCCCAGGCCACGCCAGCAACTTGCCGGCACAGCAAGGAGGCGGGGGGGGGGGGGGCGGAGGTCTTTGTTAGCAAGGAGCTGCCGGCCGGGACTCCTTGGGGGGCTAGGAAGCCCTTTCCTCTTCCTCCTCTCCCCCGCCCGCCCCCGTTGCCCCACACAGCCCAGCCAAGTCCCTTGGAGCGGAGACTGCCCCCCCCGGGAAGCCCCCCGCCCCGTTACCGTGCCCAGCCTCGCCTCCCCTGCCGAACTTGCGCCTCCTCTGACTGGCTGGCAGGGGGGGCGGGCTGCCTGCTGCTGCCGGGCACCTTGGGAGGGCGGTGCGCACAGGAAGTGATGGGGGGGGGAGGTGGTTTAGAAACCCCATACATTCCCATTACCTCTACCTGCCTCTGGGGGGCGTCAGTCACTGGGATGCACCGGGATGAGTCCCTGTATCCCTGTGGGCCAGCAGCACACCAATGTGTCCTCCTCTGGCTTCCCCTCGCCTCGGCTGGCCCGCCGGGGTGGGGGTGGGGCTCTCCAGGCTGCCCACTCCTCCCCCCCTCCCTGGGCTCCGCTTGGCCGCTGCGGCCCCGCCTCTGCCAAGCGGTGGATCAAGGAGGGCGCCGGTGCCCCCCGCCCCCCACCCCAAAGCCGCCGCCGCCTCCTTCCTGACTCACGCCAGCCAGATGGTTCGTTGGGTGGGTGGATGTTCCTCTGCCCAAAGCGCCTGCAAATGGGGGGGGGGCGCAGACGAGGGGGCCCAGGCGTGGCTCCGCCACGGAGGTTCCCGGGCAGACTCTCTACCTTGGCCGAACACACACACCCATCCTGGGAGTGGGCTTACCTTGCCTGGGGACCCCCTGGCACTTTCCCCCTCCCTCGCCCACTTTTACCCAGGGGATGCCTCTCCCCCCAAGTTCATCTTTGTTCTCAGGGCTGAAGGCCAACACATTGGTAGTTCGAGGCCCAGGTTCCGCATGACAGAATGAGTGCCTGTCTCAGCTCCTGCCAACCTAGCCATTCAAAAGCAAAACAAATGGCAAGGAGATCAACAGGGGACCCCTTGGGTGGGAAAAAGATCTTGAGGACAGGAAAGGAGCCTCATTTGGGCATTTGCCCCCACAGGGGAGTTCCTCCAGCAAAAATCCTTTCAGCCCAGAATGATTTCTGACATGAAATTATGATGTTGGTCCACTGCACTAGAGGCAAGATTTTGGTTTCTGCCCCTCCATTTGTAGGGCCACGACCCCCCCATCCCTAAACCTTTCTTTCTTTCTTTCTCTCTCTCTCACACACAATTTGCTCCTCCCTTTGGCCCACTCTGATGCTGCTGCACTGGACACTGCGAGCCACGCCTGTCTCTGCCACCCAACCCCTTTTTGCTTTCCAAGAACATCCCCCCCCCCCCAATAACATTGCCCAGAAACACACACAAATGTTCTTGGTTTTTAAATAAAAGTTTAATTCCTCCTTCACTCAGGAGGTCTTCAGTTAACACCGATGCTGCAGGATCATCCCCCAGGTTGTCCCTAAACACCTTCCGCCTCTTCTGCTTCAGGCAAGGATGGAGCGGAGGTGGCAGGAAGGACCCAAAGCAAAGAAACAATCACACGCAGTGTGCACACACACACACATGGCAGACAGACAAGGAACAAAACACAAACCAAAGTTCACAAAGAAGAAACGGAGTTGCAACCAGACCAAACCCAGACAGGAGCCTTTTCAGGAGAAGGGGGGCCCCACCCCCACTTAACCTGTGTCTAGAATACTCCCCCACCCCACCCCCTTTCCCACAGGCAGGCATGGCTTAACCTCCTAGAACCAACCCTTGTGGGGTGGATGGCCTAAAGGCCATTCTCCTCCAAAGCCTTCTCCCTCCCAGACTAGACCAGAGGCCAGAGCAAACCACGCTGGGCTGCTGAAGGCCCTGGTGGCTGAAGGCCCTGGCCCTGTGGCGGTGGGAGAGCAGTGGGAGGGTGGTGTGGCAGCTAACCAGGGACAACAGCCCCCAAAGCACCAATACCTGTCCACACACATGGAGAAATGGGGGGGGGGGGCAGGGCAGGCCTTTCCAAGGCAGATGCTAGGGGAGGGAGAGGCAAGGCTGCTAAAGAAACTAGCACTCCCAAAAGAAAATTCTTTAAAGGTTGGGTCTGGGACGGACACACACACACACACAGTCCATTTCGTCTCTCTGAAATGAGCTGGACACAAAAGACCAAAGGTACTGTAGGGGTCAGGAAGGCTTGGCTGTGCGTACAGGTCTCCCGAAGGGCAGAACCTGTCAAGGGGAGCTGCTTGGGCCTGGGGAGGATTCCTTCTGCCCACGGGGTTGCCCACACCCCACCCTGGCCTCCCCAAACCTCACCATCCAGAAAGAGGGGCATGCCATGTGGGATTTCCCAGTCCTGCACCCCCACCAGCCACATGGCGTGTAGCCCCACAATTCCACGAGAGATCTAGACGAGAGAAGGGACGGTGGGTGGCTGGTCTGTGAGTGCTTGAAATGAGACCCTCCCCAGGCCAAGCGCTGGGAATCGGAGTGGCAGGAGAAGAGAGGAAGAGGAGCAGCAGCAACTGCGGCCAAAAGGGGCAACATCTTCTACTGACACTTTAAAAACAAATTTTGGTTTTCCAAGAAGCCACACAAGCAGGAGGAGGAGGAGGAGTTGCCAGAGGAGCCGGTCAGATCAGGCCTCCATGGTTGTCGTTATAAAGGAACGTGGCTGAACAGGTAAGAGACCGATTCCCCGTTGTGAGTCCTCCGGATGGCCTCGGCCAGGATCATGGAGATGTCAATCACCTGGGGAGCGAGGGAGAGCAAGAGGAGTCAAGGGGCAAAGGGTCACCAACCCCCACGGGCAGTCTGAGGCCAGGAAGACCATGTGGGGAGACAACGCAGCAGGGACGGCTCCTCTTCACAGGACTGGGAAATCCTGGGCAGCCCCAGGAATAATTGACTATGTGGCCCTGACAAGGTTTCCACAAGGGCCCCCGTGGTTTGAGTGTTGTTCTGCACAGTGGAAAGAGGCCAGAAGCCACTTCCCAAATGAAATAGCCACAGCCAGCCTCCCCCCCGCCACCCCTCATATGAGAATTGAAGATACTTCCTTAGAATGCTTCCTTAGAGTGATTCTTTCTTCGATTCTCTTTCTCAAATGGAAATTGAAAGCAACCCCTCCCCCACCCCATGCAATTAACAACAACCAGGGAACACAAACCCGTCAACACAATTAACAGCAGACCCCCCCCCCCCAGGGCAGTTCAGAATGAAGCCCACCACCCTAGCAACATTTGCTGCTTGGGGGGGCCTTTCCCCCCACGATAGCACAGGATTTTCACAAGGATCCCCTACCTGGATTTTCGGGCAGTGGTTCATTTTCTCCTCTTGCGGGATAGTGTTTGTGACCACCACAGCCTCAAAGCAGGCACTGTTGATTCGAGAAATGGCTGGGCCAGAGAAGATCCCGTGGGTCAGGATGGCGTAAACTTTGGTGGCTCCAGCAGAGACGAGCCTGGAGGGATGGAAGAGACCTTCAGCAGAAGCTTCCAGGCAAAGCCTTTGAGATACCACCACCACCACCCACATCGAGCCCACAGGCCGTAGGTTGGGCATCCCTGATCCAGTAGTTTCATGTGCAGCAGATGCCAAGAAGGAACGGCAGCCTCAGCCAAGCCACTCACTTGTCTGCTGCGTGGCAGATGGTGCCACAGGTGTCGGCCATGTCATCCACCAGGATAGCCACCCGGTCCTTCACATCTCCCACCAGCACCATGCGGTCGACCTCATTGGCCTTCTTCCTCTCCTTGTGAATGAGGGCAAAATCCACATTCAGCCGATCCGCAATTGAAGTCACTCTGTAGAAAGCACAGGGCTCAGCAGCTCCATTTGTCTGCTGCTGGTATCCGGGCTCACAACCACCACCACCATGCATGTAAACACGCCGTCGGTCAGAGGAAGCTCACACAAAACTCATGTAGAAACCCCAAACCTTTCACAGCCTGTGAAGGCAATGCAGAATGGAAACCTGGAAGGCCTAATCCATGGGGGAGCACCTCCGCCCCCTTCCTCCAGGTCCCGTCTCACTAAGCCAGCAGCATAGCTAAGTAAGTACGTACGTAAGTAAGTAAGAAAGAAAGGAAGGAAAAGAAAAGAAAGAAGACACACACAAGGGGAACATCTGTTCCACATCACTGGAGGGAAGGAAGGGTCCCTGGCCCTTGTCTGGCTTCCGCCATCACCTGCGCTCTCAAAAAACTCTGGCCAACTCTTTGGGAAAGCCCACTTCTCAGCTTGGCATGGCCAGAAAAGAGAGCTTGGTCAGGCAGCCGATTTTCACATGAGCCATAAAGGCCATAAAGGCAGGCAAGGGCGGGAATGAATGGCAAACAGCACAGCTGGCTTTCCTGAGCATGTGGATTCAGAAACGTCCTGGAATGTTTCTTGCTGCTGTACCGAGTTAAGTGATTCCCATCTTGACAGGAAGGCTGGTAACGTTCAAACTGAAACACTGATCGTGATATAAAATATCAAACATGCTTAATAAAGTAAGTTAAACACAAAGCGTTACATTGAAGCAACTTTTGTTAAAATGTATCTTCCCCAATGTTTCTCTTAGGGCAGCTGCCTGGGAGCACCAAAGAAATAGACAATGTCTGACACGTGGCCAGCCAGGGTAGCGACCCTAATCCCAAACCTGGCGTGGGGACTCTAACCCCATTACCTTTTGGCACCTCCGGCATCTGGGGAGACGATAGTGCAGGTCTTCCATTCCACAATGTTCTCCTTGATCCATTTCAGGACGGCAGGCTCAGCATAAAGATTGTCCACCGGGATGTCAAAAAATCCCTTGGGAAGGAGAGGGAAGAGCAAGTGAGTTGCCCACTTGGCCCCTGGCAAAAAGCTCTTGCCCCATCTTCACCCCACCCCACCCCACCCCTTTGTGGTGCAAACCTGAATCTGGGAGGCATGCAGGTCCATGGTGATGATGTGGTCTGCACCTGCCACAGAGAGCATGTTGGCCACCAGCTTGGCAGAGATTGGGGCCCGGCTCTAGGAGGGAAAGGCACACCGTTAGGTTCCAGACTCACACACTGCACAGAACCCACAGCTGATTGTATTCCTTTCAGGCAGCCCCACCCTGCACCCCAACGCAAGGATGAGTGTGTCTACACACACACACACACACACACACACACACACACACACACACACACAAACGATTCTGCACCTCCTTTTAAGAAAACCTACTAAAATGCCAGTAGTGGAATCTGGTCTTTTAGTTTCACCCATCAAACCTGAAGGAGGTTTTGGTGCTCAGCCTCTGTTTCATGAGCAACTGTGGCCAAAGCCAAACGTTTTCTACAGAAACAGCAACTCAACAGCCTTGGGTTGAAATCGAATGTCCTTCCTTACCTAAGGACAACCTCCGTATTGGAGAGATAGGCAGGATATCTCTCAATGCTGTTTCCAGACAGGAATCCTAAGCAGGTAAAGGCATCTGCTTGGGAAGAATACCCTGAAGCCAATGGTGAGCCACTGTGTGAGACAGAATGCTGGACTGGATCATGGGCTCCTGTGGCCTGTCCCAGCAAGGCTGTTCTTATGTTCCTTCCTTCCTCTGAGGGTCAACCTGAGGTTCCCAACCCACCCCTTCTCTCTCCTTCCTGCCCTTCTGGATTCTTCTTGTTGGATGAGACATTTGGCTCTGTTTAAAGGGAAGGCCTTTCCAAATTCCTTGGCAGGAAAGTCAAGAGGGCTGCTGACCAGTCCCTGGCTGTCCCTCAACCTCTCCAGGGCCCCTTTGCTGCGGCGGCCACTTGTACTGCTAGTCTACACCTAGGAGACTCCATTCTGGATGGGATCTGCATTCATAGCCCAAGGGCTGGGAGATGCCAGGAGGGAGAGGGTGTTCTCTTCTCTGTCACATGCGCTCTCTCTCTCTCTCCCGGTGCTCAGCCACCTACTGCAATCCCAGGAGATGAAAGGAGAAAGGAAAAGCGGGCGGGCAGACGGATGGGCGGACGCTGGGCTCCACGGTAGGCCCTGCCTGCCCACTTGGGCATCGAGAACGAGTGCGCCTGGTGGGGACAGACTCCAGACCTGGCCCACCTTGTCCTTCTTGTCCTGGCGGGCGTAGGGGAAGCAGGGGATGACGGCGGTGACCCTGCTGGCCGAGGCGATCTTGCAGGCATTGATCATGATCAGCAGCTCCATCAGGTTGTCGTTGATCTCCCCACAGCCACTCTGCACGATGTAGACGTCCTCCCCGCGGACGCTTTCGCCGATCTCCACGCTGCAGGGGAAGGAAGGAAGGCAGGCAGGCAGGCGATCAATGAGTCGCCATGCGAGGAGGAGGAGGGAAAGCATCAGCCCACACCCTTGGGTCAGCTAAGAGGGGAGGAGGGTCGGGCAGAAGCCCGCCACCACGTGCACGTGGCGGGTAGGTACGCTCACAGTGGTCGTTCAAGGCAGCCCGAGACTACACTTCCCAGAAGCCCCCTGCCTGGGTTCCCCGTGGTGGATGGACCCCCCCTCCCCGAGACCCCCCCCCTTTCTCTTCGCGGGCGCATGGCAGGTCGGGACCCTTCCCTCCCTCCCCCTCCCCCACCCCCACCCACCCCCAGGGCCCGCCGGGAAGGGTAGTCCATTGTTGGGCTGACCAGGTCTCCTGGTTGGAGAACTTCTTGGTGACGACCTTGCCGAGTTCGAGGCCGAGTCGGTCGGCGATCTTCTGCGAGAGGTCTTGGTGGGAGCTGCCGCTGAAGATCTTGATGTTGGGCATCCTGCCGGCCAGAGAGGGCGGCGGAGGAGGGGCGGGGGGAGGCAGCAGGGCGGACGCCGAGGAGGACCAGCAGACCCGAGGCGGAGGCGGAGCAGGAGGAAGAGGAGGCCCCGCCGAGGAGGAGGAGGGAGGAGGAGGCGGGCCCGCCTCGGCCGCCCCCCTCGCCGCCACCTCCTCCGCCTCTCGGCGCCGCAACCCGGGGCCGGGATCCAGCCGCCGCCGCCGCCGCCGCCGCCGCGCCCTCGAAGACACGAGGAGGAGGAGGAGGAGGAAGGAAGAGCCGCCGCTACGAAGCTCCCGCTCCCGCCGCCGCCATCTTCGCGCCGCCGCCGCCGCCCCCGCCGCCTTTCGCGCCCGCCCTTTATAACCTCGGGCGCCGCCGTTGCCACGCCCTCTGCTGGCGACGACACACACACACACACTCTCCCGGCGTGGTCACATGGCCGCGCGCGAGCGGGGAAAAGGGGCGTGCCGCCTACCGCGATCCCCATTGGCCAGCCAGGAGGCGAGCGGGAGGCCGCGGCCAATGGGCGCCGCCAGCCACGCGGGGGGGGGAGGAGGAGGGGAAGAAACGGGGCGGGGCCTGGCTGGGGCTCCTCCCTCCGGAGAGCGTCAGCGCCTGTGCAGCCGCACGGCAGCCACATCCTTCCGGGCAGAAGTTCAACAGGACAGGCAGCGGGCGGCTCTCCGGCCGGGGGCTCCGGAGCAAGGCTGTTGTTCCCTCCCCTCCCTTGCCAGGGTCTCCCCCCCCGGGAGGGAGGGGAGGCTTCCCCCCCCCTTTCTCTCCCCCCACCCCCCACACACACCATGGGACGGAGTGTGGATTCTTCGACCTCGCGGCAGTTCCTGGTCCCTTGCTGCTCTCGCCTGGAAGGCGACGGGTTCGAACCCAGGATATTCCCAACACCCCCGCATGCCCTGACTCCCAGCGCCCCAAATCCTGTGAGGAGGAGGAGGAGCAGCGGGGAGGCCGGCCAGCACACGCCTCGCCCGGGCGCCCGTCCGGGTTCGAGCTACGCAAAACCGTTCAATCGTAGTGCCGAACAAGAGCGGAGAAAGGCTCTCTTGGGCTTCTCGGCTGGCGGCGAATTAATCCCGCCCGCCCCAGTATGACAGTCTTTCTTTTTTTAAAAAAAATACACTCCATGCTTCGTATTAAGATGAATATATTTACTCCTCCTCGCTTGTAAAACAAGACATAAACTTTGTATATTTATATATATTTCTTTCAGGTACCTATATATAGTCTTTATCTTCATATATACTATTTACAAACCTCATTGCTTTTTTAAAACAATGGTTACTCCACGTCCAGGACAGTGTGGGTGGGAGGGGGGCTACGGGGAGACCCCCGCCCCCTAAGCTGCGTGGCAGGAAATGCATCGGGAGGGAAGCAAGCTCTCTGGCCTACGAGGGCCTACCTTGGCGTGGCTGGTATTTCGAATGGGCATCCTCTCCATAGGAGTATGGCCTCACACACACACCCTTGGGTGATGGGAGCGGTAGTGGGTTCCTAATCTCGCCCCCTCCCCTCACGCAGGGCTACTCCTCCCTACCTGGGCCAGGTATGGCAGGGAGGAGCCCGGGCGGGACCCTTCCGTGGGTCAGGCAGCAGCAGGCACTCTGCGGGTAGGTACGCTCACAGTGGTCGTTCAAGGCAGCCCGAGAGCAGGAGGAATTCCCTGGAAACACCCCCCTCCCCGTTTTGGGGAGTGGGGGCGGTGGTCCTGCCTCATTTAAGACGCTCTGTTACATTGCCTTTAGTGGGGGCGAGAAGCGGAAAGGCCAACGAGACACCACCTCCCACCCCCAGGCATTCGAGGCAAGCAAGGGACCCGAGACGCAACGGCATCCCTCCCTCCAGGTCTACAGGGGAGCTCGGAGAGGTCATTGCAGGAGCACGCCCCCCCCCCCCAGGCATACGGAAGCAACGAAAAAGCGTCCCACCAAGAGAGCAGCCTTATTGTATTGCCCACTTTAGAGAGAGAGAGAGAGAGAGTGGCCCATAGTGGAGAGGGAGGTTCGTGCTGGTCCCTCTGAGCTGCTGGGGGGGGGGGCGCTTGCCCTGGGAAGGGTGTTGATGTTGACTCTGCAGGCCTTGGAAGTGCCAGGCGCTGGTCAAGCCCTGGATCTAGCCTGACACCGTCTCAGCTATTCAGCTGCGCAGGGAGGGCCCCTCTGTTGCCCTGACCCACTCCAGGTGGCCCTTGGCAGGGATTGACCCAGCCCCTCCCTGCGCCCAGAATGTGCCAGCTGGCTTGGAGCGAGAAGCCTGGGCCTTCGTTGCAAGGCTGCGCAGCGGCCCTGGGGCACTTTGGACACACCTGGAAGGCAAAGGGTGGCCCAGGAAAGGCCAAGGCTGGCCTCGCTTGGCCCATGGGGTCTCCCTAACCCCAACCCCCTCAGTGGCGGCAGCCCACAGTCTTCTAGGCACGCATGCCCTCCTTGGCCTTCAACCACAGACCCGGGTGGGTGGGCGGGCATCCGCCTTCCTTATTTATTCCGCAGCGTCTTCCAGGAGCGCGTGAAGGTGCTGACGACGGAGGACACGGAGGGGTGGCCCAGAGCTGGCTCAAGGGCCACCTGCTCTCCACGCTGCGTGGCCATCCTGGCGGTGGACTCCTCGGCTGCCCGCAGCAGGAAAGTGTAGTTCCTGACCACCTCCTCGACCTGGGCCAGCAGCGCCTGGCGCTGCCCCTCGGAACGCACCATGTAGGCCAGGCGCACAAAGGTCTCGATCAGGGCACCCAGCACCTGGAAGCTGCCGCTGATGGCCAGGAGCATCCGCGTGGGGCTCTTCTCCACGGCAGCCACGCGGCGGCAGGAGGCGCGGAACTCCTTGAACTGCAAGGCCAGCGCCTGCTTGTGCTCCACCAGCTGTGAGAGTGAGGTCCGGCCCTCAGGGGGCCCCGGGCGGTGGCTGGCCACGCACTGGTGTAGGACAGTCAGCAGCTGCCCAGTGTCCAGCTGCGCAGCCACGAATCCATCAGGCAGGGCATAGGTTCGGCCCTGGAGGGCATGGAGCTTGGCCAGGCTGCCCTCAAAGGTGGAGGCACGCAGGTCAATCTCCTGGTTCTGACCCCGGCCCGGGCTGCTGCTGCTGCAGGCGGTGGCAGCGTCCAGGACTTGCAGGGTCCGGCTGACCACCGGCACGGCCTGGTGGTCGAGTTTCATGCCCGGCAGGATCTGCACCGGGATGGAGTATGACAGCTCGTCCTTCTCGCTCCCGTCGTCGGCCAGGTCACACTTGCGGTAGTAGAAGCAGTACCGGATGGAGCAGCACCGCTCTTCTTCTTCTTCCTCCTCCTCCTCTTCCTCCACAGCCTCCTCTGCCTCCTCCCCCGTTACCCCTGGCAGCTCTGCCCGGCTCGGGTAGACCTCCTCGCGGACCGAGAAGGCCCCAAGGCGCTTGTTCTGCATTGTTACTGCTGCTGCTGCTGCCACCTGGAGTTGGGGGCCTCCCACTGCCCAGGGGGCCGCCACCGCTGCCTCTTGGGTCTTTCCCTTCAGTCGAGGGGCTCCTTCACTCTTGGGCTGCAGGACGGCAGGCTGGGCAGGATACACACTTCGGTACACATCAGGTCCGGGTCCCGGTGGCAGCGGTGGCAAGTCCTTATCGATCTCACCTACGCTGTAGCGGCGCATCAGCTTCTTGTAGTGGGGGGCGCCCAGGCACTCCCCCCGCGAGGCCCAGGTGCTCAGGCAGAAGGACAAACCACCGTCAGGCTCGGAGCGGCAGCCTCGGGACTCCAAACTGGTGGAGCGGACCCGGCGGCTGCCACCTCCGCCTTTGGAGGGGCTGCTTTGGCGGGCTGCCTTCGGGGACTCTCCTAGTGACTTCTTCTTCGGGCTAGTCTCTCGGCCTCCTCCTCCTCCTTGCCTCTCGGTCTCTGGCGTGGCCCCCGGGCCGGAGGGAGGCCGCGCACACCGACTGAGCCTCTTGCAGTCACAGCTGCGCCGCTGCTCCCGGGAGACGCCGGGCCCCTTCTGGATGGGGCTGGAGCGCAGCTGGCAGGCGCAGGGCCCCGGGGCTGCGGGCAGCAGAAGGGGCAGTGGCGGTGGCGGTGGTGGTGGTGGTGGGGGCTCCCCGTGCGCCCCTCGGGGCTTGAGGAGCTCCTCCAGGAACTCCAGCTCATACTGCTTGACCTTCTGCAACTGGGCTTGACGCTCGTCCGTCTCCTTCCGGAGTCGGGCTGGGAAGGTGGCCGAGAAGAGGCTCTGCAGGCGGAAGGAGGCTTTAGACACTTTGGGCTTGGCAGGCACGTCGGGCTCCAGTGGGCCAGGCATCTCCGCCTCCACCGCCTCCCTGTCTGGTTTATTCGAGGGCCCGGGGCTGCCACCCAGGCCCTCAGGACTCCGGAGGAGGAGGAGGTCTGAACCCTTGGCAGTGGCTACCGCAGGCGGTTCTCGTGGCCCTCTTTCCCCTCGTCCAGGGAGAGCCACCCCCTGCTGCTGACCACTGCCTGGGCCCGGGCCCGGGCCAGTCGTCTCCCCATAGCAGCCCTTCTGCACCCACTCCTGGCTCCCGGGGCCCTCCGCCACTCCCTCTTGCTGTTGCTGCCTCCTGGGTGCCAGCCCTCCCGGGCTGTGAGCTTGTGCTTGGAGAGGCCACGGGGATCCTTGCTTCTGAGGACCGTTGGGACTGGGACCGGGCTGGCTCACCATGGGCAGCCCCGGGAGGCCATCCTGGTCACCCGTGTGTCGCCACCGTCCACTCTCCTTTGGGCCTGCTGCTTGGCTCAGGGACTCTGACCGAGAAGGGGAGGGAAGGTGTCCAGCCGCTTGCTGCAGGGCTGCTGAAATGAGCGCGGGGGTGAGCCGGCCCTGGCTATTCAGGACCAGCTTGGGGGTCAGCTGGATCTCAGCAGGCCCCTTGTCCTGCAGCCCCTGCTGGTTGCTGAGTGCGGCGTCAGCGGGGGGCTGGGCAGCGGGGCCCTGATGCTCAGTGCCTGGGATGATGCCACCTTTGCCCTTGAGATCACCAAGGGGCTGGGAGGCCACTGGCTGAACGGGCAAAGCCTGGCCTTGGTTGCCCGGCTGGCCAGGGTCCTGCTTGTTCCTGCTGCAGGCTGAGCCGGAGGGGGTGGGCTTTGGGGAGCCACATGGCTGCTGGCGCTGGAGGGCATAAGGGGAAGCCAGGACAGCTTGAGTGGCAGCACCGCTGCCTTGGACGTGGAAAGGAAGGTTCTTCCTGGCCAAGAGGCTTTCCTTGTGGATCCGTTGGGCCAGGAAGAAAGCTGCGCTCTGGGGGTGCTGCTTCATGGCCGAGAGCATCTCCGAGACATCCGTGATCCCTGAAGAGTTGGTTTCGTGGCCGGAGTCCTGCGACGACTCTGGGGTTATGGCCGCCAGAACGATCAGCCCTGGAGGGACAGAAACCAAGGTGTTAAGAGGCGGAGTTCAAATGCCAGGCAGGGGCGGTGGGGGGGGTGTCTTGGAGGAGGGGGACACCAGGAGGAGTTGCCATTTGGCAAGAGCCCAGGTGGTGCAGGGGTTAAACTGCTGTACTTCAGCCAAAATGTTGTGAGTGTGTGGTTCCTGACCAGGACCCAAGGTTGACTCACCCTCTTCCATCCTTCTTATACCTGGGGCGGTAGAGAAGTCTCTTTGCTTTAGCTCTATCCTTGTTAAATAGAATGATGTCCTAATTATCGGCTAGCTACGATGTCTATTTCTGCCCCTACCCAGTCTACAGGATCAGGTTCTCTGTGGATCATCCACTTTCAGGAGGGCCACAAAAAAGAAGAACAGTTACAGGTAAGCAACCGATCGTTATAGAGCCCTGGCGGTGCAGGGGTTGAATTGCTGTCCTGCAGCCAAAACATTGTGTGTTCGATCCTAATGGGGATCAAGGTTGATTCAGGCTCTTCCATCCTTCCAAGGCCCTAGCATATTGTGGATAAAATGCTAATGACCTTGTGAACTGCCCAGAGAGTGCGCTAAATGCTATTTAGAGAAGTGTAATCGCTCTCTTGGGGGAGGACAGCTAAGATTCTTATGGCACTGCCAAAGTTTTATTTGGTGGGCTCTGTCAGGGAGCACCTGCTGTGTCACAGGTGTGTGTGTGTGTGTGTGTGTGTGACATGGGTGAAGGGGTGGGTAGGTCACACACACACACCAGTCTCTAGCCCAGGAGTTCTCAACCTTTTAAAGCTGGAGGCCGGGTCACACTCCCTCAGAGAGCTTCGGGGGGGGGGGGGGGAGACGGCCATTTTCCCCTTCGTCCACCACATGGCCCTACCTGGTGTGGTGGAGGTGGTGGTTGGTCACGTGAAATGGTGCTGTGGGCTGCATCCTGCCCGTGGGCCGCAGTTTGAGAATCCTTGCTCTAGCCCAAAAGAGGGGCACAGCAGCAGCATAGATGGAGTGGAGGGGGGGGGGTTCTCCAGATGGTGCGGGTATTCAAAATGAACCTGGCACCTGCGTGTAATCTTCTGCCCTGGAGCTGTCACCAGTCTGACAGATGTGGTGAGGCAGCTGAGGCTGTTGCTGGGTGTCGGGCGTATTTGGGCAAGGAGCCAGGACGTCCTTAGCTCCCGGGGAAACCAGACCCTGTAATGCAACCTATTTTGCTCATGCCTGGGGCAGCTCACCTTCCCCCCCCCCTTCTCTGCCCCCCCCCACCATTCTTGGGGGCAGATCCGGCCCACTGGCCGTAGTTTGGGCACTCCTGATATAGACTTTCTCTAGAGAGAGAGCGAGGGGGGGATTTCTCTGGAGATAAGTGTGGGGGCCTCCCAGTCTATTTTTAAAAGGAAAGAAGAGGTGTGTAGGTGGGAAGAGAAATGGGTGGGCCATCGGTAACTAAGGCGCGATCATACCTGCCGCGGGCTGGGCGGGCGAGGGTGGCCCATCTTCGGAGGCGGCCAGAGCCTCGAGCGCCTGCAGGGTGGAGACCAGGGCCTCGTCTAGATCCTGCACGTGGTCCCGGACGGTGCGCGTGGGCACGTGGTCAATGAGTGTCACGGGGAGCTCCTCAGAGAGGGGGCAGCGGAGGACCGACCCGGCCGACCCCCCTACCACCACTGTCGCGCGGCGCTTGCCTTTGTCCTCCTCGTCAGAGCTGTTGTCCCGGAAGCCCGGCGGAGGGGCGGCGAGGGCCGGGAGGAGGGCAGCGGACTCATCCTCCTCGCCACCCTCCTCCTCCTCCTCGTCCTCTTCCTCCTCACCACTTCCGGGTGGGGGGAGGGAGGTCAGGTCCACAATGGGGTCTCGGGCAGCAGCAGTGGCGGTGGTCAGGGTGCCCCTGCGTGGTGGGGCCCCTGCCCTGCCCTTGCCCTGGCCTTTGGCCTTGCCCTTGCCCTTGGCTTTGGCCTTGCCCTGGCACGAGTTGCAGTAGAACTGGACGGAGTGGCAGCGCCTCCCGTGGCTGTCCATGGTGTGGGCCCGGGCCCGGCTGGCCTGGTGGCACTCCTCCCGCTCCTCCGCACCGTCGGGCAGGTCGTCACAGTCCGGGGGAGAAGGGGGCCCGGGTCCGTCCGGCATGGAGCTCTTGGGGGTGGGGTCCGACTTAGTGCGTGGCCGCCGGGACTCCTCTGCCGGGAAGGTCAGGTGTTCATGGGCGCCCGGCCGGCCCTTGGGCCCCTGGCACGGCTCCCCCCGCAGGTGCAGGTGGCAAAGGCCGAGGCGCTCCGGGTCCGGGTCCGCAGCCAGGGGTTCTCGGTGCCCGATGTGGCGCTTCTGCTCCCCGGTGCTGGGGCCAGGGCCCCCCAGGAGCCTGCCCTCTTTCTTTCCCATGGCCCCTGCGGAAGATGCCCGGTGGCCGCCCGGCGCGTCGGAGTCCTCTGGAAAGGAAAGCAGGCACGGCGCATTAGTGCTCGCCCCATGGAGGGAAGAGAAGGATGGGTGGATGGGCAGCATCAACCCCCCGCCCGCCCGCCCCCCGCCCACACACACACCCTAAGCAGCTCTGACCACCACCTACACCACCACTCTTCATTAGCCTTGTAAAAGGTTAAGGGCGCCCTAGCTCAAGAGCCAGTTGTGTCCAACTCTAGGGGACGGTGATCATCTCCATTTACAGCCCAAGGGCCAGTGCTGTGTCTGCACCTGCTGACGTTTCCATTGTCATGTGCCAGGCATGACGAGATGCTGGAACGCACAGAATGGTGCTACCTTTCCTGCTAAAGTGGTCCCTACATATCTACTTGGAAATTCTTGCTTTCAAACTGCTAGGTTGGCAGAAGCTGGGGCAGAAGAAGAAGACAGGAGCTCACTCTGTCATGCAGTACTCGGGGCTCGAACTGCTGACCTGCAGACCTTCCAGTCGTCACATCTTACCCACTCAGAAGCCACTGCAGTCCATGTTAGCCTTGCAAGTCTACCCACTCTCAGGCACTCTGGAGGCCCCAGACGGCCCCATAGCTCGGGACAGAAAAGGGCTCACTGCGCGAGGGGACATCATGGCGCCCTGCCTGCAGGAAAGGTTTTGGTGGGCTCAGATGGCATCAACTGTTTCTGGAGTGGTGGTGGTGGTGGTGGTGGTGGGGCTGGGTTGCTGAGGAGGAGAAGAATATCAGAGAGTAAACAAAACAAAGCAAAATGAAAACAAGAGACAAAAAGTTGTGGCACCTTCATTTTTTGTCTTTTTGTTTTGTTTTGCTTTGCTTTGTTTACTCTCTGATATGCTTTCACAGACCAACAAGGCAACCAATTCAAAAATGTCAACTGTGATGGGAAGAAGTGGATTATTATTATTATTATTATTATTATTATTATTATTATTATTATTATTATTATTATTATTATTATTATTATTATTATTATTATTATTATTATTATTATTATTATTATTATTATTATTATTATTGGATTTGTATGCCACCCACTTGGCAACGTGACTCCAGATGTTCCTCGTCCACCCCACCCCCACCCCAGTCTCTGCTTCTGGTGTGATCTGGACATAAAGGATCAAAATTATGTCAATGGGTGTCCCCCTCTATGCCCCCCACCATGCAAGAAGCAAGATGAGCTGACCCAGGTGGAGGGATTCAGTTTCTAGAAAGTGTGAAAGTTCCCTCCCGTTGCCTCCCAGGGAAAAATCATCTACAAAAACATATTTTTAAATAAAACCTAAATGTAACTGCAGTGGCTCAAGTGGCTAAGAAGATGCTGACGGGGAGGTGGAAGGTCAGCAGTTCGATTCCTTAGTACTGCAGGATGGAATGAGCGTCCATCTCTGTCCCAGCTCCTGCCAACCTAGCCGTTCGAAAGCAAGAAAATTGCAAGTAGATCAATAGGGACAACTTCGGTGGGAAGGTAAAAGCGTTCCGTGTGCTCCAGTGTCTAGTCATGCCTGCCACATGACCATGGAGACATCTGCAGAAGCAGACAGCATTGGCTCTTCGGCTTTGAAACAAAGATGAGCACTGAACCCTAGAGTCGAATACGCCTGGCTTTCAAGCAAAGGAAACCTTTAAATGTAATTTTAGTGCCTTAGTGACAATGGCTTCTCTTATAGTTTAATTTGCATATTAAATGGTAGCATTTGGGGAAATGTAGGAATCTTAAAATGCATACTTTTGTATTAACATGCTACTAAGACTGCAGTGGCTTAAGTGACTAAGATGCTGACAGGAAGGCTGACTGGAAGGCGGCAGGGTCAGCAGTTCGAGACCTGAATACTGCATGACGGAGTGAGCTTCTGTCTCTGTCCCAGCTCCAGCCAACCTAGCAGTTCGAAAGCAAGAAATTGCAAGTAGATAAATAGGTACCTCTTCGGTGGGAAGGTAAACAGCGTTCCGTGCACTCCAGTGTCTAGTCGTGCCTGCCACATGACCACGGAAACCTCTGCAGAAGCAGACAGTGCTGGCTCTTCGGCTATGAAACAGAGATGAGCACTGAACCCTAGAGTCAGATACGACTGGCTTTCGAGCAAGCGAAACCTTTACCTTTATAAGAGATTGCTGATTATCTCTCTGAAGACAGCTGCAGTCGCCTTTCCAGAGGTTTTTTCCTGGCCTTTCCCATCTCTAGACTTAAGCCCACGAAGAGGCTTCCCGGATGACCAAAGTCTGGACAAGGGAACACTCAGTGGCCAAAATCCAGAGGTCAGTCACAATTAGAGGAGGCCTGTTGAATCAATGGAACTTATGGGAAGGTGGACTTAGCAAATCCTCACTGATTCAAGGAGCCTACTCTAGTTGTGACTTACTTCTGGATTTTAGCCTCTGTCTTACAAAGGGATCCGCCGGCAGACTTTATTGTGCCCCCTTCCCCCCTCCAGCTGCCCTCTCTCCAGTTTGGAAAATGTGGAGCTGGGGTGGGGGTGGGGGGACAGACATTGCATTGGGAAGATGCAAAAGGCACTTTGGAAAGAATTCCTAAAGAGTGCAAAATATTCCACAATATGCTCTTCCACAAGCATGGTTTGGTTTATGAGGAGGTGGATCTACTCAGGGAGGAGGCTGGAGGTTGGGGGGGGGGTGTGCTTGTTCTGATCACAGAGCCTTAATGGTCTCCTCCTGGGGGCGACACCCAGCACCCCCACCCGGGGCACAGGCATCATTACAGCACCACTCTGGGCAAAAATCCTGCCAAAAGCCAGGAGAGTCCTTGGCCAAGCATGCCCTCCCCGTCCTACACAGCAGGCATCTGGTGGGCAGAGGTTGTTGGGGGGGGGGGAGCGAGGAGAGAAAAAAGCAGGTGTGGGTGGGTGGAGATAAAGAGCCTCTCTTTCTCCCCCCCCCCTGCCTTTCCCTACCTTGGGAGATCCTGGGTCTCTAGCACATGATGTCAAAAGAAGCCACCCAGGGAGACGACGCTGCCATGTCTCCACCTGCATCCATGTGCATCTCAGTCTGGATGCCTCCCCAACCCCACCCTCCTCCTCCCTCTGGCACAACCTCTGCCCTGCCATAAGGCCAGGCAGGAGAAAGAGGGGGACTTGGTCCACACAGGAGGTATCTATCCTTCTTCTAAAGCAGGGGTGCCCAAACTATGACCTGTGGGTCAGATCTGACCCCCGACCGGAAGCGGAAGTAAAACTTGTCCTTATGGGTGCGTTTTACTTCTGCTTCTGGGAGCGATGAGGGCTTTGCGGGCCCTGGGGCTGAATTGGCATCAGGGGGCCAGATCCAACCCATGGGCCATAGTGACCACCCCCTGAACTACGTGACCAACCCACGGCCCACAAAGTTTGGGCACCGCTGTTCTAAAGAGATGGAGCAGAGGAAGGTCCCAACCCAGCATCACACGTGGGGTGGGCACCAGCAGGGAGTACACCTCCTGCCCCCTGTAGGTCTCTGGGCGGGGATGGGGGGCACAAGGCTATGGGCACAAATAGCAGAGGATGAAACGTACCTGCCTTGAAAACTGGAGGCAGCGGGGGTGGCTGCGTGGGGGGCCGAGCAAAGGCCATCCTCCGGGAGTCCTCGAGAAGGCGGCAGTAGCCCGCGATCAGGCAGGCAAAGTTGGTGGCTTCCGGCCACTCCATGAGGAGCACCAAAGGCTGCATGGGAAGGGAAATGGCGGAGCCATGAGGAGAGAGGAAGGCCAGGCCAGGGGGGTCCTCCTCAGCCCCAGGGGTTCCTCAGCCCCAGCATGGAAGGAGGGGAGGAGGAGGCAGCTTGCAAGGAGGAAGGGCAGGGCTCTTCTTGGGGGTCCTGGGGGAGGGGGGGTTGTTCCTCTCCCTCCTGGGGTTGCCAGCCAGTGGTCCAGAGAGAAGCCCGGCTGGAACTCCGTCTACTCAGGGAGCCAAAGTGATCTGAATTCTCGACGGAGGAGGAGGAGGAAGAGGAGGACGACGAGGCAGCCGATGACTCCCAGCTCCACAGAACCCAGTGTGGGGGAGTTGGTTGAGTCATCTTGCTGCTTGCAAGTGGAGAGCACCAGCAAGGCGCTCTCTCTCTCTTTCATGCTCTCTCTTCTCATGCTCTCTGCCGCCACCACCTCCTCTTCCTCCTCCTCAGAAGGGGGTGGGTTTTCTTTTTACTTATTTAGAAAACACCCAACCTGTCAAGGAATAAACTTGGCCCAGGGGGCGGAGGCCACAGGGCAGCCCCACGAAAGACCACATCCAGCAAACAATTGAGCAGAACAACCAGTTGAAAGGGCATCTAGAAAGCTGGGCTTGCCACCTGTCCTTGAACTCTGCAGCAAGAGACTCTGACCAAAGGTTGTGGCTCTTGGTTTCCAAGGGCAGAAGGAGCACACACACCCCCATCACCTGAGAGACTTCACTTGGGAAAAGGCCACCCAAGCTGCACCTGATCCTGATGCAGATGCAGAGGCAAAGGAGCTGAGGGAGGGGAGGGGTCTCTTCTGTTTTTAAATGTTTGGGGATGGTCTTCGTGGCCTTCAGGGAGCCCTTCCTCACCAAGCTCTTTGTTGGCTGCAAGGCCATCCTAGATCTCTTCCAACTCTGCAGTCCTCCACTGTGAGAATTCTCTAACTAGAGCTGTGGGGCTGGGGGTGCCCTGAACCCCACATTTCCCAAGTACAAAAATGACAGGGGGCTTTAACCAACTAAAGCAGGGGTGCCCAAACTTTTTGAGGTGTGGGCCGGTCACGTGGTTCCTCCCACCGGAAGCAGAAGTAAAACATACCTTGCAATCTGTTTTGCGACAGGATGAGATAGATTTTAAGCTGGCATTTTCTCTGCATAAACCAGGGGTGCCCAAACTACGGCCTGTGGGCCATATCCAGCCCCCGATGCCAATGCATCTGGCCCACACCACCCTCATTGCTCCCAGAAGCAGAAGTAATACATGCAACCCATCCAGTTCAGTCACTCTGTGTATCTGCCCGAATTATGTTGCTGAACTCCCCCAAACCCCCTTGAACGTGTGGCCTCCTCCTCCTCCTCCTCTTCCTCTTGGAGCTGCTGTTCTCACCTTCTCCCTCTCTTCTGGGCACAGTGGGTTGTTCTTGCTCTCAGGTCTTCTGGGCCTGAGGGGGAGGCATGAGCCTAACTTTGCTAGGTGTGCATAACAGTTAGATCACCTCCCTTTGGAAAGCATGAAACAAATGTGGAGCATTTTTTTGTGAGCAAAAATTAAAGCACGGCAGAAGGCAGGTGGGGCGAGAAGTGTTTGGTTGCTGAGGGGATGAAGGAAGCTGGCAGGCTTCGATTCCAGCTGGGAAAGGAGGCATAAGTGGATTATGTCTCTGAATGCCAAGGCTGCAAAGTTGCTGTGTCTCCCCAGGAGAGCAGCACATCGATTTTGGCTCCAGCAATTAGGAGATTTGAGCCAAGAAGAGTCCCTCTGTTTGGGGCCTTGGAAGCATCAACCTTCAACAGTGATTAACATGCGGCATCTTTAAGCCAGGAGAGTGGGAGGAAAGTGGAAGAAGAGCCTCTCCAACTTTTAATTGGGCAAAATGTAAAGGCAGCTCCTTCGCATTCGGTTGGGAGAACGGAAGAGGTTGTGGCACATGAGAAAGGTGAACCAGAGGATCTGGAAGAGCCCTCGTCCAAACCTTGGAGTCCGTGTGCATTTCCAGTTGCAGCTTCCTGATTCATCCACCCACGACAGACAGGCTCTCTCTTTCTCTCCTGGCTTCAAAGGATGGCGGAGCCCTTTGGATTCCCTTCTCATGCCAAGAGGCCTGTGCCTTCCTGAGGCTCACAGAAGAGCCCTGGGAGCAAGTCTCTGCCCTGGAGGAGCTTCAGAGATGTGGCTTCCTTCCTGCCCCTACTCACCCCCCTGGGGAAAGCTGCAGCCCCAGCCCCAGGAAAGGGGCAGCTGAGACCCCACCTTTCAACCAATCTTGGTAGAGTTTCCGGACATCTGCTTTCTCTTGCTTTGCCCTATGTCTGGCTAAGGGATGGCAGGCAAGAAGTCAATCCTACAGGTCAGGGGTGCCCAAACTATGGCCTGTGGGCTGGATCTGCCCCCCCCACACCCGCCCAACACCAATTCATCCAGCCCACACCACCCTTGCCGCTCATGGAAGTGGAAGTAAAACACGCCTGTACAGATGAATTGGTGTTGGATGAACTGGTGTCAGGGGCTGTATTCAGCCCGCGGGCCTTAGTTTGGGCACCTCTGATTTAACTAGAGAAAATGGCAGCCTAAACATCTCATCCTGTTGCAAAACATATCTGTTGCAATACAGATTGCAAGGTGCATTTTACTTCTGCTTCTGGTAGGAGGAACCACATGACCGGCCCATTGACCTATGTGACCGGCCTGTGGCCTGAAAAGTTTGGGCACCCCGCTCCAGGTCTTCTAGAGCACCTTTAGGTTGACTGCTTTGCAAGGTCTTTCCTGAGCCCTCCCCAACTGCTGGTTCTGCACCCCAGCCTTCCTGAATTCCAGCCTCTCTATCTCAGTTCTAGGAAAGGTCTCTGCTCAACAAACTCTAGAGCAATGGCTTTCAACGTGGGGCCCACGCCCCACAGGGGGACTTAAATCCCCAGCAGCCTAAGTAAGTACATTGTCCGATTAGTGCTTTGGGGAATTGGCTTGGCTCTCCAGATGTTCTTGGACTTCAATTCCCGGAAGCCCTGATCAGCAGGTGTGCTGGCTTAGGCTTCTGGGAATTGAAGTTCAAAAATGAAAGGTTGGGAAATGGCTCTAAAGAGACAGGATGGTGGTGGAGCTGGTGAGGCTGAGAATGCCAGTCTCTGAAGGGCCCACTTAAAGGGTTAACTCCACAGCTGGTTTCCACTTTGCTTCCTGATTTCAGAAGAAACTTTGGGATGAGCCTCGGTAACATGCTTGGAGTAGGGAGGGATTTCAAATCCAGAGTTGCATGTTCTTCCTTGACCAACAGCCTGTGTTTTCTGGAGGCCCCAAGGAGCCTTTGGGTGGGCATTGCATGAACTTATCACTCCAGAGCAGGGGGTCTTCAAACCTGGCTCTCCAGGTGTTTTTGGACTTCAATTACCAGAAGCCTACGCCAGCACACCTGCTGATCAGGGCTTCTGGGAACTGAAGTCTAAGGACATCTGGAGAGCCAAGTTTGCGGATCCCAAGTTTGCAGATCCCTGCTGTCAAAGTCCTATCCAGGTGTCTGGAGGCTGTGGGGGTCTGGATGGGGGACAACAGGCTACAACTGAATCCTGGCAAGACTGAGTGGCTATGGATTAGGGGCCTGCCGTTGTCTCTGGAGTTACCATCTTTGGTTCTGGATGGGGCACCTTGAAGAGTTGTAGACATTAGGAGGCCAAAAGAATGGCTGGTGAAGGCTCGCCTTTGACGGCTGAACTTCACAGCTCAGTGTGTGGGACCCAAAAGCAACCCCTGCCCAGCCCCACAGAAGAGGCTCCATAGGCACAAGGCTGGTGTGTGTGGGGTGGGGAGGGAGCGAGTATCTGTGCTTGCTGCAGCCCTACCTTGGCATCCAGAATGCTGGTTTCCACCCGGGCCACCCCCTGGTTCTCCCGGAACAGCTGGATCTTGCTGACTTTGCTGAACTCAGACAGCACGGTGGTGAGGTTGGTCTTCAGGTCAATGACGTGGCTGATCCCGTGGCGGGGTCCCACGAGAAGGGTGGTGGCTGGCTGCTTCTCATCCTGCAGAGGGGAAGACCCTGGTCAGTGTTGCTTCCTTCCGTGACACTTTCCACACCAGAGGAGACCGAGACCTTTGGGGCAAATGGCCTCCAGGAGAAAGAAGGACCAGACTCTACCTCAGAAGGTCAGGGTGGGGAGATGGATAGGAAAGGAAAGGATACGCCTAAGATATCTGGGGGACACCAATAGGCCATGTTTACGTGTGGCTAGCAAAGAAAGGCCAAGGGGAAAGAAGAAGGGATGGGGGGGAGTAGGAAATGGGAATGGTGGCTAACAAGAGACTGGTAGCAGTGGAAGAGACTGGCACAGGGCAGGGGCAGGGGACCCAAAATGAACCTGAGGAAAACCCCCCCCCCTTCCTTCATGGAGTTCAATCTTCTTCACATGTGGGGCAAATGTGAAGGGAGGGAGAGGAGGAAGCCTTACTTTAGAGGTGGAAGGAGAACAGGAGAGATGGGGAGAAAAGAACAGCCACGGTGTCCATGTGGGGTGCCAGAGGCTCCAGCGAAGAGCTTGGCCTTGGGAGGAAGAGGAGGAGAAACGCTGGACCCAGAGGGCAACAGGAGGTACCTGGGAAAGGGGTGGGGTGGGGTAGAGGTGTCAGAGCCAGGAGGGAAGGGGGAGAGGTGATGGGTCTGAGGAGCCCACAAAGGAGTGGAGGTTTCTCTTTCCTGCCCTTCAGCCTAGGCCTGATTCTGTCCAGCATCACAGGAACTTTGTATGCACATGTGTGTGTGTGTGAGAGAGAGGGGGGGGTGTTTGAATGGGGTCTGGTAGCTGTCGTGTGAAGGATCCATAACACATGGGAGGAGGTTTATCAAAAGCACAGAAGAGCCCTGGAAGCAAGTCTGTCTGGCCCCCAAGAAATGTGGGGTGTTGTGGGTTACTTGGAGGAGAAGCAGAGGCTGAGGCTACACACACACACACACACACACACACACACACACACACACACACTCTTTCCCCATTGGCTGGAATGACCGTACCAATCCCACTGTGTTGAAGAGGACCCCTGCGAAGGTCGGCAGCTCGTTCAAGACGCACAGGTACTGGAGTTTGGCTTGGGTGGTGGAAACCTGTGGGGAGGTATCACACACACAGGAACACAAGCCCATCAGCAGGAGCACAAGGAGATGGATGGAGCCCATGGGCATGGCTGCCCCCCCTGGCCCCCTCCTGCCTCTGAGGTCCTGGGCTGCTGCCTCTTCCGGGGCATCTGGGGGAGCCCCGAGGGCAGAAAGCCAAGCTTACATGCTGGGAATCCCTGCAGTTCTAAGCACGGGGATGGAGGGTGGGAGGGAGGGGGTCTGGCCTGACCCTGGGAAGAAGGAGGCCTCCCTGCCCCCTCACCACCCAGACCCACCCACAGATCAGCCCGCCTTGCCTTGGTGCCACAGGGCTGGTTCTGGTGGGCTTTGAGCTTCTGGGAGAGAGATTTGCGCAGGCTCTTGTCCTTGATGCCCTGGAGCAGCGAAGGGGGAAGAAAGGGCTCCAGGCCCCACTCCTTCCTGGAAAGAGGGAGGAGGAAGGTCACTGCCAGCAGCCCCCTTGCCACTGCCAGGCTGAGAGGAGGGGGCAGAGTCAGAAGACAGCATTTTCCTGGGAGTCACCTTCAAAGCCCACTTCTGGGTGACCTTCCACCTTTCTTTCTTTCTTTCTTTCCTCCCTCCCTCCTTCCTGAGCACACTGGATAGAGGTTTGACCCTTGACCCTGGAAGGACCCCCACCCCACCCCTGTACCCAGCTCAAAGGGACCGCAGGAGCCAAGGTGATGGTGGTGGTGAGGGCAGAACTCACTCAACATTTTTGAGGGAGACTTTCTGGCTTGGCCGCGTGGCAGAGACCGTGATGAAGACGTGGAGGGCCGTCAGGCTAAGCAGCATCTCCGGCTTGGGCTCCATACCGAAACGCTCACGGATCACGTCGTTGCGGCTCTGGGGCAGGGCAAAGAGAGGCTGCTGAGTGAGGCCATGCCTGGCCCGGCCCGGCCCCTGGCTGACCCTCCCTGCACCCCGCAGCTGTGACTGTGGGGACAGACCCTTGAGAGCCTGAGCTCTGAGCAGGGCGGAGACCTGCTGCGGACGCTGCGGCTGGATCCACACAAGCAAGCAGCCGCCCTGCCCTGCCCTGCCCTGCCCTGCCCTCCCTTTTAAGTAGAGAACGCAGGCCTGGGTTGACCTCCAGAAGGAGCTGTCCGGGGTGGGGGGTCCTGAACCAACCCCCTCAGGGGAAGGACCCCGGCGTTGGAGCCACTCCCGGGCAGAGACTCAACCTCTGGGAGGCCTTTTCTGAAACGTAGCCTTACAGCACAGCATAGGTCCCTTGCTCAAAAGCTAGTTGTATCCGACTCTAAGGTTCAGTGCTCATCTCTGTTTCATAGCCAAAGAGCCAATGCTATCTGCTTCTGCAGACCTTTCCATGGTAATGTGGCAGGCATGACTAGACACCGGAGTGTGTGGAAGACTGTTTATCTTTCCCACTGAAGTGGTCCCTATTTATCTACTTGCAATTTCTTGCAATTTCAAACTGCTAGGTTGGCAGGAGCTGGGGCAGAGACGGGCGCTCATTCCGTCCTGCAATACTCAGGAATCAAACTGCTGACCTGCCGCCTTCCAGTCAGTGTCTTCTTAGCCACTTGAGCCACTGCCGTCCCTCACAGTACAGCATAGGTGTACTTTATGGCAAGAACAAACATTCTTGAGGATAGGCAAGAGCAAAACCAAATTAGAAGATGAAGGAAGGAGCTCCCTGGACAAGGAACGACATTCAAGGAGGAGGAGACGGCTGAGGATCTCAACCTCCCCAACATCATTTGGAAGACCCTGAATAGGCTGAGGGTCAGAGTCCCTAAAAGCAAGACCAACCGGCTCAAGTGGGGGATGTTGGCGGATAACAACACGCGGTGTGAATGTGGGAAGATACAGAATCCATTGCTTCATTTACTGGTCTGCCGATTAATGCCAGAGACATGCACCGATGAGGACTTAAGTTTGGCCAGTGACAAAGCCAGGAAAGTGGCTTCATTTTGGCAGTCGAAAGTTTGATCAGGACTTGGAAGAAGAACAGGCAGGAAGTCCCCTTGAGAATCCAGGTCTCTCTCTTCCGGGCCTCACCAAGGAAAGTCACAGCTGCATGCCTTGAAGCAACTGAAGGGGGACAACTAAAGCAGGTGGTGGCCAGAGCCACTCCAAGAGGTGGGTTGAACGGGGGGCGGGGGGCGGGATAGGACAAATGAAGCCCTCCCTCCCTTTACCTGGATGTACAGGTACTCAAAGGCTGCTGGGTCCCGCCTCAGCAGCTCCACTGGCTCTTTGGGGAAGAAGCTCACCCGGAACAAACACCGCATGCCCTGGTAGTGGGTCCGCTGCACCACCTGGGGAGAAATGGACCGTGGCCTCAGGTGGGTGTGGAAAGTGGGTGGGGGGGGCTGGCTTTCTCTCGACCCAGTCTCATGTGAACTGTCCTGAGCCTGCCCAGTGGGGAAATGCTGGGAACTCTTGTGGTTTGAAGCTAAAGTAAAAACGGGGTTTTAAAGAGGGAGACCCTATTCGCAGCACTTTGGGCAGAGAGCAAAATCAGCCCTCCAGCAAAAGACGCAGGGGTGGGGCGGGGACAGACAGACAGACAAACTAAAGACGCAGGGTCAACGGAGCAGATGCTTACGTGGGCAAGTGGTTGTTTGTCCTGTAGGAGAAGGAACTTGTGGCTCTGTTCAGGGCTGGAATACTCCAAGACCAGAGAAAAATGCTCGATGTATCTTAGGGACAGGCGGTCTTGCAGGGTCATCATCACATCCTGGAATTGGGGGGAGCAAGAGGTCAAGAGCTGAGAAGAGCCACCAGACCACCTTGAGGTCAACAGTCCAGCCAACCCATGGTTGCCAGAAGAGGCCATGCCTTCAGCCTTCCTCCCCTTCTCCTCTTTCTGGAGCTGGACGGCTGAGCATGCAGCCAAGCCCCACCACCACCACCACCATGACACCCCTTGCCCCAAATGGGAGGCTGGATTGAGGCCTTGGTAGAAAGGTTTAGATCAGAGGTGCCCAAACTATGACCTGTGGGCCATATTCTGGCCCCCAATGCCAATTCATCCGGCCACGGTAGCTCCTTCTGGCACAGGGCCTGCCATTTTCTGGGCAGGGTAAGGGACCAGGTTTGGAGGGGATGCAGGCAGTCCCCTATTCCCCCCCCCCAGCAGCCCCCTCCCTCTTTCCTGCCCTACCTTGACAGTCGTCCGGCCATCGAAGGTGAACGACTTGATCTGCCCATTCTCCAGGAAAACCTTCAGCACGTTGGGGATGAGGAGGAGGGCCTCTTTCTTCAGCATGTCCTGGATGTCCACCACCACCACCACCACAGCCCCACAGGCAGCAGAAGGCCAGCAGGTCCAACGGAGGTGGATGAGGCAGCAGGAGGGAAGGGCACAGAGGGAGAGAGAGAGAGAGAGAGAGACATTGGGCCCATTAGCCATTTGATGCCAGCGAGAGATCTGGACTTGACGGTCCCTGGACTTCTCATCTCAGACCCCCTTTCCCCCTGGCCCTCAACTCTCCTCCTGACCCCCTTGCCCAGGGTGGGGGGAGGTTTGGCAAAGGGGGACCTTTGTTCATCACAGAGCCTTACAACCAGACAATACAACTTGAAAGAGGTTTGTTTCAAAGTAGACTACGCCTCAAGCTCCTCTGACTCAAGTTGGCCACGCCGCTTAACAAGCTCTTGGGGCAATTAAGAGACAAGGCTTTGTGCCAGAGCCAGGCATGGCCATCTCTGCCCGGGGACGGGAGGTGAGGGCTGGCCAAGGTGCAAAGCAGTCCCGGCTCCCTCCCCAGGGCAAGCCCTTGGCCCATGCCTGGGAGGGGCTGGAGGGCTGGAGAGAGGGGGGCCAAGACTGGCCAAGAGCCCCAGGCCAGATGCCCTCTTGCCTGTTCTCTTTCCTGGGGGAGGGGCGGGTGGGCATCCAGGCAGGGGAACCACCCGTGGGCATTTGCAAGGGGCACCCCACACACACACACACACACTCACTCTCTCTCTCTCTCTCTGCCATGTTTCTAAGCACCATGCAGGGCCATGAACTGCCTTTAAATTGTTTTGCAATGGGGGAGAAGGAAACCTCCCCCCCCCTTTTTTTTCCTTAAGAATTCAATGGGCCTTGGTCAAGGTCAAAGTCTCCTTTGCTCAAACACTGGTCATGTCCAACTCTAGGGTTTGGTGCGCATCTCCATTTATTGCCGAAAGGCCAGTGCTGTCTGCATCTGCAGATGTTTCTGTGGTTGTGTGGCAGGCATGACTAGACACAGAATGCCATTACCTTTCCAGCCAAAGCGGTACCTATTTAGCTACTTGCAATTTCTTGCTTTTATGTTGACTTATGTCCAAAGGACACACCCCTACCCCACAGGAAACCCACTTCACCTCTCCCAACACTCCTGAAAGGCCAGCCCTTTATTACAGACCGGTTCCGCCTGGCAGAGAGAGGCCGGAGAGCTTTGACCCTTTGGGGAAATCCCCAAAGCCCAGGTCAGGGGAGGGGAGCAACTCACTGGATCGGTCTCGCCAATGGTGACCTGTTCTGAAAAGCGCACCTTCACAGGGTTGGACCGCAGCTTTGCCTTCTTGGCCGCACTGATGAAAGCGGACTTTGGGGACTGGAAAGAAAACACAGTTAGGTCCCATTTGTGGAATCGCAAGAGCTCATCCCCGCCCCCCAACACACACACACACACACACACACACACACACACACACACAAGCCACAAATGGATGTCTGTCCTGGCCAAGGAGGGGAATGGCAGCACATGAACCTCCCAGCAGTTCAAAAGCAAGACATTGCAAGTAGGGGCCACTTTGGTGGGAAGGTAAACAGCATTCCATGTGTTGAGGTATGCCTGCCACATGACCACAGAAAAGTCTGCAAATGCAGACAGCGCTGGCTCTTCAGCTATAAACAGAGATGAGCACTGAACCCTAAAGTCAGATACGACTGACTTTCAAGCTAGGGCAACCTGTTTTAAGTGACACGAGAGGGCAGAAGTGATCGGGATGAGCCAGAAGGGCTGAAACTACATGTGTGTGGCAGCCGGGGAGACACACACACACACACCTAGCCTTGGGTCTCTCACCTGATGGGTCTGTAGGACGGTGAGAACAACAGAGTCCTTGGCTCCTCTGTGGAAGGAAAGAGAAAGGGCGGGGGGGGGGTCAACATGAGTCCAGTCTCCACCGGTGGCAAAGGCAGCCCTGCCCCATGAAAAGCAGATTCCGCCCCCCCCCAGGTCCCATCACCACTAGCGTGTGTGTCCCCCCCCCCCACGTCATTCTCTTGTCAGGCCAGGGCGTCAAATGGGGCTTTGGTCTCCCAGGGGTGGGACCACCACCGCCCCTCACCAGTACGGACGCCAACCAGAAAGTCCGGCAAGGTGGCCCTTGGGAGCCTAGCAATAATAGGCGACCCAAAGGATGCCAAACCCCCATCCCTGGATGGGCTCTGGTGGGGGCTTGAAATGGGCCAGGGAGGGGCAGTAAGAAGGAAGGGGGCAGGGTTGAGGGGTGGGGCATGAAAACACCTTTCCCCCCCCATTGGCTTACCTCACAAGTTCTATGAATCTCTCTCGAGGAGCATCACTGACATCTTCATAGTTGATGGCCAAGATTTGGTCTCCTGGCAGGAGCTTGTCCTCCGAGGGCCCACCTGTCCAAGGAAGGGCCACCTGTGGTCAGCCATGCCCTGAGGCAAAGGCTGGGGCTGGGGGTTCAGCTGGGGGGTGGGATATCTTGATTTCCCTTTCCTGTGCTGCTCCATCGGGGCTGCCTTCCATAAAGCCGCCACAGTGAGCTCAGCTTCCTCCCCATCTTAGCTGCTAAACTTGCACGCGCTCTCTCTTCACCTCCACCTCCACCCACCCTCCTGACATCTATCAGCCC
Organism: Bradypodion pumilum; assembly: GCA_035047305.1. Lineage (NCBI taxonomy): Eukaryota > Metazoa > Chordata > Lepidosauria > Squamata > Chamaeleonidae > Bradypodion > Bradypodion pumilum. Next base: position 298,236 of record JAWDJD010000011.1, on the reverse strand, counting down.
ACCTTGGGATGCCCTGAGGAGGGGAGGGGTCAAGGTAATGCCAATGCCCCACTCCCTCCCCTGCTGGCCCACCTGGAGTCACAGCCCGGACCACCACAGGCCGCTCACTGCCAGCCACGAAGCCAAATCCGAAGAGGGTATCACGCTGGATCTTCACCAGTCGGAGGGTGTCTGAAGGCAGGTGCCCACATTCCATAGCATCCCAGGGCTCATCCGGCATCACATGGCTGGGCAAGGGGAAAGGCAAGTCAGGGAGGCCAAAAGTGGGGCAGATGGAGCTCAGCACCACCCCGGGAGCGGAGCAGCCACCCTAGACCAGTGGCCCCCCTTCCTCCCTCCCGGAAGTAGAGGGCAAGGGCACTTACACTTCTAGACCTGCCCTAGTGAACTCAACATGCAACCTCAGAAGGTTGTGAGAGACTCAGTCAACCCTGAGCCTCATCAGGATTGAACTAACAATCTTTTGGGTGCAGTACAGTGGTTTAACCACAACAACAACACCAGGGCTCCATTTGTGGGGATTCACAGGGGTCTACAGGGACCTAGCAGTTCAAAAGCAAGAAATTGCAAGTAGATAAATAGGGACCATTTCGGTGGGGAGGTAAACACTGTTCCGTGCACTTTGGTGTCTAGGCATGCCTGCCGCATGTCCATGAAGTGTCTGCAACAGCAGACAGCACTGGCTCTTCAGCTATGAAACAGAGATGAGCACTGAACCCTACAGTCGGATACAGCCATGGGCTGGTCACGTGGTTCAGGGGGCCAATCACTAAGGCCCAGGGCTCAGATCCAGCTCCAATGCCAATTCATCTGGCCCATGAAGCCCTCGTCACTCCTGGAAGTGGAAGTATCACTTCCGCTTCCGGGAGCAATGAAGGCTTTGTGAGCCGGATGAATTGGCATTGGGGGGGGGGGCGAGGCCGGCCCCCAGGCCATAGTTTGGGCACCCCTGGCAGAGACTGTAGAAAGTGTTTGTAGTTTGCAGCCCTGCAGTCCCAGATGCCTGCCCTGAAGTGCCTCTCCCACTCATTGGGGGGCAGAGAATGCTCCTTGGTGCACAAAGGCAGTTCCCTCTCAGCCCAGGGCGGCCAGGCAGCTTCCTTGTGAGCAAAGACAACCGTGGATCTTGCCCTCTCTCTGGAAGGCACCCGGCTGCCCTTTGGCCTTCAGGAAGGAGACACTGAAGGCGGCTGACGGACGTTGGCATCCTTCCCCCTGCAGGGTCCACCATACATTGAGGCTCTGCTCCAAAGCCCAGCTGCACTCTCTGCCCACCCAGGGTGTCTCCAGAGCACATTCATATTCTGTCGTTAGGTTTTCCGCTGATGAGCTTTGCAGATGCCATCTGGAGGCCACAACTCTCTCACATGGACTCCCATAGATCATTCCCCCCCTCCTCACTTTGCTGCAACACATTCTGAGGAGGGCCCAACTGAGGAGCCTCCCCCCCGCCCACCCCCTTGGCAACCCCCAGGCCTGCCACCCCCACCCCCAAGCTGAGTAAGGAAGGGAGTTTACCTCCAGCCAGAGATCAACGGGGCCCTTTCTGCAAACCCCAGGGTGGTTGGCACACATGATGTGCTCTGTGAAACTCGGCAGCTGCTACCTACCTGACCCCCCTGCATTGCTTCTCTTGCATGTTCCCCACCTTCCTTGTCCCACAACGGTCTTGGTACGTGCCTAGCACAAGTAAGGGGCAAAGGAGATTTCTCCTCCTCCTCCTTCTCTGGCATCTTGTGTGCAGTGACTTGAGCGGCTGCAGTGCAAGGACTTAGAGCCGTGTTTACCAACGTGAGGCCCATGCTCCCCCGGGTGACTTCAATTCCCAGAAGCCTCAATCAGTCCTTTGGCTGATCAGTGCTTTGGAGAATTGACTGAGGCTTCTGGGAATTGAAGTCTAAGAACCAAAGGTTGGAAAACACTGCTCTGTAAATCCACATGAATGGGTTTACAGAGCAGTGTTTCCCCAACCTTTGGTTTTTAAACTTCAATTCCCAGGAGGCTGATCGGTGCTTTGGGGAATTGACTGAGGCTTCTGGGAATCAACGTCCAAAAGCCAAAGGTTGGGAAACGCAGGTTTAGAGCAAGAGTTCTCAACCTTTTTCAGCTGGGGGCGCAGTTTACTTCTGCTTCCAGGATCAATGAGGGCAGCATGGGCCAGATGAATTGATGTTGGGGGCCAGATCTGGCATGCGGGCTGTAGTTTGGGCACCCCTGGTTTAAGCAGAGAAAATGACAGCTTAAAAATCCTGCTACATAACAAACTACAAGGTGCATTTTACTTCCCCTTCAGTGGGAGGAACCACATGACTGGCCCACTGAACCATGTGACTGGCCCACTAAACCATGTGACTAGCCTGCTGAATCATGTGACTGGCCCGCTGAACCATCTGACCGGCCCGCTGAACCATGTAACTAGCCCACAGCTCAAAAAGTTTGGGCAACCCTGTGATCAACAATAGGAGTAGATCCTCCTTGAACCCAGCGATATAGAAGAGGAGGGCTGAACCACAGCAATCCTGCGCAGCATCCCTGCCCTTAAGCCAGGATCCTTCAGAGCCCCACAGAGTGAAACACCACCGGCAGTGACTGGCCAGATGAAGCCGCAACGACAAGGCAGGGGAAATGGAGGCAAAGATGATGCTGGTCTGAACCACCAGAGGAGCCTCCTCCTCGGTTCCTTCTGGGAACCCCATTTGTCTGGCTCCGTTACACACTTGGGGAAATCACACTGGGATGGCCTCCTCCAGGTTCATTCCCACCAGACCAGAGCCACGGGCAGCCCACAAAGAGCACAAGGCGGTGAGTGATAAAGTGGCAGCTCAGTGAACCGGATCTTCTTTCCTGCAAGCCGCAGGCAGGTGGGCCAGTGAGAGAACTCATGGGCACACACGCCAAGTGCCAGTGCCATGGAAAGCATGGCCAAGAGAACCAGGTTTTAACCCCCACCCTTTGCAAGCAGAAAGGCATTTCAACCCATCCTCTCTCCTCCTCCTCCTGTTTATTATGTTTTCCTTGTCAGATGCTTTCACTGCAGGGCTAAGCAGTGGAGAAATCCACTTGTCTCCCTCTAATAAATTTGACCGTCATTGTTCAGGACAAAGCGGTGCTTTGGAGGAACCACATCTCTGCCTGCCATGCATGGCCAGCATTGATGTGGCACATCCAGGAGCCAGGAGGGTTGCCAGGCCATTGCCCCTGCCCTCCTTCCCAAAGGAAATCCCTACCCAAGATCTGGGCACACCTCAAAGAACAAAATGGTGGCATAAAGCGGGGGGGGGGTTGTTCCCTCCCCCCACCCAGAGCAAAGTACTCACTGTCTGTGCCCACTGGCCGGCGGGAGCGATGACCGCCGGCCCTGGCCGCTCCTCTCCTTTCCCCCAGCATGAGCGATGGCCGCAGCAGTGGCGTCTGTGCAGAGAAAACAGGAGGGCGCGATTCTGAGCACTCAAGCCTTCCACATTCAGCACCACCACTGGCTGTGATCGGAATCTTAAAGAAGCTGCCTGGCTCAGACCCAGATCCATAGCAGGGAGAGAACGGGGTGCGGGGAGGCTGGTGGTGGTGGTGGGACACACAAGCTCTCGGATGCATTAGGTAGATCACCCACCCAAATGCCTGCCCAAGATGCTGCTCACAGTGGCCACAGCCATGCAAGGGCCACTAGCCAGATCGACCTCTCAGCCCCCACCCCATCTCCATGGCCTGGAAGGACAGGCTCCCCTATGGCTCACGGGCAGGAAAGGGTGATTGGGTCCCAAGGGGCTCTCAAGGAGGGGAGCGTGGCCACAGCTTTGACGACTCCATGTTGGCATAACCGTCTTCCTCCACATCTAAGGCTGAGTCTAGTGAGGGTGGGGAGAGGCTGATCGGAAGAGGATTGCTGGCTCTCTCCACACATGGCCAAGAGTAGCCACGGACCTGTCCATGGTCCTGACAAGAGTAGCAGGGAAACAGTTCTAGGGTTATTAGCACTGGAGGAGGGAGGGGGTGAGCTACAATAGATCATTTCACACTCTCTAGTCTGCACCAACAGCAGCAGAGAGCCCAGAAAAGGACCGCTCTAGATCATTCTGGAGTGGATTCGGCAAAGCAGAGGAGAAGGAGTGAGTCTATGGCAGGAGTTCTCAACCTTTTAAAGCCAGGGGCCATTGGGTCATACTCCCTCAAACAGCTTCAGGGACCAGATGGCCATTTTGTCCTTCCTCCAGCACATAGCATTTCCTGGTGTAGTGGAGGTGGCGGGGATCACATGAAATGGCACTGTGGGCCACATCCAGCACACGGGCCACAGGTTGAGAATCCCTGGCCTAAGGGTTAGTGGAAGAGCACCTGCATGGCCGACACTACAGAATTCCCCCAAGTTCAACCCCCGGTCTCAGTAGTTCAAAGCCGGGATGGGTGGGAAACCTCTATCCCAGGCTCCTTGCAGCCACAGGGGCTAAACTGAGCTATGCTGGGCAAAACTTTAACAGTGTAAAGGTGCTTCTCATATTCAGAGTTTAGAAGATGTGGTAGAGGTTTGTTAGCATAGTTCTGGGGTCGGCAAACATGGCTCTCCAGCTGTTTTTAGACTTCAGTTCCCAGAAGCCCTGATCAGCAGGTGTACTGACTTGGAGAGCCAGGTTTGCAGACCCTTGGCATAGAGGAAAGCATTAACTCAGGAATGCTCAATCCTTTAAAGCTGGTTCCAGTTTATGCCGACCTGTGGGCCACAGGTTGAGCACCCCTGTATTAACTGAACAAAACAAAGCTGAGGAAAAAAACACAAGGCGGAAAGGATGGAAGGCCAAGAGTCAAAATGGAAAGTCGCTGAAGCCTTGGTTGGATATCTAGATTTTGGAAAACAAAAGGGATTTACAGGCAAAGAGCAATTGCACTGATATAACACACACACACACACCTTCATAGCTCTTAATGCACTCTCTGAGCAGTTCACAAGTTAATTAGCATTGTGCTCCAAACATGCTGGGTACTCATTTTACCAACTTTGGAAGGATGGAAGGCTGAGTCAACCTTGATCCCTTGTCAGGATTGAACTCACAATGTTTTGGGCTGCAGTGCTGCAGTTTAACCCCTACACCACAAGGGCAGTTTTTTTCCTGGTCAACAAATAAAAGTTACATGCTGGCACTATCAAAACTGGATCTTTGCTTAATGCCCACTCACCCACCCTGCATCTTTGACCACCTTTGCCAAGAGTTTTGGAGCAGACTTTAAAATCCTGCTGCTTTTCCAGGCACAAGCGCTTCTTCGGATGTGCAAAAAGATGGCACTGAAGCCCGCAAGAACGTATTACACCACACAAAACCTTCTGTTGCCACAGACCTCTCTGGGTTGTTTCCTCCTAATTGTTTCCTCCAACCCTTGCCCACTGGTGGAGAACTTCAGTTGCCCTTCTTTTCTGTTAGTTTTAAAGGCACTTTCTATTTTCTCTTCTATTCCCCACTCCTTAAATAACACACACACACACACACACACACACACACACACACACACACACACACACACACACACACACACACACACACACACACACGGCAAAAAGAGGATGCAAATCAACACCCATCCTGCTCTGCACTTCTTTTTTGGTGGTGTGTTTTTTTATATTCCCACACTTCCAATGAAACTTCTCTTAATTGTTACACCAATGGTAAAGCTGCCCCACATCATACATTAATCATTTTTAAAATGTATTTTCAAATGTACCAAATAAAAATGAAAGAAGAGCAATTTAAAAGTGCATGCATTATTCATAGCAAGGGGCTCCTGGCCTTTGCCAAGCTCGGAGAAGCTGCTCCCCCCCCTTTTCAGTCTTCCTCCCATAACAGCTGTTGGGGGGAACGGCAACTTGTTTGGGGGCATGAATCATTTTCTGGGTGACCCCCAGCCAGGGGCCAGGGTGGGTCTCCTCCTTCTCCTCTCCGCACTGCTGTTCAAAGGCTGCCATTGCTTGGCATTGGCCTGCCCTGTTTGGTGTCAAATGTATGCCTGGAGAAGAGAACTTAGTATTCCCATTGCATAAGACGCTGAAGTAATTAGCTTGATCGGCCCATGCAAATCAGCCCTGATTGGAATCATTCATTATTTAATCTGATATGCACCACATTTGCCCAGGAAGTTTTCACACACAGATCAATCTTTTGGGTTTCAGATATTAAAAGGCGGCTGAAAAAGCACTGCAAAGAGTCCTATACATATGCAAATCAGCCACATTTGCATAAATCAGCTGGCAATTGCTAAAGAGTTCATTTCTTCAAGGGTAATTGAATGGGGAAACATAGCAGGGAAGCCAGGATCAGGGCCAGGGTGGGCAACACATCCTGTGATGCACTGGCATGGATCATGCACACACCTTATGCTCCCATGTAATAATCTCCACAGGTAGCCCTTTGCAATCAGACTGTCTTCCTCCCCAGGCTCGGCTCTAAACAAATGTACCCAAAAGAAAAGTATCTCTCAAACCCTTCAAAACACTTACAGGCCCAATTGGTCCTCTGTGGTCCTCTTTTACATTTTATTCCTATTTTATTATGTTTTCTTTTTGTATTGTTGTTAAGGTCTTTCAATGCGGGAGAGGCGTGTGTGTGTGTGTGTGTGTGTGTGTGTGTGTGTGTGTGTGTGTGTGTGTGTGTGTGTGTGTGTGTGTGTGTGTGTGTGTGTGTGTGTGTGTGTGTGTGTGTGTGTGTGACAACCAGAGCAAGGAGATACATTCAGACATGCATTATAAGCAGGAGGAAAACATTTCCCCCTTTATAGTCTTTTTAAACTGATGCTAGGAATAGGTTGGGATCCTGACGTTCACAAATGCTTGTTGAAGAGTCCTGTGAAACCCGAAAGCCTGCCCATCCCAGAACTACTTCTTCTTTACGTGGTACCAAGAAGAATCACCGCTTCCCCCTTTGATGTTCCTGCCTTTTAGGAACAAGAAAGAGCCTGGCAATTGAGCTCCCAAAGCGTGAGGCAGACTTGCACGCTGGTTTCTCTGACACCTCAAAGGAGGAGGAGGAGGCCTCTCTAATCACATACACCTACGGCAAAGCAAAGCAGCTGATCCCGCCTGAGTGATGCCATTTGAAGGAGAACCACAGGGAGAGCAGGAGGAGGCTAGCCATGAAAGCCTGGACGAAGCGCAGCAGTCACTACAGGCATCCTTTGGAGCTGAGGCTGGAGGGTCGCTGGAGGCAGGGAGCATCGCGCTCACTTGGTACTCGAGGTACCCGGGTAGGAGACTTTAAGCGGAGGAGGCAAACCCTCCTCCTCCTCCTCTGCAAAGCCAAGGCTTCCTTTGGGCTCCTCCAGGGTGGTGGAGAGAGAGAAGAAGGCCGCCTCAGAGGAGGCCAAAGGAAGGTTGTCCTCCTCCTGCTTCTTCCCCATCTCCTCCTGCATGGCTTATTAACAACATCCGCAGCCCCCACAGAGCTCTTCCTTCCTCTCGGGGAACCCGGGTCTCTGCTGCAGAGGCCAAGCAAAGCCCCGGAGTCTCACACACACACACACACACACACACACACACACACACACACACACCTCCATGGCAAACATCCTCCCCCTCCCCATCACCGCAGGAGAGCTCACCTGCCATGGACGGCACATCGGCCAAAGTGGACACAAGGCACTTTCCTGTTGACACAATAGTTACATTGCTGCACTAATGGCTATGGGGCAGTCAAGGTCAAGGTTGCCCTTGCTTGAAAGTCAGTCATATCCAACTCTAGAGTTCAGTGCTCGTCTCTGTAGCCAAAGAGCCAGCTCTGTCTGCATCTGCAGACATTTCCATAGACACGTGGCAGGCAGGCCTCAACACTGGAGTGCACGGAACACTGTTTACCTTCCCACTGAAGTGATCCCTATTTATCTACTTGCAATTTCTTGCTTTCGAACTGCTAGGTTGGCAGGCACTGGGACAGATGACAGGAGCTCACTCTGTTGTGCAGTACTCAGGAATTGTACTCCGACCTTCCAGTCTTCAAGTTCAGCATCTTAACCACTTGAGCCACCACTGTATGGGGCAGGATAGAGGGGTAATCGCATTCCTTTCCTTTGCCAGCCACCCTCCCCAAGCAGCAAAGAAGGCACCTTTGAACACACAGGCAGGTGAGGTGGGGTTTTTCTCTCTCTCCTTGCCCACCTGCAAGACCCCCACCCCCACCTACTCTGGACCAAAGAGCAGAATTTTCCCCCTTCCTTCCTTCCTTCCTTCCCTCCCAGTGACCACTTCATGCCCCCTTCTTCACATGAATCCCCTTTGTTTTCTGTGCATTTAATAGACTGTGGTTTTAGATCATCAGCCAACAGGGTTGCCTGGAAACTAACCATTCACTGTGACGAATTCTTGAACTGTTTGACTACTAGCAAACCAGCACTTGCAGTAAAAGTCACTGCCTTCTCCAGGGTGGGGGGGAGGCAAGAGGCTGGCAATGTGGTGGCGGGGGGGGGGGGTGGCGCTCTTCCAGACATTTCCATCCCAGGAGCAATGAACTCCTCCTGACCAGCAACTTCCACTTCTAGCACTTCTCCCTTCCTGGCACCTAAACTATGGCCCATGAGCCGGATCCAGTCCCTGATGCCAATTCATCCAGCCTGCACCGCTGAAGTTAAACATGCCCATACAGAGCGATGAGGGTGGCGTGGGCCAGATGAATTGGCATCAGGGACTGGATCCGGCCCATGGGCCGTAGTTTGGACCCCCCTGCTCTAACCTCCCCCCATCCTCAGGAGCCTCCCTCTGGTCCCCCTTCTGCCCCCCCCCCCCAATGGCCCATTGGCACTGCACACACACACACACACACACACACACACACACACACACACACACACACACACACACACATTCTCCTTCCAGAAAGAAGGGAGCCTTTGGCCACTGGGTCCCGTTAGCTCTGGGCAGAGAGTGACAATGAGGCAAGGCTACCTCAAGAAACTTTGCTGCCTGAATCACAAGACAAGATACTGCATGCACACACACAAACACACACCTTTCAGGTACTAAGCTGACCTCACTGCCAAATCGACCTTGAAGGGGTCAAAATCTTCCACCCAAGAAGAACAGTCCAGCTCAGGGGTGCAGAGTGGCCCATCCCATCCCTTAACCTGTGCCCTGCACTGCCTCCCCACCAACCCCTGCCCAATTTGCCCCCGAAGGGCTGCCCAAGGCTGGGACTGGCACCCCAAGGAACAGCCCAGAGGAAGAAAACGGGGCAGAATCCTCTCCGGGAGCTGGGACAGACAGCAAGAATTCACTGCATTTCACAGCAATCTGGTCTTGAACGGCTGACCTGGTGTCCTTCCAGTCACCAAGTTCAGAGTCTTCACCACGAAGCCACCATCAACGCAGCCCCTGACATGACATGAAAGGGGCCGTGTGTGAGAGAGAAACAACCTGGCTGAGATGCTCACCCTGCGGCACTCTGGTGGGGGATGGGGATATATCCCATTGTGTTGCCATGGTTGAAGTTCAAATGTTGACATCAGATGTTTCATTCTTTGTTTCCTAATGCAAACAGCATGGAAGTGTTGGTGTTTTGTCTTGAAAGGCACAGTGAGTGACAGACAGCTGTCAAAACGCACAGGGATGTCAGTGTGCCTCATGTGCTGTGTTTCCTTTTGCCACGGTTGCTCCTCCTCTTTTATTCGGCACGAGGCCCATTTGGCTGGTGGGAAGGTGGCAATAGGAACTGGGGGCTAACGTGGCCCACCCTCTGGTCCCTTCTCCACAGGAGGCTTCCAGATGAGACCTTCTTTCCAGCCACAGGACTTCCTTGGCCAGCTGCCTCCTTCCGCCATGCAGACCCTGCTGGTGTGAGGCTGCCTCCACGTAGCCCAGAGCTCCCAGCTCAGACTGGCAGCAAAGATGGCTTGCCAAGGTCTCCTCCCCTCCTCTGAGAAGGACCCTTGGGATTCCCTGGGGGGTCTCCCATCCAAGGAACAGCCAGGCACCACCTTGCTTAGCTTCCAGGTCAGATAGGACAGGTGCCTTCTGGACCACACAGGGCTACGGAATGGCAGAGCAACACTCCACAGTGACGGAAGGGAAGCAGGCAGAGCAAATGACACCTCTTCTCCTCGACTGCTCTTCTGTGACTAGTTTCTGCATCTTAAAGCGATCCTGGCTCAAAGCAGAATTAGACTACACACACACACACACACACACACACACACACACACACTTCTCTTTCTTCCCTGGACCCTTTGGGCTTCCTCACTGAAGGAGAACATTGGCTCTCAACCACCATTCAAAATCTCAAGCTTGGAGGCGTCTGAGCTCCTCCCAAAAGGTTCACTCTGTTCCGGATCTCTTTTGAGCCACAGCAGGAAGCAATGGGCTGCCTTGCACAGATGGGTCTGCCTACGACGAGAACCCAAAGGCAAGCACCACCTCCTCCCCTCCTTCTTCCCGAGAAGGAAGCAGGGCTGGGGCTGGTGTTTCCAGGAGCTGCCCATGCCTTGCTACCTCCACTGGAAGAGGAGGGAGGGTCTCCACTGGTGCCATAGCTCTGCCCAAAACAAACTGTGCAGCAGCTGCATAAGGGACAAAAAGCCGAGAACAAGCCAACAACAGGCTGAATGTTGTGCATCAACTGCCTTCTGCACCCGGACCAAGAAGAAGTCCTCTTCAGAGCCCTAGAACAGGAGTGCCCAAACTTTTTGGGCCACAAGTCAGTCACATGGGTCATGGAGCCAGTCACTATGGCCCATGGGCTGGATCCAGCCCCCGATGCCAATTCATCCGGCCTGCGAATCCCTCATTGCTCCCAAGCGGAAGCAAAACACACCACATTTCAAAGGCGTCTATTCTTCTGCGCTCAGCATTCCTAATGGTCCAGCTCTCACACCCATACATTACCACCGGGAACACCATTGCTTTGACTATGCGGACCTTTGTTTGCAAGGTGATGTCTCTACTTTTAACTATGTTCCCCAGGTTTATCATAGCTTGTCTCCCAAGAATCAGTCGCCTTTTTATTTCATGGCTGCAATCTCCATCTGCAGTGATCTTGGAGACTAAGAAAGTAAAATCTGCCACTGCTTCTACTTCTTCCCCATCTATTTTCCAGGGACTGATAGGGCCTGTGGCCACTATCTTGGTTTTCTTGATATTGAGTCTCAGGCCAGCTTTTGCACTCTCCTCCTTCAGCCCAATCAAGAGATTATTTAGGTCTTCCTCACTTTCTACCATTAGGGTAGTATCATCTGCATATCTCAAATTGTTGATGTTTCTCCCACCAATTTTGATCCCAAATTGTGATTCCTCCATCCTTGCATTGCGCATTATGTGCTCTATGTATAAGTTGAATAAGCAGGGTGACAAAATGCAGCCTTGTCTTACTCTTTTTCCTATTCCAAACCACTCTGTCATTCCGTATTCTGCCCTAACTGTTGCTTCTAGACTCATGTACAGATTTCTTGTGAGGCATATGAGGTGTTCTGGTATTCCCATCTCTTTCATTACTTGCCACATTTTGTTGCGGTCCCCACACGCAAAGGCTTTGGTGTAGTCAATAAAACAGAAGTAGACCCGTTTCTGGTATTCCTTTGTTTTCTCCATGATCCAATGTATGTTGGCAATGTGGTCTCTGGTCCCCCTGCCTCTTCAGAACCCATCCTGCACCTCTGTTAGTTCTCTTTCTACATGCTGCTGAAGTCTGTCCTGCATTATCTTGAGCATCACCTTGCTGGTGTGTGGGATGAGCGCAATTGTTCAATAATTTTAACATTCTTTGGCATTGCCCCCTTTTTGGGATTGTAATGTATACTGATCTTTTCCAATCCTGTGGCCACTGTTTTGTATTCCAGATCCCCTGGCATATAGAATGCAATAATTTGATTCCATCATCTTTTAGGGCTTTGAAATGTTCAACTGGGATACCATCATCTCCACTGGCTTTGTTGTTTGCAGTGCTTTTAGGGCCTTTCTGACTTCCCTCTCTAGGATGTCTGGCTCAAGTTCAATGTTCTCACCATTGTGATTATCAGGGGTGTTGAGGTCCTTTTTGTAAAGTTCGTGTACTCTTTCCATCTTTTCTTAATCTCTTCTGCATCAGCTAACTCCTTGCCGTCTTTGTCCCTTATCATGGTCATTTTTGCTTTGAATGTTCCCTTGATTTCCCCAATTTTCTGCAAAGATCTCTAGTCCTGCCTCTTGTGTTGTTTTCCTCTATTTCTTTGCACTGTTCTTTTAGGTAGTTTTCCTTATTTCTCCTTGTTTTTCTTTGAAATTCTGTATTCAGGTGATTGTATTTTTTCTTTCTCCTTTGCCTTTTGCATTCCTTCTTTCCTCTGCTATTTTAAGAGCCTCATCAGACAACCACTTTGCTTTCTTACACTTCTTTTCTTTTGGCATGGTATTCCTTGCTGCCTCCTGCATGATGTCCCACATCTCTGTCCATAATTCTTCTGGCACTATGTCTATCAGGTCCAAGCCATTAAATCTGTTCCACACCTCCACTGTGTATTTGTAGACCTCAACAAAGTTCACACAATGGTTTACCACTCTCCCCCCCCCCCCAAAAAAATATATATGCTGTTTATCCATTATTTTGCCTCCTGCTTTATTGGCAGAGCAAAATAGTACCCTTGAATCAACCTCACCGAGAAAAAAAAATGAAAATAAGCAGCCGAGGGCAGAGAGCTAAGCAAGAAACAGCAACAGCCATATGACTCTCCCCCCCCCCTGCACCCCAAAAAGCAATACAAACAGAGGCACCTCCAGTTTCTCACAGTGCCTGTCTGGGAGGGACATCATTAGTGTACCTTTCATCACAACCCCTCCTTCCCTGTGACAGTATCGGGTTTCTGGGAAACAAGATCAACCACTACTGCTGCCACCCCCACCCCCATCCCACACACACCACACACCCCAGTAACCCTGTATACATTAAACTGGAACATTTTTCATAAAAGGTTTGGTGGGTGCCTCTTTCAACAGGAAACAAAGAGAAAACCCCTAACTCAAGCTCTTTTAAGTGACTTACCCAAGATCATGGAGAAGGAGGAGGAGGAGGAGGAACGAAGCGGCAGAAGGTAGGGCCTCCCTCTTCTTGCCTGGCCTCTCAGTCTCTGCTCCAACCATTGGGCCGTTTTCCTCCCAGCCAGAGGGCAGAAAGGTCAGCTTAGCACCAGGCTTTAAAAAACGGGGGTCAAAGGAGCCCAGAAGTGGGGAGAAACGGGCCCAGGAGGTCTAACCAAAGGCTCTCTCTTTCTATCTCTCTCTCTCTCAATCTCTGCAGTCAGGACTGGAAGGCAGGCAGGCAGGGAGTCTGGTGCGGATCGTTCCCCTCTTCAGCCCTAGAGACCATCTGCTGGTCTGTCGGTCTGTCTGTCACTCTTCCTGTGCTCAGAAGGCTCATTGGCTGTGGTTGCCTCACCCTCCCTCCCGCTGCAACCCCACTTGGGCCCTCCCAGGTCAAACTGCTCAGCTGAGGATGCCCTAGCGTCCCTGGAGCCTGGGAGGGGAGGGCTTCCACATGACAGACAGGTGGGGAGAGGGAGGGAAGGGTGCCTTCCCCCCCCCTTGCTGCTGGTGCTCAATATGGTCTGTGCTGTCCCAGAGACGTTGAGGGACCTTGGAGAGTGGGGGGGGGGGGGGTGAGACTGAGAGTGAAATGCCCTAAGCAGACCTCAGCCACGACGGGCCCTTTCTCGTGTCTCCTCAAGAGCAGCAAAGCCAGGAGGTCACCAGTTTAATGGGCCCAAAGGTACCCTCTTGACTTCTCCCCTCACCTGGGGGACTAGTGTGCTCCTGGTAGACAAAGGGGGCCTGGTTTTTAAACCCGGTCCAGCCCACTGGCTTGGTGTGGCCCGTTCTGACTCTTGCCACCCCCACCCCCCACCTACCAGCTCTCTTTCTCTGGCGGGAGGGCGGGGGCGGGGGCCATGCTAGGGACCCAAAGCAGGCCCAGTGGCGGTTCTGCTACGGAGCCCCAAGTGTCCGTCCACACCCAACACCCGGAGGGCCTCTTCCTCAGCCCTGGCGGCACCCAGGGCCCTTCAAGGCAGTCCCAACACAGCACCCAGACACGGGAGGGAGGCCTCCCGGCTCTCTCTAGCAGCAATTGTGGGGGGAATGGAACCCCTTCTCTCGAGACGGGAGGAAGACAAGAGAAACCATCAGCAGCAGCAGCCGCGCTTCGCTTGGTCAGGGGAGGCGACAGGATCGAGCACAGGACCCCGAGGGAAGGAGGGAGGGAGGGAGGCGGCGGAGGGAGAGCCAGTCCTCCTGGCCCCCCCCCGCCCCCCAAGGCTGGGACCAAACGGCCTTTTCCAGGCTTGGAGAGAGGGAGGGCCATCGCCCCACTGCCTTTCCCGACGCCCCTGTGCCTGGAGGGTCCGGCCGGGGAACAACGGAGCCACCGGGCGGGCGGGAGGAAGAAGTCGCTCTCCGGCGGCTGCAGCAACGGTGCCGGTAGTAGGTTGGCCCCCCACCCCCACCCCCCACCCCGGCTGCCAGGAGGAGGGGGAGGCCGCCCGCCCTTCTTCTTGCACCGCAAAGCGCGACGGCGGAAGGAAGGAAGGAGCCGAGGCCGGCCGAGAGCACCTCCCGCGCCGCCCAGGCGCAGCCCGGCCAGCCGAGACGGCGAACCCCCGCCGGTGGGAGAAGCGCGCAAAGAGCCGTTCGGCCCGCGACTCCGCGGCTTTAACCCAGGATGACCCACCGGTCTTGCCACCAAGCCGCTTCCCTTGCAGCTGACCGGGCCACGGACGGCCCAGAGGAAGGAGGGAGCGAAAGGCCCCGACCCGAGGCGTGCCGGGACCGTCGCGGGTGGTGGCTCCGACGAGGTCAGGGCAGCCTCTTGCCTCCGGAACCGGGCGGGCGGGCTGAGGGGGTGTGGCGGGCTGAGGCGGCCCCGGCCCGGCGGGCCTGCCGAGGTCTCCGCCCAGCCCCGACGCCGGCTGGCTTGCTTGCTTGCTTGCCTGAGCGGATCGGGCCCGGCGGCCGGTTCTGCCCTGCGGAAGGACGCGCTCCCCTGACGGGGCTTACCGGAGCTCCTCCCGCGGTTCGGGCTCTGGTCCGAGGAGGTGGGGGGAGGCGGTCCCGGCTTCAACGAGGCTCCATCGGGGGCGGCACGGCCGTCGGGGCCCTTCCTGGCCGGGGCTGGCTGGCTGGCTGGCGGGTCCGCTGGCACTGCAGAGGAGGCGGAGGCGGAGGAGGTGGAGGAGGGAGGGGGCGGCCGCCGGACCCAGCGCGGGGGAGAGCTTTGCGCGTGTGAACGCGTGGGCGTACGTGGGCAAGGAAGGAGGGGGCGGGCGAGAGAGAGCGCGCGGGAACGTAATGCTAGCCCCGCTCCTCCTCCGTGTTTTAATCATTCCGGTGCGGCTCTCTGGCAGAGGCGCTTCGGTGCCGCTTCCCGGCGGATCGGGTCCTCCTGCCACTGCTGCAGCCGAGGCGGGAGAGCCAAAAGGCAGCCCCGGTCCGCGCCATCGCTGCTCGGCCTCCTTCACGCCGCAGCCTCGCAGGATCGGATCAGCTCCCCTTTTGCGCCCGCGGGGGGGGGGGGTCGGGGTCTGGCTGTCCTGGGGCTGGCTGGAGCCGTCCCCCCTCCATCCCGCTCTCCTGCCTCCCTCGCCGGGCCCCAAAACCGAGTCTTTCCCAACTGCTTACACCCACACACACACCGTCCCGTCCCGTCCCCTCCGACACGACACGGGAAGGGCCGCCCAGAACGCTTTTTTTCCCCGGGGCTCCTGGCGGAGTCCATCAAAAGTAGCCTAAGGGAAACAAGAGGCCCCTTGAGCATGTGCAGAGCGCCTCTTCTTTGCGCCACAGAGGAGGAGCGGCCTGGCCTGGCCTTTAGCTGCCGCAGCAGGTGGGGCCGCTCTCTCGCCTCCTCCGCCTCCTTCTCTCGGACACAAGACGGGAGGGTCTCCTCTCCAGAAATTCATTCTTAGGGAAGCAGGTCGTGGTTTAAAGAGGCAGGCGTGGCTCACGGAGGCTCACTGGCCCGTGGAGAAGGAAAAGGAGGGGAGGGGGAAAGCGGGGAGCCACCGGGCTGGGGCTGGGGCTGGGGCTGGGGGGGGCTCCTCTCGGGCCTCCCGAGCCAGGCAGCCTAGGTGAGTCCCGAAGCCCACCTAGATCTGCTCCGCACACGGCTTCCGTCTGGCCTCGATTCACCTGGAGCTCCGAGCGGCCTCGTTAGAAAGGGGAGGCGCTCCCTCCCCCTGACCCCCCTCCCTCTCTCACACACACCCCAGGGCGCTGCTACACGCTGGACTCTCGCCCTCGCTGTGCGCGCGAAGTGGCGGCTGCCTGGGGAAAGTCACCGACCCCCTGCACCCCACCCGCCTGCCGGGGCGAAAGGTGCCGTCGGGCCATGGGGAGGCGGTGGGCCAGCTTTCCTCCACGGCCCCGCTGCTGGCCTCGGAAGAGTGAAGGCGGAGGGGGTCCCTGCCGGCTGAGGGTGGCGAATGCTTCTTTCCTCCCCCCCCCACAGATCCCGGGGCTCTGGGGGCGCCTGTCTGTGCAAAGCCTTGGCACAGGCGGTGCCCAACCTCCCCAGCCCAGAGAGATGGAGGGGAGTGGCAGGGGGGAGAGGAAGACCCCCTGGCCAGCCCCGCCCCCTCCCTGCCTTAGGGCCACTGGGCCTGTGGGGTGGGGGTCCCCCGCAGCCTCTCCCTGCTGATGCTGCCTCAGCCTGGAGGCCCACCACGGAGAGGGGCTGCCTGCCCCCCCCCCACTGCTCCTGTTGCCTGGACAACCGCAGGTGGCTGAAGCAGAACTGGCAGCTCCCTCAGCAGGAAAGGGTTGGAGGCTGGCGGTGAGGAAGGGGCGGAGGCAGGCAGGGACTTTCCTGGGGGGGCCTTGGACCCCCCTCCGTTGGACACCCCCCCCTCCTCAGGTAGTAGCGGCAGCTACAGCCTCCTCCTGGGTCTGGTAGAGGGAGGAGGAGGAGGAGGAGGAAGAGGCCATCACCCTTTGACGAGCAGGAAAATAGAAATACACACACACACCTCTCTCCCAGGGGCACTTTGCCCCCTCCTCCTCCTTGGGGAGGGGGTTTCTGGGCCCAAACCTCCTCCTCCTGTTGCTACTGCTGCAGGTGGCATTAATTCATCATCTTGCCTCCAAGAGGGGGGTGGGCATAAAGAGCCCAAGCCCATGCCATGACGAAGGAAGAAGGGCAAAACCTCTTACTTCATGTTCCCACCCTGGTGCTGCCCTGTCCTTCCAAGCATCGAGGTGCAGGTGACATGCAATGCAGCCTCTCACCCCCCACCCCACCCCCCACAGGATGTCACATCTTGTTGCGCCAGCGGCTCATGGCATGGACTGGTTGGTTCTCGCTGGACAGAGGCTCCTCTAAGTGGGGGCAGAGTCTCCAGTCCCACCCCCACCCCGGCATCATCTGCCTCTGCCCTGATCAGACCCAGTGGTGGGGGTGGGAGGAAGCCTCAATTTGGGGAAGGTAGCCCAATGCCACTCTGTCTGTTTACATTATGACTGGCAGCAGCACTTCTGCAGAAGCCACAGGTCTGAGCAGAGGACTCTATGGGTCAACACACAGCCAGTGGCCACCTTGGGTGGTGAAGTGCCCCAACCCTCAGGTCCTGCCTACACTCCCGGCTCCCCTTTTCCCAGGCTGGGGTTGAGCAGCTAGCTGCCTGCCTGCCTGCCTGCCTGCCTCTGCAGGAGCCTGGAGAGCTCTTTGCCCCAAAGAACCTCCACCTCTGCCAGTCCAGGAACCTGAACAATGCAAGGCAATCCCTCAGGGTTGCCATAGCAGCACCCTCCATTTCTCTCCCACTTGTCACAGTCGGAGTGCGTGTTTCTTTGTGTGTCCCTGTGTGTACGTGCAGGCAGGCAGGCATGATGGCTTTTCACACTTTGGACCAGCCAGAGCCCTGCTGGGGTGCTTCCTGCATGTCTCTCATCTTCCGGCCCACAAGGGTCAACCCCTTGTGCCTGATATGGAAGGGGAGAGAGGCAACCTGTGTGAGTCTGCCAGGGATGGAGAAACAGGTTCATATCTCTTCACCAGCCTGGCAGCCACGTGTTCTGAACCAGCTGAGTGCAAGGGCAGCCCCAGGGAGGGAGCATGAGAGTAGTCAAGACATGAGCTTACCAAGGAATACACCAGGGTTGTAAGGTAACATCTGCCCAAGTAGGGATGCAACTGTGCTATCTGGTAATAATAATAATTTTGTGCCAGAAATTATTCTGGGTTGAAAGGAGTTTTGCAGAAGAAACTCCATTTAGGAAATGCCCAAATGAGACTCCTTTCATGTCCCCCAAGAGCTAAGACAGAGGCAGGCGCTCAATCTGTCATGCAGTACCCAGGTCTCGAAGTGCTGGCTTGCCGGCCTTCCAGCTAACAAGGTGAGCTTGCCTACCTGATCCCTAGGGGGTGAGAACGATCCCACCCAAAGAAGGGGCCAGGCCACCTAGTCGGAGCAGTGGTCCTTCCTTCCTCCAGCCCAAGGACCCTCCTCTGTCTTGTCAAGGTTCAACGTCAGCCTGTTAGCTTTAGTCTGTTCCGTTATTGAGGAAAGACAGGCCTCAAGAGATATCGAGGCACATCCACTGCAGAGGATGAAAAGGAGGAAGAGAGGGGTTGGGTGTCGGCTGCATCTCGGAGGCTCCAAACTCTGTTCCTGGTGAGGCCAGCAGTGACCACAATCCCACTGTTGAATAGCAGAGGGAGGAGGAAGCAGCCTCTCCAGCAGCTCATTTTGTTCTTTGAAGCAATGAATTAAACATATTTTAATATCAAAAATTGAAGGATCAAAGTGTAGCAGCAATAAATCCCTTTGCCTCACTTTCCATCTTAAGCTGGTACATACCCGGGGCAAGAGCTGCAGCCTGAATGAAGGAGGAGGAGGAGGAGGAGGAGGAGAATGGTTTCTTTGCAGAGAAGAGGCTGCTCTGACCACTTAGTTAACCCACAAGGACCCTTCACTGCATACACCTACAAGCCGAGGGACTTCCTGGAGGTCCAAGTCTTCTGAGTCCCAGCCCCACGGACAGAGGGGGCAAAGCTTCAGGGGGGGCTCCCTGGCATCAACCCATTTCTTTCTCATTTTACATCAGGCTGGTCTCCAGATGGAGGGTGACAAACGGGTTTCCAGTTCTTTTCCCCCCAGCCTGATAAATTAGTGAAGGAATGATGAGCCAAAAAGATTTGGAAGGGGGGGGAGGGCGGGGATGCTAACAGAAGGGCTGCCCCAGTGAACCACCTGGGAGGGACCTGAAGGCTTTGCAAACCAGACAGCCCATCTTGAGCGCCCCAGCCCCACTTGCCCAAGGCAGAGACCTCTCCCAAGGTTTGGGCACAGACTGAGTGTGCCTGGTGGGGCACCTGCAGCAGAGATGATGGATTAGGGCAGGGGTGCCAAACCTTTTCAGGCCACGGGCAGATCATTTGGTTCAGGGGGCTGGTCACTATGGCACTTGGGCTGGATCTGGCCCCTGATGCCAATTCATCCGGCCTGCAAAGCCCTTGTCGCTCCCGGAAGCAGAAGTAAAACGCACCCATATGGGCATGTTTTACTTCCGCTTCCGGGAGCGACGAGGGTTTCGCAGGCTGGACAAATCGGCATTGGGGTCCGGATCTGGCCACTGGGACTTTGGGCACCCCTGGATTAGGGTCTCTGGGCATACCCTGAGGGCCAACCTTGAAGCTGTGGGGTCTCCTGAGCAGAGGCTCCCCCCCCCCAACTATGGACTGTCTGAGGCCTTTGCAAAGTCTGTACTACACTCTGTTCCAGAGACTCACCTGCCTCTAATTAGAATTAACCACCTTCCTCAGCTTTATTAATCTTATTGTTTTTCAGTGTGTTTTCCTTTTATATTAATCTTCCACTTTAATTTGTCTGCCTGAGCCTGTACCCCTGGGCCTTTCTAATTAAACCCAACTCTTTTATTACAAAAGAAAAAGAAGAGAGATGAGATATTAATTGGTTCCTCTCATGGAAAGGCTGCTAAATGGACCTCTCCATCTTGCCAGAGATTCTCCTCCACAAATGAGAGCAAGATCAGGAGCCCCAGGAAGCTCTTTTCCTCCCTCCTTCTTCTTGGTCATGTTCTCCTTTGCTTTGCACAAAAGTCCAGCCTTGCAAAGCTTATGGGTCCCGCCTTGTCTGAAAGTGCAGGACTCGTGCAACTGGGAAACAGCATCACAAGCTGAGAGGGCTGAAGAGATGGATTTATCC
The DNA here is from genome assembly GCA_035047305.1 of Bradypodion pumilum. Lineage (NCBI taxonomy): Eukaryota > Metazoa > Chordata > Lepidosauria > Squamata > Chamaeleonidae > Bradypodion > Bradypodion pumilum. The sequence goes on along the minus strand of JAWDJD010000011.1, from coordinate 278,091 downwards.
CCCATCCGGATGAAGTGATGGATTTATCCCTCTAAGGCAGGGGTCCCCAAACTACAGCCCGCGGGCTGGATCCAGCCCCTGACACTAATTTCTCCGGCCCATGCCACCCTTGCTGCTCCTAGAAGCAGAAGTAAAACATGCCCATGGGTCAGATGAATTTGTGTCAGGGGACAGATCTGGCCCATAGGCTGTAGTTTGGACATCCCTGCTCTAGGGCAGAAGGAATCATGGGGGGGGGGGGTGTTGCTGAGCTTTTCCCAGGACATGGAGCCATGTAGATTGTGTTGCCCAACCTCAGAACACCATGTTTCAGAATCTAGGCAGTGATGAAATAATAAGGTGCTTGCCTGAAAAAATTATTTTCATGATATTAAAAACCAGAAGTCATTTAAATCATGAGGGCTTTTAATGCAGGCTTTGAAATTAAAAAAGGAAACCTCATTCCTGCTTTCTGAGCCCCGTGAGGACGTGTTTGCCTGCCTTTTGCCAATGGGCTGTTCAAAGCAAAGAGCCGAGCCCCAGCCGAAGAGCCCCCACAGGCCACGTCTGGCCCTTCAAACGGGGCCACTGGCAAATATGGGTGAGGAAACGGAGACTTCAGGCAGCAGGATGTGGCCGCCTCCGCTTGCCCAGTCCCAGCTCCTGCTCTGGATTCAGGACAAATGCTGCCCCATCCTTGCCGGAGCCGGGGGGGGGGGCTTGCTCTAAATGACCACTTCCCGCCTGCCACCGAGCGCCCCCCAAGGAAGGGGGTCTAAGATCAGCCCTCAGCCTCCTCTTCTAACAGTGAACCACACCCGGCTGCCTCCAGTGCTTCTCCCTGCCTTTGGTTTCCAGACCAGTCGCCCACTTGGCTGCCCTCCTCTGGACACGGTTCAGCATTTCATCATCCTTCTTAATCTATGGTGACAATTCCAGGTGAGTTTGGACCAAAGTAAAATAGAGTGGTAAATTTCCCTTCCTTTATCTGGACAATGAGAACTGTACACAAGTGTTCGATCATTCTCTTTCTTCACGTTACAACCCAATTCCCTCTACAGTGAGAGGTCCAGATCCAAATGTCTTCTCCTGTGTTGCTGGGTTGCCTTGTTCTTCTTCTGCTGCTGCTGCTGTGAGGGTTCCTAACAGTCTTCAAGCCATGGGCCAGTGGTTGAGTCACTGAGCCACTTGTCAACCCCAATTAGCACTCCCTGCCTGTGTGAACCCCCCAATGAACCTGGGAGAGGGAGACAAACACCTGGCAATCTTAATACCAGAAGCTGTGCTAGTTTCACCACCATCAAAGAAGGGCTTCATGAGCATGGAGCTTCCACCTATTTCCCTGGGTTCAGTGGCGCAACCTAGGCTTAAATCAACAGGCTTGCTTCACCACCACGTGGAAGAACATGCAGATCCTTCCCACCCCCTGCTCAGTCCAGGAATCCAAACCTCCTGAGTTGGATTTGAACCTGTTGCAGAGGCTGCTCCCACCCCAGACAAGGCATCTTCCACCCATCTGCTCTTGGATTCCTTCCTCACCTCCCTGCAAAACGGTCGCTGCCTCCTGCTGTGCATCTGGTGGACACTGAATTATTGTGGACACTGTATTATTGTGTATTTACTTTTTATATTGTTTATTTATGTCATGATTTTAGTGAGCAGCCCTGAGTCAGAGTATGCTGAGTGGGCGACATACAAATCGGATCAATCAATCAATCACCTGGTTGACTCATGCCAAGGGTCTCTTGCCTTGCTTGGAGGGCTTGGCGTCAGAACCTTCCTACCTCTTCCCCCTGTGCTCCTGGGTACTTCTTGAGGACTCCCGTGCCTTGTGGGGTCCCCTTTCTTAACAAGGTCCAGAGAGGCAGAGATCAGGCCCCGTCTACAGCCTTGACCATGTGCTCCTGTCAACGGAAGGAAGTCCAGCTTCTGCTTACCTGCCCAGATCGCCGCTCAAGTTCACTGGAAGACATGCATCAACAGAAGGGCAAAACCAGTTTATTTACCCTGACAACAGAGACAAATGGATTGCTGTTCCAGCAACAAGACATGGCAGTCCTGGGCTGGACTGACATTTCACTCCCTCTGGTCTAAGGCACAAGCCCAGTCTGCCCCCTTCCTGCTGGCTGGCAGGCTGGCATCAGAGTGGCTGCCAAAGGCAGCAACTGAACTTCAGGGAAGAGAGAGAGAGAGAGTGTGTGTGTGTGTGTGTGTGTGTGTGTGTGTGTGTGTGTGTGTGTGTGTGTGTATGTGTGTGTGTGTGTGTGTGTGTGTGTGTGTGTGGCTCCCGTGGCTCCTCTTTCCCTCCTAGCACAGGCTGTGGTGAACCACCAAGCACTGCAGTGGCTACTAGAAAGCCAGAGTTGGAAGCCCCCCCCCAACCAAAAAAACAACCCAAAACCCTCCAGCTCAGCTGCCAGATGAAGGTCTCTCTTCTCTCTTAGGCTTCTGCAAAGTCCTTCCTTCCACTTCAGGCAAAGTTAATGAAGTCAAACTCCCTTTTCATCCTCAAGGCCACTTCCAGGAGGCCCTTTTCAGGAAGGAAGCAGGCCTTTCCACTCTGGGTGTCCACTGGGTGAGGCAGGTGCAAAAGCAGCTTCCTAGAAAACAGGCCAAAGGATTCTGCATCTCAGCAAAAGGCAAAAGCCATTCCAGGAACAGGCTTGCAAAAATCCCAACAGGCAGCAGGAAACGGCCAGGATGATGCAAGGTGGCGGGCGGGGGGATCCCAGGAGGCCTCAAAAGACTGCCTGAGGTTACTGAGACACCCACTGGGCATGGCTCCCACCAAACAGACACACACACACCCATTCTCCCCTTGTTCCTGGGTCCTTGGCAGCCCCACCTCAGGTGACCAGAGGTTTGCTGCACAATAGTCACAAGCCAAGAAGCTCAGGGTACATGAAGTACAAAATGAAAGGGTTCTTGGTGCACTGAGTATAGCCAGAGGTTAACCTCCCCACCCCCCAGCCCAGAGGAGGTCACAAGTGGGTGCAACGTCTGCATTTCTCTCCCCACCCCTTCATATACACCAAATCTTTAATTCTTTGACCGTCCGCACAATTGTTAGTTAAATCTGACAGGGAAGGCCTTGCATGCGAATGTTCTTGTATGGACAAAGAACTGCTGAATGGGGAGGTGAAATGCCACACCCTCTTTCCCAGCCTTACTTCTGTGGGCTGCGAAGATCAAGAACCTTTTCCTGGATGTCAAGGGCAATGTCCGAAGCCTTGGTGCCTGGCAATTTGATTTTAACCTGAAAGGAGAACAAGGAAGGGTGGGGAAGAGAAGCTGCCCAGGTGAGCTACGTTGCCCCAGAAGCATCTGAGCTCAACACGGGCCCTGGACACCACAGGCCGCGGCTGCTCTCCTCCTCCTGGAGCTGCTGCAAGGGATCCCCACCTGCCCTTGACCTCAACAACCTCCGCCCTCAGAAGAAACTTCCCAGCCTGATTCGTTCCAGACTCAAAAGAGGAGCTCCTCTGCCCATGACCAGGTGGGAAAGGCAAGAACCATGTGCGGACAGGTAAGAAAAATGTCCCATTCCCTCTCACAGCCTGACATGAGGGCCACTGTCTGCTCTTCCGGCGGCCCAAGCGCACAGCCCTCCAAGACACCAGAGAGTGGCAGGTAAATGGGGGTCACCTGGAGGACCTTGCAGGCAGGAAGAGGACATGGAGAAAGGCAGGTTTCAGCAGCAGATTTGTCCCAGAGGATGGAAATGGTCCAAACCTGGGAACAAGAGGAACCCAGTGCCCGAGGGAGCCTTCCTCCTCCTCCTTCTTCTTCTTCTTCATCTTACCAGCATCTCCTCACAGCAGGCTGTGGATGGGTCTTTCCTGCTCATCCCCAGGAAGAGATCTTCAGCCCCCACCTGCTGCCTGAACAGAATCTCGTATCTGTGGGAGAGGAGACTCATCAGCAGCACACTCCAAGGTGGAGGGAGGAGGGAAGGCAGAGAGCCACGTCTCTTCCCTCGGCTCTTGTGGCGCTCTGAGCTGCCTGGTAGGCCCTGCCCTCCCAGGGACTCTGGCTCAAGCAGAGGAGCCATTGGAACACTGCAGGGCACTCCGAGGGGACTAAGGCTGCCCTCCTGCTGGGAAAACGTCCTACACACAAGCTGCCAAGCGCCTCTTTGGCAAACTACCACTCACTGTGCTCTGGCTCTCCTCCCCTCCTGTCCCCGTTTCTCCTTAATACCTTCTAAGAGGCAGGCATTGTGGAGCTTTCTTAACCCATTTCAATTATTTTTCCCTTTGGCAACCATGGATTTTTCTCCCTTCTAAGCCAATTTGTCTAACTCAGAATGCAGCCAAGTCAGGAATGTTCCCTTTCTGCTGGTTTTAACAAATGAGAAAACATGACCAAAGACAGCATTTTGAGCATGCAATGTGCTTAACATAATTAAGCAAAACGAATTGAGTTATTTTCCCCCAACCCATGGGAAGGCTATGCAGAGGCCAGACTGTGGTTTACAGATTCGGCAGCTGAGCCTGCTCCTAAGAGGACCCCATTCTTTCTCCTCTCCCATCTTTAAGCTATGGCAAATCCACTTCTCTGTTCCTAGGAGTGAGTTTGCAAAACCAGAACCAAGATCTCTCTGCCACCCAGCAGGCAATTCCAGCCCATTTCCTTGACAATTTGGCTTAAAGGAAACTGGCAGAATTATCATGTTCATGGAAAATGTGCTAAGAATGATTCAGTGCTAATTTCAAAACAATCCAAATACAAGCTATTTGTGGGGGGTGGCAGAAAGTAGCCCAGATGGGACTCTATCAACGTGATCAATAAGAGCTGATTTCATCCAGCTTCTCTGTGGCGAGGCCATTCTCAGGAGCTCAACCATGAAGCAGGCTAATGCATAACATTACTCACATGATGTCTAGAGTCACTACTTGTTCACCAGCACATGCAACGCCAGTAAAAGGTTGAGAGCCATCCAAGGACACTCTGACTAGGCAGGCTTGGGGGGGGGGGGCTGCAAGAGAGCCCTGAGGGGAGGGGGCACGTTCCAGGGAAGCCATGCGTGGCATGTGACTTGGTCCCACTTACTCTGGCTGCTCCCGGAGATCCCAAGAGTCGTCGTATTCAGATCCCTCCGGCACCTCCTCCACTGCCCAGATCTCTTTGTGATCCCTGGGTTTCACCTGCATGGCGGCTGAGAGAAAGGGGAGAGATAGGTGGGGCTTTCTCCTGGGAGTTCGTGCCCAGGGGTCTCCTTGGGAGCTCGGCTGCCTCCGCTCTTGGGACCTCTTAGTGCAAGGGAAGAGGCCACGAACCTTGGGAGCCTGGAGCCAGAGGAGGGGAGGGTGCAGGGGGTTATAGTGATGCAGGGGAGCCACAGAGGGCCATCATCATGCCCAATAGCCAGAGTCCTCCGCTTCTCCTGGGGTGGGACCCTGTGCCTGCAAACCACCAGGGATGCTGGGGCCACCTGCACATTTACTGGCCGACAAAGGGGGTGGTGGTGGTCCATATTGAGCACACCCTGGGGGTGCTCTGGGGGGGAGACCCTGTTATTCCCCTCCACTCCCCCCATCCCCCACGCTGGCTGGCTGACTGGCTGGCTGTGGCCACCTCCACCGTGGGCCCCTGCCCTGCCCTCCGTCCAGCCACCTACCTGTGGGCGCTTCTGCGAGGCGGGGGCCGATGCCGCTGGGACTCTGAAGGCTCGCCAGCGCTTCCTGCAAAAAGGACACCGGGTGGGTGGGTGTAGGTGGGGGGGGTGAGGACGGCGGGATGCACCGCCCCTCCCTCCCTCCTGGAGGGTTTGGGGTGGGGGTCTGTCTGTCTGTGGTGCAGCAGCCGAGGGCTGGAAGAAGGTGTGGGTAGCCCAGGTCACTGATTGGTCAGCTACCTTTCCCGATGGGGTCATCTAGCTCGCACACAAGCAGAAAACCAACCGGCCTTTACAGGAGAGGAAATTGGTATGGGCTAATAGTGCATTAGCAGAAGTGACTCCATATTTCCTTGGCTGGGAGCACTGAGTGGATGTCGGTTAAGTGCCACGCAAATGAATAAACAGCACAGAGAAGATTACTCACATCCTAGGAGACACCAAACCACAGTTAGACCAAACAACTAGAGCAAAGATGCCCGGGGTTTACAAGAACTCCAGACAGGCAAGAACAGTCAGTTCCACTGTTCCTGTTGATTAGCATACCCATGGCTAACCTAGGCACGCAGTAACTTCTTAGACTGGCAAATGCACTTCGCCAATAAGATGCTAGGAAAACAAGCCTTCGGTCACGGGGTCTCTCTCACACAGGCTGTGGTGCGTGCGAGATCCAGGAATGGGATAACTCCAGGCCACCCGAGGGTGCGGGGCTGGCTTTTCCCACCATGCCCTCGCCTTCCTTGCATTCCGCACCTTGACTCCCACGGATCATTGCAACAGAAGGGGAGGAGAAGAGCAGCGGCCCCTCCCTCCCTCCCTCCTCCTCGGCCACCCACCCACCTTGAGGCCTTCCTCCTCCTCCTCTTCGCCGCCGCCTCCTCCTCCTCCTCCTCCTAGCATCTCGGCCAAGGCCAGCAGGGAGGCCGCCGGGCAGGCGCCCAACTCCGGGGCCGCCATGCTAGGCCCAGGCCCCAGTCGGGGAGAGACCGAGGAGGAAGAGGAGGCCCGACCGAGGCTTCCGCGGCGGCGGCGGCGGCGGCTTCTTCTTCTTCTTCTTCTTCTTCTTCCTCCTCAGCTGCCGCTTCGCGTCCCCCCGCGTTGCCACGACAACTCCCCCCTCCCTTCCCCGCAGCAGGCTCCCGTCCCGACCAATAGCGACCGAGATGAAGTAGACTGAGCGCTCATTGGTGGGCAGTGAGTGGCGTCACTAAAACGCGCCGCCGGCGCCACTCTGACGTCTCCGGAGCGGGCGCGGGGTCTCTTGCGTCATTAAAGGTGGACTCGCTCGGAGGAAGGTTAGCGCAGCAAGGAGTCCGGCCGGCGTGGAGGAAGCGCCGCCGCCGCCGCGGGTGAGGAGGAAGAGGAGGAGGAGGGGTGGGGTTGGTGGCCGGAAGGGCCGCGCTGCTGCTGCTGCTGCTGGGCTCCCCGGGAACCGCCTCGGGCTTGGCAGGGCCGCTCCTGGCCCAGGGAGCGAGGCAGGGAGGGGGAACAACAGCCGCCGAGGGTGGGAGCTCCCTTCTTCCTCTCTTGGGTCGGTGGTGTCCTCCCCCCTCCCCCCCTGCGCATCTTCCCTGGGGGCCGGGGAGGGGGAATGAGGGGGGCTTCCAAACAACGCCCCCCCCGGGGCTCCTCCTCCTCCTCCTCCGAGTCTTTTGCATCTCGCATGGGGTGATGCCCGGATCCGGCCCTTCCCCTTAGACCAGGGGTGGGCGCCACAAACTTTTCATGCTGTGGGCCGGCCATGTGGTTCAGGTGGTGGTCACTATGGCCCGTGTGCTGGATCCGGCCCCCGGCGCCAATTCACCTGGCCCATGAAACCCTTGTTACTAGTGGAAGTAAAAGGCATAGTTTGAGCACCCTTGCCTTAGACCAGTGGTTCCCAACCTTTCTTTGCCATGTCCCACCTGAACATCTCTATAAATCTCCCCCACCCACCCCAATGACATATAATTTTTAAAAAGTGAACTCCTATTCACGGAGTCTAAACAATCTCAAATTGACCCCATCAAAAATCAACCCCCCCCCCCCCCCCGTGGAGCATGTGCCCCCATGTTTGGAACCACAGCCCTAAATCCCTTCCTCCATCCCCCCCACCACCACCACCAAAAAAAGAACTTGTGTTTTGTGTGTGTGACTTATTTTTTTGTGCTTTTCTTTTCAGACCCAGCGTGCATCGTCATCATGAGTCAGTTCAATTTTGGCACACCGGGAGGCACTGCTGGCGAGGGGGCCTTCAGCTTTGGGACCTCAAAGACAACCGCCAGTGCAGCCCCCACGGGTTTTTCCTTCTCCTCAGCCCCTTCAGGAGGGGGCTTTAGTTTTGGGACCCCTGCTCAGAACCCTGCCGCTTCCCAGCCCGCAGGCCTGTTTTCCTTTACTACCCCAGCAACGACGGCACAAACCTCTGGCTTCAGCTTCAGCACACCGGCTGCTTCGACAGCTGCTCCTGCTGCTGGAAATGTCTTCACGCTGGGGTAAGGATGACTCAAGTCTCCCTTGGGCAAGCGGCACTGCGGCAAACTACTTCCAAGGAAGGGAAATCACTTTGAATCAGTCAATTTCTCTTCTCTTTTTGTTTCTCTCCCCAGGGGAAATGCGCCTAAGCTGAACCTGGGAAGTGTTGCCACAACACAGGCTGCAGGAATTGCGGCAGGCTTTGGGTTGGGCGGCACGGCCCCCACTAGCTGCAATGCACCCGTCAGCCAACCCACCGCCGCTCCTTCCGGCTTTGTGTTTGGCTCCTCCGCTGCCACCCAGCCTGCAACAACAGGCGGTTTCAGCTTTGCTAGTGGGGGAGCACCACCGCTGTCTGGAGCCCCCACCTTCAGTCTTGGCTCCGTAAATACTACCCAGCCACAACCACCGCCCACTGGGTTCACATTTGGAGTCACTCCTGCTCCAACCAGTACTGCTACCACAACAGCTGCCACAGCACAGCCAGCCACGGTTTTCAGCCTTGGGACCCAGTCCACAGGTGAGAGGCTTTTAAAGACCTCTAGTCCTACTCTGAGACAGGTGCAGGAACAGGGGTTCATTGTAGATCATTTGCCCTGTTACCTAAGAAAGGCCAGAAACCAATGGACTGACTTTTTTTAGGCTTTAAGACCTTATAGTAATAATATTTTTGTGTCAGAAATTATTCTGTGTTGAAAGGATTTTTGCTGGAGAAACTCTGCTCAGGGGACACCCAAACGAGTCTCCTTTCATGTCACCTTGATACTTTTAGACTGGGTATTACAGTGAAGTACAGGCAGTGAGCTAATGTGTATTGGTAAATGAAGGCTCTGTTTGCCCCAGACTGAAGCAGCTTCATGTTGTACCAGGATGTGCTCCTGAAATCACACGGGCAGGTTAGGAATACGGTTCTGTGATTTTCGTCTTGGTTTCTGTTTCAGGCTCAGGCTTTGGCATACTAACCTCAGTAGCCGCAACTCCTGCTGCTGCTGCCACAGGAACTCTGACCCAGGGGCCAGCCTTGTCCTTCGGAGCTAAACTTGGAGGTAGGTTTCTCAAAGGTGAGAAGGTCTTTTCAGGAGTTGAGTTGCAATACTAGAGTAGGCCCTTCTTGGTGTAGTAACCTCTTTTCTTGTAGGTCTTCCCAACTGCTCCCTTTCTCTACAAAGCTTCAAAATGCATTGTTGTGGCTGGCCTTCATTGCTTACTATCAATTAATTGCTACCGATCCTTATCTTTTAGTCTGTTTGTGCTGTTGTTGTTTGTTTCTCCTTCGTTGATGGTCCCTTTTGTCTCTACTTGCTGCTCATCCTGCTGGGCTCAGCCACCCAATGTCTGACCTGCTTCTACTTTCTCTGCCATTTTCTTAAGTAATTCTTCCAACAAACCCTTTTTTTAAAAAAAATCCTTATGCTTATTTTTCTTTTTGTGGTGTTACCTGACTTATTGGGCCTTTTAAAATGAGTTTTGGTCTTATTAGTGCTCTGAATATTTTATATTAGGGTATAAATGCAGAAACATTTATTCTTACCATCCTTTAATGAAGTGAAGACAAAGCTTTTGTTGGTCAATACATTTATTAGTCACCAAAAGGTTGCAAATAAGGCAAGCTTCCAACTTAACAAATTGTAACTAAAGTAGAAAACGGGGCAGCAATAGTTTCTCTTCCTTTAGCAGGGGAAGGGACATGACTAAAGTTTCTAGTAGACATTTGTTGATTATCAGAACTATGCTTCTTCCAGTTTTAACAAAGTCATGGGTAATCTATGCACATTTAGGAGCAGGAAGGCAAGAGGCACCAAGGAGTAAGTACTTACTTACTGGGTGTAAGACAAATGCACTGTGCGTGCGTGGTTTCACCCCTTTCAGCTTGTTGTCCAAGGTTTCAGGCTATGGCCTTTCTCTTTCTGAGCAGGTACAACTGCCTCTTCCACGGCGCCTGCTGGAGCAACTGCAAATTCCCTTCTAGGCCTTTCTGGGCCTGCTCTGTTTGCCTCCATAGCAAGCTCCTCTGCACCAGCCACCTCCACTCCTGCTGGCCTCTTGCGTAAGTGGGGAAGGGGCTGTTTCATATGTTTGGCCTGTGTGGGTTTATGGGTGGTAAGAGAGAAGGGGGTTATTTGGCTTTCCTAAAATATCCGCCCTTTTTCTCACTGAGGTTGCAAGAGTTTTTTCAAGCACTTCTGCTCTCAGGTCAGGAAGTTGTGCACTTCGAGTGCTTCCCTGGAAAATGCAGAGTTTATGCATGTGTCTGTATTGGGGCTTTTTGTTAATCCATGGGGCTGAAGGGGAGGGACTTCTAAAATGACAGACAGCCTCCTGCCGGCGGCTGCTCAGGAGCCTGTGTTTCTTGCTTCCTCCTGCAGTTGGTGCCACTTCAACTGCAGCAGCGACTCCTGCTGGAACTTTGGGGTTTGGCTCGAAGGTCCCTGGAACGACTACAGTCTCAGCTGCTGGCACCACCCTAACCAGTAAGGATCAGAGGACCCCATGGGAGAGGAGGAGGAGGGGCAAGGGGTGGCGGTACTGGCTCTCACCAGCTCTTTGAGGAGAATGTGCTAGGTGCTGCAGACTTCCACTTGTTATGCATAGCGCAATAAAATCAAGAGCACTGTGGGAAAAAAAATTGTTGCAAAATGAGGTTTTAGCATCATGCTTAAAGCTGGAACGCTTGGGAAGGGATTGCAGTATGTCAGATATTTTTGTCCTACGTGGTTAAGGATTTTATAGCTAAGAACCAGCTTTCTGGATTTGTGCTATGAAATAGGCTGGAAGCTGGTGCAGGTGAAATTAAAATGAGGTGGTTTGATTAGGAAAGCAGGTTCCATAAAACCCTTTGCAGCAGGTCACGTTCACTGGGAATCACCAGGTAGGGTAGCAGAGCCCACAAGCTCACCTGGATTTGTAGCACAGATAGACCTTCTGGTTCAGCCAGCATTTTCCCTTGCCCTTCTGATGTTGTGGCTGCCTCACTTTGGGTGTGAAGGAAGAATCTGTCAGCTCTTTGTCTGACGTTGTTTCATAACTGATTCCTGCATTGAGCAGTGCGTGTGTGCTTGTGTTTGGACTCCATAGCCTTAGAGCTCCCTCCATCATTCTCACACTCCATCATTCTATAATTCCATCCTGTTCCTGGGCAGATTACAATGTTGGCACTGCAAGTGGTGTTTCTAACACTGGTTGTAAGAGGTAGTGATTTGGGGCTGTGTTCTGCCACAGCATGGTAGGTATCCTTTAGAATCCCCCCCCCTCAACTCCCTCAGTATGCTTTCTCTTCTGTTACATTGAGTTGAAATTTGGGGATAGCCTTTCTTTCTGGATTGCACACGCACGCACACACACACACAACCTTTGCTAGTGTACTTTGCTTGCCTGAGTTTTGGTCACCACTTGATGATCTCTGTGTGTGTGTTTTCTCATTTCCAGGTGCTGCCTCTGCACCTAGTGCAGGATTCATCTTGAACCTGAAGCCTCTTGCCACGATGAGTACGGCCGCACCCACATCCACTGTCACCACCACAACCATCACGTAAGTTCTCCAGGACCCCCTGCATGAGCTTGCCAGGCTGGCAGGCATGGTTGGGCTTGGAGGGGTGGCAGTGGAAGGCCACACACACACACACATGTTATGTGAGAAAGAGGGTCTGAGAGCAGCAGACACACACACATCCCAGCATTGTGCCTGGTGGGAAGGTGGGACTCCTCTTAAGTAGCACCTCCTCCTCCTCTTCAGGGCCCCCCCTGTGATGACCTATGCTCAGCTGGAGAGCCTGATTAACAAGTGGAGCTTGGAGCTAGAAGACCAGGAGAAACACTTCCTGCAACAGGCTACCCAAGTCAACGCCTGGGACCGGACGCTGATTGAGAATGGAGAGAAGGTGTGGGCAGGCCTAGGTTCCTGGGAATGGCTCAGGGGGTGGAGGGGGGTGGCAGCGGCAGCAACTCTGGGCAGCAACCGGTGAGGTTAATTTGCCAGCCAACAACTCAGGAAGCTTCTGTGTTGTGGCCAAACATACTCTGTACCACACAACAGTCTCTTCTGCCAGTGTGCTTCCTTTGACCAGCATTTGGCTAACATGCCATGCAGAGAAGCTGGGAATGTGCTCTCCTCTCTCTCCGCCCCCACGACTCCCACCCCTATGGTGGACCTGGTGGTGGTGTCCATCATTGCCAAAGGAACAGCAATCCATCTTCTGTGTGAAGGCCAGACCAGCAAACCTTGTCTTTGTCTTGACAGATCACAGCTTTGCACAGAGAAGTGGAGAAAGTGAAACTGGATCAGAAGAGGTAGGTGGTGGCGGCGCTTCTTTTGGTTTGACATGTTGCATGGTTGATTATCCTTTGTGTACGTACACACACACCTGCACCTGCCCTTTCCCCCTGTGACGCCGACGGCAGGGTCTTCCTGGCTTTTCCACCTCCTCATCCCTAAACCCCCTGTAACTGAGACAGAGACTATTCTTCAGTGGTTTCTTATCAGTCAGCAGGTGAGCAGGTGGAGCAAAGAGATGTATTAGTGTATATACTCATGGCCCTGATCTCTCCCTCCCTCTCCTACCCTTGACTGGCGCACACCACTTGTGAGACAGGCCTGTGGCCTCCCTTCTGAGCCACATCTGGCGAGGGAGATGTGCTGCGGCTGTTTCTTCCTCTCTATTCTCTTGGCTCTTCCCTCCTTTCCTGCGTAGGTTGGACCAAGAACTGGATTTTATCTTGTCCCAGCAAAAAGAGCTGGAAGACCTCTTGATCCCTTTGGAGGAATCCGTGAAGGAGCAAAGTGGCACCATCTACTTGCAGCACGCGGACGAAGAGCGGGAGAAGACGTAAGGCAGCTCCACCCCAGATGTGGGACACGGCTGTGGGTGGGGGGCTAGGAGGGAGGAGGCCCTCTCCCCCACACACGCAGAGTGTGTGTGGTGTGTGTGTGAAAATGTTTTGGGCCACGGGCCAGTCACGTAATTCCTCCCACCAGAAGTAGAAGTAAAATGCACCTTGCAATCTTTTGCAACAGGATGGGATAGATTTTAAACTGCCATTTTCTCTGCTTAAACCAGGGGTGCCCAAAATACAGCCCATGGGCCGGATCCAGCCCCCGACGCCAATTCATCTGGCCCACGCTGCCCTTGTAATTCCCAGGAGCGGAAGTAAAACGTGCCTGGCTAGGCACGTTTTACTTCTGCTTCTGGGAGTGGCGAGGGCGGCATGGTCACGTAGTGAATTGGATCCCACCCATGGGCCATATTTTGGGCACCCCTGCTCTGAGCTTATACTGGCTCTTGCTGAAGGACAGCTTCAGCCAGCCATATTTCTAAGCAGTCCTAGAGAGGAGAGGCAGGCTGTTCCTCTTTACCTTGGCAATGGAGAGGGCCCTTTTTTTTGGGGGGGGGGTTGGATGGGGGGGGGGGTTATTCCACTTAAGGCAGGGCTGCCAGGGCTGTACAGCAGGGAACCTCCTGAAGGCAGTCTTTCACTGTCCCATGCATTGGCTTTCTCCTTTGTTAATTGGGAGTGGGTTGACTTGAGTTCCCCAACAACTTCATGATGTCTGTGCCCCATCTCTGGTGCAGCCGATGGGCAGCTGCTAGGAGTTTTCCATCTCATACATTCAGCCTTGGCAGGGTGGGCTGAGCAGCCCTGGACTGGCATTCTCTGTTTACTGTTCCGTAGGTACAAGCTGGCAGAGAACATTGATGCCCAGCTGAAGCGCATGGCACAGGATCTCAAGGACATCATTGAGCACCTGAATACCTCTGGGGGCCCTGCTGACACCAGCGACCCAGTAAGTAGTGCACGTCCGATGGGCTGAGCCGAGGGAAGGCCTCTAGCTGAGCTGTTCTTCCAGCCGGGCTCCTGAGGGCAGATCTCTGCAGTCTGCGGGTGGCGTTGCTCTTGCCAGTAGATGCACTCAGGATTCAGGGGGGCTCTGGGGGCGGGCAGGGCGCCTTGTTCCCTGCAGGCAGATTGGAGAGCCTGGTCCGGCATGCCTGCACACCACCACCACCTCTCTTTCTCCCATAGCTCCAGCAGATCTGCAAAATCTTGAACGCGCACATGGATTCTCTCCAGTGGATTGATCAGAATTCAGGTACATTTAATCCCTTCTGTGGCTTTTGGGAAGGTGCAATTCCTCTGTTGACTTGTGAGTTTCACAGCTGTGAGCCAGGTTAGTTTGTGGCCGAGTGAGAGAAGGAGACGCCAGACAAAGGCCTGCCTCATTGAGCTTGGAGGATTCGAACCCTGTTCTCATGACTAAGCAATAGCAACTCCACTTCTATACTGCAACAGAGTACTTAGTGCACACATAAGATCATGAGCATTTTGTCATTATCGTCCCCCGTCCCCCAGCAACATGCGGGGTCCTCATTGGACTGACCACAGAAGTGTGGAAGAGGCTAAGTCACCCTTGATCCCTGGTCAGGATCGAACTCACAATGTCAGCTGTTTGGCCTGTTTAACCCCTGCGACACCAGGGCTCGCTAAGGCCATCCCATTTAACTAACCGCCTGCATTTTGTGTTTGTAAGTCAGCAGTAGCCAAACTTTTCGGGCCACGGGCCAGTCACGTGGTTCAGTGGGCCGGTCATGTGGTTCCTCCCACCGGAAGCAAAATGCACTTTGCCATCTTTTTTGCAACAGATGTTTTGCAACAGGATAAGATAGATTTTAGGCTGCCATTTTCTCTGCTTAAACCAGGGGTGCCCAAACTACGGCCCATGGGCCGGATGTGCTCTGAATGGTGTGCTTAGGCCCCCTCCCCCCTCCTTAGCTGGGGACTTCCTCCAGTCCAGCCTGTTGAACTTCCAGGGAAAGAGCCCCACGTCTTGCATATCTGTTGTGCATTGATAGCTGTAGACATGCATGTTCCATGCGCAGCCATGGCAAGCAGGGCCACTGCTCCAGGGGCCGTCTGCGGCAAGGCCTTCCCTCCCTCCCCAGATCGGGAGGCCTTTTGACTGACCATCATCCTCTCCTCCTTTGTTTGCCTTCAGCGCTGTTGCAGAGGAAAGTGGAAGAGGTGACGAAGGTATGCGAGAGTCGCCGTAAAGATCAAGAGCGCAGCTTCCGGATCACTTTTGACTGACGAGGGCAGGAAGGCATCTTCTTCTTCTTCTCCTTCTTCTTCTCCTCCTTCTCCTTGCTCTGGATGTGTCCATTTCCAGATCTGGGCTGGCACTTCGAATGCCAAAAGCCTCCTTTTATTTTGTATAATAAAAGCCATTTCTATTCATTACAAGGGTGTCTGCCTCTTTTTTTAACCCAGGGGTGCTCAAAGTACAGCCTGGGGGCCGGATTTGGCCCACAACACCACTTCACCCTGCCCGCGAAGCCCTCGTTGATCCTGGATGCGGAAGTAAAAGGTGCCTGTATGGCTTCCCGGAGCGACGAGGGCTTTGTGGGCTGGATGAATAGGTGTCAGGGGCCGGATCCAGCCCTTGGGCCATATAGTGACCACTCCCTGAACCACGTGACTGGCCTGCAGTTTAGGCACCCCTGCCCCTTTCCCCCCCCCATCTCCACTGCCTTGGGGTCACCAGTTGGCCAGATGTGTTCCCTCTCCTTGTCAGGGGCCGGATCAGGAGATCTGTGTCTGAGGGCCCTCCTGAGCCTTGCAGTGGCCCACCTCGCAGGGCTGTGGGAAGGAGGAAGCAAGGGTGGGTGGGAAGGGGAGGCACGTGTTTGCGGCCTTTTGTCCTGCCCAGGAGGAAATCCAGGGGGTGCGGGTGCGGGTGGCTTGGCTGCTCTTGCGGGGTCCGCCGTCCCTTGCAACCCCCTCAGGAGGACAAGAACACCCCCGCCTCCGCCCCCTTGCTCTGAGGACTACACCTCCCAGACGCCTTTGTGGGCGCTGTCAGCGGCAAAGGATTCGGGAGGGCGGAGCGCCTGGGACTTTTCCGCGGGGTCCCAGAGGTCGCCTTATTAGCCGAGAGGGGGGGAGGGAGGAAGAGAAGGAGAGCTGTTGCCGCTTGACCCCCCCGCCAGAAAAGAAAGCCCCCCCCCCGCGACCCCACATCAAACACACACACACCCGCCGGGACGCACTACAGTTCCCGGCGGCCTCTGCGGAGAAAGGACGCCGCCATGAGGAGGTGAGGGCGGCCGCTTTTGGCCTGGGGGTGGCGGAGGGAGACACCCCCCCCTAACAGTGGGGTGGAGGGGGCGCGGGCGGGCGGGCGGGCGGGGCTCGTCTCAGGTGGGGGCGCCCCCCCTTTCTATGGGTAGTGGGGGGGCGCAGGGGCTCCTACTGCAGAGTCTCATCCCCCCCCCCCATTGCTGCTCTGTGGGTCGTCCTTGGAAGCGCCTTTCCTAAGCCCCCTCCCCTTCGGTGCTCCTCCTGGGGAGGGAGACCCTCGGGGGCGGCCCGCGCCTTCCCACCCACCCACCCCATATGCCTGGGGGGTGGGGAGACTGAGGGCCGGGGGCTGCCTCGGACCCCACGAGGCCAGGGGTGTGGGGGTGTGCCTCAGTTTCCCGCTGTGACACCTCTTTTCCCCCTCCTCTCCTCCCCCCCCCCCTTTTGTGCTGCTGGGGCTGCAGGGTGAGCGGGGCGGGGGGCGTGGGCGTGGCGGGGGGCGTGGCGTCGGAGGGGGACCCCCCGGAGCAGCTGGAGGCGCTGGAGACGGAGGGCGAGCGGCAGCTGCGGAGCCTCCTGCGGACCCAGCTGGACACCTCGGCCTCCCTGGAGCAGTGAGTGCGGGAGGGGGGGCGGGCGGGCGGGCGGGCACATCTGGCAAGCCTGGGGTGCCTGGGGAAGGGCACGGTGCTCGTTCTCCTCTGGGCACCACCTCTGCTGCTCCTCCTCCTCCTCCTCCTCCTCCTCCTCCTCCTCCTCCTCTGCCTGCCTGCCTGCCTGCCACGTGACCACGGGAGGAAGGGGCTGCTGGCTCTTTGGATGAATGCGGAGCTGATGAGCCCCGAAAGGCCTTGACCCCTTTACAGGGGTGGGGGCCGTGGAGACTCCCCGGCCAGGCCAGGGGTCGGGCTGCAAAGGAAGGGGCTTTGCCGAGGCAGAAGGGACCTGCGGGGCAGAGGCTGCCTTGGCCAAGACAGGCCGGCCTGGGCGACCCACCTGCCCCTGCTGGGTCCCAAGAGGAAGCCTCCTCCTCCTCCTCCTCCTCCCAGGCTGAGATGGGTAAGGGGCGGCGGCGGGGGGGGGGAGGAAACAGGGCCGATTTAACCCCCTGCCCAGGTAGGCTCACCTGAGAGGCCTCTTTCAGTCCCAATGAGAAGAGGGGGTGAGCATTGAAGAGGGCTTCTCCCTCCACTGGGGAGGCGTTGGTCCTTCCCAGCCCCACCTGTTGGGGGTCACCACCACACCTGGACCAGGGCTCTCGGTGCCTGCCTTTGCCTTGGGTGGGCAGCCGCTGCCCTTCCACCTTCCCTTTGCCCCCCCCCTCCCCGCAGGTGTGTCTCCAAACGCCACCGCTTTGCTCCAGCCGCGCTGTACAAACCTTTTGGGGACAAAGCCGCCGGGACCCACAGCCTGTCCCAGTTCCAAGAGCTGCAGGAGAGCAACCGGGAGACGGACTCCTTGCGGGAGCTGGGCCTCTCGGAGGCTGAGATCCACCTCTGGAAGAATAGTGGCAACGCCTTGGCGGGGGGCAAGGTAGGAGGCCAGAAGGGGTGGGGGGAGCCCTCCTCTTCCTGCCCCACCTGATGGATGATGCCACTGGCAAGGTGGGAAGGAAGCAAGGGTGCTTGCTCAGGGAGCCTCTGCCTCGGGAGGTGGGGAGGCAGAGCTCGAGCCCTCCCGACACTGTCTGTTGTGGTTGGGGTTGTGGGTCACAGTCTCAGGCAGGAGAGTGCACTAAAGCGCAATGGGGCATTATCTGAGTGTCATTGCTCTCCTCCAGGCTCTTTGCTTGGAAGCACCACTAGCAGGCACCAGGGTAGAAGCAGCAGCAGCAGCCTTGGTCCTGGGTGGCCATTGTAGGTTCCTAAGGGCTCAGCCTCCTGCCCCATGGATGGAGGTCTGTTGTGAGCAGAGTTTTCAGCCCCATGGAGCAAGGAGCAGACGCCTCTCCATATCTCTCTCTCTCTCCATCTGGTTGTTTGTATTAAATTATTTGTAGCAGCTGCACAGCAAAGCGGGACAGGTTGGAACCATTCTTAAGCTTGAATGCAACTCTCCCAGTCGAATGCCACTCTCCCTTTTGTAGCCCAGCTAATAAACACACTTGGACTAGATACTCGAGAGAAAGAAAAATAGCATTGACTCACAAAATGAGGTCAGAAGATACTTGCGCTCAGGAGTCTTGATGAAGTTGGTTTAGAACAAAGTCAAGTCTTTCTTCCAGCCATGTGGAAGATAGAGGAGCTCAAAAGAGCGTATAGTAAAATCCCAACTTACGTAAAAAGTCTGTTCCATAGGCTTTTATGTACATCGGTTTTCTACGTAACTCGAAGCAAACCCATAGGAAAAATAATTTTTTAATGTAAATCAAAGCAAACCCATAGGGAAATGAATTTTAAAGCAAACCCTTAGGAAATTGCATTATGTAAATCGGGACATATACGTAAATCAGGACATGGCTTTAGCACAAAATCTTTACATACGTTGAATTTTACGTAACTCGAGGCGTACGTAAGTTAGGGTTTCACTGTATTTCCTTTTCAATGGCAGAAAAGCAAGAGAAAAGACCAGAGCAAAACAAAGGCCTTAAGACACTCAGATAGGGTCAGGTGATCCCTGAGGCAGGAAAGAACCTTTCTCATTGTAATTAGAGACTAACAATGCAAAAGAGCTTCCTTTGGGTCAGGCTAGCCTTTCCTGACTCTCTGGTCGCTGTGCATGCTGGGATTGCACTAAGAATACTCAATAGTAGGGGGGTGGGCTGAAGCAGTCAGGAGCCTCACCCCCCCCCTGGGGGGGGGTTGAAGGAGCCTGACAGTCCCCTATCTCCAGGGCTCGGGGCTTGGTGCAGCCCCTGAAGCCATGCAGGCCAGGATCCAAGCCATCCAGGCCAAGATTGCCGAGCGGCAACAGATCCTCTCTTTGCCCCAACGCTTTGCGGGCAGCAAGCAG
The DNA here is from genome assembly GCA_035047305.1 of Bradypodion pumilum. NCBI lineage: Eukaryota > Metazoa > Chordata > Lepidosauria > Squamata > Chamaeleonidae > Bradypodion > Bradypodion pumilum. Next base: position 259,019 of record JAWDJD010000011.1, on the reverse strand, counting down.
CTGAGCCGGCGCGAGATGGAGATTGAGAAGGCCCTCTTCCAGGGCACGGACCGCCACTCCTTCCTCAGGATGCTCTACCATCAAGGTGTGTGTGGGGGGGTTGGGGTTAGGAGGGGTTTCCTTGCTGAGCCCTTCTGGCCATGGGTTGGGTGTGGGGCTGCAGAGGGGTGGGAGGAAGCCTGACCCACTCTTGTGCTTCTCCTGAGGCTCAGAGGAGGCTGGGCCAATGGCAGCGCCCACCAAAGGTCCCTTGGCTCACCTGGAGACCCTATATCAAGACCTGCTCAAGCAGCCCTCCGCAGCCCCCCTGCGACCCCCACAGAACGAGGACCCTGACGCCACCTGTTCCAAGCCCCATGGCGGCCCTCCAGTGGCTGAGGACTCAGACCCAGGCTCAGGGGCCGTGACCGTGGCTGAGCCGGTGGACTTTGTGCCTGAGGAGGAGATTGTCCAGAACCGCCTGTCAGAGGATGCGATCCGAAGCATCCCTCGCTTTGCGTCTTACACCCCTGGGGAGCCGAGCGAGGTATTTCTTTTTAAAAAAAATATATTCCCCAAATCTCCCCATCCTTAAGAAAAGGGAGAGACGAGGACCAGGGGCTTCCCGTGGCTTCCCACGGTCCAAACTCCCCAGGGCTGCCCCTTCCCCAGCCGTGGCCTCTGATTGTGACTAATGGTCTCTTCTTTCTGATGGGGTGGAAATGGGTGTGTGTGTGTCCAGGTGCTGTACCTGAAGAACCTCAGCCGCCAGGTGACCATCCGGGACCTCCTGTCTGTGTTTGCCCGGTTCCAGGAGAAAGAGGGGGCCCAGATCCGGTTCCGCCTGCTGAGTGGCCGGATGCGGGCTCAGGCCTTCCTCACCTTCCCCAGTGAGTGCTTAAGGGCCTCTGCCTGGGTCTTCCCACCAGGCAGACGGAGGAGGAGGAGGAGGGCCAGCCATGGCCTTCCTGCGTTGGGTGGTGGTGGTGGTGGTGGTGGTGGTGGTGGTGGTGGTGGTGGTGGTGGTGGAAGAGGGTGAACAGGTGGGGCTTGAAAGGGCTTCATATGACCCTCTTTCGCCCTGGGCTTTCCTCCCTGCCTGGCCGCCCCTGAGCCTTGGTCTCTGCTTCGTTTCAGGCGTCGCAACCGCTGTGGCAGCGCTCCGGTTGGCCAATGGCTTCCACCTGCGGGGGAAACCGCTAGTCATTGAGTTTGGAAGGAACAAGAGCCAGGCGTCTGGATCCGACCCCGGGCCTGGGATCCCCCCTGGACCCTGAGGAGGAGGAGGAGCCCATGGCCCAGTGGGACTCTCTTTGGGGGGAACCAGAAGGGAAGGGGGCTGGGGGGCTTCCCTTTGCCCCTCAGGGTGGGGGGAATCCAGTTTGGAAGATTCCCCTCGGATGGCATTTGTGGCTGAACTGAACCTCTGTGTGCTGGGGGGGGGGGTTCCCACCATGTGGGTTTTGGAGGGAATGTCCTTGGAAGGGTGAGGGAACAGAAACTCCCCAGGGGGGAGGCGGTGGGGGGGTTGAGGGCACGGGAGGGGGGCCCTGGCCAGGCTGTGGGGCTGCAGGGTGGGCGGGTGTAACTCTGATTAAATAGGGTTCGTGCCAGTGCTTCTTTTCCAATTTCCTTTTTTAACTCCAGCCATTAAACTTCCCTTTGAGTCCAGCATCCTAATGAAGGGATTGCAGGGCGGTTGGGTTTCATTACAACTCTGCCTTGTGATGCTGCTCTCATTCTCTGAACCCTGAGTGTGTGTGTGTGTGTGTGAGAGAGAGAGAGAGAGAGAGAGCCCCCCACATATGTCCCTGATCCATTCATGGCCTCTATGGCGGGCAGGGGAGGGGGGAGGAGTTCTGCTCCTTGCCTTGTGGGGAGGTTCTGTGAGTGGACAATGAAGTTGCATCTCCTCCTCCCCCCCCCCCCCCGCTGGGCCTCCCTTGCCTCATGGGGGTGGGTGGGTGGGGCCACCTACTCTCCTTGGCTCTGTGTGCATGCATGCATGCACCCCCACAATCTACCAGCCACAACAACACATTTGCTGCCACTGCACATCTTTGTAGTGCCTGCTATGGGTTGGCAGCCCTTTCCTGTCCCCACTTGGCTCAGTCAGTGCAGCTGTGCCCCGCCCCCAACTGTGGCTCTTCAGGGCCACAGGGTCGACAGCTATGGGAAGGCAATCCATCCATCTGTCCGTCCATCCGTCCGTGCTCCTTGCCACTTCAGAGCACTGCCTGTCCCGAGACCAGCTGCGTCCAAGCTCTTTGCAAGCGGGACAGGTATGGATCCTGGCCCCTGACGAGGCTTAGCTTAGCACCGGGTGGCACTCTGCCCTCTTCTCCTCCCCCCTCCCTCTCTGGAGGAGGAAGAGGGTTCCTAAGTCCCCCTCCTTATCTCGGGGGTTGGGGAGCTGAGCAAACGATCAGCCATCGTCATTCCCAGCCCTGAACCGAATCCTCCTCCTCCTGCTTTAATCTAAATGACTTTATAGCCGGCAATCTTTGGCAATTTGACTTTCGTTCCGTCAAGGTAATGTTCACAACCAGTTCAAGGAATGTGCCAGAGATAGTCGTAATGGAGTGGTGCCAGTGGGTGGGGGGTGTTTTAGGGTCAGGTCCTTATCCAAGTGCCAGGGGTGGGGTCTGCCTCCTTCCGCCGGTGGCGGAGGCTTTCTCCCATGGAGTGCATTAAAGCCGGTGCTGCCCTTTCATGATCCGAGGCCTCCTCTCGGGTGCAGCCCCGGCCCTTTTGGCTGGCAGAGGAGGCTGGAGGTGGGCCGGTGGGGGGGGGGAGGAAAGAGCCGGGCAGAAGGCAGCTCTCGGGGTGCTTGGAGAAAGCAAAGCCCTGCTGCCAGTCTTGCCCAAGGGTTGCCAGTTGCTGTGTTGGCTTCCTGTGGGAGCTTTCCATGAAGAAGAGCCCAGGGAGCACCATCCATGTCTTTATGCTGATCTGCACCAGAGTCCCCAAAGACGGGCAGAATCCACAAAGCCCCATAGACATGAACAGGATTCTACCAAGGCATGGATCCTGTTCCCTGGGAAAGGGCAGGAGGGCTCTCTCTCTCTCTTCTCTCCCCCCCCCCCCCCACACACACACTCCTTGCAGTCAGGGTGGCTACTCCATTTGGGTGTGTTTCCTCTGCCATGCAGGCTATGCAGACATCTTTTTTTGGGGGGGGGGGTGAAATATTCCCTGGCCCCCAAAGCCGCCACACACACACACACACACCTTCAAAGCTCCCTCTGTTCTCCCCTCCTCCTGCCCAGGGGTTGCCGCCTTTTCCTCCTTCCCAGCTAGTCCAGCTAAGCCCACCCCGGCTGCTGCTTGACAAATAGTGACTATAAAGCTAAAGTACTTAGAACATCAAATGAGAAGGGAGGACTCACTTGAAAAGGCCTTGATGCTGGGAAAGGTGGAGGGCAAGAGAAGAAGGAGGCTAGATGGTATTGTGGACACAATGGGCACAGAGCTGGGTGGGCTGAGGAGGAGGGTGGAGGACAGAGGAGGGGCATGGAGGAAAATGATCCATGGGGTCGCAAAGGGTCGGAATCGACTGTGCGACTCAACAACAACAAATTTATTATATTATTTCTACCCTGCCCATCTAGGAGATTTTCTTACTCTGGGCACCTAAGAACAGAAAACTCACACATTAAAAAAACAGTCACGCCTATGAGAAGCAAAGTCAATCGGGAGGGCTTGGGGACTCGGAGGAAGGACGCCCGCCCGCCCGCCTGCCCAGGCCAAGGCATACGGAAACCCCAAAGCAGAAACCTCCACAGAGTGCCAGCATTGTTCTCTTTCTAGCTGGGGTTTATTGTGGTCCCTCTGCCCAGAGACAAATTGGAGAGGAGGGGAAGCCCTCTGAATCCAAAGAGGTCCCAAAGGTCACTGTGGGAACTGACCTCCCATCTGAAGTGCCCTGGGGCCAGTGGGCTGGGGGTGGTGAGAGCCAGGGTTGTGACTTCATCCCAGGGCTAACACGCACACGCACACACCCCGCAAGAAGGCACAAACTCCTCTTGGCCAGGCCGGGTCCAAGTGCTCAGGCCGGGCATCTCTGGTGCCCATTTGGCCCTGCCCAGGGTCAACATTTCCTCTGGCGTGCCAGCCTATGCCAACCCCCAAGAACCCAGTGATCCGCCGCCGCCACCACCACAAATGTCTGCATCTGCTTCCAAAGATACAGTGAGAACAGCTCCAACCCCCAGAGGATTTTCCCTGTCCTGGATCCCCCCTTGTTTCCCTATGTCTGCAGAGGAGGCAGCAGGTGCTTCATGGGCCTCACCGTTGGCTCCACGTTGAGGACTAGTGGCTTGATACCTTGGCGATATGGAGGATGTCTTGTTTTCCTCCAGGGGCATTTAAACTCTCGGGTCCAGAGAGAAAGATGGCCACCAGTCTGGACACTGCTCTCCTCATGGTGTCCTTGGTCCGTCCAGAGGCAAATGGAGGTTTGTCTGGCCTGTGGTGGCCCACGTGGGGGGAGGCCAGCAGGGCAGAAAGGAGCCCCCGCCCCCTTTACCCATCTTGTGCATGGAAGTGAGCCAAAGGGTCCCTGGGCACAAGATCCATCCATGGCAGCCCACCCTTCTTCCGCCGTTACACGTAGCCCGTCAGGTTGTAGGAGTTGAACTCGGTCTTGGCCTTTGGGGAAGGGTCAGCGGCCACCGCCACTGGGGGGCTCCTGCTGCCCACAGTCTGCATGCGGTAAGGGCTGTAGGCGGCCCCCGGCCGGTCCCGGGTGGGCCAGGAGGTGCAAAGGATGACGCCCCCCGCAATGGACATCAGGGCAGAGAGGGCGCCCAGGTAGAGGGCCTCCCCCAACTCAAACTTCATGCTGTTGGGCACGAGGGGGTTGTAAAAGTCCCGCAGCACCACGTGGATGTTCCAGGCCACGGGGATGAAGCAGAGGAGGCCCCCCAGGATGAAGGCCGCCCCGCCAGCCACGGCCACCTTGTCCTTGGCCGGAGAGTCCCGGGCAAAGACCGTGCACTTCATGCCCACCACGGAGACGGCCGAGGCCAGCAGGGAGACGGCCACGGAGGTGGACATGAGGGCCTGGGAGGCCTGGAGCTCGGCCGGCAGGTTGAGCAGGGAGCTGTAGATGTCGCACTGGGTCATGCCCGTGCTGTAGGTGGCACACTCCATCCAGAGGCCCTTGGAGAAGCCCACGGCCGTCACGATGCTGGAGCCGATGTAGGAGCTGGTCCGCCAGCCGGGCAGGAGGGTGGCGATCAGGGCGCAGGCCAAGCCCAGCAGCCCCAGCACGTAGCCCCCCAGTTGCAGGCCGACCGAGGCCATGCCCAAGCCCTGCTGCCCTCAAGGAGGGACTCCCTCCGTTGCTGCCACTGCCTCGCCTGCCACAGATCCTGCCTTGCCAGTCTGATGCCTCCTTGGCTCCCAGGGAGAGACCGGCTCTTCTTGGGCAACACAGCCACTGCCACTGCCACTACCACCTCCGTGGTCTTGATATCTCTCGATCTCTCGGTCTCTGTGTGTCCCGTCCCAGCCTTCTGCACTTTGTGTGGGTTGGGGGGAGGAAACGTTATCTAAGAGAGAGGAGAAGAGAGATCGGGCCAGGGTGGATTAATTATTGACCCATGGCTTCTGAAAAATGCCAGCCGCCCTTTGGCCCCCCCTTATCGAGAAGGAGAAGGAGAAGAAACATTTCTGGAAATCAGAAACACCTCCAGGAATAATAACTGGGGTGAGGAAGGGGAGGGAACACACACACACACACACACACACACGCGCGCACACACACACACACACACGACTCCAGTTCTTTTAACAATGCACAATAAAGAATGAAAGACAGAGGACAGGAAGGGATAGAGCCGTGATGGCCAACCTTGGCATGCCAGATGTTCTTGGACTTCAATTCCCAGAAGCCCATGTCATAACTCCTGCTGATCAGGGCTTCTGGGAATTGAAGTTAAAGAACAGCTGGAGTGCCAAGGTTGGCCATCACTGGGATAGAGGGAGGGGGGCTCTCTGGTGACCCCCTCTTTCCACTTTCACACTCCTGCCTGCCTCTGCCTGTGCCTTCTGAAGCCGGGTTCCTCCTCAGTCGCACCAGGGTCAGCCTATCTGGATTGGGGCCTCCTGCCTGGCCTCACCCTGCCCTCACCCTGCCCTGTCCTCCTTCCTTCCTTCCTTCCTTCAACCATGCAGGAGTTTTCTCTGCCTTTCTTTTTGGTCTCTAGTGATGAAGAAGCACCAGAGGCCAACCCCCCACCCCACCCCGGGTCCCTTGAAGAGCCCCCTTTGGAGGGCAGATGGGCTGGACCATTGGCCTCAATGGAAAGTGTCTGCCCCTTTTCCCCCAGGCTCTGTCTGTCCATCCGTCTGTCTCCCTGCCTTGCCTCCCCCACCTTCTATTTATCCTCCTGGCCCCCTCCCTACTCTTGGCAGGTTGTAGGGGAAGAGAGGGGCCGATCAGCCTTTCCAGGGGCCCAGCTAATCACCGGCACAAAGAGCTTTGGTAATGAGTCTGAAGGCTGCCCTCAGCCCACAAGGAAGGGGCCTGGGTGGAGGGGGGTGGAAGGGGGAGCCCACTTCCACCATCACCAGGGACCGCACAGAGGTGGGCTTGGGGCCCTTGGGATGTGCCATTTTACTCCCTCGGGCAACCTGGTGCTTGGCAGCCGGGGGAGGGGGGCGGTGTTGGCTCAGTGCTTGTCTCAAGGGAAGCCCAAGGGCAGAGGGGTCCAGGGCTGCCCTAAGCAGTGGAGAGCTGGCCCATTGGGCTACCAGGACATGGTCTGGGGCACCCCCTAGGCGGCCCCCAGTACCATGGTCCCCCCCCCCCCCGGGTGCCAATCCAAAGAGACAAGACGAGCTGCGATGCCCGGAATGATTGAGCAAATGAGCAGGGCTCTGTTTTCCCCTGCCTGCCTTCTCCTCCTTTGCCACCAAAGATAAGGTTACAAAAACAGGCCTGTTTATAGTGTATCCACTGTGGATTGGAGATTGCAATTTTGCCTTGTAAGCAAGAGATTGTTGGTTCAAATCCCCAGAGGGGAGCTGAAACTAGACGGCGAGTGGGAATGTATATATTTTGTTAGGGTTACCTGTTTCCTGTCCAGAGCCCTTTTAGAGGAGCCAGCACACCCCTAGCCCTAAAAGAGGCTTCCCTGGGGACAGGTGGGTCCTCTGGCCCTAGAGCAGATCCCACCCCCACCCCACCCCCAGGCCTTTCCCTTCCTAGACAGAGGCTGCTGGCTCTTTGGGAGGACCAGGAGGAGAAGCTGGAGGCAAAAGCATTCACGTCCTCCCATCCTCCCGCTCTCTTGCCACCAAGACGTCTTCTGCTTCCAGAGATGAAGGCTCAGTTCAGCCCGAGTTGGGTTGTTGGGGGGGGGGTCATCTGGGAGACCCCAGGGGCCATGGTGGGGAGGGGGCACTTACCAAGGGAGACCCTGGTTGCAGCCTCTGGGTGCCTCAGCCGGTGTTGATCAGACGTCCAGAGGGAGGGGGAGGGCTCGGTCCCTGCCAGGGCGAAGGATGGTCTGCTTTTTCACTGCCGCTTTGCCAAATCCATCTGTAAACCGCTGCCTGGGGCTGAGGCTTAGAAGACCAGCTCACAATGAAACCCTTTAAGGGCTAGAAGAGCTCAGGGAGCCACAAGGCCTCCCAATGGCCTGCTCCCCCCACCACCACCACCACCACAGAGGAGCCATGGGGCTGGCAGGAGGAGGAGGAGGAGGAGGAAGAAGAAACCACCTTCACTTGGGAGAACTGGCCAAGCTGCCTCTGACCTGCAAAGGTGACCCGACACCGCCGCCCCCCGCCCCCACCGCCGCCTTTAGGATCCATTCATGAATTTTCATTTCATTTCAAGTTTAATTTCTATACCGCTTTACTCACCCAGCGGGCAACTCAAAGCGGTGTACATAGTAACAATAAGATGGTACAATAATACAGGTAAACATAACACAATAAATCAACAATACAATAATAAAGCAATAATGTCATCAAATTACAAGATTACAAATCTGAAAAAACATAATATAAGTAAAGGGGAAAGAGCAAATAAGTTACACTAGAAGTCTCCACAATATGGCAATTTCTACAATGTTAAAGATACAAAATTGCAAAGTCTAACACAGATCCTGACACAATACAATTTATCATTTAATACCAACTGGTACCCTCAGCTACTACAAGTCTAATGAATGAGTTGGATGGGGAGGAGGACTCCCAAGGTAGCCAATTCACTCCAAATGAATTGATGTTTTTCCTGTTTGTATTCTGTCACACGCGCACACACACACACACACTCACACACTCTTTCACTTTCACACACTCTCTCACTCTTTGGTTTTTAAATTTTCTTTAAAAGTATTAAACACAAGGCAACTTGTGGCAACTAAGTCACAAAGGAAAAATCCAACAGAAACGACAGTGACAAAGTAACCATTTTCCTAATTGTATTCTTACCTCCTTTCTTCCCCTCCTTTCTCTCATATTCTTTGTGGTCCCTATGAATCCACATGAATGGGTTTATTGCATGTACACGCAGCAATCCCATTCATGTGGATTCACAGGGAACCACAAAGAAGAAGATACAGGTAAGCAACCTGTCATTCTAGAGCCCTGGTGGCACAGGGGTTAAACTGCTGCCCTGCAACCAGAAGGTTGTGAGTTCGATCCTGACCAGGGCTCAAGGATGACACAGTCTCTTCCATCTTTCCAAGATTGGTTGAATGACTCCCCAGCATGTTGGGGGCAAAGTGCTAATTAACTTGTGAACCACCAGAGAGGGAGGGCACTTCTATGGGGCAGGAGGGGGTATAGAAGTGTCATTTGCTAGGGCTACCCTTTGCCCTCTGCCTGATGCCAATCGTTCCTTTCCATCTCGTGCCAGCTGTTCTGTGGAGACCTTGGCTTTCTGACTGCCCCGAAAGCCTACCATTGATCTCAAGGAACCTGGTGGCCCTGTAAGTACTTCTCCCTCCCTACACCCCCCCCCCCTTTCATAGCAGCAGGAAACAGAGGCTGGGCTCAGGATGGTCACTCCAGGGTCCTGAGGTGAGCGTGAGAGGGAGCAAGCAAAGGGGGTGAGGGGAGGGCACTGGACACACACACACGCCCTGCTTTCTACCCAGGCACAAAGGGGGCTGCCGAACAAACACCTGACCCCAGTCTTTGGGTGAAAATGGGGGGCTGGCTGGCCTTTTGCTGCCCGGCAGGGCCTGGAAAGGAACACGGATGCTGCGCAGAGATGGGGAGTGGACTCAAAGCTGCCCTGCTTTTCTGGAGGATTGGTGGGCAGCCGTGCCAGGTCGACAGGCTGAAAGGGAGGCCTGTTCTGGAGCAGGCAGGGTGGCATTCCTCGAGGGGTTACTTAGAGGGGGCAGTGGGGGAGGCGGATTTGGCTGGCCTGCCAGACGCCAAGCTTGGGAGCTGATCCTCTGAGCAGCTGCAGCCCCAGGAGCAGAATGGCCAGAAGGGCCTGGGGTCAGCCTATGCACAGAAGGCCCCACCATGGCTGTGATGCCTTTCCTACCACCACCACCACCACCACCACCATCACCACCCGGCCCTCCTCCTGGCAAAGGTGTCTCCTGGTCGGGAAGGAAGGAGGCCCTTCCATGTTGCTGCTGCTGCTGGGCACTGGGCTTAAGAAGGTGGCATGGTGTGTCTGCGTGAGGCCTTTCTTCATTTGCCACCTATGCAGGTAAACCAGCAGGTGAGGCAGGGAGAGCCTGTGCCTGCCTTAGAGGTGACGCAGCAGTGCCCCATCCACTTCTTTTCTCCTATCACCACTGAGGGGCCTCTTGGGAAAGGCCATGCCAGGGCCAGGAGAGACAGGGAACACTAGGGCCGGGAAGCCATTTGCCTCCCAAGCGTACCAGCGGGCATTTTGCTCCTCTCTTGCCCAGCCAGGCCTCTTGTCTCTCTCCTCTCCGGCACCCACCATGGGGTGGGTGGGTGGGTGTCGCCTGAGGCCCTGCTTTCTCTCATGGGATGGTAGCCCTGAAGCTTCACCCTCTGCCCTGACCTTCCGCCTGGGACTACCCCAGGAGGGAAGCCAAGGCCTTTCCGGCTCTCTGCAGGGGTGGCTTCATGCCTACCTCAGGACGGCTGGGCTGTGCGGAGGCTGCTGAATGGTTTGGCCTCGGGGCCTGAGGGTACATTCTCACCACCACCTGCCACCCGGAGCCAGTAAAGAGCTGTATTTCGCCCACGGCTTGGCTTTGCACACACCGTGCCTTCTGCAGTCGGGCCATCCCGTCCTGTTCTGGCGAAGGAAGGAACCAGGATGTGCAGCCAAATGCCTCTCCTTTCTCTCCCACAGGCCTGGGCCAGGAGGGGCAGCAGGACAGGTGAGGAGGAGTTCCGGGGGCTCCTGCCATGGATGTCCTTCCAGCACCCTGTGAGGTGAGTACAGAGACCAGCCTCGTCCTCCCCTCATGTGGCCAGAGGTGGGGTGGGAGGTGGGGTTTCCCTTCTTGCATGAACCTCTTGACCCAAGCCGAAGAGGGCCTTAAGGGTCTGGCTCTGCCTTGGACCTCCAGCCAGCCAGGGCCCTGCCCTCTCTGCAGCCCCACTGCTTTGCCCCCATCCCACCTGCCTTCTCCCTAGAAGGGGCCCTTGAGACACTGAGCTGCACCCCCCCCCCCCCCAACCACCTCCTGCTCTGCTTCCACACCAGGCTCTGCTGGTCTCTTTCTCATCCCTTTGAGAACTTCCCGGTGCAAGCAATCATTGGCGTCTATGGGGGGAAGGGGTCCAGCTGTGACAGCATGGAGGAGGAGGAGGAGGAGGAAACGTGAGGGTGCTCTGAGTCCCTCACCTTGGAGGGGGGCTTCATGGACAGCCAGCTGGCACAGCCTTGCCTCAACTCAGCCTTCCACCCAAACCCATGGCTCCCCATGGCAGGCAGAGGTTCCTCTGTGTCACGGGGGGGGGGGGGGGAATGCCCATATGCTCTTGTTTCTGGACAGCCCCAGAAAGACTTTTGCCCACTGACCATGTGCCCCTCTGATGCCAGGGGTGGGCGAGGCCTGGACCCAATCCTACAAGGAAGGAGCCAGGAAGACTTTTCTTTTGCCACTATGAGGAGAGCGATGGAAGGGAGGGAGGTGTGGGTGCAGCAAAGCATTTGTGGGTTCTGGTGCCAACTTTGGGCAAGTGGGTGTCATTGTGAGGACACACTGAGCCTCCCGTGGGCATCATTCCAAATGCTGCAATGGAGCCATCGTGTGGTGGCTTGAGGGGGATACATGGTTGCCGAAATGCCTAGCTCAGCCCATGGCATCTCTGGCAAAGCTGAGGGCAGGGTGTGCACTTATTTATCTACTTGCAATTTCTTGCTTTCAAACTGCTAGGTTGGCAGAATTGGGACAAAGATGTGAACTCGCTCCGTCCTGCAGTCAAACTGCTGACCTCCCGCCATCCAGTCAGCGTCTTCTCAGCCACTTGAGCCAAAGGTGAGAAGGCCAATAAAATGAAACCTTAAAAATGCAAACATTCTCTGATGATGGATAAAGCTGGCAAGCCATCCAACATCGTTCTCTGGTTTGGATTTTATATGCGGTATGGCCTGAAAGGGGCTGGGTGGGCTTCACTTCTGACTTTTCCTGGCCTTTTAAAAAAACCTCCCGTGATTTGCATTGCTTGTTTAGTCCGCGCATGTTGGTGTGCTGTCCTGATAGCCTTTTAATGTGGGTGGAGGGAGGTGGGGGGTGTGTGTTATGAGATGGTCTTATTTGGTTTTAATAGTTTTAGATGGGGATTTTATTGATGTTTTTATGTGATGTTTTTATTAACTTTGTAAACCGCTTTGGGTCGCCCTTGGGCAAGGAAAGCGGTATAAAAATGCTGTAAATAAATAAATAAATAAAATTGCTATTTGTGCGTTTCAAGTCAGACCTAGGCTTTCAAATAAATACCTTTCCAGGTTTGGTTCTGACCACTTTGTTTAACCTAGGGGTGCCCACCCTACAGCCTGGGGCCTGGATCCGCCCCCGGGGCCATAGTGAACCACGTGACCGGCCCACGGCCCCCAAAAGTTTGGGTACCCCTGGTTTAACCAATCTTGCAACTGTTATTAACCACGTGGGACTCGATTGCGTCAAACTCAGATTCCTGCTCAACCAAGATACACAAGACACGGTCGTCTTCCCGCCTGGCTGGGATGCCTCTCTTGAGAGGGTTGGAGGACTCAATGCCCTCTTCTGGGGGTTGTTCCCTTCCGTCCATGGCCACCACTGGATGAGAGTCTCTCTCTCTCTCTCTCGGGCTCTCCAGACGCCCCGACTACAACCCACCCACCCCTTTCTCCTCCTCCTCCTCCTCACGTTCGCCCCCTCCATTGGTAGTGAAAACAGGTGGGGGGGAGGGAGGGAGGAGGGGGACCCTCCCCCCCAAAAAAAAAGTTCCTCTCGCAACGGAGCCTGATTGGGCAGAGACCCTCGAGTGAGCCCCGCCCTTTCGCGCCTGCGATTGGCCATGACGCGCGCTCCGGCCGCGCCCTCGGCTGCCCCGACGGGAGCCCCACCCCACCCCCACCCCGCTTCGCTTCCTTCGCGAAGAAAGAAGACTGGCCGGGGGGGGGAGGGGGGGACTACCCTGGAGGGCAAGGTGAGGGGCTCGGCCCGGGTCGGGGGGTGCCGTCAGGGGTGGTGGTGGTGTCCGGAGGTGGCATCGGGCGGGGCGGGCGCGAGAGGGGCGCCTCCTCGCGAGGAGAAGGGGCGTCCGCTGCTTAGGGGTCCGGCTCTGAGGATACTCCCGCCGCCGGCCCTCCCGAGGGTGTGGGGTGGGGTCTCCAGAGACGCTTCCTAGGAAGGGAGGCCGCCCCCTCTTGCGGTCTTTGCCGCCTGAGCCGAGGGTCTCCCTTCCTGGGCAAGGGCCCTCCCTGACGTCAGCATCTTCCGCTGCACCTCGCTGTTGCCATGGCAACCTCTGGTAGGGGGCAGGAGCTGCTCTACGGGGGTCTCTGGGCTGGGAAGTAGAAGGAGGGGGGTTCTCGACGAGAGGGCGGGGTCTCCCGGGGAGGGGGGCTTCCTTTAATCTGACCACACTCGGGATGGTGGTGCGGGGGGTCTCGACCAGGAAGATGCCCGTCGAGACTGGCGACCTCCCCCTCTCCGCCCCTCCCTCCGTCTGTCCTTCCTTTCCTGGGGCCATTTGCTTGGGGAGTGGAAAGGGGCAGAAAGGACTTCCGAGTCTCGGTTCCGCCGCGGCCGCCCCCGCCGCCGCCCCCTTGCGCTCCTCTCATTCCCACGCCGGCGGCGGCGGCGGAGGAGGAGGAGGAGGATTGCTCCGCCGCGCCGCCATCGCCGCCCGCGGGCAGACGTGCCAGGCGGCCGGCAAGGGCGAGAGGAGCCGCCCGGATGATGATCCCGAGCGCCCGCCCGAAGGAAGATGGAAGAAGGGCTTGGCGGCCTCCGGTGGCGCGGAGGGAGGGCCGGCCGGGAGATGCCGCGCTGGGAACGGGAGCCCGAGAAGATGGGGGGAGGGGGGAGGTGGCGCCCCCCGGCAGAGGGCAGGAGTCCGGGGAGGGGTGCGGGCGCCGTGTGGGCTGCTCTCCGGCGCTCCTCCTCCTGCCCCCCGCCCGCCCGCCCGCCAGCGGCTGACCGCTCTCTCTCTCCCTTGCCGACAGATGGGAAGATGCGCCTTCGAGTGAGGAAGTAAGATGGCAAGTGAGTAGTAGCTCTCCTTCCCCCACCCCCACCGTGAAGAATAAGGAAGGGGTGGGTGGGCGTCTATTGGGCAGATCCACAGGGGAAGATTCTGAGCAGGACCTGAACTGGAGGAGCCCCCCCCCTGCGCCCCACTTGCTGCCGGTCAGAGTCCAGCCCTTTGGGCAGGTCAAATGATCCTGGAAGCAGCAGGGACATGGAGCCGGTCAACGGTGCGACGGTCCGTTCAGTGGAATCAGCCAGAAGAAGCGTCAACTCCCCACTGCCCTCCTCCCCCCCCCTTTGCCAAAAGTGGGAGCGGTTAGTCTGAGCTTCCTTGGTAGCTTTTCTACATGATGGGTGGGGGAGGCGCCTCCCTCTCTCCCTCCCTCCACCTCTGGGTAAGAGGAGCCCCCACCCCCCACTCCAATTCTCATCCACCTCGAGAGAGGTTGGGGGTTGGGGGCTGGGGTTGTCCTGGCGTTTGCCTGCATCCTCCTCCTCCTCCTCTTCCTCTTCCTCCTCCTGCCGCTTTGTAGCCTTCCTGGCCGCCCAGAATGCCCACTCGCTGCTCAAGCGCTTCCCGCGTGCCAACGGCTTCCTGGAGGAGGTCCTGCAGGGGACCCTCGAGCGGGAGTGCGTGGAGGAGATCTGCAGCTACGAAGAGGTCAAGGAGGTCTTCGAGAACAAGGAGAGGACGGTAGGCAGGCCGGAACAAGGGCCGGTGGGTGGTGAGTGGGACGTAGGACCCCCCTGGACTACAGCACAGGTGGGGAGCTTTCCCCGCCATCCGCTCCGTCCGCAGCAGCGGAGTTACTGGTGAATGCCTGAAACTAGAGAGAGCGAGAGGAGGGCACTGAAAACAACGTCATCGCTGGCCATAAATAGAAAGAAGATTCGCTTCCGAAGGATGCAGGACGGGGGAGGCCTTGGAGGGCGGGCAGTGGTTGGTGGAGACTGTTGGGTAGGCTGAGGAATTTTGTTTAAAAGGGGGGGTGCGTTGGAGTGGAGTCATATAATCCAGGAGAGGAGGGAGAGGAGGAGGAGAGGATCTATGTTAGAGAGATACAAGAAGTAGAACAAGTAGCTAACAGCCCATAATAATGTGGGGTGGGGTGTGGGGGCCGGCCTGCGTTTCACCAAGCCTAGGCTACTTGCATTTCAGGCTTCAAGAATTGCCCAGCTTGCCCACCTGGGGAGTTCCAGCCAGGTCTTGGCTTTGCCTGGCTTCTCCTTGCTGGCCTGGGAGACCTTCCTTCGGCCAGGGCAGGGTTCCTGTGTGTGAGAGGGGGGTGGGGTGGGGGTGGGTCTTGCCTGGTAGGGTCTTCCTCATGGCCTCCCTTCTCTCTCTCTCTCCCTGGGCAGATGGAGTTCTGGAAAGGCTATGCCTACTCCATTAAGGACCCCACGGGCGGGGCAGGGCGCTCCAACGATGTTGTCTACGTGGTGATTCCCCTGCTGGGCGTGGCCCTTCTCCTCATCATCGCCCTCTTCATCCTATGGCGCTGCCAACTGCAGAAAGCGACCCGCCACCGGCCCTCCTATGCCCAGAGCCGCTACCTGGCCAGCCGGACCTGCCGCAGCCTGCCCAGGGTGATGGTCTACCGGGATACCTCCCGTGGCCAAAGCGACAGCCACTGCCCACGGGATACAAGTGGCGGCAGCAGCAGCAACAGAGGGGTCATCAATGAGGGCCGCCGAAGCGCAGGGCTGGCTAGCCTGGGAGGAGACAACACGCTTCAGCCCCCCACCCTCTCCAGACTGTCCAGTGCCACCCCTCCCCCTTCCTATGAGGAGGTGACCAGGCACCCTGAGAGCAGCAGGGAGGGAGGAGGAGGAGGTGGGGGCATCAGTGGCGGAAGCAGCAGCAACGAGGAGGGGAGCATCTCCTACAGCGAGCCACCCCCCAAGTACGAGGAGATTGTGGCTGCCGGCAAGTAGCCCAGTCACTGTGGCTGCAGCTGCTCTTCCCAAGACCCTGAGACTGAAGCTGCTGCCACCCTCTGAGAGACGCCTGAGCCTCCCCGATGATGTCCACCCAAGCCCCAGCATTGGGACATTTTCCTTGGGTCACTTTCCCCTCCCATTTGGCCAGAGATGCTGCATGGATGGACCCCCACCCAAGGGAGACCCTTCATTCTCTTAGAGAGCCTCCTGGGAGGGGGAGGGGACCCTTTGGTCTTTGGGGTGGGCTAGGAGTGGGGCATCTTCTGCCTGCTGATGGGATGAGGGAGGGGCCTCGGCTACTTGGCCATGGGGTGCAACCAGGGAGCCTTGGACTGGGCCTTCCATACCCCGGGGGCGGGGGAGAACCTGCACCCACCTGCTTGGTGGAGGATGAAAAGAAAGGAGCTACCGTGGGCAAACCTCCACAGCAGCCAAGGGCCTGGTTCATGGTGTGCGATGAGGAGCCATGGGGGCGGGGTGGGGGGGACACAAGTCCCAAGCCAAGGGAAGGGAAGGGCAGCTTCTGACTCACACTGCTCTCCACGTGCGCATGTTGTGGTGTCTCCTGCTGCCCTCTGTGTGCTGCTTTGCCCAAGGAGGGAGTCTCTTTGGCAATGCCTGTGACGCCATGCGCCCTCTGAGCACCTGGGCACCTCAACAGGATCCCAAACACCCCCTTCTGCTCTTCCGAAGGAAAGAGACACTCCCCCAGCCTCTCCCCCAGTCCTTCCTCTGGCTGGCTGGGGCATGCTCCCGGACGTACCTGTTGAACAGTCCCACACTGGACAGAGGTGTATGTGTCTGTGAGTGTGCGTGTGCTGAGAGAGAGAGAGAGAATGCCTACTCAGTGGGTCCCATGATGCCCCACAAGGGAACTTCCAATTCCCAGAAGCCTCAGTCAGTCCATTGGCTGATCAGTGCTTTGAGGGATTTACTGAGGCTTCTGGGAACTGGTCCCAAAACCAAAGTTTGGGAAACGCTGGCACACATTCTGACACACATGGAGAGAGCAAGACAGAAGGAGGAGGGACCCTCCTTTTCTCTGCTGGCTGCCTTGAATCCTTGGAAGGGGCTTTCCCCCTCCCCCCTTGTTTCGTCTGCGTATTATTCCTCTCTGTTGCTCCTTTCTTGTTGTTGCATCTTCCCGAGGCCCCTCCCTGCTACTCTCCAACCCATCTTCCACTCCCTTGGCTGGGCAGGGGCCGGGCACTTAAAAACAAGCAATCCTCACAGCTATGACCCTGCTAGAAAAGGTGGCTCTGGACCTCTGGATCTAAAGGAGACCCATCCAGTCACCAAGGAGTCTGGGGAGAAAGCAAGGAGCCCAAGGCCAAGAAACGCAGGCGGGCGTTGGGTCATACCCCATCTCTCCTTCCTGCCACTATGCCTGTTTCCCCAGGGAGAAATAAATGCTTTGTGGGTTGTTCCCCCCCCCCCATCTCGCTCCATCCTGCCCTGCCTGCACACACACACACACCTTGCCAGTTTGTGGGAGAGAACTTGCAAAGGCTCTGCTTGAGAAAGCGACACAAACACATACCCCATTCCAGCGGCCGGCCAACTGATGCCCATCCTACTGACATGAGCCTGCAGTGCTGACACACATGTGTGCGTACACACACACACACACTCTAATGTATCATCACTCATTCACTCCCTTGTGCGTGGGCAAACACACACACACTCCTTCTTAATAATGGTGCTAAGGCAAAGCTGGAGAGTATAATAGGAATAAGCATAACTGTGTTTCCATCAAGTCCATTCTGACTTTGGGCGACCCTTTCCAGGGTTTCCTCCTGTTGTGTATTTATCTCTGTGGTTCTGTTGTATTTATTTATACATTTTGTTTAAACCAAACCAAGCGGTCGTTGCACATGGGGGAGCTGGAGTCTTCCTTCTCTTATTTCACATTGTGCTGGAGAAGTCTGTGTTGCCAGAGTAGGAATGTTTAAGAGAAGCAACCCGGGATGAGATGGGGTGTTGGGTGGGGAATGGGCATTGCAGCCCAAGGCCAACCTACCAGCAGTGGTACACCCTCCTCTTCCTCCTTGCGGGTGGCCGGAGTCAGGCCTCAGTCTTGCAGCAAAAGGGGCCCCCTCAACCTGCCCAACCAGAGGGCCCAGCCCACAGGAGAGCCTGTATGGGGGAGGGTGGCCAGTGGTGGGTCATGGGCCGGCTATTACATTGGGGTCTTCTTGGCATCGCTTGCCTCCTGTTTTTGGGGGGGGCAGAGAGGGGGTCTTGGGGTTTGCTGCTCGCCTTCCTCCTCCTTCTCAAGGGTGAAGAATAGCATCACTCCGTGATCCGTCGGTCCTTCCTCCGAAGCCAGGAGCTGCTTCTCAATCATCCGTTCAGCCAGGAAGGAGACCCAGCAGAACCACCTTCGGAGGAGGGGAAGAACCGGACTGGCCTCTAGTCCCAGGGGGGTGGGGTGGGGGGGTGCGTGTCTTGTCTTCCCCCACCCCGTCCTCTCCGGAGACCCAGGGACATCCCGTGAAGAAAGGCGAGGGGGCATGCCAAGGCAGGGGGGCAGGAGGAGGAGTGCTAGAGACTCCACCCTCGTTGCCAGGCGGCCTCTCCGGACCTCCTCCAGCCTTGGGGGCCCCATCCATCGCTTCCCCCCACCCACCCCCATGGAGGCTGGAGGCGAACAGAAGAGTACACACACACACACACACACCCCAGAGACGCGCGGCGGGACAGAGGGGCCGCGTCCAGGGGGGAGGGGACATGCGGGGGACCGGTCAGGGGGCCGAAGAGCAGCTGGGCCACCTCGCACCTGGCGGGGGGGGGCAAGAAAAGACAGGCAGGAACCAACCGGTGGAGCTCCTCGATCCGCGCCCTCCCGGTCAGTCCCGGCCCGTCCTCGGAGCCCTCCCCCATTTCCGGGGACCGGGAGGGGGCGGGGCGGCCTCCTGCCCCTCCCCCGCTGGACGTCACGGGAGGCGGTCAGCGACTTGTGGCCTTGGCCGGAGCAGGTACGTCCCTCCCTCCCCACGGGCCTTGGCTTCGTCCTTCCCGGACCGGGACGGCGGACCTTCGGCTTCCCTCCGGAGTCGGCGGAGGTTTCCCTCCAGGGCTGCCCGCGGGACAGCCGGGAAAGCCGCCCCCCCCTTGGAGGCCAGAATCTCCCCCGCCCCCCCCCGCCGCCCCTGGTTTGGCATAGGCCTGAAGCGGACGGACGTGCCTCTGAGCATGAGCCGAGCGCTGAGCCTCTCTCTCTCCACCGGCAAGGAGCGAGCCCGACACAGTTTCTTTCGGTGCGCCTGCTGGGAGAAAGATTCTGACACACTGTTCCCCTCTCCACACGCACACACTCACACACGCACTCTCTCTAAAGGGCTCACGTGGGGCCGGGGCCAAGTGTCGCTCTCCCCACCGCTCTCCCGGGAACTTTCCCCCACGGGGCTGACCGGTTGCAGGCTGGCAAAGCCATTTCGTGAGCAAGGCGGCCTTTCTGTGGGCTGCTTCTGTTTTGACAGCTGGTCTGAGAAGCCACCTGTGGGTCTCTTTCTGCGTCACACCCCACAGTCACACCCCACCCCACACACCCCACCCAGTCAGAACCCAGCCGCCTCTTGGCGCCTTGAAGGCGAATCGCGGAGTTTATTCCAGGGTGACCTTTTGCACTTGGCCAGCTCCACATGTGTCCGAGGGCGAGTGGGGGGGGGGACCTTTTAATCTAGGGCAACTCTCCTCCCCCCCTTTCCCACAGGAGGGCTGGCAGGCCCTGGGCAGAAGAGGGCAGCGAGTCCGTGGTAGAAGCTGGAAGGTCCGGTCCATGGCCCGATGGAGGCACAGGTGGCTTTGAGGAGGAGACCCAGAGGGAGGCTTCTGGCCTAGGCCTGCCTTTGATGGAGAGAATCCCTCAGAGCTCTCTCAGACCTTTTTAAAATGGGAGGAGATGGGTTGGGTTTGTTTTGCACTCTGTGAGAGATCAGGCAAAGTAGGCAGATTCCTCCAGGGCCCCCCTGGGTGGAAGCGGCAGAGTCTCCTCTCTCTCTCTCTCTCTCCTGCCTCTCTTTCGCACTGATGGAGGAGCCCCGGGGGCAATTTGCACTCTGAAAAGCAGGGGGGAAAGGGGCTAAGTGGCCTTTTTTCAACTCTTAAAAGCTACAAAGCTGCTTCCTGGCAGTTCCAGATCCAGTGGATTGCAGAAAGGGGGGGCGAGGGGGAGGAGGAAGTGTCCTTGGAAAGGAAGGAATGGCAGCCTTGCTGGGCCAAAGGAAAGGCGGGCACTCTGTGAATTGTCAAGAAGGGGAGTGTAAATACATTCTTGGAATAAGATTGTTCTAGAGGGAGGAATTGAGTGGGGAAGAGAAAGAGTTTTCCCCCTTCCCACCCCCAAACTGATCTTAGGGAGAATTCTTCATTTTTCACAGAAAAACCAGAAAGGAGAGAAGGTTGTGTTTTGGGCCTGGATCTTTTCTGTCTAAACCAATGACCCACAAACTGCCTCCTCCTAGAGCTCTCAAGTGTTGCAATTAATTCTGTGGCTCTTCTGGTGGGTAAAAAGGGTGCATTCTCTTCACCCTCTCCTTCTCTGAGCAGGAAGGTGGCAGCTTTGGCTCTCCTCTACCACAAGCCCATCATCCCCTGCCCTGTGTCGAATGTGGACCATGTGGAACACCCCCCTGGACAGGCTCTCCTCCTGTGACCTGAGCTTCACAGAAAACATTAGCCAGCGCATGCAGGTTCCCAACCGGCTGGTGGTGGCCGACCGTGGCCTTTGTGCACCAGAGGAGCACAAGTCACAGAAAGAGGAGGACCCTCCCCCATCCTTCTGGATGCAGATCCCTGAAGAACGGATCTTCCTCCTCTCAGGTAAAGCTGTGTGTGAGAGAAGAGTGTGAGAGAAGAGTCACGTGGGCCACAGGAGTTGTGGCAAGCCCTGCCCTCCTGGCCTTTCCTGTTGGGGCCCCTTTGAGAGGGATGCTAAGCTAGGGGGGTCTGCTCAAAGGCCCACTGTGGGGTGGGGCAGGGGGAGCCCACAGACCCCTTGGCCTCTTGGAGGTTGGCATGCATGGGTTCTGAGTGAGGCTCTCACTGGGTCTGCATAAGCACTTGGTGGCCTTCTCTGGGACAGGCCAGTTCTCAGCCCCTCTTTCATCCTCCCTTTCTCCCTAGAGATGGCAGGGGTGGCCTCCAGGTCCCTCTTGGGTGAGCAGCAGGGGTGGCCCCACAGCCCTGGAGGGATGGACGAACCTCTTCCAGAGCCCTTTGCCCCAGCTGCAGTTCACGGAGAGCTCCCGGTCCTAAGCTTTGTCTCCCAGGAAGAAATCCAGAAATGCAAACACCAGGTACTGAGTTTGAGGCAGAGGGGCAGGGGTGGGGGTGTGAGTGAGGTTATGGGGTAACTTATTCTCCTTAAGGGCCCGCTAGGTGAAGGAGGCTGCTGGGGGTGGGGGTGGGACTGGTTCCACCCCCAGGGGCTGCATTGCCTGGTCCTTTGCAGCATCTGGTCCTTTGCCAGCCTCATCTTCCATCGTGGGCCTCTGTGCCAAGCCTCCGTGGGGCAACTGAATTCTCTCAGTGTGGAGCCCCCATGGAGGCAAGAAAACCATGAGGATGTGTGGGAGGTGACCGCCATGGCCTCTTGCTCCCCACAGGTCCCTCACAGCAGAGTCCGGAAGGCAAGGACATTCCTGATGGCAAAGGAGATTCCTCAGCCAGCTCCGGATGTTTCCAGGCTAAGACAGCACTGGTAAGCAGGAGCGACGGCGGTGGCGGCCCAGTGCAGGGGGTGTCCAAGTCCTGGCTGAGAATCCTGCCCAGGCCCACTAGAGGGCACCAGCGGGAGCCATGGGCAGTGGAGGTTGGGCCCAGCCATTCCCTGTCAGGTTCCCCAAATGGGCTCCTTTTCATCCCTCCACCCAACTCAGGCAGCCAAGATAGCCTGGATGCTCCAGGATGGCTCATCTTTTAGACCTTGGTGGCACCTTCTGGGCCAGGAGGAGGAGGGTGTGTGCAAGCAGCGTGCACATGCAAAGTGCCTCTGAGGTCACTTCCAGCTGGGGGATATGATCCCTTCAACTTGACATGACCCAAAAGTGGGGATCCCGTGGGTATTCCCCATGTATTCCCCATGAAGACTGACTCCCCCAGAGTTTGCAACCCCACTGGGAAAGGAATGTTTCTCTGATCTTTTAAAGGCAGGCTTCTTCACCAAGTCCTCCTCCTCTCCCTAGCCTTGGCACTGGCTACCCGTCCCTTTCTGTATCAGGTACAAGGTGTTAGTGCTAACTTTTAAAGCCCTGAATGGTTTTGGACCTTCTTACCTTGCGGAACATCTTGCTCTCAGGACAGTAGCCCACCTTACTTGCTCCTCATGTCAGCACAGCTTCAGGTGCCGATGCCAAGACTGGCTAGAAAGACCTTGACAAGGAAAAGGGCCTTCTTGGTGGCAGCACCAATGCTGTGGAAGGCCATTCCAGCTGAGCTATGCCAGGCTCCATCCCTGCAGTCTTGAAAAAAAAAAAACTAAAAACACTGCTCTTTGAGGAGGCCTTTGGGAATGGGCTGCCTATTTCTGGTTGCTAGAAATGCTGCCCGGCTCCTTTTCATCCTAAATAGGTTGCATTTTCAGGGTCCTGGATTGCAGAACTTTCTGATTATTGTAATGTTTGGTGATGATTTTATTGGGAGTTTTATTGTGTGTAAATAAATAAATAAATAAATAAATAAATAAATAAATGAATGAATAAATGAATGAATGAATGAATGAATGAATGAATGAATGAATGAATGAATAAATAAATAAATAAATAAATGAATAAATGAATGAATGAATGAATGAATGAATGAATGAATGAATGAATGAATGAATGAATGAATGAATATGCCTTCTGGCTGCCGTTCCTCCCCCAGGGGCTGAGAGAGTAAGGGTGGCAGTAGGAGGCAGGCCAAGGTGGTGGTGGTGGTGGTGGGGAAATCTGACCATGTCTGTGCACCTTCCAGGCTGGAGTCAGGCAAGCCCCCTGCCTCTTGGAGCCCAGCAGAACCCTCACCACCGTTCCCCCCACCCACCCAGTGCCCTCCCTTCCTTCCCAAGGGCAGGATCTACTCCTTCCAGAATGTCCTTCAGGCTCTGCATTTCCTGGGGCGTCACCTTTTCCAGATCTTCTGGCAACCTGGCTACCCAGGCCAGCTCAGGTGATCTTCTCCAGCTTTGCTCAGGCTTTGCAACCTGCATTTTTTCCCTACCTGGGATCATGTGTGGATGTTGGTGTGCCTGCTTAATGCAGCCATGACTCAGTCTGGCGGTGGCAATGGGCACTTTCTGCTGCTCTGGGTTTTCTGCCTGGGCATGGGTGTTCAGACCCTTCTGCCCTGGGGCTGCCAAAAGAACTAACCTTGCTCTGCTTTTCCCCTTCAGTGCCCAGGAGACCAGAAGATCCCTGGAGGAGTTTGGCATGATGGACATGCAAGCCATGAGGAAGCAGGTAGGAGGGCTGTCCTTCCTCTTTCCAGGCTTCCTCCCAGCCCTTGTGGAAAGAGAAAGAGAGTTACTGGGGGTGGGGGCTCTTTGGGGTCTGCAGAACTCCGGCTTTGCTCAGGGTGGGGCTCTGTACACACAACCTCCTCCCTCCCAGCCACTGTTTCCTTTCCCAAAATGCAGCTGATTCGGATCTCAGGCCGCCTCCGGGCCTTGGAAGCCGCCCAAGGCATGGCTTGGCACCATCAGGAACTGTTCTCCTACTCCATCCTGGTCTCTGCCTGCCTCTTCAACCTGTGGCTCTGGCTACGGCGGTGACCTCTTCTAAGCGCTCTCTCTGGGGCCAGGTGGGGAAAGGTCTGGCAGGGCTCCTAACCATGCAGGCACCAGTGTGTGCTTCTTAGGCTTTACTGCCCCCATCGCCCACCCTAGTCTGGGGGCCCTGGGATGTGACAGGGGAGGCTTTTCTCACTTGCAATGAAAAAAACAGGAGGGTGAAATGCCGAGAGGGAGGGAGACTCATGGCAGAAAGGAGGGCAACGTGAGCCAGGCCAGATGGAGTTGAAGGCGCTCCGGGGACATCATGGGACCCAAAGGGCATTGGGTGGCTCTGTAGGCGTGGACCCCCATTCACTTGTATGGCTTACTAGGAAATTACTAGTGTGTGCCACGTAGCTAGGATTCAGGCATCTGATAGGGAGAAGGGATGCCTTTGGAATGACTTCGAGACCCTGTTGTCTGAGACACAACAAGATAGTCTGGGACAACAAGAACATAGCTTGTGTGTTTGTGTGTGTGTGTGTTCCTGGTGCATTCATGAGCCCACCGGTGACATCAGGTAGGGGTGGCAAGTTGCTTCCCCTCTGGCTGGACTCAGGAGCTGTGGAGCTCCCTGGCCAGTCAAGGGTTTCTTTGGCAATATCTTTGGGAAGCAAAAGCTCCAGAGACTGAGGGTGGCTTCTCTTTGGGGGTGGGGGGTGGGGGGGCAGAACTGAGCAGAGCAGCCTCCAAGAAGCTCACACTCAGTAAGCCTTGGATCTCTGCAGAGGCTCCCATCATGGGTCCTTCTGGGCATGTGGCTTCCTTCAGCTCCACCTGAGCTGCTTCAGTAATACAAGAGGACTCCTAAGTTGTAATTAAATGTCTGCTGAACCAAACAGCCTCTGTGTGTGATGGTGGTGGTGTCAGTGGTGGGGAGAGAATGGCAGAAATGGACCAAAAAAGGCCAAAGGGGAGGGCCGGGGAGGGCCATTTCTCTTGCTGCTCGGCACTGCCTTCCACTTCAGTCACTTCGAAAAACGAAATGGAGAGACTCGTTTTACTTCAGGTTCCTGTTTCACTCATTAAGACTCCATTAGTTTGAGAGAGAAAATATGTAATGCATCACCTTTTTTCTCAGTTGGCTAAGGTTTCTTTAAAACTGTAAACAGTCTTCGATTCAATGAGAAATGCAATCTGTCAAGAAGAAGAAAATAAGGTATGGTCCCTGCAGGAAAGATAAGGTCCCAAGAGTGTGAATTTGGATTTAAGCATGAGGAGCCTAAGTTCAGGTGTATGTTAGACCTTGGGGGGGGGGGCGGAGACCTGGCCACCTCCTTCCACTGGATGGGCTGGTGAAGGAAGGAAGAGTTTTCTTGCCCAGTAAGCGGGTGCTTTATTTAAATCCCAGCTCCAGCGTCTTCTCAGGGTATGTTCAGCAAAAGCTGTCCAGGCCCAATGAAAGGAGTGGGGCTGAGAGTGGGTGTGGGGGGAGACTTTAGGGTGCATGTGAGACTAAGCCTCTCTTTTGCTTTGTCTCCATGTTTGCTATCAACCTATTGCAGCTGGCTAGGGAGGACCACTTCACACCTGTTGCTAGGGGAATGTTTGATGCTGATGCTGTTGCTATGGCAATCGTGAGACAGATGAAAGCTCCTGGGAGAAGATGGGGAGGGGAGAGAAAAAGGGATGGAGGGGGGGCAAAAGAAGGCCATGGAGGGCAAGGGAGGGAGAGAGGACATTCTGCTCACATATCCTCCAGATACATGTGATCTGGCCAGTTCAGTTTGCCTCCCTTTGGCCTTCTTCTGAATGCCATAGTTTATCTTTTATCTTCAATTAGGTCCAAGCCTGAGAGGTGGAGGAGGGAAGAAGGCCTCTCCATAGCCAGATGGTTTGTCTCTCGTTTCTGAAAGCAGCGGTTGGGTGGAGGATTTGAACGAAAGGGCCCAAGAGGATGTTTATTTACCAAATGCCACCCACCTGCTCACCTTCAGGTGAGAGTCTGTGGTAGCGGCAACCGCCGTGGCAGTGCCAGGGTGCCGGTGGCGGCAGCAGCAACCAGGGACCTCCGATCAAGGAAGTCTGGAAGCCACAAGGTGGTGCTGTGGGCCGTGGAAAGAACCCACTGGCCCGCCTGGCTTTCCCCGGAGGGACAGAGCTGCTGAGCAGATGGTCAGGCCAGCCATGGGTCCAGCCCCACACAGGGACTCAAGAGCCGCCATCCTCTGGGCAAGCAAAGACCAACAGCCTAGAGGGCACACATGTTTTTGGGGGGGAGGGATATACCTGTTCTTTCCTCCCTTTTTATCCCTACCTGGGGCTGAAGGTGGATCTCACCCCATGCAAAGGTCAGCCCCGAAATGTCACAGAGCTGAAGTTGCACCCCTTTCAGATGCGGAGGGAAGGGACTTCTAGCAACACAGCATTTACACTTATTACTATTTTAAAATAAACAGTTTCCTTAGAAGAAATGTTTCTTGGTTGCAAACAAGATGGGGCTTCTGAAAGGGCCCAATCCTGCCAACGGGGTTGCCCCACTGGCCTTATTTCTGCCTAGGCCATCCTCACCCCACCCCACCCCTTATGAGACACACCCCCCCCCCCGGGGGACAGCCTTTGCCCCCTTCCCTCCCTGCCCAAGCACTCCCGGGAACCACTGCTGGCAGGATCACCGTCTGACTCACCCACCACAAAGGGAGCGGGTGGCTAGAATTGGGCATCTCGCCTGGCAAGGGCATCTCCATGGCTCAGGGAGAAGAGAAGGGGCAGCAGGTGTGGAGGGCTTCTGGCCCGCCCGAGGAGTGGGCCAGTCTCTGGGATCTCTTTGCAGCCAGCAAGTCCGAGGGCGAGTCCAGATATCGGGAGGGGAGCCGCCGCCCCCCCCCGCCCCCCAGGTCTTGCCCCATCCTTGGGCGGCCCGGCTTCAGCACCCTGGACAGCGGCAGAAGGAGCAGCGGGGAGCAATGAGGCCGGAGAGAAGGGGCGGCGGGGGGGGGGGGGAGGGGGGCAGGAGCCAAGCGGGTTGGAAGGGGAAGGGGAGGAATCGGTGCCGGATTTTTAAGCCAGTGTGAGGCCTGTAGCCAATTGTGTGTCAAGAGGCCCTTGCTTAGATTTAGGATGCCTATGAAATAGAACACCATTGCCTGACACGCCGGCTGCCCCTCTGTCGATGGACCTCTCCGTGGGCTGTACTAGAAGTCCTGCTCTGGGGATTCCAGAGGGGGAAGGGTGGCCAATTTTGGACCACACCGGACAGGGGTGATGGGAGTCCTAGTCCTTCAGCTTGTGGGGGACGACAGCCCTCCAGACCAGCCCTCCTTACTGAACAAGGGGTGTGTTTTCCCTTTGAGAGCCTCAGGAAGAAGCTCCTCCTGTTTCCGAAATAGCACTGGGGGCTTTCCATGCACAGCCTTCCTTGTTAGGTCATTCTCTAGGGAACTGGGCAGAGAGGGTGTGGCGTTACTGCAAGCTTTGGCTACTGAAAGGCAGGGCAGGGGTGTCCAGCCAAAGCCCCTCTGTCCAGCTTAGTTCATCCTGTGCAAAGATCCAGCCTTTGCTTCTCTACGGAGTGTGGGTCATCGTCGCCCCCCCCATCCTATTGTCTGTTTCAAACACGTGGGCCAAGTTTCCCCCTAGTCCTGGTTCCCCCTGCCCAGCTTGGGGTGGGGGTCCTCACACGTCCACCCTGTACTCCCCATGAATGCCTCTCTCTGTCTTGCCTTCAAAGAGGCTTGCAAGATTTAATTAGCTAATATGTACACAACAGTCTGAAATCCTTGGATGAAAAGACCTCTTGTAGCCATGCAAATGATTATTAGAGCTAAATAGTCTGTGTAAAGAGCAGCTGCTTCCTGGAGGAGCGGCTGAGAGACATTCCGAAGCCTGAAGCGGATCCTTTTAGAATAAATATACTGTAATTGATAAATACATCCAGTCAGTAACCTGAAAAAGGAGGAGGAGAGTGTAAATGGAATCATTATGCAAAGATGCAGGGATGGCTAATACACGTGTGTGTGTGTGTGTGCATGTGTGTGCGTGCATACACGTGTGTGTGCATAGCTCTGTGTCCTATGGATACACATGCATGCTCACTGTACCGTCTCCCCTGGGTGCCTCCAATTGTAATAAAAAGTAACACAATTAGTGCATAGAATGCTTATTAGCAGCCCGCTCATTATGGGGAGGGATCTAGGCAATTCTAAATTGCCTCACAGCACCTTCTTAGCTGAAATCCATTTTGAAGAGTCCCTTTGCCTGGCCTGGTTATTGTAGTAGATCAGCTCCATGTTGCCTTCCACAAGAGAGCAGGGAAGCCAGTTCTGTGGGGCAGGGGTAAGGGGGTTTTCTTACACTGTCTCTCTAGGCAAAGGAGGGGGGTCCTTTTGATGGGACTGAAAGCATGACCCCCATATTGAGTGGGAAGCACTCTGAATAAAAGATCTCCCTTGCAGGACCAGACAGACTTCATGTAGACATCATTTGGATTCCTGCACTGAGCAAGGATGGGTTGGACTGGATGGCCTCATGGGCCTCTTTCCAGCTCAGTCGGCCTATGATTCTGGGTCAGCATTCTGCCTCCCACAGGGGAGGAGCACAACTGTGGCATGCAGGTGAGGACCTCCACCCTTTATTCTGAGGGACCCCCACAGCTAGTATCCAAAGGTTGCCATCTGCTGCTAGTGGATGCTTCCATTCATCATGGTTACGTGCCATGTACGTGTCTTGCATGGGTATAGAGGGTGCACAAAATGCTCGGTGAACCTATGAGTTGGGTTCATTAAGGAATAGCAGGTGTGGGTGTTATTTGTGGAATTATGTAGAGAGAAAGTGGAGACAGGGGTATTTTCTTTGTGTTCTCCTAATAGCAGGACTCAAAAGTGATTCAGCAATGAGAGTTAAAGCAAGCATTTCCACAAAGCAGCATCAGCCACCCAGGATGGCAAACAAAGACCTGCTAGGAAGCCATAATGGGTTACATCCAAACTGTCCCAGTTGGACCTAAACACCCTAGATTCCCTCCCCATCCCATCACTGTATCCTGGTGGTCTTCCGTTTGGATGCCACAAGGAACACTGGTTTTTAGACTAAAAACATCCACAGTGTCCAACCCTCCCAACCCAATCCCTTTGCTATGCGCACACACGTCTCTTTCAAAGGCATTGACTTCCCAGTTCAGGAGCTCCAAGGGGAAAGGTCCCCTCAACCCCAAGCAGCAGGAAATGGAGAGCCCAGCCTAGCTCCGAGGCCAGGGGTGCTCAAACTACGGCCTGAGGGCTGGATCCAGCCACCAATACCAATTCATTCGGCCCATGCTGCCCTTGTCACTCCTGGAAGTGGAAGTAAAACATGCCTATACGGGCACATTTTACTTCCACTTCTGGGAGCGATGAGGGCAGTGTGGGCCAGATGAATTGACGTCAGGAGCTGGATCCAGCCCTCAGGCCATAGTTTGGGCAACCCTGGTTTAAGCAGAGAAAATGGCAGATTAAAATCTATCTCATCCTGTTGCCAAACAGATTGCAAAGCGCGTTTTACTTCCAGTTATGGTGGGAGGAACCACGTGACCAGCCCGCTGAACCACGTGACCAGCCCGTGGCCTGAACAGTTTGTGCACCCCTGCCCTAGGCAGTGTTCCCATGAGAAGTGAACCCTTGGCCAGGCAACACAGCTTGGGTGGAGACCACCCTTGGTCACCACAAAAGGATTGAGCCCTTGCTTGCTCCTGGCCCCGTGGCTCTGGGAAGCTGCTGTGAGTGGCCTAGCCGGTCCCTGCCATGGCACCAGTTTCAATTTCAGCCCGTGGCAGCAAGACTCTCTGTGTAGTTGCCCTCCTCCTCCTCCTCCTCCTCCTCCTCCTCCTGCACACGCTTATTCTGCCAATGCAGCTTTCTTCCAAGGGAAGATCAGAGGGCCTTGTCGGTTGAAGAACAAAAGATGACAGCTGAGAGTTCACTTTTTGCTGCCCAGGGCAGAGAAAGGAAAATAAAACATTGAGCTTGCAGTTGGAAGTGACCTCGGCTGAGACAATATTTGGGGAGCCTTCCAGCCCCCTCCAGGAAGGATGGCTCCTTTGGCTGCCAAGACATCTAGCCTACACACACACACACACACACACACGTGCGCGCACACACACATGCATGCACGCGCGCACACCCACACACCCTTTCCCTGAAATAGAGGCTGGGTGCAGGAATGTGGGCGAAGCTGCATGTTGGTTTTGACAAGTCAGTGTCTCTCCATCTATTTATCCAGGAGTTGTTATTTAAAGCAAGTTCTTGTTAAAAACTCCTCCTACCCACCAGGTGTCTCAAAGGCGTTGGGAAGAAACAAATGAAGACATTGTGCAAAAGCAGATTTTAAGGCAAATTTAAGAGGCACATTTTAAAACCAGAGGCCTTTTGGAGTGCCTTCCCTTGGCTGCAGACTTAACTTACCTAGGGGAGGAATATGTATTTATATATAGCAATAGCAATTACTGTACACTTATATATCACCTCATAGTGCTTAATGCACTCTCTGGGCAGTTTACAAGTTAATTAGCATTTTGTTTACTATTATTCTTGACTCTGCAAGCATGATTATGTTGTGATTCACCCAGAGAGACTATGCAGTATGAGGCAGCAGAGAGAGAAAGAAAGAAAGAAACATTTTACAAGTTTGCCTTGTGATTTCTGGGCATGAAGTTCTGTCTTTGAAGAACAGCTGTGATAAATCCAGGCTCTGCATTTTTGATGGTCTCATCTTAATGTTTCCTCATTCTAGTCAATCCAACAGTATTTATTCTCTCTTTGTTTAAGAAGGAAGACATTCCAAAGGTTGGATTTTTTTTTTGCAGGTTACTCCCCTGAAATGTAGGAAATCCCTAACCCACCTCTCTGTCTCATATTCACTGCATGTGAGAAAATCATCCATTCAATGGCTCTGAAACCATTTTGTATCTGAGCTCTTGTCCACCTCCACCACTTAGATATTTCTTACACATCTGCTTTTCCATGGAAGAAGAAAGGAGCAGCACATCTGGGGAGAAAGAAAGCAAAAGATTGGCCAAGACACCCGACCAGGGCTTCTGATCCCTGAGGGTCAAGGTTCTGTTTTGACATTCTCTTTGGAATTCAGATATACACAAATTAGCCGCAAGTTAATGAGAATTATTATGGGAATTACCTCCGTCCCTGATTGCTTCCTAATGAGTGTACGGTTACATTCTGTAGCGAAGAACTCCCTCTTTCTTGTTGCCTGTGTGGAGAGGAATTAAATTAACAGCCAGCTCAGCTTACAGCTCAAAGTAGCTCTAAACAGAGCCGACCCTTTTGGCAACGCCAGCATGGCAAACTCCACAGTAGAGACAAATGGCAGCAGGCCACTATCTTCTCCACTCAGGTACGATGTTTTTTCTCAGGGGTGTGCTGGGCACCTTGGGAGGGCAGTGGACAGGAAGTGATGGGGCACCCATTGGGGGGCTTGGGTGGGGGGAGAGAAATCCCATACATTCCCATTACCTCTACCTGCATCAGGGGGGCGCCAGTCACTGGGACGCACCGGGATGAGTCCCTGTTTCCCTGTGGGGCAGCACACCACTGTTATTCTATTCTATTTTTAATTATATATTATATATTTAAAAAGCCTTGTCTCATGTTGTGTCTATGCAGACAAGTTTGGTTTTATGGAGGTTGCTCTCCTATTTTGCTCACTTTCACAGCCTTGAACTGGGCAGGATATGAACCAGGGACCAAGTGGCACCCAGGGGGAAAAGCCCCTACAAATGATCTGCACTAAGAGTCTCTGTGCAGCTGAAATGACAGTGTGGCCCCAAGGCATGTATCTCCCATCTTGCACCCCTGGGTGTCGTTGGCCTTTGCCTTCCAGAAGCCACAGGCAGGCAGGCAGGCAGGCAAGCAGCAGGGCTGCCAGTCAGGAATCCTGGCCTGTGAATCATGAGAGCCTTGAAGCATCTTCTCAAGGGTTTTGCACAGAAAATATTTTTCCTTTCCTGTTCACTTTATGTCAATGCATTCGTATTGTTGAATCTGGGTTGGATACACATGTTCAAAGTATTTCGCCAACTGGTCACAGTCTGTACTTTGAGACTCGCTCACACTCGCTCCATGGAAGTGATGGCATAGCAGTGTTAATAAACTACAGGAAGGCTCTGAGTCCTCACCTGCCTTCTTGCCCTCTGAACCCCACCTCTGCTGAAGACCCAATGCACTCACCACAGGGCTGTAAGTGTCTGAAGAAGCAACCTGTGTCCCATGCAAGCTCACACTGAAATGGCTTTGCTCCTCTTGCGGGTAACCAAAGCACCTGCCACTCATCTGTTTTAAAGGCTGCTAAAACAGAGTCAGTCACTCAGCTTCCTCCCTGGGAGACCTGGTTCCTGGTGCTTCCCCTCAGCAGGGACTGGAGACTTTGGTTATTTGGTTCACCTCATTTCTGAGGCTGGGAATGCTAGTGTGTGGTGCTAGTAATATTATTCAAACACTTTCTTCATAGAAGTAATAAAATATGCAGGAAACAAAATTTAGATTTCTCTTTTTTAAAATGGCATATCTATACTATAATAACAGGGGTGACCAAACTTTTTGGGCCATGTGGTTCAGAGGGCTGGTCACGTGGTTCAGTGGGTTGGCCATGTGGTTCCTCCCACCAGAAGTGGAAGTAAAACATGCCTTGCAATCTGTTCTGCAACAGGATGAGATAGATTTTAAGCTGTCATTTTCTCTGTTTAACCAGGGGTGCCCAAACTATGGCCCACAGGCCAGATATATGGTAGTAAACTGTCTGGAAAATAATGAGGAACAAAAACACCAAAAGGAGGCCAGAGAGCTAGTTGTAGAAATAAAATATGTTAGGGTTCTAGGAGGCTCTTTCTAGGGCCGTGATGGTGAACCTTGGCACTCCTGGACTTCAATTCCCAGAAGCCCAAGCCCCCATGAATCCACATGAAGGGGTTTACAGAGGAAAGGTTAACCCGGATGAGTCTTAACTGTATGGGCGCGTTTTACTTCTGCTTCCAGGAGTGACAAGGGTGGCGCGGGCCGGATGAATTGCAGTAAACCCCTTCGTGTGGATTCATGGGGGCTTGGGCTTCTGGGAATTGATGTCCAACAACATCTGGAGTGCCAAGAATCACCATCACAGTTCTATGGTCACCAAAATGTCACAATTTCAGCAAGCTTCCAGGTCCCCCCTCCCTGACAATAAGGATTGCTGTCTTTCCACAAACAGGCAAGCCCGTCCTGCCCAAGTGCCTGGGAGCAGAGCCTCTTTCTTGGGGGAAATATTCCAACTTGAGGACACACACACACACACATAGATGCTTGAGGTGGAGCACTGGGGAGCAGAGGGACTCTTTGGGCTGGAGGGGAAAGACAGCCTGGTGCTCTGAGCAAGCTGGCATTGAAGTGGCAAAGACACCAACCCTCCTTTCCCACCCCAACATCCCCTCCCCTCCCTCCCCTGCCCCATAGGCCTTCCTCAGCCTCTCCTGGCTGTGTGTGAAACTCATCCCCCAGGAGGGACTGAACAGCTGCTGCTGCTGCTTCTACAGAATAGCAGGGCAATAACTCAACCCCCCTCCGCCTCCATCCCTCCACTGCCGCTTGCATCTCAATGTTTCTGAACTTCTCCTGGGACCTAATTCCTATTCTGCTAGTGCATATAAGACAATAAGTTGGTTGTTTTCAGTTGCACAATTAATAAAGTATCCTCAGTGATACATGACTGATTTCCCCTAAGCAAAAGCTATGGAAGACTCCAGATGTTTATGCCTGGAAAAGGGGTGGGGTGGGGGAGATATCTCTCTCTCTCTCTCTGCCATTCATGCTCTCTCTCTTAAGCACACATGGATGCACAGGAGAGAGTGAGGAGGAGGAGGAGGAGGAACTCAAAGAGCCTGTTTTGTTGGCCTCTAATCTCTTGTGATTCAATGTAATCTCATCTCTTTCTCAAAATCTCATGTATTGATTCCATCTAATCTCTCTTCTTATCTGAACTGATCTGATTTTGTTAATCTAAACAACCTAATCTGTTTGACTGGCACAGCTATTTTGTTCAGAAAAGGAACTGTGAAACAGCCTCCTTGTGCTAAATAAATCCAGGCAATCTCATCTTCTGTGCTTGTGAAAAGCCCCACGTGGTTTTTCAAAAGGTCAGAGTTATTATCTCCCTGAGGACAACCCCTCTTCTTAAATGTGAGGTGAAGCCATGGAAGTTCTTCTTGCCACAGAAGAACGGAGCCTCCAGACATTTTGGGGAATAGGAGGCAAGTGGGAAGGAATCCTTTTCCTTGAGTTGTCCTCTCCTTAGAGCAGAGAGGAGTTCAGGCAATGGGAAAAGTGAGGATAAAAGCTCAATAAATGGAAAATAGAATCTTAATTCACTGGTGGCGACTGATGATATCAGTAGACCATCTGGGCATCCTATAGGTAAATAAATTGCAAGACTGGGTTAGAGCTGGGATGGGAACCGTCCCTTTTCTGGGACCACAAGAAAACAGAGTCGATGGAGAGGTGGTGTGATCAGAGGGGACGTGAGCTTGTTTTCGGCTGCTACTGCTCATTTTAAAGTAAAAGAAGGAAGCTTCTCATGAAACATGAGGCAAAAAGCCTTTGCCAAAAGGGCATTTTTTAAAATTTATTTTATTTATGGCTAGCTGTCCCAAGAGATGCCTGCCCCTCCTCCACCCCCCCACACACATGTAGTCTCTCAGGCCATGGCCTGGTCATCTGGGCTTTGAAGGAAGGGCTAGTTGTGGGTGACCAAAAGACGGGCCAGAGAAAGCAGGAGAGCAGGAGAAAAAGGCCTCCCTGGGGCTCTTTCGGCACACTTTGAGTTTGGGGTTCGCAACTCAGAGGAATGGCTTGGGATTTCTCTTTTTTTCCCTCCCCATTTCAGGGCTGCTGTTGCCTCAAACTCTTTTTCTGCCAAGGCCTCGTTGGGGTTCCCTGTGTTCCAGAGCAAAAGCATTTGCCCACGAGGCTCCTTCCCAAGCAAAAACACGAGGCAAGGCAGATTCTCAGCAGGCCCTGGGAGGAGAAGCTGTTCCCGTGGAAGGAAGGAAGGAAGGAATCCCTCCCTCCATGGAGGAAACCTTAAGAGACAAATTAACACAGAGGCATGAAATTTGTTAGCGTACAAAGTCATCCTAGCAAGAGACTTGCTTTCTATGGATGGACAGGGAGATGTGCATCCATGCACACACCTAACTGCACGCACGTGTGCCTGTAACCCCCCCCCCCCACACACACACACACACACACACTGCTCTTGTGGCGAAGAAGAGCCTGCCTCTGCCAATTCCGCTCGCCCTCCCCTCGGGCCTCATGTCTGCATTCGTTCTCATAACCTGTTCTGCTAAGCCAGGCCTCACTGGGGAATTGTACTGACAAATCCCAGTCTCCCTGGGACAGGCTTACAACCAACCATTTGACATGGATTGGCTTCCTCTTTCCCCACATCTGCAAAGCTTGAATCCCATGGAGTGGATTAGAGCATCCTTTGCAAAAGGAAGAAGACAAGGGCAGCCTCTGGGACTTTTTTGAACCCACTGCCAGTTTGGGGTGGGATGCTTGATTCTGGGTTCAAAGAGTGTGTGTGGTTCTCCCCCTCCCCCTTTCCAACTCCCCTCCCAGGATGGCTCCCTTCAGGATGTGGTGGGTTTGGCCTTTTCTCTGTTTTCTCCCTCCTACTTGATAATGGCTCCTAGTGAAGCAACAAAGATTTGTGGCTTCTTTAAACAAATAAGCCCATTGGCCTCAAATCCCATTGCTTGGCTCTCAGCCTTTGTTCAGGCAAATAATACCCCACAGGTGTGACACACACTGGATGGAGGACATGCTCCACACTTCCACTTTGGCTCTTGAATGGCTTGGTTCCTGTGAACTTTGCTTTCTTCAAATTCATTTGAGGAATATACAGTACAAGTGGTACCTTGCTTAAAGAGTATAATGCATTCCATGGGATTGCTCTTTAAGCGAGTTTGCTCTTTAAGCGAAACTCCATTGTAAGTGACCCATTGTGACTTCTGGCGGAGGGGATTGCAAACCCCGATTTAGTTGTTAAGCGAGTTTTTGATTGTTTTTAGTTGTTAAGCGAGGCGACCATTCAGAGAAAATCCTGCTCTTTAAGCACGTTAGTCTCTAAGCGAGGTGCTCTTTATGCGAGGTTTTACTGTATTCTCCTTAGTGCTTCATTGGCTCTGCTGACTCTTACTGCAGACCTGGCCCTGTATCTTGTCGGCTCCTGACCCTGTATTGCCTGCCTGCCTGCCTGCCTGCCTGCCTGCATGTGGGTTTGTCCCCCTCCAGGCTGCTCTGAACCAGTCTGAGAGGAAGTGGTCTGAGTAGGAAGAAGGATCCCCCTGACTCCGTGCCCCATTTTGCCCCCACCCCCAATGATTGCTCTCCCTCCCATTCTACAGTGGCTGAGCAGGGCTCTGATCTCTTGATACCCTCCATGCCACACACCAGCTGCCCCGAAAGAATTGGACAGCAAAGTAGGTGGGCACTGAAGGAAGAGATGGAGGGAGGGGAGAAGGAAGGAAGGAAGGAAGGAAGGAAGGAAGGGGGGAAGGGGATAGGTCCCTTTCAGCCTTCAATCTCTTTGGGGTTTTCTTAAGGCTACCTGCACTGAAAAACTGTCCTGAATTGCTGTATCCCAAGGACAACCCCATCCCACCCCCTGATCTTTCTCTGTTGCACTGAACACCTGGTGAAAAATCAAGGGAGAATCCAATGAATGTGACTGCAGGACAGCTGTAGGGTGTAGCTCCACAAATCTCCTTTCTCCGCCTTGCCTGCCCTCCCCACTGACCTGACCTGACCAGAAAGAGGGGGGGGGTCCCCTAATTATTCTCTGTCCACCAACAGATGCCTCGTGAAGGCTCTGGTGCTTCTCCAAGTCCTTGTGGAAAGGCAGTTGCCCAGGGCACTCCCTGTTATCTGAGTTCAAGGGATAACCTGGAGGGGGCCCCCTCCTTGGGAACTGGGAAGCCCCCTCCCCATGAGATCCAAGGATCCTCCTTCTGCAACTCTTCTTCCTCCTCTTCAGTATGACACCTGTTACACCCACTGCTCGATGGGTTTAGGCAGCTAGAAGTAGGCCAGGGAGCTGCACAACCACCCCTTCCACACACACGTTCCACTTTTTGTCTCTAAACTTCCAGAGGTAGGCGTGGGATGGCAGCGCCACTGCTTTGGGGCAGGGAGGCCAGCAGGAATTCTGTGAGGGGTGGCATGATGGGGGTTCACTTTGGAGGTCCCAGGGCAAACAGACATTCCCTTCAATGCCTCTACCAGGTTGTGGGGTTTCCTCTTTGAGTGTAAGCCCCAGGCGGAAGAGGTGAAAGAGGAGGGAGAGGAAAGCTGACTCACATCCAGTCCAGAGAGATGCAATGGGAGTGTTGTGTTGTTAAAAGAAAATGCTTATTGAGCAAAAAATGTCAAAGTTTCCTAGGTGGCTTCCCTGCTGTGGCTTCTGCTGTGTCAGATGATCTCAACCAATAACCAAAAATGGTTGTTGTGTTTCTGTCTTTAGCCTGGCAGAGTTTGCTCCCTGTCAGTTCTTGGAGCGTCAGTCCCAGTGCGGACCCATAAAAATACCTGGAACAGTTAAAAGCCAGAATAGGTGAGTTTATTATGAAAGTAATGCTTAAGATAGAAAAGCCTCGGTCCTATTTTTGACACAAAGGAAGGTGTGTGAGCGGGGGCGGGGGCGGGCGGTCCATACGGTGTGAAGGAGAGACAGAAAGAGGTCAACTCCTCACAGAAACAAGAAAGGGAGGCCAGGGATGAGAAGATGGTCTTAGCCTCTAAGAGGATCAGTCTGGGTTGGTTGGATGATGGGAAGAAGGAGCAAAGATTCAGGACTGAAAAGGACCAGAGGAGCCTTTACGCATTTCTATGCCCAAATCCATATTTGGGAGTTGTTGTTGTTAGATACATCAAGTGGCACACGTGCACACGCACATACATACATACATGCAC
This sequence comes from Bradypodion pumilum, assembly GCA_035047305.1. NCBI lineage: Eukaryota > Metazoa > Chordata > Lepidosauria > Squamata > Chamaeleonidae > Bradypodion > Bradypodion pumilum. Next base: position 221,775 of record JAWDJD010000011.1, on the reverse strand, counting down.
ACGCACGCATACGCACACACCATGCACAAATGTAAAATTCAAGGTCTCACTTGCTCTAAAGCCAGTTGTGTCTGACTCTAGAGTTCATCTCCATTTACATCTAAAGAGCCAGTGTTGTCTGTGTCTCATGTGGCAGGCAGGACTAGATACCGGAGTGCATGGAACACTATAACCCTTCCCACCAAAGTGGTACAGATCATCTACTTGCAATTTCTTGCTTTCAAACTGCTAGGTTGGCAGGAGCTGGGACAGGGGACTAGAGCTCACTCTGTCCTGCAGCACTCGGGTCTTGAACTGCTGACTTGTCAACCTTCTGGTCCTCAAGTTCAGCATTTTAGCCACTCTGGGACCACCCACCTCTTTGCCTCTCGGGCTGTTCCAGGTTTCCTCTTGCTCTGAGCCGGGGCCCGCTTTTCCCAACCTGGGATGGCCCCACACATTTGGGGCTGAGGGAGGGCAGCCAATGCCCTCACTATCAAGTCCACCAGGTGAGCGAACGAAAGCCAGCCCAGGTGAAGGTCCCAAACTAGGGTGAGAAGAACAGTACTGTATGTCCTCCTTCCCAGGTTTCCCCTCCGGACACGCAGGGCCATTTTTTCTCAGCGATTTCTCCTCCAGCAACCCAGCTTGCAAGGTATTGGCCTTTCCAGTGGCCGATGATTATCATCACACACGAGAACCAGGCAAAAGCCAAGCAAGGAACGAGAGGACAAGCACCGCTGTATGGCAAGCAAACACACTTCTGACCCCTGGATGATGAGCACCGGGGTGGGGGTGGGGGTGGGGGTGGCTACGCCGCCTTGCCTGGCACCAGCAGGGCGGCCTTCTTGGCTTCTCGCTTCCCAACCCCTTGACTGGAGGCAGAGCAGCAAACCCTGCACCTCTTCTCTTCTTCTCTCCTCTCCTCGCTTCCCTCCCTCCAGTCAAAGTACAGGAAGGACCATTGGCTGCCCTTCCACAACAACAACACTCAAACAAACCCCGCCGCCTGAGGCAGAAGCCGTTTCACTTGGCCTGGTTTGTGCTCCTGCAGATGTACTGAGAGGCCTTTAGTCAAAAGCTTGGCTGCATTGGCAGAGGGGAGGGGGTTGGTTTGGAGGGAGGGGGAATTGTTTGTGGGGTGTGTGAATTGGAGTTTTAAGGGGGGCAGTTCAGACCCCCTCAGGCTGTTGAGGGGCCAGACTGGTGGTCCTGCCACTGCCAACGGATGGGGGATGGAGGGAGTGGTGGGGGCTCTGGGTGGTCACGTAACTTTGTGTGCCAGTTTGGCTCCACAGCCTAAGTCCCCTCCCTTGCCTGCTTCCTTCCTGGGGGGCAGGGTGTCAGCCTCACTCCCAGGGCCTTTGCTTCGGAGGAAGAAATGGGCAAGAAGACTTTCCCAAAAGAACCGCCCTGCGGTGCACCGAGGCGTGCCTGGGGGGTGGCCTTTAATGGGTGGCCTTTGGCAGGAGCATCCCTCCCCCCCCCCAGGCTAAAAAGGAGAACCAAAGGGCAATGGGCTTGAGGGCCAGGGTGGGTGGGTGGGTCATGGGTGGGCTTCCAGCCGAGAGCCAGGAGTCCAAAAGACGGGGCTGACCCCCCCACACACACACACACACACACCTCCTTTTCGCTCCTTCTTCTGCTCTGTCCAGACGCATTTATTTTCGACTAGGCACCGAGCAGCGCCGCTCCAGGCTGCGCCTATTAATTCCTAATAATCTCTTTCCTCCTGACACAGGATTTGTGAATGTCTGAATTATTTAAAGGACCTGGAATGAACGTTGTTGCGGGAGAGAGACGGGAGAGAGGGCGCCGCCCGTGTCTGAAACCCAAAGAGGGGGGGGTGAGCGCTCGGGGGGGGGGGGAGAGGGTCACCATTCAGGTGAGAAGGTGGGGGAGGGGGCGAAGGGACTTCAGCTCTTCATCATCCTCTCCTCCTGCAAACTCTCGGCTCTAAAGCCCTGGGTCCTAAGATCTCCCCATCCTCAGACTGCAGCCTCTCTCTCCCCCCCCCCCTCCCACGCCCTATTGGGCACCAGGGACCGCTAGAGAAGGGCATCCCGAGGCCGGGAAGAAGAGGCGCCAGGCTCCAACCTTCCCGTCGGCCGGGCGAGCGAGCGAGCAAGCGCTGCCTGAGCCACGAAACCCTCTCCGTAGGGGTGATGCATTATGCATGGAGAACATCCCGCGGATGCAATAAATCGTCCTTTGGTTACCATGAGATTAGAGGTGTTTTTTTCCTTTTGGTACATATTCAGATGCAAATAGGAAGCGGCGCAAAGCTCTCCCCAGCCAAACCTCGACGACGTGCTCCCCATTCCCTCCTTAGCAGGCCGTGGGTTTCGTGCCGGGCTTAGATGGTTTCACCCTTCACTGTCCACCAAAGGGTGGGACATTCTTAGGTGCCCCTTGCCAGAGGAGTTTGAGTGTCCCATGTGTGTGTGCGTGCGTGCGTGCACGTGTGCATACACACGCAAATGTGCAGGCTTGCACACGCAAGCTGGTGCTCCACCAAAGGGCCTGGAATTGAGCAACAATCCTGCCTTTCCCCTGCAATCCCTTTTGCTCTCTGCTCCACAGCCTCCCTTCCCTCAGGGAAGACTCTGTGGCTGCTGGAGGAGGAGGAGGAGGAGGAGGAGACATTAAACTAGTGCCAGGCTTATGCCTTGCCGTGAGGTTTGCCTTCATCTGGCTACATCAAAATCTGGAGCAGTTGGCTTCTACTCTAAGTCTTGGAGGGAGAGGCTGCAGAATTGCCATGGATCTTATCAGTCGGTAAATGCAGGCAGGCACGCAGGCACCGGTCTGGCTTCTGCTCCATTTGTTGCTGTCCATGGTGCTGGATTCCCTGTCCTGGCTCCATGTCAACAGCCTGGATTCCTTCCCAGAAGCCCTTTCCCAAGACCAAAGTTGTGTCAGTTGCTTCGACATCAGCACATGGGTGGCAGAAATGCCTAGTGGCTAAAGATCTGACATGCCACCCAGGGAAGTGATACAAGTATTTGGAGTTTTTTTTATTACTGATTTGGGTAGGTGTGTGATCGCAAGAGAGGAAGGAAGCGAACGAGCGAGAGAGCATGTGCTTCCAGGCCAACTAAGTCCTCATCAACTAAGGATGGCCCAGCCTGCCTTGGGGCGGAAGGGGTGGGTAAAGGTAAAGGTTTCCCTTGCTCGAAAGCCAGTCGTATCCGACTCTAGGGTGCAGTGCTCATCTCTGTTTCTAAGCCGAAGAGCCAGCGCTGTCTGCTTCTGCAGACGTTTCCGTGGTCATGTGGCAGGCATGACTAGACACCGGAGCGCACGGAACGCTGTTACCTTCCCACCAAAGTGGTCCCTATTTATCTACTTGCAATTTCTTGCTTTCGAACTGCTAGGTTGGCAGGAGCTGGGATGAAGACGGGAGCTCATTTCCGTCCTGCAGTACTCGGGAATCGAACTGCTGACCTTCCGCTTCCCAGTCAGCGTCTTAGCGACTTGAGCCACTGCAGTACCCGCCGCCCCAGGTCACTGCTTAATACTGGCATGGAAAGGTGAGCTGGATCTTTTGTCATTGGGTCCCATATTTGATACCTGAGGGGTGGTTTATGCCATGAGAACGAGGCAAGAAGGAAGGCAGGAGGAGAGAGAGAAGGAAGGAACTAAAAGGTGCTTTTAAGGTAGTCCAAGCTCCCCAAACCCAATTTTGCTCAACAAAAATGCCTTCTCTTTTTTTGCTGCCAAAGAGATATCCACAATTTAGAGCAAAAACGAAATAGGGGCCAACGTGTGGCATGGCAGAACTGGGGAAAGAGAGGCACAAGAGAGAGAGAGAAAGAGACCCATCAGCAGAAAGGATAGAAAAGGACAGCATGGAAGGGCAGTGATTGTGCCACCCTACTTGAGCACTGCCAGGCTTGAGCAGCACTTCCATCACCCCCTGGAAAAGCTGGCATCCTTGCTCAGGTGGCAGCTGAACAGAGGCAACAGTGGTACCAGCTTATTAAGGGAGGGAGAAAATAACCCCCCAAAAAATCAGACTTAAAACTGGCATGGCTAGAGAGGGGAAGTGTGTGTGTGTGTGTGTGTGTGTGTGTGTGTGTGTGTGTGTGTGTGTGTGTGTGTGTGTGTGTGTGTGTGTGTGTGTGTGTGTGTGTGTGTGTGTTGGAGAGAGAGAGAGAGAATGAGAGAGAGGAGGAGGAGAGAAAACACATGCATGATTTTTATAAAAGAACTTTGCATTTTCAAATTTAGATCTCCACACCCCAGTTTCTTTCAAAGACTTCAATGCAGCTGATTCTTTTATATGCAAAAGATTTGTGTTGTCAAATCCTCTCCTGAGCATATACCTGTCTTTTGTACTCCAGTTTTGAAGAAGAAGAAGAGTGTGAACGAGAAGAGCTCTTTAATATCATGACCTCCTTGCAATCTCTTCTAATCTGGACTTTGCTCTGTCCAACTACTGACTAATGGTGAGTTTGAGCTTGGAAACTTTTGTCTTGGTGGCAATTTAGGTCTACCACAAGAGTGGCTGGGGGGGGTGTGTGGATGGGCAGATGGAGAAAGGGACAAGAGGAGGAGGAGGAGGAAGATGGAGGAGACATTGCCTGTGGCTACATCTGGAGCCTTGCCCCAAGGAAGGCCTTGAGATGCCCTGGGATGCCTCTCTTTGGGCTGGCAGAGAAATGGGGCTTGTGATCAGAAGTCCTTCAAGAGTCCAGCCTTTTCTTTCCTTGCAGCCAAAGAAGGAGCCTCTCCGTCTGTCTCTGGGGCTCCTCAGCTGCCTTGGCAAAGACACTCAGGCCTCTTTCTGTCTTCTGTCATCTTTTAAGCCCATCATAGAACTCTTTCTAGAGCAAAAAATAAAACACCCTATTGCGCCTTCAACACTCTTGGATGACGCCACCGTAGAGCAAAGTGGGCCATCAAACAGACTTCATGAATAAATCGGGAAGAAGTGCTATGATGATCTGACACCAGCAACGCTATTCCTGTCAACGCAGCCCCCGTCCCACAGCAACTTCAAAGGCTCCAACAGAACTCTTGTTTCACTTGGGTTGGGTCTTCTTTGGATGCTGAGTGAAACTGGAGAGTCCTCCCCAGAAGTACATGGCAGGAGCACATGGCAAATAATGTGAAGTGAGTGAGAGAAAGAATGAGTGAGTGGTTGAGTGTGTGAGAGAGAGAAAGAGCACAAGGCAACATCTGGGAAGTTCCCAAAGGCTCAGAAACCAGAGAAAAGCTACCTGCTGTTTGCATCTGCCATTCAAATCTGCATTTATCTTCTTTTCATGCAAGTGAGTTCCTTTCTTTGTTTATTGCCTCCTTATTCCTGTTCCTGGAGCTCAAGCAAAGCCCACCCCGTGGAGTGTGGGCTCCAGTGAGACAGGGCTGGCAATCAGAACATGCCACAGGCAGATCCAATCAGCAGAAAAGATACGGAAGGTTTATCTAATGCAGAAAGGCCAGGATCTGCAAACTCAGCACTAAAGTCATCTATGGGAAATATGAATAAGGCATGGGAAGGATACATCGATGGGAAAGGATGGTGTGCACTGACATGGGATGATGGAAGAAGCCGGTCTTTGCCCAACTTGCCACTCTGATTTGCAGCTTAAATCAGCCTCCTCTCCCCACAGCCTGTCTGAACAAACAGAGAAGAGCAGAGCTGCCAAGTGCCAGATGGACTCAAAGCCATTAGGAAGGGGGGAAGGGGGGCACCTGGCTATTATAGAGGCTCCTAGCTTCAGCCCAGGGGTGCCCAAACTTTTCAGGCCATGGGCCAGTTACGTGGTTCAGTGGGTCAGTCACGTGGTTCCTCCCACCAGAAGTGGAAGCAAAACATACCTTGCAATCTGTTTTTGCAACAGGATGAGATAGATTTTAAGCTGCCATTTTCTCTGCTTAAACCAGAGGTGCCCAAACTACAGCCTGCAGGCTGGATCTGGCCCTCAACACCAATTCATCTGGCCCACACCACCCTCATCACTCCCAGAAGCGGAAGTAAAACACACACATGTGAGCGCATTTTACTTCCGCTTCTGGGAGTAACGAGGGTGGCATGGGCCAGATGAATTGGTGTCGGGGGCTGGATCTGGCCTGAAGGCTGTAGTTTGGGCAACCCTGCTTCATCCCAATAGTGTCAGCCCTGCAAGGTGGCTTCTGCCCTTTGGAAGAGTGGGAAACCATTGCTCCCTGGGGGACAGACGGATGCCATCAGCCGCTTTTCTGGGAAGAGCTTTTTCTTCCTCAGAAGGGAGAGTCACAGAGGCCTTTTAGAGCCGCTGTAGAGGCTGTTGGTTATGCTGGATTTTTGGCATGGTGATGATGAAATTTTGCAACCCTTTCCTCTCTCTGTAGGCATAAGTGGCTGCTCATTTAAGCAACATCTGGAGATTCTGCAGACCACAGGAGCTTCTTCAGGAACAGCTGTGCAAGTCTTAGGGTGGGTCCCCCCCCCCGCCATGAATCTTGGGAAATTTTGGGATGAAGTGCTGGAAGACTAGAAATGGACAAATGCCCACATGTTGGCTCAGGGACGATCCCAGAGCAGATTATAAAGGACTCCATCTGTCGGCATTTTGCTAACTGTGCAGTGATTAGTCAAAACCAGCCTGGATTTGCCAACAATAAATCCCACTATCTTAATCTTCTCTCTCTCTCTCTCTCTCTCTCTCTCTCTCTCTCTCTCTCTCTCTCTCTCTATCTCTCTCTCTATCTATCTATCTATCTATCTATCTATCTCTTTGGTCCCTTTCTCTCTTTTTTTAAAATCTGATTATTGGCTAAGCAGCTTGTGAGAAAGCTGAGGATGCAATTTTTGTGGTCCATCTGTGAAAATCAATCGCTTGTGGTATTTTGTCTGGAAGTGGCCAGGCAAACTCACATGCAAATGAAAACCTGTGTTCAGACAATGGCCAGTGCAGTGGCATTTTCCCCTCAGGAGCCTCTTTTTCACTCAGCGCTTCCACATTTCCCCCCCAGTGGATCCAGATGAAAGGGTGGAAACCTCCACCAAATCTGTCACTCAGACCCAAGAGACACAGTTAGAGAATACAAATAAAATTCAATGTGAACTTGCTTGAATACAAAACTGGACCCAAAGATACAATAATAAATTAAGCAAGGAGAAATGCAAGGTCTTCCTTTGGAATCCAAACCCACACCCAACCACCACCACCCACAAATCACATTTAAGGTACGGAACGCAGTGGCTTAGTGGTGAAGATGATGAGCTTGGCAGCTGGAAGGTTGGCAAGTTAACAGTTCAAGACCCGAGTGCTGCATGAAGGAGTGAGCTCCTGCCTTTGTCCCTAGCAGTTCGAAAGCAAGATATTAGGAGTAGATAAATAGGTACCATTTCAGCAGGAAAGGTTTCGTGCAGTCTGGCATCTAGTCATGACTGCCAATGACCATGGAAACATCTGTGCAGACACCGCTGGCTCTTTGGCTATAAATGGGGATGAGCACCAAAGCCTACAGTCAGACATGGCTGGCAAGGGTGACCTACAGGGTAGGGAAGCATCTGACCTTCCTTCCTCTCCCCTTTGCTCCTTTCCAACGCCAAAATCCTGGAAGACACAGACACAGACAGACAGACAGACACACACACCAGCCTTCAGGGCAGCCCCACAGGTCAGCAGCAGTGGCCACCTGCTCCTGCAGCCACAGCCTGGCATGGCCACCCAGGGAACTCTTCCAGCCACCGGTGTGCCAGCCCTGCCTGTGGAGCGAAGCTTCTTGTCTCCCCCCTCCTCCCCCCCCCCCGCCAGCCGCCCTTCCTCAGAACTGGAGGTTCTACATTTAGGAATGAATTAAACATGACACGTCATTATTTGGATCATATTCAAAAGTGTCAAAGCCCATCTCTTGTCCTGCCTGGATTTGCTCTCTGAGAAGAGGGCCCAGATGCCTCTGTCAGCATCCTCTCCACCTCAAAGCCCCCACCCCCCCACCCCTCCTCTCTTCCAGAGAAAACCTTTAATGTGACACTCGCTTCTGGAGCCTGTTCGCCTTAAAACATTTATTTGCAATTTACATCATGAGTAAATATTCATGGGATGAAGCTTTGAGCAAATTGGCGCTGCTTGTAAGGCTGAGCAGAGGGCAGCAGAGCCCCCATTAACACCCACCCAGGCTTGGGCCCTCTGGGGAGAGATCCTCAGCCAGCCCCCAGCATTTGCCTATTGGGTAGCAGAAACCTGTCCTCCCCTTCCCCCCCCCCATCCCACCAGCTCAGATTCATCCTCCCAGTAAGTCACCCTCATCCCAATCCAGGAGGGAAGGAGGCTATTTGGATTGGGGGGTGAGAGAGTTATCCCCATTGGAATAGGAGGGGGAGAATCAGCATTTCCAGACAGTTGTGAATGAAATATGGGGAGGGAGGTTCACACACACACACAGATATGCACGCATGCGCACGCACACACAGAGCCATCCTATACAGCCAACACCTCTTGAGGGAATACAATGACCAAGCCTTGAAAACAAATGCTGGAAGAGAGTTTGAGCTGCTCCCCAATAGAAGAGTGTCCAGGGGGTGGGGGGGCGGGGGGGCTCTCTTGGCTTTGTAGATCTTTCTCCCCCTCCCTTCAAGGATTTCCTGCATTGACAGAGGATTGGGCCCCTGCCCAGGGTCAGCCCACAGGGCCCCAGAAAAGAGCGTGGTCTCCTTTTGTGCAAATCTTTATTGGAGGAAACTAGAGATAGAGGTAAGCAACCCAGTAGACAATGTTGAAGAGCAAGAAGGCAGTGGGAAAGAAGACCCGGGAGTAGGAGTCCAGGCGGGAAATGTGGATGCGGATCCGGCCCTCCCTCCACGTGCCCTGCTGACAGTCCTCGATGCAGCAAAAGAACCGCTGGCACTCCTTCCCTTCCAGGCAAGGCGATGATGTCCCCAGATCCTGGCTCTCGTCGTCATTGTCATCGTCATTGCCCACTTCGGGAGGCCAAAGCATCAGGCTGTTGATGTGGATGGTCGTGTAGGAGGGCACCAGCTGGGCATGGCTGGCAGGCTGGAGGTGGGCAAAAGGCAAGTGAGGGAATGGATGGATGGACGGATGGATGGAGTACATGGGGAAACCTCCTCTTCCTCTCCGCTCCTGGTCTTTTCCCTTGTGTGATGCCCAAAATGGACCAAGTGGCTTCAGTCTGCCAGATGAACCTTCCCCAGTGCCCACCTACATGGCCACCGCCACCATCTCCAACCCATCCCAAACCACCGGACTTTACCCAATTCTGTGAAGCTCATCCTTACCAGCCTGGGCTTCTTGCTGCCATGTTTTTCTGGCCTCTTGTTCTCAACCAGGTAATTGAGGGCGGCGTACTCCATGAGGGCCGCAAAAACAAAGATGAAGCACACCGAGACGAAGAGGTCCATGGCGGTGATGTAGGAGACCCTTGGCAGATGCTTCCGAGAGATCGTGCTCAAGGTGGTCATGGTGAGCACGGTAGTGATAGCTGGACGGGAGGGGCAGGAAGAGCAGTAGGATTGGCCAATGGGACTTCAGGGTCTGTTCCTCCCAAGTAGGAGGCCGGATGGACTGGAGAACTTCCATGCTGGACTCCTCTTGGAGAGGGACATTAAGACAGGCTACACCCAGCTGCTGTGAAGGTGTGGAGGAATGTCACCACACAGGCTGTTCCTGGACAAGTTTTGGCCAATGGGTCTTTTCTTGTCTTAGAGAGAAGAGACACTTTGCAGTGCCTCTCACACAGCACTCACAGAGGAAGCAGACCTTACTGGGACCAGCCAAGAAGGTGGCTTCGCATCTGAGCAAGCCTTTTGGCCTTTAACTTGGAGAAGAAGCCAGATGATTGCTTGGAAAGGGAACCCAGAGACCCTGCAGTCACCAGCTGACAGCCACGTGGGCCTGGACTGCTGATGGAGGGAGGAGCCACAGACGGACCATAGGGGGAAACTGCTGTTTTAAGCACAAAGCTGCTCTTGGAATGGGAGGCTCTGTGAGTAGGGCGGCATACAAATTGAACAATTAAATTAAAGCTCACCTGGAGCCACAGGTTCTGCCACAGCCAAAGAGCTGACCTCAGCTGTGTGGTCCCCTTCCAAGGATCCTACCAAGGTTCTTTCCCTTTCTCCAGCCCAAGAGACCTCTGCCTCAACATGTCTCTCCAACACTGGGGAAGGTGAGGAGGCACAGCCAGACTCTTTCTTACCCAGAGATGTCCTGGCAGGCGACGAGTCCCTCTTGATCCAGAAGGAGACCCAGGAGAGAACCACGGTTAGGATGCAGGGGATGTAAGTCTGGATGGCAAAGTAGCCCATTCTCCTGCTCAGGTCAAAGGACACCGTCATGACCATGTAGTCTCCTGCAGAAGCCCAGAAAGAGAGAGAGAGACTGGCTAGCTAGAAGAGGAAGAGGAACTGGCCAAGCAACATCTACCTTGGCTTTCTGCTCTAGCCAATTCGGAGGAGGAGAAGGAGAGGGCTGGTTTAGACTAGGGTGGGCCTGCCTCTGCCTCCTCCTCCTCCTCCTCCTCCACACCCTCCCCCACCTCTCTGAGAGGCTCCACCTGGCCCCCTTGGCTGCTCCTTCTCTCATGGCCCAACAGCACCAGCCTTTTGCCAGGGAGGAGGAACCGGTTTGGTTCACCACCAGCCTCATCTGTGATTATGCCTTACCAGCACCAGTCCTGAGCACCTCTGACGTGTTCCTCAGACCCGTAAAGTCAAACTGGTAAAGTCTCCAGGTGCGCTGGTCAGAGACTTCAATGGAGTATCTCCTCCAGCGGTACACAATCTCCTCCCGCGTGTAGCCGTCTGGAGGTGGGGGAGGAGGAAGAAAAAGAAGATGAATACCCCAAAGCCCCAAGAAAGCTCTTTCATGGCCTTCCCTGGACCCTCACTCACCACCCACCCCTGCGTCTCCCCAGGGCTGCCATCAGGGCAGTACTACCAGTACTATTGTATAGGGCTTGGAGCCCTATGTGTGTGTGTGGGGGGATAGGATTGCTCAGTATGGGGCCCAGAAATTTCTGATGGCAGCCCTGCTTCTCCCCACCCACCACAGGAGCTTGGCTTTGGAACAAAAATGGCCACCAAAATAGTTGCCACCAAAACTTAGAGAGAAAACTAAAGGCCAAGGATTGTTAGGAAGGACTGTTCTGGAGTATGGACCTGCACACCACACTACACCACACCACACTACACCACACCACACCACACCACACCCCCTTCTCAACCTGGCCACCTTCTTGGAATGAAACACGGGTGAGGGGCCAGGAAGATGTTGGTAGCTGGTTTGGCCCTGGACAGTGTCAGGCTTTGCGAAGCTAATCCAGACGGATGCCTTGTGAAGTGTCTCCCGTCACAAAGGCCAGAGGGAGCAGCTCCCTTGCCTTAACAGGCCCCTTTGCCTTTCTTGGGCTTCATTCTATGCCTGCATGGACAATCATGTCATGCTTCAAGGACGCCCATGGCTGGCTGGAGAGCTGGGTGTGTTCGGTAGGTGGCTAGAGGACTCAGTTCCCCATTGTCTCTGGTGGGTAGGGGAAGTGGCCTTGAGTCAACTGCACGGTCCCCAGAAGAAGGGATCAGGAAACTACTTCTGAGCTCTTTATACCTAGGGAATCCTGGCAAGGGCCCCCATAGGTCATACATTGCTTGACCAAGAGCACTACAGGTGCTCTTTCCACCCAGAAGGCTGAGAATGACACCTGCTGGGAAATGTCTGAGAAGCTAAGCCGCCCCAGGTGTGAATGGGCAACTCCTGGGTTTCTGTCAGCAAAGTCCTTGTCTTTCCTGGGCACAGATGAAGGCATGGCTTTGTTTTGGCTTTCTAATGGTCAGTGGTGTTAAATCCTGCATGTCTTATTTCATACTGTATGTGCCGCAGGAGATGGCTCTTTCGTGATCATCATGTGTGGGTCACGTCATGGCAAGCTGGGATCCTCCTTAAACAAAGCCACACCAGTGGCAATTTTCCTGCTTCAAGAAAAAAAAATATATTCTCAGATACAAGTTGCATCTGAGGAGGAGGAGGAGGACGATGACTTCAGCCTGTGGCGGAAGGGAAAGAGCACTTTCTCCAGGGACACTTCATAGGAAGAGGGCCTTGCCTTTCTCCACCAACCTCCAAAGGGCTGGAAGCACTGTATGTACGCACACACTCTCTCTCTCTCTCTCTCTCTCTCACACACACACACTCACTCACTCACTCACACACACACACACACACACACATGCACAACACACACACACCCCTTCTCACTGGGCTGGATGGAAGAGGGGGGAAAGGAGGCAGGCAGGCAGAGCCTGGCCCGGAGCAGGCATGAAACCCAGGCAATCTGCTCATGTGGTTTCATCTGGCATCCTGGTTTTATCTACAAAATGAAATGTCAAAAGTATTTTGAAGCCACAGTTCTGACGCCTATATGATACATTCTCCAGGGGAGGGAAGACTCACAGCATTGCCAAACAATGTTTATGATTAATTGCCAAGTATGCATGACTTGCGCCATTAATTAGCTGAGATGGGTCTCGGCAGAGAGCTCTGGGGAGGGGGGAGGGGGCAGATGCCTCTCCAACCCACACTCTGAGCCCTGTGGGTGGTCAGCGGGCAGAGGAAGCGGGCCTGGACCTGTCGGTTGCAGGGGCAGGAAGGGGTGGGGGTGACAAGCCAAAGCCCCAGTGGATGGAAGAGTCTTCTGGCAATGGGGAGCAAAGCAAGTGGCAGGGTTGAGGGCAAGAGAGCCCAAGCAGGAGGGGGGAGGGCTGGGCCAGGGTCCCAACAGAGCCAGCCAGTGGCCGCACTCTGCTCTCCCCTAGAAAGCACCTTGGCCAATCCTGTCCACCTGGCACCCCCTTCTAGCCTCCAACACCCCCGGGCTTGAAAGCCACAGAGCCAGAATTACAAAGAGAGATGGAAGGGTCCCCTTTCAAACGCAGGAGTGGCAGGGTATGTGTGTGTGTGTGTGGGGGGGGGGGTATTCATCCCCACAGCCCAGTCATGGCCTCTATGGGGATGAATACCCCCCCACACACACACACATACCCTGCCACTCCTGCGTTTGAAAGGGGACCCTTCCATCTCTATGGGGGGGGGTCGGTACTCACAGCTGGAGAAGACAAGAGGGCAGGAATGGGTGTCCATGGGGAAGTTCTGTAGCTGGAGGAGACACTCCGCCTCAATGGTCAGCCTAGAGAAGGGAGGAAGGGAGGGTGAGAGGAGGATATTAACTACACCAGCCAGCCAGCCAAGACTACTCTCTCTCTCTCTCTCTCTCTCTCTCTCTCTCTCTCTCTCTCACACACACACACACACACACACACACACACACACACACACACGGTTTTAAAAGAGGTGCAGGCCATGCATTGGACACACCTGGCTGTCATGCCACTGAGCCCTATGCCCAAAGCCATGCAGCCCCTTTCAGGCACCCTTAGGATTTCTGCCCCCTCCCTTTGGGTCACAGCTGGGTCCCTGCTTCCTTTGGACCCCTAGATCCCAAGAGGCCCCTGCGGTCAGGAAGGCCCTTGGCCCATCCTAGGCAGCGACCCGTCCTGCGCAGTCCACAGATCAGGGCCAGAGTAGAACAGCCTCCTGGGGATGCTCCACCCCAACCTCCTGTCCTGAACACACGATGCTTCCTCTTGCCCCTTCTTGCCCTGCCCTACTCTCTCTCTCAGTCTCATGCCCTTGAGTGCTTTGCCCTTGCCTGGGGCCAGGAGGTACCTGAGTGTGTAGAGCACCTTCCCGTCATTCCATATCCGGAGGAGCTGGTTTGGAGTGGTGATCCAGTGGGAGTCGGCCCTCTTGGAGTTCCTGAAGAAAGTGTCTGGGATCCAGATCCGGCTCACCATGTTGGTGTTGAGGGTGAGTGCTTTGAGGGTGCTGTTGAAGCGAAGGCGCCGGTCGTACCACGTCTGGGCAAAGAAGATGTCAATCGTGTATTCCTGGAAGAGGGGCAGAGGAGACGGTTGTGGGCGGGGGGGGGGGGTTGGGGGTTGGCAGCCTGTCTGGGATGGATCTTCCCTGGTGGACCTTCCAATGGTTGGCCAATGTCATGCCAAGGTTTGGAACAAGTCAAGGTAAGGGGGTCGCCCAGGCACCATTTCCCTGGGCTTGACAGGAAAGAGCATATAAATAAACTATAGAAATAAATAGTAAATGCAAAGGTAAAATCCCCCTTGTTTGAAAACCAGTCATATCTGACTCTAGGGTTCAGTGCTCATCTCTGTTTACAGCCAAAGAGCCAGAGTTGTCTGCATCTGCTGACGTTTCCATGGACATGTGGCAGGCATACCTAGTCACCAGAGTGCACAGAACACTGTTGACCTTCCCTCCAAAGTGGGAATAAATATCTGAAGTTCAATACATTGTGAAGGGGCTTAGAGGTGCTAGCTGGCAGAACCAATTCCAAAGGTTTGTAGGTCGATCAGGTATTTCTAGGACATCTATGTATATATTATTCAAGAAGCATATTGACTGATGAGGGAGATGTTGCATTTGACTGTTTCACTGGCAAGTCATAATTTACTGGGATCTGTTCTTATTTTAATAAAAAGGCAGGATACACATTCATTAAAGAGGAGGAAAATACTCAGGAGTATTTTCACATAAAAAGGCTTACCCACCCACCCACCTACCCACCTATCTATCTATCTATCTAGAGTTTACACACAGAAATGCAGCCATAGGCAAGGGGATCATCATGAGAAGCAATGAGCAATGATGCACATGGCTCTTTTATAACCAAGGAGAGGTTCTTCTGGAACAGTGGTGGCCAACCTTGGCACTCTAGCTGTTCTTGGACTTCAATTCCCTGGATTCACAAGGGCTTGGGCTTCTGGGAATTGAAGTCCAAGAACAGCTGGGGTGCCAAGGTTGGCCACCATGGTTCTGGAGTGTCTTTCAGTTCTGCAGAGAAATGCCTGCTTGGTGGTGGTGGTGGTGGTGGCGGGAGGTCAGAGAGTAGGCATCAGGCAGGCCCTTCCTTCTGTTTTGGGCTGCCAGGACAGAGGAAGTGGGGCTGCCTGAATGTCCTGAGCCCCACCTCAAGTGGACTCATGGCCTTCTCTGCCTGCCTGAGAGAGAGTGACTGCAGGTGGGGCTGAAGAGGCAATTTGCTTGCTTGTTCACACTTAATTTTTCCAGAGTCATCTATCATAAATGAGACATTCTGTAAATGAGGGAGAGATTTTAACCTTGCCTTGTAACTGAATAGTCATTGCCTGCCATTTGTCCTGTTTGAGTTGAGAGAGAGAGAGAGAGAGAGAACCTACACCTCCATGAGGAAGAAGGCAAGTCGTCTCTCCCTCCACTTCACACCTTAGTTGAGAGAGCTTTCATGAGATGCACAGAGCTCCACGCGGCCGCTGCTGCTGCTTCGTATGATGTATTTTAAACCATTGGCTCCTTGTCTTTGGACTCCCAAGGTCAAAGTCAACATGTGAAGCTAACTGGCCCCTGCCTAACAGCAAGACTAATGAGTCTGCCGCACAAAGTCAACTCAAAGGGGCTCAACCTTCAGAGGCGAATCGCTCCAATGTGGGAGCTGGGATGTGCTCTGGCTATAAACAGAGGAAGGACCAGCGTCTGAGATCTCCAGATAGGAGAATGAGAGGTTCATCTGCTGGACAGGATCAAAGAAACAGAGGTGAGAATCCCTCCGTGCCTGCCAGCCCGGGTCAGATGGAGGACAGAAGGCTCCTTGGAGAGATCTCCTGGCATGAGAGGAAGGTTAGTGGGCAGAGATAGAATCTTAATCATTGACCTGCTTAATACCTTCTTCATCTTCCACGCCTCGTCTTATTAAGCTGTCACAGGACAATGGAAGAGTAGCAATGAGAACAGTGCTGGCAACCCTTCAATAGCCAGGATGGCAGAGTGAGAATGATGGCGGCTTCCAATGCTGAACCTCTGCCAGCTCCAGTCTTGGCTGGGCTGTTCTTTCCACCCATCTCCCTGTCCTAAAGACTGATTTAGACGCAATGACAGCAATAACAGCTGCAGCAGGAATGGTGTGGAAGGCCAGCCAAGGGCAAGGACAAAGGTAGGGGGTGGGGGTTACTGGCTTGTGCAAGAGGAGAGGAAGCCAGGATGCCTCAGGGGCCCACCTGGCTTGGGCCTCTTTCCTTCTAAGGAGCTGCAATGCCTTCAGGTGCAAAGGAGGAGGAGGAAGGTCCAAGAAGGATCAAGTCAAGTGGAGATGCTTGGATGGAAGATGCATTTTCTCTCTGTGTGTGTGTGTGTGTGGTCACAAACAGTCTAAACTTTTTAATGCTTTCTTGTTCTCCTCTGTTACTGCTGTGCACAAAATCAAGAGGCATCAAGAAGGTTGGAGGTGAACTGGAATGGCACCAGGCTCGTACACTGCAACACCCCCAAATAACTGGGAGTGACCCTGGATCAAACCCTCACCTTCAAGACCCACTGCTTAAATACCAAACAGAAGGTTTTTGCCAGGAACAATATCCAGAGGAAAATAACAGGCACAAGTTGGGGAGCCCAACTACACACATTAAGAAATTCTGCACTAGCTTTATGTTACTTTGCAGGAGAGTTCAAGTGGCTAAGATGCTGACTGGGAGGCAGAAGGTCAGCAGTTTGATTCCCGAGTACTGCAGGACAAAATGAGCTCCCGTCTTTGTTCCAGCTCCTGCCAATCTAGCAGTTCGAAAGCAAGAAATTGCAAGTAGACAAATAGGGACCACTTTGGTGGGAAGGTAACGGCATTCTGCGTGCCCTGGTGTCTAGTCATGCCTGCCACATGACCACAGAAATGTCTTTGGAAGTAGACAGCGCTGGCTCTTCGGCTTTGAAACAGAGATGAGCACTGCACCCTAGAGTCAGATACGGCTGGCTTTCGAGCAAGGGAAACCTTTACCTTTATGCTAGTCCAGTGTGGTACAGATCAAAACATGCCAAGCAGATGGATGTGGCCCTAATTGAAACAGTGAAATTGGACACAGGATGCCTAAAACCAGCCCCAATACAAAAAACGCATTACTTAGCTGGCATCCCTCCACCACAATTCCGCCAAGAAAGTGCTGCTCAGAAAGAGTGGGTCATGGCAAGTTCCTTAGAAATACCCCTGTTACTTGATCACCAACCACCAAAGCAGAGACTGAAATCAAGGCATCGCTTTCTTACCACTTCTGCCCCTCCAAACAACCAGCGCCCACAGACCACCTTAGAACTATGGAAGGTGAGCAAGGAAGGAGCTACCAGAGAACTGGGCAGAAGCACATGATTCTCCACTGCCTGGCCAAGAACAACCATGGCCTGTGTGGAAAGCTTTAAAGAGACTGCATTGCACAGGTAGGAAGATTACTGCAATGCGCTCTACATGGGGCTGCCCTTGATGACCATTCGGAGGCTGCAGCTGCTCCAGAAGGCAGCTGCCTGGGTGGTGATAGGGTGCAGGCACTATGCCTGCAATTTACCACTGCTCCAGGAGCTGCACTGGTTACCCATTTGCCTCCGGTTGCAATTCAAGGTGCTGGTGATGACCTTTAAAGCCCTACATGGTAGTGGGCCAGGATACCTGAGACCGCATCTCCCCAAGAATGTCCATCCAACCACAGTGGACCAGAGGGGCTCTCTAACTGTACCATCGGCTAGAGGGGATCGTCTCTCTAGTGCAAGGAGGAGGGCCTTCTCTGTGTCCACGCCGGCCCTATGGAACCTCCTGCCAATAAAGTTACGGCTGCAGAGGGAATTGCTGCCCTTCAGGAAAGGACTCAAAACCTGGCTGGTGGGGCAGGTGTGGGGCGCTGATGGAGGTGTGACACACACACACCTCCTGGCTTGTATAAGATCCTCCCTCTTTTTACAGATGGGGTAGGTGGGATTTTAATGGGGACGGTTTTTAAATGATTTTATTATGGATATTTTATTGTCTTTTATGCTTTTATTGTGAGCCGCCCTGAGTCGCTTCAGTGAGGGGGCGGCAATACAAATGTAAAAAATAAATTAAATTAAGATCAAGGGCTAACCTGAGAAAGTGGGGTTTCCCTGTAGATGACAGCCTGTGTGTGAATGTAGAGAAGAACAAACTATTGCTCATAGGATGCAATGCAAACGATGCCCCTAAATGTGCACTGAGGAGGACCTTGTGTTGGCAAGTGGAAATGCTGTTGAGGTGGCCTGATATTGGGTGGATGTCATCTAGCTCTTGCTTGCTTTCTATATGTTGCTTTGAGCTTTGTATGCTCTTGCAGTATTGTATATGCTTTGTGGTGCATCTGACAGGAACAAAGAAAGAAAGAACCTTTTGTTTTGTTTTGAATTTTACTACTACAGTATTTTATATGCATCCATAATTTTTAATTCTGCCCCACTCTGATACAGAGAAAGAAAGAAGGATAAAAAAGGTGCTTCTTCTCTGCAGAATGATGCCTAGTGGTCCTCCTCCCCTCCTAGCATGACAGAGGCTGTACCCTGGGCTGCGGGGGCTTCCCTGTTTCTTCTCCCCACCACCACCACCACCTTCTTTCTGGATGGAACTGACCTTCTCTCCTCCTCCTCCTCCTCTTCCTCTCTGGGTCTCTATCTCAGGAGGCAGGTGGGGAGTGGGAAAGAGACTCAGATGGAAGGGCCAGAACAAAGGCATCTTGGGGGGCACCTGTCAGAGGGCTCAGAGTTGGAAGAGGACAGAGAGAGGGAGGGGGCATTTGGAGGTTTCTAAAGAGGCGAAGCAGGGGGTGAGAACATGGCTATGTTGCATTATGAGAGTCACTCCCAAGGAGATGCACAATCCACCCCCTCCCCAGTGGAGTAGGGGGGGGGCTTTTCATGCATCTGGCAAACTGCCCGGGGAGTCTACTTTCAAGTACAAAAGATCCCTGCCAGCCTCAGCTAGATCAACACTCACTGGGCTTCACGGCTTGAGTTCAGAGAGGATCAGCAGTGCCCCAGGCCATCCAGAGGCTCATAATTAATTAGAAACAGGGTAGCAAAGGCAGCTCAGTTCAACACACAAGCCCAACTTGAGGCTGGCTTGATTTGCAAGTGATCTCATCATCATCATTCCCACCCCCCCCACCCCCCGCCAGCCAATGACTCAGTCCACACACAACACACCCTTTAGTGAAGCCGGGAAGCCCTGGAGGGGCCTCCATCCTCTCTTTTCCCCTCAGGAGCCTGTCTTCTTTTGTACTCTTCTGACTCCTTCCCTGTTCCCAAAGCCCCTCCTCCCCCTTCAAACCTTAGCCCAAGAAAGTGAAGCCCATCCTCCCCACCATGACCCTGGTGCAAGGGAAGCATTTGGAAGGAGAATCCTTTGTGCTTGTCCTTTGGATGTTCCCATGATGGTCAGAAATGGCTGCTTCCAAGTCACTCAACAGATGGACCAGAGGAGACTCTTCCCTAAGGGCTCCCCTGAAGAGTGGCCCACCGTCCCTGCCGAGAGAATCCAGATGGAGGCTTTTCTGGACAAGGCCAAGTGTCTGTTTTGGCATTTATGGGGCGGTCTTCTGGAGGCATGGAGCCTAAATTATAGGGTTAGGGTTAGAGTCCAGGTGGCCACAAAACCCATCAACTTTAGAATCTAAGTTGGGCAAAGACTTCTCCAAAGTAACACAGCTGCCAACCCTGCCTGCGTGAAGATTGAACCACAGCTGCCAGCCAAGCTGTGCTGGAAGAACCAGCGAGTCCTGAATGTGGGATTTCCCTCCTGGCCCGTGGGTTGCAGGAGAGGGCTTCCGGTGGGCCTGGAAGATGGTCCTGCCTTGGAAAGCTCAAGGAGACACATCTGCCAGCTGGTTGGCTATTCTGGGTGAGGCAGGCTCAGGAGAAGGTAGTTTCCTCCATACCAAGCAGAAATGGTGGGGATTGGGGCCAGAGAGGGAGGCACCATGGTAGACCAGAAGGGATGAGGATGGGGCAGCCTTAGGGCCTGTAGGGAAGGTGGGCATGGAGCAGGGGTTGGAAAAACTACTTGGAAGGCCAAGGGTCGGACTGGGAAAAGGTACAATTTCAGCTGAGAAACGGGAGTCTCCCTTCTGAGCTCTGCCAAGGAGGAGATGCGGCAGTGACCAAGTGGAGGGGGTAGGAGTTAGGGTGTGGTAGAGACCCTTCCCCTCCCCTCTCCAGAGGCAGATTACCCCCCCCCCCATGGCACCTTCCATCCTGTACCAAGATTGGGTCCTCCAGACTTACCATGTGGATCACGGAAACTGGACCAATGCTGTTGACGTAGATGTCGACGTCAATAAACGTGGGCTTGACTGGAAGAAAAGACCCAATGAGAGGGGAATCAGCAAGAAAAAAAGAGACACCTTTGAAGGCCAGACAAAAGCTGACCCTTGCTTTTCTGGACCCACATCAACTCTAACTACACAATCCTATCACACTGAGTAGTAATTAAAGGAGCAGCAGCACCAAGAAACTCAGTGGCCACAGAAGCAGGGCTGCTTAAGAAAGCCAACAGGACTGTGGAACGTCCTTTGCCAAGCCTGCCCCAACCTCTGTGTGTGTGTGTGTGTGTGTGTGTGTGTGTGTGTGTGTGTGTGTGTGTGTGTGTGTGTGTGTGTGTGTGTGTGTGTGTGTGTGTGTGTGTGTGTGTGTGTGTGTGTGTGTGTGTGTGTGTGTCCATCCCTTGGACTCTGCTGCACCCTTGAGCAGTGCCAACAGCAGCAGCCACCCTAGTCATCCCACCCGGCATGAGGTCAAGGCGTAAAAGCACTTACTGCCAATGTCGGGCCTCAGCTTGTTGTCATAGTTCTGGAGTAGGGTGTTGAGGATCTGGGTGACATCGGTTTCCTGGGCTCTGGGGGTCAGGACCCACGTTTTGTTGTTGCTGCTGAGGTAATCGTAGTCATACTCCTCCATGCTCTCAGCCCTACAGGGAAGAGGGGAGCTTAAGAAGACCCTTGGGCGCATCATGCCATGCCTGACTCACCGGCCCCAGCCAGGTTGCCTGCAGAAGGAGGGCTCTTGGGACCCAATTCCCATCTGCTTCTAACTCTTCCCAACCTGAGCTCCACCTTGGTGGTTCCACTGCTTCTCCCTGCAGCCCAAGGCTTTGTCTGTTGAACTATGCTAGGGGTGCCCAAACTATGGCCCATG
Source organism: Bradypodion pumilum (assembly GCA_035047305.1). NCBI lineage: Eukaryota > Metazoa > Chordata > Lepidosauria > Squamata > Chamaeleonidae > Bradypodion > Bradypodion pumilum. The sequence goes on along the minus strand of JAWDJD010000011.1, from coordinate 200,782 downwards.
GGCCGAATCCAGCCCCCAACACCAATTCATCTGGCCCACACCACTCTCATCGCCCAGGGAAGCGGAAGTAAAACATACCTGTATGGGCAGGTTTTACTTCCACTTTCAGGGACAACAACGGTGGAGTGGGCCAGATGAATTGGTGTTGGGGGCTGCATCTGGCCCATGGGCCATAGTTTGGGCACCCCTGAACTATACTCATGTGGCCTCAGTGGCCCCTGAAGACTTCCCAGCCAATTTCACCACCACCATGAAGATCTTTCTCAGTCATGTGCAAGGATCGTTCATGCCCTGAATGAATTCTAAAAATAAAAGTACTGCCCTTCTGGACCCACCTTGAATTCCCCGTCTCCAGCCCTGTACATGGAGGAAAATCCAGTGGCCTTTCTCATCAGCTGATGAGGAACATTTTCCTCAAATTATCCTTGCGGTTGGAGCTGCCACCCCAGCTCTTAGTCTCACATGTCTTCTTGCACAACTGCACGTGTTCCATTCTACATAAAAACCCTTGTCCCACCCTTGGAGCCCTAATGCCAAACGCCATGGCGATGTATCCACAAATGAGAAAATACACGTGAGCTCGCAGGCATTTTATCTGCATATAGCTAAATGTTCAAAGTCATTTTAGGGCACCAAAGAGAAATGCTGTTCCAATTCGGGATCTGGCTTCCACCCCACCTTCTTTTCCTTCTCCTTTTGTCTTACCTAGCGATAAATTAGTCAGCCAGGTTGAGTCCCAATGCCCTCAGATGCCAGTTATTTTAGTTTAGTTTGTGACATATTTGTCAGTTGTTTGTTTTGATGTGCTGTGTGTTCTGTTGTTATTTGTTATCTGTTTGTACACCACCCAGAGTGGGATACCACCCAAATGGGCTGTATAGAAATGCAATAAATAAATAAATAAAATACTCCTCAGTCCCATGAAAACTTTACTGGCCTCTTGTGCGAAGTGAAGTTCAGCCGTGACATTCTTCTGTCCTATTGCTGCTGAACAGCTTTCTCCATAAATATCCTGGCATCTGACTGCTAAAAGGAGACAATCTAGATTGCACTAGAGATCCTGAGCAGCAGGACAGACCACAGCTGGGGCTGAAGCCGCACTTCTACGGGTCAATGGCGTAGAATGCCCCCAACCTTCCCCAGAAGGTGCCTCACCTGGAGTCCCATCAGTGGCCCACCTTGCCTTGAAATATCAGGGCTCAGTTGCTCTTCCAGGTTGCAGGCAGGGAGCCCTCTCTCCCTTTCAGCCCTGCCACTGGTTAACTGTCAGAAGGGAGCCCTGCTCTGAGACATATTGAGCGGGTGTGAATTCAATCTGCCTGTTTGTGGAAGGTGGTGCAGGCAACTTTCCTGTGGGACTCAGACAGAACCCAAGGCCAGAGGGATGTGTGTTTGACAAATTCAAAATGCATTGATCAGAGCAGCCACCTCTTCCATGCAAGGGAATGCAGCAAATTAGGGAAGAGGTTGGATGGGTGGCTTTGTGGTCGGCCTGTCTGTCTCTCTCTGACCGTGTGTCATAGCAGGCCTGTGAGGAGGAAGGAAGGAGCACATGTCAGCCACAGTCATGCTCACAGCCAAGGTGGACAGATGGACCTCGACATCCCCTCCTCGGGCAATGCTTGACATTATCCCAAGCACAGGCCGAGTCAGCAGGCCTTAATTGCATCCCTCTAAAGAAAGGGCAGAGAGCCCTTGCCCCCAAATGGCAGCCTCTAAATGGACACTGAGCAGCCATCCCGTCCAGTTGGCAGTTTCAGAGACCCCACGTGGCCTTCCTGCCTTTGAACCACGGGACTCACCCTGCGAGGAGGCTGTGAGCAAAATGAGGGATTCCATCGACTTGGCAGCTTCAGGTGGCCAAGAGACAGGTGTCACCTGGCAAACACTGGCGTGGCATCTTGGCCAGCCATGATTTTATGATTGCCAGATTGAGATCTCTTGAGCTCTGTGGCAGGCGGGGGACTTGGGAGAAGGGGATCTACCTTTCTTCCACAGGTGAGGGATGGTTAGTACATTTCAGGGACTCCAAAATGAGTTGAGGGTGCTGGTGGTGGTGCCTCTCATCTCTCCATTCAGGAAGACAAGGCTCAACTTCACAAGAAATGGGAAGGTTCAAAAGGACACAATAACAGATTGATGAAATTGTGGAGGGCAAATAAGGAAGGAAGGAAGGAAGGAAGGGAGTGACTCAAGACAATCACATACTAGAATGGGTCATGAATGGTTTCCTGTGTGAAAAGGAATCTTATTGTTGAATCATGTGTAACAACATGGCACCTCTTGGATCTGAACCCACCTTTCCTGTTGTAACGTGTCATCCTTCTAGAGGCTATAAGACTGTAGGAAAGAGCTTCTTCATTGTTCACTGTCCAGAAACAAGGGTAGAGTCTCTCTTTTGTGTGGCAGATTTGCCAGTGAAGTGCAGGCCACCTGCCTGGAAGGATCAGGTCCTGGTCGGCAACAATGCCTGGCACCAATGAGCACAAGGCTGGTGAGCTTCCCAGAGGGATTCTGTTGGCCACGAGTGGCCCCAAAGTTTTGAGAGAGGCCAGAAAGACAATTGGCATTTTCCAGCTGACACTTCGTGCTTCCTCATCCCTTTGCTCTGTCTCTGAAGCTTTTCTCCCTATTGGTGGTTGCCCACCTGTGATCTGCACATTGGCTCAGAGAGAGAACCAGACACTGCCTGAATATTTAGGTGCAAGCACCAGTGGCATGTCCTGCAAATCCTTCCAGAGAAGGTGTGGGTCTATGAAAGGTGGCTTCGTTGGTTGGTAAACAGCTTTGTCACCCACAGTCTGGTTTGGAGCGACATTGTTAACAATGACTCATTTTTGGTCTGGCTTCTTCAGGAGAAGATCCTTCACCTTCCTTCAGTTCTTCTGACCAGTGAGCACCCTGGAATCCAGTCAATCCCATTGGTCAGTTCATCAGCTAGGCATTGAATGGAGAGAAGCATCTCCTGGGCAAGCTCTCCAGCCCATTCCTCCTCATCCTCATTCTCATCCTCCTCCTACCAGGTGTGTTGGAAGTTCCTACACAGACTTGTTCACTAGCCTAGTGTTTCAGGTTAGAAGCTCACCTGGCCTTTCAGGAAGTGATTCAGAGCATTAACTCTCCATGAACAGTCTATCCTGTAAGAATGATTCTGAAACCACTTCAGGAGAAACCCTGGCAGATATAAAGCTCTCTGTCACCTGGGAACAGCTGCAGAAAGGGGTTTGTTGTTCAAAGATCTCAGCTAGTCCCTCTTCCATTGTCTTTCAGTTTCTGCTCAGCTTCTGTCTCCAGCAAGGGGCAATTTTAAATTTGTGTGCATTCAGAGGACTTAATATATGCAAATACAACTGGCTGATTGAGTGTAGAGAATGCACATGAAGGCATGCAGATGTGCCAGACTGCCAGTTCTTATCCCCATAAAGCCCACAAGCCTGGCCCTGAGCAGAAATTGTCTTCTATACCCTCTAAATGGGGACAGAGGTATGTGGGTGTAGGTGTAGGTGTAGGAGTGAGTGGGTGATGGGGTGGGGTGGGGTGGGGTGAGTGAGGGGGGAGAGAGAGGAGCAAAGTGCCTCCACTTCTGGCCTTCTCAGCAGCATTTCAGGGGAAATTTCACGGGCCTTAACTCCTCTCATTTTGTCAATTAGCTCCATCAAGTCCAATTTTCCTCTCATCCGCCCCCAGAGGGCTGAGGGAAATGATCCCCTAGAAGTCTTGCTCTTTCCTTTTTCCTTCTGCTGGCTCACAGATTGGAGCCTCCCTCCTCTGAACCTGCTCACACTTGCACATACACTCATGTACAAACACACCCACACCCACACCTATTCTTTGGACAGCAGTCCAGATGTCCTCTCCCTTCAGTCCAGTCCAGATGCCCAGTCCAGATGTCCTTTCCCCTCAAGACAGCAGTCCAGAGGCAACTTCCACCTGGTCTCTCACTGTCCCCAGGATCCCCAGCCGGTTGTTGTTAAGTGGGGCCGTGCTGAATGCCAGCATGGTTAGGAACTCACCTGGGGGAGTTCCATAAATAACCTTGGGGGCCCCTCCCCATTTCCTCCGCAGTCACTCAGAGTCCAGGCTTTGGAGCCAAACAGGAAGGCCTCCAAGCCCAGAACCCCTTCCCCCCCCCTGTCCCCTCCTTGCCAGTCCAGTAGCCTTGGCACCCCACCTGGGCAGACCTGGAGAGCTCCCTTGCCCAGGGTTGGTCCTAGGAAGCCCACTCACTCTGTACCCCATGGCTACCTCCACCTACTCCAGTGAGCTACGGTGACAAAGCCTGGCTGCTCTAGGTGGCAAGGCCCAGGCTACTCAGGGAACCACCAAGGGACTCTCAAGAGGACATGATGAGCCCTCTCCTTCAGCTCCTTAACTAGCTCATAAGTGGCTTGGCCTGGTGACAGTTTCCCTTGCCCCCTCCTCCTCTTCCTCCTCCTCACAACAGCCTCCCCCCCCCCCATGCTGAAAAGCAGCCATCAGAGATGTCTCCAAATCTGGAGGCAAGGGGGTGGGGGGTGGCTGGGAGAGAGCAGACAGTTTGTAAGGCTGCTGCTGCTAGATCCCCCAGTGCCCCAGACACACACACCCCTGTGTACACATTTAGTCCTCAGGCCACACATGGTCAAGAGAAATCGCAAGGACTAGGTGTGTCCATGGGGACTTTTCCAGGAAACTCAGCAGGGACGCCTGGTAGTATCCTGTGTGTGTGTGTGAGAGAGAGAGAGAGAGAGAGCACTAGCCTTTTTCCTTCATGGGAACTGGTTCCCCACAGTCACCTGGACAGAAGCCAAGGGTGCCCACTCTGATCTACAATGCAGAACATCAAAACATCACACTTCACCCTCTCCTGGCCATAGCCAAGCTCATGTGAGTCGCCTTCCCTGGCACAAACAACCTCACACACAATCACAGATAAGCAGCAAGGGCCCCTCGCCAGGGCAAGCAGACAGAACTCAAAGCCGCCTCCAGTCTCAGTGAAGCCCCGCCAACCCCCACCTGGAACAGCCTCAGGGCAGAAGAAGGTCCCCAGCAGAAGAAAATACCTAAGGACAGGACACACCTTTCTGTAAATTGCTCTTGAACTTTCTGTTTTAGAAAGGTTCTAAATCAGAAATAGGCCATACCTTTATGGGGGCCCTAAAGTAGCATTAAAGAAAAAAAGACCTTGAGTCTCCTGGGACTCCTCACCTGTGTGTGTATGTGGGGGGGGGGCGGATTGAAAGGCTGGGGGGAGGGAAAAGTAATGGCAAAGTCCATCATCCAACCTGCCTGAAAGTTGAAGGATCTGGAGTGAATATTCCTTCCTTAGCAGTGCAAATCTTACCGAAGGGACAGCTTTGGGGGGGGGGCTCAGAGCTTACCTGAGGGGCAACAGGGCCCACCGGTGCCATTTCCTTACGGTTCTCCTCCTGCTGCAGGAATGCTACTGCGCAAGGCGCATTTCCAGACTTTGTTTATGGACAACTCGGTCGGTTCTCTCCCCACCCACACCCCTTCCCCGTTTCTTTTGGTTTGCGGTTTTAGGAAAGTCTCACCTGCGCTGCCCATGAGGAGGAGGAGGAGGAAGAGGAGGAGGAGGAGGACCGGGCAGTGCCTTTCTGCCCTTCGGCCTAGGCGCGGGATTTGGGGAGGGGGGAGGATTCGCTTAGGCGGGCTCAGCAAGGAGAACCCGAGGAAGCGCCCAAAGGGGAAGGGGCCCGAGGCCGGGAAAGAGGGAGGGCGAGGGAAAGGGAACCTGCGGGGACAGACGAAGCGCCAGGCCCGGCGAGGAGGCAGTGCACCGGGCCAGCCTCGGCGGAGGAGTCCCGCTCTCCCGCCGGGCTGGCCGCTCTGCCTAGCTCAGGGAGGGACACCCTGCCTCGCGCGCTCTCCTGAAACGGAGCTTGGCAGACGACGGAGGAGGAGGAGGAGGAGGAGGAGGCGAGGCGAGGCGAGGCGAGGCGAGGCGAGGCGAGGCGAGGCGAGGCGAGGCGAGGCGAGGCGAGGCGATGCGGCAACAACTGCCTGAGCCGGGAAGAGCCCAAAGCTGCGGCCCAGCCGGTCCCCTGGGACGCTGTGCCGGATCCCTTGGACAGGTGGCGCATCCATCCCCCTCCCCTCCCCTCCCCTCCCGGGGGCAGCAGCAGCAGCCCCTCCCCCTTCCCCGCGGGCGGAATCAGCCCCGCTCCTCGCCTTTGGGCCGCCGGGGATCGAGGGGGGGCGGGGGGGCGAAGGGGCCCGAGCCGGGCAGGACGGACGGAGCGCGGCCGCAAGTCGCTCACCTGGTCTGGAAGGCGGCCGGAGCGACGAGCAGGCAGGCCAGGAGGACTTCGGCGCACATCCTCAGCGCCCGCCCACCTCCCGGGCCCCTCGCCACGAGCCCTTGGCGGGCACGCAGAGCGGGCAGCGGGGGCGGGCACCACACTTCCCTCCCCAGGACGGGCGGCGGAGGCGGCGGGCGCCCCTTCCCCGACACGGCCCCGGTTCCGCTCTTCCTCCGTTGCCGTCTCATCCGGAGTGCGGCGCATCCATCCACCCGGCCGAGACGCGGCTAGGCGCTGCGGGGGGCACCGGCGGCCGGGAAGGCGACACTTGTGGCAGGGGGAAGAGAAGAAGATGAAGGTGGCGGCATCCTCGACGGCCCGGCCAAGGGACCAAAAGTCAGCCCGGCCCGGCCGCGAAGCGCCCACGGCCGGGGTCCAAGCAGGAGGCCGGGAGGAGGGGGCCCGTCGGGCGAGCCGCCCGCCCCGGCCCCCCTCCCCGGCTCCCCTGCCTGCCCAAGCCGCGACTCCGCGCCTGGCTCCGGGGAAAGCGGCCGCAAAAGTTGGACCCGCTGCTCGCCCGGCTCGCCTCTCCGCCCAGGCGGCCGCGAGGTGAGGTGCGCTTCGACGGCGCGGGACCGGCGGGCAGCTGCCGGGCGGGGACGGGCGGGTCCTAGCGCCGCCTGACGCCTGCGCGGGTGTTGCGCCGGCGGCGCTCTTGGGCCGCGCGCTGCTCTTTCCGTTCCCGCGAGGGGGGGGGAGGGGCAGGACCAGGGGAAAAAAAAACCAAGAATTGGGGGGCGGGGGCGGTGGAGTCTCTGCCTTTAAGAGAGTCTCGGTCGGGGCAGATCCTCGGGAGGTCAATCCCAGGGCCAAAACCCCTCCCCAGCAGATGCAGTCAGGGGAAAACTTGATTTTCTAGAGAAAGTTAGGCTGAAGACTTTACCGGACTAGGTCTTTTTTCTACCTGAAAGAAAGGTATGTTTGAGAGGAGAAGGAATCCTCCTCCACGCAGAAATCCAAAAAGGAATTGGAAGTGTGAACCGGGGGAGGGGTCGTCAGAGCCCCCAGCAGCCCCAGCCCCGAGGAGGAGGAGGAGGAGGCCGCCACTCTGCTTCTGCCCCTTCCCTCTCTGCCACTCGATTCCCTTCTCTTGAGGAGGCTTTTCCGATGGAAAGGAAAGGTTTCGCCCTCCCTGCTGGGGTCTCCATCTTGACTCTGGGCCACTCGGCTAGGGCCTCTCACCACCACCACCACCACCACCACGGCCCCTGCTGCTGCCGCTCTTCTGACATGGGGACTGTGTCCCTCCGTTCTACCCCCTCCTGCCTGCCTCACTGCCTCGAAGGGCCCCCAAGCCTCCCCCAGCGCTGCCCTGCCTGCCTGCCTGCCTTCGGCTTGAGGGCTCGCCTGTTCCGCCACCCGCTCATTCGGGCAGGCAGCCGCCTCTGGCCCAATTTGAGCCAGTTCCAAGGAGCCGGCGGTGGGCGAGCTTGCAGGGGGGGGGGACCATCTGGCTGGCCTGCCTGCCTGCCTGCCTTTCCAATGGCTCTGCTTCTGCGGCTCTGCCTTCTTGGTCTAATGGGCAAACATCCTCCTCACTGGGAATGCAGTGTAAGGAGCAGCCCCCAAACCACCCCACCCACCATCCACCCCACCCCAAGAACAGAGAAAACAGGCTCTTTAGACCAGATCTGGCCATTTGGACCCCAAGTCTTCCTGAGTCAGAAATAGGATTTAAGCTTTTATCTTAAGCAGAACTTGCTCAATAAAATTTCCTAATTTTATTTTAACTGTTTTCACATATTTTTATGGGTATTGACTTTGACTGGTCCCATCTGTATCTATGCTGAATAACAAGCACAACTATGAAGCATTTCCTTCCTTCCTTCCTTCCTTCCTTCCTTCCTATGTAAGTGTTTTGTTAAGGAAGAATAGGCCAGGTGGGAAAGCTTTCCAGCTTGTCCTCCACCTTCCTGGCTTTCCCCACAGAGTAGTAGAAATTCTGGAGATTTAGTTATTTATTCCTTCCAAAGCCAACCATGTGGAGCCTGACCCTGTGGTTTCAGCTCTTGCAAAAAGCCCCAGTGCTCTCTGGATTCACAATCCCTTTCAACGGTTTTGTGTTTCCTTGGCCTCCTTCCCTCCTGACTCCCCCTTCTTTAACAGTGGGGGCAGCCCCAGGAGAAAAAGAAGGAGGAGAAGGAGAAGAAGAAAGGACCGTTGGAAGGTTAACAGGAAGCGACAGGAAGGAGGCTTTGGTGCACAGCTGAGTAAGCCTGCCTGCCTCAATTACTCCTTCGGTCTAATTCTGGTCCTGCCTGGTAGTGACAGCTGCCAGTTGAGCCTGTCCCCACCCCTCTTCCCATAGACACGTGGCTCCTCAACTGATCAGGACCACCTTGGCTCTTTGGAGAGGTGGGCCACAGATGGGCGGCTTCCAACACTCTCCTCCTGCTGCTGCTTTGGTGCTGGGCACCCACAGCCACAGTCTGGCTCTAACACCCATGCCTTTGGGCCAAGAGGCCACTAAAGAGAGAGAGAGTCAGGTGGGCAAAGACCCTGCCAGGCAGGCAAGTTTGCCATCCATTGGGGACAGATCACTTTGCCAGTCAGTTGGGCTGTTTCACTGAGAAGAACCAAGTGCCCCGCTACTCAAGGAAGACAGCCAGCAGGCAGGCAGGTAGGCAGGCTCACTCCCTGGATCTGGTCCTCCCCCAGCCATAGCTTCTTCCGTGAGAGCTCTCCTGAGGGTTGGAGGGGGGGGCATCCCAGGTGCCTCTCAGGGGTTCATTCCTATTGAGATGAGGGCAGAAGTTTCACCCCTGGGCTGCATCATCTCACCTGGGCAAAAGGAGGAGGGAGAAGGCCACAGACAGGCTGGGGTGGAGTAAGGCTTCCCTGGCTGGCCCTGAGGAGGAGAGAGTCCAGGACTGCTCTGAGAAGGATGATGAGCTGCAGGGGGTGGCATCATCACAACCTGACCAACAACAGGGATGTGGCTTCAGGGTCTTGAGGAAGGTGACTGGAATGATGACAGACGGATGCCTTTGAGGGGAAGCATGGCTGCTGCCCTGCCTTTGCCCCTGAGAGTTTCTTCACTGTGTGACCAAGCGAGGTAGAAACGTCCTCCGGATACTAAATATAAGTGGTGTCCCCTTGGTCTCTCCATCCTCTTATGCACATCTAATCAATGTACACCCAGGTGCACACATTCAGCAAAGTGAGTTCCAAAGTAGTTCGTGTGGAGGTCAAACAACAGAAGAGGCCTCCTCTCCATCCTTGGGAAGACAAGAGCAGGTTGGAAGCAAAGGAGGCCTTGAAATGGAGACCAGGCAGATGGACAGCCAAGGAGCCGAGACTCAGAAGTCTCTGCCTTTGGCACCAGCTGGGTTTGCAGGGCTGAGTTCTGCCAGGGGCAACTTCCCAGAAGACCCTGCCTGCTTCCTAGAATCCCTTCCCTGCCCAGCCAAGCCCCTTTGCCCAGAGGGGCCAGCCCCCACTGTGCTTTGTGGAAGACAGAAGCAGCCAGACCTCAGGGAGGTGTCTGGCCAGTCCACCTTTCCCAGGATTTCCTGGTCCCTTTGGACCTGCAGGGGTGGCATTCAAAGCCCCCTCAGTGGCACACCCCTCCCAGTCCTGCCCACCCACCTCCCATCCAGACCAAGAGGGCAGTTTCTCCAGCCAAGGCTGAGGAAGGGCTCGGGGGAGGGGAGCCATTGGAGTCACCACGGGTTCATCTCTCATCTCACCTTATTACCCAAGAAGTTGCCGTGACAACAAACCAAGCCAGATAAAACAATGTCTTGTTCAGTAGCTACAGCCTCACCAAAGCACACATTTCATGGCTCAACACAGTACAAGTACGAGGAGCTATGAGGAGAGAAAGGAGAGGAACCCAGGACAACTCAGTGAGATAAAAGCCAAAAAGATGGTTGATGTCTAAGAGAATCTCTCTCTGTCTCCCTGATGGGCCCCAAGTTGAAGAACGGAGGGCCCAAACTGGTGTGTCCTTCTGCCCCTGAGAGTGGATGCCTCGGTCACCTGAACTGTTTTCTTGCACCTTGAATGAACGCACAGCTTGGATAGAATACCTGGGGTGCCACCACCTCTCCCTGCTCTGGGCCTTCCCTTCCCGTCGCCCCAGAAGAGCTGCTAGAGGTACACAGTCACCCCTTGCCATGGATGGCACTGAGCGATCTGGGCAGGCCGAGCATTTGCCGTTCCCTGCCAGGAAAATCCCACTGGTTCATGGCACCCAAATGTGGAAATACAGACACAGACAGACACACACACAGACACACACACACCATGAGAAGCCGTGCACAGGTTTGCCACCATCTTGTTTGTCATGATATGCAAACCTCTCTCTGCAAGTAAAGCATGGTTTTCTTAAGCCTCCATAAAGGCAAGCCATAGTTTGCTGTTGGCTTACAAAAGTTAGCTTATTTAAATCAAGATGTGCCATGGCATCTGAATATGTAGCTTCCTCCCCCCCCCCCCGATTCCCCCTGACAGAACTTTGACAGGTAGAGTGGGACAGAACCAAACCAGACATGGGGAAGACCAGCTGTGGTATATTGGGTGAGCAGATGCTCAAATGTGTGAGTGAAGCAATAAGCTACCATTAGTACAAAACCTTGCTTATCATGACCTGTAACTGCACGCTGGATTTCATCCACCAGGATTTTACTGCTGTAACCAAGTGAGTTGGTTTTGCCTGCCAACAGTCACAAGATTTTAATTTTGTGGGTGTATTTGAATATGCACATTCCATGTCACATTTTTGGCAATCTGGTCACTTCTCATGCAGTGTACATACCACATGCTCATTAATAAACTGCCTCAGGCCCCATCCTGGCACTTGGTAAAACAAGACCCTTTGACTGTTGGCAGTGGTGGCATCTGAACATAATGAGTCCCAAAAATCAAGGCCAAATATAGCTCTCTCTCTCTCTCTCTCTCTCTCTCTCTCACACACACACACACACACACACACACACACACACACACACACACACACACACACACACACACACACACAAAGTGTGTGTGTGTGTGTGCGTGCGTGCGTGCGTGCGTGCGTGCGCGCGCGTGCGTGCGTGCGTGCGTGCGTGCGTGCGTGCGTGCGTGCGTGCGTGCGTGCGTGCGTGCAGTGAAGTGCCTGGTTTGTCAAAAGTGTGTTCTTGATTTGCTCCATTTGTGACAGCACTGAAGCTTTGCAATGGCCTAACAGATTATGCAAGGAAGATTGGCTGGGAAAATGCAAATTTTCAGAGTTTCCCCGAAGCTCAACCAGCAGCTGGGAGGAAAACAGATAGGAAAACATGGTGACAGGCACATGGAAAGGAGGAGGAGGAGGAAGATTAGCATTACAGTATGTGTGTGTGTGAGGGATATGGTGGGGTTGGAGGCAGGTTCAAGTCTGTGCCAGGTAAAAACAGGTGAGGGTTCTGTAGGGTCCCCTTCCACACCTTGTTCAAGGCCAGTTGCTTTCTTGCAAAAGCCACCAGCTTTGCCTTCAGGATCCATCACCATGCCCTGCTTACCTACTGCTGTGCCAGTTTGGCCCCATGGGAGGCTATGTTCACACCACCAGCTAAAACCAACCAAGGCATGTTTTCTTCTCCACAGGGATGTGTTTTGCAAGACAGTTTCCCTTCTTGATGCACCCAAAAAAGTGCCCTTGGTTTAAATGGTGCCTGGAAGAACAGCAAGGGCACCTGCATGTCACTTTCTCTGATGCCTCTTTTGCCCCTGTTTTATCTCCTGGGACCATGTGAAGCCATGCTAGACTGGGTTAGGTCCCTGGGCTTTGTGGTGCCACTCCATGGCTTCTTCTCCTGACCACCTCCCCAGGATTTCAGTTCAGGGCATCCAAGGTTTGCTTCCAGATGTCCCTTGCTGGTGATCTAGGGCCTCCCTCCCTCCCTCCCTCCTGGTTCATCCCAACCTTTGGCCAAAGTTCCTCTTCCTTTGCCAAACCCACAGCACCATTCCCAGTTTTATTTTTGGTGGCAGTTTTAATAGGGTTTTAATTGGTTTTTTAAATGAGATTGGTTTTATTTTTTGTGAGCTGCCCAGAGTCTTCGGAGTTAGGCAGCAATAATAATAATAATAATAATAATAATAATAATAATAATAATAATAATAATAATAATAATAATAATAATAATAATAATAATAATAATAATAATAATAATAATAATAATAATAATAATAATAATAATAATAATAATAATAATAATAATAATAATAATAATAATAATAATATGCTCTTCTGACTCAGGCTGCTGGGCTTTTCTCACCCCCCTCCCACTTCACACACCCCCACCTTCACCTCCCCCATGAATGCTCTCCTTAATGCATCACAGTCTCAGAAGAACAAGGAGGACTCCTTCTTCTGATAAAAATATGACTTGTATTTGTTTTGGTTGGGTTTTCAGTGTGTGCAGACTAGTCAGTGTGTGCAGAAGTCCTGAAGCACATTTTATTCCTGGTGTGTGTGTGTGTGTGTGTGAGAGAGAGAGAGAGAGAGAGAGAGAGAGAGAGAGAGGAGGAGGAGGAAGAGCTTGAAGAGATCATCATCCCACACACCTCAGAGGCAAGGCAAGGGGAGGCAGCATCTACTGGGGGCAGAGATGCTCCCTGGGGGTCATGAGCTGCAGGAAAATGCAGGGATTGACCTCTGTCTCACTGTTGAAAGCCATGCCATTTCTCCAAAAGTTCCCATGGGTGTGTGCTTCTATGTGTGTGTCCTCTTGGGAGGGGGGGTCAGTCTTGGGGACAGCAATGCCTGCCTGCCTGTCCTTCCTTGGCACATTTTCCCTGCTGGCTCTCCTGCCGGTGCCTTCGGTTTGGGCACCAAATGGCCCCCGAGCCCCACAGGAATCCAGGGCGGGGAGGGGGTTGTCTTTCCCTCCCCTTTGTTTTCTTGCTGCCGAAAAGGTAAGCCGCCTGTTCTATTAGATCCATTTTGATTTCCTCTTTTGCATATTTACCAAACAAGCGCAGAGGGAAATCACTGCACATCGCTCAGCATGTCTTCCAGCTGAGGAAGCAAAAGTTTCTTCCAAACTCAAAGAAAACATACAAGCTGCAAAGAGAAACTGCTGTTTTAATTTTGTCTTCCTGAACAATAACAAAGTAAAACACTAAATATTGATACCTTTTTCCCCGCCAGTGGGTACCACCCCAAAAACATGTTCCCATTGGGTTGCACAAAGCACAAAGGGGGCTGCTTTTCCCCTTTGGGGTTGCTGTCTTCAACATTGCCTGACCCCAACCCAGCCCCTCCCAGAGGAATAAACTCCCTCCCTTTGGAAGCCCCTCAGGCAAGAGAGATGCTTTGGGACTCTGTCTGGAGAAAGTGGGAGTCCAGTTGCCAAAGGCTCTCTGTCTTGTGGCCAAATTGCTTCCTTGCTTTGGGAAACCTCTTGCCAGCCTTTGTGTCTCCTCCGTGTGTCTCTCTCTCTCTCTCTCTCTCTCTCTCTTCCAGCTTTTCTCCTTTGCTTCACGCTCCATTCCTCCATGTTGGGCCAGGACTGCCAGGCTGAGCCCTCTCCTGTTGCTCCTTCCTTTTACCTGCAGTCCTGTCCTCTTTTTGTTTCCTTGGCCCATTGGCCTTCCATTGGTGCAGCTCATTTTAGGCATTCTTCTTCTTCTTCTGTGTCCCAATCAGACCCTGGACTGCCAAAATGAAGCCACTTTCTTGGCTTTGTTGTTGTCCAAGCACGTCCTTCCTCATCAGTGCATGTCTCTGGCAGCAATCAGCAGACCAGCAAATGGGCCGAACTCTATGTCTCTCTCCACATTCACACTGCATATTGTTGTCATCCACCAGCAGCCCCCACTTGAGCATGTTAGTCTTGCATTTAGGGACTCCAACCCTCAGCCTATTCAGGGTCCTCCAAGTGACGCAGGGGAGGTTGACTTCCTCAGCCATCTCCTCCTTCAATGTCGTTCCTTGTCCAGTGACCTCCTTCCTCAGTTCTTCTAATTTGGTTTTGCTCTTGTGTACCCTCAAGAATGTTTGGTCTTTCCATAAAGCCCTTCCTGGATCTGAGCCAGTGGACTTGAGGCTCATTTCCATTCAGAGGGTGTCGTGGGTCATTTTAGGCATTGCATTCTTACAAATAAGTTGCTCCCTCCCTCCCTCCCTCCCTAGTCTAGTCCGAGTTCTGCTTGCTGTACTCAGACATGGCAGGTCCCCTGGGGCCACTCTATGGGGAGGGAGGGTCTCTTTCATGGGGTCCCCATGGATGTTTTCTTTTCTCCCTTTGCCACCTTTGTAGGATTCTGTTCTTTAATGCATGTACAGTGTGTTTCTTCCTTTGGGATTCCCATGCCACATCCTTTCTGAGCATCCTGACTTCCCTCCCTATCTTGACCCACAGCAGGCCTCCAGCGATGTTTTCTGCCCTCCATCCATCCCCCTGTCTTTGTTTCTTAGGTCCCCCTCTCTACACTATTATCACAGCCCAATCCCTGCATACCCCGATTCCTTCACTCCTGTCTTTGTCGCCTTCTGACTTTAGATCGTTCCTGCTGCAGCTGTTTTTTAATCTATTTGATGCCACTTAATCCTCTGTCTTTTTCCTCTCTAGCAAATCAGTTGGTTTCAAGCAGCGCAGAGACCCGTTCTTGGCATGGCCTCTATCCTCAGACATCCATGCAGCAGCCAGTCAGGTCTGGCTCATGTAGGAGGGCATGGCTGGGTGCCAAGGAGCCCTCGTGGTGTTCTCAATCCAAAGCAGAGAGAGAGAGACTATTCCAGGTATGGAGGCAACCAAGCCCAGACTCCCCATCTTCCCCTCTTTCTGCCTGATCTAACCCAGTCTAACACACAGAGAGAGAGAGAGAGAGAGAGAGAGAGAGAGAGAGAGAGAGAGCAAAGCCAGTGACACTGAAGGAAGGAAGAGACCATAGACTGCGATGGCCATCCAAACCTGAATGCTTCTGCTGCCACCCCTATTGTTTTCTATGGGCTGTGCCTATAGAATGAGGCACCTGAGGAGGCACATCTCCTTTTCCTCTTGCTGTCCAGTCAAGCCAAAGGCTTGGACAAGATGACCTGGGGTGGGGGTGGGGTTGGGGGCAGGGCAGGGACTTCCATCTGAGCAGTTCCATCAATGTGTGGATTAATAGCCTGCCCTTCATGCTGCTCAGTGGTTGGAGCCATCCTTCTCTGAACTTGGGAAGCAAACTGAGGCTGGAGCTCATGTTGGTCTTCTTACATGCCAAAATGAGGCCACCTTTCAGTGAGTTCATTCTGCTGTCCCTTCCGCCTGACCTAGTGTGAGAAAGATTAGCCAGCAACCTGGCCATTACAGGGTACACCTGATTGTGGTCCAAACCTACCACAATGTTCCAGAAGATTACCAGCCCACATTCATTGCTTGGTAGGAATTCCTATTTAGGGCAGGCAGACAGTGGACTCTTTCCATACCCTTTCCACCACCCAGGGCGAACAAGGATGGCAAGCTGCCAAAACTGTGCAGGCCTTGTTCACTTCTGTTGTGAGAGGGCTGTGGCCTCCAGGATCTTGCCTGGGTGCTTTGTCCATCCCTGCAGACCCAGAGCACAATCTCCGTCCCTCCATGCCCATAAGAAGCACTGTTGGCTCCAGTTCACATCCTTCACAAAAGATTAGCCTTCTCCAGAAGCCTGAGAAAATGCCATCCAATAAGCCAATTTCTCCCGTTGCGAAGGGCTTCCCTTTAAGACAATCACAACAGCAGCAGTCTTCTCTACCTACCTCACATCCTACTACCTGGACCACCACCCCATGCCCAGCCACAGGTGGGGGGGGGGGTTCCTTTCCAAAGCGGCTGTTGTGCAGTCAGCAGAGCTATCCTTGTTAAGAGTATTGCTGTCTAAAATGACAACCTGAGGTACATAAAATCCCCAATGTTTAAACTATAGAAACCCTTAAAAAACACTGAAAAACTACCTTCCACCCACACCAATTAAAAATCTAGTTAAAAACTTTTTAAAAACATGAATGAGCCAATGGGTGTGTGTGGTTGCTCCTTCTCCACCTCCCCACACCTGCCCCACCAGCCAGGTTTCCATCTCTTTCCTGAAAGGCAGAAGCTCCATCTGGAGACACAGTTCAAGTGGCAGGAGGTTCCACAGGTCCGGAGCATAGACCGAAAAGGCTCTTCTTCTAGTACTAGAAAGGCAAAGAGCCTCTCCAGCAGTTGGTATTTTTAAAGAGCCCCTCCAGTCCGCTCTAGTGGGACGGACAAATGTTCTCAGGGTGACGTGGTCTCTTAAGAATCCTGGTAACTCTCCGGATACCACAGGACCCCGAACCCACAGCCACTCAGTCTTGCCAGGAATCAGCCAAAGAGCCCATTGTCCCCCATCCAAACCCTGACAGGCACCTGGATAGGATTTCGGCAGCATCACTCCGGTTACAATTGAGTATCATCAGCAGCATCCTGATGGTACTTCACCCCGTGAGAACAGATGATCTCACCCAGCGGCTTCATGTATATGTTGAATAGGAGAGGCGAGAGCCCTGAGGCACCCCATATGGGAGGGGCCGAGGGCTGGACCTCTCACTCTCCAACCACACCGACTGTGTCCGGCCCTTCAGAAATGAGGCAAACCAGGACCACACTGTGCTCTGGATCCCCAATCTTCGAAGCCATTCCAGAAGGTCATTTCTACCTCAGACCTTACAAAAACAAACCAGGGCAGCAAAGATCTGTTAAAGGTTAAAAGTCATGCTTGTGAAAAGACTGAAAGCTTTATGAGGAGGGAGAGGGCAGAATCCTCTGGGACTGGGACCAAACAAAGCAGAGGCCTAGATATTGGGGGGAGGGGGAGGCTAGTTGCAAGCATGGCAATCTCAGCCCCCCATCCACCCACCCACCCTCCAGTCCAGCCCCACCTAACCCGGCCAACAGAAGAGGAGGCAGAGGTCCTTAAACCCTCTTGGCGCAAAGCAGAAGGGGTTCAGCCCTCCGTTCTGTCAGCCAGGAATGGGGGGGAGGGTTGTCTGTCCACCCCCACTCCCCTGTCCCCCACCACATGCCTGACAATTGCCATCGCTGCCTTTCCCCATCACATCACAAAATACGCAACCAGATTTCCAGGATGTATTTGGGTTGTTTACTTCAGATATTTATAAGTTTTAATAATGTAGCAGGGCCCTGCGTTAAAGAAACTTCAAAGGCAGCCCACGGACCCCTTGTATTCATCGGTGGCAGGGCTAAGAAGCAGGCTGGGGAATGGAGGGGGGGCGCAGGTGGAAGGCAACCTCACCTGGAACAGAGGGGGGCGGGGTGGGGGTTGACCCACTGACCACCTGCTGGACTTTCTGCTTTCTGGTGGGTGTCTTGGGACTAACAGAAGGCCTAGACCAATGATGGCCAACCTTGGCACTCCAGATGTTCTTGTACTTCAATTCCCAGAGGCCCTGATCAGAAGGAGTGCTGACTTGGGCTTCTGGGAATTGAAGTCCAAGAACACCTGGAGGGCCAAGGTTGGCCGTGTAGGCCTAGAGAGACAGCTACTCAAAGGCAAGGCAACACCTTCCCTACTGAAGCCTGAATAATGACCCCATTATTCTTACATGGTTCAGAGTGGCAGGATTTTTTTTTAAAGGCTTGAATTATATCAGGGGTGCCCAAACATTTCAGGCCACAGGCTGGTCACATAGTTTAGCAGGCTGGTGATGTGGTTCAGCAGGCCGGTCACGTGATTCTTCCCACCAGAAGTGGAAGTAAAACGTGCCTTGCAATCTGTTTTGCAACAGGATAAGATAGACTTTAACCTGCCATTTTCTCTGCTTAAATCAGGGGTGCCCAAACTATGGCCTGTGGGCCAGATCCAGCCTCCAATGCCAATTCATTCAGTTCAGGCCACCCTCGTTGTTCCCGGAAGCAAAAGTAAAACGTGCCCATACCAGCGCATTTTGCTTCCACTTCCGGGAGCGACAAGGGTGGCATGGGTCGAATGAATTGGCATCAGGGGCCAGATCTGGCCCACATACTGTAATTTGGGCAACCCTGAATTATATTGTATAATAAACTGGAATGGATTGGGAATAAACATTCAGGTGTTCAGAATTCAAAAGGTGGAACATCTGCAAATGCCATGTAAGGCTAACAAAACTTTAAAATCCTTCAAGTTCATACAAACGTTACACAGAATGAAAATCAGAAAACACCATTTCCCCAAGGATTGCACATTTTTATGTTCATTATTTCAAAACATTTTTTTTTAAAAAAACATGAAATGCTCTCTGAAGGCCAACATTTTCTTCTTTGAAAAACAGAAGCTCTGACTCTGAAGCAGGGAGTGAGTTCAGCATTCTCCTGGCCACCATGGACGGACTGACGGACGGACATTCAGCTCCTCTGGCCACAGAAGGGAACAAAAGGGCAGGCCACAGGGAGGGGGTTTGGACATTTCCCTCTCTGGCATAAAAACCAGAACTTTGCAAAAGCAACTTTACATTCTTCCCCGGGAGTGACGACATGTGGCATTGGGGTTCTGTTTCAATCTTTTGTTTTGTTTTTCAGAAATTGATCTTGTAGCCAGAGGGGAATTTACAGAAAAGAAGAGCCAGGAAGATTTCCTCCATGCCATGCCCCACCTCAACCCCACATCTCATTCTGTTTCTCCCCCCCCCCCCCAGAACATCTGCCCTTATTTCACATGGAGATTTTTTTTATTCTAAGTTTGATGTGTGCACACATGTAGCTCCCTTCCATCCATTCACATGCTCCTCTGTTATGTGTGGGAGCACTTGTTCATACAGAAATGGCACAGTTTAAACTGGCAATGGGGCAGCCAGATGCAGGAGGTGCCTGAGCACAATGAGGGGTGGAATGCAGAAACCCACCCACCCCTTGGGCTTCAAAAAGCTTTCCTGCCACCCCACAACAAAGCAGATGATGGGCCAGGGGGAGGGGGCTGGGGGCTGAGAAGCCCATTCTTATCTAGCTTTTAGGCAGATGCAGAAGGGCCAACCAAAGTCTCTCTCCCCCCTCCCCCCCCCCCCGCCGTGGTGGTCTCCCACATGAGGTCACTGAGGACATGCAGGACATGGTTCTGTTCCTTAGGCCTGAGAAGCTGAAAAGCAGGGTTCCCTCTGGAGGGAGGGTCAATCCCTTGCCCTCCATAAACTGCAAAGGAAGGCGGTTGTCCTGCCCCACAGAAGCCTCCATAGGCTGGAGAAGCAAGCAGGTTTTCATGCCTGCAAAGGAGGAGAGGGAGGAGGAGGCCCACTTCCCAGGAGAGACCAAAAGGGGGAGGGGAGAGAGAGAGAGAGTCCAACAGGATCTTGTGTTTGCCAAGTGCTTCTAGGCAGAACGATGTCCACAGCAACATTTCCAAAGAGATGGCCAAGGCACAGACCCCCTTCCAGCACATTGACATGAACCAACCAGCAAAGCAGACCAGTCAGTTCACTGGTTGGCACACGCTTGAATCGCTGTACCCACTTTACCTGTGCGCAGGACTTTACAGGCAAGGAAAATGGAAACTGGGAAAATGGAGAGCTGCATCAGGAGGCCGCTGTAATTCTATGTTTAAAAACCTAGAAATCCAGTCTAGTGTAAGAATTGAGAACTAACCTATTGGCGTCTCTTCATGACCACAAACAGGACATTCAGAAATCCGGGAAGGAATATGGGTGGGTGGGGTGGGGTGGGGGGAATGTTGCACCAGAAAAGAAAAATGGTAGGACAGCCCTGAAGACACAGGTATTGCCTTTGGCTCATGCCAAATGTCAGGTGCTTATGCAAACTGGAACATCTCCTCTACTGAGCCCAGAACCTGCCTGAACTCTCCACCTCTTTCCTGGGTCTGCCTGCTGTTTTCTTTTGCTCCCTTGAGTTCTCGAGAGGGTCGGGGAGGGGGCTAGCTCGCCCTCCACATTGGGGCTGCCTTTTCTCAGGAAGAGAGAGCAAAAGAGAGAGAGAATCACATGAGAAAGGACTGCTCAGCTCCCCTGGGAAAGGCCTTCTTGAGAGTCACCAGAGTGAATTTCTGCCAGAGGCCTTCGGGAGAGAATCAGCCACTCGTTCTCAGCAGAAGAGGGCATGGAATAGGCAGCGCACACACACATGGCACCAGCTTGCAGGGTGATGCCCAGGCAGAAGGGTAGAAAGGACAGGTGGCAGGGAACGGTGCAGGGCAGGGAGGGTAAAGGCCAGGCTTGCCACAGGGGAGGCACACATTTCCTCAACACTTTCCCTGCAATGCAACACAAATAAATGCAAACAAACAAGGAACCAATTCCATGTTCTTGGGTGCTGTCCTTTTTTAAAAAAGAATCACAGTTTGGTTCACATGGGACAGGGACGAAGTCAGCGGAACAAAATAAAACATAGAAGATAAAATAAATACAGACGCTCTGGCCGAGGTCCGCCGGGGGTGGGGGGCGACAAATGGACTGACCACGTGGCAGGTTTCAATCCTTGGGGATCATGCCTTTGATGGCCGACTCCCGGTTGACATAGGTTGCCCAGTAGACCATATTGAAGATAGCAAACAAGACTGGGAAGATGATGCGAGACATTTTGTCGACCTTGCTGACACTGTTGTAGGTCTTCTTATTCTCTGGCAGCTTCTCTTCCAGCCGGGCCACCTTGGGAGGCACAACCACAGGCGCAGGTGTGGGCATGGTGGCAGTGGCGGTGGCAGCTGCGCTCTTGGCAATGGTGGGCAGGCCCGGCTCCTTTATGATGTTAAGGGCGTAGGTGGTGCCTACAATGTTGTAGGTGTTGTTGGTCTTCTTTGCCAATGGGACAGGCTCCTTCTTCTGGGAAGGGAAATAAAAGTCCTTTGAGACCAACACAGGAGAACGGAGGAGGAGAGCCAAGCCCAAAACTGAGGAAGACTCCCAGTGGAATCGCTGCTTCTTGACCCATCCCTGTATGAGGCTGCAGGGTACCATTTCTGGGGCACAACTGAAGCTAAAAGGCTCAGGGACCTGGGCCCAAAAACCTTCCAGTGGAGACAGGCAGCAGGAGGACATGGAGTCCTTCTTCAGGATTAATCTCAAGGACTTTCCGTGCAACAAGAGAGAAGATCCCCTCTCCAGCCTCCTCCATCCCTGGCATCCTTTTCTCTTGCAGAGGGGCCCCAGAAATGCCCTGGCTATGGATTCACTACCAGCACACTTTTTATGTTTCCAAGTATTTATAGATATATTATATAGAAATACACAAATGTGTTTGTGCACATGTACACACGCAAACACACCTAGAGGAGTGATTCAACTTTCCATGGAAAGTACTTGGTTACAAATAAGATAATTATCTAAAACCAGTTACTTTCTGGGCAACAATGACCAATAGTTACAAAATTACTTCATGCCTTAGCTACTTGTAGAACACCTAGCCAATTTAAGACCTTACTAAAAACAAGCTTTTAAAGCACTTTAGAAACAGTGTGTGTGAATTTTCTGGATTTTATGCCATTTCCAAATCATTCCTATCTGAGAAAGGAAATATTCCTT
The DNA here is from genome assembly GCA_035047305.1 of Bradypodion pumilum. Classification (NCBI taxonomy): domain Eukaryota; kingdom Metazoa; phylum Chordata; class Lepidosauria; order Squamata; family Chamaeleonidae; genus Bradypodion; species Bradypodion pumilum. The sequence continues at coordinate 179,062 of JAWDJD010000011.1, read as the reverse complement.
GGTTTCATATTTTGCTTTTTCATAAATATTTTCTAGGTGCAAAACCAGAATAGACTACTTAAGGGTGATCAGAGCCCATTTCCTCGTATATTTCTTTCTTGTTGGTAATGGCAGAATAATCGATCAATAACTTGCTATGCAATGTTAAAGGCTGCCAGCCTGCTCATAAGGAATAATAATACTAACTACCATATATTTTTGGAGTTTATCTTATCAATTCTGTTCCTGGACACTCCAGTGATGAAGGGTGGAGAAGAGAGAGGTTTAAACATATTAGATCTGGGCCCAGAAAATCTTAATTAGTGTATGTTCTTCTGATGAAGATTAATTCCCGGTAGCAAAATCTCTCTCTCTCACACACACACACACACACACACACACACACACACACACACACACACACACACACACACACACACACACACACACACACACACACACACACACACACACACACACACACACACACACACACTGACAAAGTAAGCCAGCCAACCTTTCTCATGGCCAAAATTGCTTCTGAGTTATGGGTAACCTCAGAGCTCATTTTCTGAGACTCCAAAGGCACCAACAGTCACAAACACAAGAGGAGGCTAAGAGAGGCGGCAGCCACAGTGTGTGTCTTCCCGTGCTTTTTGCTTGGGCTGCAAAGTGCTAGCATCTGCATTGCAGAGCCAGGGTAATCTCTGCCCCGAGGGAGGTTTGGGATATTCTGTGGCTGAATGGTTTCCAAGAGGGCCAAATCTCTGGTAGCAGAAACAGCAGTGCCTTTGGGCACCTCAGAGGAGGAGGAGGAGGAGGAGAGGTCCTCTCTTTGGCACCCTCCTTCTTGGACCTCTGCAGCTGCCCGAGGAGGTCTCAGCTGCACAGCGTCTTATCTGTCAAGGCTACACTGGATGCATTTCAGGGACTACTGGGCTACAACAACCCGCACAGCCGCTTGTGCCAAAGATAAGAGGTTGGCTTTCTAAGGTGGCAGCTGAGACCCTTGGTTGCTTCTCACACACATTTCCCTTTTTTTTTTTTTTTGATCCCCCTCCACCGCAGCCTTGGGTTCTCACCTTCAGCTCCTGGGCTTCCATCACCTTCTTGCCATCCCAAGCCCAGCTGCGCTTTGTGAAGTAGTTGACTGCTGCAAATTCAATCAGTGCAGAAAACACAAAGGCATAACAGACAGCCATGAACCAGTCCATGGCAGTTGCATAAGCCACTTTGGGCAGTGAGTTCCGTGCGCTGATGCTAAGCGTGGTCATGGTAAGCACAGTGGTGACCCCTATGGAAAGACAACGAAAGCAGAAGGGGCTGATGGAGAGGTCCGTGGGAGAGGAAGAAGACCCACCTTGTCTGGCTGACAGGACTCTTTTGTGCTTGTGGCAGAAGCTTCCACAATGGCCACATCGAGACACAAAGCCCAGCAAAGCCAGTGGCAGCTCCCACTGGCCACACAACAGGGATGAAAACAAGGTGGCACATGTGGAAGAGATTCACAAAGGCGAGGCTGACTCTCTTAGCTGCCTGGCACCAAGATTCCTCACACAGCCCCCATATTGGCAGAGTGGGGCATGTGGGATCTTTCGTGGGCTCTGCAGCCTTCTTTAATTGGTGGCTGTTCTTCAACAGCAAAGACAGGCTAAAGAGTAGCCCTCTGACTTGATCTCTTTCTCACTGCTTAATGCAGGGATGCCCAAACTTTTCAGGCTGTGGGCTGGTCACATGGTTCAGGGCTGCTCAAAGTATGGCGTGTGGGCTGTATCCAGCCCCCGATGCCAATTCATCCAGCCCACGCCACCCTCATCACTCCCAGAAGTATGGGCACATTTTACTTCCACTTCTGGGAGTGACAAGAGTGGCGCAGGCTGGATAAATTGGCACCAGGGGCCGGATCCAGCCTGTGGGCCATACTTTGGACACCCCTGGCTTAATGCAACAGCAGAAAGAGCTCCTAAGGTCCTGAGCTGGCAATCATTTCTGCCACTCTTTGGCTCAAAGACAGGCACCAGCGATTCAGTCCGTGAATTGCAGTATGATTTGGACCCACAAAAGCTGCTACTGAAGTAAAACTTCTCATCCTTAAAATAGTTTCCCTCCCCCCTCCCCCAGCCGTCCTGCCTTCTTTTTTAATTCTCTTCTACAGACTAAGACAGAGCAGCAGGGCTACTGACTTGGGACTCTCCCAAGAGGCAGTTTAAGTCTCCTGCTACAGAGGCCAGCAATTTAACCAATGCCCACCCTCCATGGGGCAGCTGACCTTGTCTCCCCCCCTTCCCCTTCCCAACCCCTCCCTTCCCCAGGGGGCTTCTGAAACATCATCCAAAAGCGACTCACCGAACACGGTCCGTGCCGGGACGCTCTCCCTGTTGAGCCAGAAGGAAACCTGGGAGAGGATGACCGTCATGATGCAGGGCAGGTAGGTCTGGATCACAAAATACCCAATTTTGCGCTTGAGATGGAAGTAGATGGTCATCACAATGTAAGTCCCTGAAGAAATGGGAGGGGGAGAGGAGAGAGTCAAGTGGCCACCAGGCAATGCCACCGGGACTGCCACAAATGAGCCACTTGGCATCTGGCCAGCCTGGCAATCATGACCAAGGACCAGCTTTCTAACCACCACCATCCCTGCAGGTGGAAGGGGCAGCTCCCCCTCCACCCTCCCCAACTGACCAGGAGGGCCATTGGTTCTAGCAATGCTCCAGGCCATTGGAATGACTTGGCCAGGAATGAAGGGACCCGGGTTTGATGAGACTTTGTTTTCTCCTGCCACCTGGAGTTGGAAAAGCCCAGAATCTGCAGGCCTTGCAAGGAGGAAACGTGTTGTAAGAATGGGCAGCCATCTCTCTTGGCACCCACCACCACACAGCACAGGCAAAAGTGCCCCCCCCCCCATGCTGAGAGCAAGAGAGCAAGAGAGGAGGCTCTTGGGAATGGACCAGCCTTCCTTCTAGACTGAGAGGAGGAAGCCTTGCCCAGCCCAGCCTGGCTGTCCATCTGTCTTTCTCCCACTTACCTGTGCTTGACTTAATGGAGTCTCTACCCACGTTGTGGCCCAGAAGGTCATACTGGTTGAGGCGGGACCCTCCTTTGGCCACCTCCACTTTCCCCAGGGTCCAGGTGTAGATCACTTCTGTTTTGGTGTAGGCATCTAAGAAGGGGAAAGGGAAGGTGGAAGCCCTGAGGCCTCAGGCAGCATGAAGTGCAGGTGCCGAAAGATGATTTCACACACTCCTCTAGGGAAGGAAGCTGGTTAGGAGGAGGAGGATGCTACACACACACACACACACACACACACACACACACACCAGCCTTGGGACATGGATGTGTGCCATCCTGGCCTTCTGCCACCTGAGCTTGCTTCTCTTTGCAGGTGAGCAAAGGCACAGTGAGACCATGAGCTGGAATGGGACTCAAGGAAGCCCCAGCCAGAGAGAGAGAGAGAGAGAGAGACTGAAGAGGGAGGCCAGGCAGCTGTTGAAGGCTGCAATGGCTAGCTAGACTGGTTATTCTGCCCTATCCACCTTCCACCCTGTGTGGGTTAAACCTTTGCTGCTGCTGAAGTACTTACAGCTCCCAAACTTCAGTGGGCAAGCATGCACGTCCATGGGGAAGTCTTCCAGATGCATAGGGCATTCCGCATGAATGGTCAACCTGCAAGACATCAAGGCCACTGCCACTAGAACAGTCGAAATGAAGAACCCACTGGAAGAATTCCACAGCCTGGCTGGCCTCTCCTGCCACCCCAAGCAATGGTTTCAGTGGACCATTTGCTAGCCAAACTGAAATGGACCAGAAGGCCAAATGCTTTCTCAACTTCCAAGATCCTGAGCCTTCCCACAGTGTTGCATTATGAAGTATCATAGAAACAAAGAATCACTGGATTGGAAAAAGGGGTCTTTTAGGCCAAGGGTGCCCAAACTATGGCCCGTGGGCCAGATCCAGCCCTCGATGCCAATGAGCTTTGTCGTGCCCCAGTTGTTACCCCCATCGTCCCAAGAGTGTCTGCCCGTCCAACCAGAGCGGACCGGAGGGGCTCTCTAATGGTGCCATCAGTTAGGGGTGCACATCTGTCCAGCACCCGAAGGAGGGCCTTCTCTGTGTCCGCACCGACTCTCTGGAACCTCCTGCCAACAGATCTAAGACTTCAAAGAGAATTGCTGCCCTTCAGGAAAGACCTGGCTGGCAGGGCAGGTGTGGGGCCCGAATGGGAACACGGCCCCCGCCTGCTGGCTTACGTAAAGAATTAAGAACTCTCCCTTCTTCTTTTATAGTGGGTGGGATGGGTGGGTGGGATATGGGTTTTTTTTAAGTGGGTGGGATATGGGGCTTAAAGTGTTTTTATGTGTTTTTAGAACTTGTTGTAATGCCGCCCTGAGTCGGGTTCTGCCTGAGTGGGCGGCATATATAAATATGACTATTAAATTAAATTTAAATTAAATGTCACAAACCTTTCAGGTCAAGGTTCAAGCAATCCATCTCTCATGGGGTGCCAGGAATAGAAAAGAGACACAGGCTTGGGGGGGGGGGTTCTTGTGCTAACCTCATGGTGTAAAGGAGGGTCCCATTGTCTACCAGCCGGAGCAATTTGTTGGGTGTGGTCATGTTGTGAGCAACTGACTTCTTGCCATTGTGGAAGAAGGTGTCTGGGGTCCAGATCTTACTAGCCAGCAGGTTGTTGAGGGGCAGGATCTTCATGGGACCATCAAATCTTAACCTCTCGTCATGCCAGGACTGCCGGAAAAAGACATCAATGGTGTACTCCTGCCAGGGAAGGGAAGAATTAGTTCTCATGCATTTCCACTGCAGAGGCAGGAAAGAGCAAAACCTATAAAACAACAACAGAATCAAAAGCTCTTGACCCAGTCAACTCCTCAAAGCCAACTCTCTGTCTCTGTGTCTCTGTCTGTCTCTGGGTTTTTCTCACCCATATGAGCATGAACCTGGGAGGCAGAAGACAGAAGTAGCCAAGATGCATCTCCCTTGCAGGAAGGTTGCTTGGAGGGAGGTGCCTAAACACTCTGGTTGTTCTCAGGACAGGTAGGGTAGGTGGGCTCCTGTGTGCCAGCACAAGTGGAAGGTAACCCTTGGTATTTAGTTTATGAAAATTAGTTGGGAGATACAGTTAATACTTCATTGCTGCCACCTGGTGGGAATAAAAGTTCTTTTTCCATGTCTAGGCAAGACATGAAAATGCCAACATGAAGGCACCCTTTGGTGAGCTCATTCTGCACTTCCCTTCACCTGACCTAGTGCGAGAAAGATTAGCCAGCAACACAAGGTTGTTGTTAATCAGGGTACAACCGACCATAGTTCAAAAATACCACCGTCTTCAAGGAGGCTCTTTCTGTGTACCCTGGAATAAAAGTTAATAAAACACCTTGCCACAAAGTGGGGAAGTTATAAGCTTTAATAAGAGAGGCTAGTCAATCTTTACCTAGGAACGGGGTATTCTCTGGAGTGGAGGCCTCTGACCTCGTGCACTAAAGTTTCTGAACATTGACCTGTTTAGAGAACATTTATAGCTGAAAAGTTCCTGAAGCCAAACTGCTTAAAGAAGCATGTATAGCGGAACAGAAGGAAGCCATAAGTGTACCATTTATACCGGAGCTCCACAGTTTGCTATTATAGCTTCTTTTGGCCTGAGCTTAATATTATAAGGGAGCCAGAGGAGTTCCCACCCCGGCTCCAAACTCAGGATTCTCTGCTGGTTCAAGTAGTAAAAAACTTACTTTGAAGGAACCTTATTATTTGTCAATGTGTCGAAATAGCAACAACTGCTTAGGGCTCTGAAATATATTAAATAGATTTTGCAATGAGGCTAAAATACCTTTCTCTGACTGTAATGTTTATGGATTTTTTAAATATATAATTCCAAGCTTTTATTTGTGTGTGTGTGTGTGTGTGTGTGCTGATAGTTTTCATGTACAGTATGTGAAATATAGAATCAATATAGATAGATAGCTCTCCCTTGCTCGAAAGCCAGTCATATCTGACTCTAGGGTTCAGTACTCATCTCCATTTACACCAAAGAGCCAGTGCTGTCTATAGACATTTCTGTGATCATGTAGCAAGCATGACTAGTCGCTGGAGTGCACAGACTGCTGTTACCTTTCCCAGCAAAGCAGTACCTATTTATCTACTTACAATTTCTTGCTTTTGAACTGCTAGGTTGGCAGGAGCTGGTACAGACAACAGGAGTTCACTCTGTCATGCAGCACTCAGATCTCAAACTGCTGACCTGCCAACCTTCCAGTGTCAAGTTCTGCATCCTAACCACTAAGCCATCACAGTAAAATAGCTTGACTGATTCCCTATTTTACTCAGAAACAACTACTTCGCCACAAGTGATGCTACATAATTAATTCCTCTGCTCAGAAGAGATGGTGAAGCACTTGTGCAGGGATATCCATGTGAATAGGAAACCATCAGAGATCCTTGCAAACAACACAGCTTTCCCTCACAGACAGAGCAAGATCTGCCATGGTAAGACCTTCTTCCCATTCATTCCCCAACAGAAGAGTGTAGAGACCTTTCCGGTGGGCTCTCCCGCCTCTGGAACTCGACAGAAGAACCTGCCCAGGTGATGAAGTTCAGGTGGGCCAGGAATAGACTTGGCTTGGACCTCTGTTTCTGCAGCAACTTCTGGCCACGATTGTGGAGCCAAGTTCCTCCATGAGCCACGGTTGCCACAGCCACGCCAGGGGTCTGGGGCTAGGGAGGGAGGGAGGCTGAGCTCAATAGACTTGGATGCCAGCCAGCCCTGACTCACTCCTTCCGGCCTTGCTAGCATTTCTGCCATAGTCAGTCATGGTGGCCACGGCGGCTGCCTTTCCATCCCCCTCCCCACTTTCCAGTTGGCTCCCAACTCCCTGCTGGCTGAGGAGGCTTCTTCTCCACTAATCCCTCTTCTGCTTTCCTTTTCACCTTTCTCAGCAATGCCTTTGCCTGTTTGCTAGTCAGGCACTAAGCTCTGCTCCAATTCAGCCTCCCTCTCTCCCACAACACACACACCCTGGACAGATCCACACTACAGGTCTCTTAACTGGCTTTCAGTCCAGCTGCCCTACAAACTGGCCTTCAGATGAGGAGGGAAGGGTGGAGTCAAGGTCTGCACCTGGGGCTCTCCAGAAGAACATGGTCAGCAACAGAACTTCTTTACTGAAGGAACCTGGGATGGACAACGTAACCCATAACCCTAGCATCAGCATTCAGGGTGAGAACAAAGCCCATTTTGCCGTCTGAACCAATTGTCTCAGGGGAATGCCCTACATCAGGCTTTATCAACATTTTCGAGTCACAGGTTGGATCACTCCTCCTCAGATGGCTGAGCAGGCTGGTCACATGGTTCTGCATGAGTTCCTCATGCATATTCTTGTGCATTTTTGCATATTTTTGGCAAGTTCTTGTGCATTTTCAGTGCTTCCACCACTTGCGGCAGTGGTGACAATGAGGGGGAGGGCCACATGAAATGGCTCCATGGGCCACATCCAGCCACCGGGACGTAGGTTGCAAATGCCTGTCCTACACAACCCAGCAGTGCCTGAGGCTTCTGCACAAGATGAATGGGGGAGGGGGAGAGTAACGATGTGTGTGTGTTCATGGGGAGTTGTTGGCCAACCAAGCACTGCTCCCTCCCTCCCTCCCCCACCCTCTCTTGGCTCAACCCAAAGAAACAGGGGTCCAGGGCAGGGCCAGATGTGAAGTTCTCACACCCACAGAGGCCCTTTTGGTCTCTCTGCCCCTTTTCCTGGCTGCTCCCTTCCTGAAAAGGGTGTCTCCCAAGGCAAGTGGGAACAAATGTATTTTCCATGGATCAAATAGGTGGAACTAAAGCCAAGAGGTGGGTGGGGTGGGTGCCTTTCTCTCCCTCCCCCATCTTCTGTGTCTCAGAATGTGGAGCACTGTTAGGTAAATCCCACTACAGACAATACCTTCCCTCTCCATTTCTCTGTTCTCCACAGTTCATTATACATGCTCCCTTAATCAAATATGCTCCACCTTAGAAGTAATTATGAGATACTCCCTGAGGCTTGGATGGTGAAATACATTAGGACTCTTGGGTGTGAAAGAGAGAGAGGGAGATGTTGATGGTAAGAAAGGGAAGCCGAGCCAAATTAAAAGCTGCAAACCTACCCCCACCCACCGCCCCACCCCCGGCATCCATCCGTGGACTGACATTGAATTAACCTCTCACCCCAGAGGGAGAAGCCATAAAGGGCTCCTTGAAGGGGAACTCATCAAAATCGGATATTACAAAACACTAATTGTTTCCCAACCTGCTGGACTCCTTGCTTTGATTTTTGCCCAACATTTTGAAGGAACTAAACACCCGTGGCAGATAGAGCCACGAGTCTCTCTCTCACACACACTCGGTCTGCTCTATTGAGGCTTCAGCCAGGAGGCCATGGGTCAGTTTAGTTTCTGAGTTTCATGGCACGAAACTGATGGCTAAAGAGAAAATTCCAAAGAGAAAAGGCTGGGCAAGAATACCATGAGGAAGCTCGACTCCATCACTTGTAGCTTAAACAAAAAGAGGGGCTTTTAATGTCATTAGTAATTATATAAATTAATCAGCTCATCTATGAGGGTTTGTCCACTGTGTATAATCAAAGTGTATTTTCTACAGGATTAAGAGACAAACAGTCACTTCTGGCTCCTTCTAAAACAGACCCTGTCTTGGAAGCAGCTTCAGCACCTTGGAGAGTAACAGGCAGCCCGGAAGTGTTTGTGACGCCCAACCCTTTGAAAGTTTGCGACAAGCCTAAATCCCACAATCCTCATTTTCTGTATCTCACTTCCTTTTGCCCTCCTGTATCACCAATGTCACTGCACTGTGGCTTAACCAGGCTGTTCTGTCCGTTGGAAGAAGCAGTCCTGCATTCACAAAAACCTCAGGTAAAAATTAAACGTATGACGTTGTCAGGGTGCCATGGGGTCTCTTTGCTGTTCCTCTTGGCCACTTCTCCCATACCCCTTCTCTCAACCCAGGTAAAAGGGTCTCTTTGGAGTCCAGCACTTACCATATCTGTGTCTGAAACAGGCCCAAAGCTTGTCACGTATATGTTTGTCTTGACTTCAGTGACCGTATCTGGAAGACACACGAAAGAAATGCTATATTACAGTTCATTCGCCTTTCCAGAGAGGGTGCTTCCCATAGCTAAAGTCTAACTCCCTGGCATTGGGGGGGGGGGGCGAGAGGATCACTCAATCACCCCCTATGTTGTGGCAAAGAGCCAGTTGTCTAAGTGCAAGATGGACAGAAGCCGGGAAGGGGCTTTTCTGATGCCTCTAGATTTCCTTGGGGCTCTGGATATCCCAGTGCCTGTTGGCAACACAGCCTTCCCAGACACAAAAGCCCACCCTAGAAGCACCCCACCTCATACCAGGAACTGTTTCTCTCTCACATACACACACACATGCACACATCCCATTGCAGAAAGTCCAAGCCAAGTCAGAAAGCAGCAGTGACTTTGAGAATGGCCCAGGTTTATTTATGAATTGTTTTATTTATAGCACCAATATGCCGCCCAACATAGTGACTCACACTCTGTAGGAGGTGAAATACACAATCAGATTCCCAATGACCTCCCATCCCATATAAACAAAGTCTCGTCTGTAACCCAAAAAACTTCAGGAAAAAAACCCAGATTTTCCCAAAAAAATATATATAGCAAAAAAACAAAAAAAAATGGCACGTAATAATCTGATTAAACCCCACAAAAGGGAAAGATGTTCCATTTTTAAATTCCATTAATATTAGGTGGCTTTGGACATGATTGATGGAAGTCCATCCCCAAAGAAAGTGTTGACTGGTGGGCCTTCTTGACTTGAATGAAAGCACAGAGGGAAAAGGAGATTCACGCCTTTCCCCTGCAGCAAAAGTCGAGAAGTTAAACTAGCTTCCCTTGAGGCCGTGATGTCTGAATGTGCAAACTTCTTTCTTTGGCTGTGCCAAAAGGAAGGCTCAGTCCAGAGTTGAGGGAAGGCTCTGTGACCCAGCTAAGTGAGCAGGGCAATGTGGGCTTGTCCTCGTGGTCCTTTGGCTCCCTGACCCACTGAGGCCCTGATCCCCCTTCTCCTTTTTGCCTCAAATAGTCTCCATTGCTCAGCCTCAGCGGCCACCCTGCTTGCTCACCCGTCCTCCCTCCCGTGGCCTGCTTGCCTCCTCCTGCAGTTGCACTTCTTCTGTCTCTTTTACAAATCGCATCCACTTTTCTGATTTGCAAATTAATTATAGGCATCCTCCTTTGCCAAAGTATATCTACTACTGCTAATGCTACATGACATCAAGAGAACAGAAAAGGAGCTCTCTCCTAGCTGGGATTCAGAGCAGCAGTTCTGGTTGGGTGTGTGTAGGGGGGGAGGGGGGGAGACAGCGTGGCCTGCCCGAGAGGAAGCCTCTGGCCTTGTGGTCCTACACACACACACCTCACAGGGTCTTCCTGGGGTCCTCCTGGGGCAGGTGTTTGCAACAGCCTCAGTGGCTGAGAGTTCTTGCCATACTCAAGGTTGAGCCTCCCCTTTCAGGGGACTTTGGAACCCAGCAGGACTGAGTTTTCCTTGTAGCGGCAGAAGTGGGCTGGGCTGGGGGCGGGGGGGGGACTCCTTTCCTTCCACCATTGGTGCTGCCTTCCTTTGGGTTGTTCTTCACCACCTGCTGGTTTCTTAGTCCAGTGGTGGAGACATGGAAGGTGGGGTGGAAGAGAGAGAGAGAGAAAGATGCTACACATTTGGACTTCTTCCATCATATTTCTGATTCTCTCGTTTACTCTCTGCCAACTCTTTTTTTCTCCAACAGATTCCTCAAGAAATCATTATTCTACACACACATACTACTGATTCCTCATCATAATGGCTCTTCATACCAGTCTCCCAGACACTTCTGTGTGTGTGTGTGTGTGTGTGTGTGTGTGTGTGTGTGTGTGTGTTGTGTGTGTAGATAGATAGATAGATAGATAGATAGATAGATAGATAGATAGATAGATAGATAGATAGATAGATAGATAGATAGATAGATATGTGTTTGTCTGTCTCTGTTTGCCTTGATGGGCAAAGCCGTTTTGCAGCCAAATGTCTCTCCTCATCTCTGGAATAGTTTTCCAATTCCAGCTGCTAAGAGGAGATCGTTCTTCTAGAGCACCGGAAGGCGAAAGTATGTTCAATGTCGCTGTCAAGGGCAGGATCTGTTTGCAGGAGCTGCTTGGGGGAGGCAGGTTTATTTATTTCCCTGCAAGTCTGAATCACACCCACAAGGTGACCCTTTGCCAACCACTTCTTCTCGGCAGTCTCTCTCTCTCTCTCTCTCTCTCTCTCTCTCTCTCTCTCTCTCTCTCTCTCTCTCTCTCTCTCTCTCTCTCTCGGTGGTGGTGGTGGTGGTGGTGGGGCTGACCCTTCTTTGGGCTCCTGACCATCTCTCCCCAGGATGGTTCTCTCGAGGGCTCTGGTGTGAATCAAACCATGCCAGATAGCCAAGTGAACACCATGGGCTGTTCTTGGCACCCCCAACCCACAGACGGTCTTTCCCTACAGAGATCATAGTGCCATGATGGTGAACCTTGGCACTCCAGATGTTCTTGGATTTCAATTCCCAGAAGCCTAAGCCCCGATGAATCCACATGAATGGGTTTGCTGTGATTCATCCAGCCCATGCCACACCACTCTCATCGCTCCTGGAAGCAGAAGTAAAATGTGCCCATATGATTAAGGCTCTTCTGGGTTAACCCTTCTTCCATACAGGCATGTTTTACTTCCGCTTCCAGGAGCAACGAGGGTGGCACGGTGTGGGCTGGATGAATTGCAGCAAACCCATTTTGTGGATTCACAGGGGCTTGGGCTTCTGGGAATTGAAATCCAAGAACATCTGGTGTGCCAAGGTTCGCCATCATGGTCATAGGAGGACACATCAGGTGTTAAAGTGCCTATCACAGACAACCATCCTTCAAAGGGGAGATGTGGCTCCTACCAATGTCTGTCTCCCAAAGGGGCACATTCTATGAAAGTCATGCAGAGGATCTTGCCTGGACATCTGACCAACCAAGGAGGTGGGGTTGAGGCTTATTATGGTCCTGCCATTTTATGAGGGAGAAGGTGGCCGTTTGCTCACCATCTTACACAAAACCCACGTCCTCAAATCTTCTGCAACCCACCCTGCAGGCTTCAGCCTCTATTTTGTGCTAACGCAGGAATTCATGCAAAGCCTCTGTGGTCTCTGTGCATTGCTCAGAACAATTTGTAATAATTAAAACCACAACACAATATTTAAAAGTGCAGTGAGAAAAATTTATGATAAAACAACATGCCTAGATGCCTAGAGAAAGCAGGATGCTTAGAGAAAGCTGTGGCTCAAGTGGCTAAGACACTGACTGGAAGATGGGAGGTCAGCAGTTTGATTACCCAGTACTGCAGGACGGAATGAGCTCCCGTCGTCTGTCCCAGCTCCTGCCAACCTAGCAGTTCGAAAGCAAGACATTGCAAGTAGATCAATAGGGACCACTTGGGTGGGAAGGTAAACAGTGTTCTGTGCGCTCCGGTGTCTAGTCATGCCTGCCACATGACCATGGAAACATCTGCAGAAGCAGACAGTGCTGACTCTTCGGCTTTGAAACAGAGATGAGCACTGAACCCTATAGTCGGATACGACTGGCTTTCGAGCAAGGGAGACCTTTACCTTTACTACCTATATGCTCTAAATAAATAAGTTACCGGGGGGGGACTGGACATGCATCACATCTCGCTCATTCTGACCAATGGATGTCTCCATTTCCACCAGAACATACTGGCATGCCTCCCGCCCACTTGGTGCTCAGGCATGGATGGGTGAGAGCCACTCAAGCCCGTTGGTCCTGCTGCCTGCAGGGTAGAACCAGGGGGTTAAAGGTCTCACCTTCTCCCTTGGCCTTTGTTTTAATTTATTGACACACTTGACACATTACCGACCCACAACCAGATGTTTTAACAAAGGGCCCTCCAGCCACGACATGGGCCATTCGGCAGCAAAGGCAACGGTTGCCTCTACCCAGCTCTGCTACCTTCTCTCCTCTCTCAGTTGTGCAGCTTCAGGCAACCAGAGGCATCCACCGGACGAGGCCTTGGGTTTGGCCAATGACAAAGTCAAGAAAGTGGCTCCATTTTGGCAGTCCAAGTTTTGATTAGGACACCAAGAGGAAGGTAGTTGCTCCAGGGGCCAAGGCTGAGCCCAAGGGCACTCAAGGGCTTAGGATGGCCAAGATCTCTGCGTGGCTCCAGCCCACTCAGAGAAGGCTTCATGTCCCTCCCTCCCTCCCTTTTCCTGCTCCCCATCCACAACCCCTCCTCCACAGAGTCTTCAGGTCGCTTCCTTGCTCCCTGTTTGAACCAGGCCCAGGAGAGATCATTTGAACCCAGGTCCTATGAAGTCAGACCAGGGTCAGCCGAGCCTCCTGCCACCTAAGCTACCATTGATCTGCTCACCCATCGCAGCTGCCTTCTCTTGGGCACATAAGAACATAAGAACAGCCTTGCTGGAACAGGCCACAGCCCATCCAGTCCAGCATTCTGTCTCACACAGTGGCTCACCATTTCCTTCAGGGTATTATTCCCAAGCAGATGCCTTCTTCACCTGCTTAGGATTCCCTGGAAATGGCATTGAGAGATATCCTGCCTATCTCTCCAACCCCGAGGTTGTCCTTAAGTATCCATAATTATAGCCATTGATACTCTTGTCCTCCATGAACTTGTCTAATCCTTTCTTAAAGCTGTCAAGACTGACAGCTGTCACCACTTCTTCTGGCAGGGAGTTCCATAGACCAGTAATCCTCTGGGTGAAAAAGTACTTTCTCTTATTTGTTTGAGAACTAGTACCCAAAAGTTTCATGGAGTGTCCCATAGTTCTAGTGTTATGCGATAGGGAAAACAGTTTTTCCTTATCTACTTTGTCCACACCGTGCATGATTTTATAAACTTCAATCAGGTCACCTCTTAGACGTCGTCGTTCAAGAGTGAAGAGGCCCAACCGTTGCAGCCTCAGATGGTAAGGAAGGTGTTCCAGTCCCCTAATCATTCTGGTTGCCCTCCTCTGCACTTTTTCCAGCTCCATAATATCCTTCTGGAGGTATGGCGACCAGAACTGTGCACAGTATTCCAGATGGGGCCTCACCATAGATTTATAAAGAGGCAAAATGACACTTGCTGACTTATTTTCTATACCCTTCCTAATGATCCCTAGCATTGAGTTTGCTTTTTTCACTGCTGAGGCACACTGGGTTGACACCTTCATTGAGTTGTCCACCAGGACACCAAGGTCCCTTTCCTGGTTTGTCGCAGAGAGTTCAGACCCCATCAGTTTATAAATGTAATTGGGGTTCTTTGCCCCAACATGCATCACTCTTCACTTACTAATGTTGAAACTCATTTGCCACTGTTTTGCCCACTCCCCCAGTGTCAAGAGATCCCTCTGGAGCTCCTCACAATCTCTCACAGTTTTCACTACCCTGTATAATTTAGTGTCGTCAGCAAATTTGGCTACCTTGCTTTTTACTCCTACTTCTAGATCATTTATGAAGAGGTTGAAAAGCAGGGGTCCCAGTACTGAACCTTGGGGGACCCCACTCTTTACTTCCATCCACTTGGAGAAGTGTCCATTTAGTGCTACCCTCTGTTTCCTGTCCCTTAGCCAGTTGCTGATCCAGGACAAGACCTGTCCCTTTATTCCATGACTGGTAAGTTTATTCAAGAGCCTTTGGTGTGGGACCTTGTCAAAAGCCTTCTGAAAGTCCAGATAAACAATGTCAACCGGATCCCCCTTATCCACATGCTTGTTGACACTCTCAAAAAATTCCAACAGATTAGTGAGGCATGATTTGCCCTTGCAAAAGCCATGTTGGCTCTCCTTTAGCAGCGCCTTCTCTTCTATGTGCCTATTAATTCTATCTTTTAGGATGGTTTCCATCACTTTACCTGGGACACATGTCAAACTGACAGGTCGGTAATTTCGTGGATCACCCCTGGATCCTTTTTTGAAAATTGGTGTTACATTCGCTACCTTCCAGTCATCAGGCACAAAGCCTGATTTGAGGGAAAGATTATATATTTTGGCTAGGAGATCAGCAATTTCATCTTTAAGTTCCCTGAGAACTCGTGGATGGATGCCATCTGGTCCTGGTGATTTGTTAGTGTTTAGTTTAACAAGACATGCAAGGACCTCCTCCCTGGTTATTTCTATCTGGCTTAATTCTTCGGTTTCCCTCCCTACGAAGATAGGCTCTGTTTTGGGCATGTGGCCTCTGTCTTCTTCAGTGAATACTGAAGCAAAGAATTCACTGAGTCTCTCTGCAATCTCTGTTTCCTCTTTAATAACCCCTTGCCTTCCATTGTCATCTAATGGTCCAATGGCCTTCCTATTTGGGTTCTTACTTCTAATGTACTTAAAGAAGTCTTTGTTATTTCTCTGAGTATTTTTAGCTATACACTCCTCAAAGTCTTGCTTTGCTTTCCTGATTGTTGCCTTGCATTTGTTCTGCCAGAATTTATGTTGCTGCCTGCTGTCCTCATTCGGACAAGCCTTCCATCTTCTAAATGAGCTTTTCTTGCTCTTGATCACTTCCCGAACAGCTCCTGTAAGCCACATTGGAGTCCTCTTGGACCTGGCAGTGCTCTTTTTCCTTTTGGGTATGCATTCCAATTGGGCCTCTGTTATTGTTTTTGTAAACAGCCTCCATGCCTCTTGGAGTGTTTGGACTCTCTCAATTTTCCCTTTCAGCTTCTTTTTTACTAGTTTCCTCAACTTTGGGAAATTTCCTTTTTGAAAATTTAAGGTCTCTGTGTTAGATTTTATCAGTGACTTGCGGTCACTTGGGTCACAGGAACTCAGAGACTGGGAAAGGGGGAGTAGGGGTTTCTGGATCCTCTGCCACACTTGTGTGTGATGCCCCAAGGGATGCAGCTACAGGAAACCTAAGAAGGCAAGAGATCTCCCCGCTGATACCAGGGAAAACCAGGTCCACTTCCAGTGCCCAGCCAAGATGCAATGGGGGCTGCCTTCTCCCTCTGCCCATCTGACCTCTTTCCCTTGTGGGTGGGGAGGGCTGGACTTTCCCTCCTCCTCCTCCTCCCCCCCCCCAGGGAATTCCCCAGAGAGGCTCAGCCTTTGCTGCCGACTCAAGAGGCTCACCAACCAAGATGCTGGTGCTGCTCCAGGGTGAGGAGGGAAGGAAAGAATCTTTGATGGGCAGGAATCGGGATCAGACTTGAGGACGAGAAGGGAAGGAAACCCGTGGGAAGGAATTCCTCTTGCTATGAGGAGAGCCCATTTCCCTTTCCCTGCCAGGCATCATGTGTGGAGGCTACGACAACCATGCGGAACAAGATGGAAATATGGGTGAGCCCTTCCCAGCAGGAGCCTCAGGCCAGCTCAACTTTCTGCCCTTGAGAAATGTGCCCATTTCTTTCACAAAGCTGAACCACCACCTTCCATTGCTCTCTCTCTCCCTTCCCATTTCTCTTTCATGAGCAGCTGTGTTGCCATGACAGCAGCATCAGGCTGTAAGCTGGAAGCCTGGCGTTGTGCTGCCATCACACCCATGCCCTTTGGTCAGGGATGGCAGGGAGATTGGAGGGTCGAAAGGCAGCTTGTGGACAGCCAAAGAAGATGCAAGCCAGAGGTGGGGAGGCTGCCTCTCGAGGCCTGCTTCCTCTGGTAATGGGCTCGCTTCCCAACTGCTGCCCATTGCCAAAGGGCAGCCCCATAAAGGCAGGTGGGGGTGGGGTGTCATCTGGCAATGGCTGGGTTTCACTCTGGGCTTCAGCTGCAGAATTGGAAACCCGGCTGGAAGTGAAGGGAGGCTTCGTGCCTTGGAGGAGCCAATCTGTGAGGCTTCCAGTCCTATCCAGCCCTTCATGGCTGCCTTCCCTCTGAAAGTAGGAGAGGCAGCTTTAAGAAGAAATGACCCACCCACCCACCCACCCACGGGGGGCAGGGGATTAAGGACTAGCAGCAGGCAACCTATGGCCATCTCCATGAACAAGAAGGCACAAGAGACTGACCGCCAAGACCAGGCCGCAGCCGGTTGTCATAGCCATCCAGGAGCCGGTCCAAGATGCGTGTGAAGATGGTGATATTGTCCTTGCCATCATCGTCAATAATATCTGGCCCGTGCTTCTGAGCGAGTCTGCCAGGTAATGAAGAGGAGGAGAAAGCATCAGAATGCAGGTCTCTCCACTATGGAGGAAGAGGAGGAGGAGGAAGGAGGTATCGACTTCAACCCAGCCATCCCACAAACTCACACACACACGCCAGACACAACCTGCCAAGGCTTTGGATTTTCTCTGGACTGAATGGCTTCTGCACTTTAGTTGGGGGGCCTTCCCTTAACACCTAAGCTCAGAGGGGCCACCAGAGAAGCCCACGAGACCCTCCTACCATGGCCACATGGGTTGTACTACAAAGAAAGGGACATGATCACCAAAACCCACTCATTCCCTTTGCTGCCACCCAACTCTGGGGTCTGTGTGGAAAATTGTTGTTGTTGTTTATTCCAGCAAAAAACAACAACAACATGTTGGGTTTTGCACTCCAGATGCCCTCCTCTGTGGCTTCCACCCTTCGCTCATTTTGGAGGCGTGACTGAGTTTTTGCCTTTTGTTTCCCTTTATTATTGTCTCAGCGGAGTCTGTTGAAGTGTTCAGTTGCTCCTCAGCTGTGCTGTGACTCTGATGCCTCCAGCGTCTAAAGACTGGGCACCATCTGGAGGGAACCTACCGGACACTCGTGTGGGGTGACCTCACTTTAAAATTGCAGCTGGAAAGCACCCAAGGAGAGCAGGCCAACTTGGCAGAGGAGGTTTTTCAGGGCAAGGGCGCCTTTCATGGTGCTGGCTTGGTCTGCCCCCCCCCCTGCATTCTGGTCATTCTGGCCTTGAAATGGATGACTAATTGTCTCTTGTTTGGTCTATGTTTGTTTTCTCTACCTTGGACTATGTGAGGGGACACACACACACACACACACACACACACACACACACACACACACACACACACACACACACACACACACACTTTTCCTTTGGACAAAAGAGTGAGGGTTTTTATTGTGGGAGTTATAAGAGGTTGGTGGAAAATTCACCACTCTCTGAAGATCTGTAGGTTGCCACTTTCCTAGTTCAGTGGAGGAGGAGGAGGAGGCTGGGTTGGTTGTAGCCCTTGAAGCTACACACCATGACAACCTCAATGCCAAGCATGACTCTTGACAGATTTCTTCTCTGGAGTGAAAGAAGGAAAGATGCCTCTCAGAGGAGTGGGCTTTGGAGGGAGCCTTTGTGGAGCCTTTCCTTCCTTCCTTCCTTCCTCTTCCAAGGCAACCACACACAGTGTGGGCTAGAAGAGGGCCAGGGCTCTCCATGTGCTGCTGCCTCCTCCTCCTCCTCCTCCTGTGCCCACCTTTCCACTTTGCCCTCCAAATGCTCAAAGGAGACAAGACAAACGGGTCTCTCTTGCCTGCTCAGCCTCCTTTTTTTTGGGGGGGGGGTCTCCCTCTAGGAACTGCAGGTGTGGAACAGCCTTGCTTCAACTCTTTGGCCGGCCGGCCCCACACCTGTCTTGGAGAACTCTCCCACCTTTGGGTCTAGGCACCAGATAGGGGGCTGGTTAGTCAGACCAAGTAACACTGGTGGTGGAGGGAGGGCAGCCTTGACTCTCCCTGAGGAAGAAGGGGCAGCCTGGTCTGTCCTTCACTGCTTCACTCCCTGCATTGCTGTGAGACATTCTTCAACTCCTGCCAAATGGAGGGGGGATGGGATGAAGGGGGGATGGGGGTGGGGGATATCCTCTGGCCTGGATGCCCGCCCGCCCACCCCCTTCTGTGGCAAGCAGAAAACAGACAAGTGGGACAAAACCAGCTCTTTGCAGAGCTCAGACTCCCTTGGCACTGGTGTTGGGGCAGTAGGGTCACATCTGGGGCATGGATGTGCTGGTTTTATTCTCATACCAAAAGAGGCAATGGAGGTGGGTTTATCCACAGAAAGTCACATTGGACAACAGCAGTCATCCTTTAAGGTGCGACTGTGTTTTGGCTTTTTGTTTTACTTTATTACTGTCCAAAAGATGCTCAATAAAGTCTGTAGTGTTTAATTTCTCCTCAGCTGTGTTCTGACCCTGAGACCTTCAGACCCTCAAGACTGGCATCCTCATCCATCAGGCACTACTAGAAATGAAAAGCAAAGCCAAAGAACAGGGTTTTCTCTGGCAAATGACCTAGATCTCTTTTCCTCTGAGCCAGTCAGGTTAAAAAGCTTTGTTGGGGTGGGGGTGGATGGACAGAGTCCCCCATGGTCTGCACTGAAGAGATAAATTTGGAGTGTCGGGAGTGGTGAGATGCTGGAAGGAAGGAAGGAAGGAAGGAAGGAAGGAAGGAAGGAAGGAAGGAAGGAAGGAAGGAAGGAAGGAAGGAAAGAGCTCTCTTCTCCTGACATAGCCATGGGATCCCTCTATTTTGGAGTAGTCGTGGGATCTCATAAGGGTTCCCCTCCCAGCCCAGCAAGAAGGGTGTCATCTGTGAAGGGAAGGCCCCACCCCACCCACCTTCTTTCTTCCCCAGGTTCTCACCAGCTTACCCTTTAGCAGGGGGAGCATAAGCCATGAGGAAAATCCCAAGACTGGCAATGGAGAGAGAAGAAGATGCCCAGACCTTCCCCAGGGCCATCACTTCAGGAGTCTGCCAGCAGATCTTTGACACCTGCACAGGAAGAAGAGAAAGGAGACACAAAGAGAGAGAGAGAGAGAGAGTCAGGAGGGAGGGAGGTCCAGCCACATGAAGGGCTTCTTCACACATGGCCTGAGGTGAGCAACTGAAGCCAACCTGTAGTGCAAGATCTGCCATGGATTCCTTGCCTGAGGGAGGTAAGCACATCCGCTGGGCTTGAAAAGCCAGAAAGTAGCATGAAGGGATGAGCCAAAGTCTTCTGCCACCTGGCATAATGAAGGGGCTGACCAACCACAGTTCCATTCCCATGAAGGAAGAAGCTTGCTCTAAATTGCAAAGCAAGATCCATGGCCTCGGGAGTTGGAGGAAGTAACTTTTTTTGGGGGGGGTAGGGGTGTGGCTATAGTTCTTAGCAGCTTTGCTGGATTGAGGAGTCTCTGATTTGCAGTCTAAAAGGCCATGTGTCTAAAAAGCTCTGGGGCATCTTAGCCCGAGACGTGTGTGCATCAATGGACTGGCACTAAAGACCAACCCAACCCAAGGTCTTTGAAGGTGGCTCCGTCTCAAGAGCTGCAGAAAGAGTGGAAAGCTTGGATTCTTAATACTTTCCAACCAAGCCACATTTTCATCCTATTTCCCATCTCATTTCTATGACCCAATTTGAATTCTCTAGAACAATGACGGTGAACCTTGGCACTCCAGCTGTTTGTGGACTTCAATTCCCAGAAGCCCAAGTCTCAGTGAATCCACATGAATGGGACACACAGCAAACCCATTTGTGTGGATTCACAGAGATTTGGGATTCTGGGAATTGAAGTCCATGAACAGCTGGAGTGCCACAGTTCGCCATCACTGCTCTAGGGCAACATTTGTTTTTGCTGATGAGGGACCCTCATCTCAACAAGACAGTACAGTATTTGGATATCATTCTGGATCAGACCTTGACCTACCCAAAACAATTATATAAACACCAAGCAGAAACTTGCCACCAGAAAAAAAACACACTTAGGAAACTGACTAGTTAAGAAAGTGGGGGCGGGGGGGCACACAATAAGAACAAAAGCTTTGACCCTGTGCTATTCCTCAGAGGGTTATGCCAGTGACATATGGTATAAATCAGCACACACCAACCAAGTGAATTTAGCTCATAATGAATGAATCATGTAGGACTATTACCAGCTGCCTGAAACCTACCCCTACAGAAAAAGTCTATCACCTGGCTGCCATTTTCCTTCCAGAAGTACATGGAGAGGTGCTAGCAAATGATGAGCAAGATAAGGTAATAAAGCACCAAACCTTATGGACACCAACCTCCTAGACCAGCGGTTCCCAACTTTGGGGCCCAGGCCCCATAGGGCAACTAAGTCAGTACATTGGCTGATTGATGCTTTGGATAATTGACTTAGGCTTCTGGAAATTGAAGTCCCAAAACCAAAGGTTGGGAAACACTGTCCTAGACACTGGCTAAAAATGAGAGAGAGAAAAGGTTTTCTGAACACCTCTCGAGTTCTAAAGGTTACACCAGAAGAAGCTGGGGAGCAAAATCAGCACACCTTGCTGAATGGATCAGTGCCAAAGAGTGTCTTCCTCCAAGACAAGATTTGGCCAGGACCACATGGAAGTCACTTACCACCTGTACAAAATAAGATCTAGTAAATAGCTGAGACAACACTATTAACATAGCCTGCTTTGGGTCAAAAATAGTCTAATTGTTTTAACATTTTAATTTGTTTTGAATCTTACTTATAGTTCATTTACATTCATAATTGTAAATTGTGCAATGCTCTGCCATGACCTGCCCATAAAGGGTGGTGAGCTTGCAGGGAACATTTTGCGCCAATGGCACATCCTTCAGGAGAGGACAGGTTGAGCTGCAGCTGTTCCTAACAAGACAGCCTTCTGTTTTTTACATGGTTAAATGGGAAGGTTGGAAGTCAACTGGTTCAGGGCCTGTTAGTGCTGATTGCTAGTATCCTAACCAGTGACCATGCCCTGGTTGGCATCTGAAAAGTCAGGTAATTCTTCCTGCCAATTTATAATGATGGACTTCCATGAGAAGGAAGAAACCGGGGGTGGGGGTGGTAGAGAGAGCGAGAAAGAGAGAGAGAAACGTCTTGGTGTGTTGCAGCCACTCAGCTAGAGTGAGAACAGATCTCTTACAGATCTCTTCAGTGTCCGCTTGGTAATGACTACTGAAACATGGAATAGCCATAGGAAGCTTTCTGTGGCCCTCTAAAGTCATCAGCAAAACCCTTTCAGCCACCTGGAAACCAGAACGATGGGATAGAGGACTTCATTTCCACTCTGAGTTGCAGCACTGTAGCAGACAGGCAGGCAGGCAGGAAAGCGGACAGGAAGGAAGGAAGGAAAAGGATCCAGGCCCATGAGGCTTCTTTGGTGTTGCCTTTGCTTGCCACAAACAATCTCCCAAGACTAGGGGCTAGAGAGGATGTTCTCACCTTCTCATTCTCACAGATGCCCCTTTGGTTTAGACTTGGGCCAAACTGTGTGAAAATGAGCCAGGTGACTGAAGCCTCCACTCTGCCCTTAATTTTTGGGAAATTCCTTGGCACCAGATGGGGGTCATAACCAAGGAGCCCCCAAATACTCTTCACTTGCCACCAACACCCATGAGCTCTGCTGTGCTCTTCAGGAGGCCAGAGTGACCAGCATCTGGCACCGTAGATGGTCTTTTGACCAAAAACCACCCATGCACAGAAATGGAAAGAGCAGAAGCATGTGGCTGCATTTCAGGTTGCCTCCCAAGCAGAAGAGTCACGGCTTGTGAAAGGGTACCATCTCGTCATCGCTCTCCTCTCCATAGACAGACATGTCTCAAGGCACTTCAGGGCACCAAACAACACCAGACTGCAGGAGTTCTTAACCTACAGCCCATGGGCCAGGTGCGGCCCATGGCACCATTGCATATGGCCTGCGTTACTGCCACCGCCTCCACAGGAGGTGGAAGCAGATGCATTCATGACATCTGCAAATGTGCCTGCAGCTGTCGTAAATGTGTTTTCTACAGCCGTGGACACATTTTAGAGCAGTGTTAATGGGGGGGGACCACCAATCTGGCCCATTGTCTGAGGGGGTGCAGTCTGGCCCAAGGCTTTAAAAGGTTGAGAACCCCTGCCATACTGCTTTAGTCTCTCTCTCTCTCTCTCTCTCTCTCTCTCTCTCTCTCTCTCTCTCTCTCTCTCTCTCTCTCTCTCCTATACACAGAGACCATGAAGGAGGAAGCCTTTTTCTGGGGCAACACTTGCCTAGTGGTGGGGGGGGGAGCATTCCTGTAGGATTCATTCCCAGAGGAAACCCTCATGCCTTATCTCTTGAGGACACCCACTACTCCCATTCCCAGCCACAGCATAGGTGAGCTCTCCACCCAGGGTTTGGCCCCATAGACAAAGAGCAGGCAGCTGTGACACACAGGTGGCCCCACAGATGCTTAAGGTGGCCTGGCCACCACCCCACAGGCCTGGCTGGCAAACATTGGGGCCGTTTGCACCACAACCGCTGGCAGACTGACTCACAGCCTCCCCCCCCCATGCAGACAGTTCTCAAGGCTGCCATTCTCTCTGCCACCACTGCCACCAACACCCTCAGCCTAAGGCTGCTGCAGACACAACACAAGAGCGGGGTGGGGGGGCTCTGCACCACTCGGGGGGCCTCCTCTTCACCCTGAGGGCCTCCCCCTCCCCTCCTGGCCTCTCCAGCGAAGAAGAACGGCTGGCAGGGCAAAGGCCATTTGCTTATCCAGGTTCCCTCTGCCTTTGGGGGGGGAGGGGGGAAGAGCACAAATTGCGGAGACAGACATGGCTTTCAGTATCCATCGCTAACCCTACTTCCCACCCATGGAGGTCTGCATGGCTTCTTTCCTCCTGTAAAGCCAGGCCCCTTCCAACAGTAATCCAGGGTGGGGTGGGGTGGGGTCCCTTTGCCAGGGTGGCCCTAAAATTAGGCAGAAGGAGGCAGCGACACTAAGCAAACAACAATAAAAGACGAGGAGCAGGAGGATGGGGAGGGGGGAGCAGCTACACACTCTGCCGCCCCCCCCAACTCAAATGAGATTCAGCCTCAGCGGCCCACCCACCCGCCCGCCCGCCCAGCACCGGGTCTGGGGACAGGAGCCAGAGTCTCCTTGTTCGTGGCCGACCCGACGGAGAGGACAAGAGAGGCTCTTCTGCCGCGTCCCTAGGCCAGGCAGCCACGGACGAAGACGGGGACGAGGAAGGCAGGTCCCGATCCATGCAGCCTTGCGGAACCGCCTTCAGGACAGGATGGCAGGCTAATGGGAGGGGAGGGGAGGAGGTGGGAGGAATCCTTTACATCACCTTCCTCTGAGAGGAGGAGGAGGAGGAGGAGGAAAGGCCGTCTAGATCAATGGAAGCCGTTCCGTACATACATACATGCGTGCCTACCTACATACGCACGCACACACAAGTCCCTCCCTGACTGACCCCGTGGGTCGTCTGCCCATCCCAAACTGCCCGAAGAAGCGTGTGTGGTGGGGGGGTCGGAGGGGGGGAGGTCGGTCGGGGGTGGATGGCGACCGCCTGCCTGCCGCTGCCGCAGCCTCGTAGCAAGCGGGGCGGGGCGGGCGAGACAGCGCAGGCAGGCAACCGCGGGCGTATTTACTACGCGGCCTCGCTTTGTGTGCCTTACGATGCCCGGTGGCGTCTCGACGTTGCGTTCCTGGTTGTAAACATTGGACCGAAACACACACACACCGAGGACAGGGCTGCCTTCCTTCCTACTTTCCTTGCCGCAGAGACTCAACAAAGAAGCGGAGTCGAGACGATGGACCCGGCGGAGGAAGAGCACTCACACACCCCCAACACCACACAAAGACAGAGACGCGGGGGGGGGGGAGTGCGCGTCTCCGCCTTTCCCCGCGCTTGAGCAGGGCAGGGGGATCCACGAGGCAGAGGTCTGGGGGGGGCAGGAGGACCTGACCGGAGGGGCCACCTGACCAGCCCGCAGCTCCCCACGGATGGTTTGAAGGGGGGGGGGGAGAGGAAGGGACGGGGCGCCCTCCGAAGCCCCCACTCGGCACAAGGCTCCGAGAAGGGAAGTGTCCGTGGTCCCCGCCCTCCCGGGAGGGGGGCTGCCTCGCTGTCGGCCCCAAGGCCTGCTTGGCTTCCCTCCCTCCACCTGTGGCTTCTCTCCCTCCTTCCTTCTCTCCTTCCTCCTTCCTGCATCAGATACTGCCCGACGAGTTCCAAGGACCACAGACGGATGGAGGGGGGGGTCTTTTGAATCCACCTGCTGGTCCCCCTCCTCCGCCCAGGGCAGTCCGCTCGGCTGAGCTCCCAAGGGATGGGGATGGGGAAGACGGAGCCCTAGGGGGCGGGGCAGTTTGGGGGCGGGGGTGATCCCGGTGCCTGTTTCCAGAGCGAAGGGCTTCTCCCACTCAGACCCCTCTAGAGAGACCGAAGAAACCCACCCACCCACCCACAGCGCCATTCACGAGGGGGTGAATTTAGGCAGGAGGCTTCTCAATCTCAGAGGCTTGGGAATAACATTCTGCAGCCTTTCCCTGGTGGAAGGGGGGGCTCTCTCCGGGGGCGGGGTGGGGGCACCCAGGTGGTCTCTACCTGCGCCCCGGTCCCCCGCCGCTGCCCCAGACCGATGGCGTCTCTTCCACCCCAAGGCAAGACGAGCTCTCTTTCTCCACCTCAGGTTCCCCTCTCAAGGAGCCGCCCCTTCCCACCCTGGTGTCCGAGGCCTTCGGATCCCTCCCCTCCCGCTCGCCCGGGCCTCTTCCTCTGCCCGGACCCTCCACTCAGCCCCCATGAGCCTTCTCCCTCCTTTCAGGGCCCTCCCCTCCAGAGGGGCGGCAGGAACCCGCCCCCCCCACCCCCCAGGAAGCAGGGAAAGGGAGAGCTCGAATCTCTCCCGGCTAGAATTCATTCCGCAAGTGGCGGCCAGCGGGGAGCCGGGAATCGATCTCTTCCCCCACCCCCACCCCCCCACCCCAATCTCTCTCTCTCTCTCTCTCTGCGACCCCTTGCAAGAAGGGCGCCAGTCGGAGCTCAGGGCCACCGGAGCGCGCGGAGCACAGGCGACCCTGGCTACGAAATCCGGAGCTGGCGGCGGCGGCCCTCCTCCTCCCTCCCCCCTCCCCTCCGTCGCCGCTCTCCCTCCCTCCCCCCTCCCTCCCTCCCCTCGTCCTTTGCAGCAACCCATTAATCAGCCACGTCCGGAGGGCAGCCGGGCGGAGAAAAGCGCAGCGCACACAAGGCCAGGCCCCCCACCCCCGCGCTCCGGCCCTTCGTCTTCATCCAGGGAGCCTTTGTGAAAGTCGCAGAACGAAGGCGGTTGGGGGAATAGAAAGAAGAACCCTCTGGTGCAGAGAGGGAGCGAAAGCCAGAGAGGGTCCTTGGCCGCCTCCGATCCCTCCCTCCCCTTCCCCCCCCCCGCTGGCCCAACCCGGTCGAGAGCCGGTTTTCGAGGCCGAAGAGGCCCAGGCGGCTGGACGCGCGTTTCGCCTGTGGTTGGAGGCTGGAGCCACTCTTGCCCAGCGGCCAAAATCCTCCCTCGAGGGAGAGGAGGGCGAAAAAGGCGTCTGCGCTTCTTCTTCTTCTTCCCCTTCCCCTGAAACCCTTTCAAAAGAACCCCACAATGAGCTCCAAGGGAGCCTCTGAGACAAACCGCCGGTAGGACGGAGAGAAGCGCAGCAGGAGGGGAGGAGGGATGGGGGGGAGAGACAGCGGGCGGGCTCGGGCCGGCCTTGGCCTCCAGCGTTGCCGCCCCACCCCGCCTCCCCGCTTCCTTCCTTCCTTCCAGCAGTAACTTGGCTGTGCACTTGCTGCGTCCGCAGAGGCGGCGGCGGCGGCGGCGGAACGGGAATGTGGGGCCGGGGAGAAATCTGTCTGTCGGCCAGGAGAAGACTTTGCGCTGTGCTTCAGGATCTGTCCGAGCAAGGCACGAGCCAGGCAGCGCCCACCGGGGCCGCCCGGGGCTCTGCAGAGACGCCCGGTCGGAGAAGGCGCAAAGGACGGCTCTGACGCGACCGACGACACACTCCCACCAAGACATAAAAACACCTCCCGAAGGGCCCCGACAAGCGGCCGCAGTAGTTGCCTCCCACCTTTCTTGGCGGGTCTTGCCCAACCCGGGGTGGGGGGTGGCAGGGAGGCCGTTTAGGGTGGGGGGCATCGCGAGGGAAAGCGGGGCGCCACTACTACCTCTTGCGTTGCCGCGGCTCCCAGAAGTGGCTCTTCGGGGCGGCCCTCGGGGCGGCTGCGATCCCGCCGCCGTCCTGCCTGCCCGCCCCCTCCCGAGAGCCCGGCTCCTCCTTTGGCTCCGCGTCCGCTCCCGACCCGGCTCCTCTGGCGGCGGCGGCGGCAGAATCCCGCGGGGGAGAGGGACGCATTGAACCCACGGCTCCCGCGTCGGGGCTACAGAGGCGCCAGAGGCGCCGGGATCTCCTCCTGTCTAGAGCGGTGCTTCAGCCGAGACTGGCCAAAGCAGCGGAGGCGAAACGATGAGGGAGGGGAGGAGGGGGAGGGCAAAAGCTCCCCCTCCCCTCTCTGGAGGAAGGCTCGTCCCTCTCCCGTCTTCTCGAAGAGCAACACACACACAGGAACGACGAGCCGCCAATGGCGCGCCAGCAGGTCCCGCCGAAGAGCGGCATCCGGGGTCCCTCCTTCCCTCGCTCCCTCACCTGCACTAGGAGGAGACCCCAGCGGGATTCTCAGCCAGGGCTGGCCTGGGGCCCCCGCGATTTCTCCCAAGGACTCGGGCACATGAACTCCGTGTGTGCTTGCATTGGTCAAGGGGGTGGAGGGACCCAAGGAGGGGGGGAGAGCTGAAGTGGAAGAAAAGACGGGTCCAAGCTGGGCAGAGAGAGTCATCTGCTCTGCGGTAGAGGCAGCCAAGTGGCCCCTCAACTGCCCTCTCTAAAGCATCTGGGGCAAATCCGGCAAAGGTAGGCAAGGGTTCCTCACTCGAGAGCTCCAGAGCTTCCCTCAAGTGGGTGGGTGGGTGAGAAGAATGACCCTCCCAACCCAATCCCAGCCCCTTCACTCCAAGGATTGTCCTTGCACGACCAGGCAGAATCGAAGCTGTCCAGGCAGCAGAAAGGCCCAGACTAGGATGGCACTCTCTCTCTCTCTCTCTCTCTCTCTCTCTCTCTCTCTCTCTCTCAATCTCTCTCCTTCAATCCTCAATCTCTCTCTCGCTCTCTCAATATCTCTCTCTCTCTCTCTCTCTCTCTCTCTCACACACACACACACACACACACACACACACACACATACACACACACACACACACACACACACACACACACACACACACATTGGGCAGCTGGCCTCCTAAAGGCTTTCCCTTGGAAGAAGCTCATTTCATTGCCACAGCCAGAATCCCGCTGAATCAGCATTCAAGCCGGCAGAGAAGGGTGTTAAAGAAGACATTGCTGGGAAGAGCAAGAAGGGGGGGGGGGACTATGTTAACCATGTTGATCCGGCTGCAGTGAAAGAAAGAAAGAGGTTTCCGAGCCCTCCAGAGGCTCCAGTCAGTTTTACCCAGCTTCTTTCAGGAGGGAATTGACAAGCCCCTTCCTTGCCTCAAGGCTTGCCTTTGTTGTTGATTTTGCAGGAAAGGTCTCAACATGTCCTAAAGGAAGGGAGCAGGAGGGCGCCAGGAGCAAATGGGGAGAAAGCACAGGGACACAAAGTCCCATCTTCCCTCCTGCCTCTGGGAACAACACATGGACCAGCATCATGTGGTCATCATCTCACACCAGAAGAACCAAGAGAGGAGGACATTTTGGCAAGGATCAGCCCATCTCCTCAGTTAGGTCTGAGCATTTAAAGCAGGGATCCTCAACCTGCAGCCCATGGGCCAGATGCGGCCCACAGCACCATTTCATGTGCCCCCCCAATCGCCTCCACCACACCTGGAAGTGCCACGTGGTGGCGAAAGGGCAGAATGGCCATCCTGCCCCCACCCCCGAAGCTGTCTGGCCCCCAGCTTTAAAAGGTTGAGAACTCCTGATTTAAAGAACTCTCACCCCCCAAAAAAATCACAAACCCAAATATGCTTAAATGTTCAAGTTAGTGTTAAATCTCTGCCTCTGTACATGGCTACTGGAGGCTGAGCTGTATAAAACATAAGTCTCCTCACTTCCTGACGTCTGGCATGAACAGACTGGACAAAGAAAGGAGAGACCAAACAGGTGGAGTCAGGCCTCCAAAAACCAGCAGTCTAAGGAAGAAAATCCCGCAGATGGGCGTTCCTGTAGGTAGGACATTTAGCTGCAAGCCAGGAAGATTAGCAAAGTCTTTCTGACCTGGATGGTCATTTATTTGGCCACCTGTTAGGTGAGTGTGTCCAAAAAGATGCCTGGATTCCTTACTATGCCTGTCCAAGATGCCACATGTAACCATGGTCCTTAGACCACCTGGAACAGAGCAAGGGGAATAAGAATCACCGCTTCTCTGCATTAAGAGGGAGACACGGTTGGGCTTGATCCAATGACACATAAGCAACATTTTGGAACCAATTCTGTCTGTTGCCCATCCAGCTGGCTCATCTTTCTCTTTCTTAGATGTCCATCGTGCCCATGCCTTATGACAGGGATGGCGAACCTTGGCACTCCAGGTGTTCTTGAACTTCAATTCCCAGAAGCCCTGATCAGCTGGAGTGCTGACTTGGGCTTCTGGGAATTGAAGTCCATGAACACCTGGAGTGCCAAGGTTCGCCATCCCTGCCTTATGAGATCCAATCTGACGCTTAAAGTGCAGACATTCTTCTATTGCAAGGTGAGACATCTACATCAGGAGAGGTGCAATAAATCCCATCCCTCCCCCTTTGCTTTCATAAAATACCTTCTTTTCCTGCCTGATTTGAAAATATGCTGCTTCTGCATGCCAGTGCATTAAGCCATGCTCTTGGCTTAATGCACTGTTTGCCACAGATGTTTCCTCCATGCACTCATATTGCCTTCAATGGATCTCCAATCAAGTGCATACTAATTGCCTTTCCTCAGCAGATGGATGACACAGGAGATGCCTGATAACATCTGTGTCAGTCTCAAAGAGCTTACTGTGCTGATGCTAGGGTCAAGCAGTCTCAGGCCTGGAGGAAGAGAGGGCAGAGTGGACAAATGTGGACAAATTCCTTGGAGGCAGAAGAGCCACCCGTAGGTTGGCTATGCTAGTTGAAGACTTCTGCAAGGTGAGCTCTTGGGGCTACCATGGACAATGAGAAACTGGGTGAGGCCTCATCATTCACATAGACAAGAGGCATTGATGTTGGAAGGAAATCTTGAAAGGAAAACTGCAAGACTCACACAACTGTGAGAGCAACCCCCTCTTGTCTTGCAGCATAGTAGGCCAGCACTTGTCTCAAACAAATGGAAGAACTGAACTCCACACACTGTGGCAAAGTTAGAGCTGGTCAAAGGGTGGGGAGGGAAGCCTTGGATGAAAAAGGCAGGTATTGATCATGGGACACTGGCCAGATGTTGACACAACAAACGTCCCACCAAGGCCTCCATTCCCAAGAATTAGAACCTCTCCCAGCTCTAGCTATGTTTTCTCAAGTGTAGAGTCAGACCCACACCCAGTGCCAAAAGGAGTCTCACTTTGCCATTACCAAAGCATTGAGCCCTGTACATCATCCATACCAGGGGTGCTCAAACTATATCCTAGGGGCTGGATCCAGCCCCTGACAGAAATTCAGCCAGCCCACGAAGCCCTCGTCACTCCCAGAAGTGGAAGTAAAACGCATCCGTATGGGCACACTTTACTTCCACTTCCGGGAGTGATGAGGGCTTTTCAGGCCGGATGAATTGACATTGGGGGCCGGATCCAGCCCCAGGCCATTGTGACCAGCCCCCTGAACCATGTGACTGCCATCAGGGCAGTACTACCAGTACAGCCGTATAGGGCCCGGAGCTGACAGGGGCCCTGCCACTGCCAGCCATAACTATGTGTGTGTGGGGGGGGGGCAATAGGACTGCTCAGTATGGGGCCCAGAAATTTCTGATGGCAGCCCTGAGTGCAAGCATCTGGGATCAAGTGCCTCCAGGCAGGAAGAGCCATTGACCATGTTCACATCCCCATATGGCACCCTAAGACCGAGCACATTGCAACAATGAAGACAGGTGACTTAAGGCAAGGCATAGAGTTCAATGCCAGGAAACTCTGCAGTTCATTGTCCAATGGTGTTGTGTTTCATTCCCCTTGACTAGGATGAATGCAAAGTGCGCTCTAAGCCTGACCCTGGTCCTTTGGGGGAAAGCCGACAGGAGCTGGGCAGCATCCGGTTCGGGAAAGTGTGTACTTGAGTAGTGAGGAGGATGCAAAAATTACTGAGCAGAGCAAGGAGCTAGTCACCAGCACTCTAGCAGAAGGATGCAAGAGGCAGTCTAACAATGCAACTGGACTCAAAAGACTGTATCAGGAAAGCATATATAAATGCTTGTATACAAATGCCAGAAGCCTCCGGAACAAAATAGGGGAGCTGGAATACTTAGCAATAGATAAGAATATTGATATTATTGGTATCACTGAAACCTGGTGGACGGATGATAACCAATGGGATACAGTTATACCAGGCTACAAACTGTACAGGAAGGATAGGAAGGGGCAAACGGGAGGTGGTGTAGCCTTGTATGTCAAAGAAGTGATAAAATCGTATGAATTGGAATATCTAGGTGATTTGGAGTCACCATTAGAAGCTCTGTGGGTAAGAGTACCAGGCCACAAGGATGGTCTAACAGTAGGCATATACTATCGGCCTCCAACCCAAACTCTTGAGGGAGACTGGCAGTTGGAGAATGTTGTAAAGGAGGCATCCAAGAAGGGAAGCCTGGTTATAATGGGGGACTTCAATTACCCTCACATAGACTGGGTGAACTGTTGTTCAGCACATGATAAAGAGATAAAGTTCCTAGATATGCTAAATGATTGTTCCCTGGGACAGATGGTTGAAGACCCAACTAGAGGTACAAGAATCCTTGACTTGATCCTGAGTAATACTCAGGATCTGGTGCAAGATGTTAATGTGACTGATCCAATAGGGAACAGTGACCACAACTCAATTATGTTTAACTTGATCATAGACCGCAAGTCACTGATAAAATCTAACACAGAGACCTTAAATTTTCAAAAAGGAAATTTCCCAAAGTTGAGGAAACTAGTAAAAAAGAAGCTGAAAGGGAAAATTGAGAGAGTCCAAACACTCCAAGAGGCATGGAGGCTGTTTACAAAAACAATAACAGAGGCTCAATTGGAATGCATACCCAAAAGGAAAAAGGGCACTGCCAGGTCCAAGAGGACTCCAATGTGGCTTACAGGAGCTGTTCGGGAAGTGATCAAGAGCAAGAAAAGCTCATTTAGAAGATGGAAGGCTTGTCCGAATGAGGACAGCAGGCAGAAACATAAATTCTGGCAGAACAAATGCAAGGCAACAATCAGGAAAGCAAAGCAAGACTTTGAGGAGCGTATAGCTAAAAATACTCAGAGAAATAACAAAGACTTCTTTAAGTACATTAGAAGTAAGAACCCAACTAGGAAGGCCATTGGACCATTAGATGACAATGGAAGGCAAGGGGTTATTAAAGAGGAAACAGAGATTGCAGAGAGACTCAATGAATTCTTTGCTTCAGTATTCACTGAAGAAGACAGAGGCCACATGCCCAAAACAGAGCCTATCTTCGTAGGGAGGGAAACCGAAGAATTAAGCCAGATAGAAATAACCAGGGAGGAGGTCCTTGCATGTCTTGTTAAACTAAACACTAACAAATCACCAGGACCAGATGGAATCCATCCACGAGTTCTCAGGGAACTTAAAGATGAAATTGCTGATCTCCTAGCCAAAATATATAATCTTTCCCTCAAATCAGGCTTTGTGCCTGATGACTGGAAGGTAGCGAATGTAACACCAATTTTCAAAAAAGGATCCAGGGGTGATCCAGGAAATTACCGACCTGTCAGTTTGACATGTGTCCCAGGTAAAGTGATGGAAACCATCCTAAAAGATAGAATTAATAGGCACATAGAAGAGAAGGCACTGCTAAAGGAGAGCCAACATGGCTTTTGCAAGGGCAAATCATGCCTCACTAATCTGTTGGAATTTTTTGAGAGTGTTAACAAGCATGTGGATAAGGGGGATCCAGTTGACATTGTTTATCTGGACTTTCAGAAGGCTTTTGACAAGGTCCCACACCAAAGGCTCTTGAATAAACTTACCAGTCATGGAATAAAGGGACAGGTCTTGTCCTGGATCAGCAACTGGCTAAGGGACAGGAAACAGAGGGTAGCAATAAATGGACACTTCTCCAA
This sequence comes from Bradypodion pumilum, assembly GCA_035047305.1. Lineage (NCBI taxonomy): Eukaryota > Metazoa > Chordata > Lepidosauria > Squamata > Chamaeleonidae > Bradypodion > Bradypodion pumilum. The sequence continues at coordinate 146,101 of JAWDJD010000011.1, read as the reverse complement.
GTGGAGGGAAGTAAAGAGTGGGGTCCCCCAAGGTTCAGTACTGGGACCCCTGCTTTTCAACCTCTTCATAAATGATCTAGAGGTAGGAGTAAAAAAGCAAGGTAGCCAAATTTGCTGACGACACTAAATTATACAGGGTAGTGAAAACTGTGAGAGATTGTGAGGAGCTCCAGAGGGATCTCTTGACACTGGGGGAGTGGGCAAAACAGTGGCAAATGAGTTTCAACATTAGTAAGTGCAGAGTGATGCATGTTGGGGCAAAGAACCCCAATTACATTTATAAACTGATGGGGTCTGAACTCTCTGCGACAAACCAGGAAAGGGACCTTGGTGTCCTGGTGGACAACTCAATGAAGGTGTCAACCCAGTGTGCCTCAGCAGTGAAAAAAGCAAACTCAATGCTAGGGATCATTAGGAAGGGTATAGAAAATAAGTCAGCAAGTGTCATTTTGCCTCTTTATAAATCTATGGTGAGGCCCCATCTGGAATACTGTGTACAGTTCTGGTCGCCATACCTCCAGAAGGATATTATGGAGCTGGAAAAAGTGCAGAGGAGGGCAACCAGAATGATTAGGGGACTGGAACACCTTCCTTACCATCTGAGGCTGCAACGGTTGGGCCTCTTCACTCTTGAACGACGACGTCTAAGAGGTGACCTGATTGAAGTTTATAAAATCATGCACGGTGTGGACAAAGTAGATAAGGAAAAACTGTTTTCCCTATCGCATAACACTAGAACTAGGGGACACTCCATGAAACTTTTGGGTACTAGTTCTCAAACAAATAAGAGAAAGTACTTTTTCACCCAGAGGATTACTGGCCTATGGAACTCCCTGCCAGAAGAAGTGGTGACAGCTGTCAGTCTTGACAGCTTTAAGAAAGGATTAGACAAGTTCATGGAGGACAAGAGTATCAATGGCTATAATTATGGATACTTAAGGACAACCTCCGGGTTGGAGAGATAGGCAGGATATCTCTCAATATCATTTCCAGGGAATCCTAAGCAGGTGAAGGCATCTGCTTGGGAATACCCTGAAGGAAATGGTGAGCCACTGTGTGAGACAGAATGCTGGACTGGATGGGCTGTGGCCTGTTCCAGCAAGGCTGTTCTTATGTTCTTATGTTCTTTGACTTGAGCCATCGGCACATGCCCTCTGCCCTCCACCTCTTTGGGTACACTTGGATGAGTAGAGGAGCATTGCCCACACACCCACACACCTTGCAGCCTCTTGAGCAAATTCACTGCATACCAAAAGCACATCAGTCCTAAATGAGAAGGATTCCAGACTGAACCTTGGACCACAGGGGTGGGGTGAGTTGAGGGGGAGAGCAACCATCCTCCTCCCCTCCGAGGGAAACCTGCCCCTTCTCCTCTGCCACTTTTCAGACAAACAGCTCCCAAATATCACACTCTCATGTTTTTCTTAATAAAGTAGCAATTAGCAGATTGCTTTATAAATAACTTCTCAGAACATTCACATCTAACCCCTGGAAATCTGGGTCAGAACCCGGTGCTCCGGTCAGTGGCAGGAAGAGGCACATTTTGTTCCAGCCAGCTCAGCCTTTACAGTCTCCCAAGCCCAACTGGCCTTGCCCAATTCCTCACCCAATCTGTGAGTGGACCCAAGGAGAAAAGCGGCAGGCAAAACCCTGGGGCAAGCCAGAAGCAGAGCCCTTTTCGGAGTTCCTGGAGGAACTCTAGGGACAAGAGCTGGAATATTGTTCTTTTCCAGTCCACCTCAGCCTTGATCGGTGTGGCTATTTGCCTGCATATGCAGGATCCTGTGGAAGACTTGGCAATACAGGCTACCACATGAAATCCAGGCCTGTGCTGGCCTGGTGGGATACCAGTATGTGTCCTGGTGCACCCCTACTGATAACATAAAATGGCGCCCTTGGATTGAAACATAATATAAAATGGCGCTCTTAGATTGAAAAAACAACAACAGTGCCCTCATCACTCCCTATCCCACGCCCTCTCATGATACCCAGCATAGGCCTGATGAAATCCTGTTTAGCATTTTGTACATTGCTGTTTGGTGGCCACTCATTTTGCTTGGCCTTTTCTGCTTGGGGAATGAAAGGGGCCATGAAGGCCCTTTATTACAGCGTTAGAGAAGGGCAACATTTTTGATCCAATTCAAGAGCTGCTCCCAGTTTCCCCTTCAGCAAACAGACCTGGTGGATGGTGGGTCTCCCTTGAGCTCTTGGTTCATAGAAGCAACCATAGCCAGGTGGCTGGGATGATGAAATGCCATGGGGGACCACAGGGTCATCTTTCATTCCAGACCAAAAGGGGAAACCATCTTGCCACTAAAAGAGCCATTGAACCTATGGGCACCATGGTGTTTTATGGCGACATGTGTGTAATCAATATTTTACCAATGGTCGATTGTTAGGCATTTTTTATTCTGCCCCACTGCTTCCAAAATAGGCTTTCTTATTAGGGTGTTTGGGTTTTAAGGGGTTTATATGAAATTTTTAATATTTGTATCAGTTTGTATTTTTGAATTTTATGCTGTAAGCCGCCCTGAGTAGAAAAGTTTTTCCTAGAAGGGTGGGATATAAGTTAAATAAATAAATAAATATCCCAAGGGCGAGGCCAGCTCAGAAAGTCAGGCCAAGCAGAGAGGAAGATTCTGGCTGTGCCGTGTGGCCAAGGTCCCAGGCTGGCTGTCTCAAGAGACCCCCTCCCTGACAGGCCACACTGGCCACCTCCCCAACTTTCCTCAGGCTGGTCACTCCCTCTTGGGCACATAAAAGAGCAAAGGGGCAACTCAGGGGAAGACCTTTGGCCCTTGGGAAAGAGGAAGGAATCGGCAGACCTGGCCAGACACTGCCCTGCTCTCTGCTCAGGCCACCCACCCTGGATGACAGGAGGCACCAGATGTGCCAAGAAAAGGGAGGGCCCACAAGAACTCCTGGGCTCAAGGTTCACCTGAGAGGGCTTTCTGCTTCCCAATCAGGGGTTGGGTTCCCTGTAAGTGTCAGCTGCTGCCAAGGGTCTTTCTCACCAGTCTCCATGGCAACATCTCTGCTGCTAAGCTGAGAGAGAGAGAGACCCAACCTCCTTCTCCAATGCAAGGAGTCAATGCCTCCCAGCCCCACATCTGGTGCAATTAACACATCTCCAAGAACAAGCCCATCACAGCCTGGCCCCAAACAGCCCCAAGTGCCCCAAGGTGGGTCAGCAGCAGGCTTCTACCAGCATGGTCAGAAACCAGTCAGGTCCACAGACTGGTCCATGAGGGCCTCTTTCTGGGCTTCCCCTTCTGACCTGGTGGCACAATGGATGAGCCCCTCTGCCCTCAGCTTCCACCACTCACATTTCGGAGCAGAGGGGGCAGCAGACTTTGAGTATTAGAAATGGACTGCAGAATTTTAGTTATGCCGGTTAGACTACTCTATCGGGGTTAGACTACTCTATCGGGAATTATGGTTGAAGTCAATGGGACCTATGGCTGAGCAGTCAGGATGATGATGATTATGATACCCCATGTGTGGATCAATCAAACATTATAATGGAATTCCTTCTGGCTCAACAGATTTTCTTTTTCTCACTGCTAAATTGCACACTTTTCTATTCCAAAATCCATCACAATATCATTGCTGAATATCTGGACTGTGTGCACAAGTGATTTGGTTTCCTGCATTGCTTTCCCATGTAGTTTAAGCTCATCCATTTACAGCAAGTATGCAATCCTTCCAGATAGCCCTGATGCGTGAAGTCCATGACCCATGTTGTTCAACAGTATTGTCCATGATACGGTGACTATTACAAAATGCAAGGTTGATAATGAATCACCTTGAAACATGCCTCTCCTGATCTTGACGTTTTGTAACTTGGTACCATTTGCCATTCAGGTGGTACTCTAGTGCACCATCATTCTTCTCAAGCATCTCCTGATGTTGCTGTTCACTCTTGCAAACCAATCATGATCCAAGCATGTGGTAGGCTAATGAACACCTTTTTGTAATCCACCCGAAACCAACTGCCTGGATCCATTCCAGGCAGGCTTTAGGCCTCATCACACCACTGAAACCACTCTGGTCCCACTGCAGGATGACTTTCTTCATGAAGCTGATAGAGGAGCCTCGTCTATTCTGGTGCTCCTGGACCTCTCAGTGGCCTTTGATACCATCAACCATAGTATTCTCTCCTGGGTCGACTTTCTGAGTTGGGGGTTTGGGGCACTGTGCTACCATGGTTCCACTCCTTTCTGGAAGGACGTTCCAAGAGAATCCAGCTCGGGGAGTCTATCTCAGCTTCCTGGACCCTGCAATGGGTGTCCCCCAGGGGTCCATTATCTCCCCACTGCTATTTAGATAGACAGATAGATAAATCTTTACTGTCATTGTCCTGCACAGAACAATGAGATTGAAAAACCACTTATCAACCCAACAAAACCTATACAAAATATCTATTTAATATCTATGTTAAGCCACTGGGAGGGCTCATCTGTGGATTTGGAGTGTGGTGTCACCAATATGCAGATGACACCCAACTCTATCTCTCCTTTACATCTCCTGCAGTGGAGGAGGTCCGGTGCCTGGACGATTGCCTGGCCGCTGTAATGGCATGGACCAGAGCTAACAAGCTGAGGCTGAACCTGGACAAGATGGAAATTCTGGCGCTGGGGGGGGGGGGGTGTCTGACTGGGAGATCTGGTCCCTGTGATGGGCAGGATGGCTCTCTCCCCATGGGACCAGGTACACAACTTAGGGGTCATATTAGACCAGCATCTGAGCCTTGAGGTGCAGATTGCAGCGGTGTGTAAAGCTGCTTTTCCCCCAGCTACACTGAATTGCTCAGTTGCATCCCTTCTTGGACAGGCGGTCCCTCACGACAGTAGTTCTCTCACTGACAGTCTCTCGTATTGACTACTGTAATGCTCTCTACGTGGGGCTTCCCTTGTCCCTGCGTTGGAGACTTCAGCGAGTCCAGAATGCAGCAGCCAGACTGATTAGGGGCCTGGGTGCGCGCGTGGGGTGGGGCGCCCCCCCCCCAAGAAGCTGCGCTGCCCCTCCCTCGCTCCCTCTCCGCAAAAGGCAGCCCGGAGAGGTGGTGGCGGCGGCGGCGAGCCTCTGCTTGGGTCCCGGCTGGCGCCTCCTCCTCCTCCGCTGCTCCTCCGCGCGCGGCCCTCTCCCTCCCTGCCGCCTGCTCGGCGGCGGTGTTTAGGCGAAGCAATGCTGCCTCCCGGTGGCCGAAGCGCCCCCGCCAAGGAGCCCACGGGCGGGTGGTGGAGGTGGACCCGAGCGAGCTCCGACGGGGTCCGCGCTCTCCTGCCTTCGCGGCCGGCTTCCAGCGAGGAAGGAAGGGGCTCGGCGGCGGCGGCGGCGGCGGCGGCGGCGGCCCCCATATTCCAGAGCCCGGCCGGAGCCTTTCCCCGCCCAGAAGCAGCGGGACCACCGGCACCGAGCCGCGGAGGCGGGACCCGAAGAAGCCCCTGCCCTCAATCCACACAGCCCCGCCGCCGCACCGCACACCAGACAGGGCCAGGGTGGAAGAAGAAACCCGTCCGCCGGTCCTTTCCAGTCAGACGCACCCCATTCATTCCTCTGGCTGGGGATCAAGGAGGGGTCCCGTCCCGTGGTCTTCTCTGAGGCGGAGGCGGCGGCCCTTCCTTCAGGACACGGAGGCTCCATCACTGGTCGACTAAACCCAGGCTGGCTGCCTTTCTTTCCGTTGCGTCTCTTTTTCATCTCCACAGAAAACTTCTCAGCAGAGGTCCAAAAGTCTTACAACTATTTAAAAATGCTATTTAAATCAGGATATATCATACAACCCTTCTACACGAAATTGGGAAACAAAAATCCCCCCACCACCACCACCAACAACATGCTTTAAATATAACTGAAACTTAGGTAGATGAGAGTCATACTTTTTAAAAGTGCAAAGACATTTAAGACTGTTAAAATGACGTTCTAAAAACCCAAACCCTTATGGCCCAGGAAGGGACTCTGGAAAAGTATATCTAAAATATCCCTGTTAAAAAGTGGGGGATAAAACATTTTAAAGTGAAAAGCACTTCTTAGAACACATAGGGTTTTGGAAATAAAAATATATTAAGTCAAAAAAAGATGTAGGAGCAAATAAAGTTCTTAGCTTTTAAGCATGTTAAAATGAACTAACACACACATAAAACCTAATTTTAAACATTCACCCAAGCCATACTAATTAGTCTATTGAGAATAGAGCCCATGGTGTTGGTTTCCATTTGTCTCCCCTGCTATGGTCTATGAGGCCATCCAGTCCAACTCCCTGTTCAGTGCAGGAATCCAAACCGAAAGAGATCTCACCAAGCATTATTCTAATTTTCTCTGGAATGCCTTGTTTTGCCAAAGCGGATTTGGAGGCAATAAATAAACCAAAGGAATGAGAAAGATTCTATACATTTACTGATACCCAAAGCAAGATGACAAAGGCATAGCAGAATAGCAAAAGCACACTACAGATGCATGATACAAATCTGTCCTTTTCTCTCTTTGTAGCTATTGGGAGGGTGGGGAGCCTGGCCCAGAAGCACAGCGCAGTTGGGATGCTGTCCATAGAGAGCTCTAGGAGTCAAAATCCCACTCTTTCTCCCTGTACAGGGTTGACCCATTGCACCAGATATAAGTGGAAGTGAATAAGAATAAGAATAAGAATAAGAGAATAAAAATAATCATTAAGAGCAGATAGAGCTGGTCTTAACTTAAAAGTCTTCTTAAAGGGAAATGTGGGGAAAGAACAAGGCATGTCACTATCTCCTTGAAGATCAATGATGCTGCAACTACATACATGCCTCCAGCACGGGAGTGTTCACCACCTCATGTGTGGGTATTGGTACCCATTGCCATACTGTTCTAACACTAAGTAGGTTTCCCTGGTATCCAGCCTATAAGGATTAGAACCACTGTAAAAAGATACCTCCAAGACCCATCCCAGAAAGACACCCAGCACCCACTCTTAGGTCTAGGGGTTCTCAACCTATGGTCCATGGACCAGATCTGGCCCACAGCACCAAATCATCCGGCCCACACCCTCACTCCAGCTGCCACTTCTACTGCCACCACCTCAGTCCTTGTCTCCTCTGCTTGGCTTGGCATGTCCCGAACGGCACTCTGTAGCAGGGTGGATGTCGTAAGTCTTAGATACATGCCATGCCAAGCGGAGGAGACCAGGATTGAGGGGGGCAGTGGTGGAAGCAGAAGCAGTGGCTGGAGGGCCAGATGATTTGGTGCCATGCAGCTCATCCAGGCCGGTAAGCAGGGAAGCAGCAGGGGGTGTGGGAGTGGGGTATGGCTCAGGGTGGTCACCGGTGTCAGTGTGGTTGGACTGGTAGGTGGCTCAGGCATGGTTCTGCAGCCACTGATGGCAGTGGGAAGAAGTGGTGGGGACTTGAGGTGGTCCTGACGCCCAAACCACTCCCCACCACCACCACCCAAGGTGGTGGCGGCACCTATCCGGCCCACCAACAGTCTGAGGGGACATAATCCGGCCCCCAGCTTTGAAAGGTTGAGGACCCTTGCTTAGGTCCATATGTTCAGACCCCGCAGCAATGGTTTGTTTCGTGTGTTACTAAGAAGAAAGAACCCAGAACACTCATTTATGAGGGAAACCCACCCATGTCATGTGAAGCTATACTTTACCAATGGAAGTTTTGTTATGCTTGAGAAACCCTTTTCACAGGACAACTGAATTGTCTAAGAAACCACTCCTGAATAGTACATAGCTAGGAAACAACAACGGAAGAGCCAGCCTAAGTTTGAATCCACCTGATGGCACAGGATTGGTCAACCATCACTCTCCCTGTCTGTACTCTAAGCAGAAGCCTGTAACTTTCTCCTCAGGGAAGAAAGGCTGGGACTCACAGAGTTGCCCACCGGAGCCCTTGATCTACTGGAGACAACAATCCTGAAAGGTTCGCAGACGTTTTCTGCTTCAGAGTTGCATGGCTTCCCGGTGATATTCTGCCAACCCTTTCAATGTGAAGCCTTTTTAAGGAGATTCAATGCCTACACAACTAGCTGGCCTGCATTGTTCTGGAGTCATCACCAGCGAGCGGAGAATCATCTCCATGTTTCGTTAGCAAAGGCAATGGCAGGAGGCATCCAGGTGAGCAGCCATGGCTTTTACATGTATGCCAGAGGCAGAGTCTCAGGGAAACTGCCCTTGTCCTGCCTCTACAAAGGTAAGGTCGAGGCCTCCCTTGCTAGAAAGCCAGTTGTGTCAGACTATAGGGTTCAATGCACATCTCGGTTTACAGCTAAAGAGCCAGCATTGGATGCTTCCATGATGATGTGGCAGGCATGACTAGATGCTCGACCAGACAGAACACTGCTACCTTCCCTGCCAAAGCAGTAACTGTTTATTTACTTGCAATTTCCTACTTTCGAACTGCTAGGTTGGCAAGAGTTGGGACAGACAACGGGACTCGGTCTGTCATGCAGAACTCAGGTATCAAACTGCTGACCTGCTGACATTCTGGTTGCCACGTTCAGCATTTTAGCCCCTAAGCCACTGTAGTCCCTGGTGTCTCTATAGCCATCTAGTTTATATGGTGAATTTGGCCAGAGATTGGCCAAGCTCAGGGGCTGTTGTGGGTCAGCTGAATGAGGGTAATGTAGAGCTCCTCTTCCTTGCTGTGCCCTGAGTAAGTTAACCCCTCTTCCTCCCACCCACCCACCTTCTTCTTGCCCAAAGAGAGCTCTTGTCTTCTCTCCTATGTCCAACCTCCCTGCTGAAAGACGCTTCTCTGGAGACACCATGATAGCCCTTCATCTTCTTCCTCCTCCTCCTCTTCTTCTCCTTCTTCTCCTCCTTCTCTTTCTTCTTCACAGAGCTTGGAAAAAGAAACTGTCCTCACTTCATCCGTCTTCCCAGGCTGTTGCTAGGCAACACAGCATCAGATGCTCACTTCCACAGACAGAGGCATCTTCTCCGTTTTGCCTTCATGCTAGATCCTCTTAGGCCTTTCCCTCAGCAACCAGCTTAGCAGTGATCTTCTCTCAAAATGGCTCCACAGCAGGGGCACAAACAGGAGCCAGTTTCGCCCACTGACACACCCGGCACATGGCCTCCCCACCGAAAGCTTAAACTGGCCTTTGGAAAGTGTAATGGACCAAATGCAGCCCTGTGGGACTCTATACATCGAGGGCCAAACCAATATCTCCTTACTGCCACTATTACATGCTGGCACACGCCTTAACGGTTGGCGTTTTCTGCCACATAAGGCAGGATCGGAGCCACTGCAAGCCCCTGCACCCAATTCCACATGAGCCAGAGGTCCCGTGAGGCTTCCATGGTGGTAGGATGACAGGAGGCCACCAGGTGGTCCTGCAGAATCAGCCACAAAGCCCTCCTGCTCAGCCCCTGGCACAGGTGGGCTGCTGCCAGAGCCACCGACCAGGGCCCCTTTTCCCCAGACATCACTGGGCCATGAAACTGGGCAGAGTGAAGAAAGTCTCTGGCCGCCGCTGTCACCTGTTTTCAAGTGGGCTTTGGATGGAGTCCAATGAAGTCCCTTCCCAAGTCCCTCCTGGGGCTTCTGCCATGTTCTCCACCTTCTCACTTCTCTTCCTCTAGCCCAGCATTTCTTCTGCCTCCAGTTCCTCCCCATCCCTTTTGGTTTTTCTGCATTTCAGCTCCCAGAGGGGCCATTTGCTCCCTTCTGCTCTTAATGGCCTCTCTTGCTTTGGCCTCAGCACTTCACTTTGGAGGCCCTGGGTTGTGCATAAAGCCAGCCTTGTTGGCAGCAAGCTTTGCTTGGGCAGATAATGGAGAAGAGACAGGGACACGTCTCAAGTCTTTGAGTGCACCTAGGATCTTAGCATGCCACCTGGGAACAGGTGCTGCTTCCTGCTGAAGGAGAATGCCCGTGGTGAGCTCTTGGCTCAGGCCAAAAAAAGGAGATCTCTCCCAGCCCAGCATTGAGATGATCACTGAACCCAAGTCTAGAGTCAGATATCACTGGCTTTTGAGCAAGGATGATCTTTACCTTTACCCAGTAGTGGGATTAAAATGTTTTTACTACCTACTCTGTGGGGTAGGTGTGGTATGGTGGGCGTGGCCAGGGGGAGAGCCCTGCTTTGCACCCGAATTAGGACTACTTTATTTCAAAACTTGGATGGGTGGGGCCAGACAGAATTTCTGCTACCGGTTCTGGCGAACTGGTGCGAACCTGTTGATGCCGCCCACTGGCTTTGCCTTTACCTTTACCCACCCACCCCCTCTCTCTCTCTCACTCTCTCACTCTCTCTTTGAGAGGATAATAATCTCTAATAAAACCTGAGGAAAATAACAATTGCGACTCATGTCTTTAACCGCTATGAAATATTCAAGCCCCTTTTTAAAGTGATCCAAAATTAGGGGAAGGTCACTTTATGGCAGCAAATAGTTTACACACTGGTTAAAATCTTGTTGCTTAGCACAGTAAATCACCACTAAAGTAGGCCAATTGAATCAGATACCATTGGGTGAGTCAATTCCTCCCTAGGGGCTGTGGTGACTCAGTGGTTAAGAAGCTTGCCTTGATAGCTGGAAGGCTGGCAAATCGACAGTTCAAGACCCGGGTGCTGCATGATGGATTGAGCGCCTGTCTCTGTACCAGCTCTTGGGGACATGAAAGGAGCCTCATTCAGGCATCCCCTGAGTGGAGTTTCTACCACAATAAATCCTTTCAACACAAAATAATTTCTGCCACAACGTTGTTGTTGTCACATTTGTGCACCAAAGTCTCAGCTGTTCTAAATTTAATCAATTCCTCTCTGTTTGTTTCCTACCATGCAAGTTGCTTGAGAATCTCTGGACAACTCTGATGACGGCCATCTTTGGTGCTTTATCATTTTGTTTTCTCCTTTGAGGTCTCAGTGGCTCTTGTTTTCTTGTGAATGCTTTTGAAACACACACAAAACAGGCAACCCCTCTTTCGAATAACAACTATGTCATGATAAGCTAAGTCTGCTGCCTACTGGCTGGAAATGGTACTGTGTAGAGTGTGTCGTTCTAGCATGAGGTCAAGCTGCTTTTAAATGAGGGTGATCCTGGGCACAAGTGACCACCAGAAGGTCTTATTATTAACAACCCTGATTCGTCTTCTTTTTCTTCTTCCATGTCTAGGCCAGGCATCAACCTGCCAAAATGAATGGAAACTCAAGCCTGTAGCTTCCTTCAAGAAGTCAAGATGGAGACAGAATTGAACTGCTAATAACTGCCCCCTCCTGGCTCTCACAATCTTGGAGTTGTGATGAATACTGGCAGAATCACAAAAACAACGTTATTAGTATAGGTAATGCATAATTACCTTTGTTGTGCAACTATATTAATGAGTTTTCAGGTTGATTCCAACCAAAGGCAGCCAACAGGGAGTTTTTGCCTTGTGAGACATTGTACGTGCTGCCACTAATGGAAAAACCTTGGCCCGAATCCTGCTGTATTGTATGATCATCGCCTATGGGCACGCAGGCAAGCCATGTGGCCTCTGTTCCCTGGGCTATTCACTGTGCACCTGGTCTTCCCTTGATTGTGCAACTGTTCATGTGCCTGGTTGCACAGCCAGTCATGCATCAGGCAGCCTGGGAAAAGGGGAAATGTATTCTTTCCACAAGGCAAGAGCATTTTAGCCAGTGAGCTCCTGCATTTTTGCTCCAAATGGTCAGAGTGTGCAGAGCAAGCCAGGTGGCCCTACCTGAGCAGTATCTTCATAGGACAGTGCCCTTATTATCCTTCTTTACAGGAATCTGGCAGCAAGCATAAGCCCCCAAAAGGGCACCGTACAGACCAGGGTGGGCAGGGGCAGCCCAGAAGAAGGCAGCCAGAATCATCAAGGGATGACAGACCATGACAGCCAGGAGTAAGGCCTTGTGTAGCGCTTAGAGGAGAGGATAGTAAGATCATGGTGTGTTTCCCTTCCCAACAGTGTCTGGAGTAGCCAAGCGAGGCTTCCACAGAAGACGCTCAGGAGGGAAGAAGGCCAGGCAGGCATCGCTCTGAAGACCAGTGGCTTAAAACAAGAGGGGGGAGGGGGAGGCTTGGTTTTTCTACTTTGCACTTCCGTTGACCACTTGGGGAGGGACTCTGGGACTTCAACGGCCCTTTGGCTTGACCCACCTTCTGTGGCTCCTGCGTTTGGGTTATGTCACCTGAGGAGGACAAGATCACAAAGCTCATGGTAAGCTCTAACAGGGGCCTCCCGTGACCCGCCTGGCAGTGCAGCAGTGTCAGGTCTGGGCCACCCCCAGGTACCCCAGCAAGGCCTGTTCTGCCACCCCGGACCTCCTGGCTTCTGCCACCTGCAGCTCTTTAACCCTCAGTCTAGCTTCTCCAACTCAGCTCAGGCCAAGAAGCCAGGAGCCAGATGCCCCTCAGCATTCTTGGATCTCGGGATGGGGGGAGGGATCGGGTCCAAAAACCCCAGCTGTTTACCAAAGTGGGCAGGCGAGGGAGCAAAAGCAGCAGCAGGAGGGGTAACCCACCCATCCACCGTCCGGGGGCTGTTTGCTTTGGGCTCATCATTGCCTCCTGGTCGCGAGGAAAACCCAGCCGGAGGGGCTGCGGGTTTCCGACGGTGGAGGCAACCGGACCGTCTCTTCCACCCGCTACCTCGGCGTACGTTTCGCTGCCCAACCTGTGCCACACACCAAGCAAACGGGCAGGGCGGTGGGCGCGCGTACCCGCACACAAAAACTCACGCATGGACGCGCACGCGCGCTCTCCCTCTCGCCCCTTCTCTCCCTCCCTGCTCTGCCCCCCCCCTCCTGTCCTGGCCCTCAAAGCGGAGGGCGACGTCTCCCTTCCCGGGTGCATTGGGTGTCCCGCAGCCCCTCGAGGCGGCGTGGAGCCCCGATCTCCTGCCCAGGCCGTTCGGCTCCTCCGAAGTAACACCCCCCCCACACACACACACACACACACTACCTTTCTCCCCCCCCCCCCACGGGAAACCGACCATTCTGGCTGTTGTTGCAATTGCAACCCTTTTCTAAAAATAGAGCAGGGGGGACACAGGCGCTCGGGAGGGAGGGAGGGAGGGAGGGGGCAGAGTCTGGATTGCACGGCTGGCTGGCTGGCTGCCTCTCTCACCCACCCACCCTCCCCTGCCCGGACCCCCCCCCCCCTTCCTCCTTCTTCCTTCCTCCTCCTCCTGCTGGCACATCAATCCTCCTCCTTCCTCCTCCTCCTCCTCGACTCTGAAGGTAGCTACTAGGAGTGAGGCGGGCGGGGCAACATCTGCAGGCAGGGTTGGCTGGATGGCGGAGTAGTAGCGAAAGGGGGAGCCTGCCTGCCTGCCTGCCTGGCTGCTGTGTTTGGGGTGGGGGGAAGCGCAGGAGGGGGGGGGATCGTACTCGGGGCCTCCTCCTGGCTGGCTTGGCTTCTTCCTTCGCCCTCCCGCTCTTCCCTGCCGCCCACCCGGAGCCTGTAGTGGGCCGTTTGGCTGAGCCCACCGGCGGCGGCGGCTGCCTTCGGTTTTTCTTCCCGGGCAGGGGAGGCTCTCGGTCCGTTCCTTCTGCGGCCGAGGAGGCTCCGTTGAAGGGAGGAAATGCTGTTTGCCAGGAGGAGGAGGAGGAGGAGAGGAAGCAGCGGCGGAGCCTTCGGTGGGCACTAACTGAACGCCCCGGGATCCTCTCGCCGCCGCCGCCGCCGCCCGCCCGCCCTCCCTCCCCCACGCGCTCACTCTCCCCCTCCCCCCTTTTTTCGGGGGGCTGCAAAAGACCTCGTGCGATTGCCATTAAATTCTTTCCAAGCCCACCTGCGACCGACACCGAGGAAAGTGTGTGTGGGTCTGTATTATCCCCCCTCCCCCGGGGAGGGCGACTGATCGAGGCTCCTGCAACCCGTCTCTCGCCCCCACCACCACCACCTCCGCCCAACCTCCCTCCATGGTGGTGGCGGTGGAGATGTGGAGATTCCAGGCAGACAGACTGAGTGGATTCGTCTCGGCTTTAGCAGCTCTTTGTCTCGCCTGCTGTGCTCAAAGGTAAGCGGAGCCTTGGACGGGCGGGCAGTGGGGCGGCGGCGGGGGGGGGGGCCTGCGAGGGAGGGGGGGCGCCGCCGCCCGCATTTCCTCTGGCGTCGTTTGGCTAGCCCGCTGCCGTTGCGAGGGGAGGGGGCAGGTTGGCCCCTCCTCGGGTGAATTTGTCCCCGGAAGATGCTAAGGGGAACCAGGGGGACAGGGCGGCCCGGGAGGGGAGGGGTCTCCGAAATAGCTGCATCTCCCGGGGAGAGCCCCCTCCCCAGTCCTATGTTCAGGTAGCCAGGACTGCGGACAGGTGTCGGGGACGGGTGGGTGGGGAGAGCACGCTAGAGAGGCTCGCGCGCCTCCCGGTCCCGAGGAAGGGGGGTCGCTTCTTCCGCCCGTGGGCCAGACGGGCGAATCGCGGAGCAGACCAGCCAAGGGTCTCGCAGCAACAGCAGCAGCAGCAGCAGCAACCAAGAGGAGGTGGTCGTGCAACCGGCAAACAGCCCCCTCCTCCCGCCACTCCACCATCCCCAAAGTCTCCGTCGCAGGATCCGTGGATCCCGGCGGGTGGGCGAGATGGTCTCTCCGTGGCCCTGCCGTGAAGGCGGCTGGCTCAGGGCAGGAGGGAGTTTGGCCTCAGGCCCGGCCGTCCTGGGCTTTGCTGGGGCCGCAGCTGGCCGGCCTTGTCTGCCTGCGGGACCGTAACTTACTCCCTTCTCCCCTCCCCTCCCCCGCGAAAGACGAGATGAGCCGCACCATGAAAGCCCTGGGTGCACTTCACACCTAATCCTACAAGCACAAATCCTAACCCAGGGGTGCCCAAACTATGGTCCGTGGGCCAGATCTGGCCCCAACGCCAATTCATCCAGTCTGCGCCACCCTCGTTGCTCCTGGAAACGGGGCCTTCCTCTTCCAGGAGCAACGAGGGCGGTGCGGACTGGATGAATTGGTGCTGGGGGTTGGATCTGGCCCACGGGCTGTAGTTTGGGCACTCCTGTCCTAACCTCTCCCCCTGCCCCCTCCCGCCACCAATGGCCTGAATTACTTCAGTGGAGAGACTGAGAAAGGAGGATTCAAGCCCCAAGAAAGATGTGATGGGGACACCCTTGATACCTCCCCCCACCCCACCCCACCCCAAACAGGAAAGGAGCCCCTGCTACCTCGGGCTCTGATAGAAATGCTGCAAACATGAAGCGCTGCCCTTTGAGATTGGGGGAGGGGGGCACGTGTTTCTTTTAAAATGGCTTTTTGTTTGCAAAAGTTCTAGACTCTCCCTGGCCTAAAACCATTCCTAGGCTGTTTTAGGCTTTACAGGCTCTGATCAGAATCCAGGTGTGCCTCTATGAGGCCTGCTCTCACTTTCCACTCCCAGCATGCCCCAAAACCATCCCCCCCCCAAAAAAAAAGAACAGGACCAGTGGGTCTGGTCTACTCAGAACCCAAGGCCAGGATAAGATCACCATCTGGAAAGCAAATCAGTGGCTGGAACATTCATTTAGGGCAGTGATAGTGAACCTTGGCACTCCAGCTGTTCATGAACTTCAATTCCCAGAAGTCCGAATCAGCAGGAATGCTGACTTGGGCTTCTGGGAATTGAAGTCCAAGAACACCTGGAGCGCCAAAGTTCGCCATCACGGATCTAGGGCAGTGTTTGCCAACCTTTGGTTTTTTGACTTCAATTCCCAGAAGCCTAAGTTAATTCCCCACAAAACAGTGATTAACCAATGTACTGACTTTGACTTCTGGGAATTGAATTCCCCCTGTGGGGCATGGGCCCCATGTAGGGAAACCCTGGTCTAGAGATGAAGCTGCCTGCCTCCAAATCTAGCAACATCCACCATGCCAGTTGTCTTTAGGGTCTGCTAGGAAACCTTCCTGCCAAAAGACAAACTCCATTGCCATTCAGATGTTTGCCCCAAGCATAGCTCACTCGAGGAGAGGTCCCCTGTCCAAATCATTCCCATGAGGAAATCATTGTGAAGAGCTGTTGGCCAGATGAGTAAGGACATAGCCAGGTCTAACAACCTGCCTGGAAAACACTTGAGTCCACAGAAGGAAGGAAGGAAGGAAGGAAGGAAAGGCCTGTTCCACAGCAATGCATTGATCTGTAAGTGGGGGGTTCTGCCCAGGGGGTCCATGGACTTATTCCTGTTGGAAGATGGAGTCCTCAGTGAGCCAAGAACTTGTTCTTCTTCAAAAATCCAGTTCATGCCCCTTGAACTGCAACTGTTCACATTTGCACTGCATATCCCCACTGCTGACCGTAGCAATCACCAGATCCCTCCCTCCCTCCACTGGTGCTGCAGGATGCTGGATTCATAATGCTCACTGCAACTCCTGGGGCTTTGCAGTGCCCTGGCACAACCAGAGAACTCGGGTTGTTCTCCCAAGGGAAGGGGGTCCTGGCATTTATTTATTTATTGGGGGGGTCAGGCTTTGGAAATGAAGCCATTCAACAAGGTTGCCGGGGGGGGGGCAAAGATTACATCTCGGTTGGTTGAGGAACTGGCATTGCTTGAATATGCTCTCTCTCACACACTTGTGCATGTGCAGCCATGCACACAGGCTCTGGCTGTAGCTGGAGTGGCCACAGTAGGACCAGGCCTCCCCTGCAGCTGCAAGACCATGTACTTGGCATCCTGTCTCTTCCGTCTACAGTATGGATTATGATCACTCTGGTTCTGAATCACACACAGCCATTAGGAGGAGGAGGAGGAAGAAGAGGAATGTGTTTCCCTGGAGGCATGCAGGCATGCATGCACGCGACATGCCCAGAACCCAGTTTGGGTTGGTCAGACATACCAAGCAGCTGCTTCTGGTGTTCCAAAGGCTCTTGACAAAGGCAGAAGCTTTTGACTTCCAGGCAGAGGTTTCTTCTTCGGAAAGCATCTCTAAGAACATTGATGCTTCCATCTTTCACAGGTCAAGGGTTTAAGAGGGTTAAGTGTTGTCTACACTGGGACTGCATTTCAGACATTTACACAACACAACACAACAGATTGCGATCAGCACGAGGAAAAGAACAATGTTAATATAACATGACGGTTGTAGGGGGTCCTTTGGGAGAGGTTGCGCCTGAGGAGTTGAGGGAAGTGTCCTCTATCCCAGTTGCTCCTGTCGTACAGGAGTCTTGGAATCAGCTGGCTTTGTTGTTCGCCCAGGCTGCCAGGTGTGTGAATTCAGGTGGATGAGGACCCAGCTTGCCTATCTGTCTGTATTCAGGGGGACGGGGAGGGGGGGTTCTACATTTGCCAGTTTGGGAGAGCTAGCCAGAGAATGGGGGGAGGCCTCATCCCATATTGTGCAATTGCTCTCCTCATTTAATCTCCAAGCCACCCTTAACCCAACAAGAGCCTCCACTGCTATGGCCTTTGCCTGCCCACAGAGCCCCCCACCCTCTCCTGGGCAAGATCCAGTCTGGGCAAAAAGCATGAGCACCAGTGGCTTCTGAGCTGCCAAGAAGAGTGTGTGTGAGGGAGAATGTGTGTGTGTGTGCGCATGTGCATGTGCATGCTGCTGACACTTCCGCAAACATGTCTCTGAAGCTAGCCATTGACTAAGTTGTGTTGCTCTTCTCTTCTCCAGCCCATCCACTGGGAACATTTCGGTGGTAAAAGAGATTGTGGACAAACTGCTGAAAGGGTACGATGTCCGTCTCCGGCCCGACTTTGGAGGTAGGCAGATCCCCTTTTTCTCAGGGCTTTCTCTGGGGTCTGGGAGGCCACAGAGGAGGAGGAGGAGGAGGAGGAGGAGGAGGACTCTGTCTGTCTGGTCTGTCTCTCTGTTCTTGAGATACTGATCAGCAACTGGCCAGGCACCTATTGCAGCTTCTGTGCTGCCCCAATGTGACGGCTTCCACCCTTTGTATTGTATCTCTTTTTCCTCTCAACCCTGTTTGCATTTCCTCTGTGCCGCTCACATTCACTCCATCAACCAGCTCAGAGCTCAGGGATGACTCTTGCTCAGAGCCAAGTTCCTTCATGGTCCATTCAATGCTGACAAAGGGGGCTGGGAAGGAGGCGGGTTGAGCGCAGCCATTGTCTGTGGCTGGCATTTCTGCAGCGGCTGCTTCTCTGATGCCGCTTTGAGGCACATTTCAGTTGCGCTCCTCTGCTGCTGCTGCTGCTGCTGCTGCTGCTGCTGCTGCTGCTGCTGCAAGACCCTACCAGCCTCTGCCCGGCCTCTCAGCAGCCTTCATTTGCTCCTGTCAGCCTGGCGCTGGCTTGGCCAATTGTCCAGCCCTGTCGCCTGTGTCTTCTCCAGCTGCCTGTGGAGCTCTTGCTTCTCTTTTGCTTCTCAAAGGCTACAAATGTTGGAGAAAATGTTCATTCAAGAGCCGCCAAGTCTTTGCTGGAAGATGTTAGTGAATGTGTACCATTCAGAAGATGAGTGAAATGATAGACAAATGGAGGAAGAATAAAGGAGAGGCTCTCATTTGGGGAAGCCCATCTGTGGCTCTAAGCTTTGGTCCTTCTCCTTTGTTTGCATGTGCACACATATGCCATGGATGTCTTTTCATAGTTCTTCATGGTTGATATTGATTTTCCCTTTTCAACTTTCCTTGGGATTTTTGGGTTTGTTTGTTTGCCAAGTCTACTTACCTGCTCTTACATTTATAAAACGGCAACACCAATTGTGTGGTGCTTCTGAGCATTTGAGGTGTTTCACAACCTTTCAAAGAACTTGGTATGGCAGGCTGTACTGAGCAATGAGGTAGGAAATGATTGAAGCAGAGGGAGGTTTTCCCCACAACGACCGGGTGGCTGTGTAGCAAAGTGGGCCTGTTGTGGTCCAAAAGGACTTCCTAGCTGACCTGCTTTCTCCTCTGTGGTCTTTCTCCTCTTCCCTCCCTGGAGGTCGCTTGCCTGCAAAAAGGCCTCCAAGGCAACTGAGAGTGTATTTCCCTGGAACAAGAAATAGTCCTAATGACACCACACACACAGAGAGAGAGAGAGGTAAACACACATACATCCCATTCAGTGAAATAGACAGGACTCTCCAGGTGAAGAGCATCTAGCAATGAGTTGTCCATCATTAGCCGCTGCGCCATTCAAGTTATTTGCTTTCCCATCTTGCTTCCCCCCCCCCCAATCACCAGTGGATTGTGGGCTATCATTGGGAAGGAGCAAGTCTCAGGGTCAGTTAGAAGGCACTGGTCAGTTTGTGGGCCTGGCCAGCATCCAGCTGAATTTTGTGGCAAGCCCTCTGTGAGGAATTTGGGTTGACAGCTCCCCTCTTTTCTTTCTGGCAACAGGTGAAGGTGATACTTTCTAAATAGGCTTTACACAGTAAATTGGGCTGTGAAGAGCTTTCATTTTGGGTGCTGCCTATTATTTTATTTATGTTCAAAACTGCTTTTAAGGTGTTTTTTTAATAATTCCAAATAATTTTTTAACAGCAATATGTGTTTAATTGCATTTAATGCAGTAATTCATCATGTTTGCAACTGGCTTGTCTTTTACTACTTGAAAATCACCCCAGACTTCATAATTGAGAGGAAGGTGGCTTAGAAATAAAAGAAATAGAGAGACAAACAGATTTGGAGAAGACAAGAAGAAATCACAGAAAGAGCCTCCCCCAAAATTGTGGTATTTTTGAACCACAATCGGGCACACTCCGGGCAATGGCCACCTTGTGCTGGCTAATCTTTCTCACAGCAGGTCAGGTGAAAGGAACTGTGGAATGAATTCACCAAAAGACTGCTTTGGTTTGGCAGTTTAAAGTCTGGCCTAGACACTATAAAAAGAAAAAAGCAGGGGAAACACTTTCCATTAGCAATGGGCACCATGGGCAGTGCCCTGTGGCTGGGACTGGTGCTTAATTTAGGAGTGCCACAGTGGGAGGTTAGAAGGGGCTGAGGGGGGAACCACAAAGGCCCACTTCACCTGCAGAGACAGGTAATCACTCAGCAGCAAAACTCTGGGGGTAAAATGTTCTCAGCCCAGCTGGTGTGCCACACTGGCCACACTGTCGCCATTCTAACCCCATTTCATATAACCCCCAGGGGAGGCTGCCCCAATCCAGAGTACTGAAGAAGCCACTGCTGTTTGAAGGAGGAGAGGTGCAGTCTGCTGCCCAGGGGTGCTTTCAAGGGGCAGGATGTACTTTTTTATGCCTTTGGGCAATGCAATCCATGCCAAAGGGGTCTTCTTGTTCTTGAGCCAGACCCAGTCACACTTGACCCGTTCAGACAAACATCAGGGAGAAACAATGCACTGCATTTCCGAATGCAAGCTTTTTCTTCCTTCCCAGGGGGAGGTGTGGGAGCTGCATTTTTCTAACCAAGGAGTTCTCAACCTTTTCAAGCCATGAGCTGGACCACTCCCCGCCCTCAAACAGATGAGCGGGCTGGACTGGTGGTTCCCCCACCATAAACACTGCCATAAAACGCATCTGCAGATGTCATAAATGTGTTTGCGACAGCCATGGGAGCATATATGGCTGTTGTAAATGCATCCGCATCTGTGTCCATGTCCAACAGTGGTGGCGATGGTATGGGCCACATGGAATGGTGCTGTGGGCCGGGGCCAGCCCACAGGCCGTAGGTTGAGAACCCCTGTTCTAATCCTTCTTCTTCTGGCTACCGAGAGGGGGTATGTGTGTGTCCTCATTTGGAAAGGTAGGAGGTTCTTGGTCAAGGGGAGACTCTGCTGAGTGGAAGACAAAGAGAGAAGGAGGCTGTGCTGGACCCTGGCGCACATGCACACACGCGTGGACAAACACACACACACATCGGGCTGCTTTCAGGCTTTGAGTGGGCTAAAATTGGGTCACTTTTTGTCATGGTCTTCGGGCTCTGAGGAGGAGGAGGGGCAGAGAGCCCTCAGCTCTTAAGAAGATGAAGCCATGATGTTGACCATAATGGACCAGAAGTTTGCACTCAGAAGGGGTCCAGGCACCAGCCCCAATGGTAGAGGAGGAGATGGGCTCAAGAGAATGAGGCAGGCTGAAGCCAAAGGCAGGAGTTCCAGGTCTAACCCCTGAGGCTGGCTTTCCTAAGCTATGGCATGCCCTTGGCTCATGGCATTGCAAGATGCATTGCAAGATGTCAGCCCCAGAGATGGGGCAGGATCGGGGTGGTTAGTCTTCCCTTTTCCCCTGGTTTCACTTAGGAAGCCATAACATTTCCAATAATTTTAGGCTCCCTATAAATCTGCCCTGTTCGTGTGTATGTGTGTGTGTGTGTGTGTGTGAGAGAGAGAGAGAGAGAGAGAGAGAGGAAGCGCTTCCACTAATTCCAAAAGGAGGACAGGTCTTTTGGGGATTGCAGCTCACTATTTAATTTCAAGATGCTTCATTAGCTGAGCTGAGTGGTTGGGAAGTGCCCACCACTTCCTTGAAGCCATTAGTCGGAGGAGGAGGAGGAGGAAGAGAAGGAAGAGGAAGAAGAGGAGGGTGGGTGGCAAGGTCTGCTCTGGACCCTGGCTCAGTTACCTCCCTTTTCCTCATTCCCTTGTGGAAAAATAGAAGACTGCCCAGAGCTAAAAAGCCTGGCTAAGACTACATTTTCATTCCACCACCATCTTCAAGATCCTGAGCAAGCAGGTTATTGTTATTGTTATTTTGAGACGGGAAAATCCTGGTATTGACCTCGGTAGAGACTGCAGAGTTTCTCAGGTCTGAAGGCAAGATACCCGGTTTTGTGGTTTCTGTCTTCTCCCTTCTTTTAATACCTGGTTCACACCAGGGCATTCTTGCTCACAGGTGTGTAAAATCTTCATTCCATTACAAGTAGAACTTCGTATAATGAAAATAATTGGTTATACGATTTTTTCCCCGTTGTACAATGCATGCATCATACAATGAAAATCCCTATGGGATGCACCGTACAAGAAAAATCTCTATGGGAAAAATCGTACAAAGAAAAATATTTGTTGTATGATGCATCCCATAGAGATTTTCGTTGTACGATGCAACATTTTTTTTTCAAATTCTATTCGTTGTATGGTTTTTTTCATTGTATGATGCATTCGTTATATGAAGTTCCACTGTATTATTATTTTTAGACCAACCCATATTTACTTAATATATTTCCTGTTCATGTAAAATGCTCTCTCTAGTAACCCTTACAAATAATTAAAAATTATTTTAAAAACATATTAAAAATCCATAAGCTAATAAACAAAGCATTTCTGAGACATTGTTGTCTAACCCTCTCTGGGTTAGGAAAAATGGATCGAAAGGTTAAGGGAAGGAATTGTAGCCTCTAGGACCAATAAAGAGACGGAATGGGAACCCCTCATTGCTAATTGCTCTAAATGAATTTCCACTGGGGGCTACATCATGTACTCTGTTCCTAGGTACTAAAGAAACTTGATGCAGTGGTCTGAGAGACTCTGTATGTGGTGTTTGGAAGTTCTTGGGAAATGGGGAAGATGTACAAGATTTTTCTCCATCTTCAAAAGAAGGGGGAACATTCAAGCAGCTACACTGTTCGGCTTGACATCACTGTCTGGAAAGATCATAGCAAAGAAAATAAAATGTTTAGTCTATAAGCATTTAGAAAAAATACAGTATTATGATTATGGAGAAGCAGAAAGTATTTCCCCCAAAGGTTGCCATTGTGGTGGAGATCTCAATTAAAATATTCACCAGTATATCATTGCTGTTAAAATGGCAAACTCCACTCAGAGCATAATTAGAAAATGAACTGAAAATAAAACGGCCACTCTCCTATTAATATAAATGCATAATGTAGCGGAGCCTCAAATATTTATGGTCAGCCCTTAGCTGGAGAAGAGCTTTGTGGATCTCCTGGACTGCCCAAAAGACAAACATGTGGGTCCTAAGCAAATCAAGCTTGAGTGATCTCTGGGCGCAAAAAAGGATGAAATCTAAACTCTCCTTCTTCAGGCACTTCATGAGAAGAAGGCAAGACTCTCTGGAAAAGACAAAGAAGTTGGCAAAGGTAGAAGGCCATAGGAGAAGAGGAAAGCCAAAGGCAAGATGGGTTGATTCCCAAAGGGAAGCCACAGGCTATGACTTGCAGGAGTTGAGGACAGGACATTTTGGAGATCTCTCATTCTTAGTTGGGTCCCCCAATGTTGGAGACAACTTGACGGCACATAATAAAAACATTGTTGGGGAAAGATATTGCAGAACTTCAAAAGATGCAGAAAAAAGCAACCAAAGTGATGATGGGCCCAAGAGCATTTCATCCAGAAGGGCTTCTGCTGGCCAGCAAAGGGTCTCTCGGCAGAGGAAAGGGCTCCTGCTCTTCGTCCTTCATCGCTTGGCCCACCCACTCCACTCTTGGCAATCTGTGACTGAGAGAAGGACTTTGGGGGTGTGGGAAGAGCTTGACCAAAAAGAGGCACGAGATCTTGTCTCCTCCTCCTCACTCCACACTAGGTGTGCAATCCAGGTGAGCCCTGGTTGCCTGTGGGTGAGAATGTGCAAGGCAGCTCACATGAGTTTGCAGGATATGCCCAACCTAGCTGGATAATTGGTTTTAATACAAGCTCTCCTCGATCAAAAACTGCGCACAAGAAGAGGTCTGGTGAGAGCATGTGCTAAGACTGAACTGTCAACAAATGCAGTCTGTAACATGTGGTTTCATCATTAAAATTTCAAAGGGGGAGGGAATACCTCCTTGTGGTTCCTTTGATAAATATTGAAACAGCAACAGATTCCCCCCCCCCCCTTCCCGGTCTGATGCTGTTGTGTGACCTTATGTCAGTGCCATCAACTGGATATGAAATGATGTATTCATGTGAAACTATAAAATAAATCAGCGTCAACCCATTCTTTTGAGCTGGTGGACTTATTCCCAGTCACTCCAGATTGAGAGGTAGAAACCTTTGGGCAGTGGGCACTCATTGGGTGGGGGTGTTTTCCTCTTATCTCATTGACATGTGGTTGAATGGAAAGCATTTCTGCTATGCATCGGTTTGGAGCTAAAAGCTGGTCTTGTATCCATGGACTTTCTGACTAATAACAATTCCCACACTGAAGCTTCTCCTCTGCCAAGAGAGTCCTGCCTGCCTGCCTGCCTGCCTGGCCCAAGCCTGTCTCTTCCTCTCCTAGTTTCTCAAAATCTCCTCCTCCCACTTCATTTGTTTCCTTCTCTGAATCCTTGATCCCACGATTGCAAGTTGGATGGCTGCACTTATGGCAAGCAAGGGTGATTGGCTGAGACAGGCCCAGGGCTCCCTTTCCTTGGGCTTCAGTAAAGTAGCTTTTTCCACTGGTACCCTCTTTTTTGATGAGCCCCCAACAGTGCCTCCCCAGAGGGCTTCCTTCCGCTTTCACCACTAGGCCCCCCTCTCCCCCCCCACCCTGGCAAACAAAAAAGCCCATTGTTTCCAAGCTTTGTGCAGGTGTGTAATGGTGGTGTTCTTAGTCTTATTGAAAGTAAGGTCTTGAATGTTCAATTGGTGGAAGTGAGTTTTGGTTAGTTGGTTTGTTTGTTTCATTTTGGTTTTGTTCCTAAGATAAAATAAAATGGGAAACACCTCAAAAAGCCAAGGTGGTTGAACAAAAAAAAAGTGGGGGACACTTGTGGTTTTTTTTTTAAGGTTGAGCAAAAAAGTTAGAAAGAACAACTTATTGAGATGAAAGAACAAAGGAATAGCTCAGATAATTAGTGCCAATATCAAGAAACCTGAAGTCCAGGACAAAACACGCCTTGCTAGAATGTGATGCAAATCAGAGATGGTTCCCTCAGGTCCATTCGAAACAAAAGGCGATAGAAGGAAATGGTCAGGCTGCCATTCGGTAAAGAAAGGCAGCAAAATGTTGATGGATGAAAGAAAGGCTGAATTTCCCCCCTCCTGCTTTGCTTCCTTTATCAGAAGGGCAACTCCGTGTTGTCCAACAGGAGCAACCCAACTGGGAAAGGGTGCTGTTTGGCCTTTTAAATGGCATGTCTCAAGTGGATCTTCAGGGCTCAATTAATCACATCCACAGGCATTAACTATGCTCACTGGTATGTGTTCAAAACCTCTGTCTATCATTGGTGATAAATCCTGAGGAACAGGTGAGGTGCTTTGAAACTGAATATAGACTGGTGAGGACTCCATTTCACAAAGATGAAATGCAATGTCAGGTTCTACATTTAGATCAATCACACACACACACACACCTTGCACAGATATCCCATAACAGACACCAGGTTTGGCAGTAGTGTACATGAAAAGAATTGTCGTGTTGTGGTTAATCACAAGATTGATGTGAGTCAGAAGTGTGATGGAACTATGAAAGGGGCTAGTTTTAGGCTGCATAGGTTAATGTCTCCCGTGCTTGAAAGCCAGTCGTATCTGACTCTAGAGTGAGCTGCTCATCTCTGTTTATGGCCAAAGAGCCAGTGCTGTCTGCCTCTGTAGATGTTTCTGTGGTCATGTGACAGGCATGACTAGGTGCCAGAGCATACAGAATGCTGTTACTTTCCCACCTATTTCATTACTTGCAATTTCTTGCTTTTGAAATGCCAGGCTGGCAAGAGCTGGGACAGAGGACAGGCACTCACTTTGTCACTCAGATCTCAAACTGCTGACCTGCCAACCTTCCAGCCACCAAGTGCAGCATATTAACCACTAAGCCACTGTAGTCCCTTTAGGCTGCATAGGGAGAGCCATATTTCAAAGTCACAAGGAATGGGCTCATTTTATTCCATCGTATTCAGGAAATAGTGAGAGATGTTTTTGGTCCTAAGAGCCATGTTTTAAGAATTAGTGTAAGACAATTCTGTGGTAGAGGACAAGATTGTCAGGAGAGAAAAAAAAGCCCTACCAGGAAAGGGAAAATTGTTGTGGCAGATAGAACAGAAGAAAGGAACCCAAGAGGAAACATGAGAGCTTTCATAATGGAAGGAGTCAAACCTTGTTTTCAGCTACTCGATCTCAGAAGGTAGCACGAGATCTACAGATTGCTCTTTAGTCTCACAGTTTCACCAGTCTTCCCAGTCCTCCTCTCCAGGCTGGGGCTGAACCAGCCAAAGGAAGTGAGCAAGCGAACTCCAGTCAGCAAAGGGCCTTGGGCTCCCTAAGTATTCTGCACCCTCAAATCGCTTCTGACTTACAATGGCTCGAATAGGATTTTCTTTAAGAAGTGGTTTTGCCACCACCATTGACAGTGGATATCCATGGCCAAGTAGGGTCTACAACAGTCTATCCACTACACTGAACCAGCTTTCTCAAAGACTACCACATTTTATTTGCCATCCTTTCTTTGCAACATGCATCCCAGGGAATCGCTTACTCCTGAATCCCCTGCATGGAATGCCAAAGATGAAGTTGACTATAGTCCAAAAAAGCTGCTACCAAATGCAATATGTACCCACAGGTGGAAACTCTTCAGGCCAAAGCCCGACAACACCCTATGTTATTTTGCCTACTTCCCTCTGCCTCCCCCCACAAAAGAACAGTGTGCAAGAGAGTCAGCAGCTATCACCAAATAATTGTTTGCAGTGGAGGGTGGGAGGAAGAAAGCCAATTATTCTAGTCCAGGGGTCAGCAAACATGACTCTCCAGATGTTCTTGAACTTCGATTCCCAGAAGCCCTGGAGAGCCAAGTTTGGTGGCCCCTGCTCTAGTCAATATTCTTCTTCTTTGGAGCCAAGGACTGTTGTTCTTCTTCCCTGCAACTCACCAGATGGAAGGGCAACTTTTTCAAGGCAGAGTTGGATAGGTTGTCCTTTTTACTCATGCTTCCAGTAGCATGCCTGCATACCTCAGAACACCTGCCCATGGTCTCTCCAGGTCAGAAGAAAGGGCTTCTGTTGCTCTCCCCACCTGACCCCATTCCTTCTGCTCTCTTGCTGTGGAAGGCAGAACAGAAGACTTGTATCTGTGCACTGTAAAGTCTTTAGCCTTCCTTGGGGGATAAGAAGACAATCGTCCCACTGTCCTCACTTTGCCATGTCTTGAGTGCGCAATCATTCTTATGCTGAGGATCTTGGTGACTCCGGGTGTGGCCATCTAAAGAGGTCACCAAGTTGCCACCTACCCAGGCAGGGA
The DNA here is from genome assembly GCA_035047305.1 of Bradypodion pumilum. Taxonomy (NCBI): domain Eukaryota; kingdom Metazoa; phylum Chordata; class Lepidosauria; order Squamata; family Chamaeleonidae; genus Bradypodion; species Bradypodion pumilum. The sequence goes on along the minus strand of JAWDJD010000011.1, from coordinate 119,208 downwards.
TTAATCCTGCCTCCTTGTCTTTCAGGTAACCCTGTTACGGTGGGGATGAGTATCCACATTTCAAGCATTGATCAGATTTCAGAAGTCAACATGGTAAGTAGTGAGAGAATAAGGGCTGAAATCTTGGCTGTGGCTCACTTTGGTGCTCTGGGAATGTAAAACAGCACAAATGTACAAAATGCCATCTGGGCGAGAATCCCAAAGGGAAAGGTTTACCCAATCACCTGCACCTGCAGGGGTTCATTGACTTACGAGGTTTGGCTGGAAGCACAGACAGTGTGTGCACATGCACGCTTCCTGCGGGGACCTCTTGGTTCTCCTCCTCCTGGGAGACAGAAATGTTGTATCGTAGGTGGGCCCTCTGGGTGGGTGGGATAGCGAGGCCTTTCTCAAACTGACACCTGGGCCTGTCTTGCGTTGCCACACAGCAAATGAACCCTCCTCTGCAGGGCCCCTTGTGAACCCACCAGGATTGGACCCACTTTGCTTTTGCCCTCCCTGCTTTCCTTGATTCAGAGCAGAGCTGAGTGGATCCCAGCTATTGAAACTGGCACAGGACTACTACTGGGCACCTGGAAGAGCAGGAGGAGGAGGAGGAGAAAGATGAAGAGGTTGCCACGAGCCCATACAAACCATGGTGGTTGCAGTTTGTGGGGTGATGATGGCATAGGAGGGAGTAGGAGGGACAGCCCTGAAGGTGTAATCAGAGGATGTGGGTTGGGGTGGGGTGGGGGAGAGTAATGGGGGGCAGTAGGTCTTGTTTTGGCTCCAGGATTTTCTGCTATTAAGTGTCTGACTGCCAGGGGACTGAAATTAATCCTCTTGGATTTAGGTGCTTGTGAATGGATCGATCCTCTTCCTCTCTTTCTGGATATTCATCCAAGGCTAGATAAAAAAAACCTCCACATCCTTTTGTGATATTTCCACTGAGTATATTTATATTACACACATGTCATTCTCATAGACAATATGGCAGGTTTCCCTTTGGTTCAGGTCACACTTGGCAGGAGATGCCCAGATCTTTCTCAGGGTGCTCTTGTAGCTTCTCTGGAAATGGACTCTTGCATACAGGCTTTTGGGGTTGTGATGAATGACTTGCACCCCTTCTGCTAGGTTGGCAGGAGCTGGGACAAAGACGGGAACTCATTCTGTCCTGCAGTACTTGGGAATCGAACTGCTGACCTTCTGCCTCCCAGTCAGCATCTTAGCCACTTGAGCCACTGCTAGGTGGATGTAAATCCCAATTAATCTCCAATTATATAGTTGTTTGTCCCCAAATTCTGGCATTGATATCATCAGAAAGCAAAATGGGAGGTTTGGTCTACTGCCTGAATAGAGTAGCTGTACTGTTTTGCCCAGCATGTACCTCAATGTGGAGTAAGATCATTGCAGTAGTCTTATAGCTCAGCTGGGAATTTATGTTAACTTTACCCGCAACATTTTGTTTTGGAAATACCCTAGAAAGCTGTATACCCTAGAAGCTGTATTAGCTTCAGAGAAGACTTAGCAAGATCTGCTAGACACAGAGGGTTAGTGAGAACCAATGATGCCCGAGGGGCCTCAGGTTCTATTAATAACTCTTCACATACAAAATCAACCTCTGAAGAGATTTGTGTAGATTGAAGAACCATGTGATGGTATAGGGCAAAGTTTAGGTGTGACCCTTTTAGCCACTCTTGAGAAGAATGTAAACTGAAAGGGCTTCTAACTAGTCTGTGGTGGATAATTTGGATCCTGTTGATGATAAATGAAATGAAATGAAATGAAATGAAATGAAATGATGATACTGTTATTCAGTTGTAGGCTAAGTGAAACATCTGTGGATTAGGGCTTCATCTTCAGGGATCATAGGTGCTGTCAGGCGTTCATCAAGAGATGGAGCGCTTGCCTCTTGAGGACACGGGAGATGTCACTTGTATCTCTACTTAAGCCATCATTACAAGGGAGGTTCTTGCTTCTTTGGCCAGCAAAGTTTGAATTGTTAGATCTCAAGTTATTATCTCCAGAGTCCAGATTTATTAAGTCACTAGATGGAGAGAGTTTCTCCTGCTTTTGAATTACTGTATCCCAAAAGGGCTGGGGTTTGATCAAAGGTAGGAATATAACATTCAGAAAGTGCCTATTCACCTGTACCTCTAGTTTAGCAAAAACTTTCCTGCATATGAGGATAGAGTACAGAATCAACATACTTGCAAAAGTGACTTTTATCTTTAAAATGGGATGAGATAAAGAACTTTCTTTATCTCATCAGTTAACAAGAAATGCTCTCTTTTGGCTCCAAGAATTTGTTTAAAAAAGTGGCATTTCTCCTCTGCTTACTTTTCCTTTTGGCTTTCAAAAATTAAGAAACACTAGTTTGTTGTTGTTGTTGTTGTTGTTGTTGTTGTTGTTGTTGCTGCTGTTGCTGCTGCTGCTGCTGCTGCTGCTGCTGCTGCTGCTGCTGCTGCTGCTGCTGCTGCTGCTGCTGCTGCTGCTGTTGTTCAGTCGCACAGTCAATTCTGACCATTGTCCTCCAGGCTCCTCTGTCCTCTACCATCCTCCTCAACCTGCCCAGCTCTGTGCCCATTGTGTCTACAATACCATCTAGCCATCTCATCTTTGGCTGGGACAGGCCATAGTGGTACCTGGTGACTGAAGTAGTTTGCCTTTGACAGGAATCTCATCTGCATGTAGTCTGGTGAGCAAAGGTGGAATGCTTCCAGGTTGGATGGGTTTAAGAGGCAAAAGATCTACACTCTTGCCTACAGGTTAAAGTCCTCAAGTCACTAAAGGGACAGCATGGCACTTGAATTGTCTTCCTCTGCCTTTTCTGGGGCTTCTTGCCTTATCCTGTGTTTTAAGCAGATAAAATTAAATTTACAGTGAGAGGGAATATCATCATCATCATCATTCTGGTTGGCTTGTCATCTCTTTTATGACTCTTGTGGTTTTAACTCGGGTGTGGGGGTTCTTTCTCTTCTTTCTCTCTATCCCTTTCTTTATTTCCTTTCCTTCACTCAGTTAATGGGAGTTCTTTCCTCCTGATCTGTACGCTTCATGGCTATTTTCTTGCTTGTTTCTGTAGCTCCCAGTGGAACATCTAAAAAGTTAACCTGAGTGCTGGCACTGACATGTATACCAGCAGCTAGACAAAGTGTTTTGCAGAGATCATATCCTGACATAGTTGACATGCTGGCTGAATGTGGATTCAAAGATGAACAGGAGTTAGACCTAATAATCCTCCATTGGTTTGCTTACATTCTACAATTAGTTGTTTATTAACCAAATTATCCCATAATAGAATTTGTAGTGAGTTTACAAACAACATATTTTGTGTGTCCATTACATTGAGGCAGACCGAGTCAAGAAAGGGCTTTAATGTCAACCAGGGGATCAATGATGCTCCTCTGAGGGGCTCAGAGGATCCCTATTTTCTGGTGTTACCAAACTTTCCTCTTCTTGGGACAAATCTGTTTCAAGACTGAAATCCTACAACTAGTATTTATCAACAGTCCAAGGCTCTTACGTCTCCCTATCTCTGGCTCAAAGAAAGACACAGAGAGTTATAGTTTCTTCTTGTATGCAACATTTTTTTATTTCATTTAACAATTTAGAACAATAAAACCCAGAGTGGCATATTATGCATATCAGGAATGAATGAGAGCAATTAAAATGCAAAAGCAACCATAAAAAATTGCCAAGATAAACCGTGTATAACTTTTTGTAACTACAGTATCTGATGAATTATAGTCTACCCAATAATAATAGAAAATTTTGAGATAGTGGCCAGATGTTAGTCTGTGTCTCAAGCATATCAGAGAGTAAACAAAACAAGAAGACAGAGATGGTTGTGGCACTTCGAAGACTAACTGCTGTCTTTTAATCCATGAAGGCTAACGTTGAAATACAACAGTTAGCCTTTAAAGTGCCACAACATTTTTGTCTTCTTGTTTTGTTTTGTTTACTCTCTGGCATCCAATAATAGTAATTTATAAAAACCCAACTTAAAAATAGAGGTAAGCCACAAAGAATCCCATAACCTACAATAAGATGCTGAAATGATAGTCAGACCAGCAGCTGAGAAACTAACCTGATTTGGTTTCCCTTCCTCTTCATGCTGTAATTTCACAACAGCAGCATCTATAATGTTGCTGTAGAGTATGGATAAGGCTCTCAATTCCCATAGTGACCGGCTGGCTGGACCATAGAGAAGATCGCCTGCAGGGCAATGGAAACAGCGCTGTTTCTTGGAATGTGGGGATGGAGCCTTGGCTTCTGCTTTTCACAGCTCTGGTTCAGCGGGATCCCTGGCAAAGCAGCAAAGCTTCCAGCAAAGTATTCAGAAGCTCAGTAGAAGCTTCTCCATAGCGAAGCAGAACAGAAACTCCACCTTTAAACTCCAGGTGTTTACACAGCTGCTGATGCAGCCTCAGGTGGCAGACACTGCACTTGTGGTAGACCATAAAGTCAAGAATCTATCAAACCAACATTCTGGGTTGAAAAAATGAATGAGCAGATTTTGTGATAGAAGGCAGCAGCAGAAGCAACAGCGAGAGCTAGGATGGCCTGGAGCAGGCAGAACAATTTCTCAAACATTTATTTCAGCTGACCAGTCTTAGTAGCACCTTAACTTATACCAAACCTTACACTGGGTCACATGTTGTATCAATCATGCTGTCAAATTGTTTCCATGGTGACCCTATGAACTAATAGACTCTAAAAGTTGCATTATTAATAATGCTGATTAAGTTGCAAAGTTACTAGGTTACAGATTATCTATCATTATATAATATTTTCATACAAGCAGTAAAACTGGAGGACCAAAATGTTGCAAAATTATAAAGCAAATGAAGGTGCTGGAAGGGAGACAGGAGCTAACACTTTCCCAACTGGTAGTTGTCCCATTGAGAAATCCACCCAACCCCCCCCCTCCCCATCCAGTGAAATAATCCCAGAGAATCTATTCAATGAACAAACTCATTCTGCACAAACATATCTAAATGCTGTTGAAAACCAACTTGCCCAAAGGCAGCCTGGACCAGTGATGGGCAGTCTTGGCCCTCCAGCTGTTCTTGAACTTCAATTCCCAGAGGCCCTGATCAGCAGGAGTGCTGATTTGGGCTCCTGGGAATTGAAGTTCAAGAACAGCTGGAGGGCCAAGACTGCCCATCACTGGCCTGGACTCACCATCTAGTAGTAGTTCCACAGCATATTTCAGCCAATTCCATAAGTTTATTAAGGAAAAAGTCTCCCTTTTGAGTGTCTGGAATGTTGGTTTTGGGATTTTTAGTTGGTTTTAAGATGGGTTTTTTAATGGCTGTTTGCTAATCTGTTTTATTCCTGTTTTTAATTATGTTGTTTAGCCAGTTTGGGTCACTTTCAAGTGAGGGAAGCAGGATAGAAATATTTAAATAATAATAAATAATAATCCTCCAGCAGGAGGCCAGAAAATAGTGTTTCTCTCAAACTGTTCCCTTCCTATGGGTTCCTTTGTCCACTTGGGCATTCTGAGGGTAGGGAAGGTCTTTGTTAAGTACTTCAATTCAATGAAAACTGTAGGCAAGAAATCAGGAGAAGAGTAAAATGTAGAAGAGCAGGAATAGAGAAAAGATCTTCAAGTGTAAGGTTGTGTCCCTGGAGACCAAGGCCAAAGATATCCAGATTGCTATGTAATGGGTATGAAAGTTGTACAGTGAAGAAACCTGACAAGAACAAATAGTTTGTTTGAAATACGGTGTGCTGGATAAGAGCTTTGCAGATCTACCTTGGCCTGCCATAAAGGAAAACAAATGGGTCAAAGAGCAAAGCAACTGAACTTCCTCTGGAGGCGAAACCTGAGAGGCTGATATATTTTGGGAACAAAACGAGAAGGCAAGATTCTCAAGGCAAGAGGCCAGAAAAGACAAAAACACTAAGAAACATTGAAGGCAGCAACGAGGGTGGTGGTGGTGGGGATAGAAAAACCCAATAGAAGATGGATGAAATCCCAAAAGGAAGCCACAACCTTTGGGTTTGCAAGAACTCAGCAGGGCTGTTGAGGAAAGGACATTTCAGAGGTGGCTCAAATATATATATAGGATCGTCAGCAGTCTTATATGGTAATTTGACAGCTCACAAAAATAACAACAGCAAAGACCTTGCCTTGCCCTGCCTGGTTCTCCTTTGAGGAGATGATGGAGGAGACGCCTTGTCTGAGCATGCAGGGGGGGGGGCATTCATGCTGTTTGGAGTAGTGGCATCAGGAAAGTGGGGTTGAAATGCCCTCTCACCCCTCCAGGGAATCAGACACAGCGGAGCCACGCCATGCGAAGCAGGGAGAGACCCCTACACTGGTCTCTAAATTGTTGTGTAGACCCATAGGAGGGGAGGGGGGCCTCCCTGAGGCCTTCTGGCGAGGAGATCCTTGCTTTCCCCCCCCATCAGTCCTCTCACTGCCCCCCCGCCCCCGCCCCCCAAGACCACCCAAGCCAAAACGTGAATGGCTTCAAGTTCGCGAGCTTTCCTGCCTTGGCCGCCTTAGGAGAGCGCCCAGCGCGGGGAGCTGACCAGGGTGCTGAACTCTCTACGCAGCTCACTGGTGGGGTCTCCGGCTACCGTTTAGCCTGGCCTGTGAGTCAGGTCAGGGCATCCCCATAGGGCTATAGGCCAGTACTCCAAGAAGGGCAGGCAGTGGTTTGGAAAAACAGACCCAAGGAATTCGGGACCCTGGAGAGGGGGGTGGTCAAGAAGGGTCTTTGCTCAGGTCTTACTCAGCTGCACATTTAGACAGTTTGCAGTTGCCTGGTGCTTGCTTGCTTGCTTGCTTGCTTGCTTGCTTGCTTGCTTGCTTGCTTGCTTGCTTGCTTGCTTGCTTGCTTGCTTGGGTAATGTTGGGAAAGCTGGTTACAGAACTCATGAGTCACATCCTTCTGACCTCACTGGGGAAGTAAATGAAGTCCTGCTGGGTTGGAGAGCTGAGAATAGAGAGAGCCCTTGTGCTTCTTGATTGGCTCCTGCCAACTCTATGCCCCAGTGGGTATCTGTGGATTGTGCCCTGCTTGCCTCCCCCACCCCCAATGCCCAGCCCTTCTTCCCTACCCAGGAATCTAGAGTGATAAAATGGAGGGGACAAGAATCCTATTAAAATTCTCTTATTCTGTATTTGGCATTTAAAAGGTTTTCACAAAGACATGGTTTCAGATTTTTTGGGGGAAATACTAGGTTTGTATAAGTCTGTGTTTTGAGTCTGCTGCCATCAAAGGTCACATTCAAATTACTTTATTATAACTCTTCCTTTGTATAAATATGATCCCAAGCCAAAAGCAAATGCAATATCTTCAATTAATGACTTCAATTGGTGACCCACTATGGTTACCACCACCCTGCCCCACAAAAAAAATCAGGAAGGGAAATGGTGAGCTAGTGATCTGAAAGGGATGTGCAGTGTCCACATTTGGAGAACTCTGTGGCAACCCCTGGATTGGGAGGATTAGGGGTGGGTGGGTGGGTGGCACAGTTTAAATACAAGCTGGCAACGGCAGCAAGGCTGCCCATGTTGGTCTCACTCTGGCGCCCTCTTTTGCTCTTTCTCTGTCAAATTTGGAAATTAGAGCAGCTCAGTCAATCAGGGCACAGATGTGCACAATTTCCTCTCAGCCAAGGAGGCCACGCATGGTCATTCCCAAATATTTATCCCCATTCCCAGATTTCACATGTTCAGGCCCCCAGAGAAGCTAAGTTCATGGAAGGGAAGAGGGGAGGCCTTTAGTCTTCAGAGGCTATGCTGTGTTGCTAGGCAACAGCAAGCATGGCCAGAGTGTGACCATAGGAAAAGGGACAGGAGATCCTGGCCCTCTGGCCAGAAGGAGGAGAAGAGGTTGCCATAGTAGTAGTAGTAGTAGTAGTAGTAGTAACAACAACAACAACAATAACAATAACAATAACAATAACAATAACAATAATAACAATAATAATATGCAAGGAAGGCAACTGGTGTTTCTCAACTGGTGTAGGTTTGGCCAGTGATGCTGTCAGCACAGCATCAAGTGAGAGCCAGTAGTTGGCAGGAGGGCAGTAGCCACGGAAGAGGGAGCCTCATCGGATGAAAGGACCAATGTGACTACACAGGCACTAAAACAATCCACACTCCTCATGCAGTCACCTACACTGAGTGCAATTTTAAAAAAAAAACATAACAAGGCTGTGACTCAAGATGATACCAAGCCAGAGCACTCTGATTTGGGCTGTCAGAGTGATTGTGCTTTTGATAAGCTGACAGTATTATTTCAAAATATTCCGATGTCACTTCTTAGGGCTGAGCTCTCAGGCCAGGGGATGGCTAATATGGGCCAAGTTGTTGAGATCTGTGGGAGAGTGCTCTCGCCCAAGGTTGGGTAGAACAGTAGAGAACCCATGGGGACAACTGCATGTCTTCAATGCAGGCAAGAGCTAAACTGAATGCCAGATGGGTGCAGACTGTGAGCTGACAGACCCTTTCTTCCTTGAGAGAATTGGCTGCCTTTTCACCTTTGTGGGTTGCCGTCAAGCAGCCTGGCTCAGCTGCTGCCCAGAGAGAGCATCATGCCCTCAATCTCTGTGAGAGATTGTGAGGAGCTCCAGAGGGATCTCTTGACACTGGGGGAGTGGGCAAAACAGTGGCAAATGAGCTTCAACATTAGTAAGTGCAGAGTGATGCATGTTGGGGCAAAGAACCCCAATTACATTTATAAACTGATGGGGTCTGAACTCTCTGCGACAAACCAGGAAAGGGACCTTGGTGTCCTGGTGGACAGCTCAATGAAGGTGTCAACCCAGTGTGCCTCAGCAGTGAAAAAAGCAAACTCAATGTTAGGGATCATTAGGAAGGGTATAGAAAATAAGTCAGCAAGTGTTATTTTGCCTCTTTATAAATCTATGGTGAGGCCCCATCTGGAATACTGTGTACAGTTCTGGTCGCCATACCTCCAGAAGGATATTATGGAGTTGGAGAAAGTACAGAGGAGGGCAACCAGAATGATTAGGGGACTGGAACACCTTCCTTACCATCTGAGGCTGCAACGGTTGGGCCTTTTCACTCTTGAACGACGGCGTCTAAGAGGTGACCTGATTGAAGTTTATAAAATCATGCACGGTGTGGACAAAGTGGATAAGGAAAAACTGTTTTCCCTATCGCACAACACTAGAACTATGGGACACTCCATGAAACTTTTGGGTACTAGTTCTCAAACAAATAAGAGAAAGTACTTTTTCACCCAGAGGATTACTGGTCTATGGAACTCCCTGCCAGAAGAAGTGGTGACAGCTGTCAGTCTTGACAGCTTTAAGAAAGGATTAGACAAGTTCATGGAGGACAAGGCTATCAATGGCTATAATTATGGCTACCTAAGGACAACCTCCGGGTTGGAGAGATAGGCAGGATCTCTCTCAATGCCATTTCCAGGGAATCCTAAGCAGGTGAAGGCATCTCCTTGGGAATACCCTGAAGGAAATGGTGAGCCACTGTGTGAGACAGAATGCTGGACTGGATGGGCTGTGGCCTGTTCCAGCAAGGCTGTTCTTATGTTCTTATGTTCTTATGCCCACTTGGCAGACCCAGAGTGGAGGTGGGGGTTGGGAGGCATCGTTTGGACATTTAATGGTTTACTTTATTCTTTGTATGCCTTATGTCTGTCCCGCCTTTTCCTCCAGGAAAGGGACTCAGGACAGCTTTCCCTGCAACTCTCCTTCTCTTTTGCACCTGTAGGACTATACCATCACCATGTATTTCCAGCAAAGTTGGCGAGACAAGCGCTTAGCCTACAGTGACCTGCCCCTGAACCTGACCTTGGATAACCGTGTGGCTGACCAACTCTGGCTTCCTGACACCTACTTCCTGAATGACAAAAAGTCCTTCCTCCATGGGGTGACTGTGAAGAACCGGATGATCCGCCTGCATCCTGATGGCACCGTCCTCTATGGCCTGAGGTGAGTCCCGGGGAATGACCCTTTCTCCTCTTCAAGCCCTGGAGTCCTCTTTGTGAGGCATAAGATAAAGTTGCCAGGAATGTGAATGAATGTTGTTTTTATGTGCTTTGTACGGTTTATTCTCCCTAGGTGTGATTGCATTTATTGCACCTACTAATATCAATACATTATCCCAGTATGGTCAAAAAAATAATTATAACCTGTGTTTTCATGGTTTCTTCCAAAGACAGGATTTTATTTTATTTTATTTTATTTATATATATTTTATTTTATTTTATATATATATATATATTGGGGGGGGGGGTGTTTAATAGTAGCCATGTTAATCTGTCTTTCAAGCATATCAGAGAGTAAACAAACCAAAAACACATTGTGACACTTTAAAGACTCACTGCTGTATTTTAATGTGAGCTTTCATGAATCAAGTCCACTTTGTCAGATGATCCACGAAAGCTAACATTAAAATACAGCAGTGTGTCTTTAAAGTGCCACATTTTGTGTTGTTGTTGTTTCTGTTGTTGTTGTTGTTGTTGTTGTTGTTGTTGTTGTTGTCGTCGTCGTCGTCGTCGTCGTCGTCGTCGTCATTGGCATTGGTGGCAGCAGTGTTGTTTACTCACTGATAGGATTTGGTTTGACTTTCCAAGGAGAAATTTTTAGACAGAAACCAGTACTGTTTTCATTCTGTGCCCTTTGTAATTTTACTGTTTTTAATGGTTTGCTTAAAATGTTTTCCTGGTTTTTATGGTTTTCTGGTGGTTTGTGTTATTTTATTATGGTTTTGTCTGTTTGATAACTTCATAAGCCACCTTGAACCACTAATTAAGAGAGATGTGGCATACAAATTTAATAAATAAATGAATGAATAATAGAAATTGGTGAATGATTATGACCCTCCCAACTACTCACGAGAAAGTGTGCTGAAACAAAGCTGTGGGTTTCCTATGGCTAGCTGGATGTTTTGCTGTGCTATCTGTCGTTAAAAGACCTGTGCTACCATGGTGGAGGGTGGGGAGGGGTATAGGATCAACCATTTGCACACAGCTACCCTTCCTGGAAGAGTGAAATCTTATTTCCACAGCAGATCACATCTTTTCTATCAGTTCCCCATTTGTCTGGTCAATTCTTTAAACCCATTCCATGAGCGTCTTTCCAAAGTAGGTCTTATGAGCCGAGAAGAAGCAAGGAAAGGGTGAATATAGGGAAACTGTACAGGGTGCAGCATAGGCTGTGGTTTGGGTGTCATCATACAAAGCTGAGTAAGAACCATACAGTTGTGATTACTCTTCCTTTCAACCTCGCAGGCTTTTGCATCTGCCTGGTCAACAAGGAGATTCGTGCTAAGAGCATAGGCAGCAGGGGACCAGGAGGCATCGCATCCAGTTTCCCTGAATGACCTGCTTTGGACCTCTGGCAAAATGGAGAAATTCCAAAACTGGTCCCACGTGGCTAACTCTCTCTCTCTCTCTCACACACACACACACACACACACACACACACACACACACACACACACACACACACACACACACACACACACACACACACACACACACACACACACACACACACACGTTTCCTCTTTACACACTTCTCATTCCAAATCAGACATCTTTTCCAACAGACTATTATTTATCTTAGGGCAGGAAAGAGATTAGGGTGCAAAGTGCTAAGAAATAAAGGCACTCTTGATGAACAGGACAGAGAAAGTCCTGCAGGCAACAGTGGGTAGAGTTGCTCAAACCATGGCTGTAAAGGCCATCCAGTGCATGCTCTGAAATCTTTCCATCTGCCCAGGAGCCTCTGGTTTCCCTGGTGGCAGGGGGCAGTGGACGCCTGCCTTCCTCAGCCCACGTGCCAGGGGGCCACGGGTAGCCAAGCCAGGCTTTCAGGCTGCTCTGCGCTCACCAGGAGACGGACTGGACATGGCAGGAGTTCTTGGCCCAAGGGGTCCTGCAAATGAGCTGGAAAAAAAATGCCATTTAGTCTGGTTTGCATTTCACACTTTAGGGGGAAAGAGGAGAAAATTCAGCTCTAGAGAATGTTGTTTCCCAGGGGTGCTGTGGAATATATATATTAAACACACACACACAGAACAAGGCTGTGTTTGGTGTGGAGATGAGTCACAGGCAAGAGCAGCCCCCCCCCTCTCTTCAATGGCAGCAATGCTCAGAGGACTGGGGAGACCTCGAGGGGGTGTGGGGTGGGCACTGCTGGGCTTCCTTGAGACCCCTCTCACCCAAAATGGACCCCAAAGATGTCCAGTGGGAGTGGGGGAGTGGCTGGGCTAGAGAGGGGGGCTTTGGAAGCCAATGCCGCAGTGGAGAGCAAATGGCTCTTGGGGGGGGGGGCCTTCCCTCCTCCACCACCACCCCCAAAAATAAAGAGTGAAGCCTGTTTCCTCACTCCTCCTTTGCACTGTAATGTATACATACATACATGCATACATTCTCTCTCACACACACAAACTATATATATATATATATATATATATAGAGAGAGAGAGAGAGAGAGAGAGAGAGAGCCTTCTGTCGTTGCATTGACTCTATTTATAGCTTGCCGAGTATCCGCAGAGGCTCTCCTTCAGGCTTCCTACCACCCTCGTCACAGACAGCAGAGAGACAAATTTAGCCTCCACGTTCTTAAAGAGGCCGTATGCGTGGCGGCTGTTGCTGCTCCTCCTCCTCCTTCTCTTCCTCCTCCTCCTCCTCCTCGGTGAGGCTCTTCCCTTCCTTCCTTCCTTCCTTCCTTCCTTCCTTCCTTCCTTCCTGCCTGGCTGACGCCCAGGCTGCCTGTTCTTCCTTCTTGACACCTCCGCCCTTGGATTCCTGAGGATTTCCTTCTCTTTCTTCCAGGCTGAGGGAAGAGCGCTTAAAGCCTCTTCCATTTACACTGGGCTGGTTATGCCTGAACGGTGAAATGGGCTGTTTGATTAATGCTTTGTCGTGAATTAAACAGAAAAGCATGGATGAAAGCCTGTCATTTCCAGGCACCAGCTTGCTTGCTTGCTTGCATGCATGCATGCATGCATACATACACTCACACGTGTCCCCATGCTGCATTTGGCAAGTCCTAGCCTGGGCTATGCCTTCAGAGGAATGGACCTAAATTCCTTCTACTCCTGAGGAAACCCATCAGCTCTTGACACATACTTGATGGAAACTTGACACTCTTGACCTCTCTTGACACTCACTTGATGGGCAACATGGCCTGCACAGCCTTCCTTTTCTGCCCCTGCATGTCACAGCTGCCTCCTCGGCCATGACTGCAATGTTTTGCCCTCCCAAATGCTGGCCTTGGCAGACAGACCCTTGTGAAGCAGACAGCAGAGGCTTCCAGGTCCCCTAATCTCAGGAAAATACTGTTTCCACCAAGACCTGCCCAAGAGAAGTCACCCTCTGGCGCTCCACATCAGCACAGCCTCCGGGGAGTCAAGGCTCTGTACAAAGACTCCCTGGGGCTGCTGACAACAACGGAGCTCTGTGGGTACCGTTTCTCTCCTGTGGAGCTCTTGACTCCACCTTCTGCCTGTGCCCAGGTTTCAATGCATTCCTCCTCTTGGGAAAGCAGGTCCAACCTTCAGGAGGAAGGCCCAAGCCATGGTTTCATCTGCTTCAGGTCCCACGCCTCTTCAGCTGTACTGCCTCCAACACCAACACCACCCTCCACTCATGCCCTCCTCTGGGTGGAGGAGAAAGCCACCCTTGAATGGGCCACTCAGAGTTCAGCACCAGTTCTGCTGATGGGGGGGGGGGAGGGCGGGCGGGCTTTGACCCAAAGAGCCAAAGGGCAGAAGGTTGTCATGGGAATGTCCTAACTGAAAGTCACATTTCCCCACACACAACCCTATAACACACACACACACACACACACACACACACACACACACACACACACACACACACACACACACACACACACACACACACACACACACACACACACACACACACACACACACACACTCTTTTTGAATTATTTCTTCTTTTTTTAAGCAAATGTCTCTTTCATTTTGGAGAGCATCTCATTCTTGGCAGAAGTTCACATTCAAGTCTCAGGGCAGAAGAGATGAAAGGCAGTGCCATTCCCCCCCCCCCCCCCAGGGTGCCAATGTTTCTTGTTACCACTCTGGTTCTGTGCTCCAAATGGGGCACATTCACAAGCATTTCATCCAAAACAAAATTTTTGTTTGTTTGTCCACAGATTTAAAATACTTCAACTCCTCGTGGCCAAGGCAGTGTGCCATGTTTCAATAGTGCTAATGAGGAGGAAGAAGGCCACCATGGTACT